>JAZDUH010000152.1:31162500-33597500 GCA_036419115.1 Scarus forsteni
AACAAACACAAAATTCTCCTACTGACCTACAGGGACTTCATAAAGATTTTCTTAAACTGAGATGGCACAAAGTAAATTAAAAAAGAAGAATTTTGAAGACAGAAAGAAGAAACACGTTTTGTGACAATCAGGATGTGCCAATGATTCATTCAACAGATGGTCATTAAGGCCCACCTAACAAGGGATGGGAATTGATAAGACTTTATTGATACCAATGCCAATAACAATTCTGCCTATCAATCATATTCTTTATCAACCCCTTATCGACTCCTGGTAATATTCTGTGTGGGCAAAAGCTAGTTTACACAGGACGTTCAGCGGCAAATATGTTACACTCCAGATCAATGACATGATGCTAAGTAAAATGCTTCTGTAAGCTGCTTGCTTTTGTGCAGTTAGTGTCATATTGTTGAAATTCAAGCCTCAGCTGTGACCATTTCTGCCCCTTTCGACTATGATTTCTGACCTCATAGTAATATTATCATGTCTTTAAATTGCAAGGCATGCAAAACAAAATGAAAGGAACTGATAAGCAAAAAGACTGAGGATATTGATACCTTGAGGGAGTTATTATGAATTCTTAACTTGAATTAGTTTCCAGTCCGATACCTGCATCTGCCTCACTCATACAGACTACAATGATGCATCAGAACTTTGAGACTTGTTCAGAACTGCAAATTCCAAAATCCAAAGATTAACAGCATTGAGAAGAAGAATGCATGCACAAACATCACTGTAATCATTTTGACAAGTGGTAGCAACAAGATGCTTTTGAAGCACAAGAAAAACAAGACATATTTATTAAGTGTAAAAGCCCGGCTACAAGGGGTGCTGGTTTGGCGTAGTGGTTAGCATCCCATGTACATGCTTCTGCCGGTCCAAGTTCGAATCCCGCCTGTGACCAGTTTGCAGAGTGTCTTCCCCTGCTCTCTTGCCCCCTTTCACAAGCCTATCCACTGTCTCTCTCCTATCAATAAAGGCACAAAATGCCCAAAAATATACATAAAAAAAAAAAAAAAAAAAAAAGCCCGGCTACAACTTAAACATAATTATATTACCTTTATCGTCTATTTCCAAATATACTTTATATCAGCATTTATGAAATAGATTTTATAGAAGAAATTCAAACAAACCAAGTTATTGATGACTTGCAAAAAACAAAACATATGCCAGACATTTAAAGTTATTCAGAAACATTCCTATTGCATTTATTTACAAATAGGGAAGGACACATCCAAGCTGGAGAAACTGATCAGGTGCATAACTCTGTTGATGGTGGCAGAGGAAAGAACTTGAGAAAAAGAGCTGGACATTTTGGATGATGCCAGTCACTCTTTGCACAGCGTCATCAGCAGCCAGAGGAGCCTGTTCAGCCAAGACTGCTCCTTCACTAGTGCAGGACCAACAGACTGAAACTCTTTAGTCCTTCAGGCCATCAGACTGTACAATTCCTTACTGGGGGGGAGGAGGAGTAACAGGAAGGAGCAGTAGCCAGACAGTAGCCATATTTCTATTTTTATTTATATGTGTGCTTAAATCTACCTCTTTTTTTCATACATCTTGTTATCTGCTGTAAATTGTGCTACTGGAATTTTAATTTCCCTGAGGGAGTCTCCCAAAGAAATGAATGCAGTTCTATTTAATCTAATCTATCTAATTTCTCCTACATGTAGTCTGTGCATGGCATTCTATAAGTAAATCTGGATGAATGACATTTGGCACTCTGTCATTTTGTTTCCATGTTTGCAATCTGTTGGAAAGTGGAGGACTGTATGTAGACCCCAGGCTGCCAGTTGCCCACCTCTGGCGTGCAGTGTGGTGCCACTGGTTTGGCTGGTACCACAACTTGTTGAGGATTTAAAATCATGTGTCAGAGTTTCGTTGAAACGGGATAAAACTGAGCGGAATGTTTGTAGTTGTCATTTCTATCAAGTCTATACAGATGAGTCACACACTCAGCTTTAATATTCATGAGGAAGGAGCGCTTAGAGTTAGGGGATTAATCACAATGAGGACAACTTTTCTGACATATCTTTACACTATACTTATTTAACAGAGACACAGAAAGAAACCAAGTCAAATAAAATACCCAAACGACAGTGAAGTGCCACAGGAAACAGACAAGGTGTTTAGCTAGCTAGCACCTGTCACAGGATGAAGTTATCTGGTGATCGAGCTGGCAGCAGCGGAAGCAAAAACAACAACCATCAGCTCACAGAGGCAGGTTTTCTGATGATACCAATCTGATACACGTTTCTGTGTAAACAACACGCCGAGCAGCTGCACACCGATGGAGAAAAAGTTAACTCACCAGTCAAACACCAGGCTGCTGTGGCCTGAACAAACTCCTCAGAGCGGTTTTGGCTTCCGTCTGCTCTGTTCAGCCGCAGAGGTTTCACAACATCACAGACAATTACAATAATTACACATATGCCACCAACACACCTCAGCTCAGCCGCAGAGACTCCGCGCTACAGTGCGTAGCAGAGCTGCCTCCTTTGATATAGCATTCACACTTCCGGGAATGACTTTCAAAATAAAATCTTTACTGTCCATGTCCTCTACGTGAGGTATGGACAAAGTGTCAGCGAAGGGCAAAACTTTATTAATAGAGCAACATTCATACTAAAAATAACACCGAGAGTTTAACAGAGTTGAAAACAAAGACATGCCATTAGTTCCATTAAAGACATATAGTTATAGAGAACGAATGAAAGTTAAATGTGATCTCTAAAACTATTAAAAAAAATAATAAAATTGTGTAAGCATTTAATCAAAAGAGCGAAGGAGATGAACTTTTGAGAAGGCAGTTTTAAATGAAAATGTTTTCAGACCTGTTGTAAAAGAATTTACAAGTTTAGAGAGTCTCAAGTGTTTAGGTAGCTTGTTATAAAAGTTTAGAGCATAAAAACTGAAAGCTGCCTCGTCCTGTTCAGACCTGACCCTGGAAACAGTGAGTTAACATGTCCCAGAGGACCTTGGGGGTTTGGAGGCCTTGTAGGGGTCTGAGATTTATGAAAGTTGTTAAGCCTAAGACAGTTAAGTGCTATTAGGGCCCAAGACTGGCAAGGGCCCCTACAAAATACTATGCTATCAGCATTTTTAGAGCATGAATTTGTCCATTTTTTGATGTAGGTCTTTGGATTTTTTTTCTCTTTACCAACAAAATTACAATTTTTTTTTCTTTTAATTGTAAAAACTATTGTTCAGTCATCTTTTACAAGAATTTCTTAGTACAAAATAGCATCTATTATAGAAAGAGACTGTTTTAAGATTTTTTTTTGGATATTACTTTGGTTCACGTTTTTCTGTTCCAAACTGCATGTTTGCATGGCGGCAACATGGGGGTGCTAAAGGTTAGAAGGTTAGTTTGTTTGACTCCCTGTGTATGTTTATTTTTAGTTAGTGTTTTAAATACACTTTAATCCACTTCCCCAAAGTGGGAATTTACCGCCTATGGTATTTGTACACATATGCATTATTACCCCCTTTTTTAAATGATTGTTTAATTATTCAATTAAATGTAATTTGGTCTTTTTCATAATTCATATTAATGTCCTTATTTTAATTTATTTAATCCTATTAGTTACTTAGTTACTTTTTTGGTCCAAACTTTATGGACCTTAATGGGTATAACTGACAGAAGAAGTTCTAGAAAAAATGTGTTTTTAGTCCCTGGATATTATCATCTAATATGATAAGATATCCAGTACTTGGTAAGTAACAAAACAAATTCCCCATTAGAAGACCATAACTACAATATTTATTTTACCTTGGTGCAGTAGGAAAAGACAGACGGGCTACATTACTGGTAGCTCCACCTTCCTATGCTTTTCTGGGTTAATTTCATTGAAACTGACTGGACCGCAGACTTAATAAAGACATCCTTTTCATATAATGTGTACAGTGTTTGTGCCCCAGCAACCCCTATAGCTGGCTTCTTCATTGATATAATTTAAACTGTATTTATGAAATAAAACATTTTAACACCATAATTTTCCATGAAGCTCTTTACAAGAGTCAAACAGAAGGAAATGGTGTTGGGGCTGCCCAAACTATGCATTAAACATTCAACTTTACTACAGATTTGCAATTAAACAAATGACCATTTCCAGTCCACATAATGACCGTAGAATAATTCTACATATAGCCTATATAGACAAAATTGGCCTTATCTTGGCATATGTTTTAATGTACATTTTCTTGCAATTTAACTTTTTATCTTAAGCATACATTCTTACTTACACTCAACATGTCCTACCACACAAATTTAGTTTCTTGACCTTTTAATTTCTTTAAAATACTCTGTATATTCAGTACTATATTACTTCACTCTACAAATGCACAGTTGTACATTTTTATGCTTGTGTTCCCATAACTTGCTGCTAAACTTAAGCTGTCCCCTTTCATCATCAATGATACACCAACTGTGGACCCTTTACTTCTTTACACAACAATTGTGTTAACCTTTTTTTATTGTTGTGTGCATGGGTGACCAAGTCTATTTGTTGAAAAATAAATAAGGTAGACACACACAGCTTATGTGTGTGCTAAAATATTACCATGCAAAGGTATAAGAA
The DNA here is from genome assembly GCA_036419115.1 of Scarus forsteni. Lineage (NCBI taxonomy): Eukaryota > Metazoa > Chordata > Actinopteri > Labriformes > Labridae > Scarus > Scarus forsteni. Next base: position 31,167,081 of record JAZDUH010000152.1, read on the forward strand.
AATCGGCACATCAAAAAAATAGCTCCCTTGAAATTTTTGTTATTTCAATCAACAGTGACATTTCGAGCCATATATGGCTCTTAAGACTTGTCAAAGACCTGGTTTATTCGTCACACTTTTTATTTCATGTGTGTAACTAATGATCAATACATCCTTCAATAATCATTCCTACAATTTAGAAGAAGTCTTATGGTCTTGAAGTGAAATAAATATAATTTTAATTTAATATTATCAACAAGTTATAAATCATCAAAGAAGCTCTCACCTGCTGTTGCAACCAACACAAATATGAGGTTGTTTTTGTCACTGTGTGTATATGTGGTTGTTCTAATAAGACTGTACGAAAAGACATTGAAAAATGAAAATGAAACATCTCCATTATGGTGGCTTCGGTAGCTAGCAGTTATTTTTTATAATAAAATTGTATTGTTCTGTCTGCTGGCACTTAGAAAACAATTTATGATAGCAAAAAACCCATGGACGCCCAGATAATAAATTTGTCCTCATATTTGTCTCTGCTGAATATAGTCAGTCAATTAACCTACGTGACATCTCCCCTATCTTTATATGTCTATGTGTAGAAAGATCAATAATGGAAAGATATCTTATTTTGTCTTACTGACCCAAGTACCTCATTTAGGCTAACTATATTTGTGGGACCTTTGCAAGTCGTTTGCCTTTTCATGACTAAGCACCTGAACAAGTGTGTGTGTGTGTTTGTTGTACTTTTTATGTTAGTATCAGTGAATACGATAGCTGACCAATCATTTTTCACTGATTGTGAAACTGCGGTGACAAATGTGAAGGGACGAGTTAATACAAAAACAAAACAACGACGGCAGGAAATCACAATTCATGACTTCCTGTGGTACCTGAACGCAACCACACGGCGGGAAATTGAAATAGTCACGAGCGCACATCCTGTTTATCTCCACCTATGCCAACGGTAAGTAATGACATTTAATTGTTTTTTTAGCTCAAAGTATACAGTCAACTAGAAGTCTACATCCTCTAAACTCAACAAAGAAAGTATTTCGTTAAGGTTACATGGATTTCTGATTATTTTGTGGACGGTAGCTTTATTTTAAATAGACTGAAGTAAGCTAGTAAAGCCATTACTACATCAGTGCTACTTCAGCGTTAGAGTCATTTCCAATGCGGAGACAAAGACAAAGTTTACTGTTATTGATTATCGTTTTTACTGACAGGGCTCACCAGACGCAATGAGTCACATCAAGCATATAAAGGAAATGCTCAGCATCCAGCCAGGAAACAGGTGACTCACTAAAGTCAGCAGCAGTACAGCAATGTCTACTACAAGATATCAAACACAATATATATTTATAATACATATGTATACATAGAGTTGACTACGTGTGGGCTACTGGTGGCAGCATAGAGTATTAAGACCCATCCTCATTCAATGCATCCTGCATGTCAGCCATAGAGATAAAATTTTTTGAAGAAATAAAACCACAGCACAGTTTTTCATGGTTACAGGAAAAACAAGTTTTTTCATAATATTTTTTAAGATAGTGGTGCATATTGCAAATGCAGTTGACTTTAATTATTTATAGCTCTCCTTAAAGCATCTGAAACAACCAAAGGGCAAGTAATTTATGTAATAAATGTTAATGTTAATGCTCTGTTTACTGTTGTGAAAAAGTAGTTGAAATTCACCATAGCTTGTATTAATCTTCATAGACTAAGCGATTATACCAACATTTTAATTAAAAATATAAAGTCTAGTCCTTTATTATTGCCAAATTAATGGTATTCCACAATTTTTAATAGTTTTGCCCTTAGAGGGAATAAAATAAGCATGCCCCCTGTACATTTCATCAACTCTTGTAAAGCAATAACCGTGTAAAACAAAGTTTTCTTTGCATATCAGTGTTTAAACAGTGTGGGCAAAGACCCTGTGTCTGCTCTGCTACATGGACAAACTGATTTCTGTTTTTTTGATTCACCTATTAAACCTTGGTGGGTACCAAAAAACTGACAGGAACATGGCCACCAGTGGATACTCTAGTTTCACAGACTCTCAGTTGTTCTTCGGCACCCAGTTTTGGCCTGAAAACTCTCAAGGCCTGTCCCAAGATATGAGTGTGTCATCGAGAAACTCCCAACAGAGTTCACAAGAGGTAAGACAAAAATAATTCATTTTCTGCTGAAATATTCAGGAAAATAAGGACAATAAAACCCATAGAAGAATGAGATGTTGCCGGTTGGTGTTTGAGGTTACACCCTGAGATTATGGAGTACACCATAGTAAGAAAACTGTTGAAAGTAAATCCTGTCAGTGTACGACACTATTTTAAAACTCATTTGACACCATGAACAAGCCAAATTGATTAAGAGATGTTATCCAAAAGGAGAAACTTTTCCTTTGTGTGGATAACATAGACACTGATATTCAGTAGAGTCGACTGGTTCTGGAAAGATGCTATGATTACATTCGTAGTGCATTGTATGCTGAGCCGGGAGGAGAAAGCCAGAAACCCTCTATGAGAAAAGTTCTTCATTATCTATTGATACACATATAAAAAAACAGAATTATTACCTATCTTGCAACTCAGGCACATTTCAGTGAATGTGTTTGACTTGTGTATGACTGCATCTTGTAGACTGTGGTGTGGCCTTTGGATCACAAAAAAACATTCTGCAAATCTGACAACGTAGTACAAAATTTCACATGCCAAGACTCTTACATGTTACATGAGTTACTTTTCCTTTTGTTTTCTTTTGGGAATGGATGCTGCTTTTATTCACCAGGGACTTGGAGATGTCAGTGTGTTGTCACTTTGGTAGTGTAGTTGGTTTTATCCACTTGAGACAGTGAATTCAAATGTGGCAAGTTTTTAGTTTCTCGATAGTCCGTATCTTTCTGATGTAAAACAACCCCAAGCTCCTGGTAGCATAGTTTCTTTGTAAATACTTTTTGACCTGTATTCAGTTGAATACACTCCCAAGACAAAATCATGTTCAAACTGATAAACTTTATCTTTTTTTTTGCAATGATCTTCTCATTCTGAATTTTATGCCCGCAACATGATCTAGGAAAGCTGGTACAGGGGCATATTTACCACTCTGTTACGCTACTCTTCCTTCTAACAACACTCAGCAAGCGTTTGTGAACTGAGGACGCAAAGGCAGGCCAGTTTAGTACCCCCACTTGTTTATTAAAAAGCTGTTGTGGCATGTGCAGACTATGGTTTGGCATTGTCTTACTGAAATAAGCAGGGCTGTCCCTCAGAAAAAATGTCACTTGGATGAAAGCATATATTGCTCTAGATCCTGTATATACCTTTAAACATCAGTGGTACCTTCACTGATGTGCAAGTTACCCAAGCCATGGTCCCTGACACACCTTCATACCCTCAGATGCTGGTCTTTTCAGCGATAACACCCTGGAAGATCCCTTTCTTCTTCAGTCTGGAGAACACAGCCATGACATCCAAAAACCCTTTGGAATGTTAACTCGTCAGACCACAGCCCACTAAGTCATGGTGCATCTGTCTGTCTCAGATGAGCTGTGTTGTACAGAGGGTGGTGGCGTTTCTGGGTGTTGTTGATGTATGGCTTTAACTTTTCATGTTTTAACTTGTACTTGTAGATAAAACAAACTGTGTTACCTGACAATGGTTTCCCAAAGTGTTCCTGACCTTAATATCCTTCACAGAATGATGCTTAATTCTAATGCAGTGCCACCTGAGTGATTGAAGGTCATAGGCATTCAGTTCTGGTTTTCAGCCTTACCACTTATGTGCAGAGATTTTTCCAGATTCTGATGATATCATGGGTTGTAGAATATACCTAAATTCCTTAAATTCATTGTGATTGTCCATCAAGAGACAGTTTTAAGCTGTTGAACTGTTGCCGATGCAGTTGTTCTCAGAGTTGTGAGCCTCCTTACTTGTAAATGACTGAGACTCTCTGGGATCGTGACACTCACTTGTTTACAGTTAACCTGTATGCTTTTGGAATGTTTGATGTGTTTTTTGAGCATTTCTCAACATTACCAGTCTTTGCCCCTGTCCCAGCTTTTTTTGGAGCTGCATTCATCAAATTCAGATTGAGAGAATATAAAAAAAAAAAAAAGACAATAAAGCTTATCGGTTCGAGAATTAAATTTCTTGTCTTTGTATTCAAATGAATACAAACCAAATCATTGTGTTTTTTTTACATTTTACACACAAAGTCCCAACTTTACTGGAATTGGGGCTGTAAAAACAGATGTGTCACACTTCATATGCAGTATTTTCTTGCTATTTAGGGAAGTGACCCAAAGTTTTCGAGCAATTATCACGCCAAACCTCTCCTGTTTGGAGACAAAATTAAGGCCTTTGGTGTGCTGGATAAATTTGAAGATGACAAGGCAAAGGCAAAGGAAAAAGCAGACAGGTAGTTCTTTAGTCAAGAAGAAATGTGCAATTCAATGTTTTTTTCCATGACAAAAATAACAAAAACCAATGATAAGACAAATAACACTTGACTCCAAATCAGACAGTTTCTTACACCTATTCATTTGCTTTAACAGTGATAATTTGAGCAAAGAATTTAATCATATCCGAGAAGCTCTCAGCAAAGTAAGTAAATAATACATTAAAAGTTTTGCCTTGTTTAAAGAAAAAAGTGATAAAGAATATTTTTTCTCTTTCTCAAAACCCAACAGCTGGTTTCAGGCACAGAGAAAAATTCTGCTGTGTGTCAAACTGTCTTTGAAAAATTTGAAAAATTTGCATCAACAAGTAAGTTGCCCAGTTTTTGTTCATACCTCTGATCTTATTATTTTTTTTTAAGAGTAAACTAAATGGTCAGTATTTCTTCTTGCCAGCAGATGGCACTATTTCCGTACAAGTCCACATAATATCCATGTATCATTTGTTTCACTGCACTTTATGTATTCTAGTCAATAATGCAGATGTCTTTTTAACTATATGTCTATTTCTGTCATTTCATCTTTTCTTAAAGTGGAAAATAATCTCATCAGTCTACAGAGTGATATTTCACAGCAGATTCAAACTTTGCTGCAGAACGTAAACTCTCAGAAAGAGATCACAACAGACTTGGAAGAGAGACTCAAAAAGGTTATTCATTTATTTCTTAATAGTCAGTATTATCAGTTGTATTATTCTGTGATTGTTTATATTCATTGTTCCTTTAGGAAGGGGAACATAAAGCAGAAGTTGATTCAAACCTGCAGATCTTGAGAACAAGCCTGAGATGTGTGAGTGAGGAACAGGTGAAAGAACGTGACATGCTACATGAGGCTCTGAAGCTGCTCAACACCCTCGTCTCAGAGCACACAGCCAAACCAAGCCCTGAGCGAGTGGTGGACAGGGCCAACCAGACGTCACCGGTGCTGCACCAGCAGACCTCAAACATCCTGCAGGACAACACATTTAAAGCAGCACCACTAACATGTATATCAAACAACCTGGAGCACCACCAGACTAATGTTCTGCTTCAGAATCACAACTGTACCATTAGGAAGAGAATCTTCACTATAAGAGATCATAGGAGACACAAAAAGAGACCATTAGTGCCTTCACAGAGGAGTAAGCACCCTGTGACGGATGAGAACAGCCAGCCTCTGATACACTGTGACAAGAATCAAAATGTTCTCCGTGAGCAGCATGATCCAAACACAGACCACAGCACACAGGACAGTTTAACTGTGAGCCCTCTTAAACCTCAGAAAAGTAGGAAAAGATCCCGAGCTGCTCGATGTGCAATCACACCGCTTAGCTGCTGGTCTCAGGACAGCAGCAGCTCTCAGTGCCCATCAGGAGACGAACACATCTTGGACAAACATACAGCAGAGTCCAGGACAGAAACCCCAGTCAATCAAGACGGTTTCTGGCAACTGTTTGACGTGGATCCAGAATCATAAGTTAAGGTGATGAAAAGACTTTGAGCAGTGAAACAGTGATGCTTTTTTTTTGTTTAATAGTGACAAGGCAAGGCAGGAAAGTAGTTATTGCTATATATCTTTCCAAAATGTTCTCATATGCACTCTGTTTTTTCTAAAAAAAAAAAAAAAAAAAAAATCTAAAATCTTTTTTATGTCAGTATTGGTTGAAAAACTTAATAGACATGTAATATGTAAAGAAATACGAGGTAGGATGATTAGTAAGAACTGTGGACTCACAAAGCCCTTCTTGTTCATGTTTTTTCATAAAACTGTTATTCAGGTGTCTTGGCTGACATTTTATATGACTTTATTCTGTATATCTGTGTATACAGCTGGATTGGCAATAAAACAAAGAAGTTTAAGAACAATTGTCTTATCTAAATCACTAAACTTATCTTCACCTTTAATGTTTTAAATTTGATTGTATGTACTGTATATAGACGCATATCTTTATTCAACTGATACACTCCCTAAAATTTATTGAACTTTTTTTACATTGTCCTTCAGTGCCTGTTTACACTTGTCTCTAACAGCAGGGGGTTTGCCAATGCAGACTAATTCGGGCAGAGAAGACTGACTTTGGAGATGGTGGGAAAAAATCTATGTAAATTCCTTATAACAAGGACATTCACACATGCTAAAACCCCTTGAAGACCCCTCTGACAATTGTCAAGATTTAAACATGATAATCTCCTCATGTTCCTAGTGGTGAATTTTCTAAATTATTTCCCGCTGCATTCAAACATCAGCCCGCCCTGACTTAACTAGAAAAATATATAAGATTGGCAAGCAGAAAAAGTCAGGCTCTCATCTTCTCTTCTTTTTCACTTTAATACATGCTGCTCACAATAAAAATTCATTAAGTGCTGTGCATATGTAATTTGGATTTATTTGTGAAAACAGCTTTTATATTGAAGTCATCAAGGGCAATCCAAATTTTTTTGTCCCATTATCTAACAGGCTTGTAAGGTATTTGGTAATCTGAAAGAACAATGAGCTTTATGGGCATTTGAGGTTATATGAAGTTATATATATATATATATATATATATATATATATATATATATATATATATATATATATATATATATATATATATATATATATATATATATATATATATATATATATATATATATATATATATATATATATACTTATGTTAGATATTGTTAAAGTGCATGTTTAAACCCGACCCCCCCAAAAGCCATATTTGGCTTAAGTTAGACAAAACAGAAAAGTGTACTTTACATTTCAAAATATGTAGCTCTTTAGTCTGTAACAAGTCTCTCAATGTTTTCTTTCTGCGAATATGAAGGTTTTTTTCACGTTTGACTTAATTGTGTATGTTGACAGCTTTTTTAATTTGAACTGCAATGCTCTTTTTATCCATTGATGAGTTCAGTGGGAAATCTCTGCAGTCTATTTTCAAGTGCATTTATGTGTTTTTTGTCTTTTGCTGCTCCAGTGTTTGTTTATTTTTCTTTGTCATGAAGCCTTTAAATTTCAGCAAACAAAGCAAACTTAGAACGAGACACTTGCCACTGAACAACTGTGACTACAATTAAAACCTTTTTAAACATACACTTTATCGACTTTGTAAATTATGAAGAAAAAATTCTAGCAAATAGATCTAAAAAAATTTGCTAATGGCTATAGCAAAATTGATATTGCCATTAGCTCTGATTTTAACTGACTTATGTCATTTTGCGTAATATTGGAGAAAATAATTGACATCATTTTGTAATGATGTTTTGTCAAACGTTTGCAGTTTTCTGAGGAACAGTGTCTCCTATTGATACACAAGAACACAAAAATATATATTTACAAACTGCCAACCTATGCTCTATTGATGTGCAAATCATAAAGCAATGAAAGCCTTTGGCCCAGCAATATGTGCATTAATAAGTAATTTTTGTCACTACTTTCCCCCTCACAGACTTTGATCTGATCTGACAGGAACATCACTGAGTAACTAAGTCTGCAGGTGGGGACATCAGTCCCCTTGGGTTAAGATTTGCCACCAAGCAGACATCATAGTTGTCATGCATCAGAGCCCGCCGAGCAACCACTGTCCAACGCATGTCCCAAGGATCCAGCTCCAAAATGTCCTTCGCTATGTTATCATGACGATCTAAAGAAAATGAAGATAGAAAAGTTCAGTGACATGTCTCAAGTATTCCAATACTTATTATATATTGGGTTTAGATATTATTCCTTCACCTGCTCCTTTGTAGTATCCACATATATAGATCTTGCCTCCCACCACACCTGCGTTTGAAGAAGTTGTGCGCAGTGAGAGTTGAGCACATGGAAGAGGAGGTCCATCCCTCCAGAAGTCTCCGTCTGGGCTGTAGATCTCCACAGCATCAAGGCAGTGGCGTGATTGCCCACGGTCCACTCCCTCGCAACCAATTCCACCTGCAAAATAGGAATGATCACCAAATAGCATTATCCCATTCACAAGTTAACTGGTAGAACATTCAAGATTTCTTATTGGACTGAATTTGTGCACCAAGAGTGACTGAAAAAATGAATAGGCTATGTTTTGATTTCAGTCTTACCCATCACAAAAATTTCTCCATTAAGGACAACAGCACTACAGCGATACTTTGAATACTTCATGGGACATAACTCCGTCCACTTGTTTGTGTTTGGATCGTACTCGAGGAGGCGGTTACTCAGGCGCTCAGGCTCATCGTCCATTCGGTATGACTGGATAGTTTCAAGAAAGAAGTGTAAGATAACAAAGTAGAGCACACAGGAAAGATTTTTTGTCTTTCTTGACTGTACCTGTGGTGTTTGCCCACCCAGCACATAAAGGCAATCTTTGATTCTGACCACAGTGTGATAGGCCAAAGGCAGAGGCAGGGGTGCTGCGCTGCGCCAGGGTCCACCCTGCAGAGACCATCGCTCCACACTGTTAGTGATGAGTAGCTGATTCTTCAGCTTCATCTGTCCACCCAGAAGGTACAGCGTGTCTCCCAGAGATCCCATGGCATACGAATCACGATACTCTGCTGATGTCAGGCGTTCCCATGTTCCTTGTGCCTCCACACGATATCTGCCAATTCAGGAATATCAGACAACATCAGTGCCATTTGTGCAGGGCGCTCTACAGAGTTTTCAAATATGTCATCTGATGTCTACTCACCTGAATATCTCAATACTCATGTCTTTCTGTCGGGCCAGTTTGCGTGCACTTGCTTCTCCTGCCACAATAATGTCGTTACTTTCAGTGACTACTCCAGCACACACATACCCCAACGCCTCTCCATAGCGAGGAGAAGTTATGTAGTAAGTACGGCTAGTTGACGGGGCGTAGCAGAAGCTTCGCTCTGAATAATTGCCATATCTTGACCTTATTCCATCACCATCATTTCCAACACAGAGCAGCAGGTCTGTGGTTTCCATGCCGTACCTTAGCTTTAGCTTGCGTGGAGCAGCTGTGGGATGCATCCCTGAATCCCCCAAAGCTTCATTGATAATGTCCAGACACTCGCTATCAGAAAGCAGGGCTGTGTTTCTCTTCATCGCCTCCTTTAAGTAGTCAGGATTGACAAGTGGCAGTCGGACCTTTCTCAGGAGCTCAGGAAGGTGAAGGAGCCGGACCTCTCCATTACTCTGAGTGCTGTATTTGACCCAGCGAAGGACCACATCCAAGATAGTCTCCTCTCGGGAAATATTGAGGTCGTCAGAAGTCAAGAGTTTTCCCAGCTGATGGGCCTCCAGCTCCAGAATTTCCTCATTTTGACAGACTTGGACAAAATGCTGCCTCAGGAAACGCTGAGCATGTTCAGCCAAGTCTTCCACTCCAAGATCACGAGCAAAGTAGTACACACCAAGACAGTTGGAGGCATCCATGTTTTCTGTCATGTGGAGCTGACAGCGAGTGAAGACTTCGTCCATCTGAAGGAGGAAAGCAGCAATGGAGATGCCTTGAACATTGTCATTGTTGAGTGGAAGATGTGAACAGTACATGTAGTCCAAGAGGAGGGACAGGCTCTCGGCAGGAGTGTCTCGCAAGAATATTTCTCTGGTGTTGCATTCTCGCAGGCCACATGTGAACATAACACGAAAGTACGGGCTGAAGGCGGCTAAAACAACCCGGTGACAAGGGAAGCTAATGCCCTCAGCAACCAGCACCACATCTGTCAGATGCTCTGTCTCCCTCATCTTCCTCAGCTGGTCGAGCAGGGCCAGTCCATGTTTAGCTGTTAAATCCATTTTGCTCTAGCTTTTTGTTGGGCAGTTTTCCAAGTTGCATGTGAAGTTTATAAAAGTCTGGACAGTATGTCACAGGGTTGTTCCTGAAAAACAAAGACATAAACACTGAAATTTTGGGTGGTCATCTGTATGCAAAACAGCTGTTTCATAAACACATTTAGGTTAGAGATTTAGCCTAGAAAACATAATTTTGTAGTCCTAAAAATGCTATCTCAGATTCAGAATCAATAAATGTCATGTTTACCACACCCTAAATATGACAAACTGAAAAGATTAATTTTAAGAAATGAAATAATTAATATCCTAAACCAGGGATGGGCAACTGGTGGCCTGTGAGCCACATACAGCCCTCTCTCTAACTCTATGCAGCCCACAAGTCAATTGAAAATTTTGATAAACTGTTGACATTAAAGATGACAAAAATTACCATAAACCTATATGCTTGGCTAAAAGCATATGTTAGAAAATATCTTTGTAAAATATCCCCTAAAAATATATATATATGCTGTGAATTGCAGTCAAAAGTAATATAAATTGGCTGAAATTCTGTGTTCATACGTAAGTTTTCATTGTTATTTTGTAAGTATCCATAGTTGCAAAATAGATAGTTTCTTATAATTTGTACTAAATGTTTCCCTCTGTTCATGAGGATGAAGCCAGTGTGAATCTGTCTGTAATCGAAGTTGCCCAACCCTATACCATTCTGTCCCTGACAAATGTTGTTAGCCAAACATTGAACAAATTGAACTGAACACTAATTATCTCCAGATTTCATGCACACTTTAAGTTAGAAATATAATTATCCACATAAAAGAGGATTTGTCTTCCCTGTAGGAGTCTTACCAATGTCACAAGCTCTTCTCTGTCTGCTGTTGTTTTTCTAAGACGTCCAGCTAATGTCCATGCTTTTCGTCAGGCTGCATGTGTTTGTTGTTTTGGCCAAATGAGTCAGTCTGGGGGCAAAGAGAAGGTCTTAGCGATTGCAAGAGACAAAGATATGTAACCCCTCTGCTGCTGTGGCGGCCCTCTGAGCCAGTAACCCAAAAATAGAAAGTGTGTTGTGGAGGCAACAAGTGGGGCAGAGAGGTTTGGGTGATCAGGAGAGAGGAAGTTTTTCAGTCTTGCCATTGACAGTTACTTGTTGAATTATTTTACTTTTATTTTTCATCTTTTTAAGACCATACTGAATTTTGTTTTGGGAGATTTTAGTGTGACTGACTCTGTCACGTGTATTCATCTCTGGAATGAAACATTGCCCCCCTGAATGGATTCAGATTTCATGACGACGCTCTCTTAAAGGCCCAGCAAAATTTATCCCCACGAGTCAAACAACCAGACTTCGTCTTTTAAGTGTGACTCCTAAACTAGAATTCTTAAAAAAATGTATCCGCCATAAAATATCATGATGCACAGTGGCTTTCAGCACAAAGTTGGTGCATTTGGTTCATTACAGTTTGGCACCATTTACTGCAGTACTGACTACCCTGACCCGGCCAGTGTTTCCACATTTAACTGTTTGCTCAGAGGACTGCAGTGTTTCTAACTCCTTATTCAGGGTCAGATAGGTAAGCTTGGCACCCCAACAGAAGGGTGTTGAAAATAGGATGGTACAGATTGGTACCTTTCCTAACTTTTGCCAGTTTCACTAAAAATAGATGTGTGTTTATTGAACCAAATTAAACCTGTCCACTTGGTGGAGTTATACAACACATTGCCTGCCTTTATTGCTGAAGATTTACTAACAAGTAAATAGATTTTAAAGAAAGCAAAAATTCCTACCTAAAAGTATTAAACATGTTGTTTACCAGTTCTAATAAAGACAAACTTGGTGGCTGTATTTAGAGTTCAAGGTGTCACTTCATGCCTCATTAGCTTCAGTTTTGCTTGTGAATTGGAAAATTGGAAGAATGGAAACACACCTGGAAAAAACAACTACATTTTAACAGAGTTAATTTTTTCCTCTTCAAGTCTTTCTTTACATCCTGTTCTTCTTGCAGATTGCTGTCGTTGTCATTCTAAAAAGCTCTGCCCACCACATCCGGACTTGAGTTAAATATTAGGGAAAATGATGTACATATGCAGGGACACATTTTTGTCTTGATAGCAGCACAGGTACAAGAACTCTTTGTGGAAGAAGAGAGGGGTCTTTGGAACAGTTATCCTCCAGACGATTAAAAGAATTAAAGGATAGAGTGTGACACATTGAACCCAATGGAGTATACTCGCAGGTGTGGGAAATACAGAATAGAGCGGGAGGTGCTGGATGAACAAAGACTAGAGGAGTTAACACAGAGAAAAACCTATGCTGACAGTCATCCTTCTCTCTCAGAATGCTTAAAAGACTCTTTAAGGTAAAGCAAATTTTATGGCTTGACTTTTTTTGACTTGAGCTCTTTGATTTCAAAACATTGTTCTAGTCTGCTTTGAATTTGTGATAAGTGACACTGCATATTAAGGTTTAAAAAGTTATTCAGATTAACATCAGAGTCTGATGTATGTATGTTGAGCAAGGCAACACAATAGATTTCTATACTTTGGTAAATCTAAAAAAGGACTTGTATGTAAAAGTTGCCATTGTTGTGCAATGCACTGTAGGCAACGGTGTCAGATGGTTGCATTGTTCTCATTCTCACATACTTATTGATTATTTTGACCTCAATTTGTGGCAGAGTACCTTTTTTGCTTTGATGGCCCAGAAGGTCAAATGTAGAAATATGTATATCACTGTCTACAAAAGTATTTCCTCCTCTGCATCACAACTTACATCCTGCAAAATAATCCTTTGCATGTAAAATTGCTAACCTGCAAAATGAAATGCTCTGGATTTAAACAAATGCAATTTAAAAAATTATCTTCAGAATAAAATATCTGTTCTTAGAATTGCTTTACCTTCTGTGTTTAATTTTGCAGGGTGCGATTTATTTGATCAGATGAGGAATATTGTTATAGTTCACCCTCGCAGTCTGCATGTTTAATTGTCGTCTTTATCAAAACTGCACTTGGATTAAGAATAAAGAGGCCATTCTAAAGGGGACACTCAGTGTCAGGGATGTCCAAATGTTTTGCACTTCAGGTCACATACTAAAAATGCAAGAAAGGCAAAGCAGCTTTGTCATATCTCACATTTAGTGTTTTTAATTAGGGGTGTTAGGACTGCCAGTTAGATTTCAAGGGTGCTCTGTTTGGCCAAGTGACTTGTCACAGTGTAAATATTGAAAGCACATCTGCATGTCTCAATTCAAAACATAAGAATTGCACAATCTAACAAACTTTAAGTGTCAGTGCTTAAAGTTGATTAGCAAACTATGCCTCCTGATAGCGGAGAAATTAATCATGATTCATGATATTTGATGTTTGTAAACGGAATTACTTTTTTATCATTCAAGCACAAACTTCACGACTGACTGCAGGCCATATTTTATTTGACTTCTCTGAAACTTAATTGGGCAAAAAACACAAAACATGGGCCACAGTGGGCCCCTGGGCCACAGTGTTGACCCTCCAGCTCTATGGCAAAAGATTTGCCAAGTAAGACATAGAAACATTTGACATCAAAACCCAGAGTGGATAGCACATCAAGGCTGGCCTATATTTGATATTTTTTCCAGTTTGTAAACCAGACGGTGTTTTCCTTCAATTTACGTGCTAAAAAGTCAAAAGTCAGAAAGTCAGCATGTCATTTTTTCTGTTTCACCATATTGTCTTTAGGGAGGCTTTGAATGTTAACATGTATCTCTCTTCCAGATGTACAATACCAAAAGTCAAACACACTGCACTGAGCAGCTTTCCTGTGTTATATTGGCTTCCCAAGTACTCTGTCTGGGATTACGGCATGCCAGACCTCATCTCTGGCATCAGCGTGGGCATAATGCATCTGCCCCAGGGTATGACGTTAGTCCATCATGGTTCAGTGAATATCAACAATCCTCTCTAAAAATCCTTTTTTTATGTCTCAAACTGAAGCTCTCTAAGTCAAAAGTACATTTGCTCTCATGACTGTGGGGTATATGGTAAAAAATGATTCTGATTTTAGCTCTTTTACATATTACACAAGCAATGATAAGTGTAAAATATGCAGCTTCATAAAATATTCAACAACATAAGAATATAACAACTAATTAAACCAGGTGCATCTGAATGTGTCTTTTTTTAGGTATGGCATATGCATTGTTGGCTTCTTTACCTCCTGTATTTGGCCTCTACACATCTCTATACCCAGCATTCATCTACATATTTTTTGGAACATCACGTCATATCTCAATTGGTAAGCAAGGAGGAGAATATTTCTGTAGCTTAATTCTGCCTCAAGGAGATCCAACTGAAAACGTCTTTATTTACTTTATAATCTCCTTCAGAAACATTATTTACATACTTCTATGTGCTTTTCCTGTGTGTCTTTAATTAACTGCACTTAAAGGCCATCGTACTGTTTCAATCTTATTGTCATTTATCTTTCTTTCTCTACCTTTTTTCCCCTGACTTCGGATGTCTTTATTTAAAAGACGGGACAGTAGATAGAGTCACGATTTGGGGAAATAAAGAGTAGAAGAAAAAAAAACATAACAGAATGCGAGCCACAGGTTAGATTCAAACCTGAGCTGCCCTTGTCGAGGATGTCAGATCTCTTAATGCAACCACTTAGCTCAGTGTCCAATAAAGTTGTTTGTGATAATAGCCCCTGCAATAAATGTCTCCTGCCATCTTTTCTTGAGTCCAGGTACATTTACTGTGCTCAGCATCATGGTGGGTAGTGTCACAGAGAGACTTGCTCCTGACATGGACTTCCTCAAAGTAAATGGGACCAACATGACAGCAGAGGTGGATATCACTGCTCGAGACTCCTACAGGGTGCAGGTAGCTGCTGCTACTACTGTCCTTGGGGGATTGATTCAGGTCTGTACATCTAGCATAAGTGTTTTATTTTGGTTGTTAAAATCTGCCTGAACTTACCTATAAATGTCTTGTACAGGTGGTGTTTGGTTTAGTTAAGTTTGGATTTGTAGGAACATACCTTTCTGAACCCTTGGTGCGAGCTTACACAACAGCTGCTGCGGCTCATGCTGTTGTTGCCCAACTCAAGTACATCTTTGGAGTTTCCCCGACACGAGTCAGTGGGCCGTTGTCATTGGTTTATGTGAGTACTCTTGAGTATTACATACTTAAGGGGGGAGAGAGGGAGGATCTGCCTGATCTTTCATTAATCTTATTTATTAATATTTTACTGCTTGATAAATTTAATTCTGATCTAAATGAATAAGCTTGCAACATGAGAGGGCTGTTTATTCTCACGTTGTTCTGAAAGGTTACATCAGTGGTCACCAACCTTTTCAACTCAATATACCCTATGATACTACTGGAGAAAGCTTGATCTGCCTTCAAATATTCCCTGAAAACCCTCAACTAATGGTTACAATTAAATGATCATTATTATATGTTACTTAATTTTAAATCTGCAGATAAAGTACTCCATCCATCACTGTGATAAAGAAAAGGGAGGAATGCAGGTACAGAACCAGTAGACTTTAAGTCCCTTTTGCTTTTTACAATTTATGCAGCCTTATGCAGTGTAACAAGGAACAGTGTAAGCATTAAACTCATTTGTACTGTCTATGTCTTTCTCATACAGAAAACTAATGCGTGAAGGGAATTCAGTTAGACCCGATTAATCTTGGATTCACTTGATCTATATATGGCATGGATATGTGAAAAAGTACTCTCTGCCAGATAATCACTTTAAAAAACTAGTCTTACCGATCTACTAAAAATACCTAAAAGATCTACAAGTAGATCAAGATCTACAGGTTGGTGACCCCTGGGCTACATAATGTTTTTTCTGGCTGGAGTGTGTACCTAATACATCCAGTTGTAAACCATGATCATTCACCTCCCTCAATTTTCAGACGCTGAAGGATGTTTGCCTCCTACTGCCGAACACACATCTCCCCACCCTTGTAGTCAGTGCTGTGTCCATGGTGTTTTTAATAGCAGCAAAAGAACTCAACTCATTTTTAAGTCCAAAGCTGCCTGTTCCCATCCCCATGGAGCTTATCACAGTGAGTTTACTCAAAGATACTCTTAATGTTATCACCTCTGTGCTGCTGCTTCTGCTGATGTAGCAGCACTGAAAAAGCAAATACACAGTGGAACCAAGCTGCTGAATCAGCGGTAGCATCAGGGTCTCTGGATATGTGCAGTCAACAGCAGAAAAGGCGAAATTTATAGCTAATGATTACATTCACATTTAGTTAACGAATAACCAGGTTTTAACTGATTTGAGCCTAAACTGTCCTGTCTTTAAAGTTTGTGCAAATGATCTGAAAATGACTTGTGATTGCTTTAGATTATGGCTGGAACACTGATATCATCTTATGGCAACTTGAACAACAACTACTCCGTCTCAGTTGTTGGAGAAATCCCCAGTGGGTGAGTGTCTTTTTTATTTTTATTTTATTTTATTTTTTTTACATTTTTTTAAAATTTTCTAATCACATTAAGGGATTAAACAAAAAATAAAGCATGAATACATATACACAATCATTAATGTAAAGAGGACACCCTTTGATGATTTCATTTTTTTTAAATTTGCGTGGCAAGCACATGACTGGCTGACCTTTTTGTGAAAAGCAGTCCATTTTTCCATAGAATAAAGTTTCTGTACCACATACTGTATGTCCAAGAGGACTTTCTAGACATGATGAAAGGTTAAATATAGATATCCAGCTTAAAACAGGTATATGGTAATGTGTGACTAACTGGTTCATAATTTGGGGGGACCTTTACCTCCCAGTCAAAGACACAGGTAAGCATATGTACTAACCAGTGGCGGCTGCTGGTCAGTCAAGGAGGGGAAGCTCATTTTTTTATTTTTTTATTCTACATCATAAATTTGTTTATTTATTTAAATGTAAATTCTATCCTCCGTTCCTTTTCAAGAAAATGATCTGTGACCCTGTCGTACCAACTAGGTGTCTTTTCCAGGGATTTTACCAGTGTTCTCTCAATGGCCAGCAGAGCTTGACTGCTTAAACTGCCTTGGCCCATTGTGTTGCGGGTGTAAGATTTGAGCTGCTTTAAAGAGGAGAAGCTCCTTTCCAGAACAACTGAATGTAAAACTTAGAAGATTCTCTGGTGGGGGGTTATACTTCAAGATCGCTGATTGGCTCATTTCACTGTCAATCAAAAAGGGATTCAGCCTCAGACAAATCATCCAATCATCATGCAGAAGCCGAGCGTACAGGCCAGCCCACTGCCTCATAGACCCCCAGAGATGCTGAGCGTCTGATGGGCGGGACAAAGCCCAGCGTTTATCCAATGACCGTCCAGTTTCCAGAGTGGAACAATCCACTCTACGCTTCCCCATCGAAGTCAGAAGACCCTCAGCGTCTGACTGTGTTAAAGCGCTGAGATGCTGCAGGGATGAATGAGAAGGAAGTCGCACCAGTTACCTGTGATAAGTAGCTGATTCTGAACAAAAGATGAAGGTATTCTAGCGCATATTTAGTCAATGAAATGTACACACAGTCAGCAGTACATATCACCACTTTTTTGAGGGACATTTTAGGAGAAGCTGAGCTTCCCTTGCAGTCTTAAAGCAATCGCCACTGGTACTAACAGACTGATTTGTGATAGGCTACAGACAGCTCAGTCTGAGTTCTGTCTTAAGCCTGTTTTTTTTACACTTACGAGCAAAGAGTGGTGGACACACATTACACACACTTCCATACCTTTGTACCCCGTGTACAACACTGTGTGTGTTTACAATGGAAGTAAATGACTGCACAGCCATGTGGCAAATGTGTTTCCTCCTCTACAAATGTGATGTCTGTAGGTAAAAGCAAAATCAAGTGCATGTGCTTGCTGTACAGTGTGTCTTTGTCTGTGACTTTGTCAATGGGCTTTGTGGTTTAATCAGTTGACAAATTCTTTACCTGATCTAGTGCTGAGGCCATTGATATATCTATTTCAGTTGCTTGAAAACAGCTCAAAGGTGTATTTAAAGTGATTCTCACTTGTTTTAGACATTATTAAAACAATAAAGCTCTAATAACTAGGGAAGGAGTGACTGTATTTGTTAGCCATTTCCCTGTGATAGCCTCAGCTAGTGACAGGATTTTGAAAAGGTAAATAGACTTCTAATTCCTGTCACAAGGAATCAAAACAAGATACACAATCTGGGTTTCTAGGAATTTTGAATTGTTTGAAGTCAATATGTCCTAGAATATTTGTAATTTTACCACCATCAATGCTGTGCTGTATTAAGTTTTTTGTTTTAAATGTGAAGTTTGACAGCAAAATACATTTATTTTTTTCAAGTATTAACAATCAAGTACCGTATTTATTCTTAAGTGATGCAGACTTGTTTGATTTGTTAGGTCACACTATTTGGTATAAGCCATTCATCTCCCTGTTTGTGCTCTGCCTCTGCATTAGTCTACGTCCACCGAGTGTCCCAGATGTAAGTTTGTTTGGAGAAGTAATTGGGGATGCTTTTGCTTTGGCTATTGTTGGATACGCCATATCTATTTCTCTTGGAAAAACATTTGCACTGAAGCATGGATACAAGGTGGATAGTAACCAGGTAAATCACAGCTCTCGTTACCTTGCTGTTCATTCATAGAGTGTTAATTAGATCCTTCTTGAGATCGACCTCTTTTGTAATTCTGCGGTAATTATGTATTTCTGTATTTACCCTGCTGCAGGAGCTGGTGGCGCTGGGTCTCAGTAACACAGTTGGAGGCTTCTTCCAGTGTTACTCTGTCTGCCCCTCTATGTCTCGAAGTCTCATTCAAGAGACAACAGGAGGTAAAACACAGGTGAGGAGGAAACAGAAGATTAAACAATAGCAATAACAGAAGTCCAAATGTTAAGGAAGTCAGTTTGTTACAACAGAGTTGCAAAATGTATTTGCTAAAGGTTAAATGAACAATAAATATGATTCATGAAAAAATTATATTATATTTTTGCTTATTTTTTATGGGTAACACTTACTATTTCTCTCATTATACACTGATGCAGCTCCACTTGAAACATTTATATGACATAATATCTGTTAAAAAGTCTGTTAAAACTAAAAACATTTTTGTTACTCTTGCAGATGGCTGGAGTGGCCTCAGCTCTTGTTGTGTTGGTGACAATCCTGAAACTTGGCCCCCTCTTCCAGGAGCTGCCAAAGGTTTGGTTTCAACTCAATCATTTCTCTATTAATTTTTTTAAATTGTTACTAATATCCATGTGTAATAAGACTGACTTTGATTAGTCTATCTCATATTACAGGGTAAACATTTTATTAACCATGACAAAACATGTTTTCGTTATAGGCTATCCTTGCAGTGATCGTCTTTGTAAATCTAAAGGGCATGTTTAAGCAGTACTCTGATATAACTACGCTTTGGAAAAGCAGCAAGATTGATCTGGTAAGAGATTCAGTGGTAACTCGGATATTATTGAAGTTGTCTACAAAGACACTGTCATGCTTTGCTGTGGTGCTGAATCTGAAAAGTGCAATAAAGTGCTCTTACATGATTTATTTATTTATTTAATGTTTATTTAACAGGGACAATACATACAACATTGCCACAGAAAATGGGAAAATGGGAATGTATATACAGTAAGACATGTAGCTTCAGCTAATTTGCAGTCTTTGTCCCTGGTCAGGATTTAGAGTTCAATAAAATATACAGAATACAGATACAATTATACAAATACAGTAATACAGCGAATATAGTCAATAAGTACTATGAATAAATAGTCACAGTTGTAGTAAAATAGAGGCTAAAACACAAGTTACATTTAAAATTAAAGATTATTAAAATAGTATGCTGATAAATACTTGTGAGAAATTAATGTTCGCATTTCTGGATAAATAAGATTAAATAAGGCTGATGATTGGGAACAATGGCGTAATAGTAAAAATCTAACTGGATGAATTTACCTGCATTCCAGTTGTGTTTTAATTGAAAAATGTTGGGACTGTCTCTAAACAGTCAGATTTCTCCTCAAAAATACATGACGTAAACCTCAAACTTCTTGTTGTTTTCAAGAGAATCAAAGTTCTCAAACGTAAATTCAGATATTGAACACACTACACTCAGAGGCCCAATTAGACAGCCTGTAGCGCGTGGCATACAGTGGTTTGGGGCCTCTTTTTCCGTATTTCGCAATCAAGAAAACAAACAATGGATGCTTCTGCACAAACGTAATGTTTTGTTGATCATTTATCATAAACCCTCTGGTTGATACCAACAAGATCAGACAAGTTTATGTTTTAAAATGTTCTGTTAGCTTAACATTAGATAAAAGCATGTGTGCACCTATTTTCTTGATTGTGATTCAGGGTTTAAAATACACTGAATAAAATGAGGTTGATGCTTGGAGACAACTAGAGGCACAAGGCTTCTCAGCTCTCTGGTCCATTAAAACTAGAATTTGAGTTTATCAAAAAATGAATGATATGAATCTGTGGAGAAAGTGAACTGGTTTAAATTGTGTGTAGAAAGCATAGTAGTGGACATTTGTTGTGAAGTTGTAGATGTGTATCCATTCTGCTACTGTTTCCTGTGAATAACAGGATTACACACACAACATACTTTAGACTTATAGTGTTAGGGAGTAATTTTTCTGCATCCTCAACATAAAAACGTACCAGCTTCATTTGCTCGTTAGTTTATGAGAAGCTCACCCCTGCATGATTGAGGGGATGTACTGTATAACCATTTGTGATTTAAACCACATGAGCATTGGGCTTCTAAGAAAACTGCTTCAGGTGTAAAAGAAGAGACATCTGTGCTACGCACCAAAATGCTTTGAGCCAGGTGCACAATAAGACTCATAGACTGAAATACATACACATGCAAGAAGGATCCTAAAGACATGAACTGACTGAGTTAGGTCAAACTGAGGGTCTGTCCAAAGGTGCGTTGCTCACAGAAATTGGGGGTTCAGTGCTTTAGTAGTGCTCAGTAAATTTTCTGGCACCTCCCGAGCTGACAGACCACACACATCTTTGTGCAGATGGAACAAAACAAAGAAAACAGCCTCAATGATAAACATGAACTAAATAGATAGGTGGACTGGAGAAAAGGCAAGCTGTGTTTGTTTGATTTTTTTTCATAATCTGGTACGGCCTTTACCTGATGACGTGTACTATGCCTTCTTCACATTTTTATCAGCCAACTGCAAAGGACAGATAATGCTTGAAAAATAGTGTACATGTTAACTCACCCATGGTATATGTTCCATTATAATTTCTGCATTGATAATAGGAAATACATTTTTTCATCATCAGCTGATTTGGTTGGTTACCTGGGTGTCAACAATGCTGTTCAATCTGGATCTTGGTCTGGCTGCATCCATCACCTTTGCTCTGCTCACCGTTATCTTCAGAACTCAGATGTAAGACTCCTCTGAACCTCTTCATTATGGAAAACTCATCATAGTGTACTTCAGCTCAGTATACTTTTTCAGAACGAAGAAAAAAAATCTCAAAAAATGTGTTCATATGGTCACTTCATATTTTCAGGCCAACATACTCTGTTCTGGGAAATGTTCCAGGAACAGAGCTGTACGTGGATATGGAGACACATAAAGAGGTAAAAATGAAACAAAACATTACTTTAAAAAGTTCAAATTAAAAATTAATCTAAAACACATTATTTCTGTTGTTTTTGCAGGCAAAAGAAATCACTGGTGTTACTATATTTCGCTCATCTGCCACTATTTATTTTGCCAATGCTGAGCTCTTTTTGGAGGCCCTGAAAGAAAAGGTTTGTTCTTTTTCTCTCTAACAGATCCAGGCCTTTGACTATTCATATTTATTGTAACAAAAAATCTGGTTGTTTTCAATATTAAGTTGAAGTTAAACTTTTATAAAATTACACATAATAGTCAAAGTGTTTTTCCCAGTGCATGTTCCTTCCACCCTGACTTCCACTGTAGCAAAACAGAACAGTTAACCACCAAATAAACTTGCAAGTTTTTTTTTAGAAAACACTGAGTTAAGAGTAAACAAATGACCAATATATTCTTTCAGGACCAAAGCCTGCATTTTAGTGCTCTTTGTTCAATAATAAGGTTGAAAAAAATAGCCAAGGTAGTTATGTAAAACAAGGAGAAATCCAATTCTGTATTTGAAAACGTTTAACAATGTTTTGCATGTTTAATAAATGGCAAAAATGTATCTGATCAATAAGCTAATTGTTTTTCTTCAAGCCCTTTTTTAATTTACAGCTTAAAATATCTGCTATGTACCTCTTTTCCAAGTGGCCAAATGCAAATTCCAATTGTGTAAAACATATTTTAAATCAAAATGCTGACAAAATGTGTCATTGCTCTAAACACTTAGAACGCTCATTCCCTGTCCTTTGTTTGCATCTGGGCATTTTGGTAGCAAGGGAGCCCCCATTAAGCAGACTAAGGCTATTTATGGCGAGTGACTGTGATACAATGTAGATGGAGTATTTGACTGGGATTTTGGACTTGTAATCCTACTAAAAAATAAAGTAGTTTATCTGACTTTTCATTTTGCTGTTGACTTTATTCATTATTTTCTGTTTAATTCACTAACTGTGCACAGGTAAAAGGTCAGGGTCATTTTATCTCATGTTTGTCCTTTATTAATGGTTCAATGTCTGATCATCACATTAAGGGATTACAGTCCAACTTTGCTTGAACATCAATTCTGACTAAAGTATAAACTGGTGACATTTTGGACTTAGGTCAAGGTGAAGGTAAAGACTTTTGTCCCTGATTTATAGTATTTCAGACAATTGCAGAGGCTACTTCAGCCCCTCTTCATGACCCAGCATTGTACTTTTCATTTCTGGCAGTTGTAGCAGTTTCAATTTGTCATTGTCTTTTGTTCATTTTCCTGGCACAGTTTGTTGTTTCACTATTATTTGTTTGCAGAGTGGGCTTGACATCAGTAAAATGATTATCTACAAGAGGAGGCAAGAGGCCAAACAAAAACGAAGAGAAAGGAGAGCAGAGAGACGAGCAAAAAGACGAGCAAAGAAAGAGGTAATGTGCTGAAAGTACACACACCTACAAAGAATGTTTGATCCCTGCCTTTTTTTTGTTCTTTATTCTTTTTTGCTCCAGATTAAATAAATAGATACCACTGCTGTCACACTGAGCAGATCAAAAGCCAAGTAACAAAATTCAAAATGATCTAGTGCTTTAAATGAGTCTAAATAGTTTCTCATTTCTGTCACTCAGCTGACACAGGCAAAAAGGGCAGATAAACATCTCTCAGCAGTCCCTGTTTTCTCTGTGGAGGAGGGGGCCGGGGGCTGGAGGGACACACACATGGACAGAAATATCACAGATGTGGAGGAGGACTGGACTGAGAGGGAGAACGGGACAGTGTTTGTGATTCCCACTACCCCTCGAACACCCGACGGTCAGTGTAGATGGGAATACCTGAAAGGAGGAGGAGATCCAGACTGCACCAGCCTAGGGTGGATGTCTGAGCTGCAGGATGGGGACACCACCACCCTGGGCTCCAGCAGCGAGGACACGCTGAGTCATGACCTGGAGCGTGTGTCTCTGGGGTCACTGGGGAAGTGGACGTGGGACATTCACTCCATCATTATTGACCTCTCCACGGCTAACTTCATCGATACAGTGGCTATCAAAACTATTAAAAATGTAAGAGACTGCCAGACAAACTCTTTATAACTCTAATCAGGCTGTCCCTGAAATTTTCAGGAATTGTCTGTTCACACATGCACCTCACAGCATGAAACTTTCTGTCTTGGACAGGACTTAGGATAGAGAACAAGAACATAGAGACAAATGTCACATCTTTAGATTAACATTAGTTATTTTTTTCAAATGTGCACTGCATAAAGAAAAACGGAATTATCTGCTGTAGGCAGTCAATGTTGTAAAATGTCTGCATTTTTCCATAGTCCACATGTGAATCTTTTTAACTCTTCTACTTGTCTCCCTGTTTCGAGTTTAGTGTGTTCTGTGTACAACAACTGTCACCAGGAAAAATATCACACTTTTTCCATTTTGAATGATTTTATCCTTTTCCGTTTAATAGTGCTCTTGGCATCAAGTTAGGTTGGAGTGTAACTCAAGATGTTCAGCTGACCTTTTGTGTTAATGCACTGTTGAGAATTTTTTGTCAAAAAATGTTTTACTTCAACACTGACAATCTCAAATACATTTTAAATACCTTCGGTATTAAGAGAAACATTAACACTGATGACATTTGGTGTTCTAGTTATACTTAGCTGTAATAATGAAAAACACATTTAGATTTTATGGAAGGCCAATGTTAGACAACTTGTTATTTCGGGAAAACTATTTTTGTTATACCAAGAAAAGTGAATATTAAAGTAGTGGTTGAATATGAAAATATCCCAGAGTGTTCCCAGAGATCACAGTGTAATCACTTGTTGCATGAGGATATTATGTTTGTCCTTCACAGTGCTATACAGCTTTGGATGAGCTCTTTAAAGCAGGACATGGGATGTGCTCCACATATACACAAAGGCAGATAAACACACTCACTGTACTCCTCTGTCACTGATAATATATCTCTGACACTACCTTTGGAGACGGAGCCAGCAGCGGGTTTTCCCTCAATTCTGTCTCTGCCATGAGAGTGGAGGTGAAACATCACAGCTTTAGATGGCAGCTTCAACAGAGCTGTAGTGGTTACAATCAACTTTGCTGCACACAGATATTAGATTAAGGAGCAGACATTCAAAGATCTTAACTTACATTAGGACACAGTTCACACTCCACAAATGTTTGAGGTTGGCACCACCTGCTGAAGTTTCAAAGTAGGCACAAGTTATAACTTAATTTTACATCTATCTCCTAGTAGGTTCTCTATGATTCATCACATCTCTCAGAAAATACTGTATAATGACGACCTTGCTTGCACTTTTCTGTTTTTCAGTGAGCCAAGGTATTTCAGCTGTTCAGCAAATAAAGTTAAACAGTAGCCTCACTTAAAATTTTTTACTTAGTTTGTGTGTTACACTTAACCAGTTAAGAATAACATTTCTTCTATGTTGTGCAATGAAACTACAACACATCTCAAGTTGCAACCTTACAGGTTTTTAAAATAGGTTTTGGTGTAAACTTTGGATCAGAACATGAATAGAGCTGGTGCAACAAGCTCCAGAATTTTCTGGGAAATATTTTGTATTTCTGAGTAGCTGTAAAAAACATACTGAAATCATTTGATTCAAACAGAACCCCTTAAACAAACCTTTTTAAAAGTTAAGTGTAATTTAAAACCTTTATTGAAGGTAGTCAATTTTTCACAGTCATAATAGCGTTGATGGTTCAAAGACAGGAGAGGAGAAAATCCGTCAACATCTTCAATAATGTTGGAGTAGCCAATAATATCCCCACTAATTTAAAACCTTTTTTCACATTGGCAGATTTTTCTTGACTTCAGCGAGATTGATGTTGATATCTACCTGGCTGGTTGTCAAGGTAAGTAAACATCTTCTTACTCCCTTGTGGTTTGTAGGTGTCATGATATCAGGGTTTATTTCAGTTCATGTTTCCTTTCCAGCCTCTGTGGTGGTGCAATTAGAGCTTGGTAACTTCTTCTCTGAGACAATAACAAAGAGACACCTTTTTGCCACCGTGCATGATGCTGCGCTGCACTGTTTAAACCATCGGGGAGCAACAGCCATCCCCAGATATGAACCGTCAGTGGTAAGTATATGATACCCATGAAAATTAAACTTGAACTTAAAAACTTTAATAAATATGAGAGCTGCAGCACACATTGATCTGACAGTTTGTTGATATCTGATTGAAGACTATAACAAATCAATCTGTATTTAGATATTAAGAAGTACCTTTTAATCATGCCATTTTAAATTAACAATTTTCTAAAAATCTTTTTTATTTCAGGACGCACTTGGCAGCACCAAACTATAAAGATTGCTGAAAACAAGATGAAACTTTGAGGTTGGGAAAACTCAAAATCTTTCCTTGGGGTTTTTCAGTGCTGAGAGCTACAAGTGAACAAGTAATACATGAGTACTCCTACTTTCAGTGCATCTTTTCTCATTTATAGATTAAGAATTCTGTTTATTAACACTTTCTCTAACGAATTAGATTAATGCTAAAGACAAATGGGCTCAATTCAACTTTTATTTACTGTGGGAGAGTAAAACAGTGCAGTTCAGAGGAAAACAAGGAAATAAAAAATAAATCATTTAATTACTTAAAAAAACTGACAGAAAACTATATAATTTCAAGGAACAAAGACAAGGCAACATGCATCACACTGACAATGTGTGAGCCTTTTTTTTGGTCATGGTAGCAACCACAAGGAAGAACACTGAAATGTTTCTAGCAGCCATTTCAATTTTATGTGCAATTTTTGCCCAAAGCAACAGCAAAGGCTAATGCATGCAAAGGAGTTTTTGTGTCTCAACTCATTCAAGAGTTTCTAGTGCAACATTCCTTTGATGGGAAATTATTATAAGCAAACTACTGAAAAAATAAACAGGTTAAAAATATCCAAGCAATGTCCAACAACAGCATCTCTTTACAGTTGCATAAACCTCTCGTGTGGCTTCTTTCCCTGAATAAATCTTGTTTCTACAAACTGGCCACACAAGTGTTGGCAAAAAGTTGTGCACAGGACTAAGGAAGTCTAGGTAGATTTTTTCACCTGTAGATATAAATTTGGTTTAAGAGCTACAAGTCTTGATGGACATCAGAACTGTGTGTATCTGCATTCCGAGTTACCCCTTCTTCATCATCATCATCATCACTGTCCTCTGGTTGTTGAGAAACCAGCTGCTGGTAGCGAGCCTGCCTCTGGTAATCCGGATCAATGTTGATCCATTTATTGGCGACCCACTTAGTGCCATGTGTCACCACACAGCCTCCATGCAGGGCGTATTCATCCTGCTCTCCAACCCAGCCTAGTGAGGGGGAAAGAAAACTCATTCAGTGACATTGTCCTGAACATCATTTCGGTCTAAAGAGGCTTTTGCTCTTGGAGTGGCTGTCAGATACACTGCCTGCACAGTTCTTTTCCCTCAACTTACTTTGGACATTTACTGGGGAACAGATGCTCAAAAACTGACAGACATCCATGGTTTATGTATTATTTAAAATGACTTCCATTAATATTGGATTCAAAGCTGTGTTTTAGATGTCCTCTCATGTGTTTCTTTCACCAAAGTGGCCTTCAGTGTATTTTAATATGTTGAATTTAGTTCTGGGTCTGAACCGTTCCCAAAAAGAAAAAAAAAGAACATTTTGTTTGTGTTGTTTTTTTTTTAAGTTCGTTTTATGTGTTTTTTTAAATCTTAATATGCTTCCTTCAAATGATTAAATACATCACCCACAAGGATTTTGTGTTGTGGTAAATGTTACAAAATTTGAAGATTACGAAAATTCTCAAAATAACTTAAAATGCTGAAATAAGGTGAACAAAATAAATTAATTTCATACAGAGTATGTCATATTAGCAAACTGCCTCTGAGATGGCATGGCGGTGTGACTTTTGCCTAATATAGCCAGGTTGTTCTTACTGAGATTGGTAGATCTCTTTTTCAAGAAAAGACCTGACTATTACTTTTAAGTTTTAAGAGACTAATGTTGGCAAACTGGCATCTTAAAAAAAATGCAGTTTAATTTTGGCAACATTTTGAATTTATTTATTTAGTCTTGTTCAGATTAAAATGTGTATTCATTTCAGCCACAATTTAGTTGTTTTTCCCTATACTCTCAAAACATTGAAGTCCACCTTAAAGGGATAGTTTAGTATTTCTGAAGTGGCTGAATGGACCCCCCGCAGCTCTGTTCTTGTAAAAATGAGCTGAGGTAGCCGGTGAGGTACACTGCTGTTATTGTGTACACTTATTTTACTTTATTGTGTGAGCTTTACAATAAAACAAACAACAGATCTATGTTGGATAAAATGTATGGTTGGGTGAAAAGTTTCAGAGCCCTTTGTTTTTCCCTCAGGAAGTCTCTGAGTTTGGCATTATTTTATGATGCTGCAAACGGCTATGTGTCCCTCTGCCTATGCATTTGATAGTGATTAGCTCTATTTGCTTGCCTCTAATTCAAACTTAACAACAGGAAGGTTTGTGGGCTCACAATGTAAGCACATAGACCACCAGGTTACTTCAGATCTCTGCTGCTCCTCAGTTTCCACAGAAGTTTGTAACCTCTCTCTTTCAGTATACATTATAAAAGCAAACTCATTCACAGTAAAATGATCATCACCACTTACCTGTCATATCTGGTACAGTATAAGTGTTGTCAGCCATTGATGTTGGCAAATTTCATGTGAACAGAAAGATGAACACAGACAATTGCTGCATCATAAAATACCGCTAAAACAGAGATTTTCTAGGTGGAGAAAATGCTGTACATTTTTTTCACCCAATGGTAGATTAGAGCCAACATAGTTTTGTGGCCTCAACTTCAACATTACTGAGCCATTTGATTAAGTCGATAAAAAGACCAAACATTTAAGTCTTTACTTTGTGTCAAAATGTTTTCTCTCTTTAAACTAACTTAATAAGAGGAGTAATTAAATGTAAATAACTGTATTTGCTTATGGTTAATATATAATTGAACTGAGATAAAATACTGCAAAGGATTTTGTATACATGTAGTAAAGTATTTCCTCATTGATTTATGTGTTTTATATAATTACTCTTATTGGTCCTTAATGAATAAAGTAATAGTGATACTGTAATTCATGTTATGTGTGTCTACACCTCTGAATTTGATGTGAAAATGTCAGACAATGGGATTCAAAGAGAACTTGTGCACAAATATGTACAGCCTGAAAAAAATGAATACATTATGGATTTGAATGACAGAACAACCAACTGCTAGGCACTTCATTTATCCCCAACACACCCACACACATTCTTTATGTTGAAATAGCATGAAGCAAACAGCTGCTCGCATTGCTGAAGTTCTTTCATTTTCCTCCATGTTATGATAATGTAATTACATGTAACACAGACACAATCTTTGTGCATTAAGTTTTGGGAGATCCATGTGAGTGTACAAGAAACATTGAATTAAGAAAGTAAATATGTTTTACTTGAAAATAACTTGCTGATATGTATTACTCCTGCAAACTAATCTCATCTTCAATATGTTGAATAACCTTTATCTTAGTTCCTACCTCTCCCATCAGAAAGATAGTTATACCAGAAAACGGCTGTCCCCTTTTTGGGCTTCACCCTCAGGTTACTCTTGCCACAGTTCCTCCTGGTGTCCATGAGATCGACGTCGTTCTGTATGAGAGACTAAAACACAAAATCACACTCAGTCGCACTGTGGAGCTTCTGGCTCATGCACCAGCTGACAAACACATGAGTTAACACAGATATGAAAGACATGCACAGTATGTACACAATACTGTCACACGGCTCTCTACACACTTCCAGACCCACACACAATTACGCACCACTTCATCATAGGTCCTGTTGTCTGCCACAGGGAATGCGGTCTCCCCACCCCCCTCGACAGAGTTCAGGTAGAAGAGAACTGTGATGTACCTGGGTGTGTGACACAGATTTAAATTGACACACATGTATGATGCAAACACAGAAACACATACACAAATATAGCATACCTGTTTGAGCACTCATTGATGCAAATACAAAACCAGCAAATCACGTATCAGCAATCAATGCACTGAAGCATGCAGGAATGGTCAAGACACTCGCAGTGTTTCAGACAAAGCACCAGATCGTGAGAGAAAGGTGATTCAAGTGAATTTGAATGTGTCATAATTGTTAATGCTTGGCAGACTTTCACTGATTTGACCAAATTTGGACCTCCCATCTAACCCCCCCCCCCCCCCCAAAAACAAAACAATACAAAAAAACCAATAACAACGTCCAAAGAAACTGATATCCTGAAATTCTAAAAAAAAAAAAAAAATCGTCTGCATTCACTTAAACAGATGTAGAATATCTTTATCATCAAGTTTACTTTTATGATCATTTTTAAAACAATTCAATACATTTTCTAGCCTCACTCTGGTTTTGATGGGCTCCTGCATATCTTTGAGTTGTAAAGGTCCCATGTACTGGTGTGTTTGGCCACATCATGTCTCTGCTTTCTTTTAAGCATGGATCTAAATTAAGTTGAATTAAAAGAAAATGAAAAAGTCTTGTCTCTATAGAGGATCAGATGCAGCTCTTTTCCTCTCTCTCTGGAAATGTGCTGATTTGAGGGAATGTGGAGGCTACAGGAGGCTATGATAATGAGTTCTCCTGGCTAGGATGGTTGTCTTACCATCCTAGATAGGTGGATGAGCATAAATGCACAAGTAAGCACCCCCAAAGCCCTGTCTAACAAAATTAAGCAAAGCAAACAAACTTGATTTAGTTGGACATTGAACCTGTAAAAGGTCTTAAATTTGTATTTTAAATTTTAAAAAGTCATATCTTAAATATGAGAGACCTTAAAAGATGTGTCAGCAACTCTACTATATGCATAATTAGTTATAATTTAAAAGTTCTCTGTCCACATGCATGGTTGCTATCCTATGTTGGTCTCTTTTTACTTTTGGCAGAGCAATGCTTTTGGATTTATAACTCATTAGCAGTCTAACACTTTAATTTTAGTAAAAATTACAATGTTACTACACAAATAAGCATTTAAATAAGAAACAAAAAGAAATTAAAGTATCACACCATACCACACATCTTTAGAAAGCCTTAAATTTGGGTTTAAAAAGGTCAAGGAATAGGCTCAGATGTAATTACAGTACCCACCTATACTATTAAAATCATGCATAGTAGGAGAATGTTTAAGAATAGTGCTGGGTGAAGTTTCATATCTGACATAAAATATAGTAAGTAACAACTTTAAATAAGATTGATCACAAACATTCTTTAATCGTATCTTCAGCCACCTTTGATATGAAAGATCGTAGAGAGACAAAAAGAAAAAACAGAAGCTGAACTACATCAGAGTATCAGAACCACATCTATAAGCTCAAAAGGTGTGTGAGTGACCAGTAAGCCATTTACATTGATTAGCTGTCAGACAGGTTACCTGATAAACTGGCTGGTGAGCATACAAACACACACTTTAGAAACAAGTGACAAGCACACAAATTCCTCAAAATACACAAAGTGGGGCCACACAAGCTAACGTGCCAGCTGTCACAATGGGATGTCAGCGACCAGTTTGGTAAACGGGACAGATGATTCAAGAGCTGTTACTTTCTAAAGAGAAATACTAGTTTTCCTCCAAGAGCATGCACCTCAGTGATCTCACCTGCAGGACGTCTCAAAAGGGGTGGAGGTGTTGGTAGCGAGTCGCGTGTGTGTGCAGGCAGTTTCAGGATAAACAGGGCCACTGTCATGGTGGGCGTGGTAATGTCCTCCCTCCTCGTAGCGGACCACCTGGAGAGGCTCACTGAGGTCCACTAATAAAGGTGGGAGCCGAGTAAGACGGGTCACCCTTAGACAGAAAAAAAGTTTAAATAATTTAGGAAAAGTGATAAAATAGAGAATGTGAAGACTGGTCATACAGCATCAGTGGTATTGGTGGTTCAATATGTCCTGATAGCTGTGTCTAGTACTCAGTCCTGAGTTTCCACTTTATTAAAGTCATCATCAAATGTTCAATTTCTCCATATTCCCCTCTTGCAGGGGTGGAGCCACAGAGTTGCCAGTGCCAGCCAAGAATTCTTGCAGGCTGCCTGATAGGTGGGACTTATGTTTAAAAAAAGATATTTTTTGGCTCTTACAGTATTTTGGACTCGCTTTTGGATGTGGGAGGTGGGAATTACATCACATCCCACTTAAATATGTTCCGACTACAAGATGGTAAAGTCCAGGCACCTGAGGAGCATCCGAATCTCAGCAGTGTATTTCACCAAAAGGGGCGTTCCCTGTGATGTATCTAATGTGCAACTTGGAAAATCCAACTTCTGAAATTAAGGGGAATGTATCATTATAACCACGTAGCTTTTTTTCACATTTTAGTGAAGCAGTGCTTAAGATTTCTGCCTTATTTCTGCATTTCAGTAATAAAAAAAATATATGTCAGTGTTGCCACTTTATGTGCTACTTTGACTTTTATGTCAGGAGTTATAACAGATATCATTTGTAGAGACCTGGGGGATAAATGCAAATTGTCTTATTTAAGTCTTTGTTGGACACTCAACCCCAAAGAAGTCAATACTCAACAACCTTCTCCCTTATAAAACTTTTTATAGTCTTCTGTTTATTTTCTTAATGTTAATTCAAAAATTACTTTGGACTTTTTATACCTGGTCTTGATGTCCTGTAGGACCCGGTGTGCTCCTTTGCCCTGGTATAGCCACGTGTGTCTACTGTTCCTCACCAGCTGACTCCTTTTCACGCCTTGTTGCATCAGGAAGCGCTGGAAGGCATCGCTGCTCAGGAGCTTGAACTCATCTAGGCTCAGCAAACCTTTCCAAAATATGACCATGTAGATATTATTATGATGGACTCCATTGGTTACTATTTCAGTTTGGTGTTAGAGACTTCATTCATACTTGTTTTTTATTGTCAACCAGTCACTTGGTTGTAGCAGTAATTGTCTTATTTTGATCCAAACCTTCAGGAGGATTCTTACCATTGCCGTCTTTGTCAGCTTTGAGTCCAGCATAGATTTCTCTGAGATTCTCCGGTGTGAGCCAAATGCCATCCCTTACTCGGGAATGAGTCAGTATCTATAAGAGCAAACAATGAACAAGACTTAACCAACTGAAAAAACATACATGTTCTGAAGTAGATACATGTTGCACATTTGAGCTTGTGTGCTCACAGTCCACAAATTGACATACACCTCATGGAGCTGCAGCTGTCCGTCCTGGTTGATATCCAGGAGGTTGAAGATCTCCTCTGGACTCAAGTTGAGCTCCCTGGCTAGCTCTTCTTGCCCCTCTTGTACCATCAGCTGGCTCTCCATCAGACCTTTAAGCTGTGCCAGCTGCATCACAACACGGCATTCATCCTCTGACAAAAAATCAGGGATCTCTGCAGAATAAAATTGATGAAAAATATTTATCTAATATAATTGCATGACTGCAGATTTGTATTTCTTACACAGATCAGTCCCACTACCCTAAAGCCATGGTTATATACCTTATGTATAAATATATACAAGTCATTAGTTTGCAGTTCAAACAATCATGTAGTTCATCAAACAGATTGCCTACAACATTTTGAAATTCTTCTTACTTAAAATGTATTTAGCCAGAAAAACCTAATTAAAATTAAATATCTCTCATTTGCAAGAGCCTCCTGGCCACAACAAGTAACATCACATTTACTATGTTACAGACATGAAACCACTACAAACACAGATGCATAAATATCAGCCAATCAATTTAGAGTCAAGAACAAAAATTACTAAGCAAAACATCTACAGCCTGCTTTATCTTCCTTGAGGGCCTTTAGTCTGTTTCTCCATCATTCCATTCTATTAAAAGTGTTGATATAACTTCAGTGGTAGGCTTCTGAACAGTTTGTTGTAAAGCAAACTATAGACAATTAATGCTTCCATAATTCAGCCTTTATTAAGGCCCTAATAATTTGCCATCAGTTACTAAATCAAACCACTCATAATCACAGTTAGCTCATATCTATGTGCCAGTAAAAATAGAAAAACCAAAGTAATAAAAAGAACAGTAGAAGAGCAAATGAATAGACTTTGCATCTTCCCACCAACACACGTTGGTACCATCTAATAGAATCTTCAGTCTAATGGCACCATATTGTGCTTCTCTCCTCTTCAGCCAGTCAGCTTCAAGCCTTTAATCAGATCTGTAGTGAAGAGCAGAGGGAGTGTGTTTTTGCCCCAGGACTTACTGGCCTATTTCACAAAGCCCTAATTCATCAAGATCCATACATGTCTGGGACACTGAGGCGATGTGTGTGTGTGTGTGTGTGTGTTTGGTGGGGGTGGGGTACTGGGGGTGCTGCACGGACAGAGTAATGGTAATGATGGTCATTATTTAACACCTTTTAATTGTTGTGAAGTGAACATGATTTTTAAGCTTCGTGGTAAGCACAGTGTTTCTCTGATGATGTCATTAATTTCAGTGACTGGGTTTAATCTCAGATGACTTTTTCCTCCAGGCCACTGAAAGTCAGCATTACAGAAAATCTCACTGTGTTCTCTAGCTAGCAAAAAAATCTGTAATGACAATTGTAACAGTGAAGATAGAGCCTCTATCATTTTCTTTTTTGCTTTGATGTGTTTTTCATTTTAAAAAATATAATATCATAATTAGCTTTTGGTTTAAACAAACTGTCCCAAACAGCATGGCTGCCTCCAATAGACAAAGGCTTTGACAGGCCAACTGGCCACATGCAGCCCTCCTCTTTACTCAGTGTGGCCCACCAGTCACTTTCAAATGAAGAAATATTGCTGTTACAACAATTATAACAATGGAAAAATAGAAACTATTTCAGTCACAGTCTATGACAATGAATTTTCAATGATTTTAAACAAGTACATCGGAGATAGGATTTGGAAAATGTTTCTGTAAAAGTCTTTCACACATTTTTAAAACATTTGGGAAAAAAGAGTCAAATGACCTGATTGGATTTTTACAACTATCTCCACCAGATTAGGTACAACAAAGTGAAGATACATTAACTAATTCCCCCCCCCCCCCCCCCACACACACACACACACAAAAAAGACGAGATTTTGCAGTGGAAATTTTCTTGCCATTGTCTGTAATTCCACGATTAGTTCATTAGTTTAGCTTAATGAGCCAGTGTTGTGTTGCTACTTGTCAGATAGCTTTATGTCTCTCCTGAGCTAGGCCTCCTACTCTGTTAAGTTCAGCTAAAGTGAGTTTGAGATTGTGTTTTCAACGTGGCAGCCTCCAGTGATTTGCTTGAAAAGCCCCCTTCAGAAGCCAAATGGCTGATGCCTCTCCATCTTGATCCAATATTTAGTCTTCATCTTCCTTCAATAAGGGCGACTGTTGGTATTATTCATTCTCATCCAAATCCACGGCGTCATCTACAGTCTCATTCGCTGTTACTTGCAAATTCTGTCCCTGCAGTCTCAGCCCTATAAGTAAAAAGACTGCTGATCTTGCTGTGAACCCTATGTGGCTCTCCCACTTCTATAAACCTTAACTCTCTGCTTACTACCTCTGCCAAGGATACTGTTTGGCCAGTGTTTCTGTCAGCGAGATAAGTCAAAAAGTTACAAATCTGATTAAGTTCAGGGGCTGTTGGTCATGGCACAAGGAAAGGAAGGAAGGATGTGATGAGATTCTGGTGGTGATCTGAATCTGTTTGTGGATCCAGTGATTTTTTCAAATATTTGTGAACAGTTCTACACTTGTTCATCAACAGATGACATAAATGACATTTTCAGGAAATGTTTGCCATGGCACTAAGAAAAAGTAATACGGTTTTGGAAGTGATCCAAATCTGGATGTGGATTCAGGAATGTTTTAAGGATTTGTTAGCAGTGTGAAATAGGGCAGTTTCACACAATTTTGACAATGTTGGAAATGCCTTGGCAGAAGTTGTGCTCCCAGGGAAGTTTTTTTTCTTATACTCAATAACAAACTTATCTTGCATTTGTGAGCAGGGCCACACATACAAATAGAAATACCTGGACCCCTGAAAAAGCAGTAGGGGTTCTCCCAGGTGCGTTTAGAGACATAAAACCCATGGCCTTAATCTGTTATGATATAATAATCAGTTGCCTTAAATTAATCTTCATATGGTGGCATAAATCAGGTTATTCTCAGTAAATTCCCAGTGCTCACCCTTATTTTCTACCTATAGTTACCACCATTCAAATATGTTTACTGATCCTTGATTGGCAATCCACAGACCAGCACTGAGGGCCCAAAAATTGAGGTCCAACTGACCTGCCTAAAATGATATTGTAATGAAGAAAAAAGTACCATGTTAAAAAAAAAAAAGACTGAACATTTTGAAACAGACCTTTCTCTAAAGTGCCTGCGTGTCTATTTGTAGATACAGGAATTGTTTGCACCTTAAGCAGAATTTAAGATGGACCACTTTCCTGGGCCCCTTTAGTCCCCCCTATGAGTGGCCTTGTTTGTTGGTCACAAGAGGAGAAAAAGTAAAGTGTTACATTTTCCCCCAGTCTCCCCTAAATGCCCTGCTCCGTAATATGAGGCCGTATTTGTTGTAAAGACGTACACATTAAAAAGCTGGGTACATGCACAGTTGTTTGTTTACATCTAGAAGAGGAGTAAGAAACCTGTTTGGCCACTAGAGGCTGGTGTGTGGGTGCTCCTGAAATTTGTTTCGAGGATGTTTGGGCTCTTACCAAACAGCTGAGGTTTCATACTCAGAGTCCGCATCTCGTGCACCTTGCCTGGCACCAGAGACAGTCTCTGCACATGTCCCACCTAAAAACCCAACCAGAGCAAAGATCTGTAAAGCCCACGGTGTTGATCCAATGTGTGTAAGAGACAGGCAGAGAGACCAAAACAGTGGAGAAGAAGTGATGCGTAATAACTCACTCTGATTCCCTCGACTCTTGTCAGGGACACATCACGCACAAAGTCAGCCTTTGATGGCGGACGTCCCGGCTCGGTGCGCTGCTGGTCACCGCGGGGAGCATCACGATTCCGGTTGGCATCTTCCTGTCCGCTGCTGTAGTGGACGTAGAAAAGCAAGGCGATCACATTGATGATGTAGACGTGAAAAAACACCATCACTACCACGAAGTAGGAGCGGGAGCACACGCTGCTCTTGTGGCCGGAGAGGCGCTCGCAGGGCGGCCGGAGCGGCAAGGTCGCGCCCCCGGACGGACCAGTGTCCTCAGCAGCATCTGTGGCTTCCTGCTTGTCAGTCATTCTCCGAGAGTTCCGCAGCACTAAAGTCCATCTGATTTAAGAAGTGGCGAGAGTAGCATTTGCAAGTCAGATTAAATCAATTGAGACATCAGGACAGCTTCTCCGCTGCAGGGTATTAGTAATTGCGAGCTGACAAGCCCATGGAGGGTTCATAATGAAAAAGTGCTCTCCGAAGCAGAGAAGTCCGTGAGAGATGAGGCGCTCTGCTTTCTCTCACAGACGGCGGCGCTGCAGACTCGGACACTCTTGTTTACACTGCAGCAGTCTCTGTCAGCACAGGCTGAGAGGCGCACTGCGCATCCCAAAACACCGAGGGGTTTATCTCAGGGTCTTGGACCGCAGTCCTGACCCAGCATCGACCAAAGGCCGATGACTGTGGCATAGAATTAAAGAGATGTGACTTCAAAACACAACAGGACGCAACATCGGGGTCTGCAGAATGTGCTTTCTGCACGTCATTTGCAGCAGACCGTAAAGAGTGCAATGCTGACCTCTGGTGACCCAAACCAATAACACACCCTTGTCTATTTTAGAAGTTTCAGTTAGTTTATGGTGGCCTGTGCTTTCCAAATACCCCTTTAAACCCCTACTTTACTCTTTCTTGGGATATTTTGGGGATATACTGTATTTTGCCTCTTTAGGGCAGCACTGTGGCTCTGTCAGTTAGTGTGCATGCCTCACATTAAGAAGGTTGCTTGTTCAACTCCTTGTCAGGCCCTTTCTGTGTGGGGTGTGCATGTTCTCCCTGTTCCTGTGTGGGGTATCTCCAGGCACTCCGGTTTGCACTCACTGACCAAAAAATGCTTGTTAGGTTAGCTGTTGACTCTAAATTAGTAGTTATGAGTGTGAATGTGAATGGTTGTCTGTCTCTTTATGCAGCCCTGTAATTTGCTGGTGAGTGTACACCATCTCTTATCCAGTGTCAGCTGGAATAGGCTCCAGCCCCCACAACCATGACAGGGAGAAGCGGTCGAGGATGGATGAATGTACTTTGTTACATCTGTCATACAACAGCATCTTAAAAGCCTGAGCCAATAGAACATTTCCATCAACCAGTCTTGTCATTATACCAACATTTTAACTTAAATACAAATACCAAGCATCAGAAAACAAGGGAAAAGTTGGGTTGGTTCTAGGTCCATGGCACTCTTAAATAAATTAACTGGATGACTCCCTCCAAGTGGAGATAACCAGATATTCATGCTAGCTGATACATAGCTATCCTATGCCACATAAAGCCTTGTAATTAACCCACTTTTAGGGTAAACCTACACAAACACTACTTTGGCTTGCCTTGACACTACAGTAAGTTACTTGCAGTGTTTCACTTTGCCTTGACAAAGCCCATGTTAAGAACTATTTAATGTATTCTTATGTTCGATGTATTGTATCGGTGATGTACTTTCAACAGACACTCATTGCTTTCCACTCATCGGTAGTTAATTTCAGGGTGCTGCTGATTTTTGTTTAATGTATTGTATGTATTTAAATAGAGGGCAGTGCACATTAATGAACAATGACATGTAAATGTAACAGATTTTAACCACAGACTAATTTCCATCTATTGTCCCTGGCAGGTTGATGTAATGCATTTTTACATGTGTGTACAATCAAGCAGCAATAGGGCACAATCTGATATAAATGTAACTGTCCTGAATATTAAGCAGATTGGTCACTCCTGTATTTATGCCGTGTTCAAAAACAGGCAGACAAATGGTTGCAGTACCAGTTCTTGTTGCTTGAATTGGCTGTCACCAGCTGTGACTTTTTGCTTCTAAAATGGACATCAGGATGCCCCCCTTTACAACAACACAGCATTGTGTTTGCAGTGCAAGAGAGCTCCAAGAGAGGGCAAAATATGAGCAAAAAAGAACTTGTGTTAAATGATGTGTATAAAAGCAGACTTTGCTTTAACTGACAAAATAAATTGAAAAAAAAAAAGCAAAACAAACTAGATAAAATGCTTTACACTGCTTTTCACTTATGTATTTTTTAAACCCATCCCCAAAAATATTCTTGCCATTGTTTTATCTAATTAACTCTATGAAGGCGTTCATGTGAACATTTCTTTTTAAATTTGTTGCTAAATACAAAAAGAGGGTGGATTATTTAGAAATGTATTCTCACTCTACTTGACCAAGTCCACAAATAGGCTAATAATGAGCCATAGTCAAGCTAAGACTGACTCTTGACAGAGTCTCAGAGAAATGTGTTCAGCACACAGATAGGGCCATACATTTAGCAATATACTGATTTAGCAGGGCCATGTGTGAGTCCATAGATAGCTTCCAACTAAACCTCAGTCAGACAAAGGATCAATCAGCCAGACAGACAAAACTAATTATTCAACTTAACAAGTCCTCTGACCTTGGACTCTTTGGCCCTCCATGATGAAGGGGGGATTCTTGGCTATGAGGGGGAAAGAATATAGGTCATATTTCTAACAAGGGCGTGACGTTTGAGGCTTCTCTGTGTTAAAACTTCTGGAAGGAGAAATACCTCAGGAGGGTCATACGGACCTGCTTGCTTTATTCTTAAAACATAACTGATCATTTAGTTGTTTTATTGAAGTCAAATACATCCGTGATCAAGCTACAATTGCAACTAAATGGCTTTTCAAAATGGTCTCACAACTTGGGTGTGAGGAATGCGGGAGTTAGAGCAAGGCCTGTTTCTCCTTTGGGCAACATAAAAGGAGAATATCACACAATAGTATTCAGTCCACACAAACATCCTGAATAGGATGTCATTACACTTTTGTTTTCATAACAGCTTTCTCTAAAAATACTGTAAATCACTTGGGAAATTTTGTAATTAATTAGGGGGCTGAATTACAAAGTTCAATGAAGTTGTGATGTTGTGTAAAATGTAAATAAAGACAATATTGAATGATTTTCATATACTTTTTGACATATATTCACTTCAATACACGACAAAGACAAGATATCTTTATGTTCAAACTGATTAACTTGTTCCAAAACAGCTCGGACGGGGGAAACAAGAGACTGACAAAGTTGAGATATGCTCAAAGACACCTGTTTGGAACATTCCACAATTGAACAGTTGAATTGAAAACAGGTGATTGACATTCATGGTGGAGAGGATGTATTCCCATCAGGCTCAGTTATTGCCAAGCCATTACTTGGAGAGGTTCAGCGCTTTGTGAACAACTGCATGAGCAAATAATCCAACAGTTTAATAATGTTTCTCAACTTACAAAGGCAAGGAATATCGGGAATGCATAATCTGCAGTCCATGATATATGAATATTACGAATCCGAAGAAATCTTTGCACATAAGTAAGGAGGCAGAAAATTGACATTCAATGCCCATGAACTACGAACCTTCAAAAGGCAATGCTTAAAAAAAACATCATTCTATAAAAGACATTACCAGGAAAATTCATTGTCAGTTAACACAGCTTGTTGCTACATGTTCAAGTACAACGCAAAAGCCAAAT
This sequence comes from Scarus forsteni, assembly GCA_036419115.1. Taxonomy (NCBI): domain Eukaryota; kingdom Metazoa; phylum Chordata; class Actinopteri; order Labriformes; family Labridae; genus Scarus; species Scarus forsteni. The sequence goes on from JAZDUH010000152.1 coordinate 31,207,503, forward strand.
ATCAGTAACAGCCGATAATGAGACTATCTTCCCTGAGCCCAAGGCTGTGTTCTGACTAGTCCAGGTTTCAAATTGTTTTTGAAAGCACGGGTGTCATGTCCTCTGGGCAAAAGAGGAGTTATCCAGATTTTCAGTAAAAGTATGTTGGGATTTTACAAGTAGCTTACACTGGAAAGCTGCTCAATTACAGTACCATAAATAGGCTATTTCTAATTTGTTACTACAACCCATATAATAAATAAATGAATGCTCTTCAGTCTTTCCTGGCAAGACTCCTCTCACATCCATTTGCCATCTTAATGATTTTCTTAAAGTGGTACTAAACTATTTGACTTTTTGAATAGTTTTGTAAAGTGAAAGAGTTTTGACATATCCAGAGAATCACCTTTAAATCTCTCATCTCACATGCACTTTTACATTTTTATGAAATAATAACTTCCATGGCCTGCAGCAAAATAGACATTCGATGGAGACTTCATTTGTTGCTGTTTTGAGAGGTTTATAGTTACACATTGAATAAAATGGTAAGTTTGATGTTTTTTCTTGTTCTAGAACTTAATAATAAACAATAAAGAACTTATTAATAAACAGAAGATTTGGTATAATGGACATTAAAATATATGTTTTGTTAATAAATGCCGGTTTATGTTTATATTGAAGCTAATTTACAGTTAAGCTAGCGGGCATTAGCTACTGTACTAGATAGCCTCAGCCATAAATTGCACCTGTTTAAAAATATCTTAAAGATAAATGCCTTAAACAACTACAGCTAAGATAATATGAGGGAAAAGCTGTATCTTTAACCTGAAAGAAAGTTGCTCCTAAGAAAAGGGTTTTACCCATGAAAAAGTATTTGCTTTGATCTATCTGCTAAGACTAGATGACTGGTTTCAACACTTGTTCTTAGTCAGTTGTCTTTTTTTTTATTTTTTTAATATATTTGTACCTTTAAACAGAAATGTGTTATTTAATGAACAAGATCCATGATTGATGCAACTGGCAGAACACTTAGGGTCTCTCGGGGAAAGATATAATGATTGTGTGTTTGCTTCTTTTCAGATGTTTTTGAATGCCTGGCTATATACCAATACACCTGAGCTAAAACCAAAAGGACATACTGCGGGTCAGTGCCTTCAATTTTTTGTGCAGCACTTTTGCAATGTAGTGTTGTTAATACTTTTATTTGAAGTCATATATGTTGATCTAACTTGTAGGAAAGCTATGTTCCGTTATATTTTATCATAATCTTTGTGGTTAAAAATGTTATAAAATTCTAATTAGACCTGAACAATACATCATTTTGACATTGCAAATGCAATGTACATATGTGCAATAGCCACACCATAGATGGAAATTAAAGCAACTAATGTCATAATTTCCTTTACTTTCTACCTAGAAGTTTGTCTGACATCACCATTGGTAACAGCAGACAACACTTGTCTTGGATACAGTAGTGTTGCAGTTCAAACAGTGACTGTACTAGATTAAAACTCTCAGCTTTTTTCTTCTTTTATCATCTTTCTTTTGCTCATAACTATTTACTATGCATTCTGACTTTACATATAAGAGGCACTGATTAAGATACTTTCCATCTTCAAGGTCCATCCTAAGGTTGACAGCCACAGATGCCCAGCAAAGAAAACACAGTAAGCTTTTCGGAATTAAAACATAGGCTTCTCGTGGAAAATTTTGTGTTTGCATCGTTAGAGATGGTTTATAACAGCCTTTTCCATCTGAGGAGCCACATCATCATAGGGTGCCTTCTGACTTTGTCAGGGGTGCCTTCAAGAAGTAGTAAAATAACAGAGACTTATCGTAAATTGTCAATTTTTACACAAATGATCTGAGACAAATATTAGACAAATCACAACGTTTGAAGAGGAGTCGGTGAATGTATCAACTTATATTGATCATAACATTTATTTAGACAGCACTTTTCTGAACAAATTTTCAAAGTGCTTTTTAAAAGTGCAGTTTTAAAAACACAATTTCCAAAGATCAAATCATTTTAATAAGTCAGGGATTCAGAGGGTAGTAAAAAAAAGTCTTTACTCATTATGTATTGTATGACTGTCTAGATACAAATGCATTTGGAGCATTGCAATCTGATGATTACCTGCTGAGTAACTGTTTGGTGGGTGTGTATTTGGACCCTGCACTCAGTGTGTTGATACTTGATTGTGCCAATCAACTGCAGCAACTTTGTAAAGGGTAGGGTTTTTGGCTGGCTACCCCGATTGTGGTTGGCGAAAATGTTTATGTTGCGTACCCCATTCAATTAGTTACTCCATGAACCACGTCCAAGTCCCTTGTTTCCTTGTGATAGTGCTGTTTGAATAAAAAAAAACAGGCAGTATACCAAAAAGATGCATTACGCTATCAAGTTTTATTGAATAGCATGCCTTATGTACCAGAGTGAACAAGTAACAGCGACATCATATTGTATGACTTTCTTGTTACTGATCATCTTGGATTTCTTCTTCACTCCTCTGCTTCCTTGGTCTACAAAAAAAGAACAATGGCATGTTTAAATCTTATCCAGATACTCTTAATTTTGAATCAATACTGCGAAAGTAGCATTTCAAACTTAGTCCTTGTTGTTGTTTATTTAACCTCTATTTAACCAGATAAATCCCATTGAGATCAGGATCTCATTTACAAGGGTTATGTCATTACCTGTATCTTTACGATTTCACGGCTTTTGGCCCTCAGCTTGTTGACCTGCGACTCAGCAATGTCGGCACGCTCCTGAGCCTCCTCCATCTCATGCTGCACCTTCCTGTACCTGGACAGGTGAGTGTTGGCCTGCTCCTCCTGTATGATGAGCCACAATATGGTCAAAGTCTGCAGGTTGATTTTCAGAATGAGTATTTCTGTAAATTAGTTGCACTTACAGCTTCCTCAGCCTGTCTCTTGTAGGATTTCACTTTGAGCTGCAGTTTGTCCACCAGATCCTGAAGACGGGAAATATTCTTCTTGTCTTCCTCAGCCTGTGTAGAATCAGTAGTGGTTAAATGTTTAAACAGAGACATGCCAGTTATTTTTTCATCATTTTTAACAGTTAACTTAAGGACATGCAAATTATATTTAGTGTTGACTGAACTCTAAACAATGTCAAGAGCATTTTACCTGATAGGAGAGCTCCTTCACTCTTCTCTCATATTTACGCACTCCTTTGATTGCTTCAGCACCGCGCCTCTGCTCAGCATCAACTTCAGACTCCAATTCTCGAACCTTAAATGGTTAAAGAGCTTTTTCTTAGTAAAAATTGCATTTGTTATTTTGCAAAATTATGTTTTTTAATGAGATATGAGAAGGCTTCTAACAACATTTACCCTGGCCTCCAGTTTCTGGAGCTGTTTCTTGCCTCCCTTCATAGCCAGATTTTCAGCTTCATCAAGACGATGCTGCAGGTCCTTCACCGTCACCTCCATGTTCTTCTTCATCCTCTCCAAATGAGCGCTGGTGTCCTGCTCTTTCTTCAGCTCCTCTGCCATCATGGCTGCCTGAAGTGTAAAATGAATGTTGCAGGCTTATGGTTACTACTTGTATGAATACAATATGGCTAGCATGACTCCCTGAAGTGAAAAAAGACTCACATCAGTGATGGCCTTCTTGGCCTTCTCTTCAGCGTTTCTTGCTTCCTGGACTGCATCCTCCACTTCACCCTGGATCTGGATGAGATCAGCTTCCAGCTTCTTCTTGGTGTTGATGAGGCTGGTGTTCTGAACCAATAACATCCTTTATTACATACTGTCATTTAAGCAGTTTTGTGTTATAATGCCATTTGAACCTTGTACTACCTGAGAGTGCAGCAGCCCCACACGCTCGCTGGCGTCCACCAGCTCTTGTTCAGCTATCTTGCGGCTCCTGTCAGTCTGCTCCAGGGCAGCTCTCAGCTCCTCAATCTCAGCCACCATCAGGTTGTTTCTGCGCTCCACCATGGCAACCTGCTCCCTCATTTCCTCTTGACCTCTGATGGCTTCATCAAGGTGCAGCTGGGCATCCTAAATAAACAGAAAAAATCTTTTTTTCTTTCTCTGTCATCTAATGAAGTCAGTTTCTTTGTAATCATGTTTGTGAAGTCACAGTACCTTCAGCTGTCCCTGCACGTTCCTCAGCTGTTTCTGGGCTTCAGCTGCCTGCCTGTTGGCGTGGCTCAGCTGTATCTCCATCTCATTGAGGTCTCCTTCCATCTTTTTCTTGATTCTCAGGGCATCATTTCTGCTCCTGATCTCAGCATCCAAAGTGCTCTGCATGGTCTCAATCACTCTTTGGCTGTTCCTCTTGATCTGCTCAATCTCCTCGTCTTTCTCAGCAATTTTTCTTTCCACTTCACTCTTGACTTGGGTGAGCTCAAGCTGAATACGTAAAATTTTGGACTCCTCGTGCTCCAGGGTAGCCTTTACAAAAAGTAAAAAAAAAAAAAAGGAAAAAATTAGTTACTGCATCATATTAAGTTTGTTAAAAAAGACAGTTTGTAAAATATTACCTCCGCTTCTTCAAGTGAAGTCTGGAGTTCAGACTTCTCCAACTCTACTGACTTTTTGGATTTTTCCAGCTCATGGATGGTTTTTCCAGTCTCTCCAATTTGCTCAGTCAGATCAGAGATCTCCTCTGTAAAGAACAGGTTTTACATGTAATGCATATATCATGGATATAATCATTGAAAAAACAAACCATGGGAAATGAAAATTTTGCTCCACTGGGGGGAACAGTTATGTTTCTACATTCTACAGAATGACAAGAATACTCTCCAAAGTGATTTGACAAGACTTTATCAAAATAAACTACATTTTTTGTAAATTTTGTAAAACTTAGTCTCCTTATCAAGCCCATTCATTATCTGATAACTTGAGATTTAATAGAGCATTTTTTGAACACGGCTTACGTTGCAGATTTTTGTTCTCCCTCTTGAGTGTTTCCAAATGATCCAAAGCCTCTTCATAGGAGTTTTTCATCTTGAACATCTCAGTACTTAGAGAACGAGCTTCTTTTTGAGATCCCTCAAGCTCTGCCTGGCACTCCTCATACTTCTGCTTCCACTCTGCAAGAACCTGAAGTATAAAAGTAACATCTTCTGTTTTACTAACTGGCGACTCTTGGTCCTCATATATGAGCTTGTGTCATAAGTAGACAGCTAACCTTGTCAAAGTTCCTTTGCTTCTTGTCAAGGCTAGCAGCTAGAGCATTAGCTCTTTCCACATCAATCATCAGATCCTCTACTTCACCATGAAGTCTCTGTTTAGTCTTTTCCAAAGAGGCACATTTTGCATTCACAGCCTCGATGGACTCCTCTGCATCCTGAAGACGCTGGGCAAGCTTTTTCCTGCAAAAGAAAAATTCTGTCCTGTACATTTTTACTCATACTGATGGGGTGGTAGATGGAAAAAAACTTGAAACACCTACTTGGCCTCCTCCAGCTCCTCAGTGCGCTGAATGGCATCAGTCTCATATTTAGCTCTCCACTGAGCCACCTCGCTGTTGGCCTTGGACATTGCACGCTGCAGCTCAGCTTTGGCCTCCTGCTCCTCCTCATACTGCTCTCTGAGCAGATCACAGTCATGGCGAGATGACTGGACAGCGTGAGCCAGGGCATTCTTGGCCTAACATAGAATATGAAAAATGAAAAATCTTGATATATATGTTATTTTTCTTTGAAGTCAGGATTTACCAAAGCCTGCATATCTATTTTAGTATCTTTAATGTGCACGCACTTTAACTTCCTCCTCATGGTGCCTCTTGAGCTCCTCAACCTGCTGAGTATAAGCCTGCTTGCTCCGTGTCAGCTGAGAGATCAAGGCCTCTTTCTCCTCCAGCTGCCGACTGATTTCACCTAAGAGCAGACATTTAGAATTACCTCAATTCAGGTTGAGTTTCTATTTGAGGATAAAATTAGAATTTTGTGGTAAAGAAAATTAAATATTTTAACATAAACATATTTTTGTTTTTTACCATTTTCTGTCTGTAGTCGTGCCCTATTTATCCCAATGTCATTCAACTGTCGAACATGTTCCTCGTTTTTGGATTTCATCTCGCTCAGCTGATCCTCAAGTGAACGACATATTTTTTCAAGATTGGTCTGAAATGAATAAACGTTATGTCAGTCTCATTCAATAACGGCTGATAAAATGCAGAAGATTTACAAATTTGATAGTTTATTCACTCATTTAAGAAAAAGTTTTATATACTTTTGATTTTGATATGGACTCCATATTGCTGCTGAGGTCATCGATCTCCATTTTGTATTCGCTCTTCTCTTTCTCCAGCTTCTGTTTGACTCTCTGGAGGTTATCGATCTGTTCTCCCAGCTCTGCCACGCTGTCAGCCTGCTTTTTGCGGAGGGCTGCAGCTGTGGCTTCATGCTGCAGGGTGGACTCCTCAAGGTCACGGCGCAGCTTCTGAAACTCAGCCTCACGCTTCTTGTTCATCTCGATCTGAACAGATGTTGCTCCACCAGCTTCTTCCAGCCTCTCGCTGATTTCTTCAAGTTCCCTGGAGAGATCAGATCTTTGCTTCTCCACTTTGGCCCGAGCAGCACGCTCAGCCTCAATCTCTTCTTCCAGCTCCTCAATACGAGCCTGATATTGATAATATGAAAGAAAAAAAAAACAGTCCTCTTAAATGTAGCTAACAATTGGTCAGACATATTTGGATGGGTAAGCGAAGCTCAGCCTTGACTTGTTGATGATGTGTTTTTTCTTACCTGGAGTTCCTTGATCTTTTTCTGAAGCTGAGCGCTGAGGGCTTGCTCATCCTCAATCTTTCCAAGAAGCTGGCTGGTTTCAAAGTCCTTCCTGTGCAGGGACAAAGAAATGAAAACAGTCCATCCATCATCAGTGTTGATCTGAAGTTAAACAAAATCAAATTGCTTAATGAATTACAAGTTATTGGTTTGTATTTGAAGAGCATAATTTAGACACAGAGAATCCACCTTTGACCAACTTTAGCACTTCTGTCATAAACCTTCTTAAACAAATAGTTCTCAAGCAGGAATTCATACTTCAACATTGGTCTGTTTATAATCTGTTCCACTGAGTAATTTCCTGATTGCTAAATTGTTGGATTCTATAAGTAAGATAACTTCTGGGTGAACAATGCTATGACTATTAAATGTAGGTGTCAGGTCACACTTACTTCTTGATTTTTTCCTCAGATTGCTGCTTGTCATTCTCCAGATCCATAATGGTTTCCTGGGCCAGTTTAAGATCCCCTTCCAGCTTTCTTTTAGCCCGCTCAAGGTCCATACGGAGCTTCTTTTCTTGCTCAAGGGAACCCTCAAGCTGTGGAGTTTAATATCTACAGTAAAAAAAAACATTTTGAAGGGGAAATAAAGCTGTGTTTGAATTGCTCACATCATCCACTTGTTGCTCCAGTTTGACTTTGGCCTTGGTCAGGGTGTTGACTTTGTCTTCCTCTGCCTGCAGATCATCAAGGGTCTGCTGGTGGGCCTCTTGGAGGGCTTTCTTCTCCTTGGTCAACTTTGCAATGGTCTCATCTTGAGAAGCCATTTCTTCAACCAGATTCTTAACCTGTTGACATAATATCATAAGCCTCATAAAGCAATTCAGTACTTGTGCAGATGTCAGGGTCTAAATGAAGATATCTTAAATCCACCTTGTTCTCAGTGGCATGTTTCTCCTTTTCCACTTTGGCCAGGGTGAGCTCCAAGTCATCAATATCTTTCTTTAACTCAGAGCACTCATCCTCCAGTTTTCTCTTCTTTGCTGTCAGCTCAGCATTTATCTCCTCCTCATCCTCCAGTCTCTCAGCCGTCTCTTTGACTTTGGCCTCAAGCTGGATTTTAGCTTTGATGAGCCCCTCACACCTTTCCTCTGCATCACTGAGGGTCTCCATTTCCTAAATATGATAGAAAATAACATATTCAGTAATATATGCAGAACTGAAAACAATCCTAAAGGACAGTCCCAAAGTCATTGTTTACATACAGACTGGATTTGTAGCTGCAAGTCATTCTTCTCTTGAAGGAGAGTGACCATTTTTTCCTCCAGTTCTTTCTTCTTACTTAGAGCCTTTGCTAAGTCTTCTTTTGTCTTTTCGAAGTCTTCTTTCATTTGTGCCATCTCCTTTTCAGTCTCTGCGCTCTTCAGCAGAGGCTTGATCTTGAAGTAGAGCTTCATCCATGGCCATGTTTTGACATTCATGAATGAGCGGATGTTGTATTGGATGGAGTAAATGGCCTCTCTGAAGAAATGTATCAGAACATGTATTAAATCATTTTATGAACCATCATTGTTTGTTCTGTTTGGTCATAATAATGACTGAAATTTACAGAGTAAACATGGTTTTGAAATAATAAATGCCATCAGATTTGTAGATGTGTGCAGAGTGTAAAACACACAGTGGACTTTTGATTAAGGATGTTGTATTGTGTTGCATACCTTCTCTCCATCATCTTAACAAACTCTCTCCTCATGAGGAAACCTCTGCAGAGAGCCTGAGTCATTGTGACCAGCTCAGCCAGTTTCTCATCTCTCATCTCTTCAAGTAAGCCCAGCAGACCAGCTTTAAAGAACACCTAATACAAAAGAATGCAATTATAAGTCTGTGTTTTACCTGTTCCAAAATATCCATGTTTTGTGACATTTTTTGTACTCTACCTTGGTGTGGCCAAACTTGTACTGAGTGTGGTCCACATTAATGGACCCAAGTAGTTTCTCTGAGGCTTTCTTGTTGTCAATAAACTGTCCCTCTGGGATGACACTAGCATTCAATACTTTGTATCTGAAAGTACAGATATGATATCATTAGGCACGCAGTCTTAACTGTTAAACATTTGTCACCAAGTTCATGGCTTATTTTGGCCTACCTCTGCTTGAAGTCACCATAGAGGATTCTGCTGGGGAAACCCTTTCTGCAGATCCTGATTCCCTCCAACACACCATTACACCTCAGCTGGTGGATGACCAGGAAGTTCTCCATGAGACCTGGGGAACATGCTGAATTAAGTGCTTTTGTGGCATAGTTAAAGTTGAACTAAAATGAATGCTTTAAAAAGACTTACCCGGTGTCTTTGATTCATTTGGAATCAAACAACGTACAAAATGTGGATGGGTGCTCCTGAGGTTGGTCATTAGCTTGCCCAAGTTCTCCTAAAGTAAAATGATTCATGTTTTTATGTTGAAAGGCATTTAAAAAGTCTCAGTGTTACATTTAGCATCATTTGTAAATTAATGTCAATGGGCAGTTACTTGTCATGCTTACCCTAAATAGAGCAGACACTGTCTGGAAAGAACCACCCTTCTTCTTGCCGCCTTTCTTGCCACCACCCTCAGCTGCACCACAAAAATTACACATTGGTAAATTGCATTTTCATTTTCAAAGTTTAAAGAAATAAGGCAGAAAAGTCACCCAGTGTGTTTTTTGGGGTTACTATCCCTACCTTCGGCTGAGGCATGAGATGCATACAGGAAAGCGAGTAGTTTTGCTGATGACTTCTGGTAAAGCTGAACCACTGAGTCGTTCAGAGGATCCTTGTTCTTATCGAGCCAGCCTACAACATTGTAATCCACAGTGCCAGCATAGTGCACCAGGGCAAAGTGAGCCTCAGCCTTGCCTTTGGCAGGTTTGGGTTTTTGGAAGGGTGCACTTTTACCAATGTGCTGGTCATAAAGTTTGTTCTTGAAGGTCATGTCTGTTGCCTTGGGGAACATGCACTCCTCTTCAAGGATGGAGAAGATGCCCATTGGCTGCCATCATGAAACAGTTATTTAAAACTAAAACCAAAAATGTTCATTAAATGATAATGTTCTGTATGTTTGTGTGAACAGAACATGTTACTTACCTTCTCAATAAGCTCAATGCAGGCAGCCAGATCCATACCAAAGTCAATGAACTCCCATTCAATCCCCTCCTTCTTGTACTCCTCTTGCTCCAGCACAAACATGTGGTGGTTGAAAAACTGTTGCAGTTTTTCATTGGTGAAGTTGATGCACAGCTGCTCCAAGCTGTTGAACTACAGATTTTGAGAAAGGTTAGATAGCAACCAGTGTCAAAAACAGAAACTGACACTATACTAAGTTCGTTTCATCTTAATTTAATGCACTCACATCAAAGATTTCAAACCCAGCAATATCCAGGACACCAATGAAAAAGCTTCTGGGCTGTTTGGTATCCAACATCTCATTGATTCTGACCACCATCCACAAGAACATTTTCTCATAGACGGATTTACAGAGAGCCATGACCGCGTTGTTGACCTGATGAGTGAAATAATAACATGGTATTAACAGGAATAAGATAACGTTCACTGTCTGGGAAGAATGCCAGAGGAAGAATCTGTCCATTTCAAAGACGTGTGTGAAATTGCATTGTTATACAATTAAGGAAAATAAGTTCAGACAAATACTTTTGTTGTTTTCTGTTTTTGGTGCATCATTTAACTGACATGTCTTACCTGAGGAACAGTCTGACCTTTGGTCACAAACTCATTCCCGACCTTCACTCTGGGGTAGCAGAGAGCTTTCAGCAAATCAGCAGAGTTCAGACCCATCAGATAGGCGATTTTATCGGCCACTGAAAGAGCCACAAAATATTGAACACTGATATCCATCTGTGGAAAACTTCATTAATATTCTTTTAAATCATCATTATCTTTCTCATGTCATACTCCTTTTCTAAAGTGATGCTGTTTGAGGTGTTTTACCCTCAGTGCCATCAGGCTCGGCCTGCTCCTCACGCTGCTTCTGCTTAAACTTCATGTTCCCATGATGCATCACAGCTCCAGTCAGCTTGTACATGCTAGCCTTCTCTTCTGCGGTGAAGCCCAGAATGTCAATAGCAGTCTGAGGAATAAAGAGTCAGATTAAAACATAAATGTGAGATCGACTACTCATTCTAAAAGCATCAAGGCGAGCCATGATTTGTTTTTACATCAGTTGCAATGAATTCTTCAATGTCATTGATACTCTTGACGGTGATTTCTCCCTGACTGATCATGGGGTAGTCAAATGGGTTAGTGGTGATCAGAAGAGCCTCTGAGGGAAAACGAAAAAAACATATAAGAAATAGCAACATAACTTTATCTTTTATCATTCATTGATACTTAATGTTGCAGATTAACCAAATGATCTTCTCAGTCTCTTACCTATCAGCTCAGGTTTGTGGCCTGTTGTGAGCTGATAGAAGATGTGGTAGCTCCTCTCCGCAGAAAGCTGGAAGGTAACTCTAGACTTCTCCAGCAGATCTATTTGAGATCAACAAAAGGAAAAAAAATGTGAGACAAGGCAAGAAAGTAGGATAAGCCTTGTGTTATATTTATAAGAGCGTCCTAAATTGTATAAATGCATTTGAAATCAACATCAGAGTTCCCAGGATGATTTTTCCCCATAAAACTTATATTTAGAGTATTTAGAGTATCACAAAACACGAGCCTTGTCTTTTATTCCCCTTTTTTAAAAACTGTTTTTCCATTGACATTATTTTTGTCAATTTGCTTAGTAACATTCAATTATTCAGAGAATATTGAATTGAGCACTCTAGCTACAACTTTAGATTAACTCGTTTTCAATGATGCAACATTTCTATTTTATTATTATTATAATTATTATAAATATTATTATTATTATTCAAATCAAATCAAATCAAACTTTATTTATAAGGCACTTTTCATACTTAGAAGCAACACAAAGCCTCACAGAGGCTAAAAACAGCATAAAAACAGAAACAACTCCCCCCCCAAATACAGAGACATATCCAGACATACACTCGCGTACGTCAACATACACACACACACACACACACCTGCGCCCACACACATTCATACTAGCTGTAAAGAGAAGAGAGAGAGACATGACTGAGCACCGAGGACTGAGGTAAGGAATAAGCTACCTTTGGGGGCCATCAACACTGAGGAGGGCTCCTGGCCCACAAGGAGCACAGCTAGGGACTTCCCCGCCCCACATAGTTATTTAGTTTTTATGAAATATAACATCAGGATAAACTTTGTATTTATTCAGTAGTATATATATGAGAAAATCTAATCAGATCAAGCTTTTGAAATTGCAGACTATCAAGACTTAATTTCTATTCTCTTTTTATGCTCGTAGCTCTTCTATGAGTTTTAATAGTGTTGAATGGATAATATGTGTTGAACTTGAAGTCTTACATGTTTCAATATCAGCTGAAGCCAGTTTTCCAGTTGACCCAAAGTGGATTCTGATGAATTTACCCTATGTGAAAACAGATATACATTCAGAGTATTATTATTGTAACTAAACAACAAATTTTCACTTAAAGGACAAGCTTTGATAGTCAAGGTAAAATCTCAGAGAGACTTACAAAACGGGAAGAGTTGTCATTCCTCACAGTCTTGGCATTACCATAAGCTTCCAACAGGGGGTTTGCTGCAATGATTTGATCTTCCAGTGACCCCTAATGAATAAAACAAATAATTAAATTAAGACAGGAATAAATTGAATCTAGTGCATTATCACAGCTAACAAATCTACTTTTTGGATAAGTCTAGGGCTTAGGATCCTCTGTTCCTCTTACCTGCATTTTTCCGGGAACAGGCTCTGCTGCTTTCTTTCCTCCAGCCACTGCGATTGTCGCAAAGTACTGGATGACACGTTTGGTGTTGACAGTCTTTCCTGCACCAGATTCTCCACTAGTTTGGGGAGAGCATTTTAGACCTTATTAAAACCACTGATATGAATACTTTTAAAATGGATATTCATGGAAATTAATTAAATATCACTCACGTGATCAGGATGGACTGGTTCTCTCTGTCTGCAAAATATCAAAATGTAAAACTGTGAAAAATGAAAGTTTACTTTTAAGTCCCTTGACAACAAATGAACATAATAATTTCAGCATACCTTGGAGCATGAACTGATAGGCATTGTCTGAGATGGAGAAGATGTGGGGTGGAGCCTCCACTCTCTTTTTGCCTCTGTATCCTGCCACAACCTGTGCGTCATACACTGGGAGCCACTTGTAGGGGTTCACAGTAACGCAGAACAGCCCAGAGTAGGTCTAAAAGAATGTGAAATAAGAGATTATCTATCTTAACTTAAATTTAGGTATGTTGTGTTCAAGTTTTCTTTCTCCACAACTTAACTTACGTAGATCATCCATGCTGCATAGCGCTCTTTGAGGTTATACAGCACAGCAGGCTCACTGAGGTGGGTCATCATGGCCATGTCCTCAATCTTATCAAACTTTGGGGGGTTCATGGGGAAGATTTCTTCTTCTTTTACAGTCAGGGACTGTCCAAGAGATAAAAGTCAAGGTCATGGGTTGTCTCAGGTAGTGACACTAAAGAGAAATGCATTCTGGTCGGGTAATCAATCAACAAAACCCACCAATTTTCAGACCCTGCAATTTCTTATTTATTTTTAATCATAGTTTCAGGTTTCAGTTCATTGTTGTCAACTTACTGAGATATTTCCATATCTTTGACTCAGAGTTGTAAGGAAAACACTATTTATCTGACTCAAGTCTTAAACAGTAAGGTTTGAAGTTGTGGTTTGGTCTCTAATATTATTCGGGGTAACATTCTGTTGCAGAGAGAGTAAGGCTTTTACATCTCTGCTTTAGTACAATAGTGTAATTGGGGAACATGCAAAAACCATCACTGTCGCTGCACTATTTAATGAACAAATGCCTTCGCTTAAAAATGATCTGTCCCCTCCTACTGCAGCTGTTACTACAAGTTTTATCACTTTTCTTACACTGCTTTACGATTTTCCTTAGCTTTCAGGATTAAGAAGTTAAAAAATGGCTGTGTTCCTTAGTTTGTTATGTATATTGTGTGTATCTTATGTTTATATCCAATTGCATCTCCAAACATCCTGATATGACCTAGTTTACGGTGCTGCTGTAGAAAACATTACTATAAACTGAACATTGTGTCTTTGATATATAATGGCATTACGTCTTATCTGTTTAGCTTTAGAATAGCTTGTTTGCAGTTTTATCAGTACCAAAAACTATCAACAAATTGTCTTTTGAATCACATTTTGTTCTTCATCCCATCGTCAAAAAGTTTAAATGTCACCCCAGCAGTTTCGACTCTCATGTCAATATCTTCAGCCCTGTCAAACTCTAAATCTTACTGCAGTCATTCTCACCTTTCCAGCAAGAGTTTCCACTGTGGCTTTGCCACCCTCCCTCTTAACAAGCTTCCCCTTGAGGTACATCTCTGCGGGCTCTGTCACAAAGTATGCTGTTTTTGCATCAAAAGGAGTGTTTTGGGCCTCAATCCTCTCTTTCTCTGGCTTGCGGAGGTAAATGGCCGCCGCGCCAAAGCACTCCATCTCGGGGTCCGGCATGATTGCCCTTTTTTACTGCAGAGTAGAAATCAAGACAGTGGTGTTGATTTCCACAGTGACTGGTAGGTAAATGGTAATATGTTAATCGGTACATTATTGCTTTCTCTTGAACATATATAAAGAGCTGGTTTACCTTGGCAGACACCAGGTGCACAGGGTTTGTTTCTGGCAGGTTTCAGTGCAGACAACTGGAAAACAAAGAGAAACAAAGATGTGAAATTCCCCAAAGCATCTCCAAACATCAACACATACTGATTCTTATAAGAGATGTAAAACACATTACTGGTATATGATGGATGAGACATACTTAAATGAGTCTAAATACATGTTAACCACTGAGAAACTTACCTTTGCTGGGTGCCTCTCCTCACTGGAGGTTTGCTGTGCCCTTTATATATGCATGGTGATGGGAGCCTATCACATGTGTTCGCTGTATTTGGTCATGTCATCTGGTATATTTCTTGTGCAGTACTTCTTGACTCTGGCTGTCAAATTGCATGGATTGAAATCTCCTCATTGTCAGATTATTGACAGGCATAACATTTTTCTTGTGTCATTTTATTTATCTTTTTCTCAAGAAATATACTGACTAATGGGATTATTGGGAAACAAAGCAACAGCTGTGCTGTGCATTTTGAAGCTATAGGCAACATTTTAGAATGTAAATACATTGTTTTTAGGTTTTAATAATACAAATTTTGTGCTCATATTTCATAATAGTGTGCATTTAGTTTGATGTAGACATCATTTAATAATAAAAGAAGAACCTTTGAAAGGTTAGTTCAGTTCTTGCACATGGTTAACTTAGTTTACGGGCAGTCCAAAGGAGTGACTAATATTGCTTTTTAATGCTCCTCTGGCACAATGGAGCCCCTTGCTATGCTTTGAAGGTGATTTAAAAAGTCACTGATATATTGTTTCAGAGTCCTTACAAGTCAGACATTATTTAAAATAAGAAATGAGTGCCTGTGAGCTTTAAAGAAAAGGAAGGATTGCCAAGGGATTATTTCCCCGAACAGTGCCAACAGCTGCTCCTATTCTCTCTCTTGAGGGACCTACAAGTGAGGCTGAGACAGTGCCTAAATGTGGAGCTTACTGAGTGATGGATTCCAGCTCTCATGTTTTACAAACCACCCACCAAGATTTTTCCCCATTGTTTTTTATTGTATGTTTCACTTTTATTAATGAGAAAGAAGACAAATCAAAGATTGACAGGTGCATGTGAAGCAAAACATTTGAGGCAAATAACTTGGCTTAAACCTGGCAAAGTTTAAAGTTGTGGGTAGACAGCCATTAAGCACTGTTCCCTTACTGGGGTGTCTTCTTACCGCAGTAAATGGGAAGAAGAGATTCTAAAGTGGTTACCAGTGGGATATAATGGGCCTCTGTCTTCAGTGTTACATGATATCTGCTGGGTAATCTTCTGTCTTATTAGGGCAAAACTCAAATATAGCATCAGGCTTATGGTGATGCTCCAAGCAAATGCCAAATACTCAAGTGGCTTATTGTATTTGTGTGGCCTTTGATCTTTGTATGACAGTTCGTTTCTTGTCAAACAGAAACAACTGGACGTGGGAAAACAAACCAAGGTGAGCACTGAGTAACATTCCAGTCTACTCGCTGGCCACAAAGAGAATGGACACTCATTTACAAAAACACTTGCATCCTTTTTAACATTGTAAGTACAAATATTTGTGGTATTTTAAGGATCATTAGAATGTCTTTTCATTGTCTTTATCATTTTGTGCTGTTTATAGTTTGTGCTTGTAATATATATTCTACAAAAATGTGAATTCATCTGTGTCAGATCTTTTTCTTTGAACTAAAAATCTCCTTTTACTGACTGTTAAATGTCAGAAGAGACACTTGTACGTTGTTGCCAGGGTGTTATGTTGGCTGTTTGGGATTTTATGCGTGATTTTTTAATTGATAAATTAAACTTTGATGACGCTTGGTATCTTCTAAACAAGTCTTTTGATTTAACAGCCAGAGGATTAAATTGTTGCTGAAAGACACTGATAGTCATCCTTGCGGTTTTCTTATGATACTAGCCCACAGCTTTTTGAAACTGTCTCAATTGAAGTTGAACTTGGAAACTCTGGAATACAGTCAAACCGTGGTGTGTATGACCAGGTTTAGGATAGCTTGGTTCAAATAAGGTCCCACTGCTGAATTCTACCTTCTGCTCCTTATCCATCTCAGTAGACCTCCTGGGATTAGGACGTGGGGAAGTGTGAAGTGTGTGTGGTATAGAGTGTGTGTGTGGGCAGCAGGATTGCATGGGTTGCTGTCACTTTCTTGTGGTGCTAATGACTGTCACCAGTCACAAGGATGTGTGTGTACTTATGTTGGTTCGTAGGGTCACTGCCATCTTATAAACACCAAAGGGAGCCTCAAGTTGCAAAGGTGCAAACATGCTGCTTATGTTACCAGCTTCTCTGTCATCACCCCCTTCTGGTGCTTCAACTCAGCTACATCACTTACCCATACTGAGTGCAAGCTATAGCAGTTACATATAGTATCAAATGACTTATAATTAAAAACTGGAAGCATAGTAACAACTAAAGATGGGACTTCAAGAAGATTTTGTCTTGACAGTTTGTCTTGCAGTTCACACAGGCATGTCTGAAATATAATCACACCATGCCTCAGACAGATGGCAGAGAAACACGCTAAAGAGTCCACCAGAGTTCTTTTTTCCGTTATAGTGTGAGTCACATAACATCAAGAATGTTACAGAGATACTGTTATTCACATTTGGAAGAACAAACATATCACTTTTTTGAATAAAGAAAATAAAGATGTTAAGGTATGTATGACTTTATTATTTCTTGTATAATTCGATAAGAGTTTTTTTCAACTCCTCCACTGCACTCAGGGTTTAAATTTACACCCACCAAGTAACGCATGCAGGCTAATTTCAAGTTTGTTGGTTTAATGACAGTTATTTGGCTTATGCTAATTTAATATTTGTAATTAAACATGAATGTATGTTTTTGCACTGTAAATATTTTTTTCACCAATATCTTACTTCCTGATTTGATAAGATTATCAGATATATGAAACATTTAGTCAAATGTACTTAAACATGAAGCTTGTATAGATACGAATACACATTTAATTATCTTAGCCAGTTGAAAAACATGTTTTTGGGTATTTATTTATCACCCTCCTCCTTGGCTTGTGAGAAAGAAAGTTGATTTGGACACTGACTGCATGATTCCACATGGACTTATTTACTGCTATTTAAAGTGTAGTGATATTCAAGTTTATCTCAGTAAACATTTATGGATGTCATTACAGTGCCCTGTGTTTAAAAAATAGTCAGCTCTTTTAGTTTTAGCCTATAGGACTGATTTAAGATCAATTAATGAGGGACACTGCATTTCTCCCTAATAACAAGTCCACAGGGAGGCTGGACTCACCATTTCAGGGAGGGAGGGGTTGGAGTAAAGCCTTGTAGAGAGAGCTCAAGGGGCAGTTAGCACCAAGACAATAGCGGTTTATTAAAAGTCTTTGCAAAAGACATGAAAAACGTACAAGCACACAGTAGCAGTTCAAGTTTTCTTACATAGTAGTCATTTTTGTCAATACTTGGTGTTTCCACAGTGATGAAGAACATGTACTGTTTTGTCATGGCTGCACTGTTGTTGTAGCTGGCTTTGAAAGTGATTGAAATACAAAATATTTTTAAAGAATGCATATTATGAAGCATTTTCACCTTTTTGAATTAGTTTGCATCATGAAAGATGCCAGTGTAGATGCATTCACGTGTGCTTCACATGTGATTTGTTTGAAAAATACTGGTCCCTACTGTTTTCAAATAGTCTTTTTAACCACAGAAAAAATGTCCAAGTTTGTGTGGGCTTTCATTTTACCAGGAAGAATGCATGTCCTTTTTATTAATTTTAATTTGGTGAAGTAATGATAGATTAGCTATGCCAAGATTAGATTATTTAACTGCTGTCCGATGATATATATTTTTGGACTTATTTGACTTTATTCAGAAAAGATGGGGAAATAAGAAGGGGACTGGGTAGAGAGATTCTGGGCATGAAATGCAAGACAGAAGACACAAGCTGTATTTGAATCTGGGCTGCCTGCCCGTGGCTGTCAGCCTTCATACATGAGGCTTATGAATAACCACAAGGCCGCAGGTGTCATTTTGTTAACCATTTGGCTGTTAGCTTGCTCATTGTCATGTATGATGATTATTTTTTGTAACCATACCATGAGTTAAGAAGCAAAGTTGCAAAATCAGACAAAACTCAACAACATATTGATACATACTGAAACATTTCTTGTTTACAGTGCACAAGAAGCAGAAGAAGATGAAGAAGGGATTCCTGAGTAAGATCAAACATCAACATATATCATCTCTAGTTTGAAGGATATTTTGAGTATAGCACTTAAGAGTTTCAAACCATTGTCCTATCTTTTCTTCAAAGGCAAACACATTCGCTACACAAACTGAAAAATCAGCAATAAATAAATAAAAAAAAAACATCAGTCTCAAAAAAACAGTCCTGTAACCTTTATTTATATTGTTTTGCTTGAATGACAAAACAATATCTCTATTTCTCTGTTTTATAATTACACAAAGCAGCTTCATGATCCCAGAGTAGAAAACCACTCCCTACAAGAGACAGAAACAACAAGCATTACATTCTAGCAGCACATTCATTCACAAAGTTCATCATTGGTCAGTGTTTGTCCAGCTTTATACTTGATATCAAATATTTAAATGTTTAAATAGGAAAATTGGTCTTAGTCAAGAGAAAATATTTTTTTACATGAATCTAACTGTTCTTGTTCGCAGAAGATACATAACCTATGAGATCTTACAAACAGACACGACTAAAAGACTCCTAAGATAGCTCGTAGAAACAGTTTAGGGTTTAAAACTTTACTTTAGCTTGTTTCTTAATTAATTCCCAATAAATAAATGTAATTTTAGATTATCCACTCATTTATCAAATGATTACATACTTAGAAACCAAGTTTTGTTGTCTTTTCAAAACACAAACTTTTTCTATCAGAATGTGTCAAACAGAGTGTTACCGAAACAAAGCACTCACATGAGGCATACTCACCAAAGATTAATATTCCACTGACAGCTTCATGCCTTCTCATCCCCTGCTTACACACATCTGAGATGAGCTGGAAAATTTCAAGCAGTCATCCTGCATTCCTCATTAAGGCAAATAAACCTAATTCTTCAAAATGAAAAAGATTCTGTGCATTACAATTCAAAGTGTTACGCGTGTTATACATCATGTCATGAAATCAAGAATCTTGTCTTCAACAATCACTTGACATTTCTGTTTATGCAGTGCCAGAAAATACCATACATTTCTAAAATGTGTAATTTTTACCAAACTGATATTCATTTTGTCAGAAGCTTAGGTTTTTTTTGTGAATAAATCAAGTATTACCAAAGAGGATTAAAGGGATCTCACAACCACCTAAAATATCATTTGAGGAATGAACTTGCAGTCCAAATCATTTCTATGTGGACTAAACTACTGCTATCATGGTGCCAAAATACTAATACCCATCTATCCGTCTGTTGTCATTACTAGTTAGCCCAGGCGGGCTCTACGGGGCTGGGGCCAATCCCAGACAACAGTTGACGAGAGCTGGCGTACACTGTTGGCTGCTCCCCAGTCAACACAGGTTGGGCACACCAACACTCACTTTCACTTCAACAGGCAATTCAACTCAGTACTGAGTATTTTTAATACACTGTTCTTTGTCATTTAAAATAGGACAAGCAGCCTGAGAGTGATGTTGTGGTTTTATTGTTTGTTTTGCTATGACAGTCTAATATGTTAACACCTGATCCTGATAACACAACCACAGAGTAGAGGTTTGTCCTGAAGTACAGGGCTTAACAAACATATTAGACCACCTGTCATACAAACAAGGAAGCAAATATTTTAGAAATCTTTCAGCACTCTCTTCTTTAGAAATCAACACTTGTTTAACACTGTAAATGTTATTGTTAATGGACATTCACTTTAAACAGGAAAGAGGAACTTCAAGCTGAATTCACTTTTTATACCCAAATTTTGGCCGGCTCACTGGGCTTCTCTGAGAAGTTAGTAATTAGTCAATCATAACATTCAACCACTAAAACTATGTTACCCTTTCTGTTCAGGAATGCAAGTATACAACTATAATTTGGCATCTTAATCAAGAAATAATAATGAGCTTGAATAATTTTATGTGTTTTGTAAAACAGTACATTAACCACTGCAGAAACCCAAAGAAATATTTTGGAAATTACCAGTGCTGTTAATTTAGGGCAGCTGTGGCACTGACCTTACATTGGGTGGTGCTCTGATAAATTTGTTAAGCACTTTATGAAATTAGATTTTAGATATATTAATTAACAAAGTAAGACTGCTGGATTATGGCTAAAAGCATAATCATAAATTTGGATAGATATGTTAAGATAATGTTGTATAACATAATTACTCAGATTTTACAGCACCCCATGTGCTCAACAAACTGAAATTCTCTTTTCTGAACTCAAAGGGCAAGTAGTACATGGAAAAAAAATGTGCCTCATAGGTGTATTGTATTTGACCAGATAGAATGCTAAACATCTGCATATGTTACCATTGAAGAAATAAAAAAACTTCAAGTAAAAAGTAGATTTATGTCTTACACTTGATGAAATAAGAAGCTGACACTTTCAAAATGTGACTAACCCTTGCTGACGTCCACATGGTGTTACGTGTAGTGACATTTGATTCGGTATATATACTAAAAATACAAATTTGTCGAATGATAACACTTGTTTATGGAAAACTTTGATCCGTTTGGCTTATCATATGTATCCTGTTTTCACACAGTACTCAGATGCTGTGACGACAAAAGATATTGAAGACTAAGTACATAAAAAATCCCCCAACACATATTGGAGTAAAATAAAAGTACCAGTTAATAACACTCAAGAAGAATGAAAGTACTCTACAAAAGGAACTCTGTTACAGTAACTTGAACAAATGTAACTTTCCACCTTAAAGAAGACATATCATGCTTGTTTCTCCTTTTCACTATGCCAGACTAGGATGCCTGTAAAGCATTTCTGCCCTCAGTACAAGTCATTTAGTTCCTTCATTGCCCCACAATTGCGTTCTCAAAATCCTCATTTTAGGCCATTATCAAGCTGTCGTTGAAACGCTCAGATCTCAGGATGACCTACAGTTACCTCGCAACGTCACAGCCCTTTGTGGTCTGATTGGTCAGTTCTGTCAGGGCTGCCGAGAGGGTTGAGCCAGCCTGTCCTTCTTCTTCTATCGTATTTTCTGGCAGGCTCAAAGCAGCGACCACGTATTGAGTCCCCCTACAGGCCAGAGCTGGTAATGAGTGAATGTGAGCTAGGGAGCTTTATACGGCTGCTGGTGGATGTGTTCCTCGGTGACGGTTTTGTGGCTAACGGACATCACAGAGGAGGAAGTGTTTTATCAGATTACTCCAATAAAAAGAAAGGTACCTCGTGTCGTCACAATAATTTAAATCTCGCGGACATCTCGCAATGACCTGTTTTCAGAGGCATCAAATCTCTTTCTAGGATATCAGAAAAAATACAGTATCTCATTTTTTGAAAATTAAGGGGGTGTAAGGTCTTATTTTCAAATTTATGATATTATATGTAAGTATTAAATCATGCATCAGCATGATATGTCTCCTTTAACAATTTAGTTTCTAAAATGCAAAAAAGTATCATACTTTTATGACATACCTCTGAAGATCTCACAGCACCAGAAATTAAAGGGATTTTAGGAGAATGTAATCATACCAGTGTAATACCCTGGTGAAGATGAGGCACAGTCACAGGATTCTTCATGAATCTGTGTGAGAAATAAAACAAAGTTCAGTCGTCACGTTTTCTCGACATTATCTTCAGTAGAAAGACACAAGGCGTTGTGTTCAAGCTTACAAGTAAACTTTAGCATTATGAGTAAACAGACTGTAGTATAAGTGCATTGAATAAAACAACATTGATACCACCTCTTCATATTAAGCCTTAACTTACCTGCTTTGAATGATATAAATGATTTCAAAGTTGGAAAAACAAATCATAACTGTTGCTCCATCTGTGAACAGTCCTTGTTAACCTTGTTCTTTTTTGTCTATTTAGTAAAAAAGAAAAATAATAACACACACAAATACACACATACACACATACAAACACACAGCACAGAGAAATAAAATTTGCAGCATTTTGCCAGCACTCCTACTAAGATGTCTAATTTATTGCACACAAGGGAATTTGAACTGTTTTGGAGTTTAAAAAATATCTTGAATATGACAGTGTTTTAAGAAAAAAAACAACAACAGGTGGTTTATTAATTTGTCAAGTTGACAAAACTGTTTTTCTTTGTATAAATGAAAACAGTGGATGCAATACCTGCAGTTTATTGAGACCCTACCTCATTTGCAGAACACCTAGAATTACCACTCACTTGCCTTTGAAGCAAGACATAGCACAATGAAGACCATTCCGCACTTTTACATTTCCAAAAACATTTACTTTGAAAACGTTAACATCTAATATATTCAAATTAAGTCCAGCTACTCATGAACATGAACTCTGCCTAAAGAAAGTGGTTACTGATATGTTCACTTCTCATTAGCTCATCTGATCATTAGCAGCTGTCATCTGTTGACGCTGGCAACCAACACACTGCACTTACTTTACCAACATATAAGAAAGATAAATTGCTTTTTTATACTCTATATTTATATTTACACTTAGTATCAAGAACTGAACAGCTGCAAATACCAACCTTTTGGGAACAGCCATTCACTTTAAGAAGAAGCATTTCAGCTTGTTAGCGTAGAAATGAGTGTTATATTCTTTTCAAAAGCAAGTAAGGAGTGATATTTAATGCTTATTGAGTTATTGATAGATTGATTAGATATTAGTGCTCATATATTTGTCAATAAAGCAAAAAAATTAATTGGAATTTCAAGAAAAAAAAATACTTGGCTGTTTGTTTTTCCTCTTCATTTCCTGCCACAAAAGGAAAGCTTGCAATATTCTATCCAAATATTTTAACAATGTTTATAGTTATGCTTATTACAGAGAAGCCAGTAATGCTCTTTAACAGCCACAGAATTCCTTATCTCTCCATATCTAAGGCACATAAGCCATCTAATGCAAACTACATACCAGAGCGGGGCATGAACCCTGGATTTGGTTTAACAGTGACTTCACGATGTCAGTCTGTTTTTCCAACCCAGCCAGGCCTTTGCCGCTTTTACAGAACACATAAATGTAGCATTGAAATGAACTTCAAGAATTGCAGTGAACTTATCGCACTAATTACATTATATTACAGCCAAATAACAAGAAAGACAGTTCCACAGTTTAATATCTTAGAGGCGAAGATGGGCGTTTGAGGCCCCAAGTGTCCCAAGCAATTTGCTATGCCTGTGCCATGCAGCATAAAACACATTAAACCAGCAAAAACAACAACCAGTTTAATTCTCTACTTACCACGAAACACAACCTGACGCACTTGACAATGAAGGGTTTATGTCCCAGTCACATTACAGATACTAAGAATATGAAGCTTCACAGGCGGGAATTTTTCCGAAGGTACCCAGTAACAGGATGCTAAAACACATGTGACGAGTTAATAACGGAGATGTTTGATGTATTGTCAACAATTGTGAATGCAACTGCTTGAGAATTTATGAGGTAGAGGCTAAATTTGCTTTAAGTCATAATAAGACTGTTTGGAAAGACTGGAGTAACACCTATTATTGCACTTCAATTACACCACAAGAGAATACTTTGACAGTCCCTGGGTGTCATCTTTCTTCAGAGAGAAAACACTAAAGTATAATGGATGATGATGGATTCTTTATTTAGCTTCAGCACATCTTTATTCTCAAGGGATGCTTGAAACAGTGTTACTGCCAAGAGCTGTTTGATGCTGAAACTAACCTCAGTCATCCCTTGCTAAATTTCTTACAAATTAATTTTTAAAAAATTCTAGCTCGCATAGCTCCATTTCCATCCTGAGGTTCATCGAAACATCCCACATTAGCTGAGAAATAAGACTCAAATCAGTCGTTACTTGTAATTCAGAATCATATTTTAAAGTATTAATATACACAATCATGTAAGCTAGGTTTGGCAGCAACTTGTTATTTCATCAAATATATTCTTCAAGATACAATGACACCAGTTGAGGGGATGCGGTTGAGAGGCTGGCATCATTCTTTAGGGAGCAGATCAGTGACCTTAACAGGAGCTGTGCTGCATGGTGTCCAGAGATTTCAGTATAAAAGAAGCTCCCACAGACCTGTCAGAAGTTTTGGACTGACAGGCTGCCTATGAAGGTGAGTCCTCTTCTCTTGCACTCTTGCATATATATGAATATATTTTCCTAAAGATCTTTGTTGCAAAACAAGGTTCTCTATAGATGTGTTTTCCTGTTTTCTAATTTGACTTTGACTTATTTGTAGTATCCATAAACGGCTGCATAACTGACAACAAATAAAAGGTAAATAACAGCTAAGTAAGGAATAACTACAACCTGTGCTTAAACAACTTTAAGCACAGGTTGTACATATCTATCTATCTATCTATCTATCTATCTATCTATCTATCTATCTATCTATCTATCTATCTATCTATCTATCTATCTATCTATCTATCTATCTATCTATCTATCTATCTATCTATCTATCTATATCTATATCTATATATGTATATGTATGTATGTATATATATATATATATACAAACACACACACATATATGTATGTATGTATGTATATATATATATGTGTATATATATATATATACACATATATATATGTGTGTATATATATATATATATATATATATATATATATATATATATGTGTATATATATATATATATATATATATATATATATATATATATATATATATATATATATATATATATATATATATATATATATATATATATATATATATATATATATATATATATATATATATATATATATATATATATATATATATATTTATATATATATTGTTACTTACAGAGGCAGCCATGAGCGGGGGAGGAAAGGGAGCGAATCGAGGCTCAGAACATCCCATTTGATGCAAAAACTGCATATTTTGTGGCAGAGCCTAAAGAGATGTATGTGAAGGGGAAACTGGTGAAAAAGGAAGGTGGCAAAGCCACCGTTGAAATTCAAGGTGGGAAGGTATGTGAATACCCGTTCTGGAATAATGTACTGTGCTGTTGATGTGAAAGACCTGAATGCATTACTTTTATCGAATTGTGCTGGTAGTTATCAGAACTGTTTCTTCACTGTTTTTTTTTAGTCCCTGACTGTAAAAGAAGATGAAATCTTCCCCATGAACCCCCCAAAGTTTGATAAGATTGAGGACATGGCCATGATGACCCACCTCAGTGAGCCTGCTGTGCTGTATAACCTCAAAGAGCGCTATGCAGCATGGATGATCTACGTAAGACTCATTTAAATATGTTTTTTTCTTTCCTTTATCAGTGCCATACAAATCTGATAATAATATTAAATATTTATTTCTCAAGACCTACTCTGGGCTGTTCTGCGTGACTGTGAACCCCTACAAGTGGCTCCCGGTGTATGACACTCAGGTTGTAACGGGATACAGAGGCAAAAAAAGAGTGGAGGCTCCACCCCACATCTTCTCCATCTCAGACAATGCCTATCAGTTCATGCTCCAAGGTATGCCGAAATTTTTAGGATCAAGTTGCTGTCAAAGGATGTAAATGTATACCTTTTTTAATAGCTGTAAAACATTTTGATATCTTGCAGATAGAGAGAACCAGTCTATCCTGATCACGTGAGTGATATTTTTATTTAATTTGCCTCCATAGATATTATTAGAAAAATATATGAGTCTATTTCTTTAAATGCTCTCCCCAAACTAGTGGAGAATCTGGTGCAGGAAAGACTGTCAACACTAAACGTGTCATCCAGTACTTTGCGACAATCGCAGTGCCTGGAAAGAAGGCAGAGCCCACACATGGAAAAATGCAGGTAGATAAGGTTGCAAACTGATTTCATTCAAAAGATCTCTTTAATTCCAAATTCTAACATATGTACTGTATCACTGGCACCAGGGATCTCTGGAAGATCAAATCATTGCAGCCAATCCTCTGCTGGAAGCTTATGGTAATGCAAAAACTGTGAGGAATGACAACTCATCCCGCTTTGTAAGTTGTGTTTTACGAAATGAAGCTTTACGAGTAACAGCATGTCAGAAATATTTACATTAAATCTTAAAACTTCATTCTCTTTCAGGGTAAATTCATTCGTATTCATTTTGCATCAAGTGGAAAGTTGGCCTCAGCTGATATTGAAACATGTAAGCTTCTGTCCTATGTCCATGCTGAAGTTTTAAAGAAAGAACAAACAGCAAATGTTGTTGCTTATTTGTTGTTCAGATCTGCTGGAGAAGTCTAGAGTTACCTTCCAGCTTTCTGCGGAGAGGAGCTACCACATCTTCTATCAGCTCACAACAGGCCACAAACCTGAGCTGATTGGTGAGCATTAATGCATTTTAACAGTCAATAATTAATATATGTCTCCCATGAGTCTGCAATATAAAAACAAATGATCTTTTTCAGATGGTCTCCTCATTACCAAAAACCCATACGACTTTCCCATGATCAGTCACGGGGAAATCAGTGTCAAGAGCATCGATGACGTTGAAGAATTCATTGCAACTGATGTAAGTTTACAAGCTGATATTTTTAAAACAAAGACTTATGATCATCTGATGTCATTAAATCTTTTTGAACTTTTGAGTAAGGGGCAGGCAGTGGATGGACTAGATTGTGGTTCTGGGAGAAGAGCAGGAAACTGTCAAAGAATAAAAGCAATGACTTGTCTGTTTTTAATATGTTTCTCTGCAGACTGCTATTGACATCCTGGGCTTCACTGCAGAAGAGAAAATGAGCATTTACAAGCTAACTGGAGCTGTGATGCATAAAGGAAACATGAAGTTTAAGCAGAAGCAGCGTGAGGAGCAGGCTGAGCCTGATGGCACTGAGGGTAACTGGAAAAAACACTCAATACCATGCCACTGCATAACCAATGTTCATAGCTGAAGCTCACAGTTATCAAAATGGCGAGGTTGAGGTTTTAAGAAAACATTTTCTGATATAGTCTCATTACTTTTTTTTTAGTAATTATGTATAAATTGTAAGAAAAATTCAGCTTTGTACAACAAAATCCTTTTGATCATCTCAGTGCATCGTTTTGCTTAAGATCATTTAATTAGAGCACATGAAACAGACTAAGGAGTTTTTACAACTGTGAGTACATGAGAGTGGAGACTTCTGGTTCTTATTTGGACCTACACTGTAGATGATTAAACAGTGTGAGACTTTCAACAGCCTAGGAAACGGTTGGGTATCTCATAGCTCTGTATCCTTTAGTAGAAGCCAGAGCATATGAGTAAATACAAGAATATTTGGACAGTTCACTGCTGCCACAGTGACCATAGCTCAGAGAAGCAGCTCAGGGTGTATGGGTGGATCATTGGGGACAACGGAATTTTAACCAGTGTCCTTTAAAGCTTGAAAGTGATGTTTCTGTTTTCTATTTTCCCCAGTGGCTGATAAAGTCGCTTACCTCATGGGCCTTAACTCAGCTGATATGCTCAAAGCTTTATGTTACCCAAGAGTCAAGGTTGGCAACGAAATGGTGGTTAAAGGTCAAACTGTGCCACAGGTGATCCTGCTAAATATGTTGATTAATGAACTTTAATATATCAATTGCTATAAATGTTCACATGCTTCCAACTAATTCTTCCCTTACATGCCCATACTAGGGAGGTTTACATTGTCCCTTTTTATATTTCACTCATCAGGTCAACAACGCGGTCATGGCTCTCTGTAAATCCGTCTATGAGAAAATGTTCTTGTGGATGGTGGTCAGAATCAATGAGATGTTGGATACCAAACAGCCCAGAAGCTTTTTCATTGGTGTCCTGGATATTGCTGGGTTTGAAATCTTTGATGTAAGTGTATTAAATTAAGATGAAACAAACATAGTATAATGTCAGTTTCTGTTTTTGATACTGGTTGCTATCTAACCTTTCTCAATCTCTGTAGTTCAACAGCTTGGAGCAGCTGTGCATCAACTTCACCAATGAAAAACTGCAACAGTTTTTCAATCACCACATGTTTGTGCTGGAGCAAGAGGAGTACAAGAAGGAGGGGATTGAATGGGAGTTCATTGACTTTGGTATGGATTTGGCTGCCTGCATTGAGCTTATTGAGAAGGTATAACTTGAGACAAGTTTTATAATGGTGATGAAAAGTTACACCCACCATAGTCTGGTTGCATATCATTTTTTTTGTTACATTTGTGATCATGGCAGCCAATGGGCATCTTCTCCATCCTTGAAGAGGAGTGCATGTTCCCCAAGGCAACAGACATGACCTTCAAGAACAAACTTTATGACCAGCACCTTGGTAAAAGTGCCCCTTTTCAGAAACCCAAAGCCACCAAAGGCAAGGCTGAGGCTCATTTCTCTCTCGTACACTACGCTGGCACTGTTGATTATAATGTCAATGGCTGGCTCGATAAGAACAAGGATCCCCTGAACGACTCAGTGGTTCAGCTCTACCAGAAGTCATCAGTGAAGCTGTTGATGAACCTTTATGCATCCCATGCCTCTGCAGATGGTAGGATTTTATTTTTGTTTTCATGTTTAGACCATCATAGATAACAAAGTTTCTTGCAAGACATCTCCAGTTAATTCACAGGCTGGAATTATTGTCATACAGTAACAACAATGATTAAGATGATTGTTTAAGACACCAGAATGCTGATTGATATCAATATCTGTGTTTTCACAGATAGTAAAGGTGCAAAGAAAGGTGGCAAAAAGAAAGGTGGATCCTTCCAGACAGTATCAGCTCTCTTCAGGGTAAATATTTTTCCCACAAATTTGGTTTAACGTGGTGTCTACTATTTTAAAAGAGGTGTTTTACTGTTTACTATAAACCATTCAGTTATAGAAGTGTTGTATTGGTTTATGTGGCAGATATGCTAAGGTATCTGAGTGACCAGTTCTGCAAATGTAAGGCAGGAACTACTTTTTAAGGACTGTGGTTACAGCCTGTGATCCACACTAACCCAACTGACTAAATGGTTTTATTTGCAAGACAGCTGTTCAGTTTCCTTTTGTTTACACAGTAATGTTTTTACAGAGTCATTCATAGTCATTCATAAAGAATTCAGCCACAGTGCTTCACAGCGAAATGACAGTTAAGATAAAAACAGACAGCAATACTTGGCTTTTAGTCTTTAAACTTAAAGCCAAGTACTGTTTTCAAATAATAGTCTCCAATTTCTCTATAATGCAGCTGTGCTCAGTAATTCAAAAACTACTAAACATACGTAGAAGTCATTATGATGTTGACGATAAGATAAAAATTTCGATTACATGTTTTCTGTCTCCAAACAGGAAAACTTGGGAAAGCTAATGACAAACCTCAGGAGCACTCACCCACACTTTGTGCGCTGTCTGATTCCCAATGAAACTAAAACACCAGGTAAGTCCCAAAGATTACGTCTCTGACTGATTAACAGGCTTTCTCTGTGCAGAGGCCTCGGTCTTAATGGAAATGGTAAATGGACTTGAGCTTATATAGTGCTTTTCTAGTCTTTGGACTACTCAAAGCTGCTTTCCACCGCAGGTCACACCTACCCATTCACACCCATTCGCTCTCACGTTCACTCACTGGTGGTGCAGTATCTATGTTAGTTATCCATCAGTATCTCTAACACACCCTTTCATGCCCATTTACACACCACTGACACAGTAGTGGGAGCAACTTGGGGTTAAGTGTCTTGCCCAAGGACACATCGCCATGTGTCGCCCGGAGCTGGGCTTGAACCTGCAACCTCCTGATCGCTGACCAAGCGCACTATCCAACTGCACCACCGACGCCTCAATGGGCAATAATGGTATTGTCTCAGGTCCAGCTTCCAATCCTTTCACTGTTTGCTTACCTGTTCTTTCATCCAACATTTCCTGTCTCTGCATATACCCAATCACTGTAAGATTTAAAGGCAAAAAACTCGAAAAAGAAACTCATTTTACAAAAGTTTTTATTTATATTGCCTGGTTTGTTCCATAGCTGATGCGTATGCCATAATGGACAAACCTTTGCAGTTACACTCATATGTACTTTTGTACCTCTTTAAGGTCTTATGGAGAACCCTCTGGTCATCCACCAGCTGAGGTGTAATGGTGTGCTGGAAGGAATCAGGATCTGCAGGAAAGGTTTCCCCAGCAGAATCCTCTATGGTGACTTCAAGCAGAGGTACAGTAGTTTTTAGCATTTTTTGGTTACATATGATTGTCCTGTAATATTTTTTTAATTAAATTAATTAATAAATTACAGATACAAAGTCCTGAATGCTAAAGTCATCCCAGAGGGACAGTTCATTGACAACAAGAAGGCCTCTGAGAAACTCTTGGAATCCATTGATGTGGACAGAGCACAGTACAGATTTGGATTTACCAAGGTAGACAAAGCATTTGTTTCTCAATGAAGCATATTACTCTGTGATTATAAACCCCTTATATAATCAGTATATTTCAATAATTTCTTCACATCTTTCATCAGGTGTTCTTTAAAGCTGGACTGCTGGGCATACTGGAGGAGATGAGAGATGAGAAACTGGCTGAACTGGTGGTGATGACCCAGGCTCTCTTTAGAGGTTACCTCATGAGGAGGGAATTCGTCAAAATGATGCAGAGGAGGTGGGCTTAGTATTTTGTGCACAGCAATATACTGGATAAGGAAAATATGAAAATGCATTGTTGATATAAGAAGGCAAACCCAACATCTTTATGAGATCCAGAAACTTTCGATCAGAGTTCACTTGAAGTATGAGCAAATGGGCAGAATTCAGGAGGGCAAGTGCTTTCCCTTTTAATCAGCTTACAATAGAAGGGCTTTCCATAAGTGTTGTCCACATAGTTTTAATTCTTTAATATAGAGACAATAAAGGGATTTGTGAGAGAACGTTCACACTTAATGGCCAAGCAATGGACATGTTGTAATATCATCCTTTTTCAGCCGCAGCTCATGATCAGATAGTGCCCTTTGTTTCTGTCCTTTTCTGAAGAATTGAGCAGGGCGGAGCTAACTGGTCGGTCAGATGTTTGGGTCTCTGTCTATGTGTATAGACGAGTTCCCTATTTAGATTAAATGAATATCACTTTTTAAATGTTTGTTTCTACAGAGAGGCCATTTTCTCCATCCAGTACAACATCCGCTCATTCATGAATGTCAAAACATGGCCATGGATGAAGCTCTTCTTCAAGATTAAGCCTCTGCTGAAGAGCGCAGAGACTGAAAAGGAGATGGCACAAATGAAAGAGGACTTTGAAAGGACAAAAGAGGAGTTAGCAAAGGCTCAAGCTAAGAAGAAAGAACTGGAAGAAAAGATGGTTACTCTTCTCCAAGAGAAGAATGACTTGCAACTTCAAATTCAGTCTGTATGTAAAAATAGCAGGGGGCTTCTTTTGTCTCGGAGGCCACGATGTCTACGGTGTTGTCAAGTCACAAACTTTTATGTTGTATCAAATTTAGGAAATGGAGACCCTCAGTGATGCAGAGGAAAGGTGTGAGGGGCTCATCAAAGCTAAAATCCAGCTTGAGGCCAAAGTCAAAGAAGTGTCTGAGAGACTGGAGGATGAAGAGGAGATGAATGCTGAGCTGACAGCAAAGAAGAGAAAACTGGAGGATGAGTGCTCTGAGTTAAAGAAAGATATTGATGACTTGGAGCTCACCCTGGCCAAAGTGGAAAAGGAGAAACATGCCACTGAGAACAAGGTTCAAACCTCTGTATTATGTTTACTGAAACTGTTTTACCCAGGAAATAAAGTAGACCGGATATGCATAACTCTATTAATTGAAATATTTAGGTTAAAAACCTGTTGGAAGAAATGACAGCTCAGGATGAAGTTGTTGCCAAGTTGACCAAGGAGAAGAAAGCCCTCCAAGAGTCCCATCAGCAGATCCTTGATGATCTGCAGGCAGAGGAAGACAAAGTCAACACTCTGACCAAGGCTAAAACCAAGCTGGAGCAACAAGTGGATGATGTGAGCTGCTACTTTTTGAATCAAGCACTACCATGTTTGCTTATGCTTATTTAAACTTATTACAACTCATGTCCATATTGTAGCTTGAGGGTTCCTTGGAACAAGAGAGGAAACTTCGAATGGACCTTGAGCGATCTAAAAGAAAGCTTGAAGGAGATCTGAAACTGGCCCATGAGTCCATAATGGATCTGGAGAATGACAAACAGCAGTCTGAAGAGAAAGTGAAGAAGTGTGTAATGTGAAAACTTTCTTCTGACTTACAAAATTTCTCAAATTTGAATGTGGATCTGACATCATCATGGTTTTGCTTTTAAAGGAGGGACTTTGAGATAAGCCAGGTTCTCAGCAGGATCGAGGATGAACAGGCAGTTAATATTCAACTTCAAAAGAAAATCAAGGAACTTCAGGTAATGTGTGGAGATGTGTTGAGCCTTTAATCAAGTAAGTTTGTTTAATGGGTCTCAGTCACTAATTTCTGCTGTCATCTGTCTCTTGAAAATTACTGATGGTTGGATGGACAAACCAAAATTTACAGGCTTTTTTTTCCAGACTCAATACTTTTTTGTGAATTAACACCATGATAAATTAATCATTTGAAACATGTTGGACTTGTGGATAAAATGAATAGTTCCTTAAAAAAACGAAAAACAATTTTAGAGGAACCTTACAGTGGTCATTTGAGCATAACTAGGCATTTTACTTTGCATCAAAGGCCCGTATCGAGGAACTGGAAGAAGAGATTGAGGCTGAGCGTGCTGCTCGGGCCAAAGTGGAGAAGCAAAGATCTGATCTCTCCAGGGAACTTGAAGAAATCAGTGAGAGGCTGGAAGAAGCTGGTGGAGCAACATCTGTTCAGATCGAGATGAACAAGAAGCGTGAGGCTGAGTTTCAGAAGCTGCGCCGTGACCTTGAGGAGTCCACCCTGCAGCATGAAGCCACAGCTGCAGCCCTCCGCAAAAAGCAGGCTGACAGCGTGGCAGAGCTGGGAGAACAGATCGATAACCTCCAGAGAGTCAAACAGAAGCTGGAGAAAGAGAAGAGCGAGTTCAAGATGGAGATTGATGACCTTTCAGGCAGCATGGAGGCCGTCGCGAAGTCAAAAGTAAAATTACCTTCTTTTGGTTTCATTTAGAGAAATTTCAAATAGCAATGGTCAACGTTTTAATCATCCAAAGACACATTCTTTAATTTAAGTAATGCTGTTGTTTTTGCTTTACATAGGCTAACATGGAGAAAATGTGCCGCTCTCTTGAGGATCAACTAAGTGAACTCAAGAGCAGAAATGATGAGCATGTGCGCCAATTAAATGACATTACTCTTCAAAGATCAAGACTGGCCACTGAAAATGGTGAGGGTAGTATGTGAACTGTGTATGTTTAAGAAATGACTGTTTAAAGAACAAATGTCTGATTGCACTTGAGCTCAAATCCTTAACTACAGACATGAAGTGATACTTCTTTGTACGTAATCAGGTGAATACACTCGACAGTTGGAGGAAAAGGACTCTCTTCTTTCCCAGCTCTCAAGAGGAAAGCAAGCTTTTATCCACCAAATTGATGAGCTCAAAAAGCAGCTTGAGGAGGAAGTTAAGGTAATGCAAACTACCGGGTGTGTGTTTCAAAAAGAGCCATGGTTCATTTCTAACAGTTAATTACTTTGTGTTTAATTGTTAGGCCAAGAATGCCCTGGCTCATGCAGTTCAGTCATCTCGCCATGACTGTGATCTGCTCAGAGAGCAGTATGAGGAGGAGCAGGAGGCCAAAGCTGAGCTGCAGCGTGCAACGTCAAGGGCCAACAGCGAGGTGGCTCAGTGGAGAGCTAAATATGAGACGGATGCCATTCAGCGCACTGAGGAGCTGGAAGAAGCAAAGTAATTGATATTCATTAGTAATTAATACTTAGCTTTGTACGGTCCAAATCCAGCACAGTGATTACTTTAAATCCCAAAAGTTGCTGAATGAAATATTGTTACTGCAGTCAGGTAGCAGCTGGATGAAACTCACCGTTGCATCTCCCTGCTTAAAAGTGATTAGACTTAAGGACATCACTGCTTTTCTGAATGTTTAACTGTGATTTAAGGAAAACTATGATGCAACTATCAAACTTAAAAGATTAGCACTGATAAAATAAAGTTAATTGTTTAACAGCTCTACTTTACACACTGCATAACATCATGACACTTGGCACTCTGACTGGTCTTCAGCTATATAGAATAATATGCAACAATGTGTGATGCACTGTGCATTCTGAAACCTTGGTATCAGAACCAACATTAATTTCTTGAGCAATCTGAGCACCAGTAGCTTGACTGTTGGATTGGACCACACGGGCCAGCCTTCATTCCACACATGCATCAACAAGCCTTGGCTGCCCATCACTGTTCCTCCTTGGACCACTTTTGACTAATACAGACCAGGAACCCCTGCAAGAGTTGCACTTTTGCCCTGACCCTGTCGTCTCACCATCACATTTGGCCCTTGACAAGTTTGCTCAACTCCTAACTAGGGCTGTCACTTTAGTGCATTAATTAGATTAATTAATTACAACGCAAATTAATGCACTAAAAAAATTAATCCCGATTAATCATAGCTCACAAACATTTTGATATTGGCCGGCTGGAGGACCCTTACATGGCAGTGGCACGTCACTTCACACATGCGTCGCTAGTCAAACCAAACAAAGCCCAGGTGACAACAGGAATGGCATATTTAAGACTTAATCTTATTCTATTTTTGAATTTATTTATCTACATTTGTACTACATTCTTTAATAATGCATCAGGCCTAATTGTTTTGCTGGATGTCCTCAACCTTTTTCTTATTTTGAATTTGATTTATGAAACACACTTAAAGTGTAATTTGAGTTGCCTGATTGAGCTTAGAATTTTCTGGACAAGACGCCCTGACTTAGGTTTTATTCAATCACCAATAAAAATGTAGATGTACAATCTTCTGTTTTTAGTATTTTCATTTGATGAATCATCCACTACAATTTTGTAATGTCCTAGAATTCAAATTCTTTATGTGGGGACTTTAAGCAGATATGAGATTAAAATGCGATTAATTAGATTAATTAATTACAAGTCCTGTAATTAATTAGATTAATTTTTTTAATCGCCTGACAGCACTACTCCTAACACTTTCTCAATCTATCTGTGAACATCAACTTTGAGGACAAAATGTTCACAGATAATAAGCATTATTCACTTTGTCTATCAGTGGTCACAATGTTATGCCTTAATGATGTAAGAAGTGAACGGACCTTAAATTATCTAGATATCTGTTTGAATAATTTTAATGATTACAAAACTGGTTTATTCAATATTTTATCAGGAAAAAGCTCGCCCAGCGTCTCCAGGATGCAGAGGAGTCCATCGAGGCTGTGAATGCAAAATGTGCCTCTTTGGAAAAGACCAAACAGAGACTGCAGGGTGAAGTGGAGGATCTGATGATTGATGTGGAGAGAGCTAATGCTCTAGCTGCTACCCTCGACAAGAAGCAAAGGAACTTTGACAAGGTTACATGTTTTTGCAGCAGACTGGTTCAACTGGGTTATATAAGGTGACAGAGCACTGATTTCTTTGCTCTTAATGTGTTCAGATTCTCGCAGAGTGGAAACAGAAGTATGAGGAGAGCCAGGCAGAATTGGAGGGTGCTCAGAAAGAGTCTCGCGCTCTTAGCACAGAGATGTTTAAAATCAAAAACTCCTATGAGGAAGCTCTGGACCACCTGGAAAACCTGAAGAGAGAGAACAAGAACCTGCAGCGTAAGAAAAAAATATTAGTAATAAATATTCATACAAACACTATTCATACAAAGTGTTTTACACATGCAAAAACATATAAAGAACAAATCATAAGGACACTTGTACAACAGAGCCAACACCCAGAATAGCACCCAAGCAATGTTGTTTCATTTGATTTTATGAATATGAAGATCAGAATCTTGAAGATAAGGTCTGAGTAGTTTAAATGTACTGTAAGATTGAACCAATGTGTATGATAAAAATCATGGTATTATTGTGTACATTTTATTTTGTTCCAAACAGAGGAAGTCACTGATCTGTCCGAGCAACTTGGTGAAACAGGCAAGACAATTCATGAACTCGAAAAGGGAAAGAAGCTGGCAGAGAGCGAAAAAGCAGAAATCCAGACTGCTTTGGAGGAGGCAGAGGTAGTCAATACAACTTCATGCTAAATAACAATCAACAAGTACACTTTTAATCAATTATTTACTGTTTCTTCACATTTTTACGAGAGTTTTCAACCTTTTATTTTATTTTACAGGCTACACTGGAACATGAAGAAACTAAGATCATCCGTATCCAGCTGGAGCTCACCCAGGTGAAAAATGAGGTTGACAGGAAAATTGCTGAGAAGGACGAGGAGATTGAGCAGATCAAGAGGAACAGCCAAAGAGTGATTGAAACCATGCAGAGCACTTTGGATGCTGAGATCAGAAGCAGAAATGAGGCCCTGAGAATCAAGAAGAAGATGGAGGGAGACCTCAATGAGATGGAGATACAGCTGAGCCACGCCAACAGGCAGGCAGCTGAAGCCCAGAGACAGCTGAGGAACGTGCAGGGACAGCTGAAGGTCAGCATGAAGTGTGATGATGTACTATTTTGTAGTTACAAGTGACACATAATTTCTTAATGGAATGTTAACTGTTTTAATCTAGGATGCCCAGCTGCACCTTGATGAAGCCATCAGAGCCCAGGCGGACCTGAAAGAGCAGGTCGCCATGATGGAGCGCAGGAACAACCTGATGGTGGCTGAGATTGAGGAGCTGAGAGCTGCCCTGGAGCAGACTGACAGGAGCCGCAAGATAGCTGAACAAGAGCTGGTGGATGCCAGCGAGCGTGTGGGGCTGCTGCACTCTCAGGTAATACAAGGTACAAATGGCATTATAACACAAAACTGCTTAAATGACAGTATGTAATAAAGGATGTTATTGGTTCAGAACACCAGCCTCATCAACACCAAGAAGAAGCTGGAAGCTGATCTCATCCAGATCCAGGGTGAAGTGGAGGATGCAGTCCAGGAAGCAAGAAACGCTGAAGAGAAGGCCAAGAAGGCCATCACTGATGTGAGAACTGTTTTACTATTTTTGTAAATGCCACTAAAATGTCTTAGTGAAAAATCCAGTTTCTTAAACTAAAGTTAGTAATAGGAGCTCAAAGCAACCTGCATATGGTAAGTAGTGGCTTTATAGCACCTGTAACAGTTTCAGTACATTTGGTAGGTTTTTCATAGCTATACACACCTTTGAATTGGAAGAGTTTGCAGATAAAAGAGGCAGGTGACTATTTACAGCTCCAAGCTAATGCATTGTTTACTGTCAGAAGAGCAAAGACAGACAAAACATTTGTTCTAAAAAAGGCTGATAGATCTGTTTACTGATTTGTAAGGAGAAGTGTAATGTTACAATGGATCTTAGAAGAAACACATTTTCCACATGAGCATTTTTTTTGTTGATGTAGCATTACAGCTGCATTGTTTTCTTTAATGATTTGCATTTTTTCTCCTTTTTTATCTTTTCAGAATATATATATATATATCCAAAAAAGGCTGAAAGAGCTGAGTTCATGATCTTTCAAGTTTTAGAAGCCTTTTATTGTGTCTGTCTCCTCCATGTGATAGAACACTGCCTTCACAAATATCCACAGTGTCAGAACTTCTCCCTCTCCACTTGTTATGGTGACCATAGCCGCCTTAAATGGCTCAGTATATGAAAACTAGATGTTTTTTCACATTAGCAATTGCAAACATAGTCTAGCAGAGATTAAAATCTATCATATGAACCTGTTTTCAGGTAAAACATAAGCTCTTTAAGCAATTTTGCCCTGCACAGAGACCTGTCTTTTAAAGTTTCTGTCTTGGAAACTACCTGACTCAAAGAACAGACATCACCATCAGGTTGGGAGAGACAAACTAAAATCCCGTCTCTTCTTTCCTTTTCTCACCACTACTGCAGCTGTGAGTGCATACATCTGCCAAAAGTGCACATACAATGCACTGCCTAGTCAGTGTTCTTATTTTTCTATATCATGATATCTACTGTCATGGCAAGTGTCCTGTAATTTTGTAAAATATTATTTAGTGTTTATTGTCCATCCCTACCTGGGGTTTGTGGGTTTTTTGTTAATGTCTCAAGAATCTGTTTACAAAAAGTCACTAAGGTGTATTCATTCAGCTTTGGTTTATAGCAAAAAGTGTACATAAATCTAGTTTAATTAAAGCCCCTTTTGTGATTTTTAGCTGCGAATGATATTGCTGAAAGAGCAAAAAGCTAAACCTCTAATTGCCTTGTCAAAACTGCTTAATGTTTAGGCAGCCATGATGGCAGAGGAGCTGAAGAAAGAGCAGGACACCAGCGCTCATTTGGAGAGGATGAAGAAGAACATGGAGCTGACAGTGAAGGATCTGCAGCACCGCCTTGATGAGGCTGAAAGTCTGGCCATGAAGGGGGGCAAAAAGCAGATCCAGAAACTGGAGGCTAGGGTAAATATTCAGCAGAAAATTATTTTGACACTATTATTATTAATTATATTTATCCTTTCAACCATGTTAATTTGTGTCAAAATTGGAAATGCTCCTCTTCCTGTCAAAGGTCAGAGAGCTTGAGTCCGAGGTCGATGCTGAGCAGAGACGTGGAGCTGAAGCTGTGAAAAGTGTTCGCAAGTATGAACGCAAATTGAAGGAGCTGACCTACCAGGTACAAAAAGCATCATCACAAGTCATTAAGTGTTCATCTTTAATTTCCATCAGACAGAGAAACTAACTGCTCATCACTAAATACACTTTTGTGAAACCCTTTTATAAGTCATGCTGTTCAAACAAACTGCATGTAGAATATGACTCAGACCCCTAGAGGGCATTAATCTCCATCTTGTGCTTAAAGCTCCAACAATGCTTGACATACAGAGATGACACAGAGCAGACTGCAGCCAAGAATAGACATTTAACTATAGATGTAGCCACAAATACACGTTCTTATATATATATGTGTGACCTCAAGTGTGACATTCATAGTTATGACTCACAGCTTTTCACTATGAAAAACTGCATAGAGGGGAACTCACTG
This sequence comes from Scarus forsteni, assembly GCA_036419115.1. Taxonomy (NCBI): domain Eukaryota; kingdom Metazoa; phylum Chordata; class Actinopteri; order Labriformes; family Labridae; genus Scarus; species Scarus forsteni. Next base: position 31,247,028 of record JAZDUH010000152.1, read on the forward strand.
ATTGACACCCAGTCTCACAGCCTCTTATAAAAATATGGCATTTACACCTCCAGTGTACCTCAAGCAAAAGTAAAGGTGTCTGCTATGGTGCATTTCATGTGTCATTTACTCCCTGCAGTACCTGGTTTTACTTGCTCTGTTGGTAATCTCAAGAGGCTTCATTTTGTTTCAAGTTCTTAATTAAATGTTGTGTCTGCTGGCGAGTGGGTTTCAAAGCTGCACATCAAACACAGTGGAGTTTGATATAGTGTGGGTCTTAAACAGACTATACTGTATACTACACCACCTCTAGACCGAGGAGGACAAGAAGAATGTCAGCCGTCTTCAGGATCTGGTGGATAAGCTGCAGCTCAAAGTGAAATCCTACAAGAGGCAGGCCGAGGACGCTGTGAGTGTCAAATGCTCAACACATGCAGCACAGTAACACCTATTTAAAATAGGAGATTGATGCAGTATGATCATTGACATTTCATCATATACAACCTTTAGGTTTGATAAAAAAAAACTCTAAATTGTTTTACTTCCAGGAGGAGCAGGCCAACACTCACCTGACCCGCTACAGGAAGGTAACCCATGAGATGGAGGAGGCTCAGGAGCGTGCTGACATTGCTGAGTCGCAGGTCAACAAGCTGAGGGCCAAAAGCCGTGAAATTGTCAGGGTATGATATTTTGATTCCTTTTTTTCATAATCCTCTGCAGTTAAACTCTTTGTACACGAAGTGTTGATGTCTTATTGAACAGCTCTTCTTTACCTTCTCTGTCATTTTTGTTTTATTCAAAGGGGAAAGAGACAAGCGAATGAGCTTCAGTCCTAAGAAGACACAGTTCAAAAAATCATACAATATGATGTTTTTGTTTTATGTGCCCAATGTGTAGGTAGTAATAAATCTGCAAGCATCCAAATTCCATGTTTTCGCCTTTATTTCAGCAAATGTCGAAGTAAACCAAAGAATGCTGGTCTTGTTGATGCGAGCATAAATTCCTTTTCGGGTAACAGCATATAACTGGTGGTTTTTATGCAGTAAAAGGAAGATTTTTTTCTTAAATACTTAAAATGAACTGAGAATAAAAATGTCATAATGCTAAGTGGGCACTTTACATGCTGGATAAAAAAAATCTGGCTCCAATATTGTATCACTCTCTGATCATTCCCCACCCATAGCTAAGATGATATAACTCTTAAGTCTTAGTGCCAATCGAACTTTTTTTTTTTGTCAGTTAGACATGCCTGAAACTTTAGAGGTCAGACCCCATTTATAAAGGGCTTATTGGGCCACATGACCAGTGTCAGGCATGCTGGAACATGAAGCAGGTCTTGAGACTCCAGTCTTGGGGCCAGAGGGACAGTATCACATGGAGCTACAGTATTTTCAGGTGAATCAGACCTTGTAAAATCATACCTTTAGGGTCACGTAGTCACATGTCAGGGCAAACAGCTGTTCCTCAGCCTCTTGATTCACTCTGGTAAAGTTAACTGTTTGAGATTTTTTTTAAAGAGAATAAATCTATTGCTTTTATGTTTTTAAGAAGAAAAGATGTCAATTCAGTCAGACCATAGATGCTCACATAGCTATAAGACCAATAATAATGTGAACCATTGTCAGGTTTTACACAATGGACCCCAGATACAGTATCATGGCTCAATGGTTGGACCACATGCCAGGTCATCAAGACCCTGGACATCCCAGGTCACATGACTTTAGTGTCAGTTATGCAGAACCACATGCCAGTCGGACCCTGGACACACCAGGTCTCATGCATACTGTTAGTTTGTCAAAGGACCCCAGACACACTTGGTCAAATGGCTATATGGTCAGTAATTATGCCAGGCCACATGTCAGGTCAGACAGACCCTGGACATTTTTGCCAATGGCTAAAGGATCAGTAATCATGTGACCCTATCAGGTGTAACATAATGGACCCTGGACATTCATGGCTCAAGGGTCAGTTAGTCATGTTGGACCCCATGTCAGGTTAAGACCCCAGACATACTGGGTCACAGGGCTAAAGGGTCAGTCACGCAGGACCACATGTCAGGTCAAACAAACCCCAGACATACTGCAGAGTGAGTAGTCTTGTCAAACCAAACGGACCTCTGACATGCTTGGTCTCATGCCTGTGCATTTAGTGACTCATGCTGGATTATATGTCAGGTCATGCAGACAGTGGATAAAGGAGGTCACATATAAATGGGGGTAATGTTTCCAGATTTCCCTGATTGAATAAATTTAACATTAATGTCTTGATTTTATGGAGTTATTGTTGTAGATATCCGCTCACCTGACAAGATAAGGCTGTCATCTCTAAAATGTATTTTGCTTCGTGTTGATTCTGCTTTCATTATTTGAGGGTATCCTATTGCACATTTGCTCGTAGTTCCCCCTAAAGTACACCAAGACATCTCAATGGAGTCTAAGTGCCAAAGAGATGCTAATTACAGAAAGATACTGCACATTTTCCATCATACTAACTTGTAAAATAAATAATCATCCACATAAACTTGGTCTCTCCTGATTGAACTATCAGATATTTTAAGCTTAAATGGAATCTGCGAAGGTAAACGGAAATTATTAATCTAATATGGAACTGTTTTAATAGAAAGCAACTCCATACAAATCATGTTGTAACCTCTTGTTTGAAAATTCCTAATAACTGAGTAAACTGGTCAAGTTGGTTCCCATGGCTGTGGCAGGGGTGTGTGAATGATTGATTGAAATGGTTATGTGTATGGATGCCTAAAGCGAGAACCTGTTCATCCATGTTTTTACCTTGTTACTTCTGCCAAGCAGGTTTGGTTTTTGCCAGCATTTTTTTCTGTCTGTCTGTTAGCAAGATAACTTGAGGTTAGGATTGTTTTTTTATATTAAATTTCCAGGGAATGTTGGGCACTGAACAAGAAAGGAGTGATCAGATTTTGGTGGTGATCTGGATTCAGATACCGATGCAGAAACATTTTAAAGGATTTGTTAACTTTGCAAAATAAGGCAGTTTTCCTCATTTTCACTGATGACTTTGCTAAAAATGTCAGAAGTGCCTTGGTTGACGATTGTGTTTAATTAGCATTTCTACTTTTATAGCTAAACTCTCCTTTTTTAGGATGAGTTCTGTGTGTCTTTAAATTGAATTAAGATCCATTAATGGTTACAATGCCAGGATTCATTAAAACAAATCAACAGTTGAAATTGAGTGAATCTCAGCTGGTAATTCCTCATTAAGTAGGGGGTTTGGGCTCTGAAGCAACACTAGTTGAGAACCACTGATTCATAACACAGTCAAAGTACATACACTTAGCCTTCAGTAATTCCTAAATTTCATTGAAGGTGGCTAACTTCACTCACAGTAACAGTGTATTTGATTTGAGTGTTACACAATAAACACTGATGTACTGCAACTACTATTTTATTATGTCTGAATTTAAACTGTCGCTTAATCATTTAAAGTAACCTTGACTCCATCTGTTGCCTGTAATCATGTTTGAGCTCCTTGGGTTATGATAACTGTTAATCTTCACCTTGTGGTGCTAATGTTACTGACAGTGTGGTGACCTTACAGTTTTTATGCGCTTAACATATGTCTCACCCTGTCAAGTAGCGGTGTTGTGATGAAAATAGATCCATCTGTGAACCATTAAACACAGCAACAATTTTACTTACCCAAAATCAAACAGTAAGCAGCTCTCCTCTTCATAGTTAGTAAATTAGTGTCGTTTACATGCATTACAAACCAGTCTTTACAGGTGAAAATGTTCTTTTAGCATTTATAGATTTTAAAATGTGGAAGTATTTTTGTAGTTTGTACGAAGTAATATGTCACACAGAATATTTGGAATTAATGGACAGAGAATCTAATACATAAATTTAATACATAATAATAATAATACACAAGTAACAGTGTTTTGTTGATGTTATTTACAACTTAAGTCAACAAGAAATACAAACTGGATTTTAGTCGCTGAGATAGAAGGAACAAACATTAGGGGTTTAGTTGGGGTTGGGTGCATCATGGTTCGTGTTCACATGTTCATTTAATCTCTTGGAAAGTTTCACACATTACTTTAAAGACATTTTAACTCCAAATAGCTTTAAATTTAGTCAACTTTCTTGCATTATTCAGGCAAAAATATTGTTCCATTTCAAAATAATACCATCAATAATTTATAGTGACTGATGGTTCTCCAGCTGTCTTCATATGTTGTTAGATGTAAATATTTTTGTATTTGTTTTGTGCAAAAGGGCAAAAACCTATGTTTTTTAAGAGTTACATGGTATACTCGGATTGGAATAAGTGTAAAAGAACAAATTTATTGACACTTGTTCTTAGAAAATAAGTAAAAGCAGAACTTGTGGCTTTAGATGGGGATTTATTTCTTCAGGTTTACTCTACAATGTCTTTATTAGTGTCAGTTTTAAGAAGTCTGTTTTCCGTTGTGGGTTTTTTTGGAGAGAAGAAAAATATGTTTGTTCTGTTTAGTCATTACACAAAAAAATTCATACAAAACCAAAAAACATTTTGATTTCCCTTGCATTACATAAATGATATAGTCCTAAATCAATTAAAAATGTATTTGTAAAAAAATACTCAACATTTGATCACTCAAGTATGAATAACCAAACAAAATAATAACATGAACATTGCAGCTACTTACCTCTGCCAGGGAGGTTATCTTTTTGATGATGAATGTTGATTCAGGAATCCTTAAAAAGTGATGACTTATTTTTGTTGTAATTTGCATCGTACTGCTCCCTCGACTGCAAGTCCAGTAAAAGCATTTAGAATTGTTCACTTTGTTTTTAATTAGTGCTGATAATAAGCATGGGAAACAAAACTAAAAAATTGCATGTTCAGCTGTTTATTATAATCATAAAAATTAGTAAGCCACTATTGGACTACAACATGGTGGTTTGACTAGATGCAACATCAATATTTCCAATGTATAATGTCTTGCTCTACCCTCTCTTTGGGAATTTCCTCTTAATGAACAACCTTATCAAGTTTGTACTGATGGCTGGGGCAGTCGTGCATGATTAGGAAAAAAAGCATCAGAAATGCTTACCACGTGATCCCCAGCCATTTATGTGGTCCTTGTTAGGGTTCTGATTCAAAAGTAGGCAAAATCAGATGCCTTTTATTTTTTCCCATCAAACACTGAAATCTCAGGTGCATGTGTTCACAAACCCTGCTCAGTCATAAAGGTGCACAGCACCAAGAGTTTTGAATCAATATGCAGGAACAAAGATCAAGTTTTCTATCAGAGAATTCTACCAATGAGCATTGTACTGGGGCATTAGATGAAAAGTCAATTAATCAATCAAACTTAATTTATATAGCACTTAAAGCTCAAAGTCCTTGCAGAAAAGTAGACAGGAGGAGAGGAGAGGGGGAAAACAATTCCAAACCAGGCACCTGTCAGGGGAGCACAGTGTGGGATTGGAAATTTAGAAGATAAGAGGGTGAACCAGAGCTGGGAGTGAGAAACCCAGACAAGAGTGTGATCCTTGAAAACGCCAGTTGCTTTCTAGAGAATGGTACTGGAACAGCACTTTCTTAGTGTTAATGGATCTGTGGGAGAAGTTGTAGTAGTCTGCCAGTAGACTTCTGGAGCACAGACTTGTCAATTACATTTTTTCCCAAGGGATAAACTCGAACTGATTTTACAAAAAGACATTGGTATGTGAATTGTTAGGCACTGAAATACACGGAAGAGTCAGAGCAGGATGCAGCATAGCTTCAGTCTTTGAACTCTACCAATCAAGGTTAAGGTAGGATACTGTAGCTTCAACACCAAATGTCTACCTTCTTTTCTAAGGCAAGAGGGTTCAAACATTTTTAATCACATAGGCTTAAAACAAGCTGTGAGGATGCTGAAATAATAAACTCAGACTTTGACCAGTGCTTCAGACAGCCTATGGTCTGATCTGGCACTTCCTCGGTTAGTTTGTACTTAATCCATAGTTTTTTTTAACCAAATGTTTATCAAGTTATACTACATTTAAGCATTTTAAAAAAATCTATTTTAGCCTTTAAGTTTTTCTTTCTTACCTTACTGACAATCAGCAAGCTGTCAAGCAAACTTCATAAAAGCAGAATGCTCATCAACATGAACCATATTGTCAAGTGTGTTTTCAGTCATCAGCCTCTTTTGTGCATTGATTTTTCCCCATAGTCATTACTGTTTATACAGAAGTTACCCTCTATGAATCAAGGAATTGCTCAGTGTAACTTTAAAACACTATATTCTGGGAATGCTCAATTGTGTCAAAAATCATGATTATAATTATTTTGATGAATATTGAAATCATGGCGGTTATATCCTCTACTTTGTGGTTACATTTTGGAGGATTAACTCAATCTTTGGTTCTGCCCCAAGGAGCATCCACAACCATTTCTGCAAGTTAATTTACTTTTTTCTTTTTTTTTAGTTGACCAACATCTAACTTTTGCTCCTCACTTGAATTGAAGGGAGAGCTGTTGTGAGGGGCAGAGCACATGTTGTACTGAAGAGGTCATCACACATGAGAAAACCAAAAAAACAAGTGCATGCACAGAAATCCATAAATCTCAATTTTGATTTTATCATTACTGGGAGTCTTATCTGAAGTATATTCAACACTCAGTAATAAATCAGCACTACTGTATCAAGCATCATGAACGTTTCTTTACCCATTTTTGTTGTATTTTTCCACTTTATGTATTCCTTTGGGTCTTCAGTCAATTATTTGTTTAAGATTGCATGGCTTGTTTCTGTTGCTGAAAGCTAGTAAAGTAGTAACATCATTTTTGGGACTATATTAGGATTTGAAAACTTCTAAAATCTGCAGTATAGTAATAGGATGGATATTCAAATAATGTCTTCAAGACTGTTCTCGAGCATGAAGATTGTGAGAAACATTTGCCCTTTGTAAAGCAGGAGACAACACAGCCAAGGAAGCAAGTGTTTTATATCAAAGGTTATCCACAGTAAGACTTGAGGCTGTGACAAATGACTGGGCTCTGAGAGCATTGCTGAGGAGACAGCTATATTTGTATTTCTACCAAATAAGCACAGCCGGGTGCACAGGAGATCAAGTTTCACATTTTTATTGAATATATAGTCCTATTTTGTCTGGTGTGAAGTCCTCAGTATTTATCTTCTAATGCCCTTGCCCCTTCTTTGCCAGTTCAGTGTCATCTGTCAACAAGGAAAGAATGCAAGCTACCACACCTCATATAACACGATCCCCTCCTTGTCCCGTATGGGGAACAAACACTCGACTTAAGGGAAGGTCGAGCTACATGCCCGGCCTTGTCTTCACATCATCTGTCAGGGCACACAGTACAACAGGACCATTTAAAGAAAGGGTTTAAAAATACATCTGCACCCTTGAGACAACACAAGTGCCCGTCCGGAAAAACCTGGAGACACAAATCTAGTCACCTGTTCACCATAGATTCCTCATTGGACAATCGAGCTATGAATGCCAGTTAAAGAATTTACCAGGACAAATAAAACAGGGCGGATTATGAAAAAAGATACATATGTGCACACCTGTAAAATCCACAGAGTCACAAGAGCGGACTGTGTAGGTGATAAAAAAGGTCAAAAACATCAAATGTCAGCGATCAGACCTTCAGATTAAGCTGTCAGTCACATTTAAACCTTTGACTTTTAGCAGCGCAGCGGGGCAAATTAGGGGGTCAAGGTCTGAGCCCTGTTACTCACTGTCCACACTGTCAGGAATGGAGAGGTGAAATCTGACACTAAGAGTGTGAAGGGGGGGAAAGTGATGTGAATATTTCACATTATGTTCAAATAAGGATTCAAATAAGAGGGAAAATGTGACAATTTAAGAAATTTGTGAAAATATTTTATGTTTTTATTTACAGATATTTCGTGTGAACTGGAATAAGCTGAGTCTGTTTAAAAAAGAAAGTAGAAATAGAATACATAATAAAAAATTAACCTATAAATAAAGGAAAGTTTCAGACCCGAGATAGTAAAACCTGGACATGAAAGATCAATATAAATAAATTATGAAATAGTATATATTTGTATATAAGAAATTATACAAATAGGTGTATAAAATAGTTAATCACTACAAGACAACAATTTCAAGAGTGAAAACAAAACTCAAAATGTTGGTTTAAAGTGGAATAGAGTAATGATTGTCATACTAATGTTACAGACAATAATAAAGGGCTTCATTAAAGTCATATTGTGATGAAATGATTAAAAAATATCATATTTTAAAGAAAGATCTAAATTAAAATGATGGACACAAATATTACATATGTTGGGTTCCTTGGGTCTGTAACAAAGTTAAAACACATCACATAAAAATGATTAATTTAACAATTAAATAAGGAGATGCATACATAACTAGAAGTGCACAAACCTCTGCCAAGGCACTTCATTTGTCAAAATGATTTACATTTAAAAAAAACTGCTTCATTGCATGGTGTTGCAGTGTTAACAAATATCTAAAATATTCTTAGATCTTCATCCTGATTTGGATCATCACCAACATTTATCAGCTTCCCCTGAAATATTTTTTTAACAAAAAATGTTGAGAATTTACGAGGTATTAGTGGAAATGTTTTAACTGTCCTGACATCAACATTAACAAATCCTTTGAAAACTTCTTGGATCCACATCTGTTTTCAGATTACAACCAAAATCTAATCACAGGTATTTCGTCTGAATCAATCAGTGAACTTGTGAACATACAAAAGGAAAACAAAGAGACAATGACAGCAAAAATATAGTATCTTCAGAGAAGGTAATCGTTCAAACAACTTTGAAGTGTCTGTTTTGATTATAAAGCCTGTGAGATATACGTTCCTGTGAGAAACTTCCAAAAGGGTGTATTTTTCTCCTTTGGCTGATCTCTTTACAAGTTGTTCTTTCTCTCTCTCTCAGATAAAACAAAACCTTTCTCATCAATGTGAATTTTAGTTCTTAAAATAAAAAAAGCAATTCTTCCTGGTGATGTCAATCTCTTTGTCTAATACCTACCAGTTGGCTGTGTTTGAAGGAAATAAAAGGATGCAGTGAAGAAATAACCAGTCTGTGCTGATGATCCTGTTTATTTAAAGGCTTTATCATTAATTTAAGTTTTTATCTTAACTATTAAAAACTCTTCACATAGGTCTTTATTCAATCCAACATCAGAAAACCTAGTTTGCTGCTGTCTTGGTCAGGGTTCCCTTGTTAAGGAGACTGTATGTGTCTCAATTGGCATGCTCATAGTTGAGCAAAATTAAAAAATCTTTGAAACAGTTCCTTATTTCTCCTGTAGTCTGACTAACACTGATGATGTTTTTGTTTATATTTGTTTGTTGACACTCATACAGGAATTTGGAATCAATCAGCAGAGACATTTGATGCATGCTGCATGACAACAGAATTTAAATATGAATATGATAGAAAAGGATCAACATAGCACTCTATCATTGCCCGTTTAAAACACTTGTGGCTAATAAGACCCCTCTGGTGTGAAAATATTCTCAATATCAGATTTCAGAGTCAATCCTTAGAAAGCTGAGGCCCTTTGACCCCCACCGGACCAAGCTAGACGACCCCTTTTAGGATGGCCGCATCTGTCATCAGTCTGAGCTGGAGAATTATCACACCCTCGTAAACATGGGCAAAAGTCAGACGGGATCTTGTAGACCACTAAATATTTGTCATTCATGAGAGGAGTGTGAATTTTTATGTCCAATTAAAGGTCTGGAAATATGTAAACAAAGTTTACATACTGTGCAAGAGCACTGACATTTTAATTAATAAAATCTTGAAACCACCTCCTCCCCTGACACCATGTGGACTAATGTGGTATTGTGGAGAGGATGATAATAAACTTTCAGTATTTTTTAACTTTGTACATTAACACTTTAACAAAACACCTACAGTTCATTTCTGCAGGAGCAGCTATCAAATGTTAGATTAGGAAACTGTCTCAAGATTACCATATCATAGAGAGGGACAATGTTTCAATTTTTATTCTAAAAGTACTTTTACTTCTTGAGTAGGCATTTAAATCAGTACGTACTAGTCAAGTCAAGTTCATTTATATAGCACTTTTCCTACAACATAAGTAACTCAAAGTGCTTACTAGAGTATGTTATGCTTTTAGGGATGTAATATATGTTTTATATGTCAAAGCACCTGAGGAGCAAAAAGAGAAACAGTTTAAATTTTTAGTCAACTAGTGTAACCACATACCAAACTTTTAACTGTAATACCAATGCCAAGTTCTCAATACTCGGAGTCAGTACCTGAAACAGGGAGCTTCACTAGTATGAGGGTAGGCCAAATGTTAATTAACAGCTCATTTAAAGCATGATGAATAAAAAGTACTTTTACATTTAAGTTTCACTGATTAATTATCTGTGAGGAAAAACTTTTAATCTGTCTTTGTATTTGACTGTTAATATGCATTTGGTCAAATGCAGTATGTCTGGTTGTTGTCATGTACACAGCACAGAAAAGTATACTCAAAATACCCAGAACTTTGTGTACATTCTAAGTATTTTTAACTTTTCTTGTGTGGACTGATAAAGTGTGACTTTAAAGTTCGAGTGAAATTTTGTTTTACTTGTGCACAAACAGGCCTGGGGTATATACCCTGTATCTTATCCCCCACATTTCCCTCCAACAACTTGAAAGCTGCGCTGTTGTTTAAGGATAGAAATACTAAAAATATTCACTGTAAAAAACTGAAAATGATCACTGTTTTTACATTATATAAATCTCTCAGCTTTCACAATGGCACATGTCTGGGCTTGTTTTTTATTTTTCTTTTAAATGTATTGTATGGGCATTTTGTGCCTTTATTGATAGTAGAGAGACACAGTGGATAGGCTTGTGAAAGGGGATGAGAGAGTAGGGGAAGACACTCTGCAATCTGGTCACAGGCCGGATTCAAACCCGGACTGGCAGAAATACGTATATGGGCCGTGCATGCTTACTAACCACTCCGCCAAACCAGCACCCCTGGGCATGTGTTTTATTAAGAGATTCAATCATGATAAGAAAGTTTTTGTGAATGTTTTGTGGAAACTGTGTTTTTGTGTTGATGTGGACACTCCAAAATAGACAGTGTACCTTTTATTAAAACAGATACAATTAAAGTGAAAACTGTTTTTGGGTTGTTTTTCTTTTGACATTTTGATAATTCTTTTTTGTCTTGAGAATAACAACAAATTAAAGTCTGATATCAACTTTTGTGTGGAAAATATTTTTGGGCCAATGTTCCCCAACCCTACGTAGAATATCTGTGTACTTTCTCCACCCTTGATGATGCCTGTTTGACACCACAGAAACAAGTATGTAAATACTAAACATAAAATATTAGGTAACATCTCATTTAAATTATATAAAAACTCAGAAAAGTCCTTTTTACTATCTAAATCACCAAGATTCAAAGATAAAAGCATTTTAAAGTGACCGGAAGTGGTGTAGCGTGTGGAAAACCCTTGCACACTGACAGTTCCACCCACTTTACTAAAAGTTGTGATCATAAATGTGAAATTAAAATAGTGCCTTACACTTCTGGTGAAAAAAATAACTGAAGAGCAATAAGTTTATGACTGTTGACTGATGACTGATAAAACACTACCAGATGAGATAATGAAGTTGTTCTGGTTTTGAAAGAAATGCTATAACTTTTTGCTTCCTATGATACATTAATATTTATTCATTTACTGTCCAAAGCCTGCTGCCTGTTGCAGAAAATGTTGACAGTATTGCACAAGTTAGACAGTGTATAGGACTTTGTCTGCTGTTTTTTCTTTATTATTATTAAAAACAAACACACAGAAAAGTGCCCCATGCTAGTACTCAGCGGCATTGATTTTTTTTGCTGTGGTCTTGGATGTGTGTACCAGTATTGTCTGATTATTACTTAAATTAAAGTTTATAATACTAATATTTCAACAAGTATTCATTTCTATATGGAAAAAAACCAAGTTACATATCATAAAATGCTATTCAGTTAAACAGATATAGATTTGGTCCCTCATTTCTTAGCTCTATTTTTGGGTCTTTGAGACTGAGGGTGCAGCTCCTGTTAAATCACATGGCCATAGCTGACCAAACAGCTGACTCCCCACACTGGCTCCCTCTACCTTTAGATACATCCAAGTTCAAGTTCATTGATTTATCTGCCAAATTTCCATACAGTTCTGAAAACACTCTAGAATATGTTTTTTAAAAGGTGGACCAGCAGACAAAATGATTAGTGAAATAGTAAAGCATTTAACAACAACACTGATTAAGTGCAATCACTTAGGATTGATTATTTGTCATTATAGTTAGTCCATATAGGGCTTGATTTCTCAGATGCTTACGTAAAATCCCTTCAAGAGTTATTCTATCCCCTTGTTCAAAAAAGCTTCAAAAGCTGAGTTGGAGCAATATTTGACTTTTCTATCTTAATAAAGCAGTTCTCTCAGGTTGAATACTTACCCCTGCCAGATTAGCCAAGGACTATGGCCATCATAGAAGTATCTGCATATACTGTACATACATATATTCCTCCTAAAGTCAATTCCCAACAACTGGCTGGGGTGCTATGAGAGCCATATTTAGGGTATACAAAATACTGCAATAGTACTGTACTTTGGGAATCAACACACTTCCTTTGCTTCTCACAGTGTTTCCGCTGCCTTCATCGTCTTCTTCTTGACTTCAGATATGTATTGTCAAAGAAAGGTTGATGTAATGGCACTTTTTCTGAACAACCACAGCACAATTTCACTTACAAACCTTTAGTGGCTGCCAAAGTGCGCTAAACCAATAGCTCATAAATCTCTGCCTAGCGAAAGCTGTTTTTTTTTTTGGTGGATAGGGCCTCTGCAACAGATAAGCCCTTAAATTTGTTCTTTTCACAGGGGCCACTTGCCTGCCAGACATATACAGTAACTAACCTAAAGAGTGTGTCCCACATCATATCATGTGCTTGGTAGTTGGAGTTTTGAACACAATATTTAGCAAATACAGCATAATTAAAAGAAATTTAAGAAAACATGATACTTGTTCCTTAAAATAAATGCCAGCATTAAATGCTCACAACACTATAATATGGTTGCAAGTATTTATCAGGCTAAAATAAATTAACAATTTTTAATTAATCTAACATTCAATATGGCAAATAGCAGTCGGCAGGGCAAATGTATTTACAGAGCATCATTTATCTATCATTAATCAAATGAGCATCAATGACGTTAAGAGAGCAACAAAAATCATGAGACTGAGCGTGAATAAGACATTGAAATGTAAAACTAAACAAAGAAGTAAATAAAAAGAAAAATAGGAAAAAGGCAGAACAAACATAAAATCCATTCATTATGTAGTTTATTACATGAAAGACCTTTGTGTCATATAAATATAATGATCATCAGCATATTGTGTGTCTGTACGCTAGTGATCTTTGCTTTATCCTCTAACATTATCACATCAACTCAAACACAAGACTGCCACCTTTAGCTGCTTTAATTAGATAATTAGACACGTTGGCAGGTAGATTTTATTACAGTAGAAGTGGCGTATTTGTTTCAGGATAAAAAAATCCATGTTTTTACCTTGAAATCAAAGAATTTACTACTTCAATTGTTTGATAAAATACACCTCGTCTTTTGATTCTTTATCAAAATCATATTTTGGTCATGATCATATTTTTCAAATATTATGTGAAAACACGTTTTATAAGGTGGTGTCAGTTTCATTCATCATGGATATTTGCCTCATGGGGATTAAGAAATATTCATCTTCACCATTTGTTTGACAGGATATATTTTCACAGGATGTATATGTTGTGTTTCCTGGACACATGCATGAGTCTACAGAGGAAATTAGAGCACTATTAATACAAGTATTGTTTTTTATGCTGTCCTTTCCCCCTACAGAACAAATCTAATTAGCTTTTGGATTTAGTTAAAGTCAGACCTCGCTGACAGTTTCTGTTATGTGGAGGTATCATCGTTTCCACAGGTTCTTAGAGTAGCAACTGTAGGGCTCAATTCTGCTCCTTTGTCACAGGGAAGACTTGCAAGGCTTCTGCAACAGAATACCAGTGACACATGATATCTTCTCCACGGCTAAAGCCAGATCCTCTGCAGTGCCAAGGTGCATTAGGAAGATTATCATAAAGACCACAACAATGTCTGAACTTCAAAAACCAAAATGGCTCCCACAACAATATTTACACAAGGTTGAAAAATGCTGTATTGTAACTTAGAGTCCATGTCTATTTATGTACTTTGAAGTTCAGTCTATAGTTTAACTGTCCATTGTTTGGCACTGATACTCCAGTGACATAGTTTACAATGAGACAAATGTTTGGAGTGCCCTCTCTTGTTATGTGGCATTGTCCTATGGGACATTGTGTCTTCTATTTAAAACAAAATCTGCTGATTATAACTGATGATCAGAGATCAGAAAAAGAAATCACATTAACATTCTGGTCATGTATGTTTGTGTTGGGCTTAATCGTGATGACAGCACTAATGACATGTAAAAGTCAGAGGTCTTTGTGTTTATTTCCTATTTAATTCTTATCCTCGTCCCAAACTAAAGTGTTAAATCTGTGATAAACACTCTGTGATGATGAGGAACAAAATATGGCACCTTTCAAATAGGAGGCAAAATACCCAGGCAAGAGTACGTAAAAGTGCATGACCAAATAAAGGAAGTCATTTGTGCTGCCTAAGCACTGATCTGTCTATATAAGACGGGAGACAACACGCCCCCCAAGGACTGACAGGCAACCAGTCAAGGTGAGTGAGAAACAGTCTTTTATTAGCAGGAGGAAAACCAGCAGCTTAATGAACAATGCAGGGCATGATGCACACAGACACACACACCCACATGTACATTCAGAACTGATGGGAGTCCAGGACTTCAGAGTGCAGACATTTTATTTTTTTTACAAGATAAACTATTATTACATTTAACAACTTAAGCTGCCTTTGTCCTTCTCCAGGCTCTTCATTAAACCACCTACAGCAGTTCTTCAGAGAAGGGGGAAAGAAGGTAACTAGCCTTTTTATCCACAGTTCATTTTTCTGTGAAATTTTTCAGTTTTCCCAGTTTATATAATTAGCTTTAAATTTAGAAAATTCAAAATCAGATTTGATAAACAATAGGTTTTACTCTTTTTTTCAAAGAGACAGTTAACATTGACAGCTGTGTAATCTCATTTCAAGAATAATTTCTGATTTGTGTTATTAACAGAAAAGGTGATTTAAAAGTACCTGAAACTATTAGAGCATCAATACTTAGTAATCCCAATCAATGCAGTTTGCCAAGTAATTTAATCAATTAATTAAGTTTTTAGGAAATTTGAGTAAACATATAAAATGGAATGTTTCCTTATTCTTCTGTCTGTCTGTCTCTCTCTCTCTCTCTCTCTCTCTATCTATCTATCTATCTATCTATCTAATCTATCTATCTAATCTATCTTTCTATCTTTCTATCTATCTATCTATCTATCTATCTATCTATCTATCTATCTATCTATCTAATCTATCTTATCTATCTTATCTATCTTATCTATCTTATCTATCTTATCTATCTTATCTATCTTATCTATCTATCTATCTATCTAAACCCACTTGCAGTAAAGGGTCACCATGAGTGGGGACGCTGAAATGGAGTGTTTTGGGCCGGCGGCCGTATACCTCCGCAAGCCAGAAAAGGAGAGAATTGAAGCTCAGAATAAGCCTTTTGATGCCAAAACAGCATACTTTGTGACAGAACCAAATGAGATGTATCTCAAAGGGAAACTCACCCAGAGAGAGGGTGGTAAAGCCACTGTGGAGACTTTATGTGGAAAGGTGAGTGAGACGGCTGTTGGGAAAAACAAAATAAACACACAAACAAAATGTTATATACAAATCCTAAGGACATCCTTATGACCTTATACATCACATCAAATTGTGCAAAGATAATGGCAAACATTTTTGTTTTCTTTTGGTCTGGGGAAATCTAATTTGGATGAAAAGTTGTAATGTATTTGCATGTTGTCTGTGTTACAATGAAACAAATATCCTCTGCACTATTTTGAAGTAGTATTGTAATAAACCTCAAACCTTAAATGTTAAGACTAAAAACAGAAAGTTTAGTCTGTTTTCAGAACAATACATAACAATTCAGTGGTTTTAAACAATTCTTTATGATTTCTGTTACAGACAATAACTGTCAAAGACACTGAGGTCTTCCCCATGAACCCTCCAAAATACGATAAGATTGAGGACATGGCCATGATGACCCACCTCAGTGAGCCTACTGTGCTGTATAACCTCAAAGAGCGCTATGCAGCGTGGATGATCTACGTAAGTTTGATCCGTTCAGCAGATGAAACCTGACAACTTGAAAATGCCTGGGTGAAAATCCTTCGTCTCTCTGCAGACCTACTCTGGGCTGTTCTGTGTTACGGTGAACCCCTACAAGTGGCTCCCTGTGTATGACTCGGGAGTTGTAGCAGGATACAGAGGCAAAAAAAGGGTTGAAGCTCCACCCCACATCTTTTCCATCTCTGACAATGCCTATCAGTTCATGCTTCAAGGTAAATGCACGTCTTAAACTAAGTTATTAGACAGGGACATAAACATATTATTTAAAGTACTAACCATTGTACACTAATTTAATATTCTGCAGACAGAGAAAACCAGTCTATCCTGATCACGTAAGTGACATTTTCTAATGCCTTTATCTCTGGCATAAGGATTGGAAAAGTTATTTGCCTAAGTTATTTTCTATTATGCTCTCACTTAACTAGTGGAGAATCTGGTGCAGGAAAGACTGTCAACACCAAACGTGTCATCCAGTACTTTGCGACAATTGCAGTGCCTGGGCAAAAGAAAGCAGCAGAGGCCACACCTGGAAAAATGCAGGTTTGAAAATGACGATCAAAAAGATTAAGCTTACATGAAAAGTATGTACGTTTTTTTTTAATTATCATGTTTTGGATAAAATTTATTCCTAGGGGTCACTGGAAGATCAAATCATTGCAGCAAACCCCCTGTTGGAAGCTTATGGTAATGCCAAGACTGTGAGGAATGACAACTCTTCCCGTTTTGTAAGTGTCTCTGAAATTTTACTTTGACTATGAAATGTTTTCTCTTTGTGACAATTAATAAAATCAGTTTTTTGTAAAAAGCTCTACGTGTAATTCTCTTTCCACATAGGGTAAATTCATCAGAATCCACTTTGCATCTTCTGGAAAACTGGCTTCAGCTGATATTGAAACATGTAAGACTTGAAACTAATTATTAATTGTAACAGTAGGAATTATTTCATATAAAGACACAACCCATTTTTTTAAAGACTGATTGAGTTGTTTTCTCTCCTTGGAAAAGGACTAAATAGTACGTCAAAGGCTTTTGACATTGTCATCAGTCAAGGAAGCTTATTTTTCATGTGCTGAGGGATTAAATTGAAAGTTCTTGCCAGCTAGGAAAAATGTTTCGAGAATTAAACCTTTTGATAAGGAGCAGTTTTATTACAAGAGGCTAAAGAGACCCATTTTTCACTACCTGACTCTCCTGTAGTCACATTATTTCCTTTTCCCATTGAAATGATTAAAGATAGACTTGGGGGAAAGACACTTTAGTTTTATCCAAGTTACTTGCATGGTTTCATAAGAGCATGATTCCTATGTCTGTGCCCAACAGATCTGCTGGAGAAGTCTAGAGTTACCTTCCAGCTGTCTGCAGAGAGGAGCTACCACATCTTCTATCAGCTCACAACAGGCCACAAACCTGAGCTGATTGGTAAGAGACTGGGAAGGATGTTTGAATTACTCTACAAAATTAGATGTCAAGGGATGCTTGAAGAAACTGTCATATTAAGGTTTTAATAAAAAGTTTCCCTTTTTTGTTTTTCCCTCAGAGGCTCTTCTGATCACCACTAACCCATATGACTTTCCAATGATCAGTCAGGGAGAAATCACCGTCAAGAGTATTGATGACATTGAAGAATTCATGGCAACTGATGTAAAAACAAATCACAGCTGACTTTTAGAATGAGACAGCCTGTTTAAAACTGCATGTTTGATCTCACATTTATGTTTTAATCTGACTCTTTATTCCTCAGACTGCTATTGACATTCTGGGCTTCACTGCAGAAGAGAAGGCTAGCATGTACAAGCTGACTGGAGCTGTGATGCATCATGGGAACATGAAGTTTAAGCAGAAGCAGCGTGAGGAGCAGGCCGAGCCTGATGGCACTGAGGGTAAAACACCTCAAACAGCATCACTTTAGAAGAGGAGTATGACATGAGAAAGATAATGATGATTTAAAAGAATATTAATGAAGTTTTCCACAGATGGATATCAGTGTTCAATATTTTGTGGCTCTTTCAGTGGCCGATAAAATCGCCTATCTGATGGGTCTGAACTCTGCTGATTTGCTGAAAGCTCTCTGCTACCCCAGAGTGAAGGTTGGGAATGAGTTTGTGACCAAAGGTCAGACTGTTCCTCAGGTAAGACATGTCAGTTAAATGATGCACCAAAAACAGAAAACAACAAAAGTATTTGTCTGAACTTATTTTCCTTAATTGTATAACAATGCAATTTCACACACGTCTTTGAAATGGACAGATTCTTCCTCTGGCATTCTTCCCAGACAGTGAACGTTATCTTATTCCTGTTAATACCATGTTATTATTTCACTCATCAGGTCAACAACTCGGTCATGGCTCTCTGTAAATCCGTCTATGAGAAAATGTTCTTGTGGATGGTGGTCAGAATCAATGAGATGTTGGATACCAAACAGCCCAGAAGCTTTTTCATTGGTGTCCTGGATATTGCTGGGTTTGAAATCTTTGATGTGAGTGTTTTAAATTAAGATGAAACGAACATAGTATAGTGTCAGTTTCTGTTTTTGACACTGGTTGCTATCTAACCTTTCTCAAAATCTGTAGTTCAACAGCTTGGAGCAGCTGTGCATCAACTTCACCAATGAAAAACTGCAACAGTTTTTCAACCACCACATGTTTGTGCTGGAGCAAGAGGAGTACAAGAAGGAGGGGATTGAATGGGAGTTCATTGACTTTGGTATGGATTTGGCTGCCTGCATTGAGCTTATTGAGAAGGTAAGTAACATGTTCTATTCCAACAAACATACAGAACATTATCATTTAATGAACATTTTTGGTTTTAGTTTTAAATAACTGTTTCATGATGGCAGCCAATGGGCATCTTCTCCATCCTTGAAGAGGAGTGCATGTTCCCCAAGGCAACAGACATGACCTTCAAGAACAAACTTTATGACCAGCACCTTGGTAAAACCAAATCTTTTGAGAAGCCAAAGCCAGCCAAAGGCAAGGCTGAGGCTCACTTTTCCCTGGTGCACTATGCTGGCACTGTGGATTACAACATTTTTGGATGGCTTGACAAAAACAAGGATCCTCTGAATGACTCAGTGGTTCAGCTTTACCAGAAGTCATCAGCAAAACTTCTCGCTTTCCTTTATGCATCTCATGCCTCAGCAGAAGGTACATGTAGTGACCTTTCCTGTTAGTATGAAATATCAGAATTGATAATAAATCCAAATGTTACATTTAATTTCATGTTACTACAGCTGATACTGGTGGCAAGAAAGAGAAGAAGAAGAAGGGTGGCTCCTTTCAGACCGTGTCTGCATTGTTCAGAGTAAGACATGAAAGAATGAAAGTGAAAGTTACTGCACTTGAGACACTAAAAGATGTTGAAACTTCCTTCTGTTTAAATTTTCAGGAGAATTTGGGCAAGCTGATGACCAATTTGAGGAGCACACATCCTCATTTTGTGCGGTGCTTGATCCCAAATGAATCAAAGACACCAGGTATTTTCTCTCTGACTCAATGATTGTTGTTCATGTGCTTGACTTAATTCAACCATGCCTTATTCCAGTTTCCTAAAAATGCAACTCAAAATTGGACCATAGGTCTCATGGAGAACTTCCTGGTCATCCACCAGCTGAGGTGTAATGGTGTGTTGGAGGGAATCAGGATCTGCAGAAAGGGTTTCCCCAGCAGAATTCTCTATGGTGACTTCAAGCAAAGGTAGACCAAAATAAGCCATGAAGTTGATGAACAGTGTTTGTGACAATAAAGACGGTGTGCCAAACTTGATCAAATCTTGTCTTTCAGATACAAAGTATTGAATGCTAGTGTCATCCCAGAGGGACAGTTTATTGACAACAAGAAAGCCTCAGAGAAACTACTTGGGTCCATTGATGTGGACCACACTCAGTACAAGTTTGGACACACCAAGGTAAAGTAGGAAACACCCAGATTGATCTGTTTTTTAAGAGGCAAATAACCTATTCTTATTTGCATGATAAATGCATTCTTTTATTTTAAGGTGTTCTTTAAAGCTGGACTGCTGGGCTTACTTGAAGAGATGAGAGATGAGAAACTGGCTGAGCTGGTCACAATGACTCAGGCTCTCTGCAGAGGTTTCCTCATGAGGAGAGAGTTTGTTAAGATGATGGAGAGAAGGTAATATGTCTCCCTGAAAATGATGTAGACTATGTATAAACACATTTAAGTCTGTCATGTCAAATCTGGAACAGTCCTTATTGTTGGAATTCAGTATGTACTAATTTTCCTGTCCTTGTTCAGAGACGCCATTTTCACCATCCAATACAATGTCCGCTCGTTCATGAATGTCAAAACATGGCCATGGATGAAGCTCTACTTCAAGATCAAGCCTCTGCTGAAGAGCGCAGAGACTGAGAAAGAGATGGCACAAATGAAAGAGGACTTTGAAAAGACTAAAACAGAGCTATCAAAGGCTCTAAGTAAGAAGAAAGAACTGGAGGAGAAGATGGTTTCCCTTCTTCAGGAGAAAAATGATCTTTTGTTACAAGTGCAATCTGTGAGTTTGAGCTTTAGGCAACACATTATTGTCAAGTCAACATCTCACCATACATTTTGAATTTGGCAACATAGTGACCTGTTTGCTCTGACGCTTAGGAAAGTGAAAATCTCAGTGATGCAGAGGAAAGGTGTGAGGGGCTCATTAAGGCAAAAATCCAGCTTGAGGCCAAACTCAAAGAGACCACTGAGAGACTGGAGGATGAGGAGGAGATGAATGCTGAGCTGACAGCAAAGAAGAGAAAACTGGAGGATGAGTGCTCTGAGTTAAAGAAAGATATTGATGACTTGGAGCTCACCCTGGCCAAAGTGGAAAAAGAGAAACATGCCACTGAGAACAAGGTAATACTAATGGTATTTTGACCTTGTTCATCTGTTTGCTGTAGAATGAATGGCTGTCCATCAAAACTTTTGTCTACTTTTACAGGTCAAGAACCTTACGGAAGAAATGGCTTCTCAAGATGAGACCATTGCCAAGTTGACCAAGGAGAAGAAAGCCCTCCAAGAGGCCCACCAGCAGACCCTTGATGATCTGCAGGCAGAGGAAGACAAAGTCAACACTCTGACCAAGGCTAAAACCAAGCTGGAGCAACAAGTGGATGATGTGAGTTGTCTTTATTGAAATTTAGAAAGTTAAACTTGTGGTAAAATAAACAAAACATAAATCTCTCTTTAAGAATCAATTCTCAGGGTTCCAGTTCTTGTTAGTTTGCCATATATAGTTTAGTATGCTACCAGCAGGTGTTAGAAAATACAACATATCCTGTGAACTTAAGAGTCATCAAACACATCTCTGGCAGTCACACTAGAATGAATTATAAAAGTGAGTTGTGCAGGCAAACAAAAGCACGGTTGTTTAGATGTGAACGTCATTCAGGATTTCTAACATTCAACAAATAGAAACTGTGTTTTGTTTCAGTCAGACAACTGGTGTTTGTTATTGTTGAAATCCCTTTTTGCTGCAGCAAATCAAAGATTGATGCCTAGGTTCTGCTGTTATTACTCCTTGTAGATTTATTTAACATGCAGATCTAGATAAGTGATGGCATAGTATCTTAACCTCCTTGTTGCAGCCTACATGTGGATGCCTGGGTGGTGGAGAATCAAAAGCAGAGCGCAGTACTGAATTATGGCAGATATGGCAGAGAAAAGGCAGAGAAAACAGGCTTCTAATTGGTAGATGTTTGTTGGGTCAGTTGATCAAATAGTGATTCATGATCAGACATCAGTGCAGCTCTACTGTTCGGCCTGAACCAGCTTACTGGCCTCACCTCATTTCTACATACCAGTAGAAATTAGATCCAAGAGAAACCAAAAGATTTCAGCTCTCTTTGCATTACCTCACACAAGCACTATGACACATTTTGAAGAAGTGGATTCTTCGCTGAGTCAGCTCCAATGCAGCTGAAACAAGAGCATTTATCCATTTGATGAACAATTAGTTGAATTTCTATGCATGTCTTATTCCCTGCAAATTGTATCCTTATTATGAAACCTTTAGTAGGGTTTGGGGTTGGCTGGGATAACAACTTTGAGACCCTGCAAGGACAATGACAAACTATAATTCTTATCAAGACAATAAACTGTCAAAATTGGAAGGGAGTGTTGTAACCTACTGTTTTTTGTCCATTTCTTTGACAGCTTGAAGGCTCTCTCGAGCAAGAAAAGAAGCTTCGTATGGATCTTGAGAGAGCCAAAAGGAAGCTTGAAGGAGATCTGAAACTCGCCCAGGAGTCCATAATGGATCTGGAGAATGACAAACAGCAGTCTGAGGAAAAAATGAAGAAGTAAGTGTAAACATGAGTCCTAATTTTCATTTTTTATATATCTGCACTTAAAACGAATGTAGTGTAACTGGAAAACAGTGAATGAATGCTTTCCACCCCAGGAAGGACTTTGAGATAAGTCAGCTTCTGAGTAAAATTGAAGATGAGCAGAGTCTTGGAGTCCAGCTTCAGAAGAAGATAAAGGAACTGCAGGTATTTCTTGAAGAACCTACAAGTACTTTGTTTATAAAAGCATCTTGAGAAATCTTAAGTCAAACTATGTGGTTTTCAGGCTCGTATTGAGGAGCTTGAAGAAGAGATTGAGGCTGAGCGTGCTGCTCGGGCCAAAGTGGAGAAGCAAAGATCTGATCTCTCCAGGGAACTTGAAGAAATCAGCGAGAGACTGGAAGAAGCTGGTGGAGCAACAGCAGCTCAGATCGAGATGAACAAGAAGCGTGAGGCTGAGTTTCAGAAGCTGCGCCGTGACCTTGAGGAGTCCACCCTGCAGCACGAAGCCACAGCTGCAGCCCTCCGCAAAAAGCAGGCTGACAGCGTGGCAGAGCTGGGAGAACAGATCGATAACCTCCAGAGAGTCAAACAGAAGCTGGAGAAAGAGAAGAGCGAGTTCAAGATGGAGATCGATGACCTCAGCAGCAATATGGAGGCTATTGCCAAATCAAAGGTGGGTGTTAAAGATTTCATACAAATAGTTAAGAATCTCGCTGATAGTGTTCTAATAAATGTACTTTCTATTTCAACAGTCAAACCTTGAAAAGCTGTGCAGGACATTGGAAGATCAACTGAGCGAGCTGAAATCCAAGAATGACGAAAATGTCCGCCAATTAAATGATATCAATGCTCAGAAAGCAAGACTTCAAACTGAAAATGGTACAAACTATATGCCCGTATTTTTTCCAGCTCTGTATTTATATAGATTGTTGATAAAGACTAAATTACTTTGCCTAGTACAACATTTTCCATCAGACTGGAAAGCACTGAAACACAACACTATACCTGTAATATTTCACCAGTATGTCTCATCCTTAAAGATCATTGTTCTCTTTTATTTTTTTTATGTTATTAAGCTTTGATTTCTTTAACAACCTTTTGAGGTCCTTCACCTTGTACTTTTTTTTTCTTTCATGACACCTTAAAGCACACAACATAAATTAGCATGTGCCAAATATATTCAGCTTCAGCACAACTATTTATTACATTAACTGCTACAATTTCTGTCAATGATTATCTTTGAAAAGGTGAATTTTCACGTCAGCTGGAGGAAAAAGAAGCTCTTGTCTCTCAGCTGACTCGAGGAAAGCAGGCTTACACTCAGCAGATTGAGGAGCTCAAGAGGCACATTGAGGAGGAAGTTAAGGTAAGGTAACCAGCGGGATAATAACAAAAGCAAAGGTCTCCAGACGAGTGCTATTAAATATTTATCATGAGCATTTGTGTCATAGGCCAAGAATGCCCTGGCTCATGCTGTTCAGTCTGCTCGCCATGACTGTGATCTGCTCAGAGAGCAGTTTGAGGAAGAGCAGGAGGCCAAAGCTGAGCTGCAGCGTTCAATGTCCAAGGCCAACAGCGAGGTGGCTCAATGGAGAACCAAATATGAGACTGATGCCATTCAGCGCACTGAGGAGCTGGAGGAGGCCAAGTAATTAACATACTAATGTCAAGAAGCCAGGAACAGTCCTAAAATTACAAAAGGATTGTGTGTGCAGAAACTTTATGTAAGTCATAAAGACTTGTTTATGTCGTGTTTCATCAGGAAAAAGCTGGCACAGCGTCTACAGGATGCAGAGGAATCCATCGAGGCTGTGAATGCAAAGTGTGCCTCCCTGGAAAAGACCAAACAGAGACTTCAGAGTGAGGTGGAGGATCTGATGATTGATGTGGAGAGAGCCAATGCTCTGGCTGCAAACCTGGACAAGAAGCAAAGGAACTTTGACAAGGTTAGATGAGTTCCTACTGGTAATGTTTTGTCCAGTAATGAGAGATGAAAAATTAACCTCAGTTCTTAATTGTTCCTCCAGGTTCTTTCAGAGTGGAAGCAGAAGTATGAGGAGAGCCAGGCAGAGCTGGAAGGAGCTCAAAAAGAGGCCCGCTCATTGAGTACAGAGCTTTTCAAAATGAAAAATTCATATGAAGAAGCTCTGGACCAGCTGGAGACCATGAAGAGAGAGAACAAGAACCTGCAGCGTAATTAACCTTTTGTGCACAAATGCCAAAAAATCATGGTTTACTTTACCTCATTTTAATCAAGCCTGATTCATTTGTCCCAACAGAGGAGATCTCAGACTTGACTGAACAGATTGGTGAGACGGGTAAGGCAATTCATGAGCTTGAAAAGAGCAAGAAGACAGTGGAAAGTGAGAAGACTGAGATCCAGACTGCTCTAGAGGAGGCTGAGGTAAACCTGAATCTTAATATGTTGAGTTAGAGCTCACAGGTTCAGAACAAATGTGACTCTCAGAGTCTGAAGCTTAACAATGTTTTAAGTGCTTTATGTGCTTTAATTGATGAAGGTCACATTCATTCACAGGCTACCCTGGAGCACGAGGAGTCCAAGATTCTTCGCGTTCAGCTTGAGCTCACCCAAGTCAAGAGTGAAATTGACAGAAAACTTGCAGAGAAAGACGAGGAGATTGAGCAGATCAAGAGGAACAGTCAGAGAGTGATTGAGTCAATGCAGAGCAACCTGGACTCAGAGGTCAGGAGCAGAAATGATGCCCTGAGAATCAAGAAGAAGATGGAGGGAGACCTCAACGAGATGGAGATACAGCTGAGCCACGCCAACAGGCAGGCAGCTGAAGCCCAGAAACAGCTGAGGAGTGTGCAGGGACAGCTGAAGGTAAATCTCAGAAAAGTTTGGGGGGAGAAGAATCTTGATTCAAGAAGTGTTTGCTGATAGATCTATAAATGTTTTTCAATCTAGGATGCCCAGCTGCACCTTGATGAAGCCATTAGAGGTCAAGATGACATGAAGGAGCAGGTTGCCATGGTGGAGCGCAGAAACAACCTGATGGTGGCTGAGATTGAGGAGCTGAGAGCTGCCCTGGAGCAGACTGAGAGAGGCCGCAAAGTGGCTGAACAAGAGCTGGTGGATGCCAGCGAGCGTGTGGGGCTGCTGCACTCTCAGGTATGCTTAAAAGCAAACCAAAAACACACTCAATACCATTCCTTAACAGTTTCCATGTACTAATAATTTTGTTTTGGTCAATATTAGAACACCAGCCTCATCAACACCAAGAAGAAGCTGGAGGGTGATCTTGTCCAGATCCAGGGTGAAGTGGAGGATGCAGTCCAGGAAGCAAGAAACGCTGAAGAGAAGGCCAAGAAGGCCATCACTGATGTGAGTAACCCAAACACTTTTAAACTTAACCACCCACAAGGCTTAGTGAATAAACTGTACGTCTAGAACGTCATACTTTGGGCTATTTCTGATCTACATCCTCTTGACACATCTTAGGCGGCCATGATGGCAGAGGAGCTGAAGAAAGAGCAGGACACCAGCGCTCATTTGGAGAGGATGAAGAAGAACCTCGAGGTGACTGTGAAGGACCTGCAGCATCGTCTTGATGAAGCTGAAAATCTGGCTATGAAGGGAGGCAAGAAACAGCTCCAGAAACTGGAGGCCAGGGTAAGGATGGTTTAGAGATTGAATCCCAATCATTGCTTTGAATCATATCTTATCCTTCACAGCAAAAGCAATATTTTTTCATGTTTCAAAGGTGCGTGAGCTCGAATCAGAAGTTGAAACTGAGCAGAGACGAGGAGTTGATGCAGTTAAAGGTGTTCGAAAATATGAGAGAAGAGTGAAGGAGCTCTCCTATCAGGTACACTGTCCTTTAGTTTGCCATTGGTTCACAAGTTTTGTCATTTTTGTCCAAGATAAATCCACTTCCTTTCATTCACGTTGACTGTAGACTGAGGAGGACAAGAAGAATATCGCCCGTCTTCAGGATCTGGTTGACAAATTGCAACTTAAAGTGAAGGCCTACAAGAGACAGGCTGAGGAGGCTGTGAGTAGAAACTTTATGAAACATACTGTTTGAGATATGTTTTCATGCATTAAACTTGAAACTGACGACTATCAACAAATTCTTCTATGTGAGGTTGGGAAAAAGAAAAGGGGGGGAAAGGGGCCAAGAAAACAAATGACACGCCCACTCAATATGATTTATAAATCAATGTTCAGCTGAAATCTATATGTCCAACTCCTTAAGTTACCTTAAAAATAGTTTTTCTTTGTTTCCTCCAACACTCATTTTACAGAGCTCACCTGAATACTCTCACCATTGGACCTCAAAAACATTTGTTGTGTAACAATCTGTTTAGCTTTGCTGATTAGTGTTGATCCTGCTGCCCCCTACAGGACTCTCACAGGCTTCAACACTGAATGAGTATCATTGACCATAATGACTGAAAACCCAGTTTTGAGGTCCCGACCACAGTTTATGTAAGAGAATGGCAGAGCAGCAGACAAGCGGTCAACTTGGGTCTACATCAGTGGTTCCCAACCTTTTTTGTCTTGTGTACCCCCTGAGCCTTTTTGTCATGCTGTGAGTACCCCATCACTCATACGTGTTGATGATTCTTCAAAAGCAGAATGTAATCACAATTGATTAATAAATTAAAATATTTTGTCTTAATTCAAACAATTGAGTTCTGAGAAATTTTCTCCTTTTTAAGTCAAATTAAACAAAACAACAAATAATATACTGTCTTGAAAATAAATATGTAACATTACTAAATAGATACAGAATCAAAATAATCAACCTGACTTTGTTGTATAGAACTGTTGTAATGTTTACCACAGTCCACCTTTGAGCTCTTCTGAATAAGACCCCTTTAAACAGGCATTTAAACTTTAAAAATCAGGATCAAAACACTCAAAATAGTTTCTCTGTGGTTTCTCTTAACCATCTCCTGAATTATGAGCAACTGGATGTTTCAGCTATTTATCCATATTTTCAGGCTGCCGGTTGGCACCCATTTTCATTTTGGCTTGGCTCAGGTTATTATTTCCCTGGGAAAACTAGTTGTAGCTCAAAAATACAATTCTATTGACAGGCTTAACTCAGTCCTTCCAAGTTGGAAATAAATTAGTACATTTTTCCACGTACCCCCTGCAATGTTCTCACGTACCCCTTGGGGTACACGTACCCCTGGTTGGGAATCACTGGTCTACATTATTCATTTTAATCAAGCAAATACGTTTTTTTATCATATATTGGCCAACATTGATCAGCATGCAATCGGGTCATCTACTATTTGTTCCAATTTTCATGTCTTTGAAAAGTAAAAAATGAGCTGCCACTACCTGCAAATGTGTAAGAGAAGAAGAGGTGCACTTCCTGCTTCCTGTTTACCTCTAGAAAGATGGATCCACGTCGTGTTTTGTTGTGGACGCTTATTGTGTCATGGTTACATTTATTTGAGGCTCTGAAGTCATTTTTAACTCTCGCAGGGTTGCTATTAAAAGTTTGTTTCCTCCTCCGTCCAGTTCTTCTGTTTGTTCGCCTTGTTTGTTTGGGCACGCTCTGCATACGTCACTATGAGCCTCTTACGTACTACAGAGCGCCTGCCCAGACCGAACAATCCTCTCTATCAACCCAATCCGCTCCACTCAGCCGTTTACATGAAGCATGGAGCGGGTTATCAATCGACGTAGACTACCTCTTACAATCCGATCTGAAATACACCATAAATAGGATTTTTTGACCCATGTAAATGGGGCCATTGATAGTTTGAGATGCTGTGTCAATGTGATCAGCGCTGTGTGAAAGAAAGGAAAGAAACATCTACTAACCTGTGTAGGATTGGGCGTCTGTCTAGCGGCAGCCTTCCTGGATCGCTGTTCCCTGTGTTCGAATTCATTCTTTAAAGCCAGATATGCGGCTGTATTAACTAACCAGAGCATTGCTTGGAGCTTGTGAACTAATGCATCTGATGGGATCCATGAGGGAAGAGCAGTTCATCTCAGCATTTATCTCAGGCTTTCAAAATAATATCATTTACATTAATTCAGTGATCAATCATTGATTAAAACCTCTGTAAATCTTGGTATATTTCCCATCCCTACCCCTGTGTGTGTCAGATATTTGACAGTATAATGCATGTCACTTGAAACACAGTCAAGAGAGTTTTGATGGATGTTGATGCGATGCTGGATCCTCTTCCAGGAGGAGCAGGCCAACACTCACCTGTCCAGGTACAGGAAGGTGCAGCACGAGATGGAGGAGGCTCAGGAGCGTGCTGACATCGCTGAATCTCAGGTCAACAAACTGAGGGCCAAGAGTCGGGAAATAGGAAAAGTAAGTATCTCAGAAATGTTCGACAAAAGATATTGAAGATCTGCAGGGTACGATCCCACTGACTGAATGATATTGATATTGCTCTGCTGTAACAGTGAACTTTTTTTTTTTTTTAGACATTGTAAACTGTCTAAAAAACCCACTCCTCTGTCTCTAATTATCTCTTCTTTTTTCCTTCACTCGTACCAGGGAAAAGAAGGTGAAGAGTAATGCACATGCTACTGAGACACAGAAATGAGAGTCATATAATATGAATTTCATTGAACTGTTGTCATTAAACATTGTAGATCTGTTATCAATAAATAGTAGAATTTAATGTCTGCTGTTGTTTTTTGTTTACACAACAGTCATTATTGGAAACAAACCAATTTACATGAAAAGAGGAAAATAATTTGTTCTCAGATATTTTTTTCAGAGAAACAAGAAGGTCCTCTTGGCTGGCTCACTGTGAGTGAGGAAGCTTTTAGTGTCTAGGAGTGGGAAAAAACTGGAAACATCCTAGTGTTGCAGTATTCGACGTGACAATAGCAAATCTATTTAAGGCCATCAAGTAACGATATTTGTATTCATATCTAGAAGAAGTGAGGTCTGTAATGTTTTTTGAGTGACAGAGAACATGGCTGAACAGGACTGAGACAAAACGAAAGAACCATTTGATATTTAAATCTGTCGCGTGGACTTATTGGACTTTTAAAGGAACACAAGAAATGGACATGTAAAGAGTGGTGCATAAAAATAAAACACTGCACATGCGGCTCAACTCCCTCGATACCACTCAGCTGAACCAAAGTATTTTATTCGTGATAGTATTCAAAAACTATTTGATTGTTTTCTTTTATGGCAATTAGAAGATTTATCAATGTAGTTTGTTCAGTAAAGATCTTTTATGAAGCATTATTAGGACCAATAACTAAGATTTTTAAATGCTACCTTTGTCAGGTAACTTTGTTAAATCATTTTTTTAATGTTGGCGGGACTTAAAAGGATGTGTTTGTCAATATATGTATGTATGTGTGTATATATATATATAGGTATATATACATCCCTTTAAGTGTACAAAATTACAATTATTTGTTAATTGTAATGAAAACATAGATTTGATGAGTATGAATTCCATGTTAGGCTAATTTGATTTGCTTAACCTTTTGCTTTTGAGTTTAAAATATAAATATTAGGCTTGATAGAAGTTAGAAATTTATTTTCTTGTTGACTTAGGTGTATTTTAGTTGTCTTATTGAGAGTATCCTATTATTTGTTACAGTTTAAACATAACATTAATGGGGCCACTTTTTCCAACCAAAGTTGCCAATCACTGACATTTATTGTGCTTAGAAAGACATTTACAAATCTTAAACAACCTTTGTTTTTAAACCATTATATTTTGGGCACCAAACAAGTATAAACTGTTCAAGTGTCTGTAATATGTTTTGATTTCCTTTCTTTTTAATTACCTCCGCCAAGGAGCTTATGTTTTCGAGGGAGTTTCTTTGTCCGTCTATCCATCTGTGAACAAAATAACTTAAAAAGTTATGGATGGATTTTGATGAAATTTTCAGGAAATGTTCAGCATGAGAAAAGAAAGAAGTGAATCAATTTTGGTGTTGATCTGAATCAGCGTCTGGCTGCCATGATGAAAAAATGTGATTTTTGTGAATAACTAATGAACTAAAATAGATATCATTATGAATCCAGTTGCTAATGGTATGTTTTCATGGTCAAGGAATCTAAATATTTTGATGAAATAAAGGTAGGACTAATATTTATGGTGAAAATCACAATATGGGTGAGGACTGTGGTGCTGGTGGAGGTCTGCGCTCTTCGAGTGCTTTTCTAGTTTTTAAGTGTTTTTTAATTTGTTCATTTTATACAGTATTTATTTTTTTGCACAGTGTAGCAAAGTACAAAACTTTCCACAAAGTCAGGATTTGGTGTTTTGGTGTCGTCAAACTTTCAGTCAGGGCTGACTAGATGGAGTCATTCCCTGAAAATGTACTCTCAGTTGAGAAAGAGTTGGTATAAAACAAAAATAGACATGATATTTCAGTAAATCAAATCTATTGGTTTCATGGTAGAATCTTTAACTTTTCCCTTTTGGTATCAGGTAAATAAGTCCAGCTATGTTTAATCTTTTCAGTATCAAATATTGAGTTTACACTTAAGTTGTTACAAATCCACTATGCTCTAAGAGAATACATTCCAAACACTAAATAATATTTACTCTGATCGTGTTAGTTTGTCTATGCAGATTTTGATATGTGCTGATTCTTAAAATTGCTCAAAAAAGTGTAAGTGCACATAAACTACTTGATTACAGTATCATGAGTAAACATCATTACCGCCTACCCCTGCTGACTAAAAGTAGCTTATTTTGAGCAAACACATCTGCTGTGTTTCATTTCTTCACATGCAAACAAAAACTTCACTGGTGATGAACTGAAGATCATCATCAGTCATGTGGTCTCTCTGCTTCTCCATCACCAAGTGTTTTCACAGCGCAGGCATGAAAAGTGAGCCTGCAGTGTTTCATCAGTCAAATAAATCAGTGACATTTTATTTATCACATCTTGGCTGAAAATAACATAAGGCTTAGTTTCACATCCATACCTAGCTCCTGTGGGAGCAAAGTGACCATCATTTGTTTCCGCTTCCTCCTTGGGGAGGGTTTTTATAGACATTGTGCCAAATAACAGCTGCCTTTATCCCCTTTATTCTACCTGCACCTGTCTGCTCAGAGGGGCCTCTGCAGCACTGGCTCCCTGCACACTGGAGACAGACAGCTATTTTATGATTGTTTGGACAGCTCAGACTACTACTTTTGTCTTTCCTGTGGACATGTGCATGAGCTACTGGCCAAAACATTCACTCTAATTTGTCTTCAAATCAAATGAATTATTTCCTCAAGTGCTCCAAACAACTATTAGTTTTCTTTTTTTGTACTGATGCACATAATATCCATATAATCTCAGCATCAGCCTGATATATCGTTGATATTTAAAGCAGATGCATCAACCACACATATCAGCCATATGTGGCTGTGATGTCAGCAAAATACAAAGATGAACTATCATTCTGCACCTTTTCATTGCTGTGTGAGTCCACTTAAAATTGAGCTTCATTTTGCAAGAGTTAAATGCTTTTTCCTGTTTGACATCTGTTCTTTCTACATATTGACTCACACTGAAACTACAAGTCAGTTTTCTTACAGTAAAGACTTTCTGCTCTTGATGAAACTTACCTGTAACAGGAATAAAAAGTTCAGAAATACCAGAATTAGAAAATCTAATATCGTACATTCCTCATTTTTAGCACTGACATTTGTTTATAATTCTAAAAAAACAACATTAGCCCACTCCAAACATGCTTCCCAAA
This sequence comes from Scarus forsteni, assembly GCA_036419115.1. NCBI lineage: Eukaryota > Metazoa > Chordata > Actinopteri > Labriformes > Labridae > Scarus > Scarus forsteni. The sequence continues at coordinate 31,279,323 of JAZDUH010000152.1, forward strand.
TCTTACATGGAAACAGAAACATCCATATTCTTAGCATCACATCTACAAACACCTGACTCTGGTACAAATTTGTAAACAAAGAGTTTTACCGACACTGAGGAGAAGTTGTGCTGTGGCCCAACATCAGCCCTCATCTCCTGCTGAAGCTTCATGTGTTCAGCGTCTGTCCCACTGCCTCTGTGAGCCTCAGAGGTCTGCTGCTTCTGACTTACATGTGGGATTAAAATGACAAAAAGGCTCAAATTGCTTGGACAAACAGCGATAGAGTGATTTCATGGCTATATTGGAGCATGAAGTTCTCTTTGAGCCACGTAACAAGGCACTGTGCCTGCTGGAGAGAAGGCATCATAAATCCATGTAAGCTCTGAGAGCAGCTGGCCCAGAGCACTGTTCGTGTATCACAGGAGCCAAAACATCCCAAAAGCTCCTCCTGAGATTTTAGAGTGAGTCAAAGTGACCAGCAGCTGTATCGTGTTTCCCTGTTTGGCATCTTTGCTGAGTGACATGATGGTCCATTGCATACGATAAATCAAGTGAGACCCCAGAACTTCTTTTCTGGGCCTCGCCAAACTGCGCTGGCCCAAAGCTTCGTCTGTGACAGCTGACAAACAAACAGTCTCTCTGCAATGGTGAAAGTAAAAATACAGTGACTTAATTTTTCTCTCCGCTAATAAAAGTAAAAGTAGCACTTGAATTAGTTAGAAAAGATGTACACCACTCAAAATGACCTCAAAGAACTGAGAATTTAAAGAATATGTTTCTGTGATGTGCAGAAAGGCCGACAGCTGGAGTGTGAACAGTGGGAATGTTAAGCAATCAACTTTAGCCCAGATGATATCACCACAGAGGAAAAATCACCAAATGAATTAGATTAAATATAGAATGCAGGCAACTATCTAACCATAGATTGCCCATTCACCTGATACTGTGTCAGGTAAATTATTCCAAAGACAAAGCAGCAACTTAATGCATTTAGGCATGTAGACATGGTCAAGATAACCTCCTGAAGCTCAAAGCGAGCATCAGAACGGAGAAGAAAGACGATTTAAACGACTAGAGACTGGTGTAGTTGTTGATGCCACACTAGTTGGAGTTCTTTTAGAAATCTACTACTTTTCATGCACAACAATTACAGATTACAAAGAGCAGTCAGAGAGAGAAAAAAATGCCCTGTGGGTGGCAGTTTTCTGGGCAAAATAGCCTTGTTGATGCCAGAGGTCAGGGGAGAATGAACAGAGTGGTTTGAGATGATAGAAAGGAATCAAAAGGGCTCCAGCAACACTTGTAGTTCGGGAAACAACTTTATTAGAGCAACGTGTTTCAGCTTGCGGCCTTCAGCAGGGTCATCACCCGATGAAGGCCACAAGCTGAAACATGTCAGTCTAATAAAGTTGTTTCCTGAACTACAAGTGTTGCTGGAGCCCTTTTGATCTCTTCAGGACTTTTTCCTCTTCAAGCACCTTGGAAGTTGGTGAAGTTGTGTCAGAACTTCTGACCAACATATGATAGAAAGGAAACAGCAACTCAATAATATCTTTAAAAAAATAATCAGTCTTTACAGAATTATCATTCAGGGACCATTTCTGAGCACACAGCACGTGGACACCTGAACAGATGGGTGACAGCAGTATGTCTGCCACTCCTGTCAGCTAAGAACAAAAAAACTGATCCTATAATTCATATGGGCTCTTCAAAACTGGTTAATGGATCACACAATGCTGCTTGGTGGGATGAGTCTTGATTTCTGCTTCAACATTTAGATGTCAGGGTCAGAATGTGAAGCAAACATGGATCCATCCTGCCCTGTTTCAACAGTATAGGTGGGTGGGGCGGTGGTGTAATGGTTTTAGGGAAACCTACATAAGTTCTGTGCCAACCAAGTCCGCTCCTTTATGACTGCAGTGTACCCATCTTCTAATGGCTACTTCTAGCAGGACAACACGCCATATCACAGATTGATTTCTTAAACAGGCAGTGTACTCCAGTTACCCCCACAGCCATCAGATCTCAATCAAGAGAGCTCCTTAAGTGGTGGAGCAAGAGATTTGCTCCATGGATGTTTAGCCAAAAGTGGAGAAGGGGGTCCAATCTGGTACTACCTAGATGTGTCTAAAACAGTGGGCAGTTTATTATTTAAAGAGTATTTAATTAAAACATGAAGCTATTCCAAAGACAGTAGAAAAGATTTGACTAATATAGACTTTAAGGTCATGAAATTAACAAAAATAAATCAAAAAAACTCCAGGGTGAGTGTGTTTTTGGATCTGCATGACCATGGCATAAAATAAAATATCTTCCAATAGTTAAAAGAGTGCCTTGGAGTCTTTGTTAATTTCATGAAGCCATCCTAACAAAGCTGTTTAGATCCCACGTGTTTAGAGGGTTTTGTTAAACACAGCAGGTATTTAACTACAAAATGTACTTTTACTTTAAAACCACATCAAATTTCCTTCTTCACATTTTCTTGATTTGCTAAAACTTAAAGGGTCTGATGTGGCCCGGGGCTGCTGGCTGATGATCCCTGCCGCTGACTTTGAGACAAGGAAAACTGATTTACTAAAGCAAACTCACTTTTGTGTTTTAAGACTCATTACTTCACAGCTCTGTAAATCCTATTATGTTTTGAGGCCCTGCCGGTCTGTATCGGGAAGACGTTGATAAGTCCAGAGGGAAAAAAAGACACTTCAGAGTAAAACAATGACGATTCAATACTGAAGTGAAAAATATTAATAGCATTTAATCACCAAAGATATAAACATTTAGATATCCATTTTGTACTGTGACTGACAAAATCTTTACAAAGTTAGCCTTCATGGTCTGCTGACTGCCTCACATCGTCTATACAAAAATGAGGTGGCTTTGGAGACTGGCACAAAGAGAGAAAACTGTAAACGACATTGGCAAAATGAAAAGCAAAGTTACAGCAAAAAAAATAAAAAAACAGAAAGAAACATGAACATCCTTCTTCTTTTGGTACCCAGCAAATAAAAAGACAAAGACTTGCAGATTTTTTGATTTTCATCTGCCTAAACATTTTCTTGTAAACTTCTCAGTACTTCCACACAAGCTTTTAACACATTCAGCTCAATATTATTCAATAAAAATAAAAGCTTGAATACACGAATAAGTAAACTAATTAAATAATACTTAATTAAATCAAATAACAGTACACATATTCATTTCATAATAAAACTAAATTGATAAAGGGGTGTCCCCACACATGCCACTGCCTTCATTATTTGTTCTCGAGCCTTTAAATGCATATATAATTTCCAGCATTAATATCTTTTTTCCTAAATAGATAACAGAAGTTTAATCAGGCAGTTTGTTGCTCTTAACTCCTCTGTGCTTTACTCTCTGCAAAAAGACTTAAATGCAAACACTGTCAGTTCTAATAGGCTTCACTGAAGTCAAACTTTCCCCTTTGTTTAACATAGAAGTGCTCTGAGGTCTTGGCTGTAGTACCCACATCTGTCCACAGAGGGCACTCCTGACATCTCGCCACAGCAGTGGAGAGCAGGAATGTAAAATATCCATCAGACTATGTACACAAATCTGTAATTGTTCAAAATATCATGCAAATAAATACTGGTAAGTAAAACAAAACTACAACACTGACCTCCACAGCAGTTATATAACGTCAGGGTCACAAAATGTCTCCTTCATTGAGTTGTTTGGGTAATGCAACACCACCTGAAGGTCACGCTGCAGGGTGGGTGTCTCATCTGTTTTTGAAAGCATTGTTTTTGCTGAGGTCTCCTGGTAGTGTTGAGTGTTAAACTTGTTTCTCAGTGTTCCCAGCATGCTCGGGGACAGCAGAGATGCTCAACAGTAGGTTAACTGTACACAAACATTCTCTCGATTCAGTCAGTCCTCATGGAAAAGCACATCTCCAACAAGCTTCAAATACAGAGTATACACTTCGCAGGTAGGATGGAGAAAAAATCTGACAGGGACAAAGTCTGTGCTTTGATTCCAGGCTGAACCACAGTGTAGAGATAAACAACAGAAGTAGGAGACGGGCGGCAGGGCTCAAACGCGACGCTCTCTGTCCATGAGAAGGCAGGAGGGGAGGCCAGCTGGTCAACACACCTCTGTGACAGCTGTAATCTGCTCCTTTAAATGTCCACAAGTCCGAGAAGAGCATCTTTTCCATGATCCCTGACTGAGGAGTCCATTTAAAGTTGAACTCTTTCGATTCAAGCGTGTCTTCTGCAGAGTGAGGGTCCGTATCTGACATCCAAACATTCCTGCCTCTAAAAACATGTGCACCAAGGCACTGCAGGGAGGGACACCAGGCAGACTGAGAGAAGCAATGTTTTACAAATATTTGTCAAAAAAGCTTTTTTAAAAATATTCCTATGAACTCTTCCATCACATCAAATGGTAACAGAAAAAGACAGCAGCTGATGAATCACTGTGAGAAAATGTTCTCATGGTTTCGTCAATCAGACCTCTGCACAAACACTGTGCTCACATCTCACTGCTCACTTGTTCTTTCACAAATAGCTTAAGTCAATGGTGACTAAAGATAATGAATCACTGACTCACACTGTTTTGTGATTGGATCCAAACAAACGTGTTATATGCAGGTATTTTGTTCTCTGACTTGTAATTTATTTTTACATTTCCAGACTGTTTTGGGAAGAAAGAGAATATCATAGAGAACACTCTTTAGTGTAAACTCCCCTCTCTGTAGGGTTCGTTCATGAATCTAATGAAAAGTCCCAAGTCCACTCCGAGAGTGTCATGTTTTATTTAATGAGTAAACTATGAAACAGTTATTTATAGTGTTTGTTTAGTTTAAATCAAACCCTGCCATCTGACTGTGTGCTCTTGGTTCAGATTGTGCTTCAAGTTCCTTTATTTCAATCAAATTTTTCCAAACTGTGAGGTTGATCTTAGGATGCTTTTTTTCTTTTAGTGCTGGATATGCATCATTTTGTTGTTTGGGACAATATTCAGGATGAAAAAATGATTTGATAACACATTGCATGGCAATTGTAATCAATGTGGCTTGAGCCAGGCCCCCTTATGAGCTGCAGAACTGTATACTTTCAATTTTAATATATATTTGCAGCTCAAGTACAGATTTTTATCCATAACTTCTAATGGATGTTGGAGCATAGAGTGTCAGGTAACAGCTTAAGTCAATTTATCAAGTAAAAGCTCAAACATGCTGAGCAGAGCTGACATGCCACTTTGAGTGGACCGTTGCTCTATCATAAATTTGTCATAGTTTCAGTCTATAACTTTTACTTGAAGCTTTGCTTAACATAAAAACATTCTTCCACAGAGATTCATCACTTGCACTGAGACACGTTACATCTCTGAAGACAGTCTGAAAGTTTCAAATACTCATGACAAAGTCAAAACACGAAAAGCTGCTCAGAAACTACATTCCCCATACAGAAGCATACATAAGTGCATAAATTCAAGCCAGACAAACAATGGACAAACAACAAACAAAAACAGCTTCTGTTATTCAAAGCATATCGGCCATACTTACACCTAAGCATATTATGTGCTATGATATAGATTTGTCATCCATATATAAATGGTATTAAATGAAATGGTATTAAAATGTATAATAAGTTGTGCTATAATAAAGTATCCAATCATCAGCAGTTCAGCACTAACCATGCAGTGCTTAGGCAGATTCATTCTTGTGTTTTTCAACAAGATCATTTGGTCAAATTGATAATGTTTTTACACTATTCAACAATCTTTTGGAAGCACTTCAGGATCACACTGAGAGTCTGTGGAAGCATATCTCCAAATCAAACCTCGACCTTTACAGTCCAATAACAAATAAAACTGCTCTGATATTTCATCATTGATATGTGTTCTGAACATCAAACAATCCTGGACGTGGTTCAACACCAAGTTTTCTCTTCATGCTTCCTGCTGAATACAGTTGTCTTATAAGTAAATGTGCTCTAGGAAAATATTCTGGGTAAAATACTTTTATGATAATTTTGGATTTAAGGGGCAAGGAGTACTTGCAGAAGGGAGTCATTCTTGGTCGTTGTTTCCCATAAGATAAGATTTAAGTACACAAACTGTCTTGGCAAAGGTTGAGAGGTGGATTTAAAGACACTACAGTGAATGTAAGGTTAAGGCTCGGATGTACGGTCAGGTCTGACAAATGCTGAAGTCATAGGAGCTCCTTTGAGTGCAGAGACATTTAGGAGAAGCAGACATGCAAATTAGAGGAGCTACAGACCATTGGATTTCACAAAGCTTACAAAGGCAGGGATGGAGGGATGGAGGTGGAGACTGAACTGTCAATTTTCACCTGCAGTAGAGTCTATTTATTAATATTTACATGCAGAGGCTGTAAGCATAATGTGTGTTAAGCTGTACACAGGATGAAACTCTTGGCTATGTTAGTCACATGAACATAACCCCAATAATCTGATTACTTATAATTATTATCAGATAATTATAATGTAATTTTTATTTTTACATGCAGCTCAGTGATGTGTTATTGAAAGCATGAATGATCCCATGATTTCATCAATAGTTGGGATTCTTTCCTCAAGTACATAAAGTACATTTAAACTTCTTGTTTTCTTTTTGAGCATCAAAATATGTTTGGATTAGACACTCATGCTGGTTTGTAGTAAGCTTGTCTGAATGGTTTCTCGAGGCAGCAACTCTGTTCCATTCCTCTTTTAAAGCCGACATTGGACATCTTCTTAGACTTTAAGGCCTTTTCCACATAGTAGGTGGTTATTTTGAAACTAAGGTCTCCCCCTTTTGTTTTACAAATCAATTCTGTCCACACAGCAAATGTTTTTAGAAACATCTTGTCCATATGAAAACGCACCTACACAAAAATGCAGTTAAATGCTGTTAATAGCATGGAGCAATGTCTCTGACGGAAAACTCTTCTCAACATTTTTCTGCCTTTACAGTTTTGTTTTTTTAATTTATCCAAAAAACCTGAAGTCCAGCTGCAGCTCAATCCGTGACCACGCAAACTGGCATTAAATGCTGTTGATTGCCAATGCTTTTCCACTTGAGACGTGATGGATGAGATAGTGCTGACATCTTACTGAAATAATTAGTGCATCCTCCTGCTGTTCTCAACATCTGTTAAAACAGCGGCAACTGTAGACATGAGGTCACTCTTAAAACTATAACACAAAGTCTCACCAAAGCCTTCAGCACAGTTTGTGTTGGCAGGCTGCTGTATGAAGCAGCATCATAGAGAGCTACTGTACACAAAAACTCAGTTAATGTTTTGCAACATCCACCATCGCATAACTCTCATGTAAACAGACATCAGACTGATGTCACACTGAGGATGAACTGGTGCACAACACGTAATTATAAATCCAAAATGTTGTGCACTGCTCTTCCTGTATAAATGTAAACATTGTAACGGAAGTCTCTAAGACTCTTCAACGTGGCAGTGGTTTTCCAAAATGAATCTTTAGGGTCCTCAAACACCATTTTAATGTGCACAAAAGGTCAAAATGCACAGATGTTTAGGGAAAAAACACCTACATGTTAATAAGGTCTTCAGTAGTTTACTGTCTCTGTTTTCCTCCACTCTACAACATGAAGAATATTCATACCTTTGATTTTGAGGAGCTTTACTTTAAAAGAACAGCTTCAGTGCTCAAACTGCTGCTCGCCATGTTTACAGTTTCATCTTTCACTCCTGTTGTAAATGTAGCTCATGTTCATACTTAACAGAAAAGGATGAACCAGATTAAACCCTTTATATGAACCAAACAAAATACATTTAGATTCATGTTCAGTTTATAAACTGATAGCAGCTTTAATCTGATGAAATGGACATGTTTACTTGACTACTTGAGTATCTGGAAACTCCAGAAGTTAGATAATGACACATATATATGTGAGCATGTACTCAATATGAATGTATGATTTGTAAGGTTTAAATACATTTTTTTCTTAATGTACACTTTAATTCTATACAGAGAGTTAACTACTGAGGCTGGTTAAGAGTCACAGTGACAGTAAAAGGGCTGAAACCGGAGGCAGTGTCCATGCAGTTTTAGCATTCATCAGTCAATGTAACTAACGAAGAAGCAGTTTTGGGTGAACTAGAATGTATGTCAGCTTGCTGTGGTACAAAATCTTGTACTTTAAATCCAATTTATGACCACTGACGCAATTTTATTACCTAACTCATAAAATAAAGAAATGAGAGGTTAAAGTATTTAACTTAAAGAACATTAATAATTGAGGAGCTAAAACATTATTTAAATAAAACAGTGCACAAAAGATTACTCTCGTCTGCTGTCAGATACAAACTTTGAAAATTCTCTCTTGTCTAAAGTTTTTGAAAAAATACATGAATACCTGTTTGAGTTACAGCAGTAACAGTGTAGTTGCTGTCTGACTTGGCCACCTACAGAGACTGTAGTCCTCAGAGTGGTTAGCAGGGCTCAAATCTAGCAAGTTGCTACATTCTTCTGTCTTTACTTGCAGTTTCAGACACTTTCAGCTGCCCTTTAAAGCCAACATTAAAGCCCCAAAATCTTCAAAATGTGAAGCTCCCAGTGACAAAGGGAGCACCAAAGCCTAAGCTGATATTTCCTTCTATTCTTAACTTTTCTCTGACAAAATGTAATCCTACCTACTTTTGACAGTCAGATCTCATCACTCATTTATCACGGTGAATTCCTGCAGTTATCAATGCGTGTGTAAGGTTGTTTTTTTTAAGTGAGTTTCCTGTTCATTCTTTGCAGCAGTGACTCAAAAAATTATAAAGTGTAAACTGTCAGTATTGCTTTGTAGCTCATGCAGACATTAGAATGAATTTTAGCCTGTTCCAACTTCTTCTCACGGGGGCGTCGAGTAAAAAAATAATTATCGATTGTTGCTGGTTTTGGAACATTTGTTCAGAAAATTACCATTGTTTTTATGAGATCCACAAATCTGCGATTTTAGATCTTTAAAGTTTTCCCCATCATGATCCAATGTCAGACTTTCGCTGACTTTGTCTATTATTGGTCCATTAAAGTTCATTTCAGCTGCCTCCCTCGCTCTTTGTGATTGATGGTGGATTGTTTGCGTGGCTAAGCCTGTGCGCTAAAATCTGAAACATGCATTTCCTAGTTTAAGTTGCATGCACACGCGATACATTCTCTGCCTGCACCCTGTTTTTGAGCCCCAACAGACTAACAAATGCATACACAATAAGGCAAAAACACTCAGAGCTGATCCACATTTTCTTTTCAGCACAAATGCGACTCAGGGCTGTCTGCAGATCAAAAGGAGAATTAAACAGTAGCTGTTTGGTATGACCTTCAGTAGATCCGAGCCTGAACCAGAGGAGATGAAAGATGTCAGCTGGAGTGTTGGTACGTGTCAGAGATGAAAAAGAGGCAGAATAAGCTGAATTAAGAGAAGGACTCCTATGGAGGACTGGAGAGCATGACCCCGTCCACACTCTGACGTGTTTTCCTGCAACAAGAATAAACAATGAAGTTACATTTCAGCAGCATTTGATTCAGAGCCGATATATTTTAATGCCTGTGTTTACTCTCAACATGACTTTAATGGCTCATGTTAAGGGTTACACAATATTAGACATGAACATTTCTGGGGATATTTAGAGTCAAGAAATCAGACATACATGTAAGCATTGAGTTAATGACGTTTTTGCAAATGTGTTGTTTAGTTAGGATCACTACTTTAATTTGAAGCTGAAGAGACAAAACAAAAGTTTTTATTTATTTTGTGTAGCACAGAGCTCACTATCTGTAACTTAAGAAATTTATGTTCGATTTTCATCACTGAATCTTCATATTTCACAAACAATACATTTAACATGCACAGCAGAATCCAATGTTGTCTGTCTAGTTTTATGACTGTTTCTGAAAAGACAGTTTGTCAGAGTAAAATTAACAGGAGGACAGGACAGCCCTGTGTACAATGACAAACAAAACATGTCCATACACTGGTGCAGCAGATTAGAAATACTTGCAGGTCTGATTTTGGAATATTCAATAATGGAAGTGTGTGTTTTGTATGTTGCCATGGCTCATATCAGCCACACAGGTCATGAAATTTTGTTACATGCTTTGTTTCCTATAACCTACAAATCATAGCTGTATTATCATGTTAACTAAACAGCAACACAATCGCTTTTAATGCTAAATTTAAATCCTTCTAAACTCATGCACAACTAATATATCCAGTGGCACAGGTTTTATTTCACCCTGATTCATAACAACTGTGTGGCAGCTTTGGTTGGCTAAATTGTTAAGATTTGTTTGAATGTTTCTGCCATGCCTACAGTGTGGAAGACCAGAAAACAACCAATTAAAAACTCCACAAAAATCTTTCAAATTTCAGAAAAATATCCTGAACTGTGGGATAATACGGTCAGTAATTTATGTAAAAATGAGATTTTGAAATATTTATATTATGAGGGAAAAAAACATTGAATTTTATGAATTATTGACCTTGTTATGTTGAAAATCTGGTCTTGCACCTGCTCAGATCACTCTATTTCTTGATGGACAAAAAAATTTCACCCATTTCAATCTTTGTAGTCTGTAGGCTGATGATAATGCAGTGATTCTGAACTCGCAGTTTAAGTGTTTCCTCATAACTCAGTCTAATTCAAAAATAACATTTGATCAGGTTCTCAACTAAAGGTATGATACAACTTTTTCTGATATCATTATTTTCCATGAAAGGGGTATTTCATATGTTTTTATCTTTTTTGTTAGTTTTCTAATAAATTTAGGTTATATATTCTGCAAATTCAGAAATGTTATTTAAATAGTTATGGATCAGTTTTCTGTTTTCTTTTAAAGCTCTGAAATGCTATCTTTCTTTCAGTGTTTCAAGCCAAACAGGTCAGGGGATGCTCAGTAATAAAGCATAAACATCAGTCATACTTCCCGTGTGTGTTTACTCACTAAGGCACTGTAGTCAAAGCAGGATGTTGGGCCTTTACGATATCTTGCATTGCTCAGTACTTCACATGGATTCTCCTCTTGAACTGATATCATTTTGTTAAGGTACAAAATGAACTTACCTGTCACATATTTTCAAATTCAGCATAAAAAAGCCCCAAAGTCTGTGTGCGCTTGCGTGCATTTGTGTGGGAAGGATACACTCTGTCCTGACTTGTGTTAGTCTCTCGATCTCACAGGAGCTGCAGGGGAGCGTCTCCGCGACCACGAACAGCAGGTTTGTGCTTTCTATCCGCTTGGCGTGGAACAGCCTGTGGGACGCAGTGATGGATGTTAGTGTAGACATTAAAGGCAAGACAGCAAAAACACACTGCAAAAACCTTCAGCTGAGTCTCCTGACAAAAAAAAAATGTCCTACCGTGAGCAGTTTCCACAGTCCTGCAGCACATTGTAAGAATTTGTTGTGTTTGTGAAGAAAAACTGGCTTTGGATGGTCACACAGCTGCTTTCCTTTGTTTCAAAAGCATCCACCAAGATATCATCTACAACATACACACACAACTTAATCAGTTTTTTATAAAGTCAACTTCTTTAGTGAGACTTTTAACCAGACCAACAAAGACAGATTGCACCTACTGAAGCTGAAATCACTCCCCTCTTACCCTATAGTCGCTGTTTCAATAAGTCATTACGCCATTTCATACCCTATCCACAAAAGAATTTGTTCTAATAATACATCAATGCTAGCTTGCACACAAAAAGTGTGTTGCTCAGCACATTTTGCACCTGTGATGGCAACAAGCAATACGGCCGATCAGTGGCTTTGCGCCAAGATCATTGGAGACACTATGATGAAAGATAAACTTAGACCAAGAACTCTGAGTCTGTGCTGGTCAGCTGCAGAGATATTCAGCTATGGATCTGGCTGTGTCCTTTTTAAATTCTTCACTTTGGTTTTGAAATAAAGGACATTTACATTGTATTGTGACAGAAAGCCACTTCACTTTATCTGCAGTCCTGAGTTTTCTGCACATTAAGAACTAACAACACAAAGGGTGCGCCTCAGAGTACACCAGAGTGTTTAATAACGACCCTTTTCTGTATTTTATGGACAAATGCTTCATAGCATTTTTTAAAAAGTACACTTAAATCTTTAAACCCTTAAAAAGCCTAAGTGAAGTGACAAAAGATAAGAAATAAATAGATCAAGATGAAAATAAGGCTTATAAACTAGTATGCATAACATCTACTTCAATTTCTTTTCAAGGATTCAAGGATTCACAAAATTAATGGCATTATATCTAAATAATAGCTCAAAATAAATTAGCACCGCTGATAGATAAAACATTTGCTGTTGATATTTACAGCCAACATCCCAGTGAAAAAATATCGGCACAATGTGCACATAAATGTCAGCAGTTAAAATGGGATTCAGTGAAGAACTGTTTCCAATTGAGGTTCAGCTACAGCTAGCTTGAGGCCTCAGTACCATTTGCCTTCAGTCAGCAATAACAATGAACATGAGGAGAGAATCATTTCAGACAGAAGACAGAAAAGTCTACATTGTAGCTGGACTAAACACCCAATGACGGTAACAGTGCAATGAGCAATATCTGTGACTGTGATTACAGGCCATGGTGAAAACAGCAACAGCAAGCTGACAATGTATCACTGTCTAATGGCATTAAAAATCAGGAGTACCATGTGTTGATGCTGTTGGCTGAGAAAACCTCACTAGAAAAATCCACAGTACTCAATAGGGAAATTGAAAAAGTATTGTATAAGTTAGCAGAAGTTTGGATTAATACCATCAAAATGCTTCAATGCATCCCTGGCTAAAAGCAAAAATCAAGATACCTATCTCAAGGTAAAATGTGATTGTTCTTTCATGCTCTTTGTTCGAACATGCAAATATAGTAGGAAGTCAAGTTTTAGGTCTGAAAATGGATTACCTACAAATCTGTTACTCAGTTCAGAAAAAGAAGTTCAATTTAAAAGTATGAAAAAAAAACCTCTTTATTTCAGGATTAAAATGATCTCACGGTCAGTGCAGAGAAGTTTGCACCCTAAAAAAGGCTCATGCACTCAGGTTTCACTGAGAGGAAAAGTTTGTAAATCAAATCTGATGTCAGTATTGTTCAAAAAGAAAATCTGTATTTTTATTTAAATATAAATGAATGAAGCTCATGGATTTTTACATCTATCTAATTATGCAGGGATGTCCACAAAGTCTATGGTGCAAATAGCCAACCTTGGTAGAGCCAGCTGTTGTAGACCAGTCCATACAGTAGCTGCTGGGTCACGGACCTACAGGAGAGTTCATATTACACTTTGTTAAAGAACAGCTGCCATTGTGCTCATATCAATAAATAAGAGTAAACACAATGTGTCACAGCGACAGTACCACTGGGCTTAAAATAACCATGCATACATGTGGCATCCACAAGAAAAAAAGGTTGTGCAGAAGTTTATTCAGTGCTAAGATAGCTGTGACACCTCACATGCTGCTGCTGTCCTTTGATTTGCAGTAAAAAATGTCTCACCATGCCACTGAGGACGTCCACCAGGCCAGGCTGAGGATGTCAGTTATGGAGGGCTGCAGAAACAGAAGTAACATGAGAGAATCCCATCTCATAAAAACATGGTCACATACTGATCATCTCACCAGGTACACGTGTTCAGATGCTTATTAATGCACACGTCTGATCATCAGACTAACATGGCAGACACCAGTTCATCTGAGGTATGAAGACACGGTGAAGATGACCTGCTGGCGTTTAAACCAAACATCAGGATGGGGAAGAAAAGTAGTAATATTAACTTTGAACATGCCATGTTGTGGTCTTCTGGCAGGTTTACATATGAAATTCATGCCAAAAACTGGACCCCAAATTTTTTTTTTTTCTGTCGGAGCAGAAATCAAGTACAGACAAATGTATGCAGTCTATCATTGTCCAGTTTTGGTGAGGTAGTTTGAATTTAGTTTCATGGTCTTGGTTACAAGAAGAGGAATCCAGTGTGGTCCTCTGTTCCTGGAAACCCTCTGCTTTGAAGTTTAAGGGGTTTGGTTATAACAAGCTGTTATTTGAGTTAATGGACTTTGAGTTAATTTTAGCAGATCACATCACACCAACCCAACGTTCACTTCTTTACATTTGCTCCGTATTAGTTTTAAAATTCCTTTTTTTATTTTACTCATCACTTTTTCAGCACCTTTGGGTCCAACTCTCAGCTATGTGACAAAACTGTTGACCCCTTATGAGCTAATCCTCAGGTGGGGGCCATGTGATGTTTAAAAAAACTGATCGAGGCTTAAACCACAAGGGATTGTGCTTTTTCTATCAGAGCCCCTCAACTTTAGAATGGCCTGTTACAGAAAAGGGTGCATAATCAATCACATCTTTAAAGAGCACATATTATGCTTTTTAAGTTTTATGTGCCCATTATTTTACACGCCTCATCAGTATGATAGAATAAGTCTAGACACAAGACAAAACGTTTCTCTACTATCATGTACAGAATTGCTGTAAGTGCTTTATTAATAGTATAAAGTTATTATTACTGCTGTCTTTCTACAGCTAACTCCTGCCATCAACAATGCATGGACTTGCAGGAAACAACTGCTTATTGAATATTTTCTATTAATATGGACGCCCTCTGTGAACCTTAGAGGAGATAGTGTATGAAAATCCTAGAAAACCAAATCACCAACAATCATGCACGTCGAAGTCACTTTAACACCTCCATTCTGATGCTCGGTTTAATCTCTCAGTATGCTCTCTTGATCGTGTCTACATGTATAAATTCATCAGTTGCTGCTATGTGTTTGGCTGATTAGATATTTACTTTAATAAGCAGTCAAACTGATAAACAAGTGATAAGTGAGTGTGAATGTCTGACATGTGCATGTGCTCTCTCACCACAAAGATGCCCCTGGGTGCTGCTCCTGTGTGGCTGCTGGTGATGGGCTCACATGCAGACTGGTAGTGGAAAGACTGACGTCGATTAAAGATGGAGTTGTTGTAGAGCGCGTACATCAGGTAAGGGTCCACGTCGCCAAAGAAAAGACCAATCTTTGAGAGACAGAAACAAAGAGAAGAAGTGACAAAGAGAAAGGGTGATGGCATGTGTTATGACCGTGCTCAGTTTAGGGGAAAAGGGAAGCAACATAATAAACCAGCTTTAAATGGTCTAAATTAAAGAGCACTTTGAAGGCATGGTGGCACAGAGAGGAGGGGGCCATGACAGCGGCTGTAACAGAGGGGACAGGACAACAGCACCACACAGTGGGTCACTATGAATTTACTTAAAATTTAAGAAATGTTCTTTTCTTATGTGTTATTTGATTTTACTGATTTATTCATTGAACTAAGCTGGTGCTCCTTATTCACAATTCAACATTTATTTTACCAGGAAATTGTTTCCTGACAAAGACAACAGTACAACAAGTATCACACAAGTAACAAATAACAGCCCATTACAGGTTAAAACATTGCATTGCATTTATTAATAAAGCTTTACATTGTTTTCCAAAGATAATTTTCAAGAGTATTTTCATTGATAACTGAGTTGGTGTGAGAGTGAGTGTGTACAGTGATATCCTCCAACCTGACAGGGAACAACACTGACACCCTACACCGATGGACTATTTTGACTAATAAAAAGATGTTACATGTGTTAAAATCGATAGCCCACTACGCTTTAAGAGGGGAAAATTGGTCAAAACGGTGGCCCTGATGTGTCAAACATGACAACAAAAGTCGAAGCTAAAGAACAAAAACTGAAGCAAATCAACAAAAGCTGGAGCAAAACAGCAATAAAGCCTTTTTTGGTTTCTGCTTCAGCTATACGGCTTTGGCTTTTGCTTCAGCCTTTGTGTTTTTCCTTTGACTTTTGTTGCTTTGTTTTGTTTTTTGTGCTTTTGCCTTGACTTTTGTTGTTTAGCTTGGCTCTTTTTTTTGCTTCAGCTTTTGTTGTTTTGCTTCAACTTTTGTTGTGTTGCCTCAGCTTTTAGTGTTTTACTGTGGCTTTTATTGCATTTGCTTCATCTTATGTGTTATGCCTTTGCTTCAATCGTTTTGATTCGACTTTCATTGCTTTTGCTTGGGCTTTTCTGTGTTGCTCAGCTTTTATGTTTGAAACTTTAAGAGCACCATACCAATGGGTCTAAATGTTGCTTAAACCCTTTCTGGTGTTACAGCCGTAACTAAAAGGAACTGCAATGGAATATTATATCAAGCTATCAATGAACGAAAACTAATCCTGAAAACAGCAACCTCTCCAAAATGTTTATTAAAAAGACTAACATATGGCAAGATATCTGATATCAAATCAACAACTCTCAGAGGGACAGAGGCAGATTTTTACATGGAGATCGTTTTACACAAATAATTACCTTCTTCCAGTGGTCTCTCTGATTGGACATTACCAGGAACCCACCATCATCAATGAGATAGCAGAGGAGGTCCTATGAACAAAAAGAGAAAGCAGAATGAATTCACACCATGCCATTCAAGCTCTACAACCACTCTGAGCATGAATCACCAATTTGACACACAAGCTCTTTTTTAGGATCTTGCGTGTGCTGATTCATATACAGACACACATGGCAGAGCCAACAAGGACATTTTTTCATTCAGTATTCCACCCAAGGATGCTTCAGCATGTGGTCTACTGGGGCCAATTAACTGAGTGACCAGCTCTGAGTCCTGGGCCTCAGCCAGAGAAAGCTACACAGCAGTTTACATCAGGAGCACACAGTAACGGACTCCCATCAGGGTGAACATAGAAAACCTGCCAACAGTGGTAGATTTAATCTTTGACAGGAAAATTAAGTAAAACAAACTTTGAGGAAGGTAAAAAAAGAAAAAACAGGTATAAAGGGCAAGTTTTCCTGTAAGGGTCAGAAAAAAGGAAAACTGTCTTGGCCTCAGCTGTATAAAGATATCAAGGGGGGTAACACAGGCATGGTCAACCCTGATTTAAAAGCCCCTGTGAGGGGCTTTACTTTAAAGATTGAAGTTGTTTAGAGTTACATTTTTTATTAGACTTTTCAAAAAAATATTGTATTACTATTTAAAATAGGTACACTCCTCTTTAGATGTCTTTCCTGATGTCTTTTGAGTTTCAATGACACACTTTTGTAGCAAGTCAAAATTACAATAAACAAAGGCCTTACTATTTTACAGGTCATGTTAAAATCTCTGATAAATTAAATAATCTTGGCATGGTTAACTGTATCCCTTTAACCAGACTGGAGAGCATGACATTGTTTTTTCTTTAAAAAGTTAAATGCTGTTAACGAGAATGTCCTGCTCTTGATTTCCACACTGAAATGTCTGATTTGACCAAAGGAAATAACAATTTTCAATAAAATAACATCATGTCAAATATGTGTATTAAATTACTCTTAATCTGAGTATTGGTGCCAACATTCCATCCATCCATCCATTATATATACCACTATTTTAACTATACTGCGACATGGTTGGAGCATATCCCAGCTGATATCAGGCAGGAGGTGAAGCACACCCTGGACTGGTCCTCAGCCAATCACAGGGCAGACACAGAGTGACAAACAGCCATTCACACACATTTACATGCACCTTAAGGCAATAAAGAGTCACCAGATAACCTTATGAGCATGTTTTTTTATCTGTAGGTAAAACCAGAGTACCTGGCGATAAACCATGCATGCACTGGGAGAACATGCAAACTCCACACAGAGAAGTCCTGATCAACAAGGGGCGGTGAACCAGTAACCTTACTGCCCTAATATTTAACATGGCCTATTTTGATCTTAATGATGTTAAATCATGGGCTGAAATGATGGGGTTAAATTGGAGACAGGCAGCCCTGTTCTGGTAAATACTCCCTCTACGTGAAAGATTAATCAATGATCCCATTAATAACAAGAGCTCATTTCATTTCTGCAGAACTGTCACAGAACTGTATCTGCTTGTGGAGTTTGCATGCATATGATAGTGTTATAAAAATAAAATGTTTTTACATCAGTGTTGACTTCACAGTCCATTTCACAGCTCCTGGAGGGTCCACACTGTTTTAAAAACACAAGAGTTTTGTGTTAATGTCGTTAAAATAGATGCAAAGTTATAAGTTATAAGATCTATATTGTACCTTGTGTGAGCCCTGTCGACTGTCTGACACGTTGCTGGCGAGGATTTTAAATTTGTCCACCCAAGCCTCCAAGTCCAGCTTCACCCCGACCACTGAGTGAGCACATTCGCAGAAAGGAAGGAAACATTGTTTAGATAAAGAAGAAAGCACCATTGACCACTTTTTCCCCCATGTGCTCAACAAAAGCAGATGAAACAATACTAAGTGTGACAGCTTGGCTCCAATTGTATGATTCAATTTCCCTTCATCAGCATTAAAAAGAAAAGAGGAGACATCCTCCCGCCTGTTGGTTGATGAGCTCTAATTCAACCAGTTTTCTCTAACTAAGAAATATTTTCAGCTGAAACTGCCCCATTAACTGTAATTTGAACAAAAGGAAGATTAAATCACAGTGATTGATTGTGTGAGTAACTAGAGGTGGGCACACACTAGATCAGGGGTGAGCAACTGGCCTCCTCACTCAATGAAAAACTAAAATGTAATTTTCATGTCAAAAAACTTTTAACATAAAAAGATTACAAAATCTGCCATAAAACATGACAAAAAATATGTTTCGAATAGTTTTGTATTAATGCTATATTCAAAGGAAACTATTTTACTTGTGTTGAACTAACTCTGCTTTTACTTGAGTAAAATATTTGTTTCCATGTTCCATCCCAGTTCTTAGGTAAGCTGAAGCAAAGCCTCTGAGTAACTTAGCATTAACAGTTAAACTGAGACTCACAAGAAAAAAAACATGAGTGAAACTTTAAATGACAGAAGAAATGTATGCATTTACACAAAATTTACGGAGAGGCTGATTTTTGCTCTTATTCTGGACACCCAGTCACTTCTAAAGTTGCTCAGCGGACTGTAACTAATGCAGCTCACAGGAAACAAAGTCTTGGTGTGTGATAGAAGTGGAGTCAGCGTCTCTTTGAAGAGGCATGTTCCCTCTTCAGATGATGGTTATTATCAGGCTCGGAGATATCTCTAAGAATAACGACACATTTTTAAAACATTTATTTTTTACCTGAAGGTTTAAGAAGTTTTCCTCCCAAGTTAACCTCAACAGCTGATGTCACCAAAATTCCAACAGTACCATTTTCTGCACCAACAAAGTCATCTGTAACAAGTCACAAAGTAAGAAACAGGAGAAGATTCAAAATTAATGTAACACATGGAAGAACAATTGTTGAAGATTTCAAATTTAAATCCATCCTCCATTTTTTTTACCTTTATTGCTGAACAAAAATTAAAAGGTTAACAAAAAACTAAACTAAGTGTTTATCTATGAATTTTTAACCACAACCTAAATGTCCTTATTATTAGACTAACATATCATAATGTGGTATGGAAACTGATACTGTAATATCATGGGATCTTACATGGAGCTCTTGATTCTTTGTTCATTCAGCTCATACTATGACACATAACAACTGAAAACCAAGATAGTTCACATATTCCTCATAAGATCAACCTTTGCACAAATGTTTCTACCAGATGCATCATAAATGTAGTAAACTTTAATTAAAGACCGCTTTAGTTGTCACTGCCTCTCACCTGATTTGGGCGGAGCTCTGAACATGTATCCTTTGTTGTCAAGGCTTCGTCTGTAATAATTTGAGTTGAAGGGTTCAGGATCCTCATCCCATAACTCAGCAGCTCTGTATAACACAACACAAAGAAGTCATTGTCTTCACAAAAACTATTAATAGACTGACTTCTTTTACATTACTAAATAACTGAATTTGCCATAACTCATTTTTTTTATCATACTAACAGTCCCACTCACATGTTGGGAAAAACTCTTGTTATTCCTCCATCAGTAGAAGCAAACACAGCCAAGAAGCCATACCTGAAACAAGTAGATTATTAGTTTGTTTACAGTTTGATATCTTCAAAAAGATGGCTGCACATTTGACCAGAATTTGAGATTCAAGATGTTTAAATCAATACAGGAATTATTCACAAAAATGTTGAGGTGGCAAGCTTCATTTAAAAAGTAAATATTAAATCTGACAGAGCAGCATACTGAAATTATTTTCTAATAATATAGAAAGAAAACAGTGAGCAGTATTATAATTGGGTTACAAATTACCCAACTGCTCCACAATCTAAACAAAAGAGCCTCATTAGTCAATACCTGTCTATTACATCATTAAACACAAACTAATGAAACCTGGTTCCTTCCAGCTGAACTTCAAGAGCTTGCTTTATGTCAAATCTTATTTACAGACTTTGTAGATTTGTCTGTTTTAGAGGGGGAGTACTTCTTTGAGGTCAAAATACCATTTTGATTTATACATTCTGCAGTAAAGGTGTTCTAGCCTACATATAATACACTGATGAAAACATTAATTATACTGTGTCTGTCATATTAACCATATTTTCTATTACAAAGAGAGTATGAAGCCTTAATTTGCTACCCCTTTTTGTGGCTACAAATCACATAAAAATCACAATATAAGTCAAAATAATTGTATGACATTTTGTGCAAAATCATTCTGCCCTGGCAATACAACTCAAATATGTTTCATCCTTCAACTTTTTTTTAAAGAGGTTTTATCTCATACATCTCATACAATCCAAAATAATGTAGCCATGCTTTTTAATTCAACCTACACTGCCTTTAGTTTGAGGCTAGAAAAAAGAAAAAGTATCAACTAAACTTGCTGACACTGTACTGATTTTGGGGGGTAGGTTGGGTTCCATTGGGGATATATTTTAGTTATCACCTCTTCAAATGTTCTAGTTGATAATAAGAGAACATGAAGCCAGCTGAATGATCAGAGTATCACCACAGCAGGATGAGGATAGATAGAGAAAAATGAAACATCTAGTGAGGATGACTCTAAAATGCCTTATAACTTTCCAGTCTCACCTCTTTTTCTACAGATTTTTTTTCTGCTTGCAAAACAAACCTTATGGCCGTGCCAAAAACAAGCCACAACATCTTCTCTATTTCCTCTTTTGTTGTTGTGTTTGACATCATGACAGTGTTACCCAGCCTGGCTGTGATGGCCAACCTATGCACTGCCAAAATATATACTGTACTGGAAACAGAGCACCTTGTGGCCAAACCAATTCAAGTACAGCAGAAATGAGCCAAAACTAAAACTGACAAAGCACTTGTTGTTTGTTTGATTCACTGTGGTCTCATACCACGTAAAATGGGACTGATAAGATTCAACAAAATTCTAAATTGGAGACACTCCTCATACTGGTAAATGTAAATGTAGACATATAAATGTACAGAAATATGCAGGGCAGTTACTAAACATGGGTCTCATTTATTGATGGGAATTGATAAACCAATTCCAGTTGAAATCGCTAAGAGCTCCATTAAAGCATCGATATCATGACTCTTTTTGCTAATCAATTCCCTTATCAATTCTTTCAACTGACAGGGTTCAGAAACTGTCAGAAAATTGTGGCTTAATTTTTTACAAAAGGCCCCTACCGCACAACCTTAAGTGAGTGGATACACCAGCAGCTTGCAGAAGCAGTTATCTATGCTCTAACATGTGTGTTACAAAAATTTACAGGCCAACATTTGCCCACACGGAAAATCTGCAGGAATCAATAAGGGAATTATTAAAGAATTGGATCGATTAGCATGTTTGTTAATAGCATTGGTATCAATAAAATCAATTATCAATTCAATTCCCTAGTCTCATTGGACTTAGGAATAGCGCCTTTTAATATTTATTTGAAGGTCTATGGTCTGATGGCAAAATCTTCTCCTAAAGATTGTGTGAAGCAGCAGCAAACTGACTCACGAATTCAGGTCTTTGTTTTTCCAAACCCGAGACGCCAGTTGTCCAATAATCCGAGAATCCAAAATGAGGTTGTGGATGAGGCCTTGATCACCTAGGAAACAAAAAAAAGCCTATCTGATTTTTGTGTGTCTGCAGCAGTGGCTGAAGAAGTAAACCTTTGTATTCTGTAAGCATGCTCACATTCATCAGACTCTGGAGAAATATCCAGCATGAGCGAGAGGAAGTTCTGCAAAAACTGGGTGTTGTTATCAGAGATCTGCAGACGTTTGCAGTACTCCCTGAAGAAACAGAGGGCAGATTTAACACAAACAGACAAAAATGAAGCAAAATCAGAGGGAGCAGAGAGAAGCGCTGGTCACCTTGGAGCCAGAAACACGTGTCCTGAAGACTCAAAGGAGCTGGGCAGAAGTGACTGCATATCTGTGCCAGAGACAGAGGAGGGTGTTAGTATTTGAATCTCATCTTTGTGTTTGCTGCTGATCAAAGAGAAACTTTAATGCTCTGCCTCTTTGTACTCACACTGAAGCTGCAACATCACATCACTCAGGTCTGCCTGGATGAAATATTCATTGTAGGGAGGTAGTACTAGACCCAGACTACAGGGGGAGGCATCCAAGCAGGAAGACAAGGAGAGTGAGCCCATGTGTGGTCAGTCATCATCAACACCCCACTGCCATTCAACATTTCTTAATAAAAACATTAAAACAGCTCACCTGTAATCTGTACCATTGATTGGAGTCCATGTGTAGCCTCTGAACACCTCATCTATGTATTGCTACAGGAAAAAAAGTGATTCACAAAACAAAATTCAAAAACTGCATATGTGTGATGCAGCTTTGTAGTAGCAGAGGCTCATTTTAGTGTGTTCATTACAATATTTTACACAGTTAATGTGTATCTAAAACATTTATTGTAGCTCTGGGTAACTGGATTGGATTTGGATTTCTTAATGGATGAAGGAGCTCTGCAGCCAAAATTGGAAATTTATCACCAGCTTTTCTTTCATGGAAACCTTTTTCTGTATTCATTCTTTGATCTCTTGTGGTCTTTGCGTTTTGGGAAGGCATCCTAGAACTCCCCAAGGGTCCTGAACCCACTTTGGGAACCAGTAACCTCAAACCACTTCAGAGACGCAGCAACAGCATTATTTCTTAATTGAGATTTAATTTCACTATTTATAAGCCTGCCACAAGTACTCCCCCGCCCCCCCCCCAATGTCTTTTAATGCCGTAAAAAGGGTCACAACTGGTGGGTCAAAACACAAAAGTCTTTATTCTAAGGGTTATGGATAGAGCTGAACAACTTGCAGTTGTCATGATATGGACCAAAGTGGAGTGAGGGTGTGGAAATACCCTTATATTGCAGTTTTGCATTCTATCAATTTGCAACTGCTGTTCTACATCTCTGACCAATTTAAGTTCAGACTGAAGTCATATATAATACATCAAGATCTCAAAGCTTCTTCTTGTTCTTATTCATAATTAATTCATTTACTTGTTGTTTGTTTGTTGTTGAGTCATTTTGAGTTCATATCATTTTATTTATTTTTCTTCTTATATTTTTATTATTAATTCTATTTGGGGAGGTATCTTGGATAAACCCACTCTGGGTTTTTTTCACCTCTCCAGCACTTTCTTGCATTTTTTATGCCAATGTAACTGTTTCTAATTACTGGTGCAAATAAATAAAATACAAAAATACAGAACTGCTGCAACTGAATGAATTTAAAAGACAATATTTGCTTTTTCTGCACCACCGTCTTGTTTGTGTTGAGTAATGTAGAGACATTGTGATGTTTTTTTTCAGTGCAGTGTAAAAATGACTTCATTCAATAGACTAAGAGGTTATACATTTTTAAATAGCCCAGTTAATATTCATTTCCACAGCTTTGGATGATAATGCAAAGAAACCTCAACATGTCTCTGACCCCCATGTGGTAGTATGAGTAAATCTTTGACCTTAAAGAGATTCAAAGTCAAAGGTGAAAGAAAAAAATGTAAAAAAAAATCTAAACCTATGATTCTGGATATTTTGTTCTAGACTTTTAACACTCTTCAGTCTTCATAGTTGAAATAATAAAAACAAATTGAATAAATTAGATTTAAATATCTGAAGGTAAGATCTGCTTGTTCCATGTGAACTCCAAAAGTGAAAAGATGACACATGAAAAGTTTTCAGCACAGAAGTTTACTTGCCTCATCAATGGACTTGAGAAGGGTTTTGATTTGCATTTCGCCTGGTCTTCCATCAATCATCTGACGCCGTATCTAAAAAAGAAAAAAAAAAGAAAAAGAAAAACTTATTTTTATCACATACTTAGAATATGTGAACAATAAAGACTTAAAGGTGATCAGTCCAGAGGAGTCCATGTTTTTACTGGTTGGTAATAGTTTACTCTTGTTTGAAAGAGGAGGAAAAGCCAAAACCTCAAATTTTTCTGTTCTATTTGGCACTTAAAGCTCACCTCCTCTTTATTGCTGTCCTCAACCTCTGCATCCAGGAAGTCCAGCGTCACAGGTTCAGGGAGGTTCACCAGCTGAAGAAAGGAAAGAATATTATATTTACACTGAAATCTGACAAATAAAAGAGAAGTCAGAATCAATAGTTTCAAAAACAAAGGAAGCCAAAGTGTCCTCTGATCCTGATAATGAAACATATGCCTATGTTCACACCCTTCCTAGAGGTATATCTGTTTATCAGATTACATAAATAAATCACCCTGGGCTGCAGATTGGGGTGAAGGAGAAGATATCCGTTTGGATCAATGGCAAATATGTATCCATTGGCTCCAAGCTGTTGGAAAAACATTGACAAGTCAGTCTGAACTTTACGTCACCATCACAAGAAAGAAAAACAGAAGTAAAGGGAGGAATACATACATTGTATCTTGGTGTGAGCCTCTTTATCTCATCAAGATGCACATCCACTCCCATGACACCCAAGATTAACTGATTCTGGACCCAAAAGAAAAATAGGGTAACTTTTTATTATAAAGCGTTAAAAACTGTTTTGAGGTCAGATTAGAGAGAATCTGCAGATGGAAATACAGCAGCAGCTGATCTGGGGGTGGGAAGAGGTTTAATACTTAAATGTGAACAAATCCTTTGTCTTTTGTCATCAGTGATGTGTGAGACATGAATGAGCCAGCGGTGTGCGCCAGTTTTCCCACGCTGATGATGGGAGCTAGATCCCATTAGTTACATGGGTTTGTCTGTACCTGTTTCCCTACCTAGCAATGTGGCTAGGCTCCAAAATAATCACGAGGGGTTACTGAACCCCTTTTGGTCTTGAACTAAGCTGGGCTGATTTGTCAAAGGAGATCCTATCAGGGGCTACTGCCCAAAAACAACAAGGCTTGGGTGGCCACAAGTTTACTCAAAGTTCGTCACCAAGGTGCCAGTCCTTGGAGGGGAACCATCATCTAAAATACTGTTTCTGGGATTTTTTACTAATTAAATCTCTATGAACTACTTTAGGTTAACAACCAGTGTGTTCACATGCACATCTACAGTTCCTGAGTTTAAAAAAGGTACAATTGGCTGATATGGTAAAGCAAA
Source organism: Scarus forsteni (assembly GCA_036419115.1). Classification (NCBI taxonomy): domain Eukaryota; kingdom Metazoa; phylum Chordata; class Actinopteri; order Labriformes; family Labridae; genus Scarus; species Scarus forsteni. The sequence continues at coordinate 31,304,688 of JAZDUH010000152.1, forward strand.
GTTGATATCACAAGAAGAGCTCATTGGATGCTAAAAAGTGTATTTTTTGGCTGAGGAAATTGTCTAAAAAGGAGTTTACTTCCTATCACTTATCAGTCAGGTCGGCATGTTTCTTAATGATACCTGTTTTCTATGTATACTGAAGGCATGACATTAGTTTCTATTTTCCAACGTAATTCTTCTGAAAATGTTAATAAATGGTTTAATGATCAAAAGAATTCCCCAAATGTCCAAATATGCCAGATTTGAAAATGGCCAACCTGCTTTGGGAACCACGGCCTCTGTACATGAGGCACATGGACATAACAAAATAAGGAAAATCAAACTCCCTTTAGGTTTGTTGTTCTTGGAGTTCAAACTAACAGGGCCTGGGACCCTCACAGTTGGCTTGTTCTTTGTAAGGAGAGGCCTTAATATATACCTTTCATATATACCTCTATTTTTGCCCAAACCCCTGCCTCTCCAAGTTTTGTTTGCAGCCACCACATGGCAGAATGTAGATGCAACAGTGATATCTAAGAAGAATCAATGGAATGATTTTTGTGATTTTATTTGACAGTAAAGGATAGTGGATTGAGTACAGAAGTGGGGAAAAAGAGTCAGGAATGACAAACTAGAGTATGACCACTCTGGATTAAACTACTGCTGACTCCAAGGAGGACAACAGCCTCTCTACCTGTGGATTGCATATATGATCACTCTGCAATCTCCTGTGAAAGTCGTATATTCCACCTTAAATAGGCAATTTCAAAGTGCTCCTGCTCTTTGATAAAGTTGCAATTTGAATATTATTACCAGATTTGTTACCTGTGAGTTTCCGTCCATGGTGAGATTGAATACAGGTAAAGTCCCAGTAACGACCATGCCAAGACCCTATAGAGTCAAAGATCATTTCTAGAATTACATAAATTGTCATATTTTTATTTCTTTTTTAAATTTGATTACCATTTACCACATACTGTCTCATACAATCAACAGAGCTATGCAGTCTTACCAAAGCATCCTGATACACGTTGGTCCACTGAACCTGCTTGGCTTCACTACCTGCCAGCACCATGGGGCGTCCCAGCACGTCGAGGTACTCCTGACAGAATGCAAAAGAGTTACTTTGCTGGCAGCTGTTTAAAATAACTCATAACATCAGGCAGCTGGGGGAGATGGGTGTGCAAACACGTGGAAGGACATTTTCTACACAGAGCGTATGAGCTCCACAAGGAGAATGAGAAACAGTGAACAAGGGATCAGCTGTTGTCGGAGGCACTAGACAAACCCACCTGGGTGTTAATCCTTATAGCACAGAGGGAGCGGATCTCAAAATAGTAACCTGGCAAGCAACAGAGAAAAAGGCAAAGAGAGAAAGCGAGAGAGTTTGAGTGAGAAATGCTTAAAGACAAAAACACGAAGGACTGGAGCTAAAAAATATTCCAGATTTTACTCGATGTTAGTAGACCGATGAGTCAGACACTAAACTCCCACAGAAAAGAAGCTTCAGTTTTAGATATCACCAGAGACCTGGAGGACTTTAAAGAAGAAATAATCACATAATAATCTATTTCTTAATTACTGTTTTTCTTAAAGTACAAGACGTATTTTTAAAGTTTCTGCAACATCAACATTTAATGGCAACATGAATTCAACTTTTGAGAATGATTGTTGCAAGTTTGTTATAATTTTTATTCAAGCTTTTAATAATTTGGTTTAATTTTAATTTAAAAAATCCAGGGCATGTTGTAAGTGGTTTGACTTAAATGTGTTTACCACTGATTAAACAACAAATAGGCAGAATTTGAGGTAACAATGTATTCATCTTCAAAAAAATCTGATATTTCTGAATAAACCTTTTTTTCTCCTGTATCTGAACTATTACAAAAATATCTTAAAATTGCAAGATGCTCTTTGACCATAAAAAGACCATTACTGTTGTCAGAATAATACATAATAGTTCCCAGATAATCACTTAAGGAATGCAGAGCATTATTTAATCAAATATTTATTCACAGTTCTGAGATGTTTACTGTATATCATTAAGTCAGAAAAATCTGATCAGCTTTTTGTTTGAAGAAGTGAACATCTAAAAACATAAGAACAACAAAAAAGCCTCTGAAACACGTTTTTCTTATACAACTTTAAACAAAAAAATGTTGGATACTCAAATTCAGAAGCTTGAGTCTGAACTTTTGTCTAATACTACTACTACTACTACTACTACTACTACTAATAATAATAATAATATAATCAAAACCTTCAGACTTAATGATGTTGATTTCATTGCTTTTGCTTCCTATGTAAACTTGAATCAAAAAGACACGAGTTAAACCAGCAATGCAACCACCAGACTGTGATTTCAGTGGTCCATTATAAGAACGTGTGACTCATATACGTTATAAAAGCACATCATTCATTATGGACTAAAAGTGATGTGGGAAAATCCACATTTGTGTTTTAAAATATCACATGATGCATGCAATCAGAGGGACTTTTATTCTCATCTCACTAAAGGACCCTCTTTTTTTCTAAGCCATCCTCTTCTTCAGTTTTGATCGGGCACTTCTTGTCAGAATGATGACAAAAACTGCAACCCTTGCACAAGTGTTCTGGGGGGCACTGAGTCACTGCGTTCAGTGTCTTTGGCACAAAGTTTTCCCACAAATTAGATTTCTCCTGGAAAGATGAATGTCAGCTCCCTGAGGATCAACATGGCCAACCTGACCCATGTGAGAGCAGACAGGCAGAGCCTAAATGACTAAAGCATCAGCAGACAGGCAGAGCATTTAGAGCAGCTGCATCAGCCGGCTCATAGACCAATTAGCAGGGTCAGTGCACTGTACTGTGCATTAGTCTCAGTGGTTTACTCATTTGTTCTCATGTCTGAGCATTCATTAATAAATACACAGTAGACAAGTGCTCTGACGTATGGGCAGAGTGAGTCTAATATGGCAATAAAAGATATCTTTCTGTGCTAAAAATAGGCATGCATATTTCATTGTTGATGCTTTGCATATCATAGGAGTGCACAGCCATTACCAACAAACCATTCTGAAGTGTAACTTATAAGAGTCATTGTGTTTTGTAAAGGCAAACAGTAAGACTCAGACTGCTTGAGGATATCTTGAAATGAAATATATTTTTAAAAAGATTTCAATTTTGCAATTTGTTTCTTTTTTGCAACAGATTACTATACAAGGGAGTTGCTAACAAGAGGATAACTATGATGATAGGTTGTCAGAGAAATTAAAGGCCATCATCATTAATTCCAAACACAAATAAGAAATAAATATGAGAGATAGAAATATGAGGTACTGGAATAAAAGTTGAAAAAGGCAGTGGAGACTTTGCAGACCCCTCCATGACCTACGTCAAAAGTGACATCACAGCATTAGCAGGAGAGCACAGCAAAATTGGAGGCAAGCACTCAATGCCTCCTAAGCCTCACAGCCAGGCAACACTGGAGAAAAATGCAATGTCCAATTGTAGTGTTGTTGGGTGCCAAAGCAGAGGAGGTACTATTAAAGACTAAAACCTAAAATTGAGCCTGTATAATGTCATTTTGCCAAACTAAAATATTCAAATAGCACTCTAAGTCCTACAGAGTTTGGTTGCTTTCACACCAAACAAGGTTGGTTAAGTTGAAATAAAACACATTGTTGTAAAGTTTGTTTGGTTTGGTGTGGCGTGGGCAAAAGAACAAATCTCAAGTTCATTTCGCATTAAGGTTCACCAGAATTTGATTCACAGGGCAAATGTAATCCAAACCAAACAAGTACTATCAACAAAAAGCGTTGTGAGTTGACTTTAGCAAGGTATTTCAGACTCTACAACAGTAAATAAGCTAACATAGGGTTGATAAATGACATCCAGTTGGTTAGCATAGTCAGTGTAATTCATTAGCCACCTGTCAGTATGCAAGTTCAATCTGACACAGTTTATAAACAGCATCATCTATATTTTATGCCTCAATGAACAGTTGTGTATTTCCTGGTCTGTATATCAAGAGGCTAGACGGCAGGAACAGCTGATCCCAGCCACAGTCTGACCTCTTAATGAGTAGCTACATTATGTGGCATTTGACCTGTTTTGCGCTTGACATTCAATAGCTAACCGAACCAAATAAAAAGTTTAAACTTGAAGATGACTTCAACCCTAAATCAAAGGAAGCCAACAATGCTTGATTAATGTGTAAAAGCTACACTGTTGATCTCAAATAATCTCAGAGGCCTGTATTATCTCAAATTGTAAAAAACAGAAAAAAAAACTTGCAAATGAGCATTAGCCAATGTATATAAAATACTTTAGCTTCCAGTTATATGGCCTAACAAGCTTTTTACTTTTACAGGAAAGACTTATGCTCCAAAAAATATTGCATAAGTGTTCATTTGTGGGAATTATTATGATGATTAAAACATATAAGAGACATTACCTTTTTCCTACAAAGTTTAGTTTATCATTTGCATTATTGCCAGGGGATAGGTAAAAACCCAACTAAACAGTATAAATAATCAGTTCTCTGAAATTAATTTATAGATTGTGCAGAAAGTGCACAAAAACTATCAATGACTAATGAACTGGGTTTGAATATTTACAAAGAAAAGTCTGGTGTCTGCAACTTGAATCAATCATTCTATATGAATTCAGCTCACCTTTGTTGGTACAAGCGATCCACTGCAAAGGTGTGACATCATAATTGTGCTGACCCACGGAAAAGGTGAAAACACGAACCTTTGAAGAAAAAAAATGTAGTCAAGATAAAACACTGCATTTTCTTAAAGTAACATTTAATGTAAGGTGCTTGTAGCTGACAAAAACCAACCGTTTTGTTTGGCCAATTGTACTGCATGAAGACATCCTGAGCACGGTCCTCCCCTCCATCAGTGAACAACATGATTATTTTATTACAGTTGGCCCGAGGGACATTTGTCTTCTGTACAACACATTCAGAGGAGGATGAATGAGAATGAACTGCAGGGTTGGTCAATACAGCTAAACTGTGTGTAATCCCCTGTGGATGTAAATCAATACGTGTCTTACATTTAACAGCTGGTTGAAGGCAAAATGAAATCCAGACTTGTAGTCGGTGGTGCCTTTTGCCTGCATCTGCTGCACAGCATCCTTGAAGATCTTTTTGTTGCGTACGTTTGCTTGAACCAGATGTTTGAAGCAGGGGACCACGGCCTCAGCCTTTTCATTAAACTGAAACACAGCAAGAGATACAATTTAGGCTGAGGAACAGACAAGACAGAGACATGATAAGGACTCAGTTATGAAGAGATGATGAGTCAACACTAACCCTGGCCACATTTACGTAGTCATCATCAGACAAGGTGTCGAGCATTTCCATCACAGAGGCTTTGATGAGTTTCAGCGTGAGCCCACTGACACTGCCACTCCTGAGAAAGCAAACAGTACCAGACCAATCAAAACAAACAAATGGCTGCAAACTCAAGAATGCAAAACCCACAAGAACTTGATAAAGCAAAAGCCCTGCCTTTTGGCTCTGCTCCCCTTTCACCACAACACACTGGCACAGCGCCTGCAGTACTGCAGATGCTGCACCAATCCATCTGTCAATTACATGAGCTATTTTGCCCTCGCGAATGAACAAAATCCCCAGATACTTGAGCTTCTTTACTTGAGGAGGAGTCTCAGACCGAATTGGAGCATTCCACCATTTTCAAGCAAAAAAACAGTGTTGCTGTTGTTATTGTTTTTATAATCCAAATGGAGTTACAAAAAGCTCAGTGGTATAAGCTTACTGTTCCTGCAGAGCAAATACAATATACATCTGCTCGAAGCAACCGCACAAACAAACTGAGCCAAAACTGTTCTGATTATGTGTGCTTAAAAAAGATAGATATTTGTTTTGTGTGTAGGTGTAATGTTGGCCTCGTAAGCCAAATCAATGAGTGTAAATCACATCTTATTTATCTTTTTTTGCACAAGCACTTCGTTGATGAGCTGCAGCTAGACAGCTAACGTTAGCTGATATCAGATATATTTAATTTTGAATTACTTCATCATTAATTGGTTCAAATCTCTGGCCAAAGCGGGCCTTTCTGTGTGGACTTTGTATGTTCCCACGACGCATAAGTGGATTTTCTCTGAGTTCTCCTGTATCCTCCCACAGACCAAAAACATGCTGGCTGTCTGTTTCTATATGTCCACCCTGCTATTGGCTAGTAACTAGCTCAGGATGTACCGTGGCCACAGCCCAATTCCAGCTGGGATAGACTCATGCCCCACTGCAACCTGAAAAGGATAAAGTGGTATACAATATATGGATAATGTGGGCATGTTAGGCAGAAGCTAACAATTAATGCTTGTATCCCTAGACTGTATAGCTGCATTAGCTAAGATATTCTTTTTCATAAACATGCAGCTAGAAAGATGCCCTCATTTAGCTGTGGTGAAAGCTGATTAGGGAGTAACAGTAGAGCTGCAGGTGCTCACACCAAAGTGACCTTTGGTGTGAGTGTATATGTGAATGGCTGTTTGTCTCTACATGTCATCCCTGTGACTGGCTGGGGACCAGTTTGAACTGCTACACCTTGAGGCGTACCATGCCTCTTGCCCAGTCTCAGCTGGGATAGGCTCCTGCCACCAACAACCTCTAATGCAGGGGTGTCCAAACCTTTTACATTAAGGGCCACATAAAGAGGAATACATTGGCGACTGAGCCACTCGCTGCACCTCACTTTTAGAACATTTCATTTAAAGTTTCAGGGTTTAGGGGTGGGTTGTCACCTGTCAAGGGATCCTTGTAAGCCCTGTCTATCACTGGATTAACACTTAGAATGGCCTCCTGAGCAGCAGAGATGGGAGCCACTGATAGCTTATCTTCACTGTCAGACACAAAACCAGAGTAAACTGCAAGAATGCTGCCGCTCAAAGATGAATCTTGCAAAACACTTTAAAAATGAGAAATTGTGACAAAGTAAATATGGCAGAAAATGTGATGGCATTTGCTGCTCTAATCAAAATGTCTTTATTCATCAAATGTTTCAGGGGCCAATTCAAAATGGGCAGCGGGCCGCATTTGGCCCCCGGGCCATAGTTTGGACACCCCTGCTCTAATGTAACAATAATTATGGATAATGGACAGAGGGATGGATGACAACTAATGATGTAGATTAATGGTTATATATTAAGCCAAAAGAGCACTGTTCAAAATATCATGATTCCCATTAACAAGATCAGCATTTTCTTCAATAACTACTGGTAGAACTGCTTGAATGTTGCAAATATCACACATTTATGGGTTCATTTACAACCTCTATGTGTCATCCATTTATAAAATTATAAAACACTGAGCACTTAAACATTGTGCAAACTTAGTCAAATACAAAAATACATAAGTGGAAAAAAAACATCTTGGTGAAAAAGCAATGAGAGAGGCCTGACATGGCATGCTGCAAAGACAGCTTTAAATGTTGATAATCTTGTTTTCATGACTTTAAGAAGCCAAAATTGTTATTAAAATATAAACATCATTAACTGCTCTGGCCTAATGAGCAGTACAACAATGCTTGTAGAAGCCTGACATTCAACAGTCTCACAGAGGATGGGATCCTTCTTCTTAGCGACTGTTTCTTACAATACTTTATAATTGATAACATATTTTTCCTGCTGGTAATATTTTCAACAAAGAACATTTTTCATTATATTATGTCCTCTGGGTGCTCAGATGATAGAAGTCTTTGTTCTGGTGTCTGAATAATTTCTGCTGTGGGCTTCAGGCTACTACACATGCTAAGTGTATTCAGCTGGTTTTCATGCAGAGTCAGTGCCAGGTGCACTTTTTTCACAGACAACATATAATTTTATTGTCCTTTCTGCCTTTTTGCTGGCTTGTAGGATCAGACCGTGAAGACAAAACTCAATAATGTGAATTACACCAAAGACAATCCTTTCATTTTACTGTTGAGTGAGAAAGACTTGTAAGAGAGATTCAGGGAAATTGTACAGATGGTTTAAGATGCTCGATATAAATTCAGTACTGTGAGGAAGGTGCAAATGTGTCTTTTTTTTTAGCAAGGACACTAGCTGAAATATGCATCTTGTAAGCAGCATTCAGATGTAAGCTGTGAAATAAACACAGGACAGGACTAACAGAATTGTAATGTGATGCTTACACGTCAACAAGAATCACCATGTCTTTGGGGGATGAGGCTCCCTGGATGTACCTGTGACAGAAAGTAAAAGGGATTCAATTTATCCTGTGAATCAACAGAAATATGAAGGCAAACATGGAAACATATACATGAAGAAGCACACTATACCAGGGCCTCCTCCTGACATCATACAAGTCAATTTTATCTGGAGCTTTCCAAGGTGAGGCTGAAAAAAAGGAAAAATAGGAAAGATATCTCCCTTAAACTGTATAATTCATAATAAATGACAAACAGATTACACTGTGAGTCACTCAAAAAGTTAGTTCAAACCTACCTGGATAGTATCGTGTGACACCTGTTGCACTCCCAAATGCTTGCCAGAGCAGTGAAGGATCCTCCTGACTGTTCTCCATGAACACTTTCTCCAGAGCCTGTGTCCAGTTCAGCTCATTCAGGATGACCGGAGCTGGTGGAGAATGAAACAGTCTTAAATTCCCACTTAGTGTCCATGTGATATTAAAAATCACTGACAGATTAAATCTGCCGTCATGCTGCTGTGAAATAGAACATGACTTGCCTCCTTTATAAATGTCAGTGGGGATCTGAACCGCTGTGTACGAGTAGTTGACGTTGTTTTTGAAGTTTGGATCATACACGAACTCCAGCTTTATGTGAGAGGGATTCTCCACCTCTGCTTCTCCATCCATGGAGTACTTCATGAACAAGATGGGTCAAAATGACATATAAAATCATTTTTCAGCACGATTTAAACCATTTTGCTGTTTTCCATTTACAGCAAGTAAAACAACCTCCATAACCAAAGCAGAAAAATCAGTTTGTTTCTGCCTTACTCACATAATCCAGCTCTGCCTTTGAGTCATAATACGCCATGTCCAGCTCCTGGAAGAAGAAAGATCAGATAGAAAAGGCTGCAGGTCTGGTAACCATGAAGAGACATGAAAATAACATAAAGCAGTGAGATTGCATGCTCTTGCAGGTTGATGGTACTTTATGGGATTATATGCATAGTTGTAATGTGTTGATGTTTCCATGTTTATTCATATTTTATAAGTTTGAGTATAAGATCTGTGCTAAAATTTGACAACAACATTAACAAAGCACTAAATCTCCTGAAAAATGAATTCCCCAGTGTTGAGGTCTTATGCACCCAGAGGCTGTTGTTGCATTATGAGGTACTGCTCCTCTCCTCTTTCACTCTCACACTGAAATTGAACTCTAACCTTAAAGCTGAGTCCATTCTGTGGGTTTCAAGCATGGACTACAGTAAAGGATCAGGATCAGGTGAGGCTGTGGGCAGTGAGGCAGTGGCTGAAATCATCTCTATATTTGACATCGGGCTCAGGTTTGTGTCTGTGATGTTTTTCTGTTCCAAATCAGAAAACTCATCCAAAAGTGTCATTCTTAAAAGCTCCAAGTGAGCAAAGACAACTCACATTTTCCTTACACTGTAAAAGAGACTTTTTGGAAAAAGGACGAGTGTGCAGCATGCACTTAGATCCAACAAGGCACTTTTGTTACTTTAGTAATCTCTCAAGAAAATTCACCTTTCTGATGAAATACGCAAACAGAAAGAGCAGAAACTTTTAACACTTTAAATTTGTTACTTAATCTCTTAAAGAAGAAAAAAACGAGTACAATTATAAAATCCAGTTTGCTGTGATAAAAGTGATTTTAATTCTGGCCATATTTTCCTGTTCTTACTACTAAAAAAAAACATCTCGTAACAGAATTGTGAGAAAAGCGGTAAAAAAAATGGAATTCACTTTTCACCCACAAAAATCAAGTAAAATTAAATGTAAAAGGTAAAAAAAATGCATGTGAGGGGGATTGATTTTTGATTGCTTTAAAAGAAATGGACTGTCAGAAAAAAGGAAAAGGTAAACTCTAGTGTAGAATGACAAATGAAACATATGGGGTGTCAAAAAAAATCCAACACTGTGTAGCGTAAAGACAATGCACCTGTGCTCATTTGTTGAACATCAATCAACTCATCAAGCAAATATCAAACAGTTTCCTCCATCTTCCACCATCTCTTTCTTTTGCAACAAAGCCTTCAGAAAGAAATGATGAGTACAGAACTCAGCAAATCCAAAAATTTGTAAGTCTGAACCCACCAAATGTTTGCTATTGTTTTTTGTTCTGTAGCGTCACATTATGAATCAGCTGACAGGCTGTCGGGCTTTGGTAGAGCATCGCCATCTGTTCCACTTAGTTTTTGTACAGACGTAACATACTTCAGAATAAGCATGACATCTACTCAGGGGCTGCTATGTTCCTATTTCTGGACTGTTCTGATTTTCAAATCTCGTCTCTAAAGACTGCTTTAGTCTATATTCCATTTCAGCTTAATGTGACGGCTGTCACTTGATTGCTGTTAGATATATAGATCTGCTGTCCTTAGAGGAAAATCAGTCTGAAAACATGTTTTTATGATCAGTCAGTGCTCCTTATCTGTCAGTTTAGATGAGTGAAAATGCTTATCCTCCATTACTCCTATAAAAAAAGCTTCACACAAAATGAAGATATACACAGAAGGAGCTTTAACTAAGGAACATGTTGCTACATAGGAAAGGCATGAGAGATAAACCACGTCATTTTTATCTTGAAAAAATTACAGGTAAAACAGCATTTTCTGATCTATTAACATATATAATGTCTGCTTAAAAGCCATTGTGAGCATCATTTTGCATCCCCTACAGTCTGTAAACATTAAGTGGATGCTAGAAATCCACCTCACAGCACAATTAAGGATGATTTCAGAGTAAGGGAAAGTGTACCACTTCTTGAAAATTGAGTCAAATGTGTAAAATCAACCATATGTCTCTACAGGACAGACAGATTCAGAGGCTGAGAGGATATGAGAGTCATTGACAGAGGATGAGGTTAACACGGCCTCATGTTGACGGCTGAATGGAGCACAGGGAGTGGAAAAGTGGAATGCCAATGTGTGTGGGACTTGACAGAAGAGCATGTCAGAGCACTCAGTCATCTGTTTCAGCCAGCTGAGCGCTGAGGGATGTGATCAGCTGACTGCTGAAAATACTGCTTTTTCCCAGGTTGTCCTCTTTAGAGTCACAGCTCAGAGAGATCGATCTGCTCAGGACTACATCAGGGGTCAACGTCAACATTATATTTACATTATGGAATTTGTTTTTGGTGTTTGTTTTAGCCATTCAATAGAGAAGTTGTTACAACTATAGTGCCTGTAAAAATGTCCTTTTGTGAATCAGTTTAAACATATTATGCCTCTGACAGCACTACAAGGTTGTGTAATTAATCGAACAATTAATGAGAAAAAAAGGTATGTAATCTGTACATTTTCCACTGGCCAAATCAGAATTGTGTACCTATGAAAGCACTAATAACAAATCCTCTGCAGACAAAAACAAACTGACTGTGTGTTTTGCTTTGTCTCAGTAAGCGTGTCTGCCAGTGAGTTAGTTCAGAGTAGATGGAACGAGTCAAATACTCCAAAGCCTGAGGGAGTTTATGCCCTCAAAATATGCATTATGACACCAATTAACACTGGTGAAGTACATATTTTTAAGACTTTTATTTTACTTAATTGAAAAGGCAGGATACTTAATGTCTAATGATAATATATCAAAGCAGACCGTACAACCATGAGAGACATATCCACATGCAAGAGGACAGAAATATTTTTAATGAAAAAAACGTAAAACATTTTTTGATTCTAAACTCAGTAGTGATAATTTTGTGTAGTAGATTTCATGGAAAGATGAACAGCATATAAGACAGGACCTTGAACATGTTTAAAAATGACTGGGTATGGTAAACTGATAAAAGTGAAAATATGCAATCTTGCTCTTGGTTAAAATGTCCTGACAGATGTTAGATTTCAGAGCTAATCCCTAAGACAGCTGTGCTTCTCCAAATAATTTCGCATTTGCACTTGAAATCTATTTTACTGTCTGTTTATTTGGAAACAAGCAAACAACTCCAGGTTTTGATCTCCAAGCCTTAAGGTATTCGAATACCTTTGCCTAATGATAAAGTCACCTTAATTGTGGTCTATGATATTTTGGTTTGAGAAATCAAAGCTGTTTTTCGATAATCTCACTTTTCGCAGTCCTCCCTCAGTCATCTGCTTGTCTTAAAGTAATTACTGTAAACCATTGTAAAAGATTCACAGCTTTACCTTGATTCCATCCTGCCATAGATGCTCTCGCTGGAGTCTTTCTGCTTCACTTGCTAACCTCTGAAAGATAAAACACAGAAACAATCACATTAGAGGAGCAAGAATGATGAAAATATTTGCAAATGGAAGTGGGTGTCTGTCAAATTCCTGTCAACAACTTCTGACAAGCACCCACTTTCATCTGCAAATGCACAGAGAAATTTGTGGTTAAAACAAGGTGGTTAATCAAATTTTCCTCTTCTTACGCTCTTGATTCCTACGGGCAGTTACAGTTTATAGATACTATAGCTGTTCTCCGACTTATGTGTTTTCAACCAGTCATTGAAACATAAGTGTAAAATATAATAGTTTATATTTTCAACAAGCAGCTTAGTTTCAACCTTGAGAATATCAAAATACAGACTCTTCTTAGACAAATCATGAACAAATATTTCCAAGTTTTCCTTAAATCCTCAGACTCTTGTCTTAAAAAAGTGCAAGTGCTGCAGAAAGTCTTTGCTTTGTCAGCAGTTATTTTTCAGCAGAATGAAACAAAATCAGATATGCAGTTATAAAATGAAAAATGAAATTAAAAAAATATATATTTGCGTATGTATGCATGTGTGTATATATGTATGTGCATTAGTATATGTGCATGTATGTATGCGTATGTATACATATGTATATATTTATGTTTATACATGTTTAAATATGTATGTGTATATATATATATCTTTTGACAATCATTTTTCTCTTAATGAAAAGCACTTTGAGCTGTAACTTCATCTGCATGCATTGTGATATATAAATTAATTTTGATTGATTGATTAATTATATTTACATTATTGATTAAAAGGTACATGTCAGCCAACATAAGGGTCAAACTGCTAAATTTACCACTGATTATGTATGTATATATATATATATATATATATATATATATATATATATATATATATATATATATATATATATATACATTTTTTTTTTGTTAAAAATGTAGTTAAAGATGACATGACACAGTTATGGAGTCACTTCAGTGTCTGTCCTTTACTCACATCAAGTGCTTTACGTTTCTTAGCCAGCAGTTTCTCGATGTCCGAGGCCACCCTCTCCACAATCTTCCGAGGCTGATTCTTCACCAGACTGAACCGTCGTCTCTCCTCATTGTAGATCTGTAAATTTTTAATGCACCAAATGAAAATCTTAAGAGCAATAACTGACCAGTTGCTCGACTGTGTATTTTCTGCTGAGCTAATGTCCTGCCATCGACAGCTTGTAACCTTTCACATATTGTCCGAGCCGACTGAACTCTAATCTGTTAACATAAGTGCAGTTATTGGTCGAGGCAATGTCTATGAGGTGTTTTCTGTTAATGTGTCCTATAACAAAAATAAGAACCTTCCTGTGCCTTATTCTGTATTGTATAACTTGGTATCACACTGTATTCTGTTGTACTACATTACATCTCTCAGAGGGGTATCAGGCTACCATCATTCATTAACCTTTTAATCCCATCTATAACAGGATTGAACAACTGCAAAGATGCTCATTGTTGGTCACGTGATGAGAAGCATGTCACGCTGACAAATCTGTGTTGTTAAATGAAAGTATTTTCTTTTCAGAACTCGTAATCAGTGGAAGATTGTCTGAACTCAGTCTCATTACTCAGAGAGCTGATCACTGTGTATGTTAAGTCTGTGTCATCTTTGTGCACATGAAGGCTGCTGATGACACTGATCCACAAGCAGACAAGATACACGCAGTGAGTGTTAACCAGCTATACTGCAATACCTTGTTCTGCTGCTTGTCAGTGGGCTGACTGAAAATAAGGTTCATCAGTGGCACCAGCTTGCTGCTGTAACTGATTATTTTTTTATCATTATTATTATTTTGTAGGTGTGTGGCCTTTGCACACAAAGCCTGTACCCAAAAATGTTGCCATTCAAAAGAAATTTGTGAATTTCGAGAATGTCATGTTTGCACTCTAACTCTGAAATGTATTTCTGTCATTTTTTTCAGAGCAGATTGAATTCCCTGCATTTTTGTTGCATCAGTCAGAGCCTTTTAAGGGAGATTTTTTGACTGTTAAAGCAGCGGCTGTAGCTCCTTTCTCCCTCACTTCCCCTCCCTCACATTAATACTTCCCTTCAAACACCTTGCTGTGCATTTTCTGTGGATTTCAACCATGGAGATCGATGGTATACCATACAAAATATAAGACTAGACCTGCTAAACTTGAAAGATGCCCAGTCTCTTTCTCTAAGGAGCTGTTTAGCACTTACCACTGTGCTGCACAACCCTGACACATCTGCAGACTCTTTCGGGAGTGGATTGTCTGAGGCATGATTGCTGCTTTGTCATATTTTGTCTTGTACTGATTATTTCTGCACTGGATAGAAAATAAATGCACTTGAACTCAGTGTGCAAGGTTTGTGTCCCTGACATACTTTATTGGATAATAAAAAAACACATAACAAAAGATTCAGCGTGCAGACCATGGTTGACATGGTTGACAAGTAACACAATGACAAGCAACAACATTATTCTATGTACGGCTGCATGTATGCCATGGTGTTAACAGATAAAATGATACTAAAGAAAATAAAAATTAAAAAAAGGAGATAAGATGTGAAATACAAAATTGCTTCAGACTCAGAAGGAGTGTCCTGTATAAGAAAAACTATTGTTTAATTTAAATTGTAATTAACCTATAAAAAACAACAAAATACATGTAGTATAGATTTTTTTAACTTAAAAAACAACAGTATATGATGCAAAAAAATGTGCATGTTAGTTTCCAATACCATTTAGCCCTTCTATAAAGCAAGAAAATAAAAATAAACAAAGGTTTTCTGACAAGGTATGTTGGACCACTTTTAAATATGCACCACCTGGAAAAGCTACGTCTGTTAATTCAATACAATAGTACATTCCTGACAGTAACACTCAAGCACATTGGTGAGGTAAACTATGGTCTCAAAAGCCACGCATCTTCCATTATACTATGTGAGCTTTCAGGATATAGAAGTTAAACTTCACTGTCAAAAGATTAAAAAATAAATAAAATCAAAGTCAGACATCAAAAAAAGCTGACGGACTATTTTAGTCAGAAGTCTCCTGGCGAGCCTTCAGCTCAGTGGAAGCTTTCAAAGACAGATTTGGTTTACGAGATGCCCTCAATAAAAAAAAGATCAGGTGTTTTCAGGACATCTAGCGTCAAATGCTGAATCTGTTTCCACATGCTCATATCCCGCCTGCTCATAAACTGAGGCACAAAAAGGATCTGTCTTACTCTGTCACGTTTAGACCTAGCCCTGAACTCTTTGCTATATGATCTATTCTTACTACACAAACATACCAGCTGTATATTATTGCACAGAGACAGTATGGGGACCGGGGAGTTCAGGCAGCTCATAATCAGATATGTGCAGGCCTACAGTAGTTTGATATAAGCTCCTTGTCTGCTTTATTTTTTCAGGACATCACACTCTATTTATAAGAACAGAGAGAAGATATAGGTGAGACAGAAAGGAGGCTCTAACCTGGATGAATGCATGTTTTAAACTTGCACATTCAGGGTATGAAAGCCTTCTTGCTTTACATTGACTGCAGAAAATGAAATCATGGCATTTTACAGTTGTGCTCTGACCAGATTCTGTATCAGCATGCAGTGAGAAATGAGAGTGCTTCTGCAGACTGTGTGCTGACTGAGAAGTAATAAAACGTGGGATCCACCCAGTATTGAGATGCACTACAACAGAAGAGCATAACGCAGATATAAAGCTTTATATCAGAGTATAAAAAAGGAGATGTAAGACCTGATAATGTTGACTCAACTAACAAAAGCACTTGCCAACCAGCAATCAAAGAGTTAAGCATTTAGCATTGAGAATTGCTTACAAAGCCTTTAAATCAGTTTAATTTCTGCTGGTTTGCAGCCACTTACATTTAAAAGCATAACAGTGTTGACTTTGCAGATTTTCTCTTGTTCTAAATGTAAAAGCTTTATGCCCTTCAAAAACAAAAATTGAGTTTTTAAGAGAAGGACAACCATTTAAAAGCCCTGCTCAAATATCTTAATGTATTGCGACTTAAAAAAAAGCAATATAAAAAGCAGGTTTATGTCTCAGTAGCCATCTCAACAACCTCATTATATAAAATCCTGTTCTTTTTGGTCAAGGATAAAAACAATATTTTATTTAAATTACAAGTATTTCCCAAAAGAGCTAAAACTGCTCTTAGTTACTAGAGCATAGCAGCTCTGTACTCCATCCGGAGTGTTTAAGTAGGATGGAGGGATTAATGTGGAGGCAGAGAACATGTGAGTGTCACATGAAGGTATTTGTGGAGGCTGCAGGCTGACCATCTGCTCTGCTGTGACACAACAGAGAGGACACGAGCGGCCACTCTCTGCTGAGGAAAACGCCTCCACACACCCTCACAGAGCAAGCCTCTCTTGCCCCCTACAGATGATCTTTGGTCCTGGTTTTTGGCGTGTACCTTGACAAGAACAACCCTTTGTAACAAGGCACCTGCTACTGCCAGGACATTGAGTTTTTCCAATAACGTTTTGAACGTGAAAGATACATGATGAAAACCTCAGCATGAAAAACCTTCTGTAAGACCAATAAACTGTGTTTCAGCTTTAACCCATGACTCTAGATTTATTAAAAACTACTGTGAGTGAATGTAACTTTATTTGCATTCATCTGCTTTTTCTGCATGTACTCTCTGCTCTTATTGCAGAGAGTACATGCCCTCTGGGTGCAGGTATAGGACTCTTAAATACAGAAGGGCCCGTTTTAAGAGGAGTTTTGTTCCATCTGCTCTGGCTATACTGAACAATCTACCTCCATGACTTAACCTACTTGCCAGACAATGACAATGTTAAGTGCTGTCTTGCTCTGTATTTGTTTGTGATTGTCCATTGTTCTGTTTTGTGTTCTGCATGATGGTGTACTTTGGCAACATGATATGGAAGCTGTGGAAACAAATTTCCCTTTTCTGGGACAATAAAGGTTCATCTATCTATCTTGTTCTTAATTTTGTGTTGTTCTTTAAAGTCTACTGCAGCCTAGAAATAAGATTTTCTACTGGACCGTGGGCCAAAGCTACTTGGCAAATGCTCAACACATCTTCCTTTGACTCCTCTCAGCTCTGTGCAGCACCTGTGCAGCAGTTCATCACTCAGTGCACAGATTATCAAGAACACTGAGCTTAAGGATGTGAAAAACAAAATCACATTTGGAATAAATTCTGTCCCAGTGCAGGGGAGAGTAAGAGAATGGAACAACTTCACCTTGTTTGTTACATAATATATATCTCTGTGATGCGCTCATTAGGTCTCATCCACATGGATTTCTGCTATTTAACAAGAGGGAAATTGCACTTAAAAGCCTCAATTATTGATGCCAGAACATAAAAAAATCTATGGTGTAAATCAGGCTTTGGCCCTTAAATTTAGTTCAGGGGATGTGCCAGGCAGGCTTGTACAGAATGTTCACAGGCTTTTGTAAGGTAAGACTGGATTTATTGGGCCCAATCTCTAAACTCTAGTGCAGCCGCAGAACATAGTTAGAGATCTTGGCTTTGACCTTATCATTCTTTGAAGATTGCAGATCATCATCATATTCTGTATTCCTCACCACCACCTGGGTCTAGACTCCCGTGGGGGAATCCTATCTTGCACTCAACTTCAGTACTCCAAGTAGTTCACCAAGACATCACAATGGAGTCTAAGTGCCAAAGAGGTGCTAAACACAAAAGACATTGCACATTTTTTATCAAACAATCTTGTAAAATAAATAACTGTCCACTTAAATTTGGTCTCTACCGATTAAAATATTGTTATCCTCTTATCAGCTTATGTTTCGTGTTGCCAGGTTCTTGCCAATATACAGGACTGTCACCTAAAACTTGATATTGTAAAATCTGTTCAAGCAAGGGGTGTAAAAATCCTTGCTCGAACTGTAAATAGACATTCAAATTGAAACCAAGCTGACCATTCAATACTTTATTGACCTCAGAAACAGGAGGTACACCTCAAGAAAATGGAGGACAGGCAACGGCACTCTGTGGAAGCACTCTGGTCTTCACAAACTGCTGATATCAAAATAAAAAAACAAGACAGGGCTGAGTGTGGATAATGTGCAAAGCAGCTAGTGTACTCCTCATCCATGACAAATCTGCAAGCCCATTTGTCGACCTTCAACCTAGTTGTGACAGAGTAGTGTTCAGCCCCAGGGCAACCACGTTCTTAAACTATATCATGTAATACATATTCTGCCCTAGATGAAATTTGTCAGATGCTGCACACATTCAGCTGCAACAAGAGTAATAAATACAAACAATTAAGGCAAACATCCTTGTGTTCTTTAAAAAAACACATTTCTAAGTTCTTAACATGTATATGTTAGTGTGGTACTTTAAAGACATAAAAACAATGCCCCCCCCCCCACATAGGGCATTACATGGTCATCTTATGAAACAACAGGATTTTTACTCACACATGTAGATGTTATCAAACTCAAATTTCAGGGAACATGATTCAAGATATTCTAAATGTGAGCACTGTAGGCGTCTTTCTTATCATTGTAGGCATTGTACAAAATGTAAAAGATCAATATTATATGCAAATAAGATACTTGGTGCCAGGAAAAATGTTGGCAAGAAAATCCTAAACAGAGATTATTCTTTGAGACAAATGGAAGCAAGAGCTATCAAAAGAACTCTTGTTTGTGGAGAAACAGAGGAATCATTTCAAAGAAAATTTAAAAGTAGTTTTTGCCTGATGTCCCCACTAAGCTTCATCTACTTAACCTAATGGATTAACAACTTTGTACACTGAGCTTTCTGCTCAGTGCATCTTTTTTATAGAATTACTGCAGCCCAAATGAGCAAGACACATACACTTTAAAAAGAAAGAGCGACACACTCACCCCTTTCAGCTGCTGAGCTCCGGTGATGTGCTGAAACACTCTGTCAATCTCCTGCTCGATACGCCGGGCCCAGTGCATTATCCTGTGGAGAGACAGCACAGGCCGACTGTCATTCATCACAAACAGGAGAAGAGGATACATGTGGTCATGCGTGTGTAGATTTCAAATAAGCAGTGATGGTGCAATTATTACAGTATTTATAAGCTGCTGTTCATTTTGCTCCCTCACCTCAGGCCCCTGTAGTTTACACCCTTTCATACAATAGAGAGGCTGCAACAATTTTAAAGATGTTTTAACTTCGTATTTTGGCTTGGATTTTATATTATTCATGAGATTAAATGGTGACAGGGCAGTTTCATGTTTATGTTTTTGATAGTAGTGCTGTTTAAGGTGTCAAAATGGAAACACTGAAACTAAACAGTGTACTCTTAAAACATTTGGGGTTATATTGCACTGCTACAGTTGTGTGGCTAATGAAAAAATAATTGGCTAGGAATGAGCCTTAGACATATTGACCTTGGCCTTTGACCTTGAAGCTCCAAGCAGAAATCTGTTTGTTTTCACATCATAAAGGAAATGCACGCATACACAGACTCAAAGTAAAACAATATCACATTCATTAGATCCAAGGATGTTCGACCTTCTACCATTAAAACATATCAGTTCATCTTAGTGCCAGAGGGGACATCTATGTGAAATTAATACCCTCACAGGATTTTTGAGGTATAACAATCCAGGGGGTAGACATGTTGCCCTATGATCTATGGACTACAACCTCCAAATTCTAATCAGTTCATCTTTATTTCAGAGACACTGAGGTGCAAAGACCATCAGAAATCCCTTAAAGTGCCAGAAAGAAATTGTGGCTTCATATCCCTGTCCCATTGGCCAAAGTAGGTATTTGCACCAATAACTTGATAAAAAACATCTACCATCTGTGACAAAAACCTGCTATGCCTCAACTGCATACTTTAGAGACAGAACAATCCCATTCATCCTGCAACATTCTCGTAAATGAATCAGCAATGATATCGTGGTTACTTCACTGTATGACAGAAGGGATCAAAACAAAGCGACAGACAGCACTTGTTTTAGTGAGAGCAGCTGAATGTGTGTTAAGCCAGGTAATCAGATTTGTTGACTCATCGTAATTCTGTGAGGGGATATTTACAAAGCAAAGAAAATACAGATTGCTACAGTATTATTCTATAAGTATGTAAATAGCTTTTAAACCTCCCGTGGCTGCCAGGATTACTGGATGCTGATGGATTTTTCTCCCAGAGTCCAAAAATAGAGAGAGTAATGAGGCAGGGAAAACAAAACATCCTTCTTGTTGCAGGAGTTAAGGGCTTCCATAAAAGGACAATTCAGTAAAGGAGATGTTTACATTTGGCTCAAGAGTCATGGAACTTAACAACCTCTGGGCTTTCGCTCAAAGTTCAACATGTTTTGTTTCAGCCTGATGCAATTAACTTATTTTGCAGAGGAGCAACATCTCTGTAATTGTCAAGAGACACTGTGTTGTTTAGCTGTGAGCATTTTGTGTTATAAAGCAGCTCTTTTGAATAAAGAAGACTTTCAGCATTCACAGACTGCATTCAGAACATTCAGCCTGATGAAGTCTACTAAAGACAAAACATAACCCTTTATGACTGACTTTTCTCAGGAGTGCTTTGAGACTGAAAGGAATTTTCATTA
Source organism: Scarus forsteni (assembly GCA_036419115.1). Classification (NCBI taxonomy): domain Eukaryota; kingdom Metazoa; phylum Chordata; class Actinopteri; order Labriformes; family Labridae; genus Scarus; species Scarus forsteni. The sequence continues at coordinate 31,325,591 of JAZDUH010000152.1, forward strand.
GAATATTTTTTATAAATATTGGTAACCATAAAAGCTACACTTACTTGATTTATATGCTCACACTTTGTATCAACTTTTTAAAGAAGCTCAACTGCAAACTAAAATAAGAAAGAAATCCCACATAGAGCTGACTAACATTGGCAAGTGCAGCCAGTTCTTTGGTGTCATGCTGCATTCTTGAAATTGAAGACACCAGTTCTGATATCAAGTTTTAACTATGATGTCTTTAATCTAGCAAAGCTTTGCTTGTTATATGTCATGTAGTTAATTTCTAGAAATCTAGAGCAGTTGATAATACAGGAGTTTTTGTCCCACTTCAGCAAATTACAGTTTTCTTTAAAAGACCTTGCAGTGTTTGAACATTACATGAAGCACATTTGACATATACACTGAAAATGGAAATTAAATCCCCTAATCTTCCACATCCTATAACGTAACACTGTGATATGTTTTTACAAGAGCCTCCAAATGTCTTTGTCCATCAAACTTGACAGCTCTTGAATTGTAAAATGGGCTTTATCAAAGAGCTCAGCCCAATCTAAGAAAACCCTGGGGACATCTCTACTGCATCATCAAGGTTATTTTCTCACACTTTTAATATATTTCTTAGGAGCCACACAGGAAATTATGTAACTGTTTCCACTGACTAATTCTAATCTGCCTAAAGAAGCAAACTGACTGAATCTAAGGTCCAGAGGGCTGAAGCAGGAAAAAAACAACTATGGACTAAACATTTAATATGAATGCCAGTGTAAATTTGATGATAAGCATGGTAAAATTGATAGACTTAATAACTCTGTCACATATAACATGCTCCACTCACATTTGGATACTGTTTTTGCTGTTTGATTTGCCTTGACAGGCAGGCAGCTGTGTTTTACAGAAAGAACTTAAACTACATATATGCTTATTATCATGTATGTAGTTTAATACAGTTTTTGTAAGCTATATTATTTGGGCTTTTTGCCTCAATTGAAAGGCAGAGGATTGTCTTACAAGGGGGAAGGAGAGAGGGAAGGAACTTAAATAACTGTATTGGACTTTTAATAACAGTTGTGTCCAAATTCAGGGGCTGCATAATTCGGAGGGCACATTTGAAGACCAAGTAAAAATCAAAAGCAGTGCCATTTTGCTGACTTGTTCGGTATGGCTGACAAATGCGTTTTTCCTGCTCTGGTCAATGATCCTAAAACATATGAAGTGTTTCACATAGTGCCTCTCTCCTTCTTAACTACCATTATGGGAAAAGAAGAGAAGAAAAAAATCAATTTAAATCAATCTGCATCAGTAAATCATTACATCACTGCACTGTCAGTGATGTGGTGACACTTCAGCGTTGATCTGACCCCTTTAAAAATATTATATATCGGGGTGCTGGTTTAGCGGAGTGGTTAGCAACCAGGCACCCCATGTACTTGCTTCTGCCGGTCCAGGTTCGAATCCTGCCTGTGACCAGTTTGCAGAGTGTCTTCCCCTACTCTCTCACCCCCTTTCACAAGCCTATCCACTGTCTCTCTCCTATCAATAAAGGCACAAAATGCCCAAAAAATACATTAAAAAAAAAAAAAATAAATAAAAAATATTATACATCAGCAAATATTGTTCATTCTCAGAGTTGACCAAGAAATCTAATTAGCAAGCAGCAAACTGTATTCTGAACAGTGATGGCATAGACAGCTTCACAGCTCTGTATATTTCACACACAATGCAATTTACTTCTGGTACAAATGCAACGCACACAAGTTCACAATTGAGCATATAATGTCAACTCGTGGTAGACAAAAATAGAACTTCTGCTACGGGTAAACAATGTCCTAACTGAATGCAAACATCCATTTTTGCACTGCATCATGCAGAGTTACTCACCTGCTGTCTATACTACATCTGCCAACAACTTGATTCTACTATACCCAGTGTTTTCCTCTGTAAACAGTACATCAAGTGCTTTCATTCTTCTAATGGGCTCATCAATAAACAGCTCATTGAAAACCAAATACTTCACCCTAGCTGTAGATGGAGTGCGAGCCAGTTAAAAATTACTGTAATTTAAGTATACAATATATATCTAGCCTTTAGCAGACGTGGTATTTATATTTTCCATCTCAAAACCAAACAGCTCAACACAAAATTATATCCAATTAGGAAACTTTCCAAAGCTATAATCTCATAGAAAAGTGTTTTTTTTAATGTTTTTTTGGTTTTGTTAGCCTTCAATATATCAGTGCATCTCACTGAGAATAAAAAAGATACAGTGACCTGACTAAGTTGGTGAGTAAGTCAGTTATAAAAATCTTGGTAATGATGGTTATTTGAAGCCATTATACATATTTTTTTTCCCAAAAGCATTGACAATGCTTCAGAAAAGACCCATACAGTAGCCACTGGTGCAAACTGGGTCTATTTATTATCTATTAACTATGAAGCTAAAACAAAACACTTTTATCACTTTTATTATTATGTTGAAATGCTGAGTCAGCATTTCAACATATTGTTCTCCCTAAACTCCATTTTGTTCTTTTTCTTCTTCTTATTCCTCACTCTGGCACCTTTCACAGGCTTCAAATTTGCACAGATTTTCACAGAAAAGAATTGACATATGCAGCATGTTCAGGAGAAGTGCGCTTGTATTTTTCACAGGTCTAACAGTTATACTTCTTACAGTAAAAAATAATTTCTGCATGTATTTTTACATTGAAATCAATGGGACATTTCCGCAGGTCTGCTGAAAACTTCAGCAACTTTAAAGCTCCAAAGATTGGGCATGCTTCCACCTACAGACTACATTCATGCTTTAAAAGTTGCACTGACTTCTCAGCTATTTTTACATATCTTCAGCTTTTTGCTGGCGTCTATGTTTTTTTAAATATGAATTTTTAAGCAACACCAACTTTTGAGGAAATCCTTCTTGTTAGAGCACGTCAGACCGAAGCCCCGGACAGCCGAGTGCTGCAGTTTGAAGCGCATTTTTAACTTGTCACTGTGTTAACATTTTGAACAGTACAGATATGAGAATTATATTAAACGTTTCAGCAGGTTCTTGGGATGCTCATGGTGAAATCCTTTTCCTGATATCTATTCCGGTTTAGACACAGCGAGTGTTCGTTTACCCGGAAGTACCGAGCATTATCAGAGTGCCCTATGAGACACATAGGATAAGTACCGTGCTTTCCATGACTCAGCATACTTGGCCCCGTGGTTGAAAGGATCGGGCAGCGGACTATGACGCGAGAGGCCCGGGTTCAAGTCTCAGCTGAGGCAGTCATACTTTTCTTCCATTTGGTACAGATTCTTCGTTACAATGGCGTAATCATGCTTGTCTTTACACAGCCTTATTTTGGACGTATTACACTGACTGGCCACTTTATTAGGTACATCTACAGATATCAACACATTTAACCATGTTACAAAACAGTCATTCATTTTCTGCTTTCTTTCACAACTGCAAACGGTTTTTAGTGCACTTTTCACTAACTGCTACAATTTCTGGGATATGACTGTTGAAGCAGTATCAACTTTTGCACATTTCTTTGAAGTTACAGCATGGTCACGTGACCTGCACACCTGAGCTCCAGTATCTATAATTTTCTGCAAACATTTTTGTTGCACATTTCACACATTTTCAGCCGTGATTTACTGCTTACAACTATTCATGTCACATTTTCAACTTTCTTTGCATTACTTTTAGCAATTTCATTTCACAGTTTCAGCAGTCACACTCAGCATTTCAACGCATTTCCTGCATGGAAATGCAAATTCTCTAGTCTAAATATGTTTTCGTTTGCATGCTGAAATGCATTTTGCCATTTTGTGTTGTACTAGAGTAAATATTAGAAGATTTTTAAATTTTATGATTGACACTTTTTAAAAGAGAAAAAAACTGACTAAAGGGCCAGTGTGAGGAGGGTCGCATATAGTCACTGGGTTTCCAGTTGCACAACCCTGTTTTAAAGTAAGCATTACTACAGCCTTACACATGCTGTCAGAATGAACGCAGCATCCTGCATCAGAAGAGATGGAGTCTTTCATTCACATCAAGTCATGAAGGGTTTAGGGGAATGCTTTTAGCCACAGGGAAGATGATAAACACACATTTTTTTTCTAGTAAAGGCCTTTTAAATACTGCAATCTTTCTGCCAGAGATGCCTGTTCACACTCACAAAACCTGAATAAAGACCTCCATGATCTGTGAATAAATATAATATCAATAAAATCCTCATCTCTCTTCCTCACCTGCCTTGTCTTATCACTTTGACTGACTCACTCTGTTATTTGGTTGTGCAGCCAGGATAAATGGATAGGACAAGACTTGGCACAAAAGAGACATTTATTTGAGCTTTCTGGCTAATTTGTTCGAACCAGGAAATAAATCTTTATACCCTGAAAATCACCCTGAAACCCAAAAGTGCCAGACAGTCCATTCTTTTTCAGTCAGACAGCTTCAAGCAGAGCAACAAGACAGCATTGCAGATTAAAGTCTGGTTGGGCTTGTTTCTTGTGTCTGAAGAGCCACAAATTTTAACACAGTTGTCCACAACACAGGAAAGCACAGTTCACAATAAAGGACCAAACATCTGAGGGCTATTTCTTTCATTGAATTGAGTTTTATGCAGGTAGCACAGTGGATCCACAGGCTCACTGCTTGAAAATGATCAAAACATATAAACAAAATTGAGGGATACAGTATATGAATATATTATTACATCCTGAACAGTTTTAGGAATGATAACTGTTGACTTCTAAGACAAGATCAATTAAAGCAAAATACACCATGTCTCCCTTTCTGCAAGCTATGGAGTAGGTTATTTTTCCCTACAGAGGTAACAAAAAAACTTACCTGACCAACAAGATTTTGGCTGAATGACAGTTTATCAACCCGGTAGCCGTCCATCAAAACTGAAGGTTTAAACTACAGACCAGTGCCTTGTGAATTACAGAGGATTCACACTTAAAGGGCTGCTGCAGGAATCTGAGGTATATGTTTTTTAGGCTTTTTTTACAGGCCTATTTTAGATATGACTGAATGCTTTACAAAGGCACTCTGACAAGCACGGGAAGATTTAAAAGTGAAATTATTTTCAGCTCGAGGCAGTGGAGGCAGCAGCAGAAAAAGAAGAAAGTGGTGCCTGAGAAAAAAAAGAGCAGCAGATTTTGACAACCGTGAAGGTAGCAACCATCTGCTGGAAATGTAATTATTAATTATCCTTTTTAGAAACATAATGTGGTTGTCATAAGGTGTAATATTCCTGAAATGTATCGCAGGTTGGTGCATTATAACTGTAGCTCTGGGACCTACAGCACCTTTGCTGATCAGGCAGTTACTTCTTGATAGAAAGATTTCCAAATATAACACATTTCACATGGTGAGTCAGCACCTTGTGCCTCACAGTCTTCTTATAGGTTTAGCAGTATGTAATGTAAATCATTCGTTTATAATGTATAGCTGATACATATTTGTTGAACATCTGCTTTTAAATGCACTGTAGGGCTGCTTGACTCAAGACAAACAGGGTGTTCATGAACTCTGCTTTTGTAATGATCTTATTTTCATCAAAAACATGTGCCTCACAGACATAAGCACAGAAGGGCAGGTAAACAGATAGTTGAGGATATCTCTTATTACTCAAAGCCACCAATAACACATGGATGGAAAATGACAAGATGTGACTAATACTAATGCCGTTAATAATTCTGCTTATACATACAGTTCTTCAATAAATGAGGTTCATGTATTAAGTTAGGTTCAGGAGTATGACCATGCCACAAACCACACGTCCAATAGGCTGACAAATCCAATTATACTCAGCCATCCCTTGTTACTCCACTTGTCTGCAACTATTCAATCCACCCTCCCACCCATTACTCCCCATGACTAATTCTTCATCTTTTTCAATCAGATCCATGCCCACCTCATTCTAGGTGGGGGGTTGAGATCAGCTTGGACAGGATACGTCCTGAGTCTCCCTCTGCCAAGCTTCACCATGTCTTCCAGACCAGCCTAATTCACAACATATCTACATCACACACTTATCACTCTTATTCCACATATTCCTAAATCCTCATTAAATGTTCGATTTGTGGTGTGGTCCTTGCTAGCGAATCCCATTACCAATTCCTGATGTTTTTCTGTGTGTTAATAAGTTGACCTACATAGGTTTTTAATGGCAACGATGTCAAACACATGGCACTCCTGACATTCAGTGCAGTGATGTATTAATACTTAGCTGTTGATGGCGTTTTCTCTTACTGAAATTTGTGATGTAGGCTTCTTTTTGTCCAGAACTTAGCTACAATTTCCACCGTCTTTGAAGAGTTTTGACTTTTTTTTAATCATTTCTACTGCCTCCTGTAGAATATGCAGAACAAGGTGGAAGGAATTGATAAGAGAAATGACAAGCAAAAAGACTTATGATATGCATTCCATTAATGAGCTGGTTAAAGAATCTCATCTGGAATTTGGTTTCAATTCCTATCCTTAACATAATTTCTTTTTCTAGTTTAATTAAATTTTAGAGGAGACTCTGAGAAAGCACTCAACAATTCTGAATGACATCCTAACAACCAACAGAACAACAGAAACAGACAGCACAGCAAAAGGATACAAATAATCAGAACTTTTCATATAATAGCTTATTTCTAAAAAAAAACAAAAAAACAACCCCATCAGGATAGCTATCAAATTACATGGCCATAGAACAAGCTATGCTTTGGGTCAAGCCTCGCTGTATCTTTTCCTGTGAAAAAAACCTTCATGTTTGTGTCAGTTTAAGTTTCATCGCGCTATACAAGGCAGTGCTCATAAAATATTTGCTACTTTTTACATCAGGATTTATGGTGCCAAGTTAAAGGCATTTCAGATGCTTTAAAAGCCTCATGAACTGTTGAGATGCTTTGAATTTTTGATGACGTGTGAGAGGAGAGACATAACCAACCTATATCATCCATCAACAGCACATTCATGATCAAACATAAAAAACAGTTTTCTTTATTTCTGGAAACAGGAATTTAAGAAACGTTTGGATCTTTCTGAACTTTCTGCAAGGATAAGCAGTTATTTTTTTTACATAAGGAAGGGAGAATTACTGAAATACTAGATGCCAAATCTTATATCACATGGTCAAAAAAAGTTGATTAAGTAGGAATTGGTTGAAATGCTGGGATATGTTCAGGAAACTTATCCAGGCATTTAAGGAAATGTTAATACTTTTTTCCTGGAACTAAAAAAAAATCAGACAAGATTTTTTGCTTTTTAGAATTGGGAAATTTCTGCTTGAAATTCTTAAAGTAGTGGTGTACATTTTGGGTTCAGTACGAATTTCTTGAAACAGAATGAACTTATTTCTTCCTATAAACATTGGTGGCCATTTTTTGCCAGATTTATTTGAAAACTTGCAAGAAATGTGGGTAACTTCCCGGGGTTTTTATTGTAAATCAGTGGAGGCTTTGCGGATTTCCACAGGATTTTTTAAGTATGAATTTGTCAGAAACTTTTGTCAATTTCTTGAAGGGATTATTACAGGTTTTTGTTTTTTTGTTTGCTTTTTAAAAAATGTGTGGGATAAAAGATACTGAAAAAAAGATATTTCTTACACACATTAAATGTTACTGGCTTCAAAATATATTCTTTCCAACATTTTCAGGCAAAGCTGCTGTGTTCATTTGATATTTTAACACATGCACATCAGAAAAGTTAGCATTTCTTTTCATATATGCATGTTCATTTGTGAATAATAATATGAAAATCTTATATATAAACAAATTTTAAAAAATGTCAGAGGAAATCTGCACAGGGTTCCCCTCCAGTTATACAAATTAATTATGAAAACCAACAGATCATACTGAATTCATGACAAATGCTGCATGTTTCAGAGAGAGTCTGTTCAACAAGTTCTGCAGAATATTCAACATTTATTAGTTAAGTGTAAAAAATCTGAGTATGAGAACTGATGGGGTTTGTTGCATGGGTGTAAACCACAGAGCTACAGATCTGTTTCCCCTTGTGAGTCAGTGCAGCTGAGGCTCACTCCTAACTTTAACACTGTGTGCTCCATTTCCTCTCCTCAGAGCCCTGTGGGATGTCACAAAACTCTGGATCGCAGCGCTGCATTGAGGCAGCAGAGCAGCATGCTGCACTTGTGCCTTTTCTCAGTTACCTGCTTTACTCGCACTCTCCTGAGACGACAGTGAGAAGTGTGTGAAGTGACCCACATTCACTTACAGCACAGAGAAGAACTGAGGGGAAGAGGGTGGAGCAGGAGAGTGTGAGGTGGAGCATTAGAAGCAGAAAGAACAATCAGTTAAACAGTATCATACCTGGCAATTAAGAAACAAGGTCCTTAGTGGGGATGGGATTAAAAAAACAATTCCAGTTGATAATCAGCTCCAGGAATCAATACCATTTGTCCCTGCACATCTGTCAAGTCACGCTCTCATCAGAGGCAGTCAGCATGAATGACAAAAAAGTCAAAAAAACTATTCCTGGCACACAGGAAACAGAAGCAGTCAAAAGTGTGGTTAAATTTAACACAATATAACCAACTTTAATACTTCTAATGTCTGTGACTTCAGGCAAGGGTGAAAACAACAGGAACCTGCATTTGTCTGAGCAAAACAGTATTAAATATCAGATGTGCCATGTGTTTGATGTTGCCAACCTTAAAGCTTTTGCTGGCCTGCTTCATTGCACAGAAGATCCTCAGGAATCAAAAAGGGAACCGATAAAGAGTTGGATCCATCGGCAGATTGATGATGGCACTGGTATCAATAAAACTTAATTAATCTCCATCCCTATTCCTCAGCCCCAAATACAGGGAATTTCTTTTTTTCCAGCTAAAGCCAATGTGTACCCATGAGTAAAGATGATTCTGTCTAGGGTTTTGAGCTGCACATCTGGATCTAAGGTCAGGACAAATTTCAACATGCTTATGCATTACTTGTTGTGCACTATGATCCATCAAACAATGGTAGCTCATGGCCAAATCCACTGCTCTGGCCAGCAGGATAAATTGCTGAAATGTTTCATATTTCAGTTGTGCACAGAGGAGCTGGGCCCCACAAAAGGATAACACACTGGGCCTCATTATAACAACCCAAATCACCTCAAAGAGATTGATCCAATCACAATTCTGTTTTACAAAAGGCCATTTAATGCTCCTGTTAGTACTCCTGTTTAACTTTGTGTTAAATGATCGTGAATGCATAATAAACACAAAAACAGAATCAGTGATAGTTTGATGGCTTCTTGACACTGTATTTTGCATCCTGATAAGATATGAAGAATCAGAAAATAGAAGTAGAGTAACTGCTAAGATGGTATGATTATTATGATTTAGCTGATAATTGTGGGAATGTGTGTGGTGTAATGGTGTGCTAATGAAGCAATTTTGTTGGTATGTATTTTACAGAAGCTGCAGCATCAAAATTTAGACTTCTCAAAGCCCTGAAAAATGACATTGCAACAGCTTTTTCATATCTACAATTATGATTTAATATTGATGTGGATCTAAGGGGATCTCTGGCAATAGTTTCAACTTAGTCTTCCCCATTTCCTAATCATTACAGTTGTCAGTGTGAACACTGGAATAATTAAGTCTATTTTCATACACAGTCTGTATCTACAACTGTTGCATAATTTAAACATTATCACTCACATGATTGTTGCCATATAGAAGAAAACAGGAAAAGAATGGCTACGGTAACTATTAATATTGCTTCATTTGTGTGCCTCTATCCACTTGTCTCTTTTTGCACCATCTTGCTCGAATATCTACACAACCTAACACAGCATAGGCACATACAGTACACTACTGATCAAAATTTTAAGACCAGTTGAAAAATGCAATAATTTACATTTTGCACTGTTGGATGTTAAGAGGGTTCTAAGTTGAGCTTCAAAATGCAAAAAGAAGAAATGGGAGTGATACAAAAAATTTAAGCAAGCAATTTCTTGCAAGCAACGATTAAAATGAAACAGGCATGCTCATCAGCTGATCAAAAGTTTAAGACCACAAGCTTTAAAAGCCAAAATCTTCACAAAAATGTAGATTCAATGTCATTTTTTGTCAGGTATTCACACTGTTATGACCTCCTGATGGCAAAGGCAAAAAAAGCTTCCTCTCTTTGAATGCAGTCAGATTGTAAAGCTGCATATGCAAGAGTCATGTTCTGAAGAGACATCTGTACTTTGTATACTACCGATCCATAAAACAAGAGAGATGGTGTCATTTAGGGCATGATATACTGTTGAGAATCAGAGCACTGCATATTTTTACAACCATAATAGGAGTTGGTGATTTAAATGTAAAGATTAAAGCTACAGATTTGTCCATCCATTCAGCCAGCCATACACACATCCATCTATCCATCTATCTATCTATCTATCTATCTATCTATCTATCTATCTATCTATCTATCTATCTATCTATCTATCTATCTTTCTGTATGCAGAGGAGATGCAGACAGAGGCAGTACAGTAGAGGTGGGACAGAAAAGGGCGAGGGGAATAAATCCTGGCTGCTGCAGTATTAATTCTTAATTGGAATGAGATGCTGTTCTTCAGCATAGCGATTCTGCTTCATTTAGCTTACATGAAGAGACCCAGAGCAGAGGGCTGTGTGGCTGTTTGAGCACTCAGCAGAAAAATCAGAGGAAACACGGAGGAGAAAGAGAGGGCTGCAGCTACACTGTACTTGAAATAACCCAATTCATCATAAAACACACATAAACATGCACACTCGCAACCCCCCTCCCCCTCCTGATTTACAGCCCCCTTTCCTAATTGGTAAATACACCTTGTTTCTCCAGTTGTGATTGGACAGAAATCCCTCACTGTGTGCCCTGAAGATGAGAGGGCCATCTGGCCTGGTCTTGCCTCCAGAGCTGCCTGATTGCAAAGCCTGGAGACAGGCCCACATTGCTGGAGTCTCCATTTAAGTGCCAGCTGTACTTAACAGTAATGGGTTAAAGGTCAGGAATTAAACAACTAAGCGCAGGATATGTTTAAAACGGAGAGAAAATGTTAACTATTTTCTTGTGCATTGTTGTAATTCATTCTCAACACTTGAGGCACCAATCCAAAAACTCTACCCATGGCTGTTTTTCAATTATGTGTAATTTTGTGTTGATATAAAACTAATGTATGTAGGTCCTTAACTTTTCCTCAAAATGTTTTATGCATCACCTTCTTAATTAAAAAAAAAAAACTAAGTAAAAAAATACATTTTTTAAGGGTCACATATGCAACGTGTTTATTCTGCAGGTTCCCAGAACATGTGATTGAAGTTTCTTGATTTAAAATCCTGCAATTGACTGGCAGCTGGTCCAGGATGTACCCTACTTTTCACAGTGTCAGCTGGTATATAATCCAGCCCCAAAAAACTCCTAAAGGGATATGTGGCGTGGGATATATGGATCATCCATCCATCATGGGTGGATCACACCACAGCTGTCTCAAAAAGTGTATATGGTTACAGTTTGCCAATGCCGTGCTGTGCTCAAATGTTTATTGTGGATACTATGACACACCTAGACAAGTTTAGAACATTACAACATTACGGTATTTTACCAAAAAATGAAAAAGGGGATTTAAGTATGGCTATTTGGCACTGGTGGTGAGTGCAAGAAGACGCCTAGGAATCAGCAGATGATGCAAAATGCAGGGTCGTATGTATTATTCAAAACACAAAAAACAAACTAAGGCAATTAAACTACAGTTCAGAAAAACACAGTCTCACAGCAAGCTGCCATGTTAAATGTCTCTCTTCGGTCTACAGCTGAGGCTATTCTCATACCTGCCCTGGCCCCTCTGGAATAGGCTCAAACCACAGCAAAGAAAGGGAAACAACAAGTGAAGATATCCACCACAGCTCTGTGGCTACAGTTTGCCAATGCTGTGCTCAAATGTTTACCATGAATACTGTGACACACCTAGACATGTTGCCTCTACTGGAACTTGCTATGGACTGAACAAACCCCTGCCTCAAGAATCGTCTTCCATAAGAAGGAAAGGACAAATATTCCTTAATGTCATCTCCAGTTTCTCTTTTTTAAATTAACAGTTTCTGCAAAGATTTTCTGAGAGATGAGCAAGTTACAGTGGAAGAGGAGGATTTTTTTGTGTTTTGGGGACTGTATTAAAAACAGTATTATATTTGCATTAGAAGTGAGTTTTTAATTTGCCATTGTACCTAAAACTGACATGTTACAGTCCAGGCTTTAGTATGGGTATCACAAGTAAAGGAAAGAAATTTGTAAGTTGAAATCAAGCATTAGATTTGCTAAATACACTGGGTGAAGAAGAGGGGATCATTCAAAGAACTGCTGTGCATGGATGAGATGACTGACACAGAATTGCACAGGGGTATGTCGAAGCAATTCTGTCTCACCAGCTCATCAAATATCTGATAACTGACTCACCAGTCATTCTGCAAAAGCATTTATCGTGGCACTGTTGGCTACAGAAAATGCACACCAATGGCTCTGACTATTAGCATAAAATGTCAGAGTATAACTTAACACTGTTTATATTTACCATTGTATTGCTGATGTGTTTTTGTTTTATTTGTTTCCACTTAAATAAGACTGTTGTCTGGTTAATTACTTTTTTTTTACCCTAAATGTTTTAAAAGCTGTCTCTGGTGTTTTAACTCTCTGTAGAGCAGGTGAAAAAACAAGTGTACTTCAAAAGATAACATTAATGGATCATATAATGACTCATCAGCTAGAATCTTTATAATTTTTGAGCTTTGATATATTAAGTACCTTATAGGTTAAAATAAATGCAGTTTAAAAATGAATAGCTTCTTGAAATTAGTGCCAAATTATGCAGCAATATGGATTTGATATATGGAGCATACACTTAAAGGCAGACAAACTCACCTGTGCTGCTCATGTGATGAGTCTGCGTGTACCCCTCTCTCCAATATCAATATCTGTAACTAATTCTGGCAATGGAACAATATGGAGGTCAACTTTCTCCCCCATTTCATCTCTTCACAGTAGAGGCAAAGTGTCACAGGGGCGTAAATATTACAGCTTGAACTGCAATGTAATGTGGACTAATATTGCCAATCTGACTCTGTTTTAAGGTCTGTGGTTTCCGTTATGTGCTCTTTCATGATACAGTATGCATGTCTACTGATGTTCAAGTTTCTAGACTAAAAATGCTGTGGGAGCTGACTTACTGCAATAAATATTGACACAAAAAACAACCTTCCTTCTGTGCTAAGTTCATGTCTACCGAGTTTATAAATGTCCTCGTATTCGAAGGCCCTTAAGAGCATACTTTCTGTTTTATGTCAAACCAGAAGTGCCCAGAGTGCACAAACCTGTGCCAAGCCATCTCTGACATTGTTTGTAGAGTTGTTGTTGAAAATGTGAATAGCTAGACTATCATACGAAGTTAATAACATTTTTTTTTTATTTCTGGCTCCAGCTTTGGATTTAGATAAACACCAAAATGCAATCACTCCTTCCTTCTGTCAGGGCAAACATTTTCCGAAAAATTCCTAATATCCAATAGAAACTTTTTGCAGTATCTTGTTTGTAAACAAACCAACAAACACTCACAATTAAACCATAACCTCCAGGTAATAATGTGCAGTAGTGTTGGTGATCAGTTATGGTCTTAACCTTGACATATCAGTCCAAAGTGAAAACCATCACCATCACCATTACCATAATGCTCAACACAAACAAGGATGAGGTTGGCTTAGTTTGATTACATTTATATCCATGCCTAACCCATGTTTTTCTGAAAATAATATTAATAGCAAACTCACTTGTATCTGGCCCAAGTCAATAAATTTAAATCTTCTGTAGTACACAAGCAGCATAAAATCAGTGGATGCAGATGACCATGAAAAAACAAACAGACACTGCTGTGGCACTCCAGGATTCTAGGTGGTGCAGATGATTAACATTATTTCTGCATTTCTCCAAACAAGGTTAAAAAAAATACAAGCTCGGGTCTATAACAGCAAATTCTTCCAATATTTTCCAAAAAAGGCTCCAGACACTTAGGGGTCACAAGTCACAAGGGAGGGGGGAGGGAATGCAAGAAGAGATTCTTCTCCTAACTATAGAGGCCTATTTTGGACAACATAATTTCAAAAAATGCTGGGGTTACTCTTGTGTCAGGTTTGGAAATGCATGAGTGAATGTGAGAAACTGCACAACATCTTGTGCTTCAATCACCTACTGAGATAGAAGGATCCCAACTCTTTAGTTTGTTATTTTGAGGGTCTCTGGCTGTCAGGTTTTCTAATTCTTGGCTCATATCATAGTTTACATCCTGATCACTCATTGTAAGTCTGCACTGGACTATTGTGATATTACGGCCAACAATTACACAAGGGCTGAGTAAAAAAATGTTTCCCCCGAAAGCCCTGTCCATGAAGTGCCAAAGCAGTTTTTGAAATTCCACAAAGTATAAACTGCAGCAAAAAATCCGCAGAAAAATTGTTGCAATACTAAGAATTAATTTTGCTCTTTTCTCAGAAACCTGAAAACATCTGCTTGGGGAGGGGGGGTGTAGTTTTTGGGCCAAGAGCCCTTCTCCTGATCTAATGTGGCTGCAAGTACACTTTAAACATAACACTGGTCAGCTGTTACTTCACATGACGGCATCGAAAGGTGTGAAACAGAGCCAGTACATTTAAGAAATTCTGCTTGACCACATAAAAAAATGTTTAATTACTGCACAAAATTCAGAGGTGCTGCTCACATCCCACCATTTCAATCCTGACTAACTGCGCAGCCCTCAATAATTTGGTGCCCAAAGTTGACAATCTCTGGTCTTGCCGTAGGTCAACAAAGAGAGGAAAAAACTTTTAATGCTCAACAATAACTGTACGGATTCAATGCTGCCTGTCAAACTCAGTTTTACTGACAGTACTTTTAAGTTGAAGGTCCACAAAGAAAAGTTCTTTGCCTTACAGTACATGAAAAGAAGCAGGATTGTTGACACAGCAGTCCTTTTGGTTTAAAAACATTTTTTTCCAGAAGTAAAGGGTATTGGGCTCGTAAAAGGCAAAGGCAGAAACGTGTATTTGGAGATGAGAGGCTGCACTAATGTCCAAAAGTTGCACATTCAATCTAAAATAAAGGTTACTTTTAATTTCAAAGCACTGAGTCCTCTTCAAACCTCACAACAATCTGTTAGTTGCTTACAACACAGCAGAATTTCATGATATTACTATGGGGTAAAAATTGTTTTCAAAGTTAATTCTGTAGATAGGAATACAGCCTTCCTATAAGCTGTTTTTGCAAACCTGTCACTAAATGAGGAGAATTAATTAAATTGCAAAGGTAGAAGATCCATGGAAACAGGCCAATTTTGTGTTAACAAGCTACATTCCTGTGGTTAACAGATGAAGCTTGATCTTGCTGGCATAACTACAAATAAATTATACATATAATGTGAAAGGTATTAAAAAACTACTCTTGGTTATTTGAAAATAGTACCAGTATTGTATAAAATTACCTGGAAATACATCCATGCTTGTTATTGGCAAATATTTGAATATTGTGCATCCCTACACTTTTCTTTCTATTGCATATGCCATATGAGCAAAGCACTAAGCGTATATTTTAATAGGTTCTCTACAAACCTGCATACAATCTGACGTATCAGTGATAGAATGATATGATCAATGATCAGACCACTCAAACACTGCTTTGTGGTATCATCTTCCTATCTATCTATGTGTGTGTGTGTGTGTGTGAAAGCATAGAGAAGGATAGAGAGATGAAGAGGTGAATGTGCTGTGTGGTACAGACTTGCCTACACTGTGGAGGTCCAAAGATTTTCTTTTCACTCTTCACTTGACTGCCACAGGTACTGGGTAGTCATGAGATGTTTTTTGTTTTATATTGCCTCTTGACAATTATAGTGCAGTTTGTGATTAACATAGTGAAAATGCTTCTCTTCCTAAATCAAACAGTAGCAAGACTTATCTATAGATATAAAATATAAATATGAAAATATTTGTACATAGCACTGACCAATTAAATGACACAAAACTAGGTTTTAAATATAAATGTTGCATTTTTGGTCGCGTACAATCTTTTGCAAACAGGAAAGAGTTTAAATGGTGTACCATGAACCTTCTGGGACATTGGCATGCACAGCTTAAAGAATCTGATGCTGTTTCAAAAATGAGCCCCAATGATGAAGACCTGATTCTGAAATGTGATGTAAATAACATGCACAGCTCTCCTTTGCTTCTCTTGTCATTCTGTGTGGACTGCACCTTAGAAAAAGCGTTAAGCTTTAAATGCACAGCTTGTAAATTGATGCAATGGCCAACACTGTTAAAATTACATAAGAGCTGATAATAAGACTTAAGTACAAGAGTAAGACTGATTGGACCAGCCCAAACTTATTTCCCATCAGAGCCCCGCGACGGTTTCAGCCAGTGCCGCTTTTACTTACGTATACTGCTGCGGGAACGTGAGACCCTCTGCTCCAGGCCACGACGCGCTGAAAATCAAGATAATCTGTATTGATACCAAGCACACGATGCTACAAGAGCTTCTTTCTATCGCCATTTTCCATTAACGATTCTCGTCACGGGCTTTCGGTGCGTGAATGAAGCGCTCCGGACAGTCTCCGGGGCATAAACAGATACGGAGCAGATAGTGTGGATGTCCGGGCTCAGTCCCCCGACGAGTTCATGTCGGCTCTCTGCCGTCAAGTGCACGCGGAGGAGGCAGCCATTGGCCGTGAAGGCATCGCGGACGATGGGAGATGCTCTAATGCAGCTGCCAAGACACTGCAGAGTCTCTCCTCCTGCTCCCACATACACCAACACCAACTACACCAACACCGACACCACCGCCACACGGCCCGACGCGCGCACAGGCTCTCTCTCTCTCATCAGCAGCGCGTGGAGCAAGGCGCGTTCATGCTCACCAGGCAACAGAGGAGCAGGGGAAGAATTTTCTAGTTTTTCTTTATTTATCTCCATCTGCATGGCCACGGGAGGTTTCTCATCGACTGATTTTGTGTGTGTGTGTGTGTGTGTGTGTGTGTGTGTGTGTGTGTGTGTGTGTGTGTGTGTGTGTGTGTGTTTTTAAATCAAGACTGACCATTACTCTTGTGTAAGCAGCCTTAAATATAAAACAGTGAGTCACAAGGACTGAAAGGTCCCCGAGTGCGACAATAATAAATTAAACAGTTTTTTAATGCACTTTAGTGACATCGGGCTTCAAATCTCTGTAGGGAATTCGGAGATGTAGGGCCAGGTGCCATATTGATTTAATTGGTTAGTTCGATTTTATTGCAAGATATTTTTTAAATAAAGACTTTTTCCCCTTAACTTACTCTGCCATATTTTAAGTTATCCCTGGACTCCAGAGAAAAACCATCCACTAAGTTTCCCGTCCAACAGTAATACAATAACAATTTGCAAGTTTTTGCAAGTTATGCAGGCAGCAAAGTGGCCATCCCAGAAAGACAACACCCCAAGAATGCAGTTCCCCACCCTTGCTTCTCTGAGGAACTGTTGCTTTCTTCTACAATTTAAAAATATTGAGGTGAAAACCAGCCACAAAATCAGCATAGGGTGATCACACACTTTAGTTCATTTTTTGGCAACAACTTACTTTTCCACTACCAGGCGTGTCATTTGCCAGCAGCGCTGACTGCTGACTAGCAGCCTTCACAAGAGGAAACAACCTTTTACTAAACTAAAATGGGCAATTTTGCACTAAGAATGACAGATGTATTCTTCTCACACTTTACAGCAACTGTGTACACACAAGAGAAACTTCTGTAGAAACAATAGGTTTGACTGAAAAATGGAGGAAACTGTTGTGGGAACAGAAACCTACATTGACACAGGTGTGTAAATTTTGAGCTCATATTATTGAGCTGGTTAAAATAAGACTAACTGACCACAAAAAACCATAGAAGTATCGGGATCAGAGGATACCATCTGCATTTATGCATGCCTCTGCAGTCCGCAGCTCTCATCATGCAAAACTTCCTTGCAGTGAGGCACAGTTATTGTTCAGGCCATATTCACAGTTTAGACAGTTCAACGGAAAACAAGAAGAGAAAAAAAGAAAGTTCATCTGCAAAATAAGTGTTCAGATTTCTCTGATTCTTTATTGTTTAAACACAAGCCATGATTTTGATTCAAAGTTTACTTGATGATAACACCTTGTATGTTGTTGAGGAGGTAAACTGAGCTAAAATATCACACTTTATAAAATTACTCATAATCTTTAAACATGTACTACTTTTGCTTGCTTTTATTTAGTACACAGTGATATATATCTATATATATCTATATGAATTCAAAATGAAATTTAGATTGTATGTTGATCAGTATGCCTCTTGCAGAAGGACAAGTTGGCTATGTCATGTACCAAAGTATAAACAAAGCAGCTTGGTATTTGAAAAGTAAGTTGTTGCCAAGAAATCCAACATAGAGTGCAATCACTTTACGCTGGTTTAGCTTGTTTTCATCCAGAACTATTTAAAATACAAATACACAGAGAGCAGCAATATGTGGCTCTAGTATCAAAGCTGATCTCTGCCACTATGGCTAATGTTCAGGCTTTGTTCTGAACCTCATCCAATCAAACTTCTAAACCCCTTACATCCCCTTTAAGTGAGAAAATTAGCTGTTTTTTTACTGTCCAAATCAATCTATATACAATTACCTTGAATTTACTATGCTGTTGTAAATTAAATTGAAAAAGTAAGCTTTCTCTAAGCAGATTAATGAAACTGATCACTAAAAAGGCTTACTTATAATGCATTATTCAATTCTAACTTTACACCAGGACCCTTAAACCCTGTGCAAAAAGTCTCTGTGTAGTGAGGCACTCTTGTCATATGTCAGATGTCAGACAAAGAAAGCCTTTTGAGGGCCGGAGACTCTGTTTGAAGAGGCTGCTTTGACATCTCCTGCTGAAACGTCTCAGAGCTCAGGGGAGTACCTGCCAATCAAATCCAAATCAAAGTGTTTGATTTTTCCTAATTTTCTCCTTTATTTAACTGCTGCAGTATTTTTTAAGATGGAGTTCACACCAGTTTCACAGCACGAAAGTTCTGCATTGATACATGTTACCAGCATTAACTCCTGTTGTGTGCTGCCTGGGTATTTTTCTCTTCTGTACTCGGGAATGTCAGTGTGCATTTTGCTGTTGTAGGAAGATTTGGACAGGAGCCAGACGCCCTTTCCTCATCTCCACAGTGAAGAAAATACCCAAAGTATCACTCCTGCAGTATAACCAAGAAGCAGCAAGACTACAAACGGTGCAACTGTCCAGAGATGAAACTCAAGTGGCAATGTTTTTTTGTTTTAAATTATTTTGACAAAATGAAAAAAAAAACATGATCAGATACTGAGAAATGCTCCAGGGCCTGCAAAGTCTCTGGTTTCAAACATAGGTCCACAGAGCCTGAAAACTGTCAAAATGAAGTTAAAAAAGGAGGTCCTTCCTGCACAGCTTGATAATTAAATATGGAAAGAGGTCTGGAGCTCTGCACTTCAAAGGAAACCAAAGTCTCAAGTCCATAACATAATTAAATTAACTTTCATTTGTTCAGTCATCATAACTTTTTATGCTTCACTGTGATTTCAAAGTCAGTTGAAGTGTAATTGGTGGTTAAGTTAAAATGGGAAAACAAGAACAAAAATTGAACCGGACAGGATGGGGAAAAGGCATATTTCTAAGTGGTGGTTAAAAGCTCATATTTTGCCCTTAATCAGCTTCATATATTCATTTTTGAGGAATGCAACAATCACTAATATTTAGAAAACTGTTAAAGCCCCTGCCTCTTTTAGACTTCATTCCCCCGTGGGAGGGCCCAGGTCTACTGTGTGGTAACTGGCAAGTTCAATGCTGCTCAGCTCCACATTGTCAAAAACACTGCAGTTATTCTAACGTGTCTGCACTGCACTGAGTTTGCTACTCTGAGCCAATGGTCTTAAACTGACATTGAAACAACAGGCAACAACAGGCAACTGCAGGCACCGTAAACATGGAGAGAAGGAGAAGTTCTGATGTCCCAGACTCTTTTTCTTGTTCATAGAAGTGCTCTTTCATATAGAGGAGACATGCTGTACACACTAAGGGGCATATTGAACTCAAAACATACTCCTTAAAGATATTGTGAAACTATCTGAATGTGTCTGTTTTTGCACCCGTAAGCGGACAAAGCAAAACTCCCTGTCTCTTAAATGTACTTTGGTGATTTTCATTAGGGATGCATGATATTGTCAAACTAATATGGGGATCGGCAGATATTTGCCAAAAATGTTGATTATCTGTATTGACAGATATGAACATTTTTGCTAGTATTTACAGTTAATACTTTGACCATAAAAAAATTGGATATAAATACACCATAATGAGCTGTAATATTGGCAAAATGTACCCTGGTACCATGGTTTACCTCATCTCAATAGATGAAAAGTATGATTTTAAAAGAACCAAATGTTGTTTTTCTTGACTCACATCTGTTTCTGACAAAAATGGACTGTTATCATGCAAGTAACAGACCAGTTCTAGTTAAGTAGAGATTTTGTGATCTTGAAAATGTATAGGTACTGATATCAGTATCTGCAATGATGAATTTGGAAATATTAGTATATTGTGCATCTGAAAAAAATCAGGTATCAGGCATCCCTAGTTTTTATAGTTTAACACTGATGATAGGCAAGGCTTAAGCAAATGTCTTTTGAGGATTTCAATTTATTTTTGAGCACAATATTCAAGAACTCTTCAAAGATTTCGCTCATACATACATACAGTAATATGCCCTCTGACTCAGGATAAACCAATTAGATTTTGGGAACCTTAATTTCTTTTCTTCATTTGGAAAAAATCAAACACAGAGTCAGAGGATCAGTGAGAAGATTTCACAGAACTTGGGACCCCTTTCTTTCCTATGTTAACTCTCTAACCCTACTAGAATCCCAAAGCTATCTGCGACTTCTCTCTACTTCTTCATTCCCTCTTTTATTTATTTACTTTTTTACTTTTTATTTATCAATTTCATTTTACTCTGTGAATGTTTTATTATCACTTTCAATTATGGCAATCATTGTTTTTACTGCTATAACTCTTGCTGCTACCACAATCATCGCTTAATTTTGTTTCTGCTATTAATTTTTATTATTATTATTATCCCCCCCCCCCCCCGCCCTTTTTTTTTTTCTTAAATTATTATTTCTTTCCATTTATCCTGTACAGTGAGCATAGCACACCTGGGCGGGTAGGCGGTGATAGAGGGGTATTTTGTGTTTTGTCTATCACTCAGGTCTTACTCTGTTCAATATTCTTTTGTTAAGATGTTTGGGAAATGTCTTAAAAAGAAAAAAATGTCAAGACTTCTCACTTGGAGATATTTTTGTTCACTATTAATGATGCCTTTTAAAGTCTGCACAATAAATACATGTTAAAAAAAGATTTTGGGAACCACAGGTTAAAGGTCAAGGTCAAGTTCATCCAAAAAATCTGACTTTGTGCTGTGCTGATATGATTTTAGAGACAAATGCCAAGATCATAGGGCTAATGTTCAGCCCTTACTTGTGAGTGTGATATCTCAAGAATTCTGTGAGGTATTTGCCGTGACAAGGTTGCTGTGACCTCAAATCATATTACAAAACATGTCTGGCACCTATGGCATTAGACTAATAATATTCCTACAGATCTCAAAAATAACCCTTTGGATCTTTTGGAGGCAAATGCCTGCAACAATCCACGTTAAAGCTGGTACTAGAAAGCAGTGATTTACAAATGTGCTGTTTGACTTTTGTTAATCTGTTTTTGATTTTGACGAGCTAACACCTATATGCAACTCTCATAAAAGCGATAAGCTCATCTTAATGGCATTTCCTGAAGACTTTAAAGTCAATAACATTACAAGCTTACAGCATATGCATCACAATGGAGTTTTTTGGGGTTCTTTACTAGTGGTGTTTGCTCTTTTATTGGAGTACTGCCTGCTTTATTTTCCTATCACAGTAAATAATCAGATAATTCATTTCTTAAGGTGGGTTGGGTTGTAATAACCTGTCAGATTAATGAAAAGGAAAGTTGAAGATACCATGAAGTAATGAACAGAAATATTTCTTCAACATATGTATATTTTATTTATTGTTATTAATTGGTTTTCTTACTAAATAAATCCAGACAACATAACAACAAACATAACTCCATACATACTGTATGTCAGAGGGCCCTGTCTTGGTTCCACCATGACCTTGATGTACCACAGCCCCTTGGCTCTTTACCTGCTCAATGTGGGGGAAGCGAGCAGGCAGTTATTAGAAGTAAATGACATCAACTGCAATAAAAGGTTCAAAAACAAGTATTATAACAACAGCCTTTGGGAGCCTACGAGCAAGAGAGAGAAGAAGAAATGGGGGATAGAGATGACACGTGGAATTAATCCATTATCAATCTGCTGCAGTTATTTGCTTGCTTTTTATGGATGAATGACTGTCACCTCCAGGTTTTCAAATTAAGTCAACCAATTGCTCAAATTAATGTCATTTTTTTCCACTGTAAGTTTCCTTGTGGGTGCAGTACAAGAGGCCCCAGCTGGAAACTTACCTGAGGCGCCAAATTGGTTACAGCTGGCTCGGATGTTTGGTATGGATTTGTGACATGGTGTAGGTCTTATTTTCAAGCCAACATTACTCTTTTTTTAATCAGAACTAACAGTTCCTCTCAATTCCCTAGTCAGCCACAGAGTCAGAACACACAACAGCAAAGCAATGCTGCTGAGATGCTGATTAGTGAAATTCTCTATTATCACATTCATTCTTTTGTCATGAAATGTTTGGTATTGGCATTTTAATAACTAAAAAAACAGAGTTCAGCATGTGCACCGGGCACCTATTAAGATGTTTGCAGCATCCATTCGGCATCGTTGTCTCCTAGGACCCACAAGGTCTCCGCCCAACAATTCACTCTTCTGAGATTATTAGTCTGTGGGGCACTCCACGATAGAGGCTTTTGAGTATTAGGGGTAAACAAGTGAAATAACAGTGTATGTCCTTTAATATTCATGCGAAGATATGTGCATTAATCCTAAAAGTACTAACGTAGGTCTGAATTTGCACCCTAAAACCTCCTATCTTACTTGATATGAAGGGTTTTGTTGTGTAATTCAAGGGTTTTAAACATTAAAGATCTAACAGAAAAATAAACAGAGGAGTAAAGTGCCATACATCTAATATTCTACTCCTAAAAGACAACCTTTAGATGAACAGTTCTTCAACTAGTTGAAACATTTCCAGCTGACACAGTACATTCCCTACTCTCTGTACTCACAGATGAATATTTGATCATTTTAAATTATTCATTGGTGGTTTTTCTTTAATTTTTAATATTTCTAAATATTTGGTTATTAGATCCTTCTTGCAGTGACTTC
Organism: Scarus forsteni; assembly: GCA_036419115.1. NCBI lineage: Eukaryota > Metazoa > Chordata > Actinopteri > Labriformes > Labridae > Scarus > Scarus forsteni. The sequence continues at coordinate 31,348,986 of JAZDUH010000152.1, forward strand.
TCACTTGACCATTCCCCACATAATATTACATTAGATCTGTAAGTTATTTGCACAACTTAAGGTTCTTAATTTTATTTTTTTTAAAAAGGAAAACAGCACAGTAAAATAAGGTCTGACTATGAAACAGCAGTCCCTGACAGACTACAGTTAATTCCCACTTAGGGGAGAATCTCATGGCCATCACAGCAGGGTTTAGCTGTAATTAAATCCAGAGGACAGCTGTAGTTGCACGCCAGGAAAGAAAGAAAGAGAGAAATACAATCCAGCTGGAGGATTTACTGTACATGTGCTCTTTCATTCACTGCAGACTCTCTGAATATTACCAGATCTTCCCAGAAGCAAAAAACATTAAAGCTGAGAGTCAACACAGAGATGGGGATGTCAGATAAAGCTGAATTGGAAGCGGATCTTGTGCATCAAAGCACCTTTTACCTAGTTATACATACACATACATTGTGTTTCTTGATGAGGATTACATGGTTCTGTCTAACACTATTACCTTTAAATTATTGATAATATTAACTCAATGCCAATGCTCTAGTTTCACTGTCTTTAAGTTGTTTGTTCATCATAATATTATGCTGATAAGAGCTCAGCGGGGTGTACTGAATGACTGCAGGAATCACTTTAAATCTCCACATGTGGCCAAGCTTTCTGCTTCAGTATCCTTGAACTAGCCTAAGAATCTATGCCTACCTCCCCCCAGAGTCTCCGTTACTAAATCTGAACTTTGAATGAGTGTAAGCTCTAATGTAATGCACGTGTATCACTTTTGCCTGAGGACAGAAAAGCTTATTTTTTATATATTATGACTTATTTTGGCGAAACTGGTCAACACATTTTTGACAGCCAGATCCTGAATAGCTCACCTGACAGAATGACTGCACCTATATTCAGGCCTCTCGGGGGAGGAAAGCTGTGGGACCAGCTTTTTAGCCATCTCCCTGACGGCTCCATGTGCTAATACTGCTGTCATGTCCTGGGGAGAGAGAAGACTAATTACTGAGTGCACAGTCTTCCTGCCAGTCCCCCTCGGAGAGCCAGACTCTGTTAATTGGACTACATCTCCGAAGGGAGCTGAACTGTAGATGAGACCGACCTTTACCTCCTGTAAACAGCATTACAAAGCAAAAGATTTATTACTTCATAGTTCCCTTTCATGCCCTCTGTTACACAACTGATTCAACTAAAGAAGCAAGAAATAATTGATACGCCAAGATATTGCAATATTCTGTAGAGCAAATATGTTGATATATGGGTATACTTGGTCTGCTTCCATTAAGTAACTATATTCATGTGAGAAGTTCTAGAAGCTACAGCCTTCCATCTATGACTCAGTCACAAAATCTTCTTTTGCTGTCTGTCCCCAAGGTTCATCTTAAAATGGGTAAATAGGAAGTTTCAGATATGTTGTTCCTGCAGACTGGAATCTGCTACAAGAAAAAACTGTCTTGGAGAGCTGGTCTCTTTAAATCTTTTGAGGTGCAGGTTGAAATCATTGGAGGAAGATGAAGCAGGCTGTAGATGCTCTGACTTTTAAATTTGGTGCTCAGTGACTCTGACTTGATTGGCTGATATCTGTGTCTGTGATGATTTATGTCTGTAGCTTTGTCAATGTGCTGCTGCCTGTCTTGACCAGGACATTTGCAAATGAGATCTCTATACTCAGTGAGGTTCTTCTGGTGAAATAAAGTTCATACATATTCTATGGAACAATACTGTCTTTTTGGTTATTAATTTACAGAAATTCTGGTTATTAATTTTTGAATGTAGTCCTAAAATTAACCCTTGCATGCACGGGGTTTGATCAAGGCACTTCAGCTTCCTCCTATAAACCAAAAATATGCTCATTAGGTTGACTGGTGACTCTGAATTGCCCTTAGGTGCGAGCGTGAATGGTTGTCAGTCTCTCCATGTGGCCCAGCGATAAGCTGGCAATGTGTACCCTGCCTCTCAACCAGTGTCAGCTGGGAAAGGGTCCAGCACCCTACAACCCTGAAAGGGATAAGCAGTATAGCTAATGGATGGATAAATATATATATATATTACTTTTTTCATTAATTTGTGCCCTCACATACAGAAAAAAACCCATAAAAACAGGCATGCAATACCAGAAAGTTGTTTGTAGTTCAATACTGCCTTTCATTTTTCTGGCTCCTGCTGGAAATAAAACAATACTTTACCATTTTGTGTCTACTTTATCAAAATATCAGTACAGGTTTTTCCATAGTTTATTACTGTAGCTCTATCTCGTTTGTAGACTCAAGAGAAGTTACACACTGTGTTACACAGCCTTGCTGGTTCCCAATTACCTGATCAGCTGAGCTGGTAGATGTACATGAAAATGCTTGATTCCATTTCATGAGGAAATGGAGACAAGCATTTAAACCTCATTGTCTCTTTTATCTACAATGATGGTTGTTTGGAGAATAAATTGTTTGTTGGAAGAAGTCAGAAATGGTTCTTTGTTAGCACTGCTGCTCCTTCAAGTTACTGTCTGACACAGATCCCTTACAAGAAGAATTAAAAAACAACAAAATATAATTCAATTCAAGTTTATTATTTAAAGTTATATCTGTAGAGTTATAGCTAAAATCAAGCACATCTACAAAAATCAATTACGTTTAAGCTGATTGATTATCAATCAAAGTTCTATTCACATTAGGTTAAGTTTATTTCTCCAATCAAACTAAAAATACTGCTTTCACAATAGATGATATTTCTTTAAGATTTCATACACACGCCAACTCACAACAATCCGAACATACTACTAGGGTGTTATTTTTTAAAAAATGATGTAATACTGTGTAATAAAACTGTGCATTCATCCTGAGAATCAATAATCTAAATCGGTCATATCAAAGGCTAAGTGCTCAGTTTTGGCTTAAGATAAACGTGTTATTATTCTTTGGTAATCTCTGCAAATGTTTCAAGTTAAATAATCACATCAATGAAATACATTGTGGGGAGGATCAGAAATGAAGACTTGTCTAAGCCTCATTGGGACCAGCGGGGATGCTGGCAAGGGCTGGAATGAGCCTCTCGTACACGCTGATGCCTTTCAGGAAGATGTGCTCATTCAGAAACTCGTTGTGATCGTGCAGCAGGATTGGTGTACGGTTCATCGGGGAAAAGCCAATAGCAGGGATACCAACCTAGATTAAAAAAAAAAAAAAAGAAGCTATTTCCTCACATAGAATTGAAGAAACACGAAAGTTTGCAAAAAAACATCATGTGGTACAAAACAAAAAAATAAATAAAAGGAATATGAGACCAAATTATGTTCTGGCTGTCATATCCTATTCTCATACTCACAGCTCGGATAAAACGGCTGTCAGTTGCAGCTGGAAATATCTCCTTTTCCAGAGTCATATTCCTGAAGAGGAGAAAAACACACAGAGACTTATTTTTCAAATACAAGAAACAAACTCAGTCTCTCTTCAGATTCTGACACAAGCAACATCAAGAACGACAGACAATGCTGTTCTTTCTACACAGATGAAAAAAGACTGTGGGAGCTGTGTGAATATTTGCAGTTAAGGTGTGAAAACTGATGAGTGAAAGCATGAGAAGGACTGTTTCAGCAAGAAGTGGTCAGAAAATATTTTATGCTGCGCTAAAACAGTGTACAAAGAGTGTGTTAAAAGCTCCCTTTGTTCACAGAGTAAAATAACCAACCTTTCAAAGACAATACGTGGGATTGAAACGGCAAATTAACTTTAAATATGACAAATCTACGCTTTGTCTATGGCACTAATTAAGTACTTACAATTCAACTGATAATTACATCATGTTTTCAAGCCTAAGAGATCTTCAAGAAGTCGTACTATGATTTTTCCATTCTATGTCCTTAGGTCATCAAAGTGCATAGCATCAGCATTAAGCCTTCTCAAAGATTTAGCTGCCTACTTTCAACAGCCATTATCCAACTTTATGTAAACTTGGCGAAAGTGAACGTTCACTACAATCTGGAACATTCCCAAAGGCCTTGAAAACTGCGGTCATAAAGCCTCTCCTAAAGAAGAGCAGTCTAGATGCCACAGTACTGAACAACTACCGGCCCATCTCAAATCTGCCGTTCTTAGGCAAAGTCCTTGAAAAAGTTGTTTACCAACAGCTCACTGACTTTCTCCTAATGAACAACTCATTCGATGTTTTCCAGTCAGGTTTTAGACCACATCACAGCACTGAGACCGCTCTTATCAAGGTGACAAATGACATCCACCTGAACACTGACACAGGCAAAGTCTCCGTCTTAGTCCTACTAGATCTGAGCGCTGCTTTTGACACTGTCGATCATGAGATCCTTTTACAGAGACTAGAGGACTGGGTGGGCATCTCTGGAACTGCCCTACATTGGTTGAAGTCCTATCTAGAAGACAGGAAGTACTTTGTAGAAATTGGTAACTGTGTCTCAGACCACATGGCCTTGACTTGTGGGGTACCCCAGGGGTCAATCATGGGACCCCTCCTGTTCAATCTCTACATGCTGCCTTTAGGGCAGTTAATACAAAGTACTAATGTGTCCTACCACAATTATGCAGATGACACTCAGATCTATGTCTCACTGACAGCAGGTGAATATGGACCAGTGGATTCACTCTGTCACTGCATCCAACAGGTCAGTGTGTGGATGCAGAAAAACTTTCTCCAGCTAGACAAGACTGAAGTCATCGTGTTTGGTCCACAGAAACAAAGAGAAAGTGTCAGCAGTCACCTCCAGTCTCTCTCTCTAAAACCTACAAATCAGGTTAGAAATCTCGGGGTAATAATGGACTCAGACTTGAACTTTGGCAGCCATATAAAATCAATAACATCAGCAGCCTTTTACCTTCTAAAAAACATCGCCAAAATCAGAGGTATAGTGTCTAAACCTGACCTAGAGATACTTATCCATGCATTTGTCTCTAGTAGGTTAAATTACTGTAGCGGCCTGCTCACCGGCCTCTCCAAACGAGCCATAAGACAGCTGCAGTACATCCAGAATGCTGCTGCTCGGGTCCTGACCAGAACCAGGAAGTACGAACACATTAGTCCTGTGCTCAGGTCCCTACACTGGCTTCCTGTGGCTCAGAGAATAGACTTTAAAGCAGCTCTGCTTGTGTACAAATCTCTCCATGGCCTGGCACCAAAGTACATCTCTGACATGTTAGTGCCATATGAACCATCTCGGACTCTGTGGACCTCAGGGGCCGGCCTTCTGCTGGTGCCCAGAGTCCGGACTAAACATGGGGAATCAGGGTTTCAGCTTTATGCAGCTAAAATCTGGAACAGTCTTTCTGAAGATGTGAGACAGGCCTCTACTCTGACAGTGTTCAAATCCAGGCTCAAATCAGCTCTGTTTAACTGTGCATATGACTGAAAGGATCTTATCTGCACTCTTCCTTTTACATTTATTTTATAATGATTAATGTTGATTTTATTTTGTACTGTGATTTTAATGCATTTTTCTTGTTCTGTAAAGCACTTTGAATTGCCTTGTGTATGAATTGTGCTCTACAAATAAACTTGCCTTGCCTAGACTGTATGGAGGCGGCAGGGTCACGTGACTTACACGTGGAAAATAATCCAAATAATCAACATGAGTAAAATTACTTTGATTAAAAGGGGCTAAATGTTGGTTTCCATTAATTTTTAGATAAATTGCACCGCCCCAATTTTGACTTTGAGATCTGTTGTACCACCAGAATGTAAAAAGAAAAAAACTGAAGAGAAACAGCAGAGGAGCCTTAGCACTTAAATTAGTGACAGCTTACTTTTATGATCAAGCCAACATTATCAGTCATCATAACATCAGGAAAGACAAGCTAAATTATAATACACTAAATACACAATGCTGTTTGACATCTTAAGTGTCAGCATTCTTTCCTGTACCATCATCACGTCTGTTGTTGTATGCAGACAGTTTCATTCACATAGGCTGTGATGTGATGTCCCCCAATCTGTCATAGTGGTTGTAGTAACTGACGGAAAAAATGTGTAAGTTGACCTCGGCATAGGTGCATATAAACGTTTGCCATTTGCAGATCTGCCAACAGGCTGCATGTATTTGTGCTTCTGTGTTAGCACTTCAGCTAAAGAATGAAGACATAGATTGTGCATTTCTGTATATATCTCTTCTTTTCACAGGTAATGGGAGGTGAGAACATATCACTCCAATCCTGGCCTCTCTCCACTGGCTCCCCATGTTTTATAAAATTCCTTTTAAGATTTTCCTGTTTGCTTTTAAGTCCTTGAATAGATTTGCACCTTATTACATCTCTGATCTTTCAAAGTCTATACCCCACTGAGATCTCTGAGGTATGTGGAGCAGTTTCTTCTTGTCCTCCTTGAGGTAGAGGGCCTCCTCTGTGGTGGGCCCTAAATTTTGGACAATCATGTCTCTTAAAATCAGAATGTCACCCACCTTACATTTTTTTTAAATCTCTCCTTAAAACCTACTTTTATTCATTGGCTCTTAACTCAGCGTGATAGTTGTGTGGGGTCTGTTTTTTATGTTTTTACTGTCTTTATTAGGTTTTTGTGTGATTTAAAAGTTTCAGTGACGTTGTTTTTAGTTCTATTATTTTCGTCTATTTCACTTTGGTAGGTAGTCACTGTGCAGCACTTTGGTGAACGTTATTGTTTTTGAAATGTGCTACATAAATAAAGCGGATTGGATTGAATACAGTGTATCTCTAACTCACATTGATTTGCAGGCAGTACTGAAGGCGTTCCACCAGGGATCATCTTCCTCTGTTGAAGTCACGTTCTGGTTCATATGTTTCTGCAATAGATGCCAGCTGATTAAATCTCTTTAATAAAGTAAATAGAAAACCAACATAACTTTTATATCATGTCAAATTGAATGTACTAACCTGGGCAAACATGTATGTGACATCCTCGCCTGCTTCCTTACACCACTCTTTGATCTGCTTTTCAAAGTCCTGTAAGGAGAGATAATGATAATTAATGATTATAAGGAGATGACACATCGAGCCTCATTTAAAACCTGACACATCAGTCTGTGAATCAGATGTCTGCAGGACTTCAGGTCACACTTATTGACCCTAAAGTCACACATTGTCCTTCATACTGAAAGGCAAGCTGGTACACACCTGTAGATTTACTGTAGGTGGTATCCTGAGGTCAAAGCTCACATCCATTTCAGCCGGAATAACATTGTAAGCCACGCCTCCTTTGACCATGGTCATATTCACCGTGGTGACATCACCCAGCGTGAAGCATTCACTTGTATTCAGCCTGAAAAAAAAATCACGATGGCCTTGAACCAACTGTACTCACACAAATGGAACCAAAAATAGAACACTGAAAATAAACTTCAAAGAATCCACATCGTTTTCTCCTCCTTGTTACAGAGGAACTAATTAGCAAGTCTCTGTTTCCTCCCATATTTATTTATGTCTCAGGGGTACAAACATAACAAATAAGCAATGATTCGACACCAAGCATTTCCTTTCAATGACCAGAGGCTGAATTCATCATGACTTATTAATTCCCTTCATTTTTAACAGTAGGTGATGTTTTTTAAGATGGTTAAAGTACATTATGTATCCTTGCGATTATGTATTTCAGTATTTCTATTTCTGTCAGAGCCTGTGCGGCAATGGTGTCTATGTTCAAGGATGATTACCAAAGGGGAATGTAATAGATATGTAAGAACTTTAACATCAGGATATGTGTTATTGGGTTGTAGGTATAGTGATTAAAGAGGGATGTTGTAGAATAAAGTGTCTTTAGTTATTATTATCTATGGAAGATTACTAAAAACAGATGAAGTGACTGCAGTGACTTATAACGAAACATAACTTTATTCTAATTTGTGTAATGGGCTTTGTGGCCTTTATTGATACAGACAGGACAGTGGACATTAGAGCTGGGTAATTAATTGAAATCTAATAAGGATTAAAATTTCTGCTTTTCAAAATTATGAAAATTTTGTGATCAAGATTAAGATTATTGTTCCATCTTTTTCTAACTTTTTCTTTTTCGGTTATTATTAGCACTATGACTTATTTGTGTTTTTACAAGTTCATTTCTATGCCCATCCTTTAATGTAAAAAAGTGCATTCAATGAAAACGTGGTGTGTGTGCTATAAAAAAAGTGAGTAATCCTGTTTCCAAATGGTGATCTCAATATCTATAATATCTATCTATCAAATATATAACCTCTAAAATCAATTTAAGGATCACCTGTTTTAACCTCACCTTTGTTTCTCCTTCTCTCTGAAGTCCAGGAAGGAGTTGATGACTTGGCGCTGAAAAAGAAACAATGCAGTCACTGACTGTGTCCCTCTTAGTCTGTGACAACTGATCTGTTCAAAGGTGGTGCCGCAGGTTCCAGGGCGTTACTACTTACAAGTTTCTCAGCAGCTGTGTTCTCCACAAACCTGGAGCCATGACCTGGACTGCCCGGACAGTGGATTGTGATCCCTAAAATAAATAGTTATTTGTCTTGAATCAACATTCAGTTAATCATCTGTAAAAATAATAGTTATAATAATAATAAATCTAAAATCTGATGACTTAAATCTCTTTTTCAGTGTTACTGCTTTCACTCACACCATGGGTTTCTCTCTCCGTAGAAGACAGTAAACGCCTCGCCAGGGTTGGCCAGACCTACAAAGCAATATAATGTTATGTTTGGCTATTTTATAGCATGAAACTGCACAAGCAGGAACTCAGTTCTACATACATTTATGTATCCTACCTTGAATTCATTAAAAGGAACTCAAACAATGTTTCCAAATATGTGATTGTGTAACTTTTAGCAGCATAGTTGATCATATACTGGCTCTATATCAGGGCAGCATGTGGCACAGCATGTTAGTGCACGTGCCTCACAGCAGGAGGGTTGCTGGACTGATCCCTGTGCCGGTCAGGGGCCTTTCTGTGTGGAGTTTAAATGTTCACCCATTGCATGCATGGGTTCTCTTCAGAAACTCTGGTTTCTTCCCACAGACTCAAAACATGCTCATTAGGTCAAGTGGTGACTCCAAGTTGCCCTCAGGTATGAGTGTGAATATGAATGATTGTCTGTCCCTCTATGTGGCGGTTGGCGACTGATTCAAGGTGTACTCTGCCTCTTGCCCAGTGTCAGCTGGGATAGGCTCCAGTTCCCAGCAACCCCCAAAAGGAAAAAGCAGCATAGATAATGAATGGGTGGATGATTCCATATCATTACCTACTATACAGGGTAGTTCGTATGGATAGGGTTACCTGTCATTATAGATTTCCCGAAGAGCTAAATGGACATCAATAATAGATTTAAAGCAGCAGCCTTAACATTAATCTAAAATAAGCCACCTTAATATATATATATATATATATATATATGGTTTTTTTTTTTGCAGATGGTGATATTTAAATGGGTATTCTATAGAAACAAACATCACAAATAGAAGTTAATAACGATTCCAATTATTATGCACACAATAAAATATGCCATCAGATTCTATGTGATGAGTTCTACTTAAAATGCCTCAAAACTAATAAATATATTTCAAAAAGTTCTCAGTTGTTAACTCTATTGTAATAGACAGGACCATATGTGTCTCAGAATGAAATTTAGTTTGAGGTTGATGAAGCAAAGTGAGACTTTGATTGCCTTCTTCTTTCTCCTTGACTGATAATGGAGCAGGTATTAAGTGTGTCATTGCTTTGGTGAAAAGCTGTTTATATAGTCATACTGAAATCTACTCTATGGCATGAATATATGTTTCAAACTTTCATCAGTCAGCTGCAAACTATCAAACTTTAGAGCAGCCTTTCCCAAATTCTTAGTGTTGACCTAAATGGATCACAGGCCTGTTTTTCCTGCACTGTGGATTGACAGAGTGAAGTGACTAAGCCAACTGTGTGAAGAGCTGTCAGTCCTGCTCCCTCCCTCACCTTTACACAACTCAGCTCAGGCCTTTGCTCTCACACCCACTGGTTTGAAAGCACAAGAGACAGAGTGGTAGGCTACATATGTGACTCTGAGTGACAGCTGAAACAGCAAAAAACCTAAAGACGAGTTTGTAAACTTGGCTTTTCAAAGGTCTTTTGAGATGGAGGGAAAAGTTTCAGTGTGTTCTATGTCTGGAGGGGATCAGCCATGGAGGCTAAAAAAATGAGCAAATTGGAAAGAAGACGCATATCAAAGCACAGTCCGCACAGCAATAAGGAAAGTTGAAATATGCCATTTTTTATGCAAAGGAAAAAAGCCTGAGAGGAAGAGCTCTTTGACTGCAGAGAAGTGAACTGTAAGCAGGAATTAAATGTGTTTGTGTTAGGTTTTAATGATTGGTTTCATGTGTCAAACACAAGCACTCACATAAAACAGTCCTCAGTTCTGTTATGAATTAATGTAACTTTTGATCTCTTGATAGCATCAATGAGTGGCTCACACATGAAACATGAATGGATAGCATGTTAGTAAGAAAACCAATCAAGAAATTGGGCTTTGTATTGTGCTATAAAGGTAAATATCATTAAATTAAAATGAAACACCTTATCTCCCAATTTATATTTTTGTCTGAATGTTTTGTTTTTAGATTAAACTTTAAATCATAATTTGCAAAGGATATGCAAGATAATATTCCCTGATCACCACAGAATAAAAAAATCTGCAGTTAGGTTGTAAATCAGATAAAGTGGGCTAATGAAAAAATATAACATAGCACTAAAGTCAGGACAGATAAATGTAGTTTTCTAGGTTTACTATATAAGTGCTACTGCGGTACAAGATGTATTTTTGTATATTAGGGTCCAGGGAAGAGAGTTAACTTCTCATTTTTGGCCTCTGCAGAGAAAATATTTGGTAACCCCTGCTCTTGAAAGTCTAAAGAAAATGTCCATGCTCATTATTTCACATGTATCAGGTTGGCAACAGTATTTGGAGAATTATTCATTAACCTTTGCAAACAGTCACTGATTTACCTTCATCAAGTGCAAAGCCAATGTTCAATTTTTGGAACTCTGGATGTGTCACAAATGCTTCCATGCCCTTTTGGCCCCCAACTTCTTCATCTGAAAAACAAAAGAAACGAAACAAGTACTTATGCCATGTTGTTTCTTGAATCACATGACAAGGCAAACAAAGAAACTCATGTTAACCAAGTGCGTATCAAAGAGCAGTGGTTCAGCCAGGCCAAGGACAGGTTTAATGCAGTCAAATAAGCAACAGGTTAAGTAAGAAATAAGTGGGTGGATCATGAGGAAAGCAGACAAGTATCTCACCAGGTACAAACATTAAGTGCACAGTGCGCGACAGTTTCCGCCCCTCTGCCTTTAGTCGTCTTACAGCCTGAATGTACCTGCACAAAAAAGACCAAGACACAACAGAGTTATGATCAACAGAAAGAACATAGTCTGATCTGAATACAGGCTAAAAGGAGCTTGTAAAAAGACAATTAAAATCCAAGATCACAACATCACTAAGAAACAAATCCTGTTCAAAAACAAGTCATCAATGCAGTTTATACCCACTGTATAGTCACACATTTCATGTCCTGTGTTCCCCGGGCAAAAATGTTGCCCTCTGCATCTTTGAAAGCACTGAAAGCATCGTATTTCCAATGTTCCTGGAGAAGAGATTCATATCACATCCATTTTTTTCATGTCTAACACAGATAAAAACAGTATTCTTACACCATTAACCGAGGCCGATGTCATACCTGGAAAACAGGCACAACATCTGTGTGGGAGTTCAGTAAGATGGATTTCAGGTTCGGGTTCATCCCTTCCCAGGTCATGATGGAGACAACTCTGCCAGGACAAATCTAAAGGCAGGGGGAGCACATCAGGAACAATGTTTACTTACAGAAAAGCACTAACTTTAAACACAATGAAATTCATTAACGTTGATGCTATCTTTGGCACATACTTCAATCTTTTTCACGGGCAGCCCGAGTTCCCCTGCCATCCTGTCCAGGAACTTAAGAGCAGCATCTGAAAATGATCAAACGGAACAGAAAAATCCCTTATAAAACCACTAACTGCAAACTGCACAGACATACTCCTCTGATTTACTTTTCAGTTTTGAACCCTTCAACATCACTATAGGAAACATGCATTAAGAGTTTATCTCGTCAGAGAATCAATACTGGGCCACTTGCGGTAAGGCATCAGGGGTCTCATTTATAAAAGAGTGCGTGGAATCCTTACTAAAATATACGTGCGCCAAAAACCCGGAAATGGCGTGCGCACAAAAAAATTCAGATTTATAAAACTGTTCACACGCACACCTGCACACAATTTTCCATTTATAAATCAGAATCCACCTGGAGAAGTGCGCTCGTGGAAAAGCTGCCAATCCCGCCCCTCGCACGCCCATAATTAACCATAAATGGTCAATGCAAAGCACCTCATGAATATTTGGGTATATAAATAAGCCTTTCGCTCATGCACTTTACGTGTGACAATGGCGACCGAAAGGAAAACCAAAAAAAGGAGTTTCTCAGAGACGGAGATTGAAGTCCTCATTGATGAGGTGGATGGCTGGAAAGGTATTTTATTCGGGTCTCACAGCACAGGAATCTCCAACAAAAGAAAGGGCAGCGAGTGACTGTCCGTCGCTGCTGCTGTTAATGCAGCAAGTGCAACAGAGAGGACAGTGTCGGGGATCAAGTAAACTTTGTGACCCATGAACGGAGGACTTTGTGAATGAAGATGGATAAAATGGATATGTCAGTAGTTTGCTGCAGCAGTGGATCACAATCTTTACAAAAATCAGAGAATTACACCACGTCGCTGCTTCATGCATCCATTGTGCCAAAACACCCACCTTCTTCATTACGCACAAGTATATCTGCAATGTTTACATGTTAACGGGACCCACACTGACTTCTTTACATACTTTCTGAGAGCACGCATCAGTCAGCAGTCTCCCTACCTCAGTATTATTACTAATCAAAGTTTTGATCGACGAACAAAAAAATGTTAATTGTTGGCCACATTTTTTTCCCTGGGAAACTCCGTCTGTTCCATTTATGAGGATATGTAGTCTGAGTGATCATGTCAGAGATGCCCTGATTTAATCCCCACACTTAGATTATTTACAGAATAAATATGTGCAGCTGATGAAGATGTGCTGATGGAGGAGGAGAACTGTGTGAAGCCACCGCCGTGTCTCTGTGTGCTCTGTGAGTCTTGACGCAGGCAACTTTATTACAACTAAAACCGCACTTGGTAATAAATGTGTGAAATTTACAGATATTAATGAAAACTGGTGGCTCTGAGGTTTTTGTGTTAGTCTAATTTTTAACTCTTCATCAACGAAAACATTAGTGTCCGGTCCTGTGAGGTCCGTCAGGATATTGAAGGCGAGACAGCGCTGAAGAAATATGTATGTGGCGGACTTTAGGTTTTTTTTGTATATTTTCATAACGAAAGTGACTTATACGAAACAGCAAATTGCACGCTTTATTTATAGCCCAAATAAAACAGTTAGTTTGAATGATTATGATGACGTGGATCAGTCAGTAAAGTTTGATATTTAGTGAAATAAAATGTTGGAGAAACATCAGCATGTATCTGGAGGCTTCAGTTCACCACTTCACCGTCTGTGTCGCCAGTTTCCCATGCCTCCAAAATGTACGTACACCTGGTTCAGAGTTTGCTTACCGGTGTGCACATTTTACCGTCAGGTTTGTTTTTGTAGATCACAAACTTTGCGTGGGAAAAGGCCTATGCCAGTTTCAGGCCCTGTTTTGTGCGTACGCAAGCTTTATAAATTAGACCCCAGGTCCTTAACCTGGCTACTCTCTTAAGCTCTCACCAAAGACCAACAAGTGCACACAGGGTAAAACAAAAATTGTGCCCTGAAAACAGCAGGAAAAAAAAAAGTAGATCGACTTCAGAACAATAATTTAGCATTTTTGAGTAGAACTGCTTTGTTTAAGCATAATTTTTAAGGAAAAACTATTTTTGTTCTACACAAATATCATACAATTTGTAACACAACTACTTCGCTATGCCCTCATAAGTCACCACTTGCGCTGTTAAGACAGCTGAAGAATTTCTCTTTCAAAAAATCTGATCTAACAGACAATTAAGGAGTGAGTTTAATAGGTTTCCTTCATGTGATAGAACCCTTTTATTAAGCAGAAAACAGCCTGCACTATCAGTTTTCTTCATAGCACCAGTAGCTTCACAGTAAATCTTGTTCCTTCCCTCTTCCGAGTAGGCCGACTAGAGTGACATCCCAGTACTGTTTTGTCTCTGTTTAAGCGCACTGGCTCATGATAGTAAGTACACTGCAAAACACAGACTTTGGACTAAAGTTGCTGACAACATGACACTAAGCAGTGCTGAACCGACCAATGCCCTGTAAACCAATCAGAGTGAACCTGGTCCACATGAGGAGGAAAGCCTTAGAGAATCAGGGACTCTAAACAAGCATCTCACAAAAGAGAATACAGCACTATCAGGAGTACTCTGAGAAGTAGAAGGTTTACTGAACATTGGTGAATGTGAACATACTCTAGCCATCACCAAATTTAATATATGAGCTTGATTTAAGGTGAAATGTGAGCTCTTTAAGTACGAAAGTATGTACAGTTCAGTGTGTAGTTTGTGAAGCTGTATGGTGCAAAAGTACATAGGTAAATAACAATGTAGGGTGAATGCATACTTCAAAAGGCATTACAACCACTGAAAGAGCGTTCAAATGTTAGGAAAGATGTAAAAAAAATTGCTTTCTCACAGTGTAAAGCCTACCCGACACACCTAGTATTGTTCCTGTTGTTCCTATTGTTTTAATACTACAAATCTGAAACACTTATAGCATTTGAGTTCGAAAAAATTGGAAAGTTTTCTAAACAAATACAATTGAACAGAATCCATATCAATGTATTACATTAATACAACATTTAAAAGAGTAAAATACAGATATACAAAGCAAGCATTCTTGTTTTTAACATGTTTTTTTAAATCAAGTACTTTAATATTGGAGCAACTTAGCACAAGAGGTTTCTTTGTACTTCTTAAAGTACTGCCTCATCAAATCCATCTTATCTCCTATCAGAGGCTCAATAATTGTCTCTAACTCAAGAGTAGACAACGGCTAGATTACTGAGCATATTAAATGTCTAACCAACACAGATAAGAGCTGGACTTTGAAACAAACAACTACATGGCACCTTTTTAAATGGTTTAATCTTTAAACTTATATGTAGTTGATTTTTAAACATGGGTAAGTAAAGCATTACTGTCTGATAACAGCAACACTTAAAGCAAATGATCAGAAACTTGTTTTCTTGCTGTACTCAGACAGCAACTTTACCTCTGCCCCCAGAAAACAGACCCCCAAAGCTAAAGTCAGAAAACAGACCCTCATTTCAGCATATAGTGATGAACATTTCTTACCATAGTCTGGCTCTGGGTGGACAGTTTTGAGACGGAGATACTCTCTGAACAGACTCACAGAGGGGTCTTCTCCTTCAGGCGCACTCTGTCCACCTCCCACACTTGGACCATCTTTGTCAGGCAACATGGTTGGATATGTTAACTCCTCTAAAAACACAGATTGAAACACTGTCAGCTGCAAAATAATGCTGCTTAACAGAGCCATGCACAATCTAAGCATGCTAGATTACCTTTTTAATTACCTCAGACAGGGAAGAGTTTTTTAGTTAACGGGATAACTAAAAGTTATGAATGTTACAATGAAATGTTCAAAGAATGTTAGTTATGGCACAAGGAAGAAGTGATTCGATTTTTTTGGTGATGTATATCCGGGTGCAGGCCCAGGACTTCTTTCCAATGATTTCTTAACGTTGTGAGACTTGACAAATAGTGTCATTAAAGCCATAGCAGAGGTTTTTGGTTTTTGCCCTCAGACCACTTCGACTTACTTTTTATCAGAATCAGAATCGGGTTTTATTGCCAAGTATGCAACACATACAAGGAATTTGACTCCGGCAGTTGTTCTCTCTAGTACAAGGAGGTAGACACAAACATGACATATAAACATGACACAATAAAAATAAGATAAATAAAAAGAGTAGGTGTAAAAAAGGGCTGGGATAAAACGTGCATCAGGAATATTTACAGCATACTGGGATATTTACATTTGAAGGTAGGAAAGTGAAAAGTTTTATGGTTGAAAAGAGCAATTAATCAGATTTGAATCAGGATCATAATTACTTCCTTCCACAATTATGAAAACTTAGTAACACCAGATTAAAAGATTACTGCGTGGCATGACATTCAGAAGCTTTTATTTTCTTTATCCATTATTAATGTAAGAATTATTTTGAGGTACTTGTGGTTTTACATGACTATTTTTCTCTGTCATGCCTAATCTTAAATGTTAAAAATTCTAGCCTAAAGCACATGTTCAATTGGTGGTGTGCGATATGACGATATTAAATCGTGAAGGATTATAACGTGGGGATGATCTCATAAAGCAGAAAGATCGTCAGATCGTCTGTGTGGGCACAGAGACTTTGACACACACCCGACTAACCAATCGTAGCACATTAAGTGCAGTGCATGGTAGGATCTCCTGTTTGGTTGTGTAGTGTGAAGCCATGGCGGAAAGAGAAAAGGAGATAAAAGCTTGAAGATGTCTGAACAAAAATCTGTTCTAAAACAGCTGTATTGTTTACTCAGGTTATAGACATTGCAGTTAGATAACATTTTTTCTAAATTGTTGCACTTTAAGAGATAACCAGTTACTGAAGTTTGCATTTATATTGACCCTTTTCAATAAGCCATTTGGTGTGTTTAGTTTTTATGTTACAAAAGTGCACTTTATTGTTGTTCAATACCTTTTATGTTTACATTTATTGCACATTTTTATAAAATCTGCACTGTTTAAATTAAAACCTCTTCAGAAAGTTTCTTTGGCTTAAATTGTCATTTTTTTTCTTTTAGGGTTTTACATGTTTTATATGTTAAACATAGGGAAAAAATAGTCAAACGTGCAAATTAGTCTAGAGAAATCAACGTCAAAAAGAATTGTGATAAATTCATGATCGTGATTTTATTTTTAAAAAATCGTGAAATGATATTTTTGCCATATCGCCCACCCCTATGTTCAATGAAAGCAAGTGGGGCATGTTTTGAGTTGATGTATGTCATCATTGTGATGTCAGTATCTATGAAAATAGTTGAGATTATCATCATTGCTACAAGTGAGCAGCCAAATATTTTATAGTTGTGTAGACATTGCTGAAATGTACAAATACACAGACATGCAAGTACATGTCAACAAACACAGAGAAATCTGCAAAGTACCAAATATTTTCTGACTCAATGGTAAAAGGGCCAGTTTATATTGACAGAAGGGGCAATAGTGTTGTGGAAAATGATTTTCAAAGTTTCATAATATTTATTCTAATTTCAGATTTAATTGACAACACTACTGAACGGGCAGTTAACATAAAACATATCTATTTTATGAATAATGTCATAAGTATAAAAATGTGGTTGACTCCTTCGTTTTGCACTTCCCATATAGAGCAAGTTAAAATATATAAAATTCAGGAACCACCACATTAATTTAGCTTCAAATTTTATTAACATAGATCCTAATGTCTTGTTAGAGTGAAACACAAAAGGGGAAACCAAGGAGCAGTTGAAATAAAACCCCATATTCACCTTGATCCCAACATAAAACGTACAAGCATTTTAACCAAATATCAACCACAGTGTTTTTTTTCATCTCTAACGCAGTAGAGACGACTGTATAACATCTGAACTTAAGCCCCTGCTATCGTCAGCTCTTAGCCTTCAGGTGTCATGCCAGTGGTCATAAAATGGTTAGCAGTAAACAGATGCTGGTGCAGGGATCACCGTGATGCTAAAGCAGCTAGCTAGCCCTGTAGTGAACTTCTCTGACGACACGCAGCACGAGACGTTTTTCCTTATTAGCCGTTAGCTAACCGGCCATGACTGAAGGTGTCAATGCAAGAACCGCACATGTCAGATAACAACAGATTCATGAAACAACTGCTTTTTATCTAGTGATTCCAGACAATACTTACCCGCTGCAGCGAATGTGCTCGTCAGGTGAGCAGCTCCTCTCTGAGCTGACAGCAGCTGACTAAACTTTCAAAATAAAAGACCTGCAAAACATTACCAGTTACTCATAAAAAAAAATAAAATTCAATAAAGGGGGCACTGAATTGCGTCACAAACAAAAAAATAACTACCTACTAAGCAATTTAAAATGTTAGCAGATAAAAATATTAAAAATTAGAGCGTTCAGAGAGCGCAAACCTCTGCCAAAGCATTTCCAACATTGTCATTGTTAAAAATGTGGAAAACTGCCCAATCTGACAATGTAAACAAATCTACTGAAAAAAATCCAGGATCCACATCTTGATTTGGATGACTACCAAAATGATCACTTCTCCATTGTGCTATGAGCAACACTCAGTGAATGTCATCAACATCACTTGAGAATCTTATCTTGAGTACTAACCAATCTTTAAAAAATCCTTAAAAAATGACTGACCCTGCATCAAGTTGGGGGTCCCGCAGTATCTAGTTGATTGGTCCTTGGAAAAAATTTTTGACCCATCCTGAAAATCTAATAAAATGTGATTAATATTTTTTTGAGATGTGCTGTTGACAATCAAACAAAATATCTAACTAAAGCGGCCAAAAAAAAAAACCCTCTGAGGAAGAGGTAACAGCTAAATTCTTTATTCTAAGGCAGCAGATCTCAATGAGGCAAGAAACCACAAGGGAGACACTGAACTATTTTCAAGAGTCATGAATATGGACCTCAGATAAAATAAAATAATATACATGGTGAAGGGTTCGTGATCATTTCAGGGGAAGTGTTTAACTTTAAAGTATCATCATTACTTCACTGAGAAAAATGGCATATTATAGTACCTGGGTTACCAAGAATTACAACCTTGAACTTGCACTTCTTGTTTACCTGCCTGAACATGTTTTGAATGCAGTCAAACTTCTAACTTGGTTTACAGCGAATAAACTGCAACCCCGGAGTGTAGTACCACAATAACTACAGTGACATTGTGCACACAGCCTCAGAAAAAAGCCTCTAGTAGCCTTTTGTAACATCAAGAGCACCATCTCTGACAAGCAAAGAGCTTCTCATGGTTCAGGATTTTGAGATAAGTAATTAGATATCTCCCAAACCCCTTGCTCTGCCACTTCTTATTATGTTCATTAACTTAGAATGTACTGTGCAGAAGTGTACAGTATTACACAGCTTTGGTATAATGCAGTTTTCTCATCAAAACAGCTGTATGTTGGTCAAAACAGTACAAAACAGTACAAAACAGCTTTTGGAGATACGTTTTGTCGTTATTGTACTTTAGTCCAAAAACACAACACTGGGAATATTTCTGTTATGTAATTTTCTGCCATGTCCTCTCTGTGGCCTTACTTACATTAGCCTTACATTTGTACTTACCCAGAGAAAAGGTACAGATGCTTTGAGTATTTACCTGCTGCAAAAAAAGAAAAAAATCCAACCTCTAAAATTATATTATAAATTATAATTATTATTATCATAAACATGTTTCTTATTGGACCTGAGATTGAACAAAACATACAACTGCACAAAGAGAAAAGACAAAAACAAACTTCTAAAGTTTATCATTACGAATGGCGCAAGCTGAAATACTTCCAGTTTTTTGTACTCCTTTTTCTGTGATGGCATGTTTGGCCTTGCATGTTTTCAAGGAACTGTTGTTATAATGATATAGCCAACACTGTAATTCAAAAAGAAGAAAAAAGCTGGGGTCTCAAGGAATGTACTATGGATGTTTGTCTGCCTTGGGTTTTCCTCACTACTCGCAGTGTGTTTCATTTACCTCAGATCTCAGGTGTGGTAATAAGAAATGGCATCACATCTCAGACAAGCTCCAGTAAAAAGGCGGTAAAGTTGGGGTAGCTGATAATCATCTAATTTCCCAGTAGGGAATGATGTAACTTACTAGCAACTTGTAAAATCCGACTTCCGAGATCAACTGGAACACACCTATAAACCTCTCGCCATTTTTTTCCTCACACAAATTCACTAACCACTGAAAACAGCTCAGTAAGCCACTTTCTAAAGCTGAACCCCCATTTAAAAACCACTGCTTCAGGGCAGTAGTTACTAACTGAAACACAAAGAAATCATACAACCTGTGTTTATTTGAAGCAATGCATAATCCTGTTTTAAGATGTTTTTTGCATGATTGTCCAAACTTATTGCAAATATATTACACGTAACTTTATCTCCATTATATACATACCAGCTTTTAAATTAGTTTATATCTTTCATATATTTTTTCACTTCTGTTTGTTCTTGTTAGCCACACCTTGACCCTTCATAATAGCGATAATGTTAAATAGATCTTAATTTTCAGACAGTCAGACAGAAAACAGAATCTAGCTGAACACACACAAGCTACATTTGCATATTTACAGTGACCTAAATGTCACCTACAAAAATGGTAACAGTGAAGTAAACATTCAATGTTTTTACATGCAATGACAGGACATAAAAAACATGAAACAGATCTTACCACGATACCGGACAAGTCTAAAATTATTTTTAAAACAAGCCAAGGGGACCAAGTTTCATTTTTGGGTGACAGCAGGGGAAACTAAAAACAAATACATAAATGGAAACATCAAAAATTCTGACTTGTTAATGGTCACAACAAGATTTGACATGCCATTATTCGTGGAGTAAAACCTGCCTTGATGAGGGTGTGCCTTGCATTACTGGATAAAATGAAAAAACAATCTTGTAAACAGATCAACGTGTAGTACTGGAGTTGACCCATCACCTTCATTATTTCTATCTCTCTGCTTTTGTATCCTCAGCTTTGAGTCTCACTTTAGTTTGCTGAGGAAGTCGAGCAATCCTTGGTGAAATTCTCTGGGTTTGTCCATGTAGCAGGCGTGTCGGGCCCCTTCTAACTTCAGCACAAAGTGATGCGGAAGTTGTATGAGGTTCTTGTGGGACTGGGCTCCCAGATTTGTGTCCATGGCGCCGTAAACAATCAGAGTGGGTGTCTTAGAAAGAAAGCAGAGGAGAAAATATCATCAGGCTGGACAGAATCTCATGATTACAATTAGAGATGAACAATATTATCGCAACAGTAATGGCATCTGCAGATATTTGCCCAAAAAGGTGATTACTGGTAGTAGATATGAAAATTGTCGCCCTCATGTACAGCTGATAATTTAGCCATACAAAATGACCATAAATATCTCATATTGGTTGTAATATTGGCAGCTCTTACCAAACTCCCATGATGGTTTACCTCCTCACTTATTTAAACCTATAGAGCAATTTATTAAAGAATACAATGTTTTCTATTAACATCATACTCCAACACAGAGTGTCATGAAAAGAGCGGGTCAGTTTTAGTTAAGTGGAGGCTTTGTGTCTGTGATAAAAAAAAGGTATCAATATCTGTATCAGGTGACAAAGTGAAAATATATGCTTATAGGACATTAGCCAAAATCCAATATTGTGTATCACTAATAACAATTAAACTTGCAGCAACAGAAATATGAAATAATTCACAGTACAAAGATCATACATACAACTGCAAAATAACAAGATACAGAACTACACGTGTCAAGTTCATTCCCTGCTGTCTCCACCGACCCAGCCTTGTCTTTTTAATGCCTCTGTTACAGTTTAGAAGGCTGGCACAAAGGAGGGATCACTTCTTACCCATTAAACTTAAGTGACATTCATAGGCATAACAGCACTGGTGTAATAATCAGGTCCCCATGCTGCAGCTGGAATAACTTATAAAAGCTCAGCAAAGCAAAAATGAGCAAAATGGGCAATGTTTCTCAAGCTTTATCAGAAACTTAAACAAAAGCTTTTCTAACTTACTGAGCAGACAATAATCTCTGATGAATTTATGATAAAAATGGCATCTTGATCACTATAATTACATTGCTTCCACTTATGTTTAAGAAAAAATCAAGACTGATGTAAAGTTATACTGAAACCAGTGGTTTATATGGATTGTTACTTAATATACACCAGCCTATTTTGTGGCAACGTGCTGCCCATTTTTCATCCGAAGATACTTACTGCAATACTTTGGTACTGCTGTTGAGTGTAGCTCCGGGTACCAACTGGTGCAATGGGAATGAAACCATGTAGTTGAGCATTGTTCTTGATGAGGAAGGGGATGGAGTAGTGTCCACTCATAGAGGGGCTCAAAAGCACAGGTGCCCTGACACCCAGGGACTCCATGAACCTTGAAAGAAGGTCAACTCTATTCTGGTCTGTTTTCAAAGCCTCTGAGTCCGGTGATTTCCCATAACCTTGACAAAAAAGACAAAACAAACATCACAAACCTTACTAGACCTTTTCTGTGAGTTAAATGTGGTTGGACCTGTGTTGGATAGGTCAATGGAATAAGTGTAATGCTGGCCACCTGTCTCATAACAATGAAAAAAAAACATTACCAAGTCTATACGTCTGAAACAGTGATCACAAGAATTACTCTTACTTCTTTATTTGAAGATGCTGAGTGGTCAAATTTACAGATATTTTTCATTTATTCTCCCCCAAAACATGAAGAACTTTTATGAATGATCTAGTTTAATGTGCCTACCTGGCAGGTCCATCGCTAAGGCCTGATATCCATGAGTCGCCAAAAGGGCCATTGTGCCGAGTTCTTCCCAGGTTTTGGATGTGAAGGCCTGGCCATGCAGAAGAACCACTTGCAGCCTGCAGAGACATTTTTTTGTTTGTTTTCTGATGGTTTCTTAATTATGGATCTTTCAAAAAAAAAGTCAAACTGTGGATAAGGAAAAACTGTAAGTGTGTGGAAAACTGACTCACTGCGCAGCGTCCCATAGCCTATATTTTGCCTCAACTGCGGTTTTTATGCTAGAGTTTTACACAACATCCTCCTTCAGAGACAGGAATGTACAGGAGAGACAACTAAATGAATGCACAGTGGCAACGTACCTTAAGCATGGCCTGCAGGATTAAGACATAAATCTTCTAAGCAGAATAGTAGAGATGTTAATACCAAAATATGACAAAAAATCCCACATCTTATGAAAAACTTTGTCTAGGCAGAGTATCTTACATGACATATGATCAACGTGTTGTGGTTGGGACTTATTCTGTAAACCAGTTCAGCAGGATACACTTTCTAGCACATGTTAGCATATTGAAAGTCTTCTTCTACATTATCAGTAACTATGTTATTGGGGGCATCAAGTAAAGGAGATAATGCGTCACGGCCTATTTTAATGGACAAAATCTTGCAGAGATCTTACTCTATCAAATGCCAAAATTGTTGTATACTTCTGCAGGACCTGAGGCAGAGCGTAAGATTACCAATTACTATTTTGCATTCAAGATGTTGTGGGGACAGACCGGGATTAAATGTATGACTCTGAGGGAGACGTGGGCTCTGTGTAGAATTATAAGATGAATCGATCTGACACTGTTATAGACACTTTTTTTTACATTATTACAAGCTTCTTTTCATGCTTTCTCAGAAATCTCGACATTAAGTTTTTTTTCCAGGTGCCTTCCAATAAGATGTGTCTTTTCCCTTTAGCAAATTATGGGAGATATATAGCAAATACATTGCTGATGGATTTGTTTGGGTCTGTGGGTTAGAAGGAAGTGTGACATAAAGCCCTATTAATATACATAACAAGATGGTATTAATATAACCTGGTATTAGAAATAAAACCTAAGATGGACAGACCCCGCCACCCAGGCACAGAGTCTCCTGTTGGAAACAGATCTCATTTTTGGGGTTGATGTCACCCTGTCCAAATATAAACCAACCTTGGTAATATCTGTCGCCCAGCTCCATCAACAGGTAAGGCCTCCCTGAAGAACAGCGGGGGGTCTCCTGGCAGCTGACCGGTGCGGATGGACACGTTGATGGTTGGTATTGCTGAGGTGGACATCATCCTCTGAGTGTCCAGAGACGGCTCCATGCTGCCCTGACGGATGGACGGCAGCAGCCAATACAGCAGTAACGTGGCCAGCAACACCAGACCCAGAACTACAAGACGATTACGCAGGAAATTCATTTCTCTTCGACGAAAAATCTGAGAGAAGTTAGGGAAATTAGGTAAAATTGACTGACAGCACATGACCAAAGATATTTAATCTGATGCAGTTAATTTCGCCGGGCTGAGGAAAGAAATACATATAGTTTAAATGCGACAAGTAAGTTTTTTCCTAACCAGCTACTTCACATAAAGACAGGGCCCGCCGTGTGGTTTAGCTAACAGTGATCACAGATAGTTATTGACAGAAGGTAGGATGCAGCACGGATGGAGCTCCAGGGGGAGACATACCTACACTGATGAGACAATTATCGGACACGTTCACTGACGGACGAGGGTATATGCTTCATCTTCATGTCCTCCACATTTTAAGATGCTTTTGTGTAAAATGTTACGAAAAAGCTTCGGGCAGGCGGCAGTGGCTAGCCTTAACGAACGGGAGCTGTGCAGTTAGCCTGGCGCTCGGTAAGATGTACATTTCTAATTGCTAATTATCCAGGCATTTATCCTCCTGCAGCTAGGGCCTTAACGCGTTTAATTCAACTGACAAGAAATTGTTGCAAGAATAAGCCAAACAGCTTGAAAAATATCATGACTCGTGTCCTGCATAAAATATCAGCCGCGGTCTGCAGGATCGGTTTCAATCGGACCGCATTTGGTGCTGCACACAACAACGCTTGGCAACAAGTCGTCACTTCCTGGAGAGGCGGTGATACATGCGCGCTGTTGTGGTTGCCCACTGTCATGTAATAGAAAAACATTTACTTTAAGGAGAAGCGTCCCAGATAATCAAGGCAGACATGAAAAATATTCTGTGTTAAACAAAAGAATAAAGGCATTCCTGGCTTAACTGCTTAACATTATTTCACTATAAATGTTAGAAAGACGTGAACACAAGGACACTATCTAAATCTTGTAATAGAAAAATTTGACTATTACGAATCAAATTCACCCTCTAGCTATCCGTCTGTCGCTGTGTATAGACTATGCTAGCCTTAATCATACGTGTGTGTGTGTCTATTCAGTGTGTAACCCAATGATAATGTCATCATTTTGCATTTTGAAGAGTGAAGTAATATTGGATTAATTGTTAGTATGGCATCTTACAGATCTTACAGTGTATTTTGTATTCATAAGTACAAAATGGGAAACTGCCACATCTGCTTCACTGCATGATGAATGATATAACTTTAATTAAAACTTGGGGTGCTGGTTCAGCGGAGTTGTAGGCGAGACCCTTGTGCATGCTTTCAGGCTCAGGTCCAGACTGACCAGTTTGAAGGGTGTCCCATATCTATAGATGTTTCTGTTAAAACAAAGTTATGCACTGCTTCTTCACTTTTTTATGGAAATGTGTTTCCATATTTTCATGAGCCATGCCTGCTTAAAGTGTATGAACATAATATATTAAAACAATGCAACCAAAACACAAATTAAAGTGCAAGTTGTTCTAAAGTTTAAAACACAGAAAAGTCTGACCCATTTCTTTTTTAAAAATATTTTTATATTTTTGCACAAAAAGTAAAACTGATTTCTTACATGGGTGGAATTTCTGAAGGCTACAGAACCTTTAAAAAACATCTGACACACACAAAAAAGATTAGAGTCCACTTGAGATGGTCATAAGATACTTTGAAATAAAAAAAACTCTTTTTACAGATTTGGTTTAAAACAAAAACATCAAGTAAAGGCAGAACAAGGCATGATATATAAAGTTATTTTCCACAATTAACAAAGGCTGTTGCTTAATATCAGGACTTGGGGTGGAACAAAAGCAAATGTATGAGA
The DNA here is from genome assembly GCA_036419115.1 of Scarus forsteni. Classification (NCBI taxonomy): domain Eukaryota; kingdom Metazoa; phylum Chordata; class Actinopteri; order Labriformes; family Labridae; genus Scarus; species Scarus forsteni. Next base: position 31,374,750 of record JAZDUH010000152.1, read on the forward strand.
TAGTTAAGGCTAAAGAACACCAATTACTTATTCATTTTAGGTTTCTGATCACTTACTCCCCTGCATAGGAATAGGCAGCAGGAATCAATCCCACCATTAATAATAAGACCATTAATTCTCTTCAACAAGATCAAAATCCGTTTCTGTAATTCAATGAAAGCAACTACAACCTTTTGACAAAAAAATAAATAATGCAATGAAGTATTATGACCATTTAGTATTTTTTTAAGGAGGCATATCAAGTGTTAAATGTTGACAAGTTAAAATACTGTAGCTGAAAGACTGCTCATCAATGAATAACTCAAGTGTTGAATGTGTCTTTTCTTAACAATTGTTCATGACTCTTTGCCCAAATAGTCTTAGTTAGAGATAGATAAAAAAATCTCATGACTGCACTGAGTTGAATGGCAATGTTAAGATACAAAACATGGAGGCATTCATTTCGTAAAGCTAAGATTCACAGTGGAACGTCTCTAACGTTACATTTTAAAATAATTAAAAAAAAAACACTGCATCGGACTGTAGTGCACTGATAGCACACCATAAAGGCCTCTGTACCAGCGAGAAAATATCCTTTCACTTCTTTAAGTATAAACATAAAAATAAAGCCATATCCACCTAAAATCAACAAAGCAGATAAAGTGCAGAAATATAGAAAGTTTGCAGCATACAATAACATGTTGTTCATCTGTAATGGTATCTGTGTAATTCCCATTTTTTTAGTCCGTAAAAAAACAAAACAGCTGATCACTGCTCACTGGTACCACAACAGATTTCAGGTAGCTAAATATTGCCATACAGAACAAGTATATATGACAACAATCAGTCCAGCAGCTATATTTACCTGTAATAAACAGTGACACAAACTGCTGAACAAGTGAGTCAAACTACAAACTAAAGAAATACTGGATTTAATGACTGTGCAACAATATTGCATTTCTGGAGCTGATAGACATAAAAGACTTTCTAAAAAGAAACATATAAACAGTCTACCAACTGGTATATATTGAAATGGACAAAAGAAGATAAATCATCTCTTTGGGTTTATGAAAGTTTGACAAAAAAGGAACCATTGTTATGTTCTGGCATTTTGTTTAGGAATATCTTTACATGTCTCTGCTTATACCTAATACATATTTTGCTCTCCAATTATTAGCTCTACTTGTTGACATAATTTGACACAAACAATCAGTTTTCACAGTTACTTCCATGCATATAATTAGACACCGTTTGCAAACAATACTACACATAATTCTACCTTTTCTGATCTACATACACTTGAAAGGTTAATTTACATAAATAAGAAAAATCTGGAGGGCGTTTGATGGTTCCATAAGAGAGAAAAGCACTGGGCCCAGATGTGGGCTGAGATGAACACCTCAATATTCAATATTTGTAAACAACAGCGCTATAGATAAAGAGCACTTTGTAGTCCAGTTAAGGCACAATTTTAACTCAAACAGGCAAGTCCCTCCTGATTAATTCTGTGAGGTGGAGCTAACAAAAGTGATGGAGACACTTTTGGTTCATCATCTGTGATAATGAGGTCATTATATAATTAATCAGAAATCTTAACATAAAAAATTACTTAAAAAAACAATCTGTGACAATGATAAACAACTTGCTTTCTGTTAATTGTGTTTGTTGTTTACTCATACACAAGGGTTGGCAAATGGCCCCATATGGCCCTCTTTTTCACTCAATGTGGACTGCAAGTCAGTTTCAATTAACAAAATCAGATCGAAAACCTCAAAAAAAATCTGCTATGATGTATTTTTGTCTGATCTGCCACTACAACACCAAAGGGACAACGCATTACATCATGTCAAATATATTCCCTAAATAATCCTTGACAACTGGTTTCAATAGTCTTTGTTTCATTTTTAGAAGAGATACATATGCTTATGTAGAAGGATTTCTGGCTTATATTAAGCATTAATACATTTAGTTAAAAAAGGAGTCAAATGTACTGACATAACTGTCAGTCACAGAGATTTCCAAGTTATTTTTTAGCATGAACACATAGATTATAATGAGAGCTAGACATTATGTTGTTGAATTACAGAAATGCTGACCATCTTACTGACGGTATCCAAATTTTGTGACAACTTGACCCTATGAACTGAAAATAACAATAACGTGGTCCTCGTGGTAACCACTGTTGCCCTTACCCCCTCAAAGCTACATTAGTGTTTCTCCTGTTTCTAATGCATGAAGTGTTTATTTATTAGAAAAGGTAAACTCATAGAAATCATATCTCAAAGTCAGGGTCAAAATGGGGTTGCGTGTTGTAATATTTCAGGATGGATGAGAATTCCTGAGATTGTTTTTTGCCACAACAGCCCGCCACTAGGTTAGGATAAAAGTTTTTTTGACTAACAGAGAGATGGACTGTCTGTTGCTGCTGATGCATCACTAGTGCAAAAAAAACTTACCACCTTCATGTTGAAATATCTGGACTGTCCTGCTCAAGGTTGGCAGATGCACTGAATAGTTTCTCTTCTCAGTTTCCTCAGTGCAGAAGGATGAAGAGTCCTAGTGGGAGTAAAAGGCACAGACGCCAGGTCCCTAAGACAGAGGAGCCTCTATTCTGCCCTTTTTCTTTTTCCGCACAAGCTTCACCCCTGTACCCGCTGTAGCACTGGCACTGGAAGTGTGTACGGAAAACATCCAGCTCAGCTCTGCTGGGACTGCCCGAAACTTTGAGCTGGCCGCCCTGGCTGGTGATGCTGTGGGTCAGAGGGCTGAGATGCAGGTACACCTCATTGTCTGATACTTTGCGAAGACAGCGGCCCTGGGATTTACACACCTCCTGACTGCACCGCTCGGCTGCTGTAGATACATTGAGCAGGTACCGGCCCAGCGGTCCCTGAAGATATCTGTCAAGGCTTAAACAGTGGGCCTGCAGGGGGAAAACAAGAATGTTGCACCAAAACCACAGAAAGCTTGACTATTTAGTGTTGAATCAGAAAGGACAAGATCTTCACCTTGCTGCTCGCATAGGAGGTGTCCCCCCAGAAGACGACACCTGCAGCTCCAAGTGCTACACTCTCACCAATGGTGGAGATCAGATCCATCTAGAAGCATTGACACAAACTAATCAGTGATGTGCTGGATATGGATTAGATTAGATTAGATTAGATAGGTTTATTGTCCCCAAGGGGAAATTCATTATCACAACACTGCAGGGTTTAGACAAAGAAACACAGACGACCTATAGAGGAAATATAATCACAAGAGAGAAAAAAAATTGGTACTTAGGAGCCACATTCAGTCAATTAATATTGAAAAAGGCACCACGCTTCAATTTTTGTCAAAGCAACATATATATTTTCATCATTTTAATATTCTATCTTCTCATCACATTAACATTTATAGAAACTGTGTTTTTATTCCGTCAGTTGAGTCCAAGCTTATTACTTAATTGGTTTATTAATTGAATGCATTATCAAATCATTAGTACCTTACATGCAGAATAGTTATTACTGTTATGAGGTTTTTCCTTGTTACTGACAACTTGTATCTAAAGGTTACAAGAAAATGATTTATTAGTTAATTCTTGTGCCAACTTACCTCAGTTAGGACAGTCATCTCACTGATGTAAGTAGGGCGAGTGTAGACAAAAACAGGACGTGCCAATCCATCCCCAACAGATGCCAGGCGCATTGCCTCCTTCACCCTGTTTCGGACAAAAAGGCGCCCATAATGTGTAGATTTTAGCACAGAGCCCATGTATATGGACGGAAAGAGGGCTGTGCATTCCATCCACAACCAGTTTAGTTGATCATTTCTTACAATCTCCACGGCAGGACAGCGGCCGGTGTAGTTCTCCAGGCCCCCCCTGTAGTCATGGTTGTAACAATCAGGAAACAGGTAAAAACCCCATAGCTGATTTGGCCTCAAATTTTTGGCAAGTTTTAGGGTCTCCAGCATGAATTTTCGAGCAGACAGCTCAAATTCCTGCTGTGCAACTTTACCCACTTGTTCTGGGGTCCACTGTGGGTTCTTCTTAGCCACCAGTTCGCGAGATTTACTTCGATAGATATCTTTAGTATCCCAGTTTCGGATCCACAGTGGTCTCCACTCCTCCCAGTCTATAACAGCCAAACCTTTTGCTTCTGGTTCTCGTATATATTTCTGCACACCCTCGGGCATCTTTTCATAGTGCTGAGTGAGGCTGGCAAGCTGCGGAAGGCCTCCATTCACTGCAGTGCCTCCACGCTCATAATATGGATACAACCCAAGGCGCTCCTTATAGAAGATTGTTAGGTTTTGCCGTACAAAGCCCTCATTGGGGGATGCCACAACATCAAAAGGGCCCAGGGATAAACTTACACCGTATCTTGGGGCACAGTCTTGTGTTGGGGCGTTCCAGACAAGAAGAACTGGCTTCTGGGAATATAATGGCCATCTTGTCTGCTTTATATCTGCTGAACATAAGACTGCCCAAGACGTCAACAGTGTCGGGAGCCACCAGGACAGCCTGCCTGCTGTGGTGAGCACAGTTCTCATGGTCGTAGATCACCCTCTCTTCCCTTTTACTGGAACAGAAAACATATTGTCATGATATTTGCAGAAGTTGTTTTGGTTTCTGTACTTGTGCAGCTACTTTAACAGCTGAGGAAGCTGGAATATCTGAAGATGAACATTGAGGTTATGTTACTTAACAGTGTCAGCAGTAAGCAGTTTATGTATGCATATTTATAGGTCCTAGTTTATGTAATAGGTTAATCTTATGTGAGCATATGCTGCTTACTGATTAAACTTTAACTACCATATTTACGAGGCTATGCTATCATCTTTGCTGATCCTATGATCTCACAGGACTGACATAAGAGGAAAACCTGAAAGTATCCAGATCTGCACAAAATGTCTGTTTATTTTTTAAAGAGTATGCAAGTCATCTTAATAATATTAGTACAAAACTACTTTGACGTTTACATGTTGAACAACATATAAAAAGATGTAACTTTTAACAGTCTTGCTGTATCTTTAGCCTGAGTTTTCGCTTACTCTTTCTACGTAACTTTAAAAACATGAACAAAGTTTCATTGAAACTATCAGACATGCTGAGTTGGCTAACGTTTTGTTTCTTCTCCACACTGACCTGTTCCGATGAAGCTGGCGACACGGTCTAACCCCGCTCATACAAGCGTCATGTACATTACTTTCCCACCGCCCTGCCATGTGAGAGGCCAGTCGCTTGGTCAATTTATTCCATGCTGTTAATGATTTACACAAACCAAAGAGCTAAAGTGCTAAAGCTAACACGAATCACAGCAGAAGAAGTGGTGACGGGGGGACGTTGGGCAACATGAGCCCTGCGTACTGAGCCCAGGACAAGGGGTGGTAAAAAATGTATCAGTGCCACATTACACAATAATTTGTAATGTGGCACAGAATCCATCAAAACATTAAGTAATTGCGATGTTGATGTATTTTGTGTGAAATTATCAACAGTTGTATGGATTCTCTTCAACTGGTAGAGATTTGTGTTTTATCACTTTGACGATGCCCCCCTGACTGTGAAATGTAGTGGTTTGTTCTGCTCTATGACGTCATGCTCAAACAACAGGCATTTTCGGGTAGGCAATATAAAATAAACAGATTTAAGGGTGTACATTGACATATACAGCTTTACCGAGATTAATAAGAAAAAAGACCTAATTATGAGAAAAATATGGTTATTATGTGACTAAATAATCATATCCAGAGCTTAGATATGGAGTTGGGGCCACTGAGAAAACATTTTTGAGGTGGATTTTTTCATAAGTATACATTAACTCCCTATCTGTGAAAAACTCATAATTCTGAGATCAAAGTAAATATTTTGAGATCAAAATCAGGGTTCTTGGATTAGAGTCAAATTTGTAAGATAAAAGCAAGAATTCATAGATCTTTACTTAAATCTTAGAATTTTGACTTATTGGTCAGAATTTCTGCTGAGATCTCAGAATTCTGACTATACTCTCTGAATTCTGAGATTGAAATCAGGGTTTTGCCTTTTTCTGAAAATTCAGACTTTAAATTCAGAATTTTGAATTCCACTTTAAAATCTCAGGTATTCTCAGAAGTCCTTCCTATTTTCCCAATCCATTTTCAGTGAATTGATAAAAAAAATTCAGCCTCTTATTATTTTTTTTTTCAGTGGTACTAATCATCTTCTGTATACAACATTTGTTATTGACAATGACTATAAAAGTTATTCTGGGAATCATTTCAAAGAACATCATAATACTAGCATAGAAAATGAAAACATATTCATTTATGAAAGACAGGCCACTGTGACTGAGTTTAAAATGGAGATGAACAATACAATATATACTTTATAAATGATTTGTCCTTGAACCCATTTGAGACTTATTCAAGCAGACTGTTAACTCAAAAGACAAGTTTTATTTATTTGATTACATTTGCAGCTTAAGATGTTTGTGGGCTGTTTATTTTGTTTGTCAGCTGGATTGTTATTGGTAAAAAATATAGGGATAATCTTTCTTAATGGTTTAAAAGTCATGTTTTGCCTATAGTCAGTAATCCTCTTACATACAGTATATATGGTACATTAAGTTTATTGTGTAAAAACTGCACTTGTTGATCTACATTACAGTTTTTAACTATTAAAATCAAGTGTAAATTTAAAGGTCTCCCATATTTATTATAATGTAAAATAGCCCCTTTGATATTTGTTGCAGTAAATTTGTGGTCTGTTCAATTTTTTGCACCTCTAATGCCTAATTTAGTCAGGCAGCTTTAAAGCTTTATTACTTACAAAAGATGAACAAAAATCATTTGAAACATGGCAGAATATTCCTCAACACATGTCAACTCGACAGGCTACATTTCACAAAAGTTGGTGAACTTCATGAAAAAAAGAAAGAAGAAGCAAGAACTTCTCCCATCTTCTAGATTTTATTGTGATGTCTAAGGACAATGTTGACATACACGATAAGACTGTTCAACCATCATTCAAAAAAACTCTAGTTTTATCTCTAGAGAGCATAATTTATGCATCTAAAACGTTGCTGTATAAATTACATATTAGTTGTGCATGGTTCCTCATGGATTACCTGCTCTACTATTCTGTTTGAGCTCTTATTGTTCAAGCAACATTCCAGCCTCAGACCCATATTCTTGAATTTTTCTTATCTGCTATGTCTTTGGAAATACAAGTCAATCTATACATTTCCATTTTGTGCACAGATCATGTCACTTACCAGCAGCTGTTATGTCTCTAGTCATCAGATGAAAACATGTTGATCAAGCTGATTCCCGTTGTCATGTTCAAAGGAAAAAACCAGCTTTGCTTGAAGAGTTTAAGTCCAGTACTAACTGCTATTTAAACATCATGTAGGCCCCTCCTCTGTCTGAGGTCTGGCTTACACACATGCTTGGCCAAAACCCCTCATCACTTTTCCCTTTTTAATCAAGAATTATCAGAGGCACACTTTCTCTCCCTTAACTTCTCTGATAGGTCGACTCTAAAATCCAGATGTTTAACATATGATACTAGAATGCTCTTGAAAAACATCCAAAACAAAACATACAGAATCTTCTTTATTAATCAAGGTTTTGGATAATTGTATTGAAAAGCATTGAACGTACATTATAAGAGCTTACAGAAGGGACAAAATCTACCACACATGGTCTTCTCAGTATACTAACTATTCTCTTAACTTTGCTAAAATAAGCTTCAGATACATAAAGTCAGACATTCATTTATGAAAATTATGGCACTTGTATCCAGAATGAGCTTTGTCTGACCGCACCCTTCACAAGTAAGTGATGTGGCCTCATCTTTCTATAGCTGAGCTCTAACATTTACTGTTAATGCACAGATGTATAGCTAATGCTCATGTTCATTCCCCTAACACAACAAAACCCCGAACCAACACCTGGCTCAGTGAGCATCTCCCATGGGAGGTGACATATCCTCTGATGACATATACAGATATTCATGTAACAGGGTCAAATATTCACCTTTGTTTTTCTACACTGTTTTTATAATTACACAAAGTTACCTGGCAATCTTCTGTTCTGTTTGCCCAAAAAGTGTCCTTCATTGGTTATGCTCTTGTGTGTAAAGTTGCAGCCCTTCCTTTCCTTCATTGTGGTGTGAACCCATACAGACACTGCAGTCTTATATGGCCTTGCAGATTTTGCAATGTAGTGATGGTGGTATAACATCACGCTGTTTCTGACTATTAAGATAAGTCTGTATTTGTGATTTAATTTACCATGGGTTACTAGTTTACAAGACTGGCCAAATAATCCCTGAAAGAAGTCAGTGAGTTACTTCACCAGAGGAAGACCTAGAAAAACATGTTTCAGTCTATTGGCATCATTAGGACACTTATTCTCTTTCCTTAATGTGTTCTTAAAAAACGAGAAAGCACCAAGATGCAAACCTCTGCCAAGGTAGGTAGGCCTCATATTGCCGTTACATCTGGTTCCATGGTAAAGTTAGCATCACAATGAATCCTTGACCCCACACCTAGCACTCTGAATAACATTGATATCATTATAAATTAGACATTTATTGAGCAAAAACAATCATTCCCTAATCAGGGTTATCTGGATCACCACCAAAACCCAATCATTTTTAAGTTGGACCATTACCAACATCTCCTGGAAATTTCAGCAAGATCTGTCCAGTAGTTTTTGCATAAGCATGCCAACAGACAAACATACGCCTTCAAAAACATAACCTCTTTGGTAGAGGTAGTGAGTTTTGCATTTATTAGAGCCCAGAAGGTCAACAAGAATTAAGCTGACTTATCCAGTAATTCTTGATTTCTTTGATGCAGTTCCCACATTACAAACAGCCACTTCATGCAGCCTAACTTAATGTAAAATAATTCTTTAAGTATTTTTAATGACATGGTAAAACACGATAATGCTTCCTGTTGCTAAGACCATAATTTGTGATTTCATGTTCTACAATGTTCCCAGGCCTTGGTCAGTGGAGCCAAGGGGTTGACAGCTTGTTTGCGGAGTCATTTTTTATTGCATAAAGAACTGTGGCTGCACATTATTACAGCTTTGAGAGGGCAAACAACAAAAAGTAATCATAGTGCCATGTCTCCCACAGACTCAGCTGAACACAGGTACTTGCCAGAGATAAAAGAGCGCAAAAGCCTGTGTCGAGAAAAATCATTTCACGGAGGCAATAAAGTGAAGTGGATTTTGGAACAGCCTTCTTTATCCTTCCAGGAGAACAATATCACGTAGCTTTACACAAAAGCCTTTCCCATGGAGGCTACACTTATGGCATTCACCTCTCCCTCAACTTTGTTTATCCCTCATTAGAAGATACACGCACACACTCATCAACTCCCAACTATGCAAAGTCAGCATAGGAAATTGGAAAGACAATTTTTAATGCAGATTTTTCCATTGTGTTCGGGTGAAGGTCAGATGTGTTGTTTTTATTTTTAGTGAACTCTTGTCAGTTCATCTTAATGTTCACAGCCTTGTATAAAAGGAGAATACTCTCTTAAAAAAAGAGTTAAACAAAAAAAGAAAAGTGCAGTTGTTTATTAAATCTGACCACATTTGACATGGAGGAGGAGAGACTTCTTCAGCTGCATTCTCATATCAACATACAGTTGCTGACACGACCAATGTCAGCAAATTTCAGAGCAAATACTTCCTGAGGTCAATTTAGCTTTTTTCAATGCAGGTTGATAACTCTAAAGCACAAGGAGTCATTGGGCTGGTGGAGTGTGGTGGAGTCTAATTGTAGACAGGTTTTAAAGTACAGGTATGTCAGCATAGATGCAACACAAGTGTAGCATACTTAACTTGAGGAAACCTTGGCCAAACATAGCTTGGCGCTACTGAATATTGCACATATGCATTGTGACATCACTCAATGAATGCCACATAGAGCGAACATCTATGCCATCTGCAGCTTGTCTGTTTTTTTGGCACCATGCTTAGAGGACAGAAGACAGTTGTCCTTAAAAGAGTACCTCAAGCCATACAAGAGTCCAGTCCTGAGGAGGAAGCAGCTGCAGCTGACAAAGATGATCACAGCTGTTACTGAGAGGAGTTAAGGAAAGCAGAGGTCAACTTTTGCAGATGTTTACAAGCTTGTTGGATCAAACATTGCCAACTTTTCAGTTCAATGTACCTGACACACATCAGCATTTGCCACAGTGACCTTAACTTTGCCCTGCATGGCCTGACTTAGCTCAACATTTTCCTATACTTCAACAAAAGTTATCCCAAACATCAGTGTGGAAATTTGGTTTCAATATTGGTCTGACTGAAAACTATGAACCATCTCAAAAACAAAATTGAAGGTAGAGTCGGTGACCCAACAGGTATAATATTGTGTTATTGTATCATTTTCTACAGCAGTACGTTTTTCTTTAAATACAAAAAATGTTAATTCCCCCCAGTTATTCCTACTTAACACATGTCTCAGTATCTATATTAACAAATTGTAATCATTAACATACACTGTTCAGTGAGATAAATATTACATTACACTGTTAACACCTTATTGGTTAAACTCATTCAGAAAAGTGGCATCCACGACATTTGAAGTAAACCCAGTTTCTTAAGAACTGACACATCCGCCTGTTCTTTACACTGCCCACCCTGTTTGGAGTCACAGGGGGCTGGAGCGTTCCAGTTGACATTGGGTGAGAGGCATCCTGGATTGGTGATCAGCCAATCACAAGGCTAAAATACACAGACAGATATATGCAAACATGTACACATTCAGACCTAAGGCCAGTTTAGAGCCACAACTAAATCTAAAGCATCCGTTTGGTCTGCGAGAGGAGACAAGAGTACCCAGAGAAAACTTGAGCATGAACATTAAGATCATACAAATTCCACGACACGGCCCTGACTGAACGCCAAGAGGAGCCAACAACCTTTTTATAGTTGGAATTCCCATCATGCACTTCTCGCTCAGAAGATTTTAAGATTCTGTTTACATCCTTTATTTAAGGGTGTGATATTGATAGACAGAAATGAAAGGGAAATTAAATCGTTAGAGAACATTAAAAGTTGGCCTGAGGCTTGTTTCAGATATGCATCAACGAACTTTTGACAAGCAAAGCAGTCGCTGCCTCGCCTCCCGTTTAAATACTCAAATATCAAGGGATAACTCCCCAATGCTTCAATACATTTTAAAAGGTTTGATCTGTTATATCTCGCACTGCACCCAAAGGTGGTCTGGAATGCTTTCATCCAGAGTTTGTCACGCAGAATTAATGACACACATTCAACACCAGCCTAATAGAAAGATCAGAACCGGGGTGGCCCTCCAGAGAGAAAAAGTGTGGCTTATCAGCATTTGTACTTTCTCACTCATGGCAGGGAAATTAAGCTAATGAAAAAGCTATTAATACTCATAAAGGACATTTGCTCATTAATAAAAGTGTCTTTTGGCTTTAAATTGGCTTTTCATTTGATACAGCTATAGCTTTCTGATATCTATTAAACATCAGTGTTGTTCAAGTTACATAAAACTGCAAAAAAGTTACTCATTACTTATGAAAAAAGTGGTATTAACACCCTATCTATTACTGTGTCAAAATGACTTTACTTTTTAGCTAATTATTACTTTTGTTTATTAAAAAACCAATGTGCAAACAGGTTTAAAACAAATGTAACATACGTTTTTCAGTTGTCAGACTCCATTTCAGAGTCAATACATTGCGTTGTCGAGAGTGAAGCTCAGTATTTCTCATTTTCTTTATCTTATTAGCAAGGCATCTTGCCAGGGCATATGTATTTTAGCAGCCCGCCTAGGTCATATAATCAATTAAGCATTACTTTAATGATTTTTTATTTTTAGAAATTTAAAGTACACTATACTACTTACTTAGTATACTACTTACTCAAAAGTTATAACAACTTTTTAAAAGGAAATCTGTCACTAAAAAAGTGCTGAACTGCTGCTCTTCATATAAAACGCTGGTTCTTTGAATCAGTATAATGCAATACTTCTCACTCACCATTTTTGTCTTAACTGGTCATCTCAATATATCCATAATCATATCTCACAGTTGTAAGAGTGTGTTACGGCAAAATGAAGGAGAAATGTGGTCAAAGAGGGCTGTTAGCGTCTCTTGGCTCTAATTTTCCTCCATTCAACGGCCTCTCATTTTTCAGCACAGAGCCAACAGGGAGGCAGAGCAGTTCGTTCTGATAGTCTCTCATCACTGAAGATGTTTCACTAATGTGCGGCATGATTACATGAAGTACACTTAATATTTGAATGAAAATAATGTTTATATGTGTTAAGGCATGTAAACAGAGAGTAGGGGTTCGGGTTGTGACTGAAAGAGGTTTGTTTTGGTTCAAGAGACTGGTCACAAATTGCAGATTGTACCTTCAAATGCTTATAATATGGATACATAACCTTTAGCATATTGGACCATCAGGCTAGATACACTTACCTGCAACATAAATGGTACTGTGCAAAATGTTAAACGTTTTTCTTTCTCCTTTCATCTTTGCAGCTGGTGGCATCTATACCTGTATTTAAACACACTATCCAACTAAAATGTAACAAACAACAGCGTGACACAGTTTTGCATTTTGAAATTGTAATTAAAAAACAGTTATAATAAATTAAAAGTGAAACACAGTTATGTTGAAGCAGCAAAGGAAAACAGGATCTCCTGCTAATCTCACTGCTGCTGTGAACACGTGTGGCTGAGGTCACTAAAGCCGTCCATCACACTGATAATATGACATGAATCCACATCAGAACTTGTTCTTCACTGATTGTCAGCTCCTTCGACTATAACTGATAAGCAGATCCTGTCTCATGCATAATTAAGCAAGTCATCATGGTGTCAAAAAATAATGTGTGCACTCCGGGCATGGCCATGAAAAGAAAGAAAAATCACATTCTTCTTCAACACTTTCAGTTCAACGAAATCAATCCAGAAAACATTCTACAGCAAAAAAAAAAAAAAAAAAGAGTCAGGACTCAGATAAATTTCATCCTGTGTCTGCGTACGCGTTCACACTTACATGCATTCAAATCATGAACTGTAAACTGGGTGGGTTATGCCGACATGGCACCCTCCTAGATCTCCATTGGTGACCTATTTTGTGTCTAACGCAACACAAGCCATAAACAGATCACATGCAGAGGCTCAGCACACATTGCATCAGCCTGTCCACATAAGGGCATCAAATACATCGAGAGATCAAGTTATTTCAAAAGGTGGTTCAGGCTTCCAGCTGTGGAGGGACACCACTGGACGGAGTTGACACGGTGACGAGTCCAAGACGCTCCTCAGATTTCATCAGGCTTCACAGAGGACAATAGGGAAATCTACATGGATGCAAGGATGGTCCAGCTTTATAATTCCCTGAAAGAAACAAAATATATCAAAATAAGGAGTGACAATGGTGTGGTGCACAGGTGATTTCATTTTGTAATCAGATCCACAAGTTAGCAATGCATGGGGTTCCTCAACTTAAAGCCTTTGGATTTTGTCACTAAGGCTATTATGAACTCCAACATGGCTGACTGACTCCAACATCTCCACTCTTCAGCTTCAAACTTTTACGTCACTCTCTTACCTATGCTAAAAACACATCAGTTTTAGTGTGATCCAATCAAACTAATGCTCATAGCTGTGACAGTTTTGTCTCTTATATTAATCTTTATCAACAACATCATCAACATCATCTTTGTCATTTTTTAAGACAACTTAACATCTTAAATCCATAAATAAGGCAGATATATTTAATGATGTAAAAAAATATATATATATCAAACTTGTGTTTTCTAACACCTTATTTCAGGCATTCAAAAATCCCAAAGACCTAGCAATGAGTGAACTTTAACTGGCAAAAAGCTGCCTCCCTTTAGTGTTTAGGACTCATTAGTGCGCCACACTTTATAGATAGATAGCAACTAATGACAGAGCACTGAGGCCCCTCACCTGAGGTGTGAGGTTTTTCTGAATCCTCTTCAGCTTGGCCCTTTTACGTCCATTTTTTGTCACAATTGTCTCTTCATAGAACTCGTGAGCCAAGTCCCCGTCCTCATCAAAAAATAAAGAGCTGCAGCAGAGAGACACGGTTTTGTCATCAGAACATAAATGATGAGGTCTATGTAGATCGACCAGTAAATCAGAAACTACAGACTATGATCTTTATAATTTATAATGATAAAACAAATACAACATTTACGACAACAATATCAAAGCATTTCTGCAGTCTAAGGAAGAACAAGTATGTGTGCTCTAACACTAATAGGCTTTTTTTATTTTGACTTTAATCTCACTCTGAACATTTTTGTTATTTTTTATTTACAGTTTACAGTGAAAAGTTTAGGAAACAAAAACATTCAATATCTTATGAGTTCTATAACAACAAGTAAAAACACACAACAGTACTGCAGAATGAGCTCAGGATGGGCCACAATTGTTGTGCAATCTGTTTAAATTTATGGGCTCGTCTTACCAAGAGTCAACAACTCATGGTGACAAGTGCACTTTGTGCAACATTTCCTTGCAGTAGACGGGCATATTTGTTTTCTTGTTCATTGTGAACCCTTCCACCACAGCGATAAGCTTTTATCTACTATGATTCATATTCAGAGATGTGAATGATTAAATTAAATACCTGTCTGAATAAACATATCTATTAATTATATGATATAATTCAACTTTTATTATTTCACGTTAGTTTGTTTGAAATGATTTACTTTTTTATTATTATTTTCTCGACAGTTTAATTGCAATTATTTTTTGTGAGCTTTATAATTCTGTTTTGTATGGGGTCAACTGGTTAAGTCTGGAAGGAAATTAGTTTGAGGTCTAGTATACAGTAATAAAATCTTACATAAGCAAACAGGGCATCAAATATTACTGTGGATACACGTACCTTCGTCTAGTAAACACAAATGGTGTTGCACCTGCGAAACTTCTAATTCGTGCCAGTGACTGCTCGCTTCCATCTTTGGTGGGATCGTCTGTACTTCCTGAGCCAGAAAAAGGCCAAAATCCTTTGGATTTGGAGCCGCTGCCACCCATCTTCAGCTGCAACACATTATTTTCTTGGGTCCTTGGACTGCCAGTGGTTCTACAGTGTTACTGTGCCAGGTTTAGATGTGACGCTCTGGATACCTTAAGGGAGGAGAGGAATCCTTTTAGTTCTTGCACCATGGAACGCCAATACTCTAGTCTTCACGCTCTTATATTTTTAAGAGTGATAACACAGAGAGTAGGACAACTTGTGTGTATCAAGTAATTCTTTTTTTTATGTATTTTTGGGCATTTTGTGCTTTTATTGATAGGAGAGAATGACAGTGGATAGGCTTGTGAAAGGGGGAGAAAGAGTAGAGGAAGGCACTCTGCTAACTGGCCACAGGCTGGATTCAAACCCATCATAAGTATACGGGACGTGCCTGGTTGCTCACCACTCCACCAAACCAGCACCTCTTATAAAGTAATTCTGAGACATAGTAGTAAACTGTTTAACCATAGCAGTGCTTTTATGGTGTATTTCATTTACCTCAGAACAAAGATGTGGAAACTGGGAAATTCTAGGAGACCTAGAAATGAGTGAACTGGGAGCTAAACCATTTTTGAGCAGGTTAAATCTGGCTGTCTGATGATGGTCTGACTATTAGAGTTGGTACACCTTGTTCAAGGTAAAATTCAAGCACTCTTAAAGTGCCTTTTCAAAAATAGTAAGCATCCCACAGCTGTGGTACATGATGGAATTTCTTTAAATACGAATCAATGAACAATAAGGATGATATCAGTATCTGATCATATTAAAAAAGGACATTTTTCTATACACAAATCACAAATTACGAACTGTTTTGTAAAAATAGTCGACAAAAGGATGGAAAATTACAGAAAAAGCTTTTTTTAAACTAACAATGCAGTGTTCAGTGATGTTCCCACTCATTTCTTCTTCTTTTATTCTTCTATCCAGCCTTTGTGTGCAAACTTAAACTGAGGAGATAAAATTGTTCAAAATTCAAGTGCTTTAGAGCACCTTGTTCCAAATTCAAACATTGATTAAACATTGATAATGCATTATTAAAATCCCAGCCCTTTAATTATTCCAACATCTATTTGAACCCTGGACTTCCCAGGTTAAATTAAAACAAATAAGGAATAAAAAACAAGAGAATGAGTGAGTAAAATAATAACTGAAAATGGCTCACAAAGAAAAGATGGAGAATAAATGAGTAAAAAGAGTAAAAACAGTTAGGATTAATTGACCTGACACACCAGATGGACTGCGCATAAATTTCACCAATCGATCTCTGAAACAGCCCAAGGAAATTGTCCGGCAGAACCTTTCAGAAACATATCAAGCAGGTGATCGGACAATCTTCCTGTCAATCGTGACCATTAAGGGCCAATCAGATAACGTAGAAGGCGAGCACATTTGCTGCTGTGTATCGGACAGAAGATAAGCCACTTCCTAAAACAATCTTTCACCAAAACAAGTCGAAAGTGGAGTGAACATACCTTCTCTGTCATGCTTTCATTTTTCTTATTTGTTTTCCATATTACAAAGGTATGTGTAAAGATCTAATAAAACTACAACTGAAGTTGTTAGCATCTGTGCTAACCTCTCCACTGGCAGTTGCTTCTTGCTGTTGTCTAAGTCAAATCTCCCACCTCTTCCTGCCCTAAAGGACACCAATTGATCCGTGCCACTCTGGGCTGATGAAATCGTTGTAGATTGGAGCTTGACGAGATGGATCTGATGCCAGACTTTGAATCAGGCAGATCCATTTGCATTGCAAGGTTAGACTTTAAGTGAAATTAGAAAAATCCAGAGAGTAAGTATGTTAGAAATCAGGTTAATAAAAGTGGATTTTTAATAAAAACAACAGCACTGAAGAGAGTTTCATCAATGATTTAAGGATGAGTTGCACCTATCAATGTCACTTTTAACAAACAATAGGGAATTGCATAATACATACATACAGAAGATTTTAAAAGAAATCTTAAAACATATCTTTTTAAAAAAGCATTTTGCTAGATGTCAGTAATGGGCTTTCCATTAATGGAAGAACCCACCTATCTCGACTCTTCTAGCAATTGTTCTTAAAAA
Organism: Scarus forsteni; assembly: GCA_036419115.1. Classification (NCBI taxonomy): domain Eukaryota; kingdom Metazoa; phylum Chordata; class Actinopteri; order Labriformes; family Labridae; genus Scarus; species Scarus forsteni. Next base: position 31,391,817 of record JAZDUH010000152.1, read on the forward strand.
GGGGTTTTTTATTTGTTCTTTAATTGTGTCTTACTCTGTAGCAAGATTGTGAAAATGTCAATTGCAATACAACTAAAATTAATAATAATAATTATTACTATTAATATCTTATAAAACAGCCTAAAACTTAAAGACCTGTGTGCATGATTACAGAAAGATATCAGGAGAAAATGTTTCATCACCTGAACTGCTGTCATAATAACAAATGCGTTATTATCTTGAACTGTGCCTTGGATTAATTTAAATACTATTTAAAGTTATAATTTCGTTATTTTGAAATTCTAATATGAATTGGACACGGTTTGTTGAGTGTACCGATGCGTCCTCAAGTCCAGCATAACAAAGAAGACTTTGTCCAGGCTGAGGCCTGGTTCACAGAAAAAAATGACAGGCATTTGTCCTGTTATAGACTTTGGTCTGCCAACAACATGACAGAGTAATCAGAAGATTCATGCAGCCTGTCAGAGAAAACCTGAAAACCCTTACATGTCCTTAACCAGACCACAGTGATTTGGTACGATGAGCTCCAGCAGAGAAAGTGCTGAATAACGAGACTACTCCTGCGATTGCTCGGACATCTTCAGTGACAGAGGTTGATTGGACGAAGAAGCTGGCTTGACCGCTAGTTATGATCAACAGGAAGATGAAAGAACAGTTTTTGCTCTCGGCTGTTTGGTCACTTTGTGCTCTCATGTCAGGCTAAACACTGTTAGCATGTTAGCATTAGCCAGGTCAACATGTTTCCAGCTCGGCGCTGACATTAGCTGCTTCGACAGTCCCCAGCTGTCACGTCCCCAGCACGCTCTACAAACATACCTGAAGTGTGGTTCAGCGTGGCCGCGGCGCTGTTGTTTTCTCTGATGACTTTGTTCTAGTTATTTTTTAAAATCTGGTAATAACAACAGAGACCTCACAGGGAAAACAGCTACGCTAGGTGTTTATGCTAACCAATGCTGATCTTCTTCGTCTCCGTCTGTAGAGAGGTTCTGGTGAGCGAGCGCCATCACATGGACAGGAGTGTGAAATAACTATTTACCTCAGAGAGAGGCTTCACTGCTGCACAGGAGATAAACAGGGTCAGACAAAACAAGAAGATATCTCCTTTTACATCATGCACATGGAGAAAAAAAAGCCAAAATACGGTAAAAAGAAATGTAAAGAACAACTTTTAGAACAATTATGGGGTGTCCTTGCAAAGCAACTCATGCCAAAAAAAAACATTGTCTCACATTTCACTTCAAAACATGTACAAACAAGCGGTGTGATTTTTTTCTGGTATCCTTTTACGATATTTACAGCAATATTTGTCCTATTAGAAATATCATAATACTTAAATGTAAGTATTAAATGTCACACATAAATGCTAAGTATAAATACCTGTCTAAATGTTAAATATAAATGTAGTATATACATATAAATATTAAATATAAGTGTTAAATATAAACATAAATGTTAGAAAGTAAATTTGCCCAGAATTAAATTAAATCAGTTGTAAAACATGCCCTTTTAAAAATTTTTAAGAGTTATGTTTCAACTGTCATCTTGATACTTTGACTTTATCTGACATTTAGATTTAACTACAAAATTATATACCCCGTTTGGGAAGGGGGATTAAATAAACCAATTTATATTCTCCTTGCTTTTTAGGCGTACAAACTACATCACAGCTAAATCGTTTTATAATGCAATGGCTAAAATTATGCATATCCTGTTACTGATTTATTATGATACTTTCCCTTTTGTTAAATCCCTTGCATGCTTGAAACAAAAGATAAAAAACTCAACTAAAACTTCTTAAGATACAAGTTTAATTTTGTTTCTTAAAATTTAACTTTTTTCCCCCAGTATTTGTTTTTTAGTCTTAAATGTAGGCCCTATTTTAACTTTACTCTGATACTTTTTTTGGTAATGCTTGACTGCTCCTGTGTAATATTTGGGTCCAACCTGAGAGAAGAATACATTTTCAGACTTATATCATAAGTTGTAAATCTTAAAATGCAAGGCCTATTTTTATCTTCCTCTGATTCATTTTTTTGACATGCTTGACTTATACTGTATAATATTTTGGTCAGGGCACTGAGCGCAATGTTTTTTGCCAAGCCTTCACATTTATTGTCTGCAAATCCCAGCCTCCAGGTGACAAAATATGAAAGTCTCTCTGAGGAAATATGTCTGTAACAAAAGGGATATAAATGCACATGTTTCTGAATAAAAGGGTTAAATGTTAATGTATGAGTGGAGTGGAGTATGGACCGTGGTAATTGCAGTAAAACATGTATTACAAATACAGTAATTCAGAAGAACTGATACACCTTTTTCCTCATATAGCCTATGCATCTTGTGGGTGTTCATATAAATTTTCAGGGTGTCAGGTGTGAGGACCTGTGAGGGGAAGTGTAATATAAATGAAGTGATAGTAATTCAGTGAAGTTGGCTTGAGAAGTGCTGCCTGGGGCCCATAGCCAGGGGTTAGTTTATAGAACTTAAGCCTGAAATCTTTCCTAAAAAGCATCAATTTTATATGGATATTGACAAAATTACAACCATGTGCTGTCCCCTTATTTTACAGCCAAATGTAGTAAACAGCTTTTAGATACACCACAGTCTACTGTCTACCTAGACTCACACATCCTGTTTTTCTTTTTAATATTTCAAATAATATTGTAGGCAGGACACGATGTCAAATTTAACTGGTGGAAGTCAGTGTTCATAAAATGATAGTGGAGAAAGCAGCACAGCTTTACACTGTGATAATGATTAATATCCTACCTTCAGTGGTACATGTTAAAGTGCAGATCAACATCATCAGTGAAGGTTGAGAGGAAGCACACAGAAGTGAAAACGAAGCAGCATCACTACATCTATGATGGTTACACCAGAGACAGAAGAACTTTCATCAGCAGCTCTTTGGATATATGATAAACTTGGTGTTTAGTTTTTGAGCAGATGTAATACAGAACTTTGATGATGAACAACACTTTTAAATGTCCAGACACAAATTTGAGTTTGTGATTCTGCAAACAAACTTTTCAGAGGAGGTTTTTATCCATCCTGTCTACTTTTCCAGTTTTGTGACAGTTGCACAGGATAAACGTCATCACCCGTCCCCACTCGCCCTCGGTAAATCTTCCTGACTATTTGCTGCTGCATTCACACTTCAACTCACCTGGTGAAAATATTCAGGTGGTGTGAGGTAACTATCTGGATAAGATTCAGATGAAAAAAATGGTTGTTTGCATTCACTCATACGGCTCACCTTTGGTTAAGTCAGGATTTTAGAGTGTTTTTACTAGTGTGACTGGGATTCTGCAGTGAACTCCATGTGCGTGAACTCAATGTTGCGTGTATTAGATTCTTCCTGAGAGTGAATCAAAAAGCAATGCTAATTCACCGTCATCAATTTATTAAGTAATAAGATGAAAAGACATTGATTTGAAATCCATTTCAGAGGTTCAATAAAGTGCCAACATTTAAAATCACACTACATAAGTGAAGTCAGACATTCCCTGATATGACCAGAACTAAAGACCGGTTTAATTTAACAATGGATATTATTGCTAAGCAGCAAGTGTTTCAAAGAGGAGCTGAATCCAACTGCCTTTTCTCCTTTTCTGCACAAAAGTGTCCCTTTTTGAAAACAATCAACAGGCTAAGCTGTAAGATGGCTCCCAATTAGTTTAATATTGGTATTCCTGCCTCATAAACATTTAATTCTTTCCCTTTTACACAAAATACTATATGGATGTTCTATGTGCAGATCAGTTAACCAGGAGTAGTAATCCTTGCAATTTCCTGCTTCATCCTGTCTCTGGCGAGGGCGTAGCGCCTCACTATCTGCCGCACATGCTCCTCTTCTTCACGCTGCAGGATTCGCAGGAAGTTGCACAGCTCAGGAAAACTAAAAGCATCCCACTGTGGAGGAGAGCAGTATCAGGTTAAAATCAGCCATACGTGTTGTAGGATGTTTCAATTTATTAAAATGGTAAGTTTTTTAAAAAAAAATTACATTAATATCTCCTGTCTCATTCTCTTTCAAAACCAAACTCAGGACTTTTTCACTGGGACCAGCACACAAGCGCAGGTACAGGGGTCGTTCCTCATCAGACAGCTTACGCATGTACACTGAAAAAAATTCAATAACACATTTCAGATTAATCTCATTTTGTCATACAGTAAATGTGTCTTATTCAGGATTCTACCTTGATTTTTTCTCTCAGTCCGCTCAAACAGGGAAAACTTGGCTGGGTTGTCCACGACAGTGAACTTGTTGAGCAGAGCCTCGATCACTTCTCTAACACGTGTCTGGGAGCTTATGTGTAGATGCTTGGCAGTGTCTTTGGGGAGGTAGAAAGAAGTCCGCCTCTTCATCCGTCCACACTGCTGCTCTTCCCCTGGAGCTGAACTCAGGCTCTGAGGGGGAGGGAGGGAGATGGGGCGGACCAACTGAAAATGGACCTTGATGAAACCAGTGTAAGACCCATCTTTATTCTGCAAGGGAAACAAATTTATTTGATTTAATGTAAGTCAGACAGTCAAGGAAAGCTGAGCCGGTAACATGTTTCAAAACAAAAATGATTAGAGCAATTAAACTTTCCCTTTTAGAGTAATTTTAGGGATCTATTTGTACATTCAAGACCCTATTGTAACTTCAAGTTCCAACAATTTACAGTAGTTAATATTATGTCCAATTGTGAGTTTGTACAACTAAATTATTGGTTTGAGATGGCTCTGTATCTTTGGAGAGTTCACAGTTTTGGGTGGACACAAGGAAAGAGAAATTTGCAGTGAACATTCCAATGCAAGATTTCTAAAACTAGCTTACAAAAAAATTTAAAGAGGTCAAATTTTGTCTTAAACATGCGTTGATAAGATTTTGATGACTGATATATCACATTCACAAGCACTAATCATCACTGTCAGGCCATAAACTCTTTTTACCATTTTCTACTGTTTTGATTTTAAGGTACAGAAAATCAACAACTTATTTGGAAAATGCTCTTAGTATTCATTTCATAAAGTGTTTTTCCCATTTCCTGAAAAGAAGCCTATTTGGAGATAAGAGGTTTGTGCCCAGCAGCAATGTAATGTAACCTACGTCTATTCTGAGACTCTCTATTTAAGACCTTGTCACTTTAAAGCTCCCTTGTACACCTTGGCTCAGTCTGCTCTGATTGGATAACCAGTCTTCCCTATAGTAATTGGCCAGTTTAGCATGGTTCAGCACCATTTTTTTAATAGCTATGCATTCTTCCTACAGTCTACAATCTGTACGTAGCTTGCCACCCCTTGACAATGAGTTTATAAACTGATGCAACATGGGTAGGACATTACAGTTGTAGGTCTTTTTAGCAAGAGCTGCAAATGAAGCTTTTTGCAAATTTTTGTTTTAAGAATGAAGCCTATTTACATTAGACAGCAGCTGCAGAATGCTCTCTAAGGGCTTTATCACATTGCAGATGTTGGGCAACTTAAAGCTATCTTCTTGTGTTTTTTGGTTACATCTTACCAACCATAAAATTTCAACTTGTAAATATAGCTACAGCAGTAGGCTACAACAAAACAGTTGAAACAATACACTTTTTGTTAAACAGAGAGAAAGGCTTTGGTCTAAAGACAAAATCCAATGTTGTGGATTGTGTATGTAATTGAGAGTTCAATTTCAAAGGTGTAATGTAGAATTATCATTGGCTGACCTAAGTCAACTTGTTGACTCACTGCAGACAACACGTGTTGGCTGCAGTGAGTCCAAATGTTCTGTGTTACTTAGGACTATATGATGGCTTCTAATAAAATTTTGAGTTCAGGAAATTTTTTGATTGTTTTTTGATCAAATGTGGAAAGCTGTCATGGACAGTCGTGCAATAATATCAGAGTACAATTAACACGCATACAGTTTGAAAAGCAACAATTTTGTGATAAATGTACCCAAATTAACATTATTTTAACAATACAAATGCCATCAAAGCATTTGAAAGTGCATAACTTGACCAAATAAACAGTCATATATCATAAGAAGCAAGTCCATTAATCACTTACTGTCACCATGTAGAGGTTGCTGTTGATCTGTGCGTTGTACTCCTTCACCTTGTGTTGAATTTCACTCAGAGATAACTCGTGTTTTGCCCAATCAATCTGCTCATCCTGAGAGAGAAAAGATTTAAAATAATAAATAAGACATGATGAATGATGGTAACGATATAAGCTAGAGTTTAAGAACTAGCACATCATTTAATTAATCTAACCTCACCAAATGTTTACTTCCTCTCTGAAAGAAAGTTGTACAAGCAGTAAAATAAAGCTCCTGCTCTGCACTGCTGTCCTCCTGACTGCTGTAAGTGTCTCCTCTGATGCTTCCTCTAGTCATCTTTGGTTCAAGTCAGAAAGAATGTCAATACATGGCAATTCTCTTGGAGATATTTGTTGTCCCAAAAATCCGAAAGACTGATTTCAGTCAGCAAATTATCCGAAAGTATTCAGATTTCATTGGACTCTCTCATTTGTCTGTGAGAGATGTCTGACTCCTGGAGATTGTGGGTTTCTGCTGACTTCAGCATTTGCTCCTCCCTGGCCATAAAACCTCACAAAGATATCAAAAGGATGCCCTGTCTCTGTGACACTGCTTGGATTAGAATAAAAGCAAATCTTTCACCCACCATTGGTGTTATAGCTTACATTGTGATATCTATTTTTATAAGTGGTTGACTGAAAAAGCTCCAATGATAGTTCTAGTTATGACTCAGCTACATTTAAAACTCTGTTAGAAGTGACGGTAATTTAAGACTTCAAAAGTATAAAACCTCTTTAGGGTAAACTTTCTCAATTTGTCCTGTCACTTTATAAATAACATGGCACCACAGCAAGTGTCTTAAATACAGAGCAGAGGTTGTTATTCAATAGTAGTATTTATGCTCTGATATGACACCACTTAGAAGCAAACCATAACAACTTCCACAAGATCAATAAAAATAGACAATCACTTTTTTTGTTTTTCATCATCAGAAATGGGCAACAAAGTACAACACAGTGACTTAATAAACAAATGAAATGACAATGTTTCATGTGGCATTTCTCCACATTTTTGTGATTTGTTCTTATTATAAATTTATTTATATAAATGCAATTTAATTTAGTTCAACTGCCTTTTCAATATATACCTCATTTGCAAGGAGGCTTTTTTTCTGCTATGTTTGTTAGCTTGTTTGTTTGTTATTTTTTGGTGGTGATCCAAATACAGATATAAAAGTTTTGTTTAGGGGTTTAAAGGCACTGAAGATTTGTCTGTTTTTAACATTTTTTGACAATAACTTGCCCAGCAACGTTGCAAATGCTGTTTCTATACTTTGAAATTCTATCAACAATAAAAATTACAGAGGAAATTTTGTTTTAAAATACAACATGTCAAAAAAAGAAAGCATCTAAAATCTTCAGAGGAAAGACTATTCTGACAATCACATCATGGAACAAACATTTCCCATGAAATCTGCTCAAAACTTCATATAAATGTAATGCGAGGTAAAAAATAGTGAGGGAACAGTTGTCCACAGTCTTCTGTTTCTACATGTGTGGGTCTGAATAGAGGCAGCTGTTTAATTGTGAAGATGTTAAGTTGTCCCCTCCCCTCTGCTCTCTCCTAAATTACTAGCTGTGTTGATGTCCTGACAATAAGGAGGCCGTAAATGTGGAGTCCGACAGGACATATGGCACAGTTAGGTACATTGGACACCAGTGGGCAATCTGTTGACCTCACTCTGCTCTGACCTGACCTCCTGTCTAGAACAAAACAATGCATAGAGTGTATTCAGTTTATCAACTACTGGTACAGTAAAATAACAATTCAGACGTCATTTTCAAAAAATAAATTGTACTTTGATTTTTGAAGTAATAAATGATTTGGAGTAACGAATGTTAACAGTTAATGTTAACAGTTAATGTGCTTGCAGCTTTGTTCCTCACCACATTTGTGTCAGTCTCGATGGAGTCCACTGAATCATCTTCTTTGCCTGACAGCGAACGTCCACCGGTGCTGCAGTCCAGCTGGATGAATGGACGGCAGCGGTAGTGACAGGTATAACTGCAGTCTGAGGGGAACAGAGAGCAGTCATCATTAAAAGTTCAGATGTTGGGTCCTCTTTAGTACAATAGAAGCAGACTGAGATGGGCTATCCATATTAACATGCAAGCCACTTCCAGTAGTTGTTTGGACTGCAGTGGTTTGGGACCTAAACTTTTTGCCTTTGTGCCTTTTTAGTATGTTATGGTGGAGTTGTGATCATCTTTTTGTTACTTCATTCCTGTCAAAAGGGATGCTTGAGCTGTCTGCAGGAGTGGCTAAAGATACAGTATCAACAAATTAGTCCAGTTGTTGTATTTTTCATTGTCTGTCCAAATAGTATTCATAAACACTGTGTGTCTTGATTTTACCCTGGACAACACTGACACTTTAACACATATACTTAATGGTAAAGGACAATATTGCCTTATGTAATCAACTTGTGAATTTATGGTCATTGAATGCAACATCAATGTTACCTAAAAGCAATCTCAAAAACATTATATTGATTGTCCACTGGCAAAATGTAACGTTCATGTTGCTATTCATAACAATATCTATTATCGTTAACTTGCAACTTCATGTTGACTCTGGTCTTGCAAAGCAAAGGCACTATGATTGATGTGCTGTTGGAGAACGGCCCAATTAGAGTCCTGGATTTTGAGCTATTATAACACACCCAACTATATTTTTTTCTTTTTCCTTTCCTCATGTTGTTATTGAATTAAATTGGTTAAAGTTTAAGAGAAATTGCAGGGTGACTTACATTGTTTCAATAAGGAAAGAGTCAACAAACTTCATATCAGAAACCAGGGAGGGTGGGCTTAACAAAGGGTGACTTCCTGGCTTGGGTGAGGCTTGACAAAAGGTTAGTTAAATGATCACATCTTTAATATTTTCAAGGATGTTAATTATCATTTTTAATACAAAAACAGCAATCATATTCTTGGTGAACCTTGGAAGCAAAAGTCCTGATGTCAAATGACAGATGGAACAATATGGTCAGGAACTCTCCAAGCTAAGGTGAAGCTGCCCAGAGCTTCCGTCAGATTACAGCAAGCTCTGTGATAAAGTTTCTCATGAATGGAAAAATAACAAGAGCATCCTGCATCCAGTGTGGACAAAGAGTCAAACCTTTATCACTGCTCTGTAGATACTGGATGGTTATTACTTATTAAGTCAAAGTGCAAATTTCAGCCTAAAATGGGGTTACTGGTTACATGCAAATTACCAGGCTTCTCTTCTTTGGAATCATTTGCCAGCCACAGTTTGAGAGGCAGACCTCTCTACTTTTACAGTTAGACTTAAAACATTCCTTTTTGATAAAGCTTTCAGTTAGGACTGGCTTAGGCCTGGACCAGCTTATATTGAAGTTGCAAAAGGCTGAGACTGCCCAGGGATCTTGCTCACTGAGCTCCTCCCTCTCTATCTCTCTAACATTCTCTATCTTCATCCTCTTTCTTTATATCTCTTTGCCCCTTTTTTCTGCTCTTGTGCTTGTCTCTGGTTCTTGTCTTGTAGGCAGCCTGGGATACTTGGATGGACTGTCAGCTGCTGTGGATTTAAAAAGCTTCAATAACTACAATTAAAAGTACAGTTTTTGGACTTGAGTTTAGTCCCATTGTCATTATAGTACAGTCCCTAACATCATGGATGACCTGCTGCCTTGGACCTGCTGGACTCCATTAAATGTATGTACTGTATACATGATCATTAAAATGCAGATTTACAGCACGGGTCACATCCAACCCATTCATTACCACCATGATGTTTGGAGTTTCTACGTCAATTGTTCATCAGTATCAACTGACACATTCATGCCCATTTATGTGGGAGCAACTTGGGGTTAGGTTTCTCACCAAAGGACCCATCACCATGTGACAGCCAGACCAGACCTTCCATCTAACAACCAAGTGTGTAATAAGAAACTTTGAAGCAAACCCTGTGTAAATGCATCAACACTAATAAACTTCCCAAACCTATCAGCATTAAACCCATTTGTTCTGACTCAAAATTCTACAACAAACTTCTTTTTAAACATGGGTATTTATTAAAACAGCAAGTGATGTTTCTCTGCAAAACAGAGAACTCATGTCACTGTGTGACTGTTTTCAGCAAAGGACTAAGATGTAACTTTTCATTTTATTGTTTGGTTTTATAATTATATTTGTTTGTGTGGATAACAAGTATCCTCTGAGCTAAAAACATATGTTTGAATGAAGGTAGGAACTCACTTGTGCAGCGTACACTTTGCTTATAAAGCCCCCAGATGAATTCTCCACAAAGGTCACACCAGGTGAGATGGGTGTAACTGTCAGGCTGGAAGTTATGGCCAACTCCGGTCTCCCCTGCCTCGATCCTGACACTGTCTCCAACCAGGCGGACAACATGGTAGTGGCTTGTCTGAGGTGGGTTTACAAGAGAAGTGGCATTTCGGGCTGCAGGGGCAGGAGCAGCCAGCTCAATGGAATCATTCACACTAAGGTCCTTCAGCTCGATCAGCTCACATTTAGACATCCTGTCATACGCACGCTGACATTTTAAATGAGCTTTGGCTGCCCATGAGCTAACATCTACGTGCATCCAGCTGGCAGAGGGGACATTATGACCAGTGACACATCTTTGATGAAAAGATGAGGCTCTGATTAAATGTGATCATTGGGCCTAAAAGCAGCAGGTCCAAGGTCTGTTTCAGTCTCTTCTCAGGGTGCTGTACTGTGCTGAAGAGGAGGTAGCACACGAGTCTGCAGAATCTGCAAGGCATTAAAAAAATAAATTACACGCATGCTCTTATCATAAGAAAGAGGTAAACAACATTAAATAAATGCCCATGTTGCTGTGCATTATGGGCTTCACAAACAGGAAAACAAAAGATTAAATTTGACATCTGATGGTAGAAATGATACGATTATGATCAAATGTGGGTCAAAATGTTTCCTCTAATCCTGAGCAATCCTGTGTGACAACTTCACCTCTTTACTGCAGAACCTTAGTGAAAACATAGACACCATAGTAGGCCGATATGAATTCAATCAGAAACAAACATGCATAAATCAGAAAACACTGTCCATTAGATGGGAATGAAATTGCCAAAACCTCAAAACCTTACATAAGAGATGTTAAAAAAATGTTCAACCACATCCAACTCTCCCTCTCACTACATGTGGCCAACAATTTAAGAACTAAGCTGTGTAACTGACATCTTGTTTCTTCAGAATCTTGTATACGCAAGTCTGAATGTATTTGCATGATGAAAAAGACCTATATATCATAATATATCGGAAAAACAATGAATATTACATTTACTACACTGAAAATGTGGTTTCAATTGGTCTAAATTCTATGTTTATCTATTCTATGTTTATTCATATATTTATTATGTTTTTAATAGAAAAAAAAACATCTATGTCACTTTGTTCAAGCAGCAGAGCTGATTCAAATCACTGTGACTGATGTATTAACTATTTAAATGAACCATACAACCCAACTCCAAAAACACTGAACCAACCCTATGAGCTGAACAAAAGCCTGGGTATTGTTCAGACCAGGACTTTTGTACAGTCAATGGCATCTCCATTAGGTTTTATACGTACTTTTACTTAAAGTCCCTGTGAGCCCTTTGGGGCTGTATCTGTTTTGATGTTGTATTGTGTACAAAGACGGATATTTAATCTGTTGATACTGACCTACACTTTTGTCTATTTCTAAAGCATACCTTATTTCTACATTAACATGACATACAGCTGATTCTTCTTATGTATACATGCAGTAAGAAAAGTTCATTCATTTTCTAAAATATCTATCCCTTTTGGGATCGCAGGGGGCTGGAGCCTATCGGGCGAGGGACAGGGAATCGGCAGCTAGTTGATCGCAGGGCCACATAGAGAGACTGACAATCATTCACACTCACACTCATATCTAAGGGAAATTTAGAGTCACTAATTAACCTAATGAGCATGTGTTTGGTCTGTGGAAGGAAGCTGGAGAGAGAGAACCCACACATGCACAGGAAGAACATACATACTAATAACAGAAATGCTCTGCCCAGCCTGGGAATCGAACAAGCAACCTTCTTGCTGTGAGGCACGTGCACTACCTTTTGTGCCACCATGCCACGTCCGGAAAGGTTAACCTCTTGTATTTGTCAAACTAAAGCCATAATATTTACATGTTTATTTTCATTATTTCATGTATTGATTTGGCAAGGGACTGCCTACATTTACATTCACAGTTTATGCTTATGCTGAGATATTTGCATCTCATGCTAACAGACCTCATTTTAGTTATCTAAAAGGCTATTAAAAGGCTATTTTAAAGCTTCATACACTGTTGGGCTTGGGAACTGGAAGTGCTGAAATGCTAATTCACTTCCATATTTCTCTTGTTAATTCCTGCACCGCTCTATGTACTTATAGACGTATCACTGCATGTGGCCTATCCAGTGTTATGGCCTGATTGGGCTTCAGCTGTAACTTGAAGTAAGCATGCCTTCAAAAGTCCTGAATTTATTCCTTTTTAAGATTTATTTTAGGCTTTTTAGACAGCCTGAGTCATAGACTGAACCAAACCCATGCTGCCCGCATCAAGTAAGGGTGCTGCCAGAAGTCTTGAGCTGTATGAATAAATGTCATCCCAAACCAGCTCTATGCAATATCACTAACATAATATCTGTTAAACAAATACCTCAACAAATATGATTATATAAATGTTCAAAGAAATGGACCATAATTATTGTAGTCATTTTTTTGTTCAGAGACAAAAAGCTTTCAAGAGTTTTCAGGAGAAAATTCATCAATAAATGGTCAATTTAACTCAAGCTGTAAATATTTTACCGGTATCTGTGCCATTTTAAGCAATTAACGTGTCTATATTTAATCTACTTTTAATTATTCTGTCCTTATGACACTCTGAGCTTCAAACCCTATCGAAGATTTAAAACTTCTGAAGATATACATCTGTTCTAAATTACTAAATCTACATCTACAACATCTGAATCCAAAGCATTACGCATAAACTAAGTCAATTTTTTTTAACAGGGTCTCTCTTTTATGCAGGTGTTACAGTTGCAAGAAGAAGTATGTGAACCCTTTGGGATTACTTGGATTTCTGCCTAAACTTGTCATAAAATATGTTCTGATCATCATTTAAGTTACATCACTAGACAAACACAGTCTGCTTAAACTAATACAGCACAAAAATGATAAGTTTTCATGTTTTTATTTGACACAATATGTGAACAGTCACGGTGCAGGGTGGAAAAAGTATGTTAACCCCCTAGGCTAAGTACTTCTCCAAGAGCTAATTGGAGCCAGGAGTCAGCCAACCTGGGGTCCAATCAGTATGATTAGATAGGATGTGTTGGTTAAAGCTGCCCTGACCTATAAAAAACACACACCAGTTGTGAGTTTGCTGTTCTCAAGATGTGAACCATGCCTCGCACAGAGGAGCTCTCAGAAGATCTACGATCAAGAATTGCTGACTTGCATGAAGCTGGAAAGGGTTACAAAAGTATCTCTAAAAGCCTTGATGTCCATGAGAAGAAAGTTCAGCACCATTGTAATTCTGCCAAGGTGTGGTCGTCCTGTGACAATGACTATGAGAGCACAGCACAAAATGCTCAATGAGGTGAAGAAGAATCCTAGAGTGTCAGCTGAAGACTTACAGAAATCCCTGGCACACGGTAACATTATTGTTGACAAATCTACAATAGGTAAAACATCACACGAGAATGGAGTTCATGGGAGGACACCACGGAGGAAGCCATTGCTGTCCAAAAAAAGAAACAAAAAAAATAACACTGCTGCATGTTTGAAGTTTGCAAAAGAGCACAAGGATGTTCCACACTAGCAAAATATTCTGTGGACAGACGAAACCAAAATTGAGTTGTCTGAAAGGAACACACAATGCTATGTGTGGAGAAAAAAAGGCACAGCACACCAACATCAAAATCTCATCCCAACTGTGAAATATGTTGGAGGGAGCATGATGGTTTGGGGCTGCTTTCTTGCCTCAGGGTCTAGAGGGATTGCTGTCATCAACAGAAAAATGAATTCCCAAGTTTATCAAGGCATTTTGTAGGAAAACTTAAGACCATCTGTCCAGCAACTGAAGCTCAACAAAGGATGGGTGATGCAACAGTACAACAACCAAAAGCATAAAAGTAGATCAACAATGAAATGGCTACAACAAAAGAAAGTATGGCTTTTGGAGTGGCCCAGTCCGAGTCCTGACCTCAACCCGATTGAGATGCTGTGGCATGACCTCAATAGGTCGATTTACACTAGACATCCCAGGAATATTGATTAACTGAAACAGTTTTGTTCAGAAGAATGGTCCAAAATTCCTCCTGACCATAGTGCAGGTCTGATCTACAACTACAGGAAACGTTTGGTTGAAGTTATTGCTGCCAAAGGAGGGTCGACCAGTTATTAAATCCAAAGGTTCACATACTTTTCCACCCTGTTGTGTTGAATAAAAACATGAAAACATATCATTGTTCGGCATTAGCTTAAGCAGACTGTGTTTGTCTAGTGATGTGACTTAGATGAAGATCAGAACATATTTTATGACCAATCTCTGCAGAAATCCAAGTAATCCAAAAGGGTTCACATACTTTTTCTTGCAACTGTATCTCCTTGAAAGTTCAGCTTTGAAAAAGATGCACTGCATGGATATACAGTAGTTTATTTTGCAACAACAAGAACAACAAAAAAAAAACGTAAAAAATGTTGCTGACACTGCTCTAGGGTCCCAAATCAGCCATAGGTCCTTAAAATCTTCTCACCCCCTCGCCTCTTTACAGCTCCACTGTAAGTACAACATCCAAGTAACATAGAAATGAGAATCTTTTTTTTTTTTTTTTGAAACCTAACTGCTGCAGTGAATGAATAAAGGGCATGTATCACAACTTTGTGGAATAATCTTCTCTCTGAAGGTTCATCGTCTTTTGTGCACCATTTAGTGTGATCAAAAGTAATTGCAGCCTGCTTTATTATCAGTAAACATAATCATCACAGAACATTTAAGTAGCCTAAGGAATCCAAAAACACGGACAGCAGTGGCAGGACAAAAATCTTCAAGGGAGATTAAAAACAAAACCTATTTTTTTTAGAAACTGTTGTATGCCCAAGAAAAATAACTGTGAATTCTGACAGGTGCATCAGAAACTTGGTCCCATTAGTTTTCCCATGGAGCTGCATTGTGACTTGAATATGAACAACCAGGGGCTCTATCTGCCAACTGGGTCACCACACGGTGCAATTATCCACACAGGGCAACAAGAACACACTGTAACGGGGGCCATCCATGCATATTTAACAGGATTTGTTCTAATTCGGTTTCTCCTAAACCTTTGCATCTTCGGGTACACAGCTATCGAGAAGTTCTGAGTGTTTTCCAAATGTCATTTGTTGCAAGTCAGATGGGACTGTAACGGGACAGCCCGGTATAATCCTGTCTGAAATGGGACGACAAGCTTATCCGAACGTGCCACCCGAAAAAAATCCTCGCTGAGCGGGCACCACAAACTGGGAACAAAGTAAGAACCTTACCTTTTTAAAATGCTCATCGGCACTTGTTGAAGAACAGGTTTGGATATAGAAAAGCAGTTTTTAGTTTCATTAACATAGAGCTGTCACTCGCAGCGCGCACGCACTTCAGTCCGCGCATGCACATTGAGAGTGTGGGATTACCGCTTAATCCCGTTTCTGTGCCGGAGCATCCTGAGGGAGGCACCACCAAAGGAATCCCCTCCACCAAAAATAACAAGATGTGATCTCACTTTGTTGTGTGGAAGAGAAGCACTTACTGATAATTAATAATGACAGAATTTTATACTTTTATTCCTGTGATGCATCCTAAAATGATATGTTAACTCTCATATCCAAGGGTGGCACAATAATTTTTGGGGCCCCATGGCAAGAAATAAAATGGGGTCCTATACCAAACTATGCATGGTTTCTTAAACCAAATATATATACACACATATGGATTTTTTTTGATGGACCATTTATATTCATTACAGACAACATTTTTTGGTTAAAGACACAAACTTAAAAATATGGAGAAAACACTCATGAAATGAATTACAGAATACATGGATTAAAGTATATACTATGGAGAACTTCCTGGTATTTGTAACATTTTAAGCAATGAGAATATTCATATATCATATAATCAGTCCTGTTTGTTGTTGCATCAACACATCTTGAGAAATTTTGATAACCATTAACAAAATAGGTACTGACTCAGTTTTAATTGCTTTGTTCACCTCAAAGAACTAATCCCTGAACTAAGCATTGGTGGTCACTTGAATTGTGACCATCAATGAATTTAGTATTGTATGCTTTGATTTTCCCCCTTTGGTTACTAAAATGAGAAAGTGAGCCAACCTGCTGGAGAAAAGTACAAACTACAATTTTAAAGCCTGGCCTGCACGGCGTGCAGTATCATTTTTGCAGGGTCCAAATTGCAGTGAGGAAAAAAAGTGTGTGTGACCAGAGGGACCAGTGGAACCTAAGGGTCACTGAATATTAATCAAACATCTTTAAAAAATGTGGGTTAAAGGATCTAAGAAAGCAAGGCTACTATTCCTACTTTAAGAGGGTTAACTTTTAATGGTGTAGAATAAAAAGACAAAAAGTAAAAAAATATATAAATGACAGAAAACTGGTTGACAACACATTTAAGAATAATAGATCTACACTGAGGATCACAAAACATATCAATAAGTACAGTAAATATTTCCTGTTTGAAATTAGTTTGGCTCAGACTTAATGTAATTTCCTTTATGTAGACTATAATGCATAATGATCATAAACTAAATTCTCTCAGTAGAGTTAAATATTTTATCAAAAATGACATCACAAAAAGTTAAAATTAAAAGTAGATTGGTTTTCATTTAAAATGGTTTGATACATTTGACTGTTTTAAGGCAAACATGTTTAAGGTACCATATGTTTATTCAAAGAAATTTAATACAGTTAAGTATTTGTGTTAGAGGTCTCAGAGATGAATGATTCTATTAGCAAATCCATCACAAAGTGAATCTCTTTTCCTCTCCCTGTAAATTTGTCTATTTGAATGAAGAGCCTGTTCAGTGTTTCAATAAGTACCATTCAGAAATCCTTCACTTAGGATCACGCCTCCAGGCTTTAATAAAGAGGGCAGGGAGAGGGCCCTTCTTACTCTGTCAGACATAGAGGAGTCCTGATAATTCATAATGTTGCCATTTTTTCTTGTGCTGCACTGAGGGTATTCAGTCCCATTGTATATTAAATAAAATAATAATTCTCAGAGGAGTAGGAAAAAGCTGTCTAATTAAACAACCTCTGAGAGAAGTAGGGAAAAGCTGTCTATATAAATTAATTTACATTTGTGTTATTATTAACAACTATATCTAGTGTGGTCCACAACTGTTCTAACTCCACGATCCATCCTTACTTTTTATTGAGAAATTGTGACCCAAATTTCTAACAATTTGTGATTATTTGATGGAAAGTGTAACAGGCTAAACACTGTTAAGAAACACCTCATTAAAGAGACAAAATGAACAAAACAAGTTTGAAAAGGATATAATTACAGCCCTTAAAGGACAAGAGGACATGTATACATATAATTTGTACTTAATTTAAAAAAATGGGTTGGTTCTTTTTTAAAAAGTAACCCATTATGATTGGAAAATGTCACTGCAATAACAAAATTTCTAGAAAATTAAGCAACCAAACTTTTTGGCATTTACACTGCAAGAATAAACTAAAATGGATGAATGTCTGCTTAAAGCTTTAATGCCTCTTAAACTTTTTTTTTTTTTTTTTTTTTTACATATTTGCAAATCAATGGAAAAAAAACATTCAAAACAGCACAACCATATCTAAGCTAAAACAATGTTTTTTTTCCTAAGAAGGTTCCTACTATTTATTGCCAATTTTTTCAAACTATCAAAAAAACAAAAACAAAAACAAAAACAACCTTGCCATACCATAATTTGAGTATTTTACCACAGTGTCCACCATGGAGAATGTTGTGAATAATAAATAATCCTAAGATTAAAACAGTGAAATGTCTGATAAAAACAGGCTAATAGAGGGAGAGACATTTTCTGAATGACCATGTTGTTTGCTCAGATTGTGCAGGCTGCCTGTCTGTGTGCTGGCTCTGCACAGTCACAAGCTTATTACAGAGTAATTGGAGCACAATAACCAAATCAGCTGACCACTGAGTGTCTGCTGAACTGCTAAATGTTGACTGGGCTGTTTGGGTCTGAGAAAGCACTTTTTTAACTAACAAAAAAGAAACAGATTTATTAGTCACTGTAGATGTGGTTTAAATCTGTGAATTACTTTAAAAAATGTGTTCAACCTGCAGGCAGAAGCTTAATTCAGTCTCTTCTTCTAGACACATGTGGTGATGTTTCCAGGAGTCGTCCACGTCACCGAGAAACAGAGTGTTAAGTTCACAAAATTAAGCAAAGACGACATCCGGCTTCAGAATAAAAGTTTGAAGAATAGACATTTTGAACGGTCTGCTTAAAGGTGTGCACTTGGCACACCAAAGTGGCAATGCAGCAGAAATAAAAAGCTCTAGCAATGATATCCCTCTTCCCGTAAATGACTGCTGTTTCTGCATCAGGGAATTTTTAATGACATTTGTTTATTCAGTAAGAAAAGTAAATTCAGTCACAGAAAATCCTCAAATTTGAGTCAAAAGCCCAGTTTGACTCCCAGATATGGTAAAATGCATGCATAATACTGTAATGGACGCGAGATCTAAAGTTGCATTTAGAATTAGTTTCAATGACACATTTCTACATCGGCAAACGACGCTTTATTTTGAAAATACGGGGATGTTTACTTCCGGTCGTAACGACAGTGCATAATGTTAGACAACTTCAGAGCGGACTAATTTCCTTTTCTTTGCGGAATATTGCCTACATTTTTTAACAGATTGTATTTGTTTACGTCCCTTTTCTTTAGACCTGAGGTACGACGAGATAACAGTTCCGGTCAGCACTTCCGGGTCTGGAGTTCACTTTAGGTGACAGCTGAACCGGCAGGTTAGTCCTCCACTGCTTCATTGATAGATTAAAACATGGTTCACAGCAAAGAATCTGAAAAGGAGCCACGGATCTACAGTGTTAGTAGAACAGCCTCTGCTGCAGCCACACACCTCATCTGTATCGTCTTCAGTGTTTTCATGACAGCTCTGTCTCGACCAGGATCAAGTGAGTGTCTCTGCGGGGCAAAGATCTTCATGTCACTGGCCTTTCCTCTGACTCAGACTTCATCTCACCTCATGGCCTGTAGTCTGAGCCAAATTGATCTCACCTCATGGTCTTTTCACAAAACTATACTTCATATCTCACCTTATGGTCTTTACTCTGAGTCATACTTCATATCTCACCTTATGGTCTTCACTCTGAGTCATACTTCATATCTCACCTTATGGTCTTTACTCTGAGTCATACTTCATATCTCACCTTATGGTCTTTACTCTGAGTCATACTTCATATCTCACCTTATGGTCTTTACTCTGAGTCATACTTCATATCTCACCTTATGGTCTTCACTCTGAGTCATACTTCATATCTCACCTTATGGCCTTTACTCTAAATAATACTTTAGATCTCACCTCATGAATTTGTTCTGTTTCAGGTTTGTTCTCCTGGCATCCTTTTCTAATGACTCTAGCAGTAAGTTTAAACATTTTAATAATTCTTTATCCATACACTCATGAAATAAGCACACTAAAATGTATTTAAATATATTTGTATACATGTTTTTTGGGGGGAGCTTATGTTTGAAGATTGAATCAAAGACAAAGCTCAGCTCAGCCAGCAGGGTCCGTGGTTCATCAGGCTGGAGCAGGCTCTTTACTTTAGCTCATGGTACAGCACAGAAAACAGGGTCTCACTCACACAGCAGCTGGTACGCTGACGATGATTCACTCATTAACAGAACCGTGTCTCTAGGCTTTGAACACGGCACAAACATGCCACATCAGTTAGCAAAGGGCTTCTCTCAACATGCACACACTTTACCACCAGAACCACAAATGTTGGACAGAAAAATCAGATCAGTTCAGTTAGTATTGACGACTTGCAGTGGATTGTCACATAGCCCCTATCTGAGGGGCTTAGTCCCCCTCACCATCCAAGTCCACCTGTGTGCAGGGGTCCCAGAGACGAAGTCCACTGGTGTGCGGTGTTCCCGATAGGGCTGGGCGATATGGCCTAGAAATAAAATCCCAGATTTTTTTCCACAACACTCGATTTACGATTTGAATTGATTTTTCCCTCCCCTAAAAGAAACAAAATTCCCAGAGACATAAAAATGAAACAAATCAAGTTTTGCCTTAATGTTGTCTAAATGTTTCCCTCTTAAAGTCAAAGTCTGGGTCATAAAAGGTTGATTATGTAGCACAAATGTCGGCAGATTTGTCTGCATAAACACTAAAAGGCTGAGGTATTTTTACAGTATTAGCATGAAACTCTTTGATCAATGTTTAATCTACCTAAATAACAAATACAAGCCTATAAAAGTGCTTGTGCAAATCCTACAAGGCCGACATCTTGAAAATTGAAACTTTTTTCAAAAATTGCTACTACTTACAATTGGACTAAGGCAAGAAAAAATATCTGGATTTTTAATTTTTAAAATCTTCTGCAGAAAATAATTCGAATTAATCGATTTAATCGATTTTTTGCCCAGCTCTAGTTCCCGATCAAACATCAGAGCAGCAGGGATGCATTGGCTGGATTCCTGGCCAGCTGTACGATAGGACCCCAGGATCAGGGAGAGGTGCTGGTCCCAGTCATGTTAATGCTGATGGGTGAGGATAGCTAGCTGCATGACCAGGGTATGGTGCTCTGGTCTGGCACTGCATTGCCTTCAGGCCAATTTAATTGGTAGTCCATGGCCATCAAGAAGGAGCAGCTGCTGGAGTCAGTGACTGAAAAGAATCACAGCAAGGATCTGTTGACTGTCATTGTATCTAGATACAACAAAATTAGTTTGACAGTCACTCAGTGTATTTCCTTAGATAGTAACCTAAAAACAGCACATGTGAAAACTAGACACAGGACTACAGAAAGACAGTAAATGACAAAAAAAAAAATGCCATTTGGCTGGTATATTAAGGTACCATCTGTCTGTTCAGTTTGCTGTAGGATAAAAACTGTCTCAGAGTCTGGATGTGTGTGTTTTAGCTGCTCTTTAACATCTGCCTTAGTTCAAAAAGGGAACCAGATATTACCTAAGAGAGGCATGTTGGGGTTAAGTGGGTCCCTTTTTAGCATTGCAGGAGTCACAACAATGCACATGCAGCTCCTTGTTGTGTAGGCATCCTGGCCAGTAGAACTGCTGTCTCAGCTGGTGTAACTTCTTTGTGTAGCCAAAGGGCCCCGGCCCCCTCAGAGCTGTGTACCATTTGAAGAACTCAGGCACAACGGTAGCGGGGAGGTCACGTCCCTGCTCTGGAGCCCTCCACCTCCGATAAGCAAACTATCATGGAGTTCAATGCTGCCTCTCAGGGAACTTTTCTTAAAGTTCAAATGTCCTTATCTCATGGTAAAAGGAATGGATTTAAGTTTTTAAATAAGCAAACTGATTGTCCTTTTCTCTCTCTGTTCCTCTAGTTCTCTTTATTCATGACTGAAGCTATACTCCTCTTCTCGCCACATGGCTCACCCATCAAACAGCTTCCACATAAGACCAAAGGCCGTGTCCACTGGATCCTGCAGAGTCTCTGTGCGTCCTGTGCAGTCCTGGGCTTGGCAGCCATCTCCTACAACAAATACTTGAATGATAAACCCCACTTTACCTCGTGGCATGGTTTTCTGGGACTGCTCACTGTGTGTGTAACGGGGCTTCAGTCTGTGGGAGCAGTGCCCCTCATCTACCACTCTCTGGCCAAGGGCTGGTCCCTAGCCAAACTCAAACGCTACCATGCAGCGTCAGGACTCATCACATACCTGCTAGGCAGTGGCAGCATTCTCCTGGGCCTCTGCTCAGCCTGGTTCACCGCGTCAGTGAGTGGGTATACCTGGTACCTGTCAGCACTCTGCCCTGCCATCAGTGCACTCGTAATGATGAACCAAGTCACCAACGCCTACATGGCCAAGAAACGGTTTCAGTCCTGACAGGAGAAAGAAGTCAGCCCCTAAACAAAACAATCACTGAATACTGTTTGCCAATAAGATTACAATGTTTAGAGTTGCAAACATGTTTGGAAAGTCTTTTACTGATACACCATCTATCTTTAAATGATCACCAAATGCCAACAAGATGCAGTTTGTATTTGTGCAAGAAGGTCAAAAAGAGTTTTGAGTCTCAACATTTCATGGAGCATCACCAAATTTGAAGAAATAATTGTGTTGCCCTCCTTTATTTGTTTTTTTACCCAACATTCATTGTGTGGATACCAATGAAGATGATAAGGACATGTCATGTATCTGTCTTTGTTGGACTTTGCACATTTTCTTTCTTTTGTAGTTTCCATTGATTAAAAAAAAGCCTATTTATGATAAATTTATGCCAAGGGGCCAAGTTCTTTTCAGGACAGTTTGGTACTGTAGACCCTGACCTTACATGCATTCCCACAACAAGGTGTCTTTGGAGATTTAAAAAAAAGTTGACGAATTGATGTAGCATATTTGTTGACATAAGAAGTATTCAAAAAGTCTTAGTTGTGTATTCCATAGCATGTTCTCAGTTCCTAACAGTTTGCCAAAAAGCAATTTGGTCAAGAAAGCAATGTCTAGTTTTTCTATTTTTATATTCTGAAATATGATGAGAGTGGCTCAGATGCTGATGTTTTAGATAAGCCTCGCATTTTGGAATTTGCTCAGCTAAACTGGGGGTGGCATGGAGGTGCAGCAGGGTGTGCATGTGCCTCACAGAAAGAAGGTTGCTTGTTTGATCCCCTGTTTTGGTCAGAGCCTTTCTGCGTGGAGTTTGCATGTTTGCATGTCTATCCAGGCACTGTGGCATCCTCCCACAGGCCAAAAACATGCTCATTAGGTTAACTGGTGACTCCAAATTGCACTTAGGTATGAATGTGAGCATGAATGGTTGCTTTGTGATTGGCTGGCGACTGACTTAGGCTGAACCCCGCTTCTCCCCCAATGTCAGCTGGGATTGGCTCTAACCACAGAGTCTCAAAAAAGGATCAGTGGAATACACTTTGAAGGTGTGTATGTAGTGATCATAGATGGATAAACTTCACTTCTTTTGCACTTAAATGAAGTCTTAAAATGTACGAAGAAGTTCACAGAAAAAGGTCTTAAAAATAATTTAAATTGAAGTGCAGTCAAAAATTAAGAGCTTTTTTCATGTGAAAATAAGTAAATAATCATATATAATAAGTAAATATTACATTCCTAAAATGTCATTTCAGACTTTTGAAGAAACGAGAAAGGATCTGAAAAAAACCTGATCACTGCTAGTCACTAACAATAAATTAAGTGCTCCCCCAAATGATGTATATTTATTGGGGTTTATTACAAAAATTATCAGCATCAATACAAAAGTAAAAACAGTGTTAGGGATGTGTGTTGGCAAGGATTTGGCTGTATAAATTGTGTCATGATCCATGGAGGTAATCTGAAATACACTATATCAAACAATAAGCAGTTTGTCATGATTGTCTTTAAATTAAATAGTAGTTGGACTAAATGGTACCCCCCCCCCCCCCCAAAAAAAAATGAAAACATAAAATAAATATATATTAGGGCTGAACGATTTGAGAAAATAATGTAATTGCGATATTTTTCCCCAATATTGTGATTTACTCTGCAATTGTTTTAATGTTCTTCATCTGATGTATTCTTAAACAAACATAAGCAGTAGATCGTTTTATAGTATAACCAATATGACATTAAATCAATCTAAGGATAAAAGATTTGAGAAAAAGTGGAGAAGTCAAGAACAGAAGCAAAATAGGTATGAAATTGTAAAAACTGGGTACAAAAAAATGGTACGAAAGCGGAAAAAAAGTTGATAGGTGCAAAATAGGTATGAAATTGCAAAAAAAAGGGCAAAAATATTCAAACGTGACTAAGGAAATTTGATTATAGCAGCAAAATTGGGATCAAATTTCAAAAACCATGTAAAAATTCCAAACACGGTCTGACAGTGGCCAAAAAAACCCAAAGATGAATGGGAGAAAGATAGGCATAAAGTTGTAAAAACTGGGTTAAAAAAGGTTAAAATATGCATGAAATTGCAAGAACCTACATCGCAATGCCAAAATGTTCAACACATTTTGGGTTAAAAATATTGCACTGTCTGCGATTTGAAAATTGCAACAAGCCATATCGCGATTTAATCGAATTTGCAATTCATTGTTCAGCCCTAATATACATGAGGATTAATTACTTAGATTATGTGCAGAAAAGTACAGTTTCTACCACTGTTACTTAGGGGAGGGAATCAAAAACCAATTCCCAGTTGAGAATCAATAACTCCCTCAAGGAATAAATATTTTTTTTCTAATCAAGTCCCTTCTCAGTTCCTCCCACTTTGTTCTGCTTTGCACGCCAAAGATGTCATGCTATCATCAGAGGCAGTCAGCAGAAATGATAACAAAAAAGTCAGCAACCATGTCAGATGGGGGTCAGACTTGGTCAAATTTGTGGCTTAATTTTTGACTGATGCTTTTTGCACAACTTGAAGAGAGTGAAAACATCAGCAACTTACAGAGGCATCCATCCAATATGATGAGCATCATGTGTCTGACATTTTCCCAGACAAAATCAGCAACCGGAACTGATAAAGGAGTCACTGACGGCATTAGTGTCGATAAAATATTATCAATTCCCATCCCACATGTTACTTACATAAAGCATGGTCCTTTATACATGAGTAATTTTTACTATCTGTCCCTGGCAGAAGTTATGATAAATGTAAGGGAAGGACAGAAAGCTTAAATTACAAGCAGATGGTTTTGCAATCTGAAATATTGATCCAGTATCACACAAGAAAATCCTGCAGTATATTGGTGTATCAGTATCTTCCTTCACACTTAGTCAACAATGTATTAGCCAATCACAGCAGCCTCCAGAGACTCCATATTGTAAGCAAACTCAGCAGCACACCTGCTGCACAGACATCCCTCTAAGACCAAACAGCTTTATACTAACTCATGTTCATCATGTTTGTGCAGGTTCTCAGTCATCTAGGTCACAGTTATCCAACGCAGGTCAAAGTGGCAACTCAGATTCAGACATTTCGCCTCTTTTCTAAAAGGCTCCTCGAACAGGCAAACCGTCTTTAGGAATCTGAACCAGTCGAGTTGCCACTTTGATCAAAGTGGGATTCACGATCATGAGTAGAAGGCATAATCAAGAGTGATGAGAGTGGTAAAGAGGGGATGAAGTTATGTATTGACAACTTTTAAATCTGCATCCTGCAGCTTAAAGTGATATTTATGTGTAGTCTGTCCACATTCCTGAATAGTTTAACTGGAGTATCTCAGGTTATTTTTCTGCATTTGGATTATTTGCTGTATGATGCCTTTGATTTTCTATGTATCCACCTTTGAATGAATGAGCTGTGATTTACAATGAAGGCAAGTTGTAAATAAAAAACATTTGTAAATGATTGACACTGCAATAGTAGAGTGTTTTATTGTTAAAATAACATTGATAACACAGTCTTTTTCTGCTCTGATCTAGACTGCATGTACGAAAGTCTTACTGGATCAGCCATCAATGGGTCAAAGTGAACAAAAAGGTTAAAAAATATCATTACAAAAAACAATATATTTTCCATCATAAATAAATAAATTTCAGACACTTGTATTGAAATAAGGGAAACAATTTCATGGTGAATAAACACCGGTAACAAGTTATATAAAAAAAAAAACATTTAAAAAATGCATGAAACATAAAAATGCATATCATTGACAGGAAAGGGCAACATGTTCTGTTTTACAAACCGATGATTCATATGCAAAATGTTTTTCACGAACTGTAAAGACTGAGAATAAAGACATGGTGTCATTACGATGAACCTCATTAAACAGATATGAGGTTTTAGAAGGTAACAGCTCCATTTTAAGTCCTATCACAATGTACCGAGACACGATGAGTTCCCTTGAATAGATGAAGCATTCAGAACATCAGGATAGGAGCCAGCAGCAAATAAAACTAAAAAGTGAACAGTACTCAGATTGACGAGGAAACCAGTCCCTCAGTAAATGTTATCTACAGAGGGAACGGCCTGTTGTCTCAGGTTCTCCAGTGTTTTCTAAAGCATAAGAAGAACTGTGACTAGCCTACCTCAACAGGACTTTCCTAAGATCTACAAAGCTTGAGGTGTCATCACAGCACAGAAACACGAGGCTACAGAGAACAGCAAACTCCAGGGGAGAGCACAGCAAACCTACACCGAGACTACTGACGGGAAATACAAACACATGCACCGCTTTAAAAGACGCCTCCGTGAAAAGCTACCACACTGCGGCACTGGGAGCTCTGTAAGGCCACCACGCTCACTGACCCGGATCTGCCGCTGTCCCAGGGTGTTGTAGAAAAGAGCTGTGTGGTTCGATGGTTTGTGGCTACATTGATGATTTTAAACACTCAGGGCATGTAAGCACGATGGTTTCAACAGTTCAGCCTGGAGGGATGGAACAGTGCCTCCGTGTAAAATCAAGATGTAATCCAGAGTGTAGCATTCACATGAGAAAGTACAATATTGATGTTTTAATTTATTAATGACAACATGGTGTCAGCAGTTTAACAAATTAATTACATCTTTATCTCAGAACTTAAGATTTGTTTTGCAGAAATAAAAAATAACATTTGAGATTTGTTCTTTTGGATTTATAAAACTTTATCTCCGAAGTTTGGGAAACATTAAGAGGAAAGAAATAAAACTGTTTTGTGTACTGAAAAAATGAGAGAGATGTCTTTCTTGAGATTTTGGGATATGTTTGGGGAAAAATAAAGCCCTCTGTGATGCTTTTAATAACATATTTGCCTTCTACCTTAGATTATTGTAATGCGGAAGAAAAAAACTCATCCCTGTTTTTCAGGCAAAATGACCTCCACTAATGATGTTGTGTTTTTACCTGTGTTAAGATAACTCTAAAAGTTATGGACAGATTTTGATTAAATTTCTTGGGAATGCTGGTAGTGGCACAAGTGAGAGGTGATTAGGTTTTGGAGGTGATCTGAATCTGGAAGTGGATGCAGGATTTATTAACAGTGCATGATGGGGCAGTTTGACTACAATTGTCAGAAATGCCTCGGCAGAGGGTGGTGCTCTCAGAACATTTTTAGTTGTGGGATATGTTTTACAAACTAGAAAAAAAAGGTAAAAAATCAGATTTGTTCTCCTGAACTATTTATGTTTTTTTCCTTTTACAGATTATGGGATTTGTTTTGCCATGGACTAATAACAAACAAACAAAATAGAAAACAAAATCTGATGTGACATGTATGTATTCTGAGATAATCACGTCATTATATACCAAATTAATTTAAAAAATCTGTTGATTCAGAGAAAATTATAGGACTACACTATTATTGGTCAGAATCTGTATACCAGATATTTGCTTCAAAAGCTAAAAATTGATATCAGCAGATTTGAAAACGTCTGAGGATATTCACTGCAGGTATTTTAGCCTTGTTAATCAGCATTATGGTTGTAGAGTTTTGGATTACTGATTTTAATTTGAAAGTGAAATTCTAAAAAAAAAGCCGATTCTCTGCCAGCAGACTGGTGAATCTGTGCTTGCTGCCTGATTTTGCAGTTACTGTTCAAAATATATTTTGTGAATAGCACAGGTGTAATCCAGAAAACACTCTCAGTTATTTTCATGTATCAAAATCCATTTCAGTATTGGCTAAACCATGAAATCTCAGAATGTTGGTTATTGGGAAAAAAAGTGTTGCGCATCCAGAATACTGATGATTTTTTGTTCATGACAACTTAGCAATATATGTCTTTCATGTGAGTACAATATATGCCTTCTAAAATATATATAAATAACGAACAATTTAAATCAGAAAGACAAAAAGTGTGCTTTCAGCTTCTCCTGTGCAACATCAGAAGATAAAGGGGAAGTGCGTAAACATATCAAAAAGGAGATTTTGTGGCTTTACTATCAGGGTGATCAAATAAAAGAACCACATCAATTCTAATCTAAAGTTTAAAAATGGGATTTAAAAAAGGAATAAAAAGCCAAGTGCATCCTTATTGTTCATAGTGATACTACTTGTGAAGTGACTGAGAGACGATACATGACTATTATAAGCTAAAGTCATGAGAGAACTTGGGTAAAAAGCTTCAGACGATGAGTTAGTGACAGAAACCTAATTTCTGAGCTCCTTTGACGTTTCTGTTTGGTGCCTTTAGTACCAGTGCTGATACTGCCCTCTGCCACTGTTCTGAATTTGACACTGGATGTCTAAATGCTCAGTACTTCTTCAAACAGCTTAGTAACAAAAAGGAAAGATAAATGCTAAGACTCAAAACCTCATTGTGTTTTGTATTTAAGGCTAAAAATCAAAGAACACAGTCCAAATCCATGTCCCGGCCCGAGTGTTATCCAAGGCTAACATGATATACATTCATTTTAGCTTAAATCTAAATTAAAAAAAAGGAAAATTAGAAAGTTGAACATAGATTTGTGTCCCCCAGCATCAATGCGAAGGTGAGTATTCATCACCATGATGATCACTGTAATGATTGATCTCCCTACAACCAAAGTCTACACACAGCACAGTATTGACTTGCAATATAAACAATGATAGTGACTATTTACAAGGTATCAACATGATCACTTTATAGGTAACGCATAATAGTCTTTCAACAGGGGATGCTACAATGTCTATCAAATCGCTAAAGACTAAAATTTGCCCCAAAAGCATAAAACTTCTGTTGTTAAAGTTAAGCTCTAAAGGATTTTTCTAAATATTTGTACAAATACTAACACCACGTTCTGTCACTGCTGTTATTTGCCGTTGTGGTATGCTGCTGCCCACTTTTGTCCAGTGTGAATAGAACTGCTGATGAAAATAACGAGTAATGTAGCATTCAGATGGGGGTAACGGCAACTTAAATTTTGGTTAGCACACAGCTGTTTCACACCAAGTCACCAAGATGCAGCCCAACACCTCAATTCTCCAAAAAACTACAGGACATAATTGAACCATCAGCAGAGAAAGGTCTTGGTTCTAAGCGTAGTCGGAGGGTTTGGGTACAGAAAAACACATAACCCTGGTCCCCTTTGTTTCAACGTCTGTCCCCATCGATTCTCCTGGTGATTAAGTCTCAGATGTTCACCAAGAGGAGGGGTTGTAATTCAGTCTTGGTGAAGTCCTTTCTGTGAGACTGATGATGAAGTTTAAAGCAACAACATGATACTTTTGCACCTTGAAGGAGTAGTCTCACTGGTCATCCAACAACTTCCAGGAAAAATGGCATCTATCCTGCTCTTTGTCCAGCTTTGTCCTCCATTAATAACTCGGTTTCGCTTCGAAGATTCATCTGTCGCCATCCTATGCAATCTCTGAGCTTCAGCCATTGTATCGACCAGTGCAGCCTGGCCTCTTTTAAGCAAAGGTGTGAACTGCTGCTGTAAAGCTCAAACTTTCAGCAACCTGTCACCATAGCTACATGGCCTGACAGCAGACAATCATGACCGTCATCCCATTTGAAAGTTCTTGTTCTCCTCAGCTTTGAAACTACTATCTCAAAGTGGAAGGTTGCATATTGTTGCTTCAATGAGACCATTAGGAATGGGAATGCAGTTTCCTCAGTAATTGTTGAATTAATAATTGAAACTATTTTCAATAGCTTTTTAAACGGATGGTTGAAGTATGGTTGATTGACAAACTTGTCGCCGATTTGTATCTCTTTCATTAAAAACCATTGAATGCTGGCACAGGAGCTGAACCATATGCCATAAAAGAAAAGGCAATTTATTGCAGCGGTTTTCAACTGATGAGATGGGACCCAAAATTGGGTTGTGGTCCTGTTTCCAGTAGGCCATAGATATGAAGCAATGTGGCAGAAAGGCTGATGCTCAGCAACTGTGAGTAATCGTACATTATGTCTTAGGACCTTTTGAAAAAAAAGAAAGAAAACTCACATTTTCAGACACATATCCTTGCCTCAAGCACTTTTTAAACATGTTTGCTACATGAGGTTATGTCCTATTTCAGGTCCAAACAGCAAAGCTTTGCAATAAATTAATTAATGTGGTTGAAATTTAAGAAGAATTTGGGTTGCAATTACTAATTTAGGAGGTATCAGGAGGTCCTGAGTCTTGATTGGCTGACATCCACTGATTTATAGCATGTAATTAAGCTCCTTCTAGGGGTGCTGAATGCCTAGCAGTTAGGTCATGTCCCAGGAACTTTATTAAAGCTGTAGTCCTAACCTAAACTGAGACTTTCATAATCCAATGACTGAAGCAATGCAAAGTCAAACAAAGGGGCTCTCCAATGAAAAAGAAAACTTTAAGCATCTAACAAGAAAGTGTAACCAACCCGGACATTTTGTCATTTTATCTTTGAAATGATACAGCTTAGCTTATGTGGTACATAACCCAGTCTGCTTTAATAGACAGCCCAGCTCCAGTGCTGGACCAGTTTCTCCCTAAAGAGTCCACACTGACAGGCGTCCCCTGGCACTTGCTAATAGTCAGTACCTCTGAAAACACCACTGAAGAATGTGTTTCTTTCAAAAGCATAATTCGTCATCACATTTTTAACTTAACAATTAATGAGTTCATAAATAAAAATGACTTTTAGTCCTTTTATGTTGATAACTTTCTTTTAATTAATAGACCCTCACTAACCTCAGACAACAAAATTTATCATTCTTAAACCAGAACACCACAACAAATCTGCAATCAATCATCAGTTTATAATTAATGGCCTATGGTTGACATGATTTAATGTGCTTTGATACTTTCAAAACCACATTTAATGGCAATAGAAACTGTTGTTTGTATGATGCATAAAATGTAAAAAAAAAAAAAAACTTTAAGGTTCTCAGTGATATGTCATAACCAAAAGCTGCCATGATCTTCAGAAAAAGAGCCCTGTTCAACAACAACAAATTATCCTAGCAACGTTTTGAAATAAAGTATTGACAATGTATTTGTGATATCAAAAGAGTTTGCAGGAGTCTGCTGCACTTTTTGGTCAATTAAAACAAAGAATGACCGCACACTGTGTAACTAGGACTTTTATTTTTGCAAGGGTAAAGAATCTGAGATCGGCATCTTTTGACTTTAGCTAGAAAGTAGTATCAAACTTTAAGAATCCAGGGCTGTGACAACGTTTGCAGACTTTTGAGACTATTGTATCATTCCCATCCCTAATGTACCTTGTTGGCCATGATGGATAAAATCAGAAGTCACACTGCCTTTGCTGCGTCTCTACTGTCCTGTCACCTCGATAACGTCATCATCAGAACTACTGTCACCGTTCTCTGCTTCGAGATGCCTGTCCGGCTGCGTCAGTGCTGCCCCCAACAGGCTGGAGGTTGGATTGTTAAAATGGGAGAGGAAACTTGACGTGTTGGAGCTGGAGTTCGGCATCTGGAACCCCCCTGACCCAGGGAGTAAGGGGGAGGAGAACATCCTGGGCTCTGAGAGCAGAGACTGACTGTAGCTGAGAGGGAAACCTGACGAAAGCAGGCCTGCCATGTTGGAGTTCATTAGGTACGGAGGCAGAGAACCCGACACCAGAGAGGAGGAGGTCGCTGCTGAGGGTGATGGGGACATGGGGGTTGTGGTGGAAGGGGAGGAGAAAGTAGCGGGAAGAGCAGAAGAAGAGGGGCTGGGGAGGTGTCCGTTCCCTGTGGAAGGCTGTCTCAGTAGGTCAGAGCTTGCAGAGGGGAACATGGTCTGTAAGTCAGCCAGAGACTGTCCTGGAGTTTGAAGGAATGATGATCCACCACCTCCACCCATCAGAAGAGGGTGATTCATGTGCCCAAGGTTCCCCAGTAAGGAGGAGGAGTTCAAACCCACAGGAGGAAAACTGAGCCCGCTGGAGCCCAATGACAGTCCGGGGAAGCGAGCTGCAGCGTTGCGTTTTCCTCCTGTTTGCATGTTTCCTTGGCTGTCAGTACTTCTGCGTTTGCTGCCGCGCATCTCCAAAGCCGAGCTCAGGAGGTCGTCATTGAGCGGCCGGTTAACATCACCAATCTGGCTGTGGTGGGAGCTGCCTCCATCGTTTGCTAGTGCCGCCACTGCATCTGAAGATGAAGGCAACACAGTACTGGGGTCACCTGTGGAGGAAGTGTAGCGGCTGATCTCTCTGAGGATCTCGGAGCTCAGGGGAGAGGACGAGCGCGGCTCTCCGTTTGGTGAAAGTCGCCGTTGATCCACGGGAGATGAACAGCCATTACTGACGGGATGGATCAGGGAGCCCGGAGTGTCTGTGGGGAAAGAGATCATGATATCAGTCTCTGCCTGGGAATATCTGCTCTCAAAATCATGCAT
The DNA here is from genome assembly GCA_036419115.1 of Scarus forsteni. NCBI lineage: Eukaryota > Metazoa > Chordata > Actinopteri > Labriformes > Labridae > Scarus > Scarus forsteni. The sequence continues at coordinate 31,424,329 of JAZDUH010000152.1, forward strand.
GAAAATAAGAGGATACAACCAAGCCTGTGATCAATTTAATATTTACTTACTTAGCTTAAAATTCATTGTTTTTCTTAAACTGTTTGCTATTCATGAGGACTTTTAGTCCTGATGGGTCTCATCACTTAAGAGGGCCACACCATGGAGCCAACATGCCAGTAAGCAACTCAAAATACTGACTGTGAACTTCACTGTCTCTGCCTCTGCCATGAAAATGTGAAAAATAGATAAAATGTCCATGATCATTTTTGATTCTTGGTTTAGTATTTCGCAAGAAATTTGAGATATTATTGGCCCCATGTTATTATCACAGTTTAATTGAGAGTGTCTTTCAGTTTGTCACAATGTGGACCTCTGGCAGAGAGAGGGAAATTATTGTGACCTGTGCGGTAACCACAGCTGCCCATCCCTAAGGTATAAGTGGATTGCAAAAGCAGAATAACCCTTTGAGTTAAATCAAAAAAAGCACCACTGTGGCCTGGGGAGAGTAACTCTTATGCAGGTTAAAAATATCAAAGATGAAGACAATCTTTTGTGTCCTGATTCAGTGAATCTTTCTAACAAACAAACACACTGGCTTTCCTTTGTATGTCTTTAGCTTCCTGATTGAAGTCATTCACCTCCTTCATTGCTCTTTCATCCTTTCTTACCTGCTTTTCTACATACATGCTATACAGCTGAACAGTGCAAAAACTGCCAATTCTATCAAAGTAAAATCCAAAATGAATACTAAAACTTCTTTTAGAAAAAAACATAAAATGTCAAACCTATTCCTAAAGTTTTATTTTCAGAAAAAAACCTTTTAAAAGCCTCAATGTGGAATCAACAATTTACATATAACAATACACTCTCAGCTATCATTAAAAAGGTTTATATTTTTAATATCAATTCTTTTTCTGTACAGTGTGCTAAATGTTTTAGAAAAAGAGTTTAGTCTTTGGAAACAAAAAATAGCCGATCAGTTTTTTCTCCAACAAAGTGCAGACTGATTTTATACCTCTTGAAGCTGCAGGGCCCACAACTGCTGATCTGCTAATCTTTCCAGATCGGATAGCAAATATTCTTCCATCATTGGTCCTTATGTATGTACCTGAGAATGAGAAAAGAAAGAAATCAAGTGATGCACAAAGTTATTCTAAATATTTTAAAAAGCAGAAAATGGTCATTGAGTAGCAGTAACTACCTTTCGATCCTCTGATCACATGGATGCTCTCTCCTGCACTGATCCTCGCTTGGACATCTGTTGTGCTGTTGGCACCTGGGATTACAATATCTGTTGGTACAGACAAGATAATTACCACACTGTAATTGAATTTGGTTTGATAAGTAACCACACCAGACAAAATCCATTTTCTTTGACAAAAAATGTCAGAAGCCATGAGGCCTTTCACCTCTTCAAGCATGATAAATGTTTATAAAGATTACCAGTGGTTGTCACAATCCTCTGCACATAAACTCCAGCTTTCTGCAGGAAGTTGACAGGCAGGCTGCCTGCAGAGCTGGAGCCACCAATGCCCATGCCAACCTGCCGAGGCATCATGGGGATTGGAGTTGACTGGATGGGCCTGACACTTGCCACAGGCTTGTCATCGGGCCGCACCATGGGACGCCTAAAAAATACAAGAGCTGATTTCAGATCAGGCTCACTCACATACTCCTGACAGTCACTTCAAGTCTTTTGGAAATTTTCTACAAAAGAAAGACAATCTACAGCTACAACTTTAAACAACAAAAACCAGATGTAAGGAATTGGGTCATGGGCTGTAGAGTTATTTTGCAAGTAACAATTCAGAACGATAGTTAAAGAATTCTGAAGATACCACAGCATCAAATACACATATTGAACAAGTTAGGAAAGTATCAAAAGGACTAAGACTGAACAAAGCAGAGCGAAACCCACCAGCCGCGTTGGTTAAAGGCTGGTATGTTTGCGAGAGCCTGGTCACTGGTGGGGTAATACGGGGCGTAGGATGTGCGAGTGTAGGGCACAGATGCTCGTTTCTCATCCTCATAGCTCTTCTTGGCAGCTCTCTTCTCTGCTTTGGTGAGCTTAGACTCCTTTCGGTCCACGAGCAAGGACTCGTGATGGAAAGGTTGCTAATGGAACAAGAAAAATGAAAACTTGTTTTTGTTTCCCGAAGTGACAAAACCTCAGATTCATGTTCATTCATAAAACTGACTTGTTAAAACAGCAGAAAGAGAAAGTCTCATCAGATCTATAGTCTTTTGATTTTATTCATTCAAACTTTTAATGAAAACAAGCTTTTGCTGTCTGTGGTTTGACAACACAACTTTTACAATATGTCATTGTTTGTGAAATACTACACAAGAAGTAAATCCATAGAGAGGGTTTCATCTACAACCTATAACGATTATTCTTTAGTTTTAAAAGTATGTTTTTCTGATGTTTTGGGACAGCAGCTGTATTATGATTTCCACAGTCTTGTACAAGGAAATGTCAGTGAATGGGATTTTTGTTGTTATTTTAAACACAATTTACATCATTGCCAAGGTAGAAACGACACTGTTCCTACAAAAGAAAACAAGCCCCATGTTTGTAGTTAATAATTATTTTGCACTTATCTGTCTGTTTTTAATTCTCCTCTCAATCTGTGCCGTCTTAAAGAGGCCTAATAACAGGTGGTACAAATTTATATTCCATTATAAACACGAAGAAGTGAATGTCTGGGACTTGTGCATGATTAAATGTTATGGCACATATGCTACTGAACGCCCATGCTCAACACACATAAATGAACAAACTTTGTCCAGGTGTATGTGGAAAATCAAGGGTTTCAGTAACAAGACACTGCTTATGTTTCCTAAAAAAATGCTTTCTTTGTGTGTTTTCAAACTATTTATGTTTGTAACCTTTGAAACCAGGACAAGAGAGAATAACCTTCCGTTCTCATGCAGCAATACCTTGGTGATGAGGTGTGGGTAAAGCTCACAGGCTCTTTGTATCACCACCTCATACTCTTCACTGGACCTCAGAGATATTAGCTCAGGTTCCTCCTCCACAAAATGCAGCAGTGACTCTACTTCTTTTCGCGTGAAGTTCAGCACTGGGTTCAGGTCATCCACCACTCGGTCTTAAAGCACATCAACAGATATCTTTAGATTGGTTATCTGAATAAATGTTTATAACTGTTCTTTACTTTAAAATCAGGATTGAAGCACAAAAATCTGAGAGATGCAACATGAAACAGAGGGTGCGTGTGTAAAGCTGTCCTACCCGACATTCCCTGTTTAGAGACTTGTCGATCGTAGATCTTCTTCTCCAGGGTGAAATCACAGACCAGGCGGTAAATGTGGCAGGGTTTTTTCTGACCATAGCGATAAACCCTGCACACTGCCTGAGCATCGTGACACGGATTCCAGGACGCATCAAACACAACCACACGGTTTGCCCCGATCAGATTCACCCCCAAACAGCCGGCTCTGAAAAAAATAAAGAAAATGTGGCCAAACTTTTAGTTTGTGCCTGCTGGAACTGAACGATGTTTCAAACATGCAGAACAAAGATGGTACCTTGTAGAAAGCAGGAAGACCCATGTGGCGGTGTTCTCTGGGTCATTAAACTGATTGATGAGTCGCTCTCTTTCTGAGGCAGATGTACTCCCATCCAGTCCTTTAAACAGACAGAGGATGTCAATATTTAGCTCTAAATGTGCATGATTATGGTATGCTTTTAAATTAGCAACACAGATCAATCAAAGAGACCCTTAATCACTGACATAACCAAAGCTCTTTTACATCTTTGGAGATCAGTACATTTACTGTGTGGATCTCTAACCAACCCCTGGGCAGACGGTATAAAAACTAAACTTCATAAGATCTTCAACAAATTGCAAATAGATTTTTCAAAAATAGATTTCTCCCCAGTGTGAACTCGGTGTAGAAAAGGATGAAATGGGAAACCTTGAGAAATTACAGCAGAGAAAAAAAATCAATAAAGACCATCAGAGCTTTGAGTTTTCCGTGTGATGACCGTTTTCTCTGTAGCTGAAGTTTGGAGGAGAGCACAGATTGGATGACTCACTGTAGTAATTGAGGTTGCGAACCCAGTTTTGGCTTTGAGCTTCGGAGGAGGCGATGCCTGGCGGCATGGGTCTCTTTGATAAGAAGTCCTCAATGACCGACAAGGTGGACAAACTTTGACTGGAGGGTAAAACAAAGAGAAGAGAGAGTGAGCAAAGTGAGTGTTCTTTTGTATGAGATCAGCAATATTGAAAAAGATTAGTTTCTATTGCATGTAATCTATTTCCAACAACCCAATTTAATATCGTTTAATATTCTAAAACTTCTGTAAAAAAAAGAATCTTACAATCTCAAATTTAAGTTTTACTCAGGACTTAAAAATGTTTTAGTGCCTTATCCAGTTTACAAAATATCACACACAATGTACATATATCTACATTTAAGGCATGTATACATAATCGGTATTGTCTGTTTAAGTTGAGTTTAAACAGGGAACAGATCGTGGATTACATTTGGATTTAGTGACTTAACATAGTTGTTGATGTGACAGGCTTTCATTCTGTTTCTGAGCATTTTCTTCAGTACTATTTGAAATGTCACTGCAGAATCCACACTTTTAAGACCAGGTAACATTTTTAGCTCTATATTGTCCAATTCGTTGAGCCTGTGTGACTGCGTCCTCAGTTTGCTGCCTTTAGCTGACAGGAGTGGCATCCCGTGAGGTCTTCTGTTTAAAGGTCTGACATGTGTTCACATAATAGATGCATAACAGTTACTCAAATAACCAATCATTATTTGAGTAACTTTTGTCTCTTTCTGCTAAAGCCAGTTTACTCTTTCATTTTTGATCTCTGCCAGGAACAAAGAATGTAGCCTGGAGAACTGCCACTTGTTGAACAAATTCTCTTCTTTTGACCATTCTCTGTGAAGCCTTGAGGTGGTTGTGTCTGACTATTTCAGCAGCTTCTGAAATACTCATACCAGCCCATCTGGCACAAAAAAACACCTAAATCAAATACTCAGTGACAGTGAGCAAAAGAAAGGACTCATATCACCAACAGGTCCTATCATACAAAATCACTTTATCTCAACGCTGGTGAACAAACATTTCTTGCAAAAGGGAATCTGTGCTTGAGTACATAATAATTGTGAATCAAAATAATCCAAAACACTGCATCGTATATATATATATGTTTAGCTGCTTAATAAATAGTCTGATATGCCTAAAGTACAGTAGAGTACAAAAATTAAAGCTCCAATGGTTTGAGCTGTAGGGTGAACAACGTAGCTATTGAGCTGTGGATTGTCTGTATGGTTGCATCCTTAGTTTACAGACAAGTAAAATACACATTTATATTAACTCTTCTCTTTTCATTATAACACAAATACAATAACTTGTATTTACAATGGCACATTACACATCATACCAAGACTGTTAACTGTAAACGTAGCCTTCCTTAACTCTGCATTTGCCATCTGCTGCTTCTTTACATGGGTTCAGGATTTTGTGTCTGTGTATGGTGAAACGCTACAACAATCCAATTTCACCTCAAAGATCAACAAGGTTTAAATTATTTTCCTCTCTTTATCTACCTGTCATTCATTTAATATTGATTTTTTAATTTTTATTCTGGAACTCAACCATACAAACCTCACCTGTAAAACTGAAGGAAAAACCTCATACAAATGTAGGAGGATTAAAATATTAATTCCCAACAGTTTGTAAAAAGATCAGAAAGCTCCAAATTAATCAGATTAATTGGCTGAAACCCAAACTCACTCTACCTCCAGTCTAAGCTGCTTAGTGCTGGATTTGTGTTTAATGCAGCATACGCCCCAGCAAAGGACTCACCTAAAGACCAAAATCTTGTCTCTTCTTCTCACGCTCTCATCAATCAAATGGAAGAGCAGGACCATCTTAGCAGAGTTTTCCAGAACTCCGGTCTGGTAGTTTGACATGGTGTCCTTTGCCTAAAAAAAGAAATACAATGACACAATGTTTTATTCTTTTAGCCGACACTTTGTCAGAAGTGATGGATGTCTGACAGTTAGTACAACAAGGTAAATAAGTGGAAAAAACTGCTTCAAGTAGAACTGGACACAGGTGCTGCCATGCAGTGCTAGAGGAAGTGCCTGATTCTTTTCAATTTAATTTAATATATCTATTTGGGGGGGTGGGCATTTCTGCTTACCATCACTATGCTGAAACAGATTATGTTTGTCAGTCAAGTGATGCTCTGCACCATGTTGTCAACAACTTTGAATCCATTTGATAGCAGGACTTTAAGCTTGTAGCTCTATATGGGGTCTGGCAGAACAAGCTGTTGTAGCCAGATACTGATGGTGGAAGTCTTGATGCGGTTCACTTTTTTTCTTGTTCATAAACATACTCTATCATCAGGACAGACATGTCAAACACACTTAAGGGCATATAAAACTCAAAAACGCTAAATACAAACTATTCAAGGGCCCCAAAAAGGCACCAATAAATCAAATGTATTGTTCATTATTTTCTTTGTGAGGAATGTACGGAAACAAACATGTTGGCTCTTTGTAAAAACATGGCCCGTTGGAGGAATGAATGCAGGATGCATAGATACCAGCTGCAGATGTTTACTTGTTTTTTCATATCAATTGAATGTAGGCATTAAGCACACCTGCAAGGCGACTAACTTACCTGTCCAGGAGCTACAGATCAAAATAGCTAGTACTAAATCTGGTTCAAAGCCTTTCTTCTCTTTTAAAAACTACTGCTATTTTGTACATTGTCCCTGATTCAAAATAAACTGAGTGACTTACACTAAACTAAACTATACCTGATTCAAAGAAACAGCTTGTTATTCCACAGATGATCTGACCTCCTGGATGAACATTTTTCTCTTTCCATTGTCATATATGAGAGAAAATACTGGCACCGTGGAAGAATAACGCCAAAGTAAGTAGTTTGGAAACAGTTTTTAGCCTAAAATTAATTTGGGGTTGGGGTCAATCACCCCTACCCAAAAGCAAGACACAGAGATAACATTACTTCTGTGCCCTCTTCTCTGTCAGGACCAGCCAACAAAGAAATAGCTCTACAGTTACAACCTCTAATTGGACTGCAGCGTACATCCACACCCCGACCCGGCCACCACCCCTACCAGATTGCTGAAAGGCTCATGCTCTTTCATTTATTTTCACTGAGTTGTATTTATGCTATTACTATTGTATTCCAATTACATATAGTTTCATTTGTAAATCTTTCTGATGTTTCTCTTGTATCCTGCTGCTGCTGTAATTCTGTAATTTCCCCCTGTGGGACTAATGAAGGTATATCTTATCTTATCTTAGATAAATTTAGGGGAAAATCTTCAGCATTAACATCTTCATCAGTATTAGCCAAACAACAGCCATTTCAAACCTCGGCAGTAGCATGGGTCCTGATTTTTGCAAGAGGTATATTCCTTATTACCATTACAGTTATTGTCATTAACTGCTGTCATGTCATACCCATTCATACGTGATGACTTGATTGGCTCTATCCTGGGAGTGATTGAGTGGTGGCAGAACATTATTGACTTTGCTGTTGCTGGAGTCAGCCACTTTGGTTTTTAGACCAGCCCCCGGCGCTGGGCAGCGTGAGTTAGTAGCCGATGTGATATCATCCAGATCCAGGTCCTGCTCGTTGGCCTGATTCTCTTTTTGTAGGGCCTCAAAAAGGACATCTGGGTGATTCCAGATCTGCAGGGATCAGAAAAATAAGAGGCTTTCATGATCCAAAAATGCATTAGAAGTATTCAAACAGTCACCTGGAGAGAAAGAGGAGAGGATGGGGTTCAGTTTGTAACAGCAGGGAGAGTAGTCTTACCTTGCAGCATACACAAAAGGCTTTAAGTGGGTTGAGACCAAGCCAGCCGGTGTTTCCTGCTTCCCGGAAGCGTTTCATGAATTCAGTATAAAGAGCCCTCTGAATGGGGGATAGCCGCACCAAGATCACATGTTCCCATTTTGATGGGAGCTGGTCTCGCAGCACATCATGACCTCTTCTGTAGCCAGAAAAAACAAAAACAGGTAAGCTACATCAAGGCTAAAAGTTCTGCACCACCCCCTGCAGTGACAGAATGCATTACCTCTGAACAAACCCCTCCAGCAGGCTGTGCAGCACGTGGCTACGGTACCGCATCAGGCGCACGTCTTGTGGAGTGCTGTCCACACACTGCCCGTTGAGAATTGGCCGTTCAAACATGTTGCTGAATTCTTGCCGTGTGCCTAAAAAGTCGGGCCTCACAAAGTCCACCATGCACCAGTATTCAATGAGGTTGTTCTGCAGCGGGTAACCAGTCAGAACTACCCTGCGCCGCGAGCGGATGTTCTTCAGAGCCTGTGACGTGCTGGCATGGTAGTTTTTGATGCGGTGACCCTCATCACATATCACCACATCTGGGCCGGGCCGTGCTATGGCCTTTTCAATACCTGTGGGGATTAATTAAGAAGAGAGGCCATTTTAACTCAAGAGCAAACATTAATTTTTAGAAAGAGGATTACTACATGTATACAAATCATGATAATACAGCAAGGTAGAATGTTCTTTGAATAAAATGAAATAAAAAATAGAATAATGTTTACAGTATATTAAGTATAAGTCATTTTATTTAAGTATTTGTATACTACCAATGTAGACTGTTAGATTATCAAGGACTGTGGACCGGAGTATCCTGGTTTTGATCAAATTCAGGATATTGAGTTTACATGCACATAGAAAAACCTGTTCATCAGTTTTTGTGTATAAACCAAAATACCAGTACCTGTGTTTCTCTTCAAAACATATTATTTGCACTGGTGTCATTGAGTTTTATCTTTTACAACAAAACCAACTGCAGGAAGCTGTCAGAAACTACAAACCCAAAACCAGTGAAGTTGGCACATTGTGTAAATCTTAAATAAAAACAGAATATAATGATTTGCAAATCCTTTTCAACCTATATTCAATTGAATACACAGCAAAGACAAGATATTTAATGTTTGAACTGAGAAACTTTATTTTCTTTTGCAAATAATCATCAACTTAGACTTTAATGGCAGCAACACGTTGCAAAAAAGTTGGCACAGGGGCATTTTTACCACTGTGTTACATCGCCTTTCCTTTTAACAACACTCAGTAAACGTTTGGGAATTGAGGAGACCAATTTTTGAAGCTTTTCAGGTGGAATTCTTTCCCATTCTTGCTTGATGTACAGCTTAAGTTGTTCAACAGTCCGGGGTCTCCATTGTTGTACTTTACACTTCATAATGCGCCACACATTTTCAATGGGTCTGGACTACAGGCAGGCCAGCACAGTACCCGCACTCTTGTACTACAAAGCCAAGCTGTTGTAACACGTGCAGAATGTGGCTTGGCATTGTCTTGCTGAAATAAGCAGGGGTGTCCATGAAAAAGACGTTGCTTGGATGGGAACATATGTTGCTCCAAAACCTGTACGTACCTTTCAGCATTAATGGTGCCTTCACAGATGTGTAAGTTACCCATGCCTTGGGCACTAACACACCCCCATACCATGACAGATGCTGGCTTTTGAACTTTGCGCCTATAACAGTCCGGCTGGTTCTTTTCCTCTTTGGTCCGGAGGACACGACGACCACAGTTTCCAAAAACAATTTGAAATGTGGACTGGTCAGACCACAGAACACTTTTCCACTTTGCATCAGTCCATCTTAGATGAGCTCGGGCCCAGTGAAGCCGGCGGCGTTTCTGGGTGTTGTTGATAAATGGCTTTGGCTTTGCATAGTAGAGTTTTTAACTTGCACTTACAGATGTAGTGACGAACTGTATTTACTGACAGTGGTTTTCTGAAGTGTTCCTTAGCCCATGTGGTGATATCATTTACACAGTGATGCCGGTTTTTGATGCAGTACCGCCTGAGGGATCGAAGGTCACGGGCATTCAATGTTGGTTTTGGGCCTTGCCGTTTACGTGCAGTAATTTCTCCAGATTCTCTGAACCTTTTGATGATATTACGGACCGTAGATGATGAAATCCCTAAAGTCCTTGCAATAGCTCGTTGAGAAATGTTGTTCTTAAACTGTTGGACAATTTGCTCACGCATTTGTTCACAAAGTGGTGAGCCTCGCCCCATCCTTGTTTGTGAATGACTGAGCATTTCAGGGAAGCTGCTTTTATACCCAATCATGGCACCCACCTGTTCCCAATTAGCCTGTTCACCTGTGGGATGTTCCAAATAAGTGTTTGACGAGCATTCCTCAACTTTCTCAGTCTTTTTTGCCACTTGTGCCAGCTTTTTTGAAACATGTTGCAGGCATCAAATTCCAAATGAGCTAATATTTGCAAAAAATAAGTTTACCAGTTCGAACATTAAGTATCTTGTCTTTGCTGTGTATTCAATTGAATATAGGTTGAAAAGGATTTGCAAATCATTGTATTCTGTTTTTATTTACGATTTACACAACGTGCCAACTTCCTTGGTTTTGGGTTTGTAGGATAAGGGGCTCATATGCCACAGTAACCAGGTTTCTCTTGGAGTTTGGAAGTAAATCTGGGTTTTTAGAAACAAGGGAACAGCAGTATCCTGGTTTTTGAAATCTGGATATGGTATTCTCAAGAAAAAAACATAAAAAAGGGATACTTATAAACCCTTGTCATAACCAGGATTACTCCACTCTTTGTTTGCGATCTGATAAAAAAAGAGTAAATTACAATAATTTTAATGACCTACCCTATGCTCCCTAAATAGAAGTATGAGCACAAAATAACTTCATGCAGTAAATAAAGCAGACAAAATAAGCCCCTGCATATCTAAAAACTGTTCATGTTATTGGTTTGGGTCTCATCGGTCATTTCGTGAGGTTAAGAATGTGTGTCTGGTTTAGGATGAATGACTTTTAAAAACATTTTAGTTGCCAGAAGACTGTAGTGCTTCCCTGAGCTCAGAGACTACAACTGATCAAAAGGGGGATGAGAACTATCTACTTAGATCTGCTGTTTCTAACTTGAGGATTCACCTTTGACCTTCTAAAACTTGGTCTCAAGTCTCCAGTCTGTGCTTTGATGAACATGCAATACACCCAGAAACATTCATGGCTTTCATGCAACAATGACCTAAATTTATATTTTCTTTTTATACATAATATCAACTCATACCATCAATAGGACTGTTCAAAGATATTGATACAATGTGTTTTCTACACCCATTAGAGAATACAGCCAAGGATTTAAGTATAGATTCAAATATTTACTGTCCAAAAAAAGACCCTTTTCAAACAGGAAATTTTATTAATAGTATGCATGTCATACAGAAGTATCTTGTGTGTCTTTTAGATTGTTTTTAAGATGTTGTGGGAATGCTTCACTAAAATATGACTTTAACTTGAGCATCACCATACATTAAATAGTGTAATGTGTTGGACCTGTGTTTTTAATGGCACAGAAAAGAAGAGAAATTGGAGGTTCCAGCCAGACTTTGGACCAAAAACTCAACTCTGTCTTGCAAAGGTCCTGCCAGCCACTGGTTACAAACTGATTTTAAAGTGAATGAGAGTTGAAAATATGATTGGTTTGATTGTATTATACTCAAAGCGCACTATTACATAACCAGGCACATGTCTTTGTCTGAAATTGAGCATACTTTAAATAACATGCTCCACACTGCTGTGGGCCACAAACTTTATACAACATGCTTCTCATGTTCAAAGTAGGGTCCCTACACACCAGTTACAAAACAACACCTCTCTGTTCTCTCTCTGGGCCTCTGATTCTTACAGTTAGGCCTGACTGGGAGATTTTTTATATGTTCATATATCTGTGCATTTGTTTCTCTCTTCTTTCAATGATGTTTGCTGACCTTGCATGAGTTCCTGCTGTCTATCTTCTTCATCTAGGTCGATGATTATCGGCCCCGCAGGCTTCTTTGATTTCCTCTTCTTTCCCATCACGAAGCTCTTCTTCATAGAAAGCAAGCGGTACATCTCATAACCCATCAGCAGCACCCCTCCATCTCTGGACCATTCCTCCACCACCTTGGCTCTGGCTAGAGTCGTTCTGCAGGACACAAATGGTGTGTTATCACTTTAAATGATTGACAATCACCTCTTAAGGCTCCTGTGAGAAATGATTGCCATTTAGGAAAACAGCTGAGTGTTTACTGTAAATGTCTCTTGATGTACTACAAAAATGTTCAAGACTTCAATTGAAAAGATGTCAAATTAGTTATTTTCAAAACTTTTGCACTTGGGTTGGTGTCAAAAATGTCAAACAATCATCAACAGGATTAATTTCACAAAACACATTTACAAATAACAGAGAGAACTAATCGACACTTTCTACATATCTATGGAAAATCAGTGAAGAAATAAGAGGCACTTTGTTGTACACAGGGATCACAGGAGCTTTAACCTTAAAAGATAAACAGAATCAAACGTACTTGTGCTCATCGTTAAGGATGTGAACTTTGAATGCGCGGCCCAAGACAAGTGCAGGGTCAGTGTCCGGGGGAAGTGCTTCTTGTGGTGGGAGCCAGAGATTAAACTCTGTCAACCAGTTCTGGAGGGTGTTCACCTTTTAATGAAGGAAACAAAGATTTTACTTAATCCAAATTAAATTCACCACTTAAAAGAACAACAATGCAAATCAAGTTTACACTTCGATTACTTACAGGAACAATAGCCAGCACAGTGTGGGCCTCTGTATTCCTCAATAGGATGTCGATGAAAGAGATGACCTGCAGAGTCTTTCCTAACCCCATGCTGTGAGCAAGGATGCAGCCAAAACCACTGCTGGTTTTGTACCGCTCCAGAGACTCGATGAGGTTATCATACAGAAATCGTATTCCCCCAATCTTAAAAAATAAGAAGACAAAAGCCAATTCATTTGGAATAAACAGCAGAATAATTCAGAGACACGGAGAGAGTTGGGGTGGAGAGTATAACCTGCTACATCACTTCATCTACAACTCAGTGCTGACAACTGGATCAAAACAATAACATTGACAATTTTGGAATGGACCAGCAAACCAAAATTCACACAAGGAAATGCCAGAGACTACACTCATTCTTTAGAAAATTAGCATGTTACAGTCTAAACTCATCTAGGAAATGAAAACCCTTGGAATACAAAATAGTGAACAATATTAAAAATGTAAATATTTAGGTGTATGATAATAAAAGGGATTCAACCAAGACATAAAAGTCTTCAATTAAGAGGACAAAGTTATAAGCAAACAATCCAAGTTATTTCTGTTTATGAGTTTCTTTCTGAGTGTTTGTGAGGGAAAGCAACTATGTGATTACCTGATGAGGTTTGACAGCCTTGGCAAGCTGTGGGGCAAGGAAAATGTCCTTCTCCTCTGCAGGGTGATTGATATTAACCAGAACTCGTCCCTGAGCATCAGGGAGGTTCAGGGTGTCGTTGATGTGCGCACCGCTGCTTTCCTCTGAGGCTGCAGTGCCATCAGCGTCTTCGTCGGCTGATTCGCTGCTTATCTGCAGAGCGTCTTCATCTCCAGAGCTCAGCTCAATTACATCTGTGTCATCACAGAACAAGAAAACACAGTGCGAGACAGCATGGTCAGTTTTTACACTTTTACAGCTGGACTTTTATGACATAATAAACCTATTGAAAAATAAAGTATTTCTATTTCTAAAGCCCTCCCTCTTAAGGACAGAAGACACAAAAGTAAAAACAAAAACAAAAAACAAAGGAGAAAGTTAGAAAAGTCACCCTAAGACCAAATAAACAGAAGAGGCCTTGATGAGGAATGGGTTAAACATCTACAGTACAGCCATCTTTCAGTAAATCTGTGTTAGATACAGAATATATGAAAGAATAAGAGAGAGGCATAGAACCAGCTGAACCAAAAGTTATGTTTAGAGTCACATCTCCAACCCCAGGGATGCAAAAACAGTGACAGAGTAAGTAAAAAAAAAAAATTATCATTTTTCTTCAAATCTTCTGCTACAAAATTTCTGAATAAATCAATTTATTGGATATGTCGCCCAGCCATACTCAGATGTTTCTAAAACTGTACCCTTATTTTTTCACAGAATTGGTGTTACCTACCATCTCTAATGGCGAGTGCAGGCAGACTGACTTCCCTTTTTTCATCTTCATCACCGCTGCTGTCCAGACAAATCACATCCTGCTTGGTCAGGAGTGCTGGGACCAAGTGAGAGACTTCTCCCAAAAGTGCTGCAGTGTCCACTGATGGAGGCATGGAAAGGTTGGTAGAAATTAATCACACTTGAAGTTAAAAAATGCTACGAATAAATGAAAATGTGGAAAATGTGGCTGCAAAGATGAGGGGACAGTTACATAGTCTGGAGTCTGGGATAGCGGGGGCAGGTGTAGGAAAGTCCTTCCTCTGCTGCTCCAGACGTTTCCGCCGCTCCATCTCCTCCTGTTGAGCTGCTTTGGTCCCAGCCTCCAGCTGATCCTCCTTCAGCAGCTTCCTGTAAACAAAACAAATAAAATCTTTTTAAACACAAACATTTAAAAGTACTAAACTTCTGAAATGTGTTACATAGATGATTTACCTGATGTTCTTCCTCATGTGTGCGGGTTTAGAAGGCTTGGAAGGTTTGGAAGGTTTGGAGCCTTTTGAAGACTTTGAGGATTTGGTTGATTTAGAGGCTTTATGCTTCTTTGTTTTGCTCGAGGGTTTCTTGCTCTGGTTTGACTTTTCTGGGCTGCCCGGAGGTTGAGAGCGAGAGGCTGGTCTGGAAGCAGATCCAGAGGGAGGTCTGGAGGGAGGCCTGGAGGAGGGTCGGGAGGCAGGCTGCGATGGAGGCTCTGAGGATGGCTCTCCAGAGGTAGCTGAGGAGGAGTCCTGGCCATCCTGGGCTGCCTCTGCCTTGCTATTGGCACTCGAAGGTCGTTCTTCAGAAAAAAGTGCAGTATTTAAGTGAAATGCATACATGTCTGGAATTATGACTTTTCTTTCTTTGTGTACTGAATTCTTGTTTTGTCTTTGATGTAGGGGTGGGCGATATGGCAAAAATATCATATCACGATTTTTTTTAAATGAAATCACGATCTTATCACGATTATTTTTTACTTTGATTTTTTCTAGACTAATTTGCATGTTTGACCCTTTTTTCCCTATGTTTAACATATAAAACATGTAAAACCCTAAAAGAAAAAAAAGACAAAGCCAAATAAACTTTCTGAACAGGTTTTAATTTATATAGTGCCGTTTTTAGAAAAAATGTGCAATAAATGTAAACATAAAAGGTAATGAACAACATTATCAACATTATCTCTTAAAGTGCAACAATTCAAAACAAATGTTATCTAACTGCAATATCTATAACCTGAGTGAATAATACAGCTGCTTTAGAACAGATTTTTGTTCAGACATCTTCAAGCTTTAATCTCCTTTTCTCTTTCCGGCATGGCTTCACGCTACATAACCAAACAGGAGATCCCACCATGCACTGCACGCAATGTGCTACGATTGGCTAGTCGGGTGCGCGTCAAAGTCTCGGTGCCCACACAGACGATCTGATGATCTTTCTGCTTTATGAGATCTTCCCACGTTATAATCCTTAACGATTTAATATCGTCATATCGCACACCCCTACTTGATGACTGCGTGTGTTTGTGTAAAACTGTTGCATGTGCTGCTGTCTTGGCCAGGATACTCTTGCAAAAGAGATTTTTAATCTCAATGAGGTTTTCCTGGTTAAATAAATAAATAAAAATGTGTGAGTTAACTCACACTGGTTACTTACATGCCTGTACTATTCAATCTCATATTTGTACTTTAACACTGCAGGTACAAGTCTTGACTTTCAATGACATGTTAAAGAAAATAATCACATTTGTGTCAGAAAATATAATATACTAAATTATCTGTCTGAGAGGGAAACCAATATGTTGCTCACCAACACTGTCATCTTCATCATCTCCATCATTCTCATCCTCACTGTCCTCAATGTCATCTCTTTCTTCCTCTTCTTCATTTTCAAAATCCTCATCCTCACTGTTAAGGCTGGGCTCCAAGTCACTCTCGGACATCGCCTCGTCAGACATGGTGTCTTACAAAGGCTTTCACAATTTTACCTGCACACCTTCATCAGGAGCTCTGACAAAATAAAGAGAATTACATTCCAACATTATACAGGCAGACTTGTTGGACAATATTTTACAAAACCAAACACAACAATTG
This sequence comes from Scarus forsteni, assembly GCA_036419115.1. NCBI lineage: Eukaryota > Metazoa > Chordata > Actinopteri > Labriformes > Labridae > Scarus > Scarus forsteni. Next base: position 31,440,465 of record JAZDUH010000152.1, read on the forward strand.
AGAACAATAACAACTTCAGAAACAGAAAATCACATAACAGTTATATGTTAGCGAACTCAATTGGTGCACATCTGGATATCAGCCCTGTGGCACATAAGTGGTGTGTCATTCATATTTTTATATAACAAAGAATGCACTGGCCCCAGGATTGATTCCTGTGCATCTCCAATCCAGTATATCTAATTAGCAAATGATGAGCATGTGGCAATAAGACTTAGTGTAACTTTTATCTGTATCACTTCTTTGCCTGAGAAATTCTTGGTCAATGTGCTGGAATATTTTGATGGCAAATAAGATGTAGACATACCAAGCAGCTACCTTTGGGCAAGAACTTTGTACAGTTTTTATTGAGACCATTCTAACCTTTGTTAACCTCAGCCTTGTTTACATAAGCAGACAGGGAATCATCAATATACTTTTCAAAACAGTATTTGTCAATGACTTGAAAGATTTTGTTCATGTTTCTCAAAGCATGGCAAGAAGCATCCTCGGACCTCAGCGGCCAACACCATATTTCCAGCTATTTTCTCCATCAGTTAGGCTGGATTCAGTTATTTATAAACTGGACAAACTGTTGCCATTTCACAATAACATTGGACATAATACAATTTCTTCAAATAAATATTTTTTTATGATGTATTATTTTTACAAACTTTATTGTTTTTAAATGTGTGTTTTCGTTTGTTCTTCTTTAAGAATGAGTAAAACTTGTTTGGATTTCTGTTGCACACCAAATTGTTGATGTAGGTGGATAAATATTTCCATTATAAATTCAAAACTAAAATTACTATAACAAAGTTGACTCCACATTTTAGACATTTTGAGTGGGTAAAATCCGTTTCTGGCCTCTAAAAGTCAGGGTGTCACAGCAACAGAAGAAAAATAACAACTTGTTGTTCTATCCTGTGATCCCCTTTTATCCAGGTACCTTAATACAGAATGTTTACATAAGTAACATTTACACATCCAAAGATAAGTATCTGGGGACATAGCTGACACATTCTGTTTTATCTGTCGGTCCATTATCTCAACATTTTAGATTTAAAGTTTACTTTGTACATGACGTACCCGCGGTGAGGATTTCATCCAATGGCTTTCGAGCCAGGGATGGAGGCAGCTAGCAGGTAGCATGAAGCTACCTCTGCAGCCTCTCTGCTGCCACTTTATCATAACTTCAATTGAACATGAGTATTCAACAACTCTATTTAATGTTTTAATCCAAATCTTTCCAGGCTGGAACAGAAACAAATTCAAACTCCGGGTCTGCAGGCAGAAAATGCTAGCTAATTACACAACAATAAACGCAAATAGACCGCAAAAGCCACGAAATTTGTTGAAGGATTTATTTATTCACTCGTGGTAGAATTGCAGAGTGACTGGTTGTGTTTTGGCTTAAAAACGGAGCCTCTTTGCTGCTCTGCCGACTCTTTCTTGGGCTTCACAGTGAGATAACAATCTTACATTGTGTAGGTGTTACGTTCACGGAGCTAAAGCTAGCCTCTATTACAACAAGGCGAACACTGTCGGCTAGCTTACACATTATAATTACACCAGGACTCGGCGGCGAGGGCTTACCTCGAAGGCTGCTGCACTTTTGTCTCCAAGAACCCCCCCTGTGCAGTCAATAATCGATTGATTAATTGCACAGTAACTGTAAAAATGAACAGATAAACGGTGGTAATTTCTAATTTTCCAGTGTCACCATATAACCGTCCCCGCAAAAGGTTCTTGAAGAAAGGTTCCGGGGGAGGAAAAGCCTGACAACGATAGGGGAAAAAAATCTAAAAGGTTTAATAAAATACTACTTCTAAGTCTTTTTTTTCTACGACGACTCATAATTAAAAAAAATAATAATAAAAAATATAAAATAAAAATAATAATGATAATAATAATAATAACATACCAATCAATGATTTAGAGAACATCTAGCACCTTTGTCTTTCTCCAATGTCTTTAATCTGCTTAATAAAGAATTAAACAGACCAGCAGCTGATTTCAGTTCGCATGAGCACGTGTATCTAAAAGTTATTTTGCCCATTTCAAGTCAAAATTTGGGGACAGATAGCAAAATCAAGTTTGTGGCTCAGGTCTAGACTGTAGTTTCTAGTATTTCCCCTTTGACACGAAAAAAAAATACTACTCTAATGAAATGATCTATATTGTAGAGTAAACGTTATTTCCAGTTAAACTACAGATGGCATTGGCTTAATTCAATTTACAAAACAATATAAAATGATTTATTTCAATGTGTTTGTTCTTTCAAGTTTTAATTTTAATTTTGTTGCAAAGCTTGATTAAACTGGTATGATTGTGCACCAACATAGACATTTGAATATCTCAAGATAAATATTTCTAGAAATATGTTGGTCATCATGAATGTCTTTCCTGGCCATTTCTAGTCCGACTTTAAACAGCTGTTTAAGCTGAACCTTGTTTCCTCTATATTTGAGAGGAAACACACACACACACACACACAGACAATTCTGACTCTTTTTCTCAAATGTCTGACATTAATCTCAAAATTATGAATTTTATGTCCGAATCCTGTTTTTTTTTTCTGAAGAATTCTGAAATTAAAGACAGAATTCAGAAATGTACTCAGAATTTGTCACTATTTTTTTTTAATCTCTTAAAAACTTAAAGAGGTTTTCAGAAGACCTAAACCTCCAGTCCTTGTCCCCTTGTGTCAATAGTTTTTTTGTGTCTTGTTGGCCTTGTTGACAACATTTATCCGTGCACAGCAACTCGCAGTTACTCTAAAACTATACACCTCTGAGCGACTGTAAAGCTGTGCATTTCTGTGTTGGCTGACAAACAATTAAAAAATAAAGATGTGATAATTTCCATTCCTTGTTTGGCTCCCGGATCGGTCCACAGGAAGACGCAGGCAGGACACATTTCCTGAAACCCCCTGTCGTCTGTTGATGACGCCATATGTAGGCGGCTGATTCCCCCCATTGTGTTTATCCTGAGCTCCCCAGTTGTTTCGTGAATGGACTCTGCTTTCTCCTTCCAGATTAATGACTGTCCTTTAAGCATGGACTGGAACACGTCTTAGTATCACGCAGCGGCGCACAGATGCAAACATGAACAAAGGCTGGCTGGAGCTCGAGAGTGATCCAGGTGAGCTGTTTGGACCTGCAGCTCGGCTAACTCGTCAGCGTTAGCTCTCACATAGAAACAGACGGGGAGTGTGTATTTAACAGCAGACACACTGAGCTTATGTAGACAAAAACATCACTGCAGTACGTTGTCTATGCACGGATTACAGTTATGTATATGTTACTGTCAGGTTCATTGAAGAGACTTTAAGCAGATGTCCTCATTTTCTGGTTTTACATTGTTTCTGCTTTAGCAATACTAGAGTTTGAAAACGCTGTTTTATCATTTCAGGGCTGTTCACGTTGCTTGTGGAAGATTTTGGTGAGTAATACAACCCTTCTCCATTAAACTGCAGACTGAACTCACACTGCAGTCCCATGATCCATAAAAATAAACCCTCTCAATCTCATCCTCCACACCAACGCGCACTCTGTAAATTCTGCCTGAATAGTAGATGATTTATGAATTACTCTAGAGTCACTCCTGTAAACATGGGAATATTATCCTTTCATACCTACATACAAGCGTGTCCTCTGCCGTTAGTGTAGTGTCAGTTCTGCACCACTGTGCCTATTGCCTGTGTTTAGATTATTGGTCACTCACCAAGAGTCACTCCTTAGATATGTAAATATCATCTTCCTGTTCTACAGACACATGACTGTCGCAGGTTAATTCTGTTCTTTACAGTATACCTCATGTAAACCACTCCTGTGCATATAAGCATAACTTACAGAGTGTTTACTTCAACATTTTCACTCCTTACTACAGCTGCATGATAATGTTTTTTTGCTGACGTCTTATGTGCTGTAAATTCTGAACTCACCATCGCTGATACTGATTTTTCTCAAGAGCACAAAGTCTGGTACTTTATGAAAAATGACTTTTGCTTTACATGTGACCGTCCATTTGTGTGGAAAAAACAGATGTTAATCAAAAGAAACAACATTTAACTTACCATTGCACTACAGTCTACACATGCTTTGACAGTTCTGACTTCTCATTTCATGTCAGCTGGTAATAATAAAATAAATAATAATAATACATTTTATTTTTAAAGTGCCTTGTATGACATCCAAGGACCCTGTACAAGTTTAAAGTAAAGGAGAGTAACGGCAACCAGTCATGCCATCGTCCACTCACATATCCTACCTTTATTTTTAATTTTTAATTTCCATTTGAATTCCTATGTACCTGTTCTTTGTAAACATATATGTTCTCTGGTCTGTACTATAATCCTTGTATGTGTAATGTCCATTGCCAGTGAAGCTGAGTCTGATTCTAAAATGTTTCTTCTATATTTATCTCAAGGTGTTAAAGGTGTCCAAGTGGAGGAAATCTATGACCTTCAGAGCAAGTGTCCAAGGTTTGTGACCTGTAACCAACAATTTTAGCCGTGACTACAGAGCATTAGTTGCAAGTTGACCTAGATATGTCAGTGCTACATATGAATGGACATGGAAATAACACTTTAAATCTTATGTCCTTTATAAATGGTGCGGCATGTTAATCTTTGACAAATTTGGATGCTTCTAGTCCCGTCTATGGCTTCATCTTCCTGTTTAAGTGGATTGAGGAACGTCGATCCAGGAGGAAAGTCAACACTCTGGTGGATGAGACCTCTGTCATCGATGAGGAAATTGTAAATGATATGTTCTTTGCGCATCAGGTAATTGCTTATGTGATCATACAAAACAGAAAAGATTGCAGTTGTTATGATATTCAGTGTTTGGTTTGTGGTTTACTGATCTGAATTTAAGTGATAAAGTATAAGCTTATGTACAGTTAACAGAAAGTCAAGCTCACAATTACATTATAGTTCTTGGAGTATTTCATTCTTTATGAAATCTCGAAAACTGGTGAAACAAAAAGCAGTAACATACCAGCAGGTAAAAAACAGATAAATTTCAGACAAGTCTAAACAAGTGGAGCTTTTGCTGTGTTTTGAAAATGGTCAAAATGAGTTTACAGACCTGATCTTCAATGGGAGCTGGGTTTTTAGTTGTACAACCTCAAATACTACATTACTAATTTAATGATTATTGGGGTTTTTTCCCTTTATTTTGACATGTTTTGGTTATTGTATTAACTATTGGGTGTTGCTGTCTCACAATAAAATCTCAGATATCTTTACCACCAACTTGATTAACAATGTGATATTTTTTTCCTTTTAAAACGTCACATAGAAGACAAAAATTGTACATGTTACACTTTTTTCTGTATATAGAATTGAACTATATGCTGTTAGAGACATACTGCAGAGTTTAAGAGCCTCCAAAGCCCTTCACTCTGCACTCTAATTATCCAACCTTGGCTCATTTGATAGCAAGGTTTTACACCAGTCTTACTCCATCATTCATGGCCCAAAACGTATCAGCCTTAGAATTCATTTATTAAAACATGTAGTTGATTTGATTGTGAGACAGAAATAATTGTATTATTTGAAAACAAAGAATTAAGTGGAAATTTTGATCATCTCTCACTATGAATGTTATTTGGTTTTTATAATTTGAGAAGTGTTTACAGTCGCCCATCCATTAATTAATCTTTTTCTTCAATTATACAGAAGGGGTGATCAGTGATTACATCAAATCCATTATGACATACAGTAATATCTGAAAATGAATAACTTTAAATTGTGGAAAAAGATTGACAGACTCATCCAACAAGATTATGTAATTATTTTTTAATATGCCATGGGAGTCATTTATGCTTAGAACAGGAATTCAAAAAATCTATTATAAAAGAATTTAGGAAACCTTATATTAAATCTGCCAGGTTATGGTAACCAACTTATTTCAGCCCTAATTATATGTAATGAGACAACAATGGCTAAATGAATTTAAAATGAATCATTCCTTATTTTTCTTAATGTTTGAAATGATCAAAATTGTAGAGGTTGATCTCACTATAAATGTCACAGAGGGAGAAAATCTACTCTGAAACTGTTTAAATCAGAGCAGGCATTCAATGAAATTCCGATGCTCTGGCCTTGAGAACTTTTCCATGTTCTAAAATCTCAACAGAGTAACTTTATTTTTGAATTGCACATATTTAACTTGGTGTTATATTTTTTTTTGTTACCACGTGTCTGTGTAGCTGATACCAAACTCATGTGCAACCCACGCTTTGCTGAGTGTGCTGCTGAACTGCAGTGGAGTTGAGCTCGGTACCACGCTCAGCCGTATAAAGGCTTTCACTAAAGGCTTCAGTCCAGAGGTAAGATGTCTCTGAAACATATTTATGGCACGTCTTCTATGAATTAACAGTGGGTATTGTTCTTGTGATTTAAAGCTCTCATTCAATAATGAGCTTTCAGAATAGATTTTCCTTTTTAAGAAATGACATTTAGTTGAGTAAAACTGTACAGGCCAAGTTGAAATGGAGTAAGGCTGCTTTTGCTCTGTTTCTCTTTCCTCTCTTTCCTCCCTCCCCTCTCCTCTGCTGTCATGTTAAACTTTTGCTTTTCATGACTTTTCAGAGCAAAGGGTACGCGATAGGAAATGCCCCAGAGCTTGCCAGGGCACATAACAGCCATGCCAGGTAGGTTACAGTCACTGGTTTCTTTTTTAAGTTTCCAGGTGTCTGCCTTGGTGTAAGAAAAGAAAATCCCCTCTGCTCGCTCTGTTGTACTGTGAGAGATGTCAGGCTTTCTGCTTTCATCAGTTTCACAAGCTCTTTTTCCGTGTTTCTATGGAGACCGGAGCCCAGGCACCTGCCGGAGAAACAGAATGGGATCAGTGCCGTGCGGACCATGGAGGCTTTCCACTTTGTGAGCTATGTGCCCATCAAAGACCGCCTCTTTGAGCTGGACGGACTCAAGGCTTACCCCATTGACCATGGTAGAAACACAGACTCCTGTCCCACTGCCTTGTTGCTTTTTTCCCTGCCATTAAAACATCAAAATCTTCTGAAAAGCGTTACAGTTTTCTTTTCATTAAAATGTTCAAAAGTAAACCTTTTTGGATTTTTCTCTAATGACATGAGCCTACAATTAGATGTAGGAACCAAAAGATGCCCTTGTAACTTGCACAATGGAAACCTAAAATATGGCATACCTCTCCTGAACTGACCCAACAAACTGACCTCTAATTTCACCTAAAGGCTTTTTTAATCCAACATTGTAAGAGCATAATTTGGGTAGTACACTAACCCATTCAGATTACTTTGTTTATATTTGCAGCTGTTGTTTTGGATATTGCTGCCTAAAGTAGTTACATTTCACTTCATCTCAGGGCCCTGGGGAGAGGAGGAGGAATGGACTGATAAAGCTCGGCGGGTAATCATGGAGAGGATTGGACTGGCCACTGCTGGGTGAGTCATGAACGAGCTAACTCAATCCGTGGCGCTTCACCTTCTACACGCGCCCCCGGGGCCTGATTCTCATGCTGCTGCTCTGCTCCGCTCTGCTCTCTTCCAGCGAGCCGTATCACGACATTCGCTTCAACCTGATGGCAGTGGTGCCTGACCGCAGGATGAAGTATGAGTCCAAACTGGAGGTTCTGAAGAGGAATCGACAGACTGTTCTGGAGGGTTTGCAGAAGGTCAGTTGAATTACTTCAGAAATCACAAATCAGGAGCCTCTTTAGTGAGGCGTTAGTTTGCCAGCATGTTTTTGAATATAGTCTTTTTTTCTCAGTTTTTCTAAATGGCCTTCTGAAATTTCCAAAACACTTTTATACATTTCTATGAACTGTAAACCCAAAATAAGTATTACAAACTAGATTATCAAAAACTCAGACTTTTCTGTCAACAAGTTGAGAATTATGAAACAGTGGTACGTAAACAAGTAAAGCTCATTGTTGTACACATAATGACACAGCAACAAAAAATGCAATGGAATTTTTTTTATACATACATATACAAAGATATATATATACATGTTTTGATTGCAAAAATGTTCTCATCTGGACTATCGAGAGAAGTCAGTAGTCACAAGGCAGAATTACTCGTACACATTGATGTCTGCGTTTCTTTTTCTGGTAATCAGTTGTGTTAGTTCACACATGTTAAGCTGAGACCTTCATCATGCTGATTCTAATGACAGATCAACGGATATTTTGAGAAACAATACAATTAAATTTGGAGTTGCACATGCAGATGACATTTTGCAACAATTAGAAATACTGTTAACTCTGGCACACTTTACAAGTTGCATTGTCCATAAGAATGTCATTGTTGTTTACTCACTTGAGCTGTCAACTCATCATAAAGTCTTTTTTTGGCACAAAGGGTTTTTTCTTTTGACCTGTTGGTGGTAAAGACTGACTTCTGTGTAGAATTCATGTTTAACTTCTGCCTCCATTGATTGTCATTCATCACAAGTACTTCAGATTCAGCAAATGGCTTTGTGTTCTTCCATCTGTGCGTGTTGCTTCCACAGAGGTTTGTCCCCTTTGTCTTTTGGCCTGCTGCATGTTGTCCTGAAGAATTTCTTCTTCTGTATCCTCTGGTTCAGTAAGGTGGCCCTGTGCATCCACAGTAAAAGGAACGCCATTGTCACTTAAGCCAAAATCATTCATATTTGGTTTATTATTAGTTTCCTTTGCCGTTATTGTGCCTTCCTGAGTCCATAGAGTGATAGATGAAATCATTGTCCCTCAGGTGGGAGAGCACTTAGCCAGTTTCTGCACCTTAAAAAGTGCCAAACACAGAGACCACCCGGAAGTAAAATGAAGTGCTATGAACTTTTTGCCCAATTATACATTCAACACAACATATTTTCTATGCTTGATTTTACTTAAGAATGAACATAATCACCTCAGTAACTGCAGCCGCCAACAGCACTGTACCTAATCACTAGCTACCACCAGTTAACTTTCTGCCAGCAGCATGAAAGTGGTCTCTATGACCAAAAAGGCCTCCTTTTTCAGGATTACTCTGACTCATCTGTAATGGAATTTGTTCTGTGATGTCCTTAGATGATCCGGCTCACTCAGACTGAGCATGTCCATGACAAGAAGCAGCAGGATTCTTCCACTTCTGATGAGAACACAGCTGCAATCAAGAAAGAGGCAGATGTGGAGCCAGTTACATCCCAGGGGACTGATCAGGCCCCCTCAGGTGCAGTAGTCAGCACTATTAACACACTTGTGTCAAAATATATCATTCAGTTTGTGCAAGCTTTTCATAAACATTAATCTGGAATTCACTGATCTTTTGTTTTAGATGCAGCGGATGAGTCAGGAGGCCAGACTAAAGACGCAGCTAGCACTGCAGGAAACACAAAAGTCATGGGTAAACCTCCAGTCCCTGCAGGAGGAGGAGCTCAGCAGGTTACTAGTCCAAACCCCATTGTCCAACGCCTGCCCGCCTTCCTGGACAACCACAACTACGCCAAATCTCCAATGCAGGTGAGGAGATAATAATAATTTTAGTAATCAGTAAAGTTTACTCTTTTTTTATTCCCTTAGTGTGTTTTGTGTGTTCAGGCCTGTCTTTTATCTCTTACTTTGGTTTATGATATACTTGAAGTTTTTATTCAGGCCTAAAACATATTGGGGATGTAATGCTTTTTAAACAGTATGTTTATTGGGTTTTTTTCCCCCAAATTTGACAAAATAACAAATCAAAATACTAAAGTAAAACATTGAATACATTAGAAAATAAAAAAAACATATTTTAAAGACGTAAGTGGTTAAAAATTAACACTGAAAAGCATTTTTAAAATACAACTGGCGTAGACACCTAGATGACCTTTCATGCACTCTGGTTCAAAGGTTATCGTCAATCACATTGGGAAAATGGCAGAAAATTAAGTTTTGTAAAATTATTCTGGAAAATATTGGTACCCTGTGATGACGAAGTAGAAATAATATTTAAAATACACATAAATAAAATACAAACAACACAGAAAGTGTACATTATCAAGGATACTTACAGTTTAAGAATGTTTGGTCAATAATTTTAGCTGCTGTCGTGCTGCCCTTCATTACAGTTGTGTATCTAGTAAATTAGGTCCCTATGTCCCTGTCCCTAAGATGTTAAATAAATAAATCCCAGAATTTATGGAATAGTTCTTCTGTAGTTTATATTATTCTGCAAGAAAGGACTTTTTCTGCCAAAAATGTGTCATATGCACAGCCATTTGTCATTATATTGAATGATGTGACTAAATATTAATTCAGCACATTAGCCCAGAGCTCTCTAAAATGAATAACCTCAGAAAACTTTAGAACAATAAAAAAACAAGTTGCTCAAATGAAAAAGAATTACACTACGCGTGTATTTTTCATAGGCTATGGCAGAGGTTACTTCTAGTGTGTGTTTTCTACATGCGTGAGTGAGGACTGTTGAATTTTACACATCGTCCTTAGTTTCCATAGCGACACATGTGCTCTGTCTTGTCATGTAAAAATATCTCATTTTTATATCGCACTGTTGCAAGGATTTTTATCAGCTCTATCCACATGGACAAAAGAGGCTGTTGTTAGACTCTGAGTGCCGAAATAAACTAAAACTGCTCTCAGACTCAATTTGTCTCAGATTTCACAGTTTATCTTTGTGTGAATTTCTTTGTTATCAGAGAAAAATACTCTTTATTTGTCTTCTCAGGATGAATGGAGGTGCAACATGATTCATTCTTACTTTTATGAAACAAAAAAATATATATATATATCACCTGATTTTTATTTCGGGTTTTATTTTTTCAATTCAAACACAAAAATCAATCAAAGTGTATAATAAAACAAGAAGAGAAAAGACAATAAAAAACAGTGAGATCATACAAGTAAGAGATCATAGAGGGTCTCTTCCTGTAGTTCTTAAGGGATCGATCAGAGCCCTGAAGTGGATTGCTACGCTGTTATCAGTAGGCTGCCAATGAAATGATTTGTAATTTATTAGTCACACTAATGTTAGTAATTATGAGATGTGGTTGTGTGAGCTGTAGCTTCTCTATGCTCTTTCAGTTTTGCTTATTATTTGCTCTGTTTTTTAGTAGCTTGTTTAACAGTGCATTTCTTCAAAATGACTCTAATGAAACTTGTCATCACTTCACCGCAAGACATTTGCATTAATATGGCAGTATAGTATTAATATAGACTTTTATTATTAATGTATAGCAGTTATATAAATAGTAGTCTCAATCTGACATAATTTTTTAACAAAGCTGTGTTGTGTGTAAAAAAAAACATGTGGATGTTTGTATATCATTCTCTGCTTTACAGGAGGAGGAGGATTTGGCTGCTGGTGTCGGTCGCCCCAGAATCCCTCCACAGGCCAGTTACTCAGATGATGAAGAGGACTATGAGGATGAAGAAGAGGAAGTTACTGGTTCTGCAGGAACATCTAACAAGTAAATGTGGTTGGGAATTCACATATTTTTTCAGGCACAGGCTTGAGCTTTCAGGCTTGAACTTTAAATTTTGGATTGTAAGTTTGAAATATGTTTTTGATTCGACTTTTAAGGGTCAAGCGTAAGGCCGGTCTGCGGTCACAAACCGCTCGAGTGGTGACAGGTATGGAGAGCCAGATCGCCCTCACCGTATTGGCAGAGAAACTGAAAAAAGAAGCCCAAAGGAAGGACGCCTTGAATGCCCCCCTCTCTGTGCGCACTGAGGGTCGCACGGGGGGCATTTGCATCACCTCTGCTTCCCAGCCTTCCCCAACACCCAGCAATGAAAGCACAGACACCGCCTCTGAGATTGGCAGTGCCTTTAATTCCCCGCTGCGCTCGCCGGCACGCTCCCAGGCTGCCACACGGCCGTCCAGCCCTGTTGCATCCCATCTGTCTCGAGTGCTGTTCGGAGAGGATGAGATGCTGAGACTGGACTCCAGACATAACCGAGCTGTGAGAGAGCTGGGTCCCTCCATCAGTGTTTCCCTGTTACACCTGCAGGAAGATGGAGTCATCTTTGCTCAGCCTCCATCTGGTTAGTAGCTGGGATGTTATTTATAAAGGGGGTTTAAAAGCTTCACAGTCTGCCACTTTATATTTAGTGCGTAGTCAGAGCATTTTGTTATTTCAGACAGGAGAATTCAGCTGAGCAGGTTGACATCAAGCACAGAGTATTTAAGTTCTGCCACCAAGGGGCTCTCAATCAGAACATTAACATAAGATGACATGTAGGGACATGCTGTCAGCTCTGAAATTGATGACTGTCTGACTCTCCACAGGATGTGTTTTCTAAATACTGTAAGGGTTATTGCAATTGGAGACTGAAAGACAGTCAGTGCCCCAATCAGGAAGACCACATTTTAGGACAACAGACTTTAGCATGAAGTTGTAACCAGTCAAAATCGAGACATAATTCATCACTTTTCAGGGTCCAGTAGGTTAAAAGTTTAATGAGGAATTTCTTTAAAAAAAAAAAAAAAAAAGCTGTTTTTTCAGTCAGTTTGCTTCATATTGACAGATACTTTCATTTATCCTTTCAAACTTCTTGACAAAACAGTTTTGATCGTTTAAAGTGAAGGTACCTGAAACAATCAAAAACTAATGATTATCAGGCAATATTTATTATGTCAGGAGCTCAGAAATTGGCTCATGATTCTCTGAGTCGCTGCGTCATTACTCAGACTAGCTCTCCTTAATGTAAACTGTTATTAAATATTTCCAGACTGATGTAAGTTTTTGAAATAAATCCACATTAAACATAAAATTGAGTATTTTTAAGTAAATCAAAGAGACACTGAGACAACCTGCAGACAGAATACCAGACCTTTCATGAAGCTGTCCATTAAAGATAACTGTTACACAAAAGTAATTTAGAATGAATGTAGAAACGTCCGGTTCTCATATTATCAGCTTTTGACTCTTACTTTATTTGTTGCTTATACTATAGACTTGGCTGCTGATGGCACAAAGCAGACTTCTACGCCTGAGAAGACGAAAGACAAAGAGCAAGCAGGCCAGGCGATGGGTGCAGCAGAAGAAAAAGCAGGAGTCAAAGAGGAAGCGGTGGGACTATCTGCAGAGGTGAAAGAAGAGGAGACCAAAGAAAGAGCGGAGGTGAAACCCAGCAAGGAGAAGCTCAACACTGTGGGAGCTGCTGCGGACAGAAAGCCTGTCGGGGATAAATACACCCCCAAAGTAAGTCTGACTACTTCCTCTGTAAAGCCTTCTGCTTATCAGCCTGCCACCAGAGCACTTTCAATTTTTTTAGCATATGCTGCAAATTAGTAAGCCGTTTCTTTAGTTGTGTACCATGTATTCTAATAAGCAAACATACAGGGCCGTTAATCTTGTGTTTCCTGCAGGAGCTGCTCGCTTTACTCAAGTGCGTTGAAGCAGACATTGCCAATTATGAGGTGTATCTGAAGGAGGAGGTAGAGAAGAGAAAGAAATACAAAGTAGGTTTTCTTCTGAACCTGAAACCAAGCCAGCATTTTAATTGGGGTGGTTTTGTTTGATTTTAATCCAGACATTTTGCTTGCATTTGACTAGATTGATGATCAGAGAAGGACTCATAATTACGACGAGTTCATCTGCACCTTTATATCCATGCTGGCTCAAGAAGGTAATTTGTGAAATCTTTATTACTTTTTCAGTTTTTAAAAGTATTTTGTCATCACTCTTTGCCTCCTTTATTGGTAAAGAAACTCCACCATATCACAATGTTTCCCTGTGGCAATAAGTGTCTCAGTATTTTTCCCAAAAAAAGTCTCATCATATGTACTGCACGATTACCCAAGCTAATTATTTTCAATCCCTTCATGAGGAGATTAAAATGTTTGATAAAGCTGTAAGGTCTGGTTTATTTAAGTGAAAATGCCAAGGTATAACCAGTCTCTGGTAACATGTCAATGAGGCAAGAAACAGCCATGCTATAGTGGTTTAATCTCCATGATAAAGATATCTCTCTGTGCTATCTTAAGGAAATAATGGACAGATAAGAAAATCATGGGATAGTTGGTCAAATGCTTCTTTTCCTGAGATAAAGGGGTAATAATGTAGCGATATCACCAAGCTGTTGAGATAAACAGCACCTTCTCATGTGACTTAATCACTACTATCTTAAGATAATCACACAAAGAGAAAATGTAAGCATGGACGTTCTCCACTTTTTTAGGCATCTAACATGTTACATTTTGTCACTGTTTAAAGTGCATTTGAAACTTGCAGCCCAGAGGCCACATGTAGAGCCCCTCCTCAGAAAAAAGTCAGAACATCTGTAAAATATTATTTTATACCCAGTAAATTCTTCGTTCATTCCTTTGATGAAGAAGCTTGAACTAACTTTTATATTTCCCTTCATTTATTTAGAATCAAACGTGGCTAATTGCATTGAAGTTTGCAAATTTAAATGTGAAATTAAAACCTTATCAAAGCTTCGTACAAATGTTCTGTTAATTTAACTTACAAATGTTTTGTCTTAATAAATCCTTAGTTCAGTATGGCTCTTAGGTACTGGTAATTAAATTAACATGGCACTGTTGGTGACCAAAGTCACGCAGTCCTGTTTCAAATAATGATCATCAACAGTTAAAATGCAGTAGTACAACATCAATTCCTGAACAGTTTACATGGCTTAAAAAATAAATGAATAACACAGTCACAGTGCTAATTAAAAACAGCAAAAATGGCAGCCTCCGATGTTGAAGTTAAGAGAACTTGTTTTTTTTCTCGGAGAATTAAATGCCCCCCTTAAGGTTTGATATCAGCAACGTTTTTCAAAATAGTTTTTTTTTTTTTTTTTTTTTTTTTACAGAATCAGATTCTTAAAAAAAGGAAAAAAATCTGTAAAAAGCTCATGTCCACAATACTGTACTATGTGTATGTGTCACACTGTGGCTCACATCAAATCTTTATATTACTGGAAATACCCAGCTTGATAAAATACAATTTCAAAAGAAGGGTTTTAATGACAAAAAAGAATAAAGCAGAACAGCAAGAGACACTTTCAACACATACTGAGAAACCTCGCCTTTCCTCCTGGTGTTTATTCTTCATTGATTCTTTTGCAGGAATGCTGGCCAGCCTTGTGGAGCAGAACATCTCTGTGCGCCGTCGGCAGGGAGTTAGCATCGGCCGCCTGCACAAACAGAGGAAGCCTGACCGCAGGAAACGCTCCCGACCTTACAAAGCAAAACGCCAGTAAACACAAACAATCATGACTTGTGTGAAAAACTTCCTCCTGCGAGCATCGAGCAATCAACACAGAGCATAAAAAAAACGGATGCACTCCTCACACTGTCTCAGCCAGCAATTTGGTGTTGTATTTTAGACTGAGACTCCTCCCTTTCATGAAATCAACCATTTGATTGGTTAGTTTTTATATGATTTCTGTACATATGAGCTAGCATTTTAGTCTACATTTATATTTTCTTCTTTCTTGTGCCACTGCTATGGGCAGATTGTAAATATATATAAAAAAGGCATGTTCCTGTGATGCACCTGAATGCTTTTTCATTGTTAGTATTGAAAGATTTTCTCCACAGTCTTGAGGGTAATACAGTTTAGTATGTCACTAAATATTAAAAACTGAAATCAAGTCTTACTCATGTTTTATTGTGCCAATATAGTATTGAATGTTTCCTCAATTAAAGGCCGCTTGCTGAGTTCCTCCATAGGGTTTCTGTTATGCCGACTTGGTTGTATAACAGTTTGCATCCACCTTATCCCATGAAAAGCATCTTTTAATTCCATTCTTGACTGACGATTTTAGAGTTGAGAGGAAGTCGTGTTCTAAAAGGTTTTCTCCTTTCAAAGGAATGTCTTTTCAGCCGAAGCATTCTTGCTGTATGTGTGTTCTTCAAGGTCAGCAAAGGAAAGACAATGTCATTTTATTTTTCTATCTAAGAACAGCTCTCAGTGTGAGTGAACAATGAGTCTGATGTGAGTATTTGTGTGTGTTTTTGTACATATGTATCCGTTAAATGGCTTGACTGTACATTAAGGTCAGTTTTTTTGTGCTTGCCAGTTCAAACAATGTTAAAATAAAAAACTCTGCTTTTTCTTACAGGTTTCTCTGAAGTGTGGTATATCCAGTGCTTCATTTAGAGCACTTTAGCTTCAGGGTAGTGGTGGTGCAGTGATACAGCATGTTAGTGCACCTGCCTCACAGAAAGAAGACTGATGGTTCAACTTTGTGTTGACAACGGTGTTTTTGTGTGGAGTTTGCATGATCTTTTTGGTGCCTGTGTGGGTTCTGTCTGGGCACTCTGGTTTCCTCCCACAGATCAAAAACATGCTTGCAAGGTTAACTGGTGACTCCAAATTGCCCTTTAGTACGAGTGAGAGCATGACTGGTTGTCTGTCTCTCCATGTGGCCCTGTGACTGGCTGGTGACCAGTTCAGTGTGAGTTCTGCCTCTTGCCTCATGTCAGCTGGGATAGGCTCCAGCGCCCCACCACCCCAAAAGGGATAAGCCATATGGAGATGGATGGATCGTATCAGATTAAAGAATTCAGGTAGAATTGGAAACCATTTTAAGGTTATTAAATTATCTAATCAAGTACAATTGCTGTAACTTATATACGTGGGCAAATGAGTCATTTTATGGCACCAGAAATAGCATTGTTTCCTTTTTATTCAAGAAATGAAACATTTTACAGGGGGTTCTGTGCTATTAGAATTAAAAGGTCTGCATCCAGTGATTATTGTTTCTAATTTAGCTTCTTGGAAGCTTCTGCCCTCTCAATCATCCTCTTTTAATAACAACATGATTTTGTTTAAAGACCTTCCATAGTATACTTTGTACAATAAGATGTCCAGAGACGGAAAGAGTCTGAACATTGACTTTGATTATTAAGAAGTTACACATGCACAAGCTAAAATAGAAGTCACAGAATCTAACGAAGTAGAAAAGCCCATGAAATGTTACCAAGTATTTTAAGAAATCACTTGCTGTGTGATGAGTTAACCTGCAATCAGTTAAGTTAGTGTTGTTAATGTAATATCTAATCCCACTTGACCCAAATAAAAACCTCTGATTAGTGATTTGTTAGTGTAAATCAAATATAGTAACTTTGGCATCACAAAAACTTCACTTTGCACGCGTTGTAAGCACATTGTAGATACATACGTGGACACTGTTGGTACAGTTCCAATAAAGAAAGAAAGCCTCAAAATGATCACTTAAATAACTTGAAACTGACAAAAGTAATAATAAATAAAAACTTACTGACATTAACTAATGAATATCAGATATTGCGGTTGAATTGTGTTTCAATAGAATCATTAAAAAAAAAAGATACTGACCAGGACAAAAATGATGGTACCCCTAGAAAAGATTGAAAATTATTTGACCATAGGGACATGTTAAACTAAGGTGTGTCCTGTAATTAGCATTTCTTTAAACTTATAATCAGTCAGTCTGACTATTTAAAGGGTGAGAAGTGGTCACTGTGCTTTTTGGTATCATGGTGTGTACCACACTGAACATGGACCACAGTAAGCTAAGGAGAGAGCTGTCTCAGGAGATTAGAAAGAAAATTATAGACAAACATTTTAAAGGTAAAGGCTATATGAACATTTCAAAGCAGTTTGATGTTCCTGTGACAACAGTTGCACATATTACTCAAGTTTAATGTCCACAGGACTGTAGCCAACCTCCCTGGACATGGCACAAGAGGAAATTTAATGACAAATTGAAGATACGGGTAATACGAATGGTAAACAAAGTGCCCAGAGCAACTTCTAATGGGATTAGAGGTGAACTCGAAGGTCAAGGTACATCAGAATCAGATCGCACCATCTGTCACTGTTTGAGCCAAGATGAACATAATGAAAGACACAACTGTTGAAAGCAAATCATAAAAAAGTGAGACTGGAATTTACCAAAATGCATTAACAAGCCACAAAGCTTCTAGGAGAATGTCCTTTGGACAGATGAGACAAAACCGAAGCTTTTGGCAAGACACATCAGCTCTATGTTCACAGATGTAAAAAAGAAGCATACAAAGAAAAGAACACTGTACCTTCTGTGAAACATGAGGGAGGCTCAGTTATGTTCTTGGACTGCTTTGCTGCATCTGACACAGGGTGTCTTGAATCTGTGCAGGTACAATGAAATCTCAAGACTATCAAGACATTCTGGAGTGAAATGTGCTGCCCAGTGTCAGAAAGCTTGGTCTTAGTCGCAGATCATCAGGGGACCTCCAACAGGATAATGACTCAAAACACACAGCTAAAAACACCCAAGAATGGCTCAGAACAAATCACTGGACTATTCTAAAGTGGCCTTCTATAAGCACTGATCTAAATCCTATTGAACATTTGTTTATGAAGCTGGCACATGCAGTCTGGAGAAAACACCCTTCAAACCTGAGACAGCTGAAGTGCTTTGCTCAGCAGGAGTGGGCCAAAATACAGACAGGTGCAGAAGTCTCATTGAGAGTCACAGAAATTGCCTTATTGCAGCAGATACCTCAAAAGGTTGTGCAATAAAATATTAACCATCCATGATTTTTGTCCAGTCCAGTTGCATTATTTTGTTTTATTTTTTTAAATTAGTCTGTTGAAACACAATTCAAAAGCAATGTCTGATCCTCATTAGTTAATTTCAGTACATTTTTTATTATTACTTTCATCGGCTTCGAGTAATTTCAGTGACCATTGTGAGTTTTTCTTTCTTTAATGGAAGGTTAACAACAATTTTGTCCACTTGTGTAACCAAATAAATAGAATATCATTTGATAAACAATTTGCTCTACTTAGTAACACATCAGAAAAACGTCAATTGTAAATGTTTTAAATCATGTAAAGAAATGCCCAGCATGTGATCAACCCTTGTGGATTCCCTTGTTTTCGGTCCCTTTAGTATCAAATCCATATTTTTCCAGTATTTCTTACTATGATACTAAACTTTGTACTGAGATTGAAGTTAAAATTTCAGTACCATGGCAGCAGAAGATGATGGGAAAACTTAAAGTGGTTTAGCCTTTTATTTTATATATTTTTACCCAGTGCTTTAATGTTAGTAAAAGTAGAAGCATTGATTTTAAAAATTCAGCCTTAAAAGGTAAACGACTATAACATATTGCAAACATACAGTCAAGCCCTGACATATAGACACAATACTATGAGTGGGTAGCACTATTTGAGTAGATATATTTCATTGTTCATTTCAGGCTTGCTAAATCAAGTGAAAGTTGATTGTAGTGACAGTTGATGTACACTAGGGAGAGCAATCATTCAGAAATGGTGTGGGAGCATCTCATTATCAGCCACTTTACTCTGCCAGAGGGAGAGCCATTTACTGTAAAATAGACTTTAGTCTTTTCTGCAGGAAAACTGCTGCAGCACAGGGACGGCAGGAAATGCAAGTATTCAGATTACCAAATATCTTTTCTTGCTTTTATATTTTTTTCATGTGCAACACATTTTTTTTGTTGTATTTATGGTACAATTTACCATTTTTCTGAATGAAATTACCAATTACTTTGATATCTTTCATGAATGAGATCAGTAGTGATTAACTAAGCATCAATCCTGTCTTGAAATATGATGGTATAAGATTTTTTTTAAAGATATTTAAGGGTTTTGTTATTGATTTGAGTTAACAATGGTCAGTATCAGATCAACATTAGTTTGGCAGCTTTTTTGATTTACTGATAGTCAGTAATGGACAACATTTGTCAGAGAGCTGGCAGTTTTTATTGAACTCTTTAGCTGAAGGGCCCCATTATAGTTTATCAGACACTCTTGATTTACCAGATATATTTATTTATTTTGTATTGCTAGGAAAACAAATACATTTTTCCTCATTGGGAATGTTCACACACATTTTAGCATTGTCTTCTCTGGTTGATCAAATAGATTTTGTTCCTCAGAGTTTTATCTTGCTGATTTATTTTCAGACAGTTATTGTCTCTATAATGTCATGGTAAAAGCAGTTGATTGATAAAAATGAAGTCAAATTTATCATAGGCTTGATTAACATTGTTTTGTACAACACAATCACTGGTAAAATGATCATAAAGTAGTGATGTAAAATGTGACTCCACACATCTTCAGTGGAGTAGATGTTGAATTGAACAAAGCCTGTTGTTATGTCACCACGGTCAGACTTACAAACAGGATCTGCAGCTGGCTTTACACAACACAACACAGAAGTTTTACATAACTGATATTTCAAGACCAGCTGGACCACATTGTGAAAATGTTGTCATAATTTGATTCATTTCCTAATTAGATTAATCAATCATGTTTCCTCCAAATAGGGATTCCGTGAAAATCTCATTATCCAAGTGGAATGTTTATATCGTCCCTTTTCTGTTATATTGTATTGATTTCTTATTTCTTCATCAGCGTCAACAAGATGACTCCCTTTGAAATAATCAAAGCTTTTTTTAAATCGTTATTTGGTTAATCATTTCATCTTTCTGTGTTGAATAACAGAAATACAACACAAAAGAATTCCCCAAATGCTCTTTATGTCCAAGTACAAGGCCATAAAGTAGATATATGGGTGACATGTATCAGCAAGCACATCACGGCTCTGTTGGTTCTTACTCTGATCTTTTTTTTAAGTAGTCCTGTCATCAGTTATTTTTAAAATCAACATCCATATAAAAACAGTTCTAATTTGAAAATGTACCAGTACATCTAAAAAGAACCAACTTTGTGAGTTGTTTAATTGTCCAGTTAATCAAATCATATTTTTGACATTGTCATTGAGTTTGTTGCTTCAATTACTTAAATGTTACGCTTCTTGTTGTTTAACAGGGGACAACACGTAAATACTACAAATCCTGAAATGAGAAAGCTACATTTTACATTTCAATCAGTTGCATGTGAGCAGTCAATCATTTTTTCTACTAACAAAAAAGTTTTTCATTAAAATACATGTTGTCATTGTCATTATCCATATCTGTAATACATGCTGACATTAGATGTGTTCAAATAGACTTTCTCACTGATGGGAACTGAATTCATTTGATTTGATCTCTTGTCCTTTGGCCTACTTTTCTTTTGTTTCTGACAATGAAAGATGTCCACTGACATTGTTGGTGTTTGTCTGGTGGGGTGATATAGGCCACAGGGCGGATTAGTGCTGTTCAAAGATTTGGGCCCCATGAAAAATATCACAGTGGGCCCCTCCAGCATAGCCCTAATCAACCATGAACAATTACTTAAACCAACAATATTGTAGTTCTGTTGTTGATTTATTGTGCAACAAGTTGAAATGGGGACAATGGCATCTATGAACATTTTTGTTCATCATTGTCCTTTTCTATCCTTAAACCACAGCCATTGTATCAAACAGTGCTGATATAGGCTCACTGGATCCTTTTTTTACTGAGGTACTAGTATAAAAATGGCTGTGAAGTTGTATTTCTCATGGGAGAACAGCTGCCAAAGTTAGAGTGTTGAAAAAATGGTGGCTGCAGCTTTTGGCTGCGGCTCTCTGTCATAGATGGCATTTTGCTTGTTGATAGTTATTACACTTTGAAGGATTTCAAATCACATTCCCCTGATAAATTAAACTGACTGACTGCTTTTGAAAAGCACATAAAAGTATAGTCCATGAGTATTTCATTACTTTAATGAATAATGAGGAGTTACACAGCATCATCATCTTTATATACAAAGGATAAATGGGAAGAGCTACAAAAGGGAATGACCAAAGAAGTGCAGTGAAGTGTGTGAGGGACACAGCAAAGGACTTTCAGCTCCAGACACTGCAGAGATTTTTTTTTACTACACAATGACTTTAGAAGAGATTTTTGCTTGTCTCAAATCCCTAAAGTGTGAAGAGCATGATAACGATCACACTGACATTACCTAAGACTTAAGAGGTGCCGCATCAGGGACATTTGACCAAAGAAAAGATAAGAAGTAAAGAGTCATAACCATCAGATATCAGGTTGAAATTCTTCCAAGGTCATCAAAGAAAGCTGTACTGGGATAATGATTTAAGGAGGACCTTCTCAGAGCAATTGTTTTTAAAACTCATTGCTCAGATGCTACGTGAAATGTACCTAAATACCAAGTATAAAAAACAACACATGCAAACTTTAGCAAAATGACTGATTAAAAAACAAACTACTTAAAAAGTGGAATCCACAAAACAATAAGTTACTGAAATCTGAATGAATGTAATAATTATTTTTAACTCTTGGTGGTTAGCAATAATCTGAGCAAGAGTAGACTTATTTTATATGCTGATTTACCTTATAGAAATTAATTTTCTATGACCATTTTTGTGTTATCTTTTGTCACAATTTCTCCCCAATGAAAGAAGCAACATGTAAGTTTTTTTGGTCTCAAAATAGTTTTTTTTTGCAGATAAGGAGAACAATAACTTTCAGCGGACATATGGCCCTGGCTGCCTACTTTCTAGTATGCTTTATGTGCGACTTTATTTGGGCTTTCTGGTCTCGGGTTTTACATTTCATAATGCACCACGTGCTCTAGCCCCATCCTTGCTTGTGCCCCTTTTGTAACCAAACATTAGACTCTCCTGTATCAAACATTTTTTAGCACTCCTCACAGTCTTTCAATACCCTTGTCCCAGCTTTTTTGGAATGCACTGCGGGCATTAGTTTGATCATTAAACACTGGAGCTTGTCTTTGCAGTGTTTTCAGTTGAATATAGGTCGAACTGGATTTTCAAATAATATTCGTTTTTTTAACATCATTCAACATGACCCACTATGTTAAATGAGGAGCAAAATATCAAATACTGACCAAGGCTTAAATTCATTCGGTCTATGATATATGAAGTAAACAGGGGAGGTCCCGGTGGGCTCGGCTGTAGTCTATTTGCGTGGTAGTGACTCGAGATCACAGAGCACCGTGAGCGCGCACGTACAAGCCTCCCGTGTTCCCACCCATTGCGTCAGCGCGCTCCTTCGCCCTCTCCGTCAGCGCGCGTGCTCCGTGCGGGATGCTGAATTGTAGGTGATGATGGCGGAAGGGGAGCAGCGCTGAGTTTCATCTGACTTCTTAGCACAGCTGTAGAAACACCTACAACACCGCTTCTCTCCCGCCGAGAACTATCCCTGCACGATGGGGAACGAGGCCAGCATGGAGGGGGAGGGACAGGCGGGACAGGCCGGCCCTGCCGTCCCTGCAGCGGGGGCTCCGGCTTCCATTTCAGCACCACCGGACTCTGGACAGCTCATCAAGCCGAGCAATGGAGCGCCTGTCGGAGGAAGCGGGGCTGCACCCGGGCCGGGGATTAACAGGTAGCCGCGATAGCTAGGACGCTTCTCCGGCGAAGTGTGTCGAGAAATGAGGGTGTCTTCACGGCAACGTGGCGTGCACCGTCCTATCGTACATCTGTTCACGGTGCAGCGTAGATATAGGATCAACAGACTGCGTGTAGATAGACTTGAATGGGTGCTTAATTATTTATTTCAATATCCTTGTCAACACAATTCCCTGCCTCTTTTGAGAGCTGTTTCTGCTTTTTGGCAGCCCCACCAGCTACTCAACGTCAAAATGGGTCGAAGTCAAATCTAATATAAAACGCTTTAGATGAAGAATCAATAATAATGTTGATACAGCTTTCAATAGGAATTTCTACGCCCGTTTTCACGGTGTTTGTCCTGAGGCGTCAGAGGCTCAGCATTATGAATGAAGGAGCGACATTTTTCCTCCTCATAGTGAGCCCGTGCCAGCATAATATGAGCGTTTAGGGATGGATATTTTCATGTATTAAAGCTCAGATAGCTGGCTGATAAATAAGACATGTAAATGATGCAAAGTACAGTCGGTGCTCTCATATTATAGGGGCTCACTTGCTTCCATCACAGGCTGATTTCCTGAACATGCCTCGACATGAATGCCAGTAAATACAAAGTCATTCCTCTCTAGACGTCTGTATCCCGATGACAGAGTATGTATGAGGATGACAAAGCTACCCTCAGATATATCTCAGGCGTCATTGTGAGCACAGAACCATAACGCATATGATGCCATAGCTGTCTCACTTATCAGACCTCAATTCAAATCAATATGCTGCTAGTGGGCCAGTAATTGCTTTCCACTACCATCATGCACACAGAAAAAGGTAATTTCTTCTTGAGGGGTGATGTTGCATCCTTCTATGAGAAATCCAGACGCTGAGCCCAGACACATTACCAGGGCTGTGGTAGCCTCAGAGGACAGTATTTCCATTATTTCCACACGTGAAAAAACAAATTGTTTTTTATTATGTAAGCATGAAATATTAGCCCCTTTTTCAAAATGCAGACCATTAGTGTTTAATAACATGTAGTTGCCTGTAGGTCTATATTTTCAGTGTGGGCGTGTAGGAGGAATTACCCTTCAAACCAGATCTGATATTGCTTTAATTACACAGTTCAACAGTTGTGGACCTGAATATGAAGAAGAGGCACAGCTGTGTCTCACATTTGCACCACAAGTCTTGTGGTTAGTTTTCCTTAAACTACAAAAGGCCTCAGTTCAAGGTGCATTCTTTTGGAAATATGTCTGTTGATTTGAGTCATAACTGAGATCCCTGTAAGAAATATATATAATGCATTTGTTCTAAGTTTTATTCTTTAGACAAACGTCCTCATTGGTTTAAGTCACATTTCAACATTTTCTAGAGTTTAGTTCAATATAGGGATGTACGATACGATCAGTCCGGTCTGTCTCTGTTTCGAGGGCTGTGTAGCCCCTGATCTTAGCCCTTCCCTTTAGCCCTACGAAGAATTGGGACACAACTTCTCTAGATGTGAATGTGCAAAACCAAAGGATAAGGAGTAAGACAAGGGCCAAGGGGTCGAATTGGGATTCACCCTAAGTGATTGAAAACTAAAAACAGTCTTACATTTTTTATGTCATTTAGTTTAGTTGTATCATTTAAGTTTATTTGTAGTGCACTTTGAAAACAACCGCAGTCAGCCAAAGTGTTGTACGTGCTCAGAAGGCTAATAAAATACTTAAAATATTAAGTATAAAATGTAATCAGAAACCTTTCTCCCTTTAAACTAAAATGGCCAAATTTGTAATATAAATGGGGCTTCCTGCAGAGTTGTAGAGCTACCTTACAGGGATAGTTCAGTATTTTGAAGTGAAGTTGTGTGAGGTTCATCTAATTTGTTAATACATTAGCCATGTTGATTCTGTCCAGCACTGCCCCTTTACAGAACAGAACAGGGTGTGGAAATTAGGCTATACAATGCTACAGATGAGGACAAGAGCGCCTTGTAATTTACTTTATTTCACCGAGGGCATGCCAAAATCAGTATTTGAGTGATTGTGCACTGAACTAGATCCATTTGCAATTGTTTATTTCTATGCTAACTACCCCCTTTATTTTGGTACTACTCCAACCAGTCCAAAGTCTCTGTGTTGTCCTGCCTGAAGTGAAGTAGTGCTAAAAGAAAGGGGTTCTTGACCCCATCCGCAGCAGTGTATAGCCTTACCTCTGCACTGATTCTCTCCTTACAAGGGCAGAGTTGATCAAGATCTTTGTGCCTCATGTATGTACAATTAAAATGAACCTTACACAAGCCCACTTCAAGACGACTGATTAATCTCTTTAACCATGATGGCCCAACTAAAATAAAAAAAAAAACATAATGGTAAAAAACAGAGACTAATAATATATTTTTTAAAATGTGGGTTTTATATAAAAAGCCCTGCTTTTTACTCAAACATACATGAACAGCACTGATGCCTCTAATTCAAAATATTAGGAACATTTAAACATCTCTGGAGTGCAATACATTTCTCTGTCGTGTTAATTTTAAGGCTAGAGGTGTTTTTTTTAAGGAAAGCTTGCTCTGGTTAATTTTTGCCATTAGTCATTTCTTCTGATTTTTTTTGGGGGGGGGGGGGGGGGGGGGGTTAATTCAAGAGAGGGAGAGAGTGAATAAAGTCAAAAATTTAGAAGAGAAGGTTGGGAATGACAAACAGAAAAGATGCCACAGGATGAATCAGATTTTTTTTTCACAAATGTGACATGTAAACACAGAAACTCGGCTTTCAGCTCTACTTGGGTCCAGACATTTTTCAACAGGAAAAAAAGAGCATGAATTACATTCACTTATGTCACAGCCCATATAATAATGCCTCTGCTGCTCATAGTGTCCATTTCTTCTGCTCAAGGGAAATACCAGACAGTTCACTTAGCAGAGCAGGCAGAGTATGCTCAGTATCTTTGGCTCTAACATTTAATAAATGGTACCAAAATGACGCATCAAAACGTGTGTTGTGATTCAGCTTGGTGTAGGGAGGGGATTCATTAGATTATACCAATGCCATTATCAACTTTGCCTTTTGGATAAAATTATTTATTGATTACCTTATTGATTCCTGTGTGACAAAAGGCGGGTCTACACAGGTTTTCTGTATCAAAGTGTCAAACACGAGCACTCCTTGTATTTATAATTGCAATGACAAACTCCATCGGGGTTTGTGTTGTTCCCACCCTGCCAAAATCACACAAACAAAAACACAGCACATTGTGAAGTGAGCACCATATTGTGTTGAATTAAGCCACGCCTTGACTGCTTATGCCCTGTCTGCTATGATGACTTATTTGACTATGTTGTTGTTGTTTCTGCTGACTGCCGTTGATGAGAGTAGGGTGCTTAGACAGGGTAGAAGGAATTAACTAGAAAATTGTTAAGCAAAAGTCCAAATGCTATCAATTACATAAACTGTTTATACCTATCTGGAATTGGTTTTGGATTTCCAGCCCTAGCTTGGATGAGTACTATGTGTTGTCACAGGCACCTCAGTGACAGTGAATTTTCTAACCCATTTTTAGTAGGCACCCCATGTTGCCTCTTTTTGTCATGGAAAAGGTCCTCACTGACCAATTTCAGTTCAATTTCTATTGACAAAACTGACACTGACCGTAGGACTTGAAAGAGGAATGCACAATATATCTTCAGGAATATTTATTTGACATGACAGAGGCTGCTAGGTGGTGTAGCAGGAAGTTCTTGTACCTAACAGCAAGAAGGTTGCTGATTCGACTCCCCCAGTCGGGCGGGGTCTTTCAGTGCAGAGTTTGTCTTGTGAATGCAAGTTTTTCTCCAGATACTCTGGAGACCAAAAGCATGCTTGTTAGTTTACTTGCAACTCTCAATTGCTCTTCAGTATGAGTGTGAATTGCTTTCTCCATGTGTCAGCCCTGTGATTGGCTGGCGGCCAGTCTAGGTTGTACCCCAGCTCCTGCCTGACGTCAGCAGGGATAGGCTCTAGCCCTCTATAACCCATAAAGGGATAATCAGTAGAGATAATGGACGAGTGTATCGGCAGATATGACAGTTTTGGCTTATATCCATTGCCTGCACTGCTGCTGTTGAACCCGAGCCTCCTATCTCTATTATACTTTTCAGTCTATTTGTCTACTATTTTGTCAATTGCCAGTATGTGCTACTAAGTAATCAGTATTTTAACTAATTAAGTTAAAATGGAGCTACAAGGTTTTGGACCAGCAAAAAGGGGAGTTGTTGTCAGTGACTAAAATGGCCAAATCAAATCAGTTCATGCTTGGCATTGTATGATCATCAGCTTATATTCATGTTTTCCTGATGTTAAATACTTTTATGAAACTCTTTTGAAAAGTGAGTAGCTTATGACCAGAAAATTTAACACAACTTTGTTTTAGATAATATTGACTTGTGCTATAACCTATTGCCACTTTCTTGCAGTCTTATCCATTCACATCATAAAACTTGTGTCATTTATTTTTCAGTCTTGAGCAAAGAAAACACTTTTACTTTAACCATATATTCTTTGATTTATTCATGTGCAAAACAGAGACTATTTCCTAAAAAGTGCTTTTTATTGGGCTGATTTCTACAGCTGAGATAGCAAGGGGAGGTGACCAGATTAAGAGCAAGCTTGTTTTCATACTTTTCATTATGGTTTGGTACTTTAAAGTTTGGAAATATCTGCATATAAAACGTTCAGAAATTCAGTGCCATGCTTTCCTAGTCTCAGGGTGACCCGTTGAGGAGTTTTTTTCTGCTGGAAGTAGAAAATCATACGCAGGTAATAATGCTGAGGCCCATGTGTGTGACTATATGGGAGAAAGCCCTCACTCTTCATCCTGAAGGCTATGTTTAAAAGCCCAGAGCTCCCATGTAGCCTCATGATTCTTTCATGCTTCGATTTCTCCCTGAGATCCACCCTGAGGTGTCTCATAAGGCTTCAGGGAGTGCTGAGAAAGGGAGTACATCATTTGGCTGATTAAAATGGTTTGCTCAGATCGGGGGGCGTCATTCAGTGTGATCTTTCCTTTTAACAGAGAACTTTAAAGGGCGTGAGGAACAATGGCACAGTGGCGGCATGTTTGAGACCATTGGTGGACGACTTTCATCTTAATTCAAACCGGCTGCAGCATTTTCTTGATTTCCCTGTCAATGGAAATCAGAAGATGATAGGGCTGGGTGTTGTGGATCAAAAATCACTTCCCTTTTTTATTTTGGATTGCAATGGTACTTACAATACTTTGTATGTACACCTTTTTGATTGAAGTACATGAATGACAAAAAACAGAAATCCTAATGATGTAATAATGGGCATTTTTGTTCTAAATGATCAAAAACTGTGGACAATCTCAGAGGTGATGGCTGTTTTTAGGCCATCAGTGACATGTTACTTCTGGGTTTGACAGAAGTATGAAACTAGGGCAGCTAGTTTATAACAAAATCATCATTGAAATTTTTTTGTTCAAAAATGAGATCACAATTATAAACAGGATTGTTTATCAGATTTTAAAACATCTATTTCACATGCATTTATTGAACTTGAACACTTTAAACACTTGGAAAATTTAATAGGATTTATAATAAAGGACAGTAAAAATGCATTTACAATGTTTTTCATTAAATATTTAACCTCAATGATATTGTTCTCCTAATCCTTGGAAACCAAAAATAGATAGATAATCAGCTCTTGAATAATGGCTCACATCTAGTATGTAGTCGACTGGTGATTTTCTGTGAACTGGACCCTGACTTAGCTGTTTTCTTTTCTTAACCTTTTTTATAACCAGGTAATTTCCTATTGAGATCATGATCTCATTTACAAGAGTGACCTGGCCAAGAGGTCAGCAGCACATGTCATGATAAATACATGATAAATATTTAAGGCAATAAATAACAAATAAATTCTTGTCTAGAAAACAAAGTTAACAATAACTGTGCTGATGGCTTATGCTGCTGAAATATAACATCCATTTAGATTTTATATAATTTTTAGGGATGCATGATATTACTGGACTAATACTGGTAGCAGCAGACATTTGATTATCAGTATTGGCAGATATGAGCATTTTTGCAGATCCCATATATTGGGCAACATGTACAAATTTGCCATGATGATTTTCCTCATCATCGCTTAATGTCCACTTTTACAACCAAAAATATAAATAAATAAAGTAATGTTTTTATTTTTGCTCATGAGTTTCTAACACAAATGGACTGTGAGCTTTTAAAGGTCAATTAGAGTTAAGTAGAGACTTTGTGCTTTTGATTTTATTGTGCATCCCTAGTAATTTTTTGCAGAAAAACATTTACCTGATAGATTCAAAACATCTATATTTAAAGTTGAAAAAACAAATTTAATGAGTTTCAAAATTCATTACTGTACTATACTGATGACAGTGTTGTTGGGAGTGGTAATAACGCTGTTGCCATGAATACATACTGCTGCTGCCTGCCATGATGCTCTCTGACTTTAAGGGCTTCTCATTGTGGAAATCAATACATCGACTGATGTTTGGGAGTTGTTTGCATGCTCGACACGTTATCCAATATTTTCATAAAATGTGCATATTTTGTTGCTGTAGATGTTTTGTTAAAAAAACTCAAATCTAAACTAGCAACAGAGTTTTCAGCTGATCAGGATTTTCTGTACTCCACAATACCATGTGCTTCACTTTGATATAATCACAATTTTTGCACAGTTGGGGCCAGATCCACAAAGAATGGATTGCTCCTGCTAATATCGCAGAAAATCTGCCCTGTTTTAACACCTTATCCTCAAAAGAAATTGCTTGAATGATATGCCTGTGCAAACATGGCCACACATTTTGGCATCTGAGCGCAAACTTTGAGATTGACGTCTCCTTTACCCTGAGCAGCAAAAATAAACAATGACACAAGAACAATATGCAGTAACAGCGAGGCACAAGACCCGAACTTGCAGCTATAGCGAGTAGTTCACGTCAACTGAAGTGCTCTGGGAAGGTAAAAAAAAAGAAATTTGGGCTTGAGAGCACAAATGCAGGCGAGTCATGCAGATATGATGGGGCCATGAACAGGATTGCTGCTGCTCGAGGCCAGAAATGCTTCTGTTGTAAGGGGGGAAATCAGCCTGTGCCACCTGCCAAATGATGGCAAATAAGAGGCAGGAAAGAAAAATAAATGTAATTTATTATGACCTTATTTGACATTCACGTTTTGTTGTCGTTTTCACATGTTTCCAGAAATTGTTAAGGCTTTATATGTTGATTTATTTATTATTTATTATATTGTCCTGATGATCTTAAATAATAATATAAATATTTGATAAATAAATAATATAAATAAACAAGTCGACGTGGAGCTGTCCATGAGCCTGAATCTTTTGTACTTACCTATTTTTCTTAGAGCAGAGCTGTCCGTGGTCCTGTCTGTAGGTCAACACAAAGCCCACTCTGACCTACCACTGAGGCCGCTGAATTACTATCATCAGGATGAGAAGTTGAGTTGCATATATTTCTCAGTGTTTTCTTTTTATATTACTGATTTATCCCCTTATTTAGGGAAGCAATTGGCATTTAGTGGACAACCCTTACCTCCTGAGGCACAGACGTCAAATGTATAAATGTCAGTATTAATTGTGCCCCTTAACAAAGTGATTCAAAGTGGCCACAGGACCATATGTCCATAAGTGTCATTTTTTGTTGTCTTTTTCTATTGTTCATCATGTTTTTTGTTTTGTTTTTTTTTTTCTTTTGGCCTTTGCTATTGAAACAGCCTAAACAAATGCAGAAAATACAACTCAGATGACCAAAAAGTGGTCAAGGGGGTCATAGGGTTTTCTTTAACAGACTGTATTGAGACAAATTACTCATGTTTACTTTAGTATAGTAGCGCAAGGATCATGCGGCCTGGCAACCGCCATCTGCAAATGATTTTATTGTCACTTAAATCAAAAAGTGATACTCCCCTCCGATAAATCATTTCTTGTGCGCTCCTGCCATCTTGCCTGCCTCGGTGCCTTCGCCTGGCTACAGTCACTACTGCCATGATTACCAGAGAGTCCTGGCATGACAGCCCTTATATACGCTCTGCTCCACAGTTACCACCAGCTCACTGAAATTTGCAATCATTTTGAGTGAGAGAGGGAGATTGAGAAATTGTGCGGATTTAATACACAGGTCTCACTGGCGGTAAACAGCACCGATTTACTGCCTGTGGAAATAGCACTGGTCTTTGAGGATTAGATGGTATTTGCACGAGGCTCAATGAGCCAGGAGCGGCTGTGCAGTTGGGGTTCAGTTTGCTTGCATTTCACCCTTTGCGCATGCTTTGAGGATCGCACGCTATATTTTTCTGTTATTTGCAGAGGTTTAGCGGTCGCAAAAGCGGTACAATCCTTTTGAGGATCTGGCCCTTGGTGTTATCAAAAAGTAATAAAATGACCCTCAGTCATATTTTGAATTAAATGAGGAAGTGAACTGTGTAGATTACAAAAATACATTGGCAACACTTGGAGGAGTTACCAATTACGCCCACTGTTCTAAAGGTTTCCACTGTTTGTAATTGTGTCAGTTAAGGAGTCTTGAGTCATTAGGAAAAGAGAATTATCACTCCACAATGGGTGTGTTAGACTTCTTTTTTTCAAAGGTACTGCACAGATGTCAGTGTCATTTTTGCTTATGTATGCATTATCCTTAAATAGAACAAATCAATAAAATCAATATTCCACATTTAGTTGAGATATTCCAGAAACTATTATCTTTAGGTCAATAGGTGTATTTCTGTCAGTGTTTCTTACTGTAAACAATCTTTTTACAGAGCATGAGGCCTGACACATTCATTGATGATTTTATTGGAAATTCACTTTATTCAACACTGCTCTCACCTATGACTGAATGATTTTGGAAGAAACAGGTCTGATTTATCACAAATGTGTTAGTATATCCTAAAAACTCATTCCACCACGAATATTATGGTACATATAGTTTGACAACATTCAGGAATAAGTTCCATAAAGCATTTGGTTTTACCTCAGTCTATATTAAGATTTACAGAGCACAGTCAGAGAGTTGAGCTCATACAAAGAGCCATGAAGCTCCTGTAGTCATCCTCCTCTTCTGCTCTGTTGTTTTGTTCTCTGATCACGACAGCTTTGACTAAGAGCACCGTCATCCTGACCTGATGACCAGAACCGACAAGCTTTCAGAAATGTATGTGGTGAACAGAAGCTGTTGATATTTCCTTTTTATGAAAAAAAGAGAAAAGAAAAAGAATCTGCATCTTCTTTTTGAATCTGGCAAACCAGTGGCGAGCACTGCTTTCTCCATAATGGAAAAGAACAGATGAAACAGTACATAATTCAGTTTCTTTTTAAATTTAAAGCCTTGAAAATCAGTTTAAATCACAATTCAATCAAAAATCCAGGCGCAGCAATGGCTTGTAAAAGCCATGAAAATAATTGATACAGGCATGTTGTGAGACACAAACAGGACGTCCTCATAATTAATTTAGCCTCAGCAAAGCACTGCTCGCCATGCAGCCTAAACATAAAAATCACTTATCACAACTCAAACAAATAATGCAAAGGCAGACATTAATATTTATGAAACAACGACATTCTGGATTTATAGAAAATGCATGGCTATCTTGTCCAGATGTCTATTAGAAACGGTGCGTCAATGTAAAAGACGGCAGAGAACACTAATGTTTTTCCATGTGCTTGATGGATTTATTACGTGGTACAGCAGACTCTCCCTGTGCACTGACTGCACCAACTTAGCCTTTTAAAGGGCCACCTCAAACATACTGGGACTTACAGGGTGGCCTTTACAGAGTATCTAATGATCAGACCATACAATTGATAGATTTTCCATGATGCCTCACTGATGG
The DNA here is from genome assembly GCA_036419115.1 of Scarus forsteni. Taxonomy (NCBI): domain Eukaryota; kingdom Metazoa; phylum Chordata; class Actinopteri; order Labriformes; family Labridae; genus Scarus; species Scarus forsteni. The sequence goes on from JAZDUH010000152.1 coordinate 31,473,501, forward strand.
GGCGTGTGTTCTGCTGGACACTATGGAGAAGCTGACGGTTCTGTTTGCCACCTACATGTTTTAATCTGGTCAGTTTTATTTTTTGAGCCAATCATACCTGAAGCAAAATTCTAGTACAGACAGTGCTATTTTAGCGATTTCAACAATGCCCTGTTTGGTTTCTAATGCTGGTTTTGTAAACCTGCATGGTGGTTGTGGTGTGCGCATGTTTCATTTCATCTGGCATGTTATCCAGTCAGAGCTTTCAGCCTGCCGGTGTGAGCCACACATCCCTTTTTTATTGCACCTCAAATCTCAGGAATAGGAGGCTTGCCCATTTCTACCATGAGCTGCATGCATTTCTTTGTCAAAAAAGACAAGAAAATGGAAACAGAGAGCCATATGTACCTTATTTTGGCAAATATGTCCGGAGGGGGAAAATATGTCACTGACAGTATAGAAACACTTATGATTGCTTAACGACCGTTCCAGTCAAAGTTAAAACTCTGTTTTTTTCTGTGGAGAAAACCCATTTGCATGGACAGGTCAGTCATTCTGTAAATCAGGTCACTTGTGTCCTGAGCCAGAGTTGGCGTGTGCGCTGCTCTCATGCATCCAGTGTATGGAGCAGTAATGGTCCAAAGGGCCTAAAAACTCAAGACTTGCAGTTCTAGCTCAGTCTTTCTGTAGTTTTGAAAACTTATACAGTAACCCTGTGTTTTAATGTGGACATGAGTAAAAATGAATGCATGAAAGCCTGTGCCACAGCTCCACACAGTGGTCAACGCTAACTGACAATGTTTTTTCTTCAGCACTGCTCATGTGACTGAGAGCTATCAATACTACACAATCACAGGTTACACACCAATGTCATAGATTTTAAAGGGGGCTTTGTCAGACCAAGAGTGTCTTTCTTTAAGAAAAGGGATTCCACTTTGTGTTTTGATCTAAATCAACTCATAATATAATCAAAAGGACAATTATCCATAAGCTCAGTTAAATAATGCAGAAATCCTCACATTCTAATTTCTTAATATTTTTGTTGCTCTCTTTTATCAGATCATATTATGTTAATTAAGAGAGCAAAACTTATTAAAGGACAATGTGCAGCATTTTAAGTTATTTATGAGTTGAAAACAATGTCTACATTCATAAATATATGTCCTCATTCATGTTAAATTGCCTCTGCCAACAGTCTGACTTGTCCTCCTGAGCAATAGAATTTCATATCTGTATTTACATAGAATGGGTAAGAGACTTACCCATTCTATGTAATTCTATGTTCTATGCATACAGACTTCCATGTCCTTCCTGTCTATAAAAGCTATGAACAGCAGAGAGAGACATAAAGCACTACGTAGTACTACTGGCTAAGACAAAACACGTTTTTTGCTGAGACTAAAACGCAGAAGGAGCACAGCAAGACGCACTTGTCACTGCATCGGCAAATTTGAAAGCCTGCACTGCACTTTCATTCATAATGTAAGTTCATACTTATGCCGCACCACAGAGAAAGAACCCTTGTTGACAAAAGAAGCGAAAAAGAGAAGACATAGCTGCTAAAGACATACCAGCTACCGTAGAGTTCAGCAGTTGCAACGCACGTTAGACAAAGCAAGGCACTAGAGAGCACTATTCATTTGAATACAAAATACAGTTTCATTACTAGACGGGAGAACAAACGACACAGTGTGGCTTTAAATCAAACACAGTACTCTGACATTGTAATTAAAACAGCTGTTCTTGTTCATTATAACAATAACCATCTTAATGTTTGTTCCCCAGACATCAGCGCCTTTATCTGCCTAAAGAAAAAAACATCATGGTCCCTTTATGACCTTCAAGGCTTTTTAAAGCTCTGGTCTAGGCATGAAGAACCCAAAATATAAAATTTGCAATAAAATATACTGCTCAATCTATATGCACTATATTGTCTCAAAAATATCCATATATTGATATTGAATTTCATCTGTCTATCCATAATCTTGGACACTTTTGTTTGGGGTGCCGGCCTGTAGCCTATCCCAGGTGTAAGTGGGCAAGAGACACTGGACTGAAGTTGGAAACCAGCCAATCACATGACAGCTTGGCTTATTATCATTAGGTAGATAATAAAGATTTTATACTCATATCTGAAGTCTTTGCAGATCTTTTCCTCCAGGTAAACAGTAATAGTCTGTGCCTTATATCTTTTCTTAACAGGACTAAAGTGCTGTCTGATTGTTTTAGCTTGTAAGATAACAGTAAAAGAAACATCTCTTTACCCTTCGCTGCAGAAAAATCAGTGGTCACCGACACAGACACTCCTTAAACTGCTAAAAGAGCTGTTGCTCTGGCTGTGTGGATGAGCAGGCATTTCACAATAGATTTATTCTGCACTTGTTCTCTTTAACATCTGTTTACAAACAAATAATGCATTTAGACATGCCCTCAGGCTGGATGTCTCCACTACCTCTCTGATTTGACCTTTAGATATCACTGAACTGACAGTACAGGATATGTTTCAGGAGCCAGAGCTTCTCAGGTTCATTTTCAGTGAACAGAGAAATAAATCAATAAAAGACATAGGATCTCCATTATAGAGATAATGATATACATGTACCCTGTCAGGGTGAAATCAAGCATCTGCTGTTTTTTTTTTTCTTTCAGGAGACTTGTTTACACGCTTTATTTTAGAGTAGAGCAGCTGAGACCACATTAACATTTTAGCAAGCCATCAAGAACTGAACTGCTGTTTTTGTTTTACAGAATAATAACCACACTTAGATGTCAACTTTTGATTACAACTGCTGTGCATGAAAATTTGCATAAATACATATATAAAGACTGAAGAATGCAGTAGTTTACAAGAAAGTTGCCAGTGAGTGACAGTAGTACTGGTGGTGGGTTGGCTGCGTTTCTAACCCTAATTACTAAAATCAAAGTTAGCTTTTTAGGCACATGTCAACAACACACAACAGAGAGAAGAGTCACACTTGTAGACAGTCAATAACACGCCATAATATGAATGCTTTTGTTGTTTTTCAGTTATTGAGCGCTTAGCATGTATGTCTAAATATTTAGTAGGACTGACTCTGATCAAAATGGGTCCCTGATTAGAATTTTAGAACCCAGAAGTTGCAAGTGACTTTGTAAGGGAACAACACAAACATATGCAAAGACTTGTCCTACTACAGAGGGGTGAGGTGTACACATACCACAGAAGATAATACACTAGCCTTTGTGTGGATGCACAATGAACTGAGTCTACTTTAAGTTATGATGTACTCCATTGCTGTTGATTTAGCATGGCTATTAGTTATATGGTAAATCTCATGTGTGTAATGTCTCTGTTTTTAGAGGGACAGCATATTGCCAGTTTATGCAATGATGGAGATGGAGGTATTTTGAAAAATGTATAGACCCAAACTGCCCTAACCCAAAAATTCATTTACATGAAAAAACACAAAAGACATCTAAACATTACCTCAGTACAAAGTCATTGCTGAGTTAATGCATCTTCAAAATATTTTACTTAGCATGATGCCCTATATCTGTTGCTTTTACTAAAACCTCGACATTTTTAATGATATCATGGAAAATGTCTTACTCTTAATCTTGTTTGCAGCTAAACTGTTATACCTCTTAAATGCCTTGAATATTTAGCAAATATTTCAATTTTAAAAACTCTGTTCCAAGATGTGAGGCTAAGAATCAGGTACAAAGTTAAATCAACATATTTAAAGAACCTTTGATGAGTTCTGTTTTAACAGCAATGACAAGAGCTCATTTTAAATGTTTTTTGAACCTGCAAACATTTGCAGAATGAAAATGTTAAGTGCATCAAGTGATGCACCTATTGCGGAAATCAGTACCAGAATGTGTTTAAAATAACAACTGAGCCTATACTGATGCTGTAACGGATGCTTGTTTTTTTTTTTTTTTTTGGGGTGTATTTGCCTCCCCAAGGCCATTGTTTCTTTTTTTGTTTGTTTTTTAATCATGATTCACACAAGGGTTTACAAACATTTCCTAACTGCCTATATAAAATATTAGTCTCTGAAACAGCAGTTAGTGCTGCTTTTTGTCAGCATTTCAGTGATGTGATAAACAGATAAACATCTGCTTGATGAAAATGGTTTCATCTGAAGGCTTTTGTGTTCAGAAGTTTGTTACACTCAAACAGTTAAAGTAACCTTCTATTTGGAGAACTCTTTAACAAATCCTTCATCCTGATATTTTTTGGCCTAAACATTTTCATTCTGTAAATTTTTGCAGGCTTGAAAACATTTTATATTAACTCTTTTCATTGCTGTTAAAATTAAGAACTCCCAAAGGTTCTTTAAATACGTGGGTTTAACTTTATACCTGATTTCAACCCTTATGTTTTGGAACGGAGTTATAAAGATTTAAATATTAGCTAAATATTGAAGGCATTTTAGGATATATAACAGTATAGCTGCAAACAGGATTAAGGGTGAGACGTTGCCCATGATATCAGTGAAAATGTCTTGGTTGTTTTTGTAAAAGCAACAGATATTGGGCATAATGCCAAGTAAAATCTTGTTTAAAGAACTTGTAACTATGATATTTTCATTGACCACAAGATAGTTTAGTAAACAGAGGATTCATTAATTAATTGTATTTTTTTATTAAGAGGACAGTTTTATTTATTTATTCTTTTTCCATGTTAAGGTAGTTTTCATAAATGTCATTTTATGAACACATTGACATTGTGTAGCCATTTCAAAAGTGTCTGACATTTGGCATTTGGCCCATGGGGATCTGACTTTAAACTGACCTTTCTTTGGCTTGTCCTTCTTGGAGAAAAATATTAGATTATATACTTTGTGTCATCAAAAAGCCTATAAATGTTTGTAAAATTAGCCAAAATTGGCTGTCCTAGTAAAGGTGTTGTTTTTTATTATTGGTAAAGATATTTAGGTATTTAGCAAAAATAGACTGGAGAAAGATTTCCCCCTGTAGAATTTGTAGCAGCAGGGCTCTTCTCCTTCTTATAATTTTATGTACACCCTGTGACGCATCATTACAAGGCAATCAGATGTTTGCTGAATCACTGCATTTAACAGAAAGTGACATGCAACAGTCATTGATCTTCCCTTCGATTCCTCCCTGCAGCAAGAGAATGTCACTCTCTCTGCTTCCTTATGACAGGAAGCTCTACGCAGAGCTCCCATTACAGTAAATTGGTAACTTACAAATCCTTGAACCTTTCACTATCCACTTTGTGATAAAGCAAGCAATTTGTAGTGCTTTAGATACAAAGCCACAAGTAGCTCTCAGTGGACTCCTTTTTACTGATGTGAGAGAATATCTTTAAAAGTCTCCTGCAAAGGTATCTTCTTGTTTAAACTCCTTTCATGGGTCTTCGTAAGGTGCTTCAGACTGCATAAATCATAAAAGGCTCTTTCTTCAACCTTTAAGTGGAACCATCTTTCCTCTGTGAGCACACTGTGTATTATCACTGCGGCTGTGTACAAAATCACTTCCTTCTTATGGCGTAGTGCTTGTTATAGTGAACATGCTTTTTTTCAGTGCTGTCCGAATCCTTAGAGAGCATTTTATGCCCTGTACGATATACCCACTGTATCCCATACTGCATTATAAAAAGTTGTGAACTAACAATGGTTTGCAGTATTTATCATCATGCTTTGCAGCTTTCACATGAATAAAGTAATTTTTGATTTCTCTCACATATGAAAAACAGAGCATGGACGTTAGATCACAGGCCTTTTATAGAGGGCATTGTACTGAAATCATGAGCCCAATCACTTTTGATTAAGAGAGGGGTCTACAAAAGGATGGTGGTATTATTTTTGTCTGTATGCTGATCAAAGGCCTGAGGCCATTATCCCAATACACAAATAAGCAATTACCTCAGATTTGTAATGGGGCTTTTCCACTCCGTGGAATATGCTTGCTATGCTCGCTGAGTCACTCTTTGAGCATGGACACAACATACATTGAAAATAGCAACAGGTTAATATCACCGGCTCTACATCAGACTCAACATCGACTGCTTCAAAATCCTGTTTACCAGATGTTATCCAGCTCATTAAAGCAGGAGATTTTATCCTCTACCTCTCTGCACCATGGGCAGTTTCTCTGTGGACCTTTCTACAGGCATCAACAAGTTTCATTGCTATCTGATGTCTACTGCTTTAGACACCTAACCTGGCACACCAGATGCAAAAAATGATAAATTTCACTGGTCAATATGGAAAGGAGTCCATTGAAGGTGTTTTGGAAATGTCTGCCAGGGAGGCTGCGTGTTTCTCAGAGTTTGGGGATGGGTCAGGAGCAGATCATTAGTTGTGGTTTTTGTACTTTTTGAACACATTGCAGCTACCATTAATGTCTATATCATAAAATGTTTACAATAAGCAACAGTATTTTTGAAGCTTCCTTTAGGCCCATAATCTGTGGAACAAGTTGACAAGTTTGTTAACATCACAGCTTGTGTTAACAGGAACCTTGCACAAGACCAGCTTACCAAGTGTACTTAGGGATGGTGTTGCTTTTCATTTTTTCTCTCATGTAAACTGCACTAAGATCTATGCCACACAATGTAAAGTTTGTTTTTTTAAGGTGAGGTTGCTAGAGGCTTCCTTGTAAACCTTAGAAATGTTACGATACCATTTTTCCATACGATACTGATACTTGTGCTGTGGGTATCGGCCGAAACTGAGTACTGATCCAACACCTGTATGTTTTAAAAAATATATATCATACTACGCCTGTATGTCTGTGATATGATTATCATTGTGGTTCGGCCTGGCTCAGGTCAAACCCTTTGTAAAACATGAATAAATGCAGCAATGATGCAGCATGATCGTGCTAGTTAGCTTAGCTCCAAGCCTTGTGTCAACTGGCTCTGACACGTGTGCTCGTTGTGTCTGTGTCGCGTAATTAATTCCTCCAGGTCCCTGCAGGTTCAGCACAGTACTACTGTTTAAAGAGCAGTGAAGAAGAACTGTGCCAGAGTTCAACGGTGTTAACAGTAAATAGATCACTAATTTAATAAATTATGTGGTATCAGTGGTTGACTTCAGTACTCACCGATACCGATATCAGCATTGTCGGCAGTATTGTAGAAATTTCCAGAACTGGTATCAGAATCGGAACAACTCTAGTTACCTCCGCCAAGGAGGTTATGTTTTCAGGAGAGTTTGTCCGTCTCTCTGTCTGTCCGTGAACAAAATAACTAAAAAAGTTATGGATGGATTTTGATGAAATTTTCAGGAAATGTTCAGCATGGGAAAAGGAAGAACTGATTCGATTTTGGTGTTGATCCGGATCAGCGTCTGGCCGCCATGACGAAAAATGTGATTTCTGTGAATAACTACTGAACTAAAATAGATATCATTATGAATCCACTTGCTAATGGTATGTTTTCATGGTCAAGGAATCTAAATATCTAGATGAAATAAAGGTAGGACTAATATTTGTGGTTAAAACGACAATATGGCTGAGGACTGTGGTGCTGGTGGAGGTCTGCGCTTTCCGAGTGCTTTCTAGTAAATATATATGTATCTCTCTCTCTCTCTCTCTCTCCATATACATACATATGTAAGTATATACATATATATGTATATATATACATATGTATTATATATATACATATATACATACATATATATATACATATATATATATGTATGTATATATACACATACACATACATATGTATATATATACATATGTATGTATATATATATATACATATGTATGTATATATATATACATATACATATGTATGTATATATACATCTATCTATCTATCTATCTATCTATCTATCTATCTATCTATCTAATCTATCTATCTATCTATCTATCTATCTATCTATATATATATATATATATATATATATATATATATATATATATATATATATATATATATATATATATATATATATATATATATATATATATACATATCCTTCCACCAGCAACTCCCAAAAAACCTTAATAAAACCTTTGAAATTATTCGGACAAAGAATAAGTTGTGCTGAGCTTTGTGTGAAGTCTCTACCCCTGATTGTTAAGAGAGGCAAATAGAGGTGTAAAAGGAGGCTTTTGCACCCTACTCTTGCATGCTAACAGCCACTAACAAAGTCAGAATGGTGGTCAGAAAACAATCAGGGTTGAATTTCTAATATAACAGAGTAGTGATAGTTTCAAAAGTGCAGCTTCTTCTTGATGGGCTCACCACAGCAAACACAGGACCCCTGCTGAGAGCGAAAAAAGGTTCGAGTTGTGTAGAAGCTAGAGTTATCAGCCGTGACTCATAATTGCTCCCATGCTCGATTTGAATTCCTTTATTCGTCCCTGTATTTGCACCGTTCTCTCTCTGTGGATGCAGAGCTGCTGCTAAGACTGTCTTTGAAGATGACGGCCATGACAAAACAAGGCCTAAGTTGTTATGACAGCGGAAATCCTCCATTTCTATTTAACTATTGGCGTGAATGCTGGAGGGTAAAAGCAGGGAAACCAAAACTTTATAATACAGCTATCCGATACACTAACTTTAATTCATCCTAAAAACCTTTCGCAGGCTAAAACAGAGCTGCTTCAAGAGTGAAAACAGGCAACGAGGAGCACTTCACAGAAACTGATCGAGGCCATATAAAATATTCAACATATGCCTCTCTGCTGGTCAGTGTTTTGAGTAGTCTGATATCACACTTTGAACAACAATAAAATCTTTTAATGCTGTTTGGAGAATCTCACAGCTGAAGGCTTCCAGAATATAGCACTCAGGGAGAAGTGCTCTTCCTTCTGGAATTAAGTAGAGATCAGTGGAATGAAACCCACTTCAAATCATTAGATGCAGCTCATTTAGAAATAAAGTTAGATTAAAATGTATCAACTCGTATTTACAGCTCAAGAATGAAATGTCATTATATATACACAAACAAGGTGAATGAAAAACAAAACAAATTTAGCTGATTTTAAACTAAACATCATCATGCAAAGTGCCCTGCCAACTTTTACGTGTAAAGGAACCAGCATGTGTGGCACCCCAATTTTTTCAACAAATCCACTATCTCTGATATTGCATCACAACACAGATTTCAGTGGTTACTTTGATTTATTTGCAGACTCCTAAAAGTCAGAGCCAAATGTGCTGAACCATCTCTGCTCTATGAGCTGTCCAGCATTGCCCATTCAGCCAAAAACAAGACATAACAGAAAACTAAAGCATTATGACATGCACCATGGCAAGATCAATCTATCAGAACTCATTTAAGCACTGGGGCCAACATGAAAGTACTGATTCAGCGTCAGTATCAGAAAAAACAACATGCGTAGTGAGAGGCACTCAGCACAAACAACAACCAAGGCTTAAAGGGAGTATTCATAGCAATCATTGGACAGGATCATTCATTGAGTGGCCCACACCTACACAGAATGATGCTTACAGCGCAGTTAAGTGCAGCATCTTTGTTTGTGTGATTGAAGCAGAGGGTGGAAATAGCAGTATCATGCTAACACATGTTGTCAGTGTAGATCAGGAGTGCCATGTGTTTGAGAATTTTTGACCCAGTGGTCCTTTGTTATATGCTTTTTGTAATAGTTCACTTGTTATTTTTCACCCAGAGAAAAAACTGAAGTTCAATATGTCAACAAAAGGTACTCATCATACTGTTTCATACTGAGGTGTAATTTAGCATGACTTTCCACATTTTACATTTTATTCTAACACTGTTACTTCAAGGTGAAACGTAAAATCACTTAACATGCAATTCACATCCTTTCTTTCTTTTTTTTTAACATCTAAAACCTAACGAGTTATCCTACTCTCATTTATGACCACGCCATGTGTTCATTTTTTTACTTTTTATTGCCCTTAGGAAAAACTGATGCCAGGTTCAGGAAATATGTCTTGTGAGGCAGAAAGAGGCAGAAAGATTCAGTTTGTAATTGTCCAAGATGACTCAGGGTTTCATCATAGAAGTACGTGTTCCTCTGGTGCAGTTGGAGAGTTTATGACTTTGAGATTGCTCCAGCTCACAGAAATATTTAAAGTATGAAGTGGATTTGGACTACACACTAGATAGGACTCCTGCATTTTTATACATGTAGCTATCCCTGACATCATTGTACATTAAATAATTATAGCTAGTATTGCTTCACTGTAACTGCTTGCATTTCAGTTTTGGCATTGGGATTTGGTGAGAAAAAGAAAAAACAGCTCAGTGGGTCACAAGTCATCATTAATGAGATGTATTACTTTGATTGATTTGATTGACAAATGCTGTATGGCAGCAAGGCAGTGAAGTCCTGATTTACTTTTAGCTGCAATTAAATCTGTCTTAATGCTCACTTCAGAGCAAAAGATGCCTTATTAATGCACTCAGCACAGATTTTAGGATTTTCTTTTTTGCTGCTTTCTGGGTCATTTTGCAGTAGCTCATTAAGTAACTCATGTTGAAAAAGATTGTCCTTGTACAGGAGTCGATCCTGACAAAAGTGGAGCTTTTTATTTTGTAAAGTTCAGTGTTATTAGGCATTTTTAGTGATAATTTCAACAGCAGTTTTTATAAGTTATGACTAAAACCATAATGTTTGTCACAAATGTGTTAAGAGTGGATTCTAAATGGACCAGTGCTGTAGCAACTCTACAGCTGGCAATGCTGACTTCTGTATCTTCCACTGTGACTTTTATTGTAATAATTCAATCAACAGAATGGGAAATAAACAATAAACAAATGAATTAATTTGATCAGGTGTGAAATTGGTGAATTATCCAAACTATAATTAGTTTGGATCTCAATACCAAGTAAATAATTGACATTATTACTTCAGCCATTATCAAGCTGTTGTACTTGAGTGCATGTTGCATTTATTGAACAACCTCTAATATCCTCTTTGTTTTCTCCCTTTCTCATTTCTTTCAGAGCTCCTCCATCAGACCCCAGCCCCAAAGCAGGAGCACAGAGCGGTCCTGGGACAGGAGACAGGTTGGCCTCTCATGACACCCCTCCACACGCTGCAGCACAGGGAGAGCAGGGCCAGGGTCATGTGGCCCGGAAAAGTCTACAGGTGGATTTGGGGAGCAGCAAAACTGGGAGGTCCCCTTCTGTATCCCCCGACCGCAGCAGTGTTCCCACCTCCCCTTATTCAGTGCCACAAATTGCACCCATGCCCAGCAGCAAACTGTGCCCCGTCTGCAAAACCGCTGACCTGATGGGCACAGGCGATGAAAAGCCCAATGTCAACACCTGCACACAGTGCCGCTCCACAGTGTGCAACCAGTGTGGCTTCAACCCTAACCCTCACCTTACAGAGGTAAGCCAGGCTGCTCAGCTGGAACAAAAACCTGACTGTATTACTTCACTCAATGCACGGTTTTCCTCTTTTGCCCCTGTTTTTTGTGGCTTCAACAAGAAATCTCATATTCTTGATACACATGGCAGAGACGTCTGTGCCATGTTACTGCCGTCCTTCTGCGTCAGGTTGCAAATAGGTCAGCATCTGTCCTCGTGCATCAACATTGAAAACAAACAGTGAAAAGTAAAATAGAAACACGGCTTTTGTTCAGCTGACTGAATAGATCTAGAATAAATTCAGACACATGGGATCATGAAATTCCCCAGAGCTGAATAGCAGAAAAGATGTACAGGACTGTTCATAGCTGTAAGTTGTATAAATGTAGAGGAACTTGACAATAACTATGTCAGTTTTATGACGAATTTTCAGCTGTAAGGAGAGGATAGATAAAATGTGAGAGATTTGTTAGCGGTATGGTTTTTGATCATGAGGATTAAAAATAGGCCTTTCAATGTTTTTCTCTTCTCCATATGGGAATGAGCCCATAGAAAGTGTTTGGGAATGAGCTGAACTTTTCAAAAGCATATCCGGCAGGCGATTGGACAGTTGTTCTGTCACTAATATTCATTACAGGCCAATCAGATAATGTAGCCGGTGTGTGAGCCTATAATATCCTGAGAATTGTATCAAAGGAAATAAAATGACAGTTGTTTAGCTTGGTTTGAAATTGGCTTAACCTGCACATAGCTCTATATATAAAGAACAATCAAAATAATTGAAAATGCATTGATAGAGTCTATATTTCCTTTCTTTACTTGTGTGTACTATAATTATTCCCATATAAATCTGCATATAAACATCATTGAGCCTTATGCCAAGGCCAGACGACACAATCTTTTGCTCTGTGAGGATAGTCAATGTGCCAGATTAGTAATCAAAGAGTCATTCAATTGTGCAGCGACTCGACTGAAAAGTATGACAGACTACATGGCTGTACCTGAATACACATTATTAAGACTACTGCCATGATATTAGGATAGGATAGGATAGGATAGGAAAGGATAACACAGAAGACAGCATCTAAGCTCGCTGCTTTCGCAGTTTTATATTTGCTGACATTTCCAATGCGATGTAGTTATGTCAGCATGAAGCTAAGGCTCTGACCACAAGGAGACAAAGAATTTTCTGTAAACACAGCATCGTTTCAAGGACTGTCTGTCCATATAAAAACACTGAAAGTAGTATATATGCCTGGCCTGTAAGTGGCATTGTAACACTGCCACAGACATGCACCAAAACCAGAGAAGAAGACACAGAACATGCACATGACACAAGTTTGATATAAACACTGACGCTGTTTCACTTGTTGCTCACAGTAGTGGTAAAGGAGCAGAAAATTTGCTGTAAAATATGCTCAGTAGTTTCTGCAGCTTGAAAGCAACACTGTATTTCACAACTGTTTCTGTAGTGCTGGGGTTAGTGCATGCGGTTTTAGGGAGAGGCGGGGCTATGAGATGACTCTCAGAAAATGTTCTCAGTGTACACTCGGAAACTCCTGTGCAGCATTTTGAGATTTATTCACTCCTTATAGATCTTCTGTGACACATCATAAAGGCAGAGAAGTTGTCAGAGCTTGAAAAAAGTCTTATTGTTCCACCTTAGAGCAACAGTCTCATCCTTCTTTTGCTTTGCTGTTTGGTTTGTTTACATCAGGGATTGCAGAGTCCTCTCTGCCTTTTCCAGTGAACATCAAACTTGATGTAACAAATTGTAGTGTACAGGAAAAACATCAAACAGGCTGGAAAAATTCCGTCAGAAAGTTATGGGGTGTTCCACAACTGTCCCTTCAGACTCCAGTAGTGCTGACTTTGCGCAGTCTGACCCCAGCTGCAATGCATATTGCTCATTTTTCAAGATATCTATTTATGCTCCTGATGTTAATAACCTACATGAGAAGCAATGGAAGCATCTGAAGATATTGTGTCCAAAAAAGCCGTGGTGTACGTGTATATACCTACAGCTGAGCCTACTGTATAAATCCAGGAGTCTCTTGTGCTGAGTGAGTGCACACGTTTTAGATATTGTTTAAGTGGGTGACTCAGGTGGTTGAATTAGTGGTAATTAATTATTGTTGACATTTGTGAGTAATGTCAGCGATGACTATTGTTTTTCGTTTGGCTGTGACTGCCTCACAGGCAGGAGAGCACCAACTGAAGTGAGGTTATGAATCAGATTCATGCTGGTTCAGAGCTGTGAGCATGCCCACTGTAGCCATTGTTCACCTTGATTTGTTAAGCATTTAATGTTCTATTGCCCTCACGATATTTCATCCCCAAGGACCTGGTTATCACATTACTCTTCCAAGTAACATATTGGTCTCCTCCTTTTGGTTGTAATGAATCTCAGCACCCTTATCTTGTAGTGCTCTCTTGCAGCTAATGCTCCAAGCTAAAAGCACAAAACAGTTGAACAAAGCTGCATCCATCGTTTGTGACAGGCCTGGGTGAGCATCCGAAGCGTGCCCAGAGCCCCCCTCGGACAAAGCCTATACCAAAACCACCACTGACCGCTGCAACCGAAAAAAAGCCCCCCCTCTTTCACATTCATTCATATACATCTAAACAGTCATCAGTGCTAACAGGTAGCTGAGAAAGCCTATTTCCTTCATCCAAAAATAAATCACTTGCTTAATTTGAATTAGGCTATGCTTCGTTGTTACTGTGAGTCAAGTGTGGCTGTGTCATCTGTCACAAAGTTTCACATCAACTCCACTGAGTCATGTTGCAAAATTGCAGCCAAGATGCAATGTCAGTTAAGCTGGCCTACAGGCCATCAGAGCAACTGTAGGATGAAAAAATACGAGGATTCAGGGAAGTAAATGCCTTGTCTGTGGATTTTTGTTATGTTCATGTAGATGTGTTGATGCATGAGTGCATGTCTGTGTGTTTGAGGAGGGAGATTCTGCAGAAGTCGGAAGTGGTGGGAGATGGAAGGACTAGAAAAGGAATGCGTGGAGCAAAGTAGAGACAGACAGTGAGGAATAGATGGTGGCAGCGAGTGAAGGAGAGCATGGCAGTAAAGAGAACTGCGGAGGTGGATGTTATGGGTATTTTTCAGCTCAGCCTTGGTGAGCTTGTCAGATGCTGACAGGGAGGGAGAGAGAGGCACAGAAGGAAAGCGCTCGGCCTCTGGAGACCTGAAGATTTACCCCCCTAACCCACTTAGCATGGATTGGGCGCTTGCCTTACTGCAGCAGATCAAACAAAAACCTTATCGCCCATCAGTTAAATTGATGATGGCCACGCTGTTAGAAGCAAGGTGATGATAATGCTGAAGATGTCGATGACTGGAAAGAAGATTACAGTGATGGTGACGGCAGAACTGCTGATCAGGTTAAGGAGGACATATAACATGAAAAAACTACTTTTTTTGCATCATTGCTCATAATGAGTACTAAGAGTATCTACTTACCCACAAAAGGTGAAATAGGCCAACCCAGTCTTCTTTTTGTGGTCAACTTGTGTCTAAAATGTTAAATTTAATGGCCTGTGCTGAATCAGGGTTCATTGTGACATCACAGTTTGTCTTAATATACCTGCTTCGAACCATCAAGTGTGCGACTGCTCTGTCAGCACATTAAAGGGGGAGAGGGAGCTCATTTCGATTTAAAGGCAAACACACCAAAGTAGTGCGTTACAAAAAAAGGCTAGTTTGAGGTGGTTTATACAGTCAAAGGGATCTAAACCTTTTTTGGCAGCTGGTTCATATAATATTTTGACCCAAACACAGCACATTTTCAGAAAATAAGGAATTGTGTGAAAGCAGGGGAAGTGTATGATATGTCAGACTGAAAGGGCATTGTAAGTACAGCTTGTGCCACAAGATTTTGGATGAATGGAGACAGACTTTTCAGGATTGACTGGGTCAAAAAACTTATAATACACAGCTTTTATAGTAGATCTCTGGTCACACTTGAGCAATTGTCTCTCAGACCAAGAATACCACACTCCCTCCACCCCAGAACTTCCCCAGTGTTCCAACTAGATACTATGTTCACTTAATTCCAGATCTGTCAGTCCATATTTCTGTTCTGAATGTGGTCACTGCATTTTTTTTGTGGTCACAAAGTCTAAATAAAACTTCTCTGCTATTCAGATCAAAACCCGACCAAGCGGTGCTGTTCTTTTTAGAGGTGGCCGATGCTACACCATTGTTCTACACCATACATTCACCCTTTGTTTACTTTGGTTGGTAAGATTTATAGCAGCATGGCAGCAGCCACTAAGCAAATCTACAGTGGTCTCTAGTGGCAGGCAGCTGCATTTTAGGCTGGCTATTTATTTGACTTTATCTATGTAGCTGGCTTACTATGTGCATTCCTTGTTCTAAGAAAGAAACGTGATATTCAAAACCTGTTGCAATATCATGGCAAAAATTTGGATTAAATAATAAATAGACCTTGAAAAATGTTTTTCTTTCATTGACAAGCTGTGGTGTAGAGAACGCTGTTCTGGAACAGTAAGTTTACGGTTTCCTTGTTTGTAAACGTACACTTTCTTTGACATTAATGCTTGTCTATTTTGTCTAAGTGTTGTTTTCTTGTAGTTACAAAATAGTTTTAATAAACACTGTCTTCTGTTCAAATAAAACACTGATTTAAAAGAACATGATTATTAATTAAAAGTTACAGAATACTTGGCATTTTATTGTTCAGTGATAATTTTCATTTAATATGAATACATTTGTTGTAGCCCAGGGTTTATACATGGAAAAGTACTGTAGTTTATTTTTTGACAACCTTAGTTCTAACTGTACAAATATCTGAAGGACTGATCTCCAATCAGAAATGAAACTTGAAAGGGATTCAGTTCTTACTTGTTTGGAGTATTTTAGATCAAATCAAAGTCTTCCCCTCTGTTCGTAAAATTGGTTGGTTCCTATGATGATAACTCTGTCAAGCTCCATTTCTATCCTTTTCTATCTTCTAAGTAAGTACTATCATAATGGCTCCCTGTGACGTCCCAATGAGCCCAGATTCTGAACAAAACTGAACACAAACAAAGGACTTGGGTGCTTTATGTCATAATTTGTATGTTGGTTGATATTTGAGATGCGTTAAATATGTATGTGGAGAAAATGCTAAAAAGTGTATTTTCACCTCCTGAGATGATGTTCTTTCCCGCATTTGTTATTATTTTGTTATTAATTATTTATTTAATTTAACAAGATAACTCAATAAGTTACCAATGGCCTTTCATGACATTTTCAGGGAATGTTTTTCATGGTACAAGGACAAAGAGATACATTTTGCTGGTGATCTGAATCTGATTTTGAATCTGGATGCAGATTCAGGATTTTTTTAAGGATGTCACAACAGTGAAAGAAAAGGCAGATTTCATGTATTTTATGACAGTGTTGAAATTCCTTGGTGGAGTTTTGTGCTCTCTGAGCATTTCTACTTTGTGATTTATGCCCTTTAAAACAAGTGCATTGCACTAAAAGTCACACACTGCACATATGTGGCTGAACTATAGAAAGGCTAGCCTTCAGAAATTGCGAGTGGCATACAATGATGCTCTGAGGATACTTTTAAAAAGTCCCTGATGGACTAGTGCGCTGTTTGTGAATGTGAGGTGAACACACTGCAAGCAAATCTGAGAAACTTAATGCACAGGTTCATCTGCCGATTAAATGATTCTGAGAATCAGATTGTTCGGGCACTGGTGAATATCGTGTACAGTGACATACGCTGCCCTCCCCAGTTTTGGGGGCACTGGTATAAGTGCCTTTTAAAAATGAATTTTTAGTCTATGTTTTTTATTGTTGTCTTGTTGTTTTGTATTATTTTGATCCTTTTTTATATATGGACCTAGAGTCTGAAATAAAGCCTGTCTATCTATCTATCTATCTATCTATCTATCTATCTATCTATCTATCTATCTATCTATCTATCTATCTATCTATCTATCTATCTATCTATCTGTCTATCTAAATAACACGACAACAGGAGCTGTGATCTGACCCTGACCTACCTGTTTAGAGACAGCTGGCTTAAATGCCTTTTAGTCTTGTCTCTTCTAAAAGAGGGAAAAATACACCACCTCCACCCTTGTCACATTTTCCTCGCTATAAGCTGTATTACAGTTGACAACTATATTACACACTGCCCCAGATTATGGGAATAGTATGTGAAAAATCTGTTGTAGCAGAAGATTTTCCATCAAATTACAAAGAGATGGCAGCACTGATTAAAATGCTGACAGCCCAGAGCGATTCCATATTTGGAAATTTTAGATTATGCCTACTCAGCACCAAGTCCCGAACAATCTCTCAAGCTTATTCTAACCATGGCAGTTTTTTCCACATTTGGCAAAAAGTCCCATTTTTGTTAAAGCCATGAAGAATTGAGGATTCAAATTATTTTTAGAAATGTATCTTGGGGCTTTGTGTGACACTGGAACAGTCTGGTAATAAGTATGCATTTTATTTAAATACATCTGTCCGCAATCATTTACAGCCAGTAACAATACAGAGAAACTTAGAAGAAGTCAAGCATGTAAGCTTGTTACGGCAGACAGTAGTTAAATAATTATTCACTTTTGATGTTATGAAAAATATTAATGAAATGCTTTGAAATTAGAAGCTTAGTGATGAAAGAGGTGAAGAAAAAGGCAAGACAGGAAGAACGAGACAGGAACACGCTCAGAGACTTTGAGTACAAAGAAAAAGAACACAGGGAGGTAGAGAAAGAACCACAGACACACCCGACAGTGTTCTCCCACCATCATACGGGGGAACATCTGCTTTATAATTGGTCCAATTTCTATTTATAGTTGTACCCTCCTTCTGTCTGCAGCGATGGCCTGGTCCTGAGAAGCCACAGCTGAAACAAAAGACAGAGAGGAAGCAGTGTGAGGGAACAAGAAGAGACATCATCATAAATTAACTGAAAAAAAGAGTCCATGCTGCTAAATATGCATATATGATATGCAACTCTAAAGCCTCTTGTGCCACAATACAAACATAATAAATGAAGAAATGGACTGAAATGTAAATCCAGAGTTGTGTTTGAAACAAGACGCTTTTCTCTTTGCATTTGTGTTACTTGTCTTGATGAAGGCATCAGCATAGAGAGAAAACTCTTTAGACCTACCAATCATCATACAAAGACTTCTTAATGCTTTTTGTTTGAAGAATGACTTGGAACTTCTTTTGTCTTTCAACCAACAATCCCACATGCTGAGTAAGAATATAACAAATGCTCCCACACAAAAAAATCTGCAGAGGCACTCTTTATATCTCCTTCCCCCTGATCAAAATAAGTCAAGTAGGAGGTTGAGATTTTTTTTGCACTGAAACTATTCTATGGCTTTAATACAAACACACACTTCTGACTCAGTGGGGTATACAGTTACCCAACAGTAAATGTGCATTGGTGCGAAAAAGAGCCGACCCTGGATGGTTTTTGTTGTGATTGTTAGAAATATGGTTCTTTAGTATTGTAATAAGATCTGGAGTCACAGTGGCCTTGGTCTCTTCCCCTTCTTGGAGATTTGTTCTCTTATTTTTTTCATTTTTGGCTGACCACCGGGTGGTGCAACAAACACAGTGGCCAAATTTGTATATAAGCAGTGGTGATGCATAGGGGGTCAATAGTTACGTCCCCCAAGGAGGTTTTGTTTTCTCCAGGGTCTGTCTGTGTGTTTGTGTTTGTCTGTTAGCAAAATAACACAAAAACTGCTGGATGGATTTACATTACAAGTTTTCCAGATGTGTGGTTTGGTCCAAGAAAGAAGCCATTACATTTAGTGGTGATCCACAAAATTCCCTGGCTACAGAAAATCCCCATTACTTAACATTGGGCCATAATTAAAAAAAAATCATATGTCTGACATCACTTGATGGATTTGCTGTAAAGCCTACATGATAATATAAATTGTATGATTTTATCATCATGGCAAATTCCCTCTGGATCCGATCTAGTTTGACATCACAATAAAACAAAGTTGAAAACAGCCAATCCCATTCAGTTCTCCTTGGCTGCTCTTAGGGTTCTCCCCCTTTTATGAGAATTGTTGTTTATATACAATCTCAAAGTGTCTTTCAAACCTATGCCGCTACATTTCCCAGCTTCCCTTGCAATGCCAGCGGAGGAGTTCTCCACATGGACAGCCATAAGTGGAGTCTTTGCCATCCTATTGAAGCACATGGTGATCCAGCATTATATCTTGGCAGAGGCCTGCGCTCTCCGAGTGCTTTGCTAGTTTGATCAATATTGTAGCAACAGTTTTAAAAACAAAGATTCCATAATTTAGGATGTAATAGGGGAACAAACACTGAATGTGTGTTCTGATGATGAAACAAATCAATGTCCAAGGCTTGTATCACTCTGAATATGTCAGTCTGTTTCATCACACTTATTTGTGGTATTACCCAGAAGTTAACAAAAAATGAGAACAATCCCAAATCCTTCAAGTAATTTAAGTTTATCCTTGAGTCAAAATCTACATTTGTTTACATGTTTTTCTATAAATTCTGAAAGGGTCCTTGAGTTCTTTCTCTTCAAAACTAAGGGCTGGGCATGAGGCCCACTGACCTTGACCTTTAACCTTGATTATCAAATATATTCACACCTGAGTTAGATGGAAAATCTGTGCAAGGTTTGAAGAAAATACCCCAAAAGAGTTCACGAGATTTTACTCTATTTTGATGGTGCAAAGCACTTTGTTTGCGTGTCTGGTGCATGGTAGTTTGAAGTGTGTCCATCTATATTTTGATATCTGTATGGCTGATAAACTCAGAGAAAAGCTCCCTGCAAGAGCGTGGATTACATGCTTTGATTATTGGTGTGAACTCAGTGTAACATGAATCAAACTAATAAACTTTTTTCCCTTAAAGTCTATGTTAACCTGCAGCCTTTCCTATTGTCCTTACACAGTAGATTCCTTTTTTGGTCAGACTTTCAGCTTGCTAGTTTAATTCCTCTTCATTTATTGTGGCTTCAAGCACACAGAGCACAGAAAACACTAAAAAATATATTTTAGCCTAGATTGAAGATATTTCACTGAAATCTTTTCACAACTACTGATATGAACAAAGTATTTTACTTCGGTGCACAACTTGGAAATGTTGTGGACAAAAGTGTTATTTACTATAAAGATAATTCATTATTTTAATAAACAGAACCTGATGAGTTTATCTTTGCAAATATTTAGTTCAGTCAGCATCAGATAATTTAGGCAGCAAACATTTCATTACATATTTATTCTTCTGGAATCCTCGTCTCTGTTCTGTTACCTGTATTTAAAACTCACTGAATTTTCTGTACCAACCCGTGAGTACGATTACCAGAAGTTTTCATAAATATTTGAAAAAAAATAAAAATAAAGACAAGTCCTCATTGCATCAGAACCTTGGAGCTTGAGGGTCTCGGCTTGGTTCTGGATGTATCGTGCACTGGAGGATGCAAACAGAGGACAGACTGAAACCAGCAGTCATGCTGTCTGTCAATCCCCGGCTGCGGCCTGCGGGAAGGCCACAAAGGTCCAGCCCCGCCCAACAATTCCAAATATAGGGTGAGGGTAACCCTAAGCCCAACCCCAACCCCAACCATAACCCTAACCAGTTTGGATGTGGGCAGGGCTGGACTTGTGACGTAGGTGACATAGGCGGGGCTGGATGTCTAGCCCCGCCTTCCCGCAGGTCGCAGCCGTTAGTACTTGCAACCCTCTATTCTACTGAAAATTAACTTGACGTTCAGGGATGGATGGAAAGATGAAAAACTTTAAACTTGACTCAGTTCATATTTGCAGGAGTGCCACCTTCTTCTTATTGATCTGTCTCTGTTAAGTGCATTGATAGTTAAGAGGCTGGTACATTTGCCTAAATGTCTTTCTAAGATCGAATAATGCAGATGTAGAATTGATGGCCTCTTCTGCAGTCGCAAAGTGATAAAGATAGTTATTTCTGATTTAAAGGTGCAGTGTGTAGAAACGGGCATTTTAGTGACATCTAGCGTTATAGGCTATAAGGTTATAGGTCAGTTAAGATGATGATTATAGGTTTTGTAAACTTTTGTAGACTTGTATTCAAAAATCATGTTTCGCTCTTTTTGTCCCAAAACCCACCAGTGGACAACATGGCGGATCGTTATGTCAGCCCCCACAAAGGGAAGAGGCTTTTTCTAACTTCATAAAAAGAAAAAAGTTTTATGGTGATGATTGTACACCGTTTTCAACTTTACATAAAAATAGCAACATTAAATCCTTTATTCACCATTTCTGTTCGGCGAAATGCTGCCAACTTCTACACACTACACCTTTACAGTACTCTGCAGATATAAATTTAGAAATTTTGAGTGTGGTCCATAAATACTTTTCCACCTCTCTTTCTCTGTAAAGTTTTTTTTTTAACAGTGACTAACAGCGTGTATGAGTCACTCTGATGGTCAGTCAGTCAGACATTTCATCTCCCCTCTCCAGCAGAAATACCTCTGCACATGTTCAGCTGTGGATACACTGATACCTCTCTCAGTTTCTCAGGCAGAGAGGAGCTCTTCAGCTGCCACAACTTTGATGTTGCTCATGTTCTTATCCCAAGGCCTAAGATTGATTTTCTCAAGCTGCCACAGTAACCTCAAACCTGAGGGGAACAAGCTTTCCACGGGTTTTAGTCTGCACTCTGCACTTTAGAAACATACTTTAAGGCAACTTTGCAGGTTGTTTGTGCCCCAGGTGCACTATTGTTCTTCAAATAAACTTCAACTTGTGATCTTTACTTAAGTCTGCAAGACTTTATATTTCTTACACCCAATTTGTATTACATAAATTTCACTGCCATGGGGCTCTTAATCAAAACAATTATAAAAGATGATGTGTGTCGGCTCTGCCTAACTCTGCTGCTACTAGTGCTGGGGATTATAAAAACATGATAATCAGCATTAGACGATAACAGTGCTGCATGCTGTTTTGTGCTCATTATGTCATGAGTGGCAGTGCACCCTCTTTTCCCTAAATACATGAGACAGACACGCTCAAATGTCAAATGGCAGACTATAGGATGTGCCTATAAAGAAATCATGAGTGTTTTTCACTCAGAGGATTGAAAATGAAAATTTGTTCCATGACAGATGCTAGCAGTTTCAAGCTATGCTGTGAAACTACAACATGTTTACTTCCCGTCTATAAACATGTCCTGGGCTAAGATATTAAGCACAATATGTCTACTGGCATGCATTTCAAAGTAAAAGCCTGTTCTGTTTTGTTCAATAATGACTTTGTGCATTTTTACACAATACTCTTACTATGCATTTGTTGCTGGGCCAGTTATTAAAATATTTATGTGACTTGTTGTCCCATTGAGTTTTCTGTGGGTCTCCACTAAACTTAATGCAAAAAGCATTCAGTTCCAAGAAAGACATTTGTATATGCTGTTTTAATTGTTAAAATTATAAAGGAGTTTATTATATCAATTAGAGAGCCTCATTCTATTTCTCTGTCTGCTTTTCTCTGTTTGCTGTTTTTTGTGCTTGAGTGACTGACTGTTAGAAAAGTAGAAAGTAGTGTTTCTTCTTGCTTTTGAAACTGTAGGAAATATTTGAGGAAACTGAAGCACTCAACACCTGCCCCAAGGCAGATTACTTGTTTTTTAATTGATTAAGTCAGAGATAGAAAATCTACGTATTGTGTTGTTATCTTTATTACTCTACTCTGTGTTTGAATAACTGCCCAGATGTGAATAACATGTCAGTAGATCAGAAGTTAACATGACCGAAAACTATGTGGTCATATCACTGAAGGATAAGTCCATTATACCTCGGGAGAGACAGAGCCTGATCCCTGATCCCTTAAAATTAATTCAGACATTTAGCATCAGACATCACTAATCCCTCTCTAACTTTGTGTTATTAGGCCCCAGAGATTCAGTGGTATTCTGGACTGTAAAAGTAGAAGACAATAAATGAGCTCTGAAATATACTGTACTGGCCTGAGCCGTTCCTGAGAAAAGACGAATGTCTGTTAAAGATGGACCACAAGCAGTGCAAAGCACGTAGAATAACAGTTGCTAGCCTGTGGGTCCATTTCAGATATCATTCAGTACATTTGATAAGAAAACATGTCAAAGTCTGCTGTGAATAATTTCAACCCTGAGTTCCCACACCACTGCCATGTACAAATACGTACCAGATGTGTTATTACAAGCCACGGATAACTAATATTTGTGATGGCCATGTACAGTTAGTGTGGTACATCAGTACTGTCATCAGTACCGTCAGTACTTACCATAGTCCACCTGCACAGCAGCATGTCTGTGCAGCAGTTTGTTTTGACCAATGGGCCGTGCCTTTGCCCACTTGTCAATTGTGAGTTAAAAGAAATTATTGGAAGATGTAACAACATTTAAACAATGAGTTATATCTCCTGCCTGTAGTTGGTTTCCTGCAGCTATTAACATCATTTCCATTATTTTCATGATTTTGAAATGATGCTGAAATCTGTGTTGGGCCAATCTACTTGGTAAAAATTGACGCAAATAGATCAGTGACTCCAACTCACAAAAAACTCTTTTCCAGGGATCCTACACTGAAGTGCACTGCTGGCACATTTCTCAGCTGGAGTAAGGTGTAGGCTGTGGAAACAGGCTGATTGAAGAGACATGAAACAAGTACTTAACTACTTTTGCATTATAAGTTGCAAAACAAAATTTGTCACACATCAGCCTGCCATTGGTCGGATATGTTTTCTGTTCTCTCAATGTTGATGTAATAGCCAAGCTGCTTTTAAACATTAAGTTATAGAAGACGCTTGTTTTGAGTTGTTCCTTGACTTTCTAAAAACAAAGAAAACCTTAAAGACTGTGTTGTATGAATGAAGCGTCACTAGGCCTGTCACGATAACAAATTTTGCTGGACGATAATTGTCCAAAAAATTATTGACGATAAACAATATTATTTTCGATATTTTTTTTTCTCATTTTTTTTATTCATGTAATTATAATATATAAATACGACATATCAGCTTGTCAGTGCTCATGACCCCACACCTTGTTCATTCTGTTTAAAACCAACACATTCTCACACTAGGGCTGTGGCATTCGGCTTAAGAACCATATCTTTTGTGCCATCATTCATATTAGCGTTTGTTTCCTTGTTACTCCTCAGGACGCTCACTTCAGCTCTCTCCGAGTGTACGCGCGAGTGGCCCCGCCCAAAGATCGCATGAGCGACAAATGCTCACTCTGCTATAAATCCGCTATAGAACTGATGCACCCTGGTGTTAAGAAAGAGAGACGTAGTAAGCCATCTTCTCATTCAGCCTCTTTGGTAGAGGGAGAGGAGGAAAACAAACACGCGTGCACGTCAGTTTATCGAGGCTGGCAAACTTAAAGTGACATTTTTATTTATCGTTCGGTTAATTGATTTATTGATTATCATGACAGGCCTAAGCGTCACTCATAATATTTCATCTCTGTTGAATCCCCAATACTTCAAAAGCATTGCTCTATTGAAAATGATCAAAATTAAAGACCCATGGATGATTTAAGTCTGAGACAAACTTAAATTCACAAAACTCTATGCTACTCAGGGAAAGAATATCCTATAGTAACATAGCATCATGATGTCTTTAGGAAGATATGCCCGTAAATCTGCAGTTATGAGCTTAAAACTGATTTGCAGTTTGCAAATCTCAGCTCCCCTTTCCACTCCTGTAAGTGTTCCTAGCAGTCAACAAAAGCTCTCCTTACTGTACTCCTCATTCCACAGAACCCAACGTTAGCGCATCTGCAGTCATCAACACAAGATCGCTTACAATAAACTGAACCTCTGCAGAAAGAGTAAAAGCTTTTGCAATGTATTGTTTTTACCAAGTAGATCGGCCAAACACAGGAAAACTAGCACTCCAAGTTTCAGCATCATTTCAAAATTATGAAAATAATGGAAATGATGTTAATACCTTCAGGAAACCAACTGCAGGCAGGAGATATAACTTATTGTTTAAATGTTGTTATATCTTCCAATAATCTCTTTTAATTGACAATTGACAAGTGGGCAAGGATCATCCCAGATTTACAACAAACTCCTCTACAGTCTGACCTCAAAGATGAAACCTAACACTTCGGAAATTAAACATTAAGGTTGATCAAAATCTCTGCGGTGTGTTCTGAAGACATTTTCCCTGTCTCTTATTTTCAACCTGCTCATCTGTTCATGTCAGTCCAGACAGAGAAGTATGCAATCACCAAGGTACCCCGCCCTAGCATACAGACTATCAGTGATTTTGTACTTTATTCCAGGCTGCTCTCCCATACTGCTGCTTTAAGTGGACAAACAGTCTGAAGTGGGTCAAGAATTCAGCTGAGACACTACATGCTGAATTTTGCATACTTCAAAATATTTTTCAGTGAGAACCAAGGACTAAATCTGGGACACTGGCTTAATTATTACACCAAAGCCTGCTTCTTTTGGAGTCCAAACTCACCAAAGTCAGCAGAGCTACCTGCAACAAGGATTATAAGGGATCATCACAGTCTGTCAGTCTGTTTGAAAGTACAGAAGACACATCACCATGTTTTTTTTCTATATTTAGCTCCTATAATACAATACGATACAGTAGACACAGATAAAGTTGCCTCATGATGCACAAAGGGACTAAACAGTATTGTGCTAGTTCTTGCTCTGGCAAGAATGGACTTTAACGATGACATTTTGTTCAACTGTGCACCAACCTTGCAAAGAGGCCATTTCATTGATTTTTGTGAAAAATCTTGATTGTCGAGAGAAGTTGCTTAAATTCTCCTTGATCTAGTATTACCTCTTTAAAATAAATCTGAGTAATGCTATTGTTCTAAATCTAGGTTATACATTACAAACATTTAGTTTGCGATATTGTTTTGAGAAGTTTGTTTATTAAGTTTGATATGAAATACACTCAGATTTATCAGTCTGGTATGAAGATATAATATCATCTGGACTGTTGTATACAGTAAGTATCAAATATTGAATTGAAAAAGTTATATAGCAATATAACTGAATACTGACTCCAACCATCTTTATTTATCCAGCACATTTCAGAAAAAACTAAAGTAAAAACAAATAAAAACAAATGAACGATAGAAAAAGTAAAATCCTAAAAAGAATTAAAAGTGAACTGCCAAAAATGGGCTTCTGGTTGTTTTTGCAGATCTTGTCCATCTTTTTAAGAATAAACCTAACTGTGTGGACCACAGGCATGCCTTGGCTATACATGTATGATTTATGATTTATGGACCCCAGCTCCTCGGTGATAGTGTATGATATTGGGCTTTGTCAATAATCGGAAGGTTGCCGGTTTACGCCCAACTCTGGATGTCACATGGCCATGTGACTTTGAGCTGCTGCGGTATGAAAGGGCGAGAACGTGTCAGCGAATACTGATGGATAAGTAACATAGAAACTATGTGAGGGAATGGATGTGAATAGGTAGATGTGACCTGTGGTGTAAAGCTGCTTTGAGTAGTCAGAAACTAGAAAATTGTACATAGGCTCAAGTCTATTTAACATTTATGTAATTGGAAACTGGTTGAAAGTTTCAAAAACTGGTTTTGCTTTGGAACTTTGGAACTGCTCATTAGACGGCAAAAAACACAAATCATTAACTGAATGATTTAATGCAATACCATGCAAACATTTAAAAGTACTTTAAGCTGCACAACTTCATGAAAGTCACATTAAAAGGGGCTTTGGGATGCTTTCCAGGCCAATTTATGAAATTTGTCACACTTTAAACACCACTGGATAAAGACCATCTACAGGACATCCGTTATAAAATCAAAGCTGGCATGTAATAAACAATCCCCACACTATACAGTTTGTTTAACCAGGCTGTAAATATATTTTTGTGTCTGTAAAAAAAAAAAAAAAGACCATTTCACAAACTTAGTCTTGTAGTTTTTGTTTTTCTGCAAACATCTTCAGGTGGCCAATTGTGGAACTTAAGTTTTTGTCACTTCTACATTGGTTTCATGTTTCGGCAGCGGTACACGTTTATCATATCCTTGGAGTAGAATATCTATTGATTATGGATAGTGCTTCTTTTGATTGGGATCTCTTGGGTAGGGGGGGCATGGACTGGATTTTGTCACTCACAGGGCTTACATGTTGAGACAAACAAGAAGGCAGGCATATTTATTCCCATGCACAACTGATCTAACAAGCATGTTCATGATCTGTGGGTAGAGGCTAGAGTCCTGAAATAGTCTGGGAGGGTATCAGAAGCCATTGTTGTTGTACTGGTATGCATACAACCACATCCTACCTTAACATGTTAGATTTAAGTTCCTCCTATTTTTACCAATTAATTAACGTCAGAGCAAAAGATGCTGGACCTTATGTCCTCTGTCTGTGCTCTAAGCTGCCGAGTATTGCTCCCCAGATAAAGAGACAGACATTAAAGGTAACAGAAGCATCACATTGGCTGCAATAAAAGATGGCAGTATCAACGCCTTTTTATTCTTAGAAATATCAGTTCAGGAGCCATTTAGACACCAGTGCCTATGATGAAATATTTATCAAGCACCAGTATTGAAAAACAAAACAAGGAATCTCAATTCTGTCACTGCTCCAGGAAAAATCTATTGCTGATCTCTAGGAGAGCATACTGTTTTGCTGGGATAAGTTTTGTTGTTTTTCTTTATGTTACACTGCTTAGAGAGTCCCCACATTGTGTCAGCCTCAAGAAATATCACAAACTTTTAATCAGCACTACTTTTCAGATTCCTCAGTCACTGCCGGCTACCTGGTGTGATGGTACACCTGCACACCTGGGGAGAGATCTCTCAACAAACAGCAAGAAAGTAAATTTAACAGGGATCTCGCTGACAGCACCTCAGAATTAATCCTTTATGAAAAATGAATCTCAGAGATTAAACAGCAGTATTTAATAGGGACAGTACTGTGTAGCTGTTTGTGGGACTGACTGACTGCTGTGAGCAGAGCAGAGGCAGAGGGAGACAGATTGACGGCAATAGAGGGAGAGGGAATAAAGAAAGAGAGAGGCATTGGGAGGAATTTCAATGTCTTGTGGCCCAATTTGCAGGGAATTGATAAACTGCTGCATCCCCGGGCATCCTGATCCCCAAACTGCAGAGCTCAGCTGCTGTACATGCTGCATGGTGATGCTGCATTGTGATCTCCGAGACAGAGCTTCTTTTGTCTGCAATCTTGTTTGGAAGAAGTTTGATTCTGTCTTTGAGCTTGTTCCTCACCCAGCTTTCCTTGGGAAACGATGGAGTGCATGTCTTAAACCTGTCAACAGACAAAGCAGTCGAAGGAACCGTGGAAGGTTGAACAGCTTTGGTAAATTTGCAGAGCTAAATCTTAGAAATACTTCAGTAGTCTGGTATTTCAAGAGTCAGTGTTCTTCCAGACACTGCCACAGGTGTTATAGTGTTAAGGGCGATCGTGTTTACAAGGGATTGGAATTGATAAGATTTATCGATATCAGTGCTACTAACGATCCAGCAAAAAACAATGTCAAACACATGTCACAGCGTAGGTAACTGCTGGTGTTTCCACTCACTTAAGGTTGTGCAGCAGGAGCAATTTGTAAAAATTAAGCCACAATTCTGATGCTTCTGAACCCTGTCAGTGGAAGCAATTGATAAGTGAATTGATTAGCAAAAAAACTCATGATATCAGTGCTTTAATGGAGCTGTTAACGATACTCAACTGGAATTGGTTTTCGATTCATATCCCTAATGTTTACCAGTGACAGCTGTCAGAATTTGCAAACTTTTGGCATAAAAACAAATTTGTCTACACAATTATGAGACATATGATCTCCTTTTTGCTTAGAGCTAAACTATAACTCATTCTATATGTATGTTAGCCTGCTAATTAGCATGCCATAACTTTGATCAGTGGACATGGTGTTTGTTTATGCAGTGGGGAAAGCATGCTGTGATGTGACATGATGACAGTTTGATGCTATGGCTTCTTCACATCAATGCAGTATGAACATAAAATGAGCCAAAGAATTAGGACTTTAAGAGCAATGAATCATTTTATCATTCAAATCAGATCAGAGTAAATGAGCTGTAGGCATGGAAGCACCCCAAGAGCATTTGAACTATGACTCAAGTACTGAGTCTGTGACCACAACCTCTGTCTTAATATGGAGCCTGCCTGCTACTTAAATATTACTCTTTGCCCCTCAATAGTCAGAACATCAGCAACCTTAAAAAGTGTCTTCAGGCTTTATTCTAAAAGGGCGTGGACTGAAATGTTTTTGTTACATTCAACCAACAAAACGTGTGATTTCTTAGCATACTTTGTTAGACAGCTGCAGATAATGTGGCTTCTAATTTAGCACCATACAGAGACACTGGGTAAAACTGTTGAGGTGTCCAGTGTTGTGCTTGAATAAGCTTAAGGAGAGTATTGTTTAAATGTGCACATACATGTATATGCCTGTTGATACAAAACTGATCCAAGTAGGCAAAAATCTAAAATACCTACTGGTATGCTAATTGTCCCTGCCATGCCCGAACTGCCTGAGTGTCAGGGACATCAACTCATCATATTAAATGAAATTTAGTGAAAGGTTGTGTTGAGAGAAATATAGAGAGCTTGGGAGGCTTTGTTAAAAGATTTTTTAAAAAGTGTATAATCCCATTTAAATGGGATTTTTTGAACATTTTATCTCAGGATTAACTTGAGTGATATCCTTTAACTCTGTCAAAAGTCTACTCTCATTCAAAGATGAACTTCAAAGATTGTCAAGGTTATGGGTCATAGTGTAGTAAATGTAATTTCTCTTGAAGGCACTGAGAGATCTTTGTCAAAATTATCATGAATGTCTTCTTTAACTTAATAGTTATTGTTTAGATTATACAGGGTTCATCCTAGCTTATGAATGTGATATCACAAGAATGCTTGAACTTTTATTACACTTTGCATAAATGTCCACTGTAACTCAGGCATTGGCTGAAGACAAAGTCAAGGTTACTGTAAGTCTGAATGTTAGGTGCACAATGTCTAAAGTACACTATGGCCCTCCATTGTAGTCCTACTGTCTGGCAATTGTATACTACAGGTCCAAAAAAAAATGTTTTTTTTTTTTGTTATGGCATAAGAATAGATCAACAGAATCCATCTCTAAGTTTTCAATATCCCCCTATTTTATAACCGTAAAACCTGACTTTCTGTTCGCCAATTAATCAATTAGGAATAAAATGCTAAACTCGATAAATAACATACAACCAGTCCTGAAAGAAGCCATATTGGATGTGACAGGAAATTAGTCTAAAATTCAGAATGTAAACATGTGTGTATGTTGCCAAGTATGCGTCACTCTCATTACTTGATCCATATCCAAGTCTCAGTGGGCCCTTGCTGCTAAAAGGTTCTATTTCTGGCAGCAAGTCGCTGTTCCTCATGAAGCCACGTTGCTCGAGCATCCTGTTGGCAGAAGCTGAGCTCTCCCAGAGCTGTGGGCTGCGGTCCCGGCTTCTGACCTTTTGTCATGCATCACACCATTGTGCACACATTAGACAGGCGCACACAAACACGCTAAGGTATGAATTGGATCCATGTATGACATAAAGGCTGGATAAGAAGCATCGGATGGAGATGGTGTAGGAGAGACGCGATCTGAGAGATGCAGATAAGAAGGAGAAATAAAGAGGAGTGAAGGAGAACAAGATGGAGGGTTGCATCAGGGAGAGCTGAGAGAGAAGGAGAAAGACAGGAGACGCAGTGTGCTGCGCCGCTTGTTTTCTGCTGATACAGATCAGGTTTCATAAAGATCCACATGATTGCCTCATAACAAGGGGGACGCAGGGAGAAATGAGAAGGAGAGATGAGGCGGAGGCAGGCTGAGACACGATGAAATTGATAAATAGCTGCTTGCCCTCCCTGCAGCTGCTTTCTTTGTTTTTCCAGTTTATTTTTTTCTCTCTCACCCAATAGACTTAATATGATTATACTAGCAGTAATTTGGATTGCAATGATGAAGGGAGGTCCTCCCACTTATGTGTCTCTGGTTTGATTGGGAGTCTAGTGCTGGTTTGGATTGTGTTGCTTCAGTGTTGGCTTATTTGTCGGTCCATATTACTCGGACTGTCCCCTTAGCCTCTCAGTCTCCCTGATTGACAGTGAAAACCTCGGCCCCATCGCTGCCGCTGCTGCTGTGGACTGGCAGGGGTCCAAACACAAGGCTTAGATACTGCTGAGCCTGTGACTTACTCTGACTTACTGAATGACTGACCGACTGAATGACTGACTTAGAAACCCACTGAGAAACACTGCAAGGCAGAGAGGTAACTCAACACTTTGAAGTGTCAGCAGAACATTTTGGATGGAGTAAAAAGGACAGACGACAGATTCAGGGCCATAAATATTACAAGACTTTTAGATACTAATCCAAACAGAACATTATTTTTATTATTATTCTTTTGTAGAAAGAGTTACTTAACACCAGGCTGCAAAAGATTTTTTTATTGTAATTTTCCCTTTTAGAGGTGGGTGTGGTCAGGGCATTGTCTATGTTTGAAACAGACTTCACAATTACATCACAGCAGCTGGAAATATATGCTGAAGGCAAGAAGACAATGTAGACAGTATTGTTTATACCAATATAGTTGTCGTTGTGCTAAAAGAGCAACAAGAAAGCCACAATTTATGAGTTTTCTTCTCTTGACTGTGTGTTCTTCCCACTCACAAAAGCAGCATTTGAGAAACACAAAACACCCGCCCCATCCCCTGCTCACTTAGAACAACTGTCCTATTAGCAGCCCCACATAGAGGGAAAGGAATGCAGGAGAAATATCACTCAATATGAGGCTGGATGGTTAAATCAAAAAGTAGTGGTTCAATGATTAGTGTTACAGATCTCAGATATGCAGAATGTTTTTTTTTTTCTGAGAATACCAAAGCAGCTGTCAAAAAAGCTTGAACATGAGGTAACTTGTACATTTTTTGACAAAAACTAAGACATATTTTAGGCAAAAAAAATGCTATAACTACATAAAAATTGCTGTCAAAAATTAACTCTGGCTCACGATAGCCCACACCCTCTAAAGCTCGTCTGATGTTCTTGTAGCTTTCTCGTTATAATTAATATTATGGTAGGTGACTTTTCATGTTGCAATTTTTGTTATCTTGTTATGGTGTCTTATTGTTTAGTTTTCATTTAAACAGGTGGCTCCCAACCTTTTTTCCCAAAGCCCCCTTAGTTTCTCCAAGGAAAAACTGATCGGCCTGGGACCCATAAAAAATGACACAGTGCTGTGTAAAATAAACATTAATTTTAATTTTATGAATTAATGCAGATGAAATGGTCCAAAGCCCACATATTTGACCTTCACAAAAGCATACCCTCAGTGTATAGACATTTTTTAGGCAATACATGTAAACCAATCTTAAAGCTGTCAGAGCCTAGCACCTCCCTGAGACCCTCTGTCACCTCCTGTTTGGGAGTGAGGACAAAGGATTTAAGCTATTTCTGACATGTACTTTCAATCTTCAAATGAAGGAGAAGGTTGATGTTCAAACATATCTTGTCTGTCCATGGTAGGTTTGTCAGTTTAATTATATACTTAACTGATGACAAATAAAACTCTAAAATCATTTGTAACAGATTGGTTTATCTGGACAACTTTTAGAGTGGAGAAATGTTGGCGTCCTGATGGTCCAGAACTGTGTGTTGTGCACAAACTACTTATCGCCAACTTTCTGCCACTTGTTAGGCTCTTCCCACAAACTGTCCTCACTAAAATATATTCTTATATGTATAAGATAAGTAGACTTTGTCCAGGTTACGTCACAGTTTGGTCTTTAAATTGATGCAGATTGGTAGTAGCTGCCCATCCTGAATATGTTATTTTTACATATTTATGATCAGTCTAAAACAGGAAAAGAAGGAAAGCTGAGGGCTGTCTACAATCAAAAAAAATATTGGACAAACTCAAAGTGATGTAACGCAGATTAATTACAGTTAATGAAGTTACAGCTTTTGAGCTTTTTACTTGTCTTTTTCTGAAAAGTTTCTAATGTTGTGGGAAGGCTTCAGTGAAATTTCACTTTGATAGGAACGTCAACATATTTATAGCTGCCTTTGTGTGTTGTTTTTTTAGTTCAAAGTCCAAACAAAAAAGAGCAATTCTCTGAAGTTATGTCTGTCTGGGACTAAGTACTTCCAGGTCAATAGAAACAAACCAACCTGCAGGTGCGCCTGGTTCTTCAAGGGAATCAGAGCTGACATACTTCATTTTACAACAGCAGTGGCTCGGGGGTTTCTTAACAGGACTTTGGACCAGAATTGACCAAGAATGAAACACCTGTTCATTTTCTATGGACCATAAGTCACCGGTTGTAGATGCTTTGAGCAGTAACCATTATTTATGCATGTAAAAATGGTCCTGTCACTGGTTGACTCTCAGCCAAAAGGAGGCAGTCTTTAATGAACATTAAACCTGTTTGAAAGAGAAAATAGAAAGGCATTGAAGGGGTTCAGGGGCCACATGTTTGCGGGACTTCTGACTATACTAATGTTGTCTAGCTCACATAATCGTAATGTTTCGAATACTAAACACTACAATTACAAGTCTTTAATCACAATGTCCTGAAAAATGGGTCTCAGACCTCTCAGTTAATGCCCGCCGCTTCAGTTTTTACATGACTCTAATGGTGATAATCATTGAGGAATAATGAAGTGAAATGAAGTGCCTGTTCAGTCAGATTGGCAAGTGCTGGGAAAAATTGATGTGATCAGTCAGGTTAAGTTACCGTTTAGGAAGAGGGTTTTTCAATCATTAAGTCAGACCGTGACAGTGAGTCAGCACTTTGCCACATGGAGCAATACTACACCTTAAGCTCAGTGACTCATACTACTGAGGCTAAACTGTGACAGTGAGCCTCACGGTCCATAAGTCTATCACTGCTATTATACACTGTTGACAGCGAAATCCCTGCATGGCATTATAGAACTTTGCAATCACATTTTTCATTGTATGCCTGCAACTCAAAGTGGACAAGCAGCCATGACTGTGATGCTGTTGCACTATAACATGTGCATGTTTGAATGAAGGCCTTCTTCTTTGAATGACTTCATATGCAGTGTTTGACCATCATTCTTCCAGAGTGGGTGCTTACAGCCCAACACAACCTCCAACTGCTCCAAAAGAAATGTCTGAAATAATTTATATCGGTTATGGCATTAATTATTGTTTTTTTCAATGCAACCTTCCTCTGTTTTATTATCCAAAACAATTTAAATGATGAGCTCTCATTCATTCACAAAAACATACTAGCTAAGACACTGAAATGCACTTTTCAGCATATGAAGTACGGCTGAACCTCAAACCTAAAGATGAGATAAATGTTACCCTATCTTATTCCATATTTCACTGGTTTCTTTTAAATATTTCTCTGAAACATTTACAATTAAATTATAAAACTTTTAATATTTAAATTGACACAACAGAACAGCAAAATATGACTTTTCAAAAGGGCAAGCAGAAGACCTATGAATGCTGTGCATTAATTCAATGTTCTGTATCAGATAGATGTATTAAATTTGTATATATTTTTTATTTACAAAACAGATTTCTTACTTTTGGCATTTTTCATATTTTCTTTGTAATTTTTTTAGCCAAATTTTTATCTGGATATAAAATCACATTATGATATTATTTACATTTTAAGAAATGTTCAAACTTGTCACAAACTCATCTACCAAGAATTGTTGATCAAGAATCATCTGTGACATGCTGTTTCAGAAGGATGTGAAGTCTGTTGGTTTGATAATGTCTTCACGTTTCTCCTTCAGAGGGATGGTGATGCAGTAGGTTTTAAAAATATCCCCTGATGGAGTGGCGGTGAAGGGATGAAGAGAAATGTTGGACATGTGGATGGATGTGTTGTGGTGTAGGACTTCTAATAAGCACAGTGGAAGGACCCTTGGGCGCTGGATGTGATTAGGTGAATGTTTTGTGTGGGAGGGATGCTTTTATTTGACAGAAACAACAACTGACAGCAGCAGAGAGGGCCCGTTTGAAACTTTAAGAGTGAGGGGATGATTGGCTCACAGACACTGTGACAACACATGAATGTGTAAGTGATGGAGAGAAATGCCTAAAGACAGCTGACGAAAGAGAGGGAATGTAAATAATGAATGAGTTTAAAGGTAGTCAGTCTTTCTAATTGAGTTTTTGGAAAGTTTAATGTTGTGATGTGATGTGTTGTGCATTTTAAACAACAGCTTTAACTTAGAGGAATGAACAGGAACATTATTTAGGTTAATACAAAGATGTGATATTAGAATTAGGGATGGGAATTGATGTGATTTTATTGTGCCTTTTAAAATGTGACAACTGATAATTTAATTCTCTGATTTTTCAATGATTCCCTTTAGTCCAGATGATATTCAATGTGGGCAAATTTGGCCTACACATTATTTTCAGTGACAAGTGTCAGACATTTCACTCCTGATATACAATGCTGTGCTGCAAAGATGTATGTTTATGCAAGTTGTTGGTGTTACCACTACATGAAATTTGAGCAGTAAGTGTCTTATTGTCTGAAATCAAGACACAAATTTGACCATTCTTTCATCTTTGTTATAATTTCTGATGGCTGCATCTGATGAGAGTGAGACTTCTTTGATATGTAAGTCATGCAGAATAAAATGGAAGGAATTTATAAGGGAGTTTATTAATATAAAGACTAATGACATTGAATAACTGAATCCTTGAGGGAGCTGTTAATGATTCTCAAGTGGAAGTTGTTTTCAATTCCCATCCCTATTTAGTATTCGCTGAAAAGGGAAAAGCAGTCTTGTACCTTGTAATTATGTATATATATATATATATATACATATATATATATATATATATATATATATATATATATATATATATATATATATATATGTATATATATATATATATATATATATATATATATGAAGCTTTTAACATTATATATATATATATATATATATTTGATATATACAATTTTATTGATTTGACAATAGCTTCACTGGCTTTAATTCCATGTTTATTAACTAAATTAGCTTGAAATCAAGGTCATTTGATTAGACATAATAACTTGTATTTATTTTGTAATATATGAATATTGGTATTCTAATTTTATGACAAATTTATATTCTTATTTGTTGTTTATCTAACATTCTTTTTCATTATCGAGAGTTTCTGTAAATTGTAACAATGTGGCCCTCAGGCTGGAAAAAATGGTTTTATGTGACCCTCTTGGTAATTAAAGTTGCCCACCCCTGTCATAGGGTGTATTGACTTTAGAGCTAAAGAACGAGGGCTGTCTCGAAAGGCCTTCAGAGTAGTTCACAGCACGAACCAGGAAGTCCACACTGAACAGCTTTTCCTCTATATTAGATGATCATTCACTAAATGGTGACTCGAGATTGCTGGTTGTTTTATGCTATTATTAAGGAGATGTACCATATTACAGACCCGTTTCTGTGTATATTTGATATGTTCACAGTTTCTAAGGAGGCACACATAGGCAGCAGAGCAAGGTGTTAGCCAACAGGTCTTAGGTAGAGAGCTGAGCCTCACATAAACTGCACCGACAACAAGCTGTTGAATCAAGAGGTCAAGTTGATCTGGATTGAGCTCTGTCAGCTGCAGTTATCAGTTAGTTTTCCATTCATTGGGATTTTAAAGAGGTGGATTTACTTTGTTGTGTCCCTGAGCAATAATTACAGTTGTTGTCTCCTTCTTGTTACCTTTCTCATTCAGGTCAAACACAGCCAGAACAGCACACTTGATTTTAGCAGATGACTGTGCATTGACCACCTTCAGCTGATGGGGTCACCTCTAATGGATAAGATTTAGGAAGCACATGCTGTGGCTTCACTCTATGTCACACACTTCCCCTATATTTATTAAATGATTGGTTTATTGGTTATTAATTGGATTTTTCCAGAGCTTCAAAGCTGCTCAAGCATATGTGGAAGTGAAGGGGATATAAAGGAAAAATAGATCTATCTGCAGATGATTTGTGTTTTGTGTTGTTTGCATTGTGTTGAACTACACATAGATGTTTAGCTTTGTGTTTGTTCATTTTTTTTTCTGTTTAATGTGTGTGTGTTTGGCTTTGGGGGTGGGGGAAGGGGGGCTGCGGCTTAGCACCCTCTAATGGCCAGCCATCACCGCCACAGGCTCTCACTGACATTTTCACAGCATAACTGATGTCTTGAACATTCTTTCAGCTGAAGCCATACAAAATCTTTATGAATCCACCTTCAATGGCCCAGATACCGCTTTCACCTAGAAGTGAAAGGACAGAGGCCAGCAGCCAGGCCCTCCCTCCTCGCTCTTTGTGCCCTGAGACCTCCAACCCTCAAACAACCTTTCTGTGACTGCATCTATAATGCATTGAGGCATTATGTAATGACCAAGAATCCAAGACAGCTACAATAGTGTGGCAGCTGTCAGAGCACCAGGATGCCAATTACCTCGTATGGCCATGTGCCACCACTAGGGCTTCTTCCTGCTTTCACTTTCCTATGTGCCCAAACAGAGCAAAACAGGAACACAAGAGAAGCTAGGAGGAGATAAAAAAGGAGGGTAAACAGTTAGAGGAATTTAATGAGATAAGGAACATTTTGTGTAAAGAGAGGAATTCTTAGAAAAGCAAGAAGAACAGACAAGGAAAACAAAATCAGGGGCAGTCATAATTTAATGAGAAGTTCACCCCATCTGCCACATTTACTCCTACACACTTGTCTCTGGTTAAATGATGTTTACCAATAAATGACCCTGCGGAGACTCAGAATGCTTAAATCCATTCTCAGTGAGACATTTTACATCATTTACAATTATTCTTTCATTCAATCATTTTACATACACAGCTTTTATTCTATTTAGAGCAAGCTGGAGGCAGTAGGCATATTGGCTGAAGCAAAGGAAAGCCAGTCTGTCACATAAACACGCTCATGTTCACATTCACACCCAAAGGCTCTTTTAGTTTTTTGGTTCATGCTTTTGCAGCTTACAGAGGAGAGAAAGCAGAGCACATAGAAAGTGATGGGTCATATAAACATCACAACTGAGGTCTTGGAGCTCAGTTTAGTCAAAAATGAGGGATGTAATAATACTAAATGTAGTTGTGTGGACACATCATGGTGAAAAAAACCCTACTTTTTCATATATTCGTACATGTGCTTAAATATCCTGGGTATAGACTGACCTAAGAAATGTTCTGCCATCCCAGTCCTTTGTTAGCCTTGCAGAGCAGACGGACCTGCCTGATTCTGAAATTATGTATATCCGTCTTGCCAGCCTTCGTTGTCCAATGGTTTCACTCTGCTAAATGCTTAACGGTCCAATCATGGAAGAGGGATCGTAGGGATTGTCTTTGACGAGGTTCATGTCACATTTAAGTGTTAAATGATACATCTGTGTAGTATAATTGAATGTGAAACAATAGTCCTACGGTAGTTAAGCTAACGGCTAACAAGGGAAAACAACAGATAACGACTAATGGTTAGCCATTAGCCACTACGTTTAGCCGCTATGTATGCTACGTCATAGCAGCGCTGCTTGATATGGATTGGTCTGTGATGAGTGTGATGAGCTGAATGATTGTCCAACCACAAGCTGTTGTTGTTTTTGAGGTTCTGCCCCAGAAAACATTTTCGCAGGGCTCCTTCCCAGATGGATTAGTGAAATATTTGCGGTATGGAACTGTCCATCTGGCGTGTCAGGTTAGTCCTTTGTTGCTGGTCTACTATCTCAAACCTTGAAACATAGCAGGAAGTTTAGAATTTGGCATTCTAATTGTACCCATACTCATTGATTTTCACAAACAGACATGGAAGCATACAGCTGTGCCCATCTTGGCACCAGGCAGCGACCTCCGGGGTAGTAAATGAAGGCCCATGCAGAAGTTCCAAATCCTGAAGTACTCATGAGTGTCCACTTGAGGCTGGGTGCAGCAACATGATATGTTAATGTTGTATGTAGGGAAAATATGTTTTTAACACCTTAATGTACATATTTATGTCGTGATTAAAGCTGGTGTCTACGATTTGAAACCGCAGCCTGCCCCTCCTTCCCTCACCTCTCCCCCCGGTGTTCCAAGATCCCGCCCCCAGCTCGTGTCGCCTCGCCTCTTATCAAGCCCCCTCGGACTGAGCTACGAGCGCCTAGCACAATATATCAGCAGCAAACTCAATCAAAAACAGCTCAGCTCAACTGAAAGTATCAAACACGACAGACATCTCCCTAACACACAGCAGTAGCCATTTCAATTGGACCGGCAGCAATGCGGGTCTGGCGCCGCCAGAGCGGAGCCGAGTGTGGGGGAGGATTTATCTTTCTCAGCCTGTCCTCCCCAGCTCAGCTTACAGTGCAAACAATTGGCGGCTAACAGGCTAACCCGCTCCCCTGCAAGTTATTAGCCCGTGCAGGCACAAACTAACCAGAGTTATTCAGCAGACATCTCCCACTGTAGTAAACAAAGCCATTACCTGATCAACCAGGGGCGAAACGGCCGATGCTGAAGGTCTGACGGCCGGCTGAGGCTATTCTTTAGCCGTTAGCCGTTAGCCGTTAGCCCGCTAACAGGCCTCAACCCGGGGCAGAGCTCCGTTGGGCCCCGCGGGAGAGGGAGGCGGCTTCGGTCTCGGCGCTAGGCTTTTCCGGCTCCATGATAGTTCAGTAGCTAACGCTGCTAGCTGCTCACCGGAGGTAGAGGGGAGGAGACGGGACCATGACGCACTACGCATCACATGGCGATGCGTAGTGAGAGAGACAGGGGATTGGATGGACTCACGGACCAACTCACGGACCAATTAATAGTCGCAGGTTCTTAGGTTTGATTGGTCAGCTAGTATGCAGCTTTTCAGCGGATATACTGAATGGATTATTTTCATTCTTTTTGGTCTTTATACTGTGTAGATAGGACCATAGGACCATAACAGCCTTATAAACGGTGTTATTAATATGTACAAAGCTTCCAAATCGTAGACCATAGCTTTAAGTCTACAACTATAAAACATCTATATGCCCTCACTGTGAGGTGGGTGAATTTTATATTATCACACCCATTCTTCTTTTAATAAGAATTGTTTAGGATTTGTGGTCTCAGTAATGTGGAGTCACTGTTGATTCAGTGGCTTTAAGTCCTGTCTCCATAGGCCCCTCTGTCCTTGAGAGAGGTTGAATTAAAGTTGGGTTGGGTTGGCCCGTGCAATACAGCAGCGCCCATAGAGCACAGCAAAGGCTCTATTGAAAATCAAGGGCTGATGTTATATGGCTTCATCCAATACTTTTACAGTTTAAGGTAGGCACACTCTCAAGGACATGAGGGTCAGGGCAAGAAGAATCTGGTTTGCATTTAAAAAGACTCCCACAAAATTATGATTTCTGCTAGTGTATGGTTAAAATCTTGATTTCTGATTTAGATTCTGTGAGCAGCTTGCAGGCACAATGCTTTCTTCTCCTGCCTGATTTTTCCTCCCTCTCTTTCTCAGTGGGGACCAGGTCTGTTTTTCATGTAGTTACAGGAAGCAGTCAAGGCTGTGACTCAAACAATA
Organism: Scarus forsteni; assembly: GCA_036419115.1. NCBI lineage: Eukaryota > Metazoa > Chordata > Actinopteri > Labriformes > Labridae > Scarus > Scarus forsteni. The sequence continues at coordinate 31,514,312 of JAZDUH010000152.1, forward strand.
AAGTGAGCCTGAATCTGCATGGAAATATGTGACCACTTTACAGGGTACAGATCATGTCTAACTACTGCCTGATGCAGAGTTTTCTGATGCATGCTGTTCAAAACTGGTCTATGAGGGTCAAAGTCTTCCTCCAGTGATTGATGCAAATCAAGTTTTGAGCAGAGCATAAACACTGATGTCCCTTTTGGAGCACAGGTGGTAAGGACCACACTTGCTTACCTGCCACAGTAGCCAGTGTAATCAAAAGTCTACCAGCCACTCAGATTTATCAAGTCAGTCTGTCTAAGTGTCTAAAGGCAGTTTTCTGCTGCATCCTGTTTGTTTTGGGTTTATTTGTTATTTGCTTCAACCTGTTTTTTGTACTGTTTATTTTCCTGGTTCACATCTTTTCAGCTGACAAATCAGAAATAGGGTGTATTTTAATAATTCATTTCTCTTTCTTTGTCCATGTTTGTGTGCATTTGTCAGCAACATCTAAAAGCAAAAAGCAGATGACATACCTGCTGATAAAAAAATCCATAAATATCACTTTTTAAATCCATTATGAGGTATTATCACACATCTCTAGAAAGGTAACAAAATGTGCCTGTTAACATTTGTAAAACTTGCTTGTTAATTAGTTTTTTGTTTCCAAATCTGGAAAGAATTAAGAGACAAGGTGACACATTTGGTTTCATTGGGTGTGATATGCTGGAGTGTTTCTTTGCTGAGAGCAGGACAGAAATGACAGTCATCAATCCTTTCAGACTTGGCGTAGAAGTTATTGTGCATGTTTTTCAGCAAGTCAAAGCGTGTTTTTATAAAATCTCCCACAGTCTTTTATATACAGAGAGATAAACACCATGAACAGTATTATTGTTGTTTTTTTCTCCCCCGCAGGTTCAGGAGTGGCTCTGTCTGAACTGTCAGATGCAGAGAGCGTTGGGGATGGATATGACCACACCACGCTCCAAGAGTCAGCAGCAGATACACTCTCCTTCTCAACCAGCCAAACCTGAACTCAAATCTGAGGGCCCAACACAGCCTGCCCCTCAGACCCAGCCCCCTCCTCAGAAACAGCCCCCTGCACAGGCCCACCCTGGGCCCGCTCCAGCAAAACAGACTGGTCCAGCTGGCCAGGGTCAGCAACAACCTAAGCTCCCTCCAGGGTCTGTCCCTCTCCCCGGGATAGCTAAGGCCCCGTCTCAGCCTGATCTGTCCCGCAGCTCCCCAGCCCACCACCCCCAGCACCCTCGCCAGGACCAGACTCGCAGTGCGGGGAGCTCCCCCTCTCGACAGCCCCCGCCTCCAGAGCAGACTTTTGGGAAGCTATTTGGCTTCGGTGCCTCTCTCCTTAACCAAGCTAGCACTCTTATATCTGAGACAACTCAACCCCAACAACAGCCCCCCAAGCCAGCCCCAAAACCAGGAGGTACTCCTGGTCCAGGGCCTGGGTCGGCTAAACCCTCAGGACCTCAGCCTGCGCAGCAACAAGGATCTCGGACGCTTACCCAGCAGCATGCTCCCCCAGACACCTCAAAACCCAAAGCCTGCTGCCCCCTCTGCAAGACCAACCTCAACATCGGGAACACAGCCGAACAACCCAACTACAACACGTGCACGCAGTGCCACCAGCAGGTGTGCAATATGTGTGGATTTAACCCAACGCCACACCTAGTAGAGGTAAGGGCTGCTTTTTTTCTTTCTCTCAGTGTGAAAATAGTGTTGACTGGTCTGGAGGTGGCCTCAGAAACATGAATTTGCACAAATAAATGATTTATTGATGTGTTTCTGTGAAAAACGCTGTGTCATAGTGCAGCTGGATGGGCTCTATTGTACTAAATTTGTGGCTTAGAGGAAATTTTGAAAGGGTTCCTTTTGCATGACTCATATATTTGGCTTCAGGTGCTTTAAAAATAAATAAATTCTGTTTGTTTTGTCTCAGAGATTATTAATTGCTGCCTTCGCCAGAGTGCCTCTGTCTTGATATTTAAGAGCCGATTAAGTGTAAACATCTTGCGTTCTCCCTTTGAGGGATTGCCATATCGTTTCAGAAGATACAAAAGCAAGACTCCCACCAAATTATGATTTCTGCTGGTGTGTGGTTAAAATCTTGATTTCTGATTTAGATTCTGTGTGCAGCTTGTAGGCACGATGCTTTCTTCCCCAGCCTGATTTTCTCGCCCTCAGTGGGGACCAGCTCCCTCTTTCATGTAGTTACAGAAAGAAGTCAAGGCTGTGACTCAAACCATCAATGAGCAAGTGAGCCTGAAGCTGCATGGAAATATGTGACCACTCTACAGGATACAGGGCTTTATCGCGTCTAATTAATGCCTGATGTAGGTATCGATTAGTCTCACTCAGGGGTCAACCAAGGGTGTTCCTCCCTGAAGCCCCCCTCCCCTTGTCATCTGTTCAGTGAAGGAGCAGGGATTTCAGTGGCTCTCAGAGACAGGCAATAACAGAGTTTAATTATGCAAATCAAGTCCAATTGAATGATAGCAGTAATAACAGGCTTTCTGCAGGGCTCTGGCTTTTTAAGGGCTTGCCTTGTCTTCACAGGCATCTGGTTGTCACATGCACCATCACAGGCCATTCACAGATTGCTATGGAAACAGAGAGATAATTTGTTTGTCAGGCATCCCTTTCATGCTTGGCTGCTAAGACGCGGAGACACTAAGAAAGTTTTCCGATGGCTTTTGCTCCATTTTTTTGACAGAAACTCCATCATTAGGTGTGTTGTGTTTCCGCTCCGCTGGCAGCATTTTTTTGACTCAATTCAGCACAAGGTGAATTCTCTCCAAACCTGCAAACTGTTTTTGTTGTCAGTCCATGTGAGCTGTTGGCAGGTTGCTCGCACTCAGAGTGGGTGAGAACCATTTGGACATGGTGTGGGGGGCTTTGTACTCTGAATCAAGGTGCCTCAGCATGATTTCCACCGCTTGTTTGGCACTTTGTTCCTCTTCATGCTCTCCTAATCTCTCCAAACTTTCTGTTTTCTCTGTTTTTGCTTCGTCACAGTCTTCTCCTGGCCGCTGCAGGCAGAAATGTAATCATTGTTATAATGAGGGTGTGGTGAGAAAGCCCGTAGGTGCTGCAACTCCTCATTTGACGCCTCTCCTGTCAGACTGAGATCGTCAAGTCTGATTACAGGCCTGATCGATCTCCTCTCTGACAGTCAGTAACATTTGTTTGAGGTCAAGGGTGATCGTACACTGATTTTGAAAAATTGCAAAAACTGAGAAGTAGACTCATTTTCAGCGAGTTTCACAGTCCTTTTTAATTCACTTAGCCACAGCCCGTTGATTTTTTCAGAAGGTATTAATTGTAAAAGAGCATTTTTTTTATTATTGATTTTTAAGTGAAGTGAAAAATTGAATTACTCAAACAGAGGTACATTTTTTTTGTCTCTGAAGACTGCTCGGCTCTAGTGATTTTTTTTCCTTACAGACTGTGCAGAATGGAGGCATTGACTGTAGCCCCATTCACGCTGAAGCTGTGACATTTACACCCCTGTGATGTTTTTGCAACCATAAAGAACATGATATAGGTAACCCACTGCCTACTCTGTCCCTAGAGTTAGTATTAAAGGCATCATATTGGTCAGAGGGAAGTCCATAGAGTCAGCGGGGGATAGCAACTTGTGTGCACTTGTGTGATGAAGGAGACTTATCAATGTCATGGTTAAGTGCAGTTTTTAAAAATCATTGTTAACTAATCATCAGGATTCTGTGCTCGTATGATGAAGTAGCCATGCACAGGCATTTGCCTTGTGTGGGTGGTCCAGGTTCGAAACTGATCAGAGGTCCATCAGTTATGTGTTTTTTCCTTCTCACTCTCCCCCTTCTGGGTCAATCCAATGTCTCTCCACTTAATGAACTCTAGAAAAAAAATCTTAAAAGAAAAAAGGGCTCCACACAACGGACCATAAACAAGATGACACCTTGAGCACAAGCTCGTCTGCTTTACAGGGACACAGCAAGTGTTGTATGGCAGTGCAGTCACAGCAACAAGGTCCACAGAGATATTAAAGACAAGAAATCTGTGTCTTAAATCTTTATCCAGAAAGTTTGAGTCTGACTTGCTAAACTATTTAAACTTAAATTGCATCTTTTCTGAACAACTAAGCACTGCACACCAAGGATAAAATAACACACAAAATAACTGAGTGATGTTAAGTGATGAGTTACTTAATCAACATAAATTTGAGTTTGTTGGGATTGATCAATAAGGGAGTCACAATAGCAGCAGCAGCAGTAAAATGTTTGCCTTTAGTTCAATAAATCTGTCTATGAAAGATAAAACAGTTCACTGAAGGGTTTTCTGACATTGACTGAGTAATATTGTTCAGTCTGTGAGCATGGAACACAAAAAAAATCAAGCACAGACCAAGAAAAAAGAAAAACATTGAGGCTAAGTTCTAAAAATAATTACAGATACCTTTATATGCAACATGTAACTGTAATGAATGAACAAATAAGACAATGACATGTGTATAATGTAACACAATTTAAGCTGTATGAAAGTCTTTTCATAAAATTAACTTAAATCATTATTGTTTCAGCCGTTTACCTTTTTTATATGGCATTGTTGTTAAACTGTATAGTAAATTAAAGTCTTAATGCACTACAGCTACTTTCATTTTACCTTTAAACAAATGTAACACAACAGTTTCACACAGTGAGTGTAAATTCCCCTGCTTTAAGAGGCAACAATTTATGTTCATAAAACTCTAAATACCCAGTTGACAGGTCTGGAAGTGCTTTCACTAACTCAGAGTGACAAGATAAATGAGTAAAAAATGCAAATGTGCTGCAACTTAATGGGCCACAGCAATTAAAGCAAACAAAACAACTGGTTCAAGCACATGAGCTGTTACTGTCTATGTTGAGGACATAAATCCTTGTGACAAATAGGGCTGCCACTATGTTGGATTTCACCTCATGATTTTTTCATACAAATATATCACCTCAATGATATCGAAATAGAGCAAAACAAAACATTGAAAAAAAAACAACTATAGGTGTCTAATTAATTCACACCCTATTTTTGTCTCTGCTTTGCAAAAACAAACAAAAAATAACTCAAAAAGCAACATAGGGAGGTGGAGAGACCACCTGCGACCATAACTGTATGAAACAGGACTAAACCCAAAAATAATTACTAAATGATAATTGCAATACTTAATCAAGCGATCATGTGGATTGATATGACCTTAATATAATAGCTCAGGTTGTTTTTCAGTCATTCAGCTATAAATTTATTTTGCTTTCTTCCCTCTGCAGGAAAGACATCGTTACAAAGCAAAAAGAGATTGTGTATCATGAAATGAATTTTCAAGAGCTACAGCTGTTCTCATCCCCAAAATCAAGCCCATGACTTCACAAACAACTTGTGCTTGTGTATTTAAAATCAGACAGAGATGCTTTTATTTGGATTTTGTTTGTATTTGATTTTGAGGATTTGCTCTGTTTTCAGCTGCTTCTAAAGATTTGGACTTAAAGGACTGAGATATATGTTGAAGCACATCTAAGCTGTCGATACGTTGGTTAAAATGGAGATGGTGGCTCCAGCCCTGGAGCAAGCTGATCTGCATCAATGTGTTCCAATCAACGTTCACATAGTCTGTGTCAAAGCTTAAAGTCAGACAACCCTATAGAGCGAACACGCTGCATAATGTTGCTTTTGTTACAGACATCAAACTTACAAAAGAGTGTGACTGCCTCACTCTGCTGTTTGTGTCAGAGAAATCTCTCCACTGCGCTGCAATATGATATCAGCAGTTTTTAAAAAAAAATACTTATTGTCAAAACCTTGATATTGCAACAGCCCTACTGACTAATTTTCTTCCTGTACCAGCCAAGACAGAAATTCCCCTTTGAAAAAAAGAGAAAATGATGAATACAGTAAACGTTTTTCCTCCACAGATTCTTCAAAAACACAGAATCTGAAACACTGAGTAACATTTGGTCTCTGTCTTTACTTTTGAATTGTTTCCAAAATGATCTGGAGCTTGAAGAAATCAGAAACTTGCTTGAAATATCTGTGAAAATATATTTTGCATCCCCTGTGAGTGACACAATGCATAATTCATTTTGGACAAATTAGTCTGAGCAGTATCACAGGATGAAGAAACAGTCAGCCCATCTTTAATCTGAAGTGAGATCATGAGTGCCAGTGAGAGGCAGTGGAAGAACGGAGGGGGAGAGAAGGAAAAGAGGTGATAGATCGACAAGGAAAGAGAGAGTGAGAGAGATAATGAGTAAGGGGACGCCAACTGTTTGTTACGTCGCACAATATTTCCTGTCAATTAGTACTGAAATTCATGTGTGGCTCTGAGTAAATAAGCTGTCCTTGGTTTTTTCCTGATGTTTTCTCTCCCATTACACTTCTCAAGGAGATTAAAAAGCAACCTTGTATCATAGTCGACTCCCTGGGGTTCTGTTGTGAATAAAACTTCAGCTCAGTCTGACTTACAGTATGATGCTGTCAGCCCTCGCTCCTGAAAGGTTCTGTGTTTCCATCAAGTGAAGCAGCCTCATGCTTTACATTTTCTTGGCCTGTGTTGTAAATATAGGTGGAGGTGTGTCTGACACCACGCAATACATCTCTCTGCAGTCGCAGTGTAACGTTATGGCTCCATTACCAGTTTTCCCATAAGCCTGATAGATCATTCCCACAGTCAAGCCGGTGCACCAAATGTGACAGTTTGTGAGTCTATTATTTTGATACTAAAGCGTGGCCTGTTTGTACCAAGGCTAGGCCCTGAGTGGATCATTAGTGAAACGACTGAATTTTTCACACAAGTGTAGAAAAAATGTGGCGAAAAAGAAAACATAGCTCATCAATAATGCATTGAGGGAGAACATTATAAATAGTTCATGCAGTGTGCAGCAGCGAGCGAGCTGTGTTTGATTCCTTGTGTCACATGAGGTCGGTGTGTGTCTGTGCCTGTGTGCGTTTGTGTGGGTGCTTGTGAATGGCAAACGTGTGGTGCATGACTTACTGCAGGTGTCAACAGCAGGTTATGTTTAAGATCAGATTTAAATAGAAGACTGAATCTCCAAGTTTACATATTTGGAGCCTCACATCAAACTCACTTTTTCATCTCCAGCAACAACAACAAAAAAACTTTAATCATAGGTTTACCCTGTCACCATCATTTTAATATGGGTTTTCATTTAAAACAAGTATCCATGAAATAATTAATACTGTATAATCTTGGAATAAGGCCTTTGTATAACAGACCTGGTGATTTTGCAAAAAATATTTCTTATTCCTTTTTTGCGTACATACTTAGTCAATGCAAGCTTCCACATAGGCAACATGATGTTGCAGGCCACAGGTTGGTAACCAAAAACATTGATAGTCACCCTCTACAGATTCTACTAACTCAGCCATAAAACATCATGGCAGATTGATCAACCTTTGTTTCGATGATGATGAATTTCTTTCCATGTTCTAATTAAATAACAGCATTATTGATCTAAACACACTAAAAATGCATAAAACTGTTAGTATTGTAAGAATATCATTCTTACAGCAGTGTAAGGGGAAGTATTCTCCAACATTTCAGTAAGTGCAAATCATTCAAGTGCCTTCTTGTCAAGACTTCTTTCTTCTAGATGTTTGGATAGTATTCAAGGTGATATGCCTGAAAATGAAATGAATAAGGCCTGTTTTTCTTAGGGGTCAGGGGATGGAAATATGAGTTGCATTGCTGAGATAAAAAAAATCAAGAAGCTGGTCCTGCAGCTCCAAGTAGTGTTCATTTCTGACAGATTCCTTCCTCATGCTTTTTTTTTGTCTTCCTGCCCTCTGAACTGGTCTCTTGACTGAATGCACTGTATTAAGTTGTGACACCTCATGTTAAAACTGAAGCTATGACTGCCATTGTTTAAACATTTTTGTTGACCATCCTATTGCAGATATTATCCTGTACTTCTACTTTATAGGATGACAGTTACAACCCATTTCCTCATCAGCTGTATGTCCACACCGAGGTGTCTTGCTGTTACAAAAGAATATCGCGTGAAACATTATGCAACAGATGTTATTTGATTGCTGCTTACGAATACTGTCAAACAGGCAGAGAAGACACAAAATTAACCTGCTGGATGGACTCAGGTGTTTCAGCTCCATTAAGCACATTTGTCCCCCAAAGTACAGTGTTGTTCTGCGGTTAACACGACATATCTAAAGAATGCATTTATGATGTCCGACCACATTTCATGCACGATTATGGCCCGACTAGACAGTTGTAAGATTTCAGAACATGTCAGCCACAAAAATTGGTTGTTTAATCACGTGAAGCGTTAGTCATAGTCATAGTGACTGCCGACCAAAGACCAGTCTAGGACACCTAAAGACTCCATGCATGTTTAATTTTTATCCTCCCTCCTAAGATTTCTTCCTTCCTGTCAGAGACCAATGAGAGCACAGAGAGCTCTGCATAACCAAACAGACCAAAGTAGTTGACTTGAGAATAACATGACAGAGGTAAAATTTTCAGCTTTGAAAAATGAGTGAATGCATTCTCATCAAGCTAACATAATTCATCATAATTTTTGGAAAGACAAACAAAAGTATAGGACTCCAAATACAGTATATTGGTTTGCTGCATTCAGTGTCAACACTCCTTCCACAATCATCATGTTGGTCAATAAATGCAGACAATCTAATTGCTAGTCTGTCATGCTTGTCTGGCAAGCCACAGCATAACTTTATGGCTCTAATGTGACAAAGAAACCTTCATAGCCAGTGCAAAAATTGTGTAATCTAACCCCATTATTAGAAAATATAAGACAAGACCAATAAAGACATTCAGGGGGACATTTACTGTTTTCAGCAGCTGATGTAACAACATGATCAGCAGACACATTCAGCTGAAAGTCAGTTAACATGGACGCTTTTTAAACTGGAACTTCCAGGGTTGTTCAGTCCATGCATAGCAAAAATTGTTGTTGAGACAGAGAAGCAGCGCTAACAGCTTTTCTACTCATCTGGTACAGGGGTCCATACTGTCGTTTTGGGATCTCTGAACATCAGTCCTGGTATGTTTTATTTCCAAGAACATCAGCATGAATTATTTAGTATAAGCAAGTGTTTAACCCAGCTCTTATTTGAAAATGTACCAATAAATTTTAAAAACCCCATATAATGCTCTTTGGATCAGGGAAACCTAGTTCCATATTAGTGTGCTGCTTGCGTCAGCAGCTGTGCTTTGTGCTGGCTCAGGTCCTCAGTCACAAAAGTTTGGTTTGTCAGAAACAATACAAAGCTAAAGTAAGGCTAGGCTTAAAACAACTTCTTTATATTCACATATTTACCTACAAATGACCAATTATTTTATATTCTCTCTGTATTGCTACTTATAATAAATGACTTCTTTGATAAGAGCAGCCACACGTACATGGAAATCTACAGGACACACACATAGGCACACACTCTAGTCCTCTCCAAGTTTCATTCTGTAATATTCTCAGCTGTGACAAAGCAATTACAGGCAGAGACTGTGCAGAGGGAGACCTTTAAACAGTCTGAAACATTGTCTGCACTAACTCGCCTCACTTTTAAGTGCCTTGAACAGAGGGTGCAGCAAACTGATGAACTGTTTATAATGAGAAACCTCTGAAAAGACATTATGTAGAGTAAAATGTACCCTCTGAAACTACATTCGATTTGAACCTGCAAACAGACATTCAATTTATATCTATATCTCAGTGATTCCTAATGGAAGGTCTACTGGTTTGTGTTTTTCACTTCCGACTTTTCTATTCCCTCCATGCGACCGCAGTGTCCTTGAAGACACAGCAGGCATGCAGTAAACATATGTAGAACATGTCGTATTTGTAAAGGTGTCCCAGCTCTGCAGGAACAAAGCCACCTCTCTCAGACGGAGACACACTGTAGAAGAGCATGTCACTCTCATTCTCGAACATGCTGGAAGTGTTTTCTGAAGGTTGGCACCAGACGCACTCTCTCTCAGGAGTCCCATCCAAAGCCAGATGGCTGCCGGCATCATGCATCCAATCCTGCCGCGCTCAGCCTGGCTGCTCCCAAAGTGATGATGGTACACCATCACTGCTTCAAACGCCCACCCAGCCTCAATCAGCCGCTCCGTGCCTTTTCATACTTCTATTTTCTTTTGTACTGTATGTGCTGGGTTTTTACACAAGCAGATTGGTACAAGAATGACGCCTGCAAGATTAAATGTTGATTTGTTGTCATCGCAACATGTGTGTATAGAAATGCAATGAATACATCACAGAAGACTGTCTTAATTAAAATGGATGAGAAACACTGTTGACGTTCATGCACAAACATTTAAATTAAAAATTAGGAATCTCAGGGCCTGGACTGTAAAGCAGGATTTTCAATTGTTTAGGAGGATTAAATGTTTTACTCTGAGCTTCCAATGTCATGAAAATATTTACCACGAAGATGTTTCACTTAACATCCACGATGTGAAAAGCAAAGCTAAACCTAATCTCACTTGAGTATTTATAACAACTAGCTAGGAATCGATATCATTAGTCCTTATGTCTAACAATAAATTACCTTACCAATTTCTTCTACTAAGTTTTAGTTGCCTTGCTAATGAAGGAAATTGTGCTTTCATTGCTTTCTGAGGCAGTCAGCACAAACAACAAAGAAATCAAATCATGGTAAAGGGGCAGCAATAGTCATAAAAATATGTCTGTTTTACACAAAATTATGCTAAATGCAGGACATACATCATCTGTGTCTGTCATTTCAAGTGAGTGTGGAAACATCAGCAGCATGAAGCTATTGCAGCACAGCAGTAAGTATCAAGAGTGTTGTGTGTCTGAGGTTGACTCTAAACACTTGGGTGGGCCAACTTTTTTCCATACAGAAAATCCACTGGAATCAATTCCAAAATCAATAAAGACCTGAGTTGTTTGGCAGAAGTAATATTGGGATTTGTCATAAATAGAATCTTACCAATTCTCAGCCCCAATCATCACAGTTACTTATGCTGAGTAGGTATGTCCCCAGGTTGATGATTCAAACAAAGTAGTTGAGAACATTTTATTCAAACCGATTCAAACTATGTGAAGTTTCAGTGTGCAAATTTGCCAATCTAAATGTTAGCAGCTAACACCACTGGTCTTTGGTTCTTTTACAGTTTATGACCATATTTTTGTGCTGTGCATGGTCACTTGCAGGTTTAAGTCAAGACGTTAAATCAATGCAACTTTCATCTCCATCCTTTGGTCAAAATATGTAAAAATCAGATGGTTCAAAAGTAACTATTGATCTTATCCTTTTTTCCAATAGCATCATTCAGTTTTTGTTGTTAACACACTAGTTTGAGGACATTTCAGCAGTGAGGCAGCTGTTATTAAACATAAAACCCTCTGTAGTTAAAAAAAAAAAAAGCCAATGTGATGCACCAAATACTGTAGTTCCTTAAATATCCACTTGACTCTGGCTGCAGAAGCTCTAGAAGTCACATTGAAGTTACATGGTAAAATGCCTGTTTTCACTATAAAGATGTTGACAAACTGGTGGAAAATCTGCTTTGGTCTGAACTGTTCGTGCTTTTCATGTCTACCGCTGTACAGGGGTTGAATTTCTTTCTTTGTCTGAATTACTTGTACAAAACATGGGAAGGTTTTACATTGTTGACTGCATGGTTGTTGTGACCACAAGCTTTTTGCTATTTGTCAGGCACTCTTTAGTTCCACCTCTACTCTACATCTGCCTCTTTAACTGTTCATGGGTTGATCTACAGTTAGATTTAGACTGTTGTTGTGGCTGTTGCAAATTGACCTTCAAATCTCTCAACTTGATAAAAAGTTGAAGATTCCGATTCATCTTTTGACCAACCAAGTTTCAATGTACTATACTCATTTTCTTAATGGTAGTATCGAATCTGGTGCAGCCAGGGGTCAACAAGGGACAAATTAGTGACTTGCCAATCCCCAGTCTGATAGCCAGATTGTCCTGAAAAGAAAAGATATCTTAAGCTTGACTGAGCTTGAAATGGTTGATGCTGCATTTTTACAAAAAAAAACACACAAAAAAACAGGCAGACCAAAAACGGCAGAAAATGGTTTGGAGTTACAAGAGTAAAATCAAAGAATTCGCAATACCTCTGGTTTTGTCCAAATATTTCGTCCAGTCTTTGATTCTTAAATATTACCTATCCTGCTGTTAAGGAGAGAGACAAATGAAAAATTCCACCCAAAACTTTTTCGTCTGTCAACAAGATATTTCATGTAGCTTAATAAGGGGGCTAAATTTCTCCTCAGGGTAACTTTAGTGTAAAGTGAAGCTGCATATTTGCTGAGTGACTAATAGCTCAGCTCACTTCATCTTTCCTCCAGCCTGCCCAATATTGCACATACACATCTAACTCATATAGTGCATGACTGGATATATATAGTCTCACTTACTGTGATCTTAAAACTACAAAAAGTGGCATTTATATTTAAATTCTCAATATTTACAACAATATTTACTGTTACAAAATGATGGTTCTGCTTATTTGGTGTGATAAATTCTTTTTTTCTATATAGTTGAGTAACTGAACCTTGCCACTAACAGCCATTTAGAAATGCTAATGGTAGCATCTGGCACTGAGTAAAGAAAGACACTTGCAGCTCTGCAAACACCCACATACACACTTACATACAGTTTGGACTCCCACACAGCACTGTACTGCACCCTTCTGTTCTTTTGGTTCAGATGTATTAAATGGGTGATCTGTGTGATCCTGACTCACCTCGCTGTAAAACCGACCGTTTTAAAATGCAGGAATAGATTCTTATGAAATATTTAATCTTCAGCTTGCAGCACATTTTATATAGCTCTTTATCAAGCTTGTTTTATATCCTTACCTTGGCAGATGCCAACAATGTTTTGTGTGACATTCTTAAACATGACACTGCTCTTGTTTTGTACATTTGTCCCCACTCATCACCAGGATGGATGGACTTGTGCACTCCCCCTGACTCCTCTCTCCATGTTTGCATTCCACCTCCACCTGCTGTCTGCACGCTACAGTCGAAGTCTTCTTTGCTGTTGACACATTGATTGAATTGGCAATTACTTCAGGTTGAGGCGCTTGCAGTTGACATTGCAACGCGGATACTCAGCCCCTTTTGATTCAGTCTATGCTCCGCTGATTTAGCAGTGACGCCAGACGAGCATGTTAAAAACCTCTTCCGTAAAAAGTCCAAATGTTTGTAAGAGGTGATTCAGACAGAAACAAAAGTAGACAGGGAGTGTGGGTGTGTGTGTGTGTTTGGTAGAAGGAGCTAATAGTTAAGAGTGTTTCTAATCCGTGTTGAGGGTGCGTAGAGATTCCCTTGAGTACCCGGCTTAACCCCAACACACCACTGTAAAAATCCACCCACACAAATATAAGCCATCTGAGAGTAGTAAGCCTTGTTGGCTGATTAAATAAAGACAATGCCATTTGAGTCAGTCTGAAAAAAATGTTTGCAGCAACCGATTTTTTGCAGAAAAACAAAGGTTATCCAAAATCGGCTACTTTCAACGAGGCCATAAATGTTTAGTGTAAATCATGTGAGGTGAATTTGGCCCGAATGCTTTTATTTTCACAGTACATTTCCCAATAAAACCAGTGTGTGGTGAATACAGGAAGGGACAGGAAGATGCTGTGATTTAGAAAAATAACTGCTTCCTGTTGAGATTATGTGGCGCCCAGCACAGATGGCTCGCTGGTTTGGAGGCTTAAATGCCACTCTCTCTCATCTCTGGGCCTTTTGTGTTTGGCAGCAGGCTCAGGGATCACTCCCTTACATACAGTTTGAAATGAACTCTTGTTTACATTTCAGACTTGCCAACAGGGCCCAGGGTTTGCTTCCAAATATCACAAGGGCTGTCACTTTTCACAAAAATCAAACTTAATTGTTTTATAGAACATTCATCCCTCCTCCGCGCCATTGTTTATCCCTGTCCAGGCATTTAGGTTGTTCCTCTTCCACTTATTTTCATTTCCTGCAATAAAAAAAATATTTTTTGCTGCCTACGCCATGATCACAACTCCACATTTAGCTTTCGCCTTGACTTCCACCTTTTAAATGAATCAGGAAGGAGGGGGAAGTGACGTAGGCCGTACAGCAGTCAAAGCAGTAAAAATGTGAAGTTTTTTAGTGTGGAAGTGTTCCTGTCATCCACACTGAAGTTACACAGTGCCAGTGAAGGTGATGCAGACTCCCTCAGACCATGACAGAGGTGTCATTCAACCTGTTGTAAGGTGACCTACCATCACAATGACTCTAGAAATATTATATTAAGGTGGAAAAACTATATAGTGTTGGTTTAAAAGCCCTGTAGCCTTTTTCACCATGTATTTGCTAGTTCTCACTTAGGTTATGCTGGAAAGTCAACTCTAAACCCCATGTTGAAACCAATTACGCTCCAGCTTAGATCATGTTTTAGTTTAGTTAAACCACGGAGACATAAGGTTCACCTTAACTAGTAGAGTGTAGGGATGTAACGATATGAAAATTTCATATCACGGTTATTGTGACCAAAATGATCACGGGTATCATTATGATTGCAGTATTTTTGCAGTGTGCTCAAAATGCTGAAAAAAGTACTTTGACACAGTCTTGAAATCATTTAACCCCTTTAATATTATAATTTTAACAGGTCTTTTGTCTTTTTTGTCAACAACTGTCAGGAAATGTCCTTTAGGAATATTTGTTTAAACTTTTTTTCATGAGAAATAAAAGTAAACAATTCTGACAAGTAATTGCGATTATAATGTTATAAATGCTTAAACTGTGTTAAATTACAAGAAAACAACAGATTTGTACTTTTAACAGGTTTCTCTTCATATGCAGTTTTGAATGAACATGATCAAAGTTTATAGATGACCAAAAATAAACTTTACCTATTTTACATACACTCACACATTTTAGTTTGCCTGCAGCATTAGTGTCCATGTTACAGTTTATTATATTAGACCATGTTCAGGCCTTTTTATTTATTTATTTTTTGTTTTTCTAACGATAGTCCCTGAAGCAGTTAGCCCCCTTCATGACTCTCCTCTGGTCTCCCCTTTCCATGGCCGATCTCCTGCAAGTCTCCTTTTTTTAATATTTACAAATTACGATTGATTAAATCCATCAAACACAAACTTTGAGGGAAAAAAGACAATCTATTACGTCGAAATAAGGTAAACAAACAGCAAAAGAACAGCAAGACCACACTCCAGATTAATACTAATGCTGTTATTTACAACCTTTATACATTATTCCCACAGAAAATCCTGATAAACTGCATATAATTCACTCAGGTATTGCTCTCTGAATCCTCTCTCTCTCTCTGCTCGTTTACTCGAGGAGTTACAGCAGTTTTTAATCACAAGCATTTTGTCTTTCACTGTAGCTTCGTGTTTTAGACAGATTGACTGTGGTCAGTTTCCCCTCGACATCCTTGTAAAATCCACACTTCGACCAAACTTTGTCTGTTTCGAGTGGGAAAACCTGTCAAGAGTCTGAGTGAGGCTCCAGCTGCTAAACTTTCAGAGACTAAACAATGCAAACTGCGCATGTGCGCCTCCGTCTGTGAGAGACGGCTGCTTCATCGAGGGCAGACATACATAGTTCTGGCTTTTCGAGGCAAAGAGCAGCATCACCGTGAGTTACTGACACAGTGTGGAGATCAAACTCGGTAACTCAGTAATTTCACTAGGACGCGGTAATGATTACTGTGGGAAATTTTACCGCGGTTTACCATTTTACCGGTAACCATTACATCCCAAGTAGAGTGTAATGTTCAAACTAAACAAAATATTGATGTAGATATTACATTAAATCTTAATTTGTCCTATAATTTTGGCCTATCAGTAAAAAATATTTCTAATTTATGATGTGAGAGACCACCAGCTGGACATAACTCTGGATAACTGCTGTTCATTGATAAACAGCAAAGTATGAAAACTATTTCAAAAAATGATGATAAGGAGTTAACCAAAGTTTACAGCCTTAGTTCAGAGAGTAATCTAAAAAAATGACAATATGGAGTTAAGTGCCAACAATGTGGGAAGCTTAAACTGTTTTTATGGGGTTTTTTTTTCTTTTGCTAAATGGCTGAAATTATATTGCAGAAAACAAAAGTAAGAGCATAAAAGTCATCACAGGGCTGCCATCTATCACAAAGAAGTGACATCAAACGTCCACTAAGACCCCTGCTCCTCCTCATCCTCTAGTTATCCCATCTTTATAAATAAAACATCATAGCAACCATATTTCATGAGGACTTTACAGCTATTTGGAAGTAGGTGTTAAATGTAGGTTATAAATACAACCTACAAAGAATCCCACTGTATCTCAGATGGTAAAACACCTCAGTTGTCAGTCAAGTGTAAATTGTGACATAACTGTATGAACTTTTGAAGTCTGGTCACTGGTCACTCACACAGGCATTTCAATCACTTTGGTTTATTAGACTAGAAGAGGCTAAAATCAGGTTAGGATGTCATTAATTTTACCAATAGAAATGATACCAGGTCAACAAGTTCTATCAATCCAGCTTCAACAAATTTGCCAGGATGAGAAGCTGTCGGTCAAACACTAACACACCCAAACAATCCTAAGAAGGTGTCTGATCCAGGGTCCTTTTACTAATGCCATGTGGGTGTCCAGGGCCTTAAAAAAGCTAATTCTGACACTGGGATTCAGCTTTGAGGCTTTACTATAATCCCTTTTAGACCCTGTTTACATGCATCAATGTAGATTTACATCCATTTTCGGCCAAGTTGACTGCACTTAAGTATTAGCAATCTCACTAAGAATGGCTAAATTCTTACCACACTTTCCAGCAACATTTTTCCCTCATTTGTCAAAAATATGCCATCTATTGTAATTCTTGATGTATGAATTTGCAAATAAATCTTACAGAGTACTTGGTAGAAATAAATGACAACTTAATTTAGGATATAAAGTGATAAGCAAACAGTTTTTGTGAATGAGGTGCTTCTTGGAGCCCACTGCTAGATGTTAACAATGGGAGCTGGCTTCTACTATAGACACAGTTCTAATTTGTTTTCTTCCAATATTTAATTCAAAGAAGCAGAAAAACATATTATCAAATGTAGAGCTGTTTAAAAGCAAAGGAAGGTTCCAGTTCCTAGGCAGAGTTATATGAACCAAATCCTTAAACACTGCAAGACTACCTATATCACCATGAACAAATAAAGGCAGGTGTGAATATACCATGCTTTTCCTAACTGTTTGCTTATGGTGGACTTCTGCAAATGAAAACCGACAAGGCAGTGTTTCAGTGTACGCCGATATATTACCGTTCCAGAGTAGACAGATCTGCCTGATTCATTGTCTGAAATCTGGATGTCTGGCTTGCCAACTTCCATCGTCCAATGACCTCACTCAGTTGAATACAATCAGAGAAGAGAGGTGGGAGCTGTGGACGTGACAGGATGTGACTGCATGTTTGAAAACAATGGCGGCTTCTGAAATGGTCTCAATATCTGCGTTATTATTTTTAAATCAAAAACTGACTCAATTTATTCTTTGAAAGAGGAGCAAAGAACGTCACTTAAAGCTTGTCTTACGAAAACACGTTTTGCTCTTCTCTTGACTCGGGATGTCACACATAAGTGTTAAGTGATAAATCTGTATGGTATAATTTCTAAATAATGTAAGATGATAGTCTTGGCCAGGATTGGTCTGTGATGAGTGTGACAGTCATCCAATCACAAGATGCTGCTGTTTTTGAAGGTTCTGCCTCTGAAAACATTTTTGAATGGCTCTTTCCCAGACGGATAAGTGAAATATTTCCTTGGTGGATTTATGGAACTGTCAGTCTGGCATGTCAGGTCACAGATATATACAGTACAGGCCAAAAGTTTGGACACACCTTCTCATTCAATGTGTTTTCTTTATTTTCATCACTAATTACATTGTAGTAAGTAACACTGAAGTAATGATGGCCACTTGTTTCTCTTAACTTAGCTGATTGGTTCTTGCCATAATATTAATTCTAACAGTTGTATTATAGGGCTGACAGCTGTGCATCAGCCTGATTCTGAACAACACAAATGATGGTCCCAACCCCATTAAAAAGGCAAGAAATTCCATTAATGAACCCTGGCAAGGCACACCTGAGAAGTGAAAACAATTTCAGCTGACTACCTCTTGAAGCTCATAAAGAAAATGCCAAAAGTCTGCAAAGCAGTAATCAAAGCAAAGGGTGACTACTTGAAGAAGAAGAAGAAACTAGAATAAAAAACATGTTTTCATTTATTTCAAACTTTTTTGTTAAGTACATAATTCCACATGTGTTCATTCATAGTTTTGATACCTTCAGTGAGAATCTACAATGTAAATAGTGATGAAAATAAAGAAAACACATTGAATGAGAAGGTGTGTCCAAACTTTTGGTCTGTCCTGTATCAATGTACAAAATAATCACACTTAAATTCCTGTGATTCCTGTTAGCTTGTGCTTGCTGTCAAAGTTTGTCTGTGTTGTGCCTTTGGCCAATGTTTTGATGTTGTTGGGGGGGGGGGGGGGGGGGACGTTTGTACAGCAAAATCTCCTCTTTGCAGTACATATTGTTGTTGAAAATAAACAGAAAATTGAACCCGTAAAGGTTAAAAATGACTCCATGGGTGAAGTAAGAGAACAAATAGAGTGCCTGGCCAAAAAAAAGTTGCCACCAAAAGAAAAAAGTCACACAAATAACTTGTTGCCAGCTGAAAGATGATCATTTTTTTTCCAATAGGAGGCTCTCACCTATTTGCATAGTTAAATCCAGGAGGCAACTTGTTTTTGGCTAGGCAGTATATTTTAGAGAGCATACTAGCTGTGAGTCAAAGTCCCTGATCCTATTGGCAGTCCTATTTTATGCGATACCTGTGTTCACAGTATGCTGCTCAAAAGTCAAATGGACCCAAAAGTATAGACTTTTGCCAGAACAATGGTACCAGTTCATCAGGAGGTGACGAGCTTTAGCTCCACCTGACTGCATAAAAATGGTTTCTGTGTTTGATCATAGCCATACGTCCATGCAACAGTTAAACCATACCTATAATGAGAAAGTAGCAATGACTCTTCATAGATATCATAATTCTTCTCTTTACTTGTGATTTTTAAAAAAATCTTTTACCATTTATTTTGCATTAGAGGTAGTTTTTCACAGTTTGTAAATGAAGAACTCTTGAAATGAAGCTGCCTGTAATAATGCTGTCAAAGGTTTCAAATGCATCAATAAATAATTTTCTTCATGATAAAATTGCTGGCTGTCTACTCTGATGTACAAGTCAGCTAACACTGAAGCTTCCAAGTTCTTTTGGAATCAAACAAAGACATAATGAAATAAAATTTTAAAAACTGCTTAAAACAGAGAACAGAGAGGGTGTCTCTGTCCATTTCACACAATTACACACGCAGCTATTTACTTTAACACAAGGAAATCACTGTTTCACTCTACAGCATTTGTACCCACACATTTCTAATGCCTGTCCCTAAAATGACACATAAAACACAACAACTGCACAGCAACACAACACCAAGGTAAGACAACAGAAAGAGACAAAAACAAATATTAAATATTTTAAAATATCAATATATTTGTTAATAGAATACAAACAAAAAGGAGAAAAAAGGAAACCCAAACATGGCTGGTATGCATGATGTTACATAAAAACAACAACAAAAACAGAATAAAAATCAATGAAACTTGAACTTTGTGGTATATTTCATTCCATATACCAAGAAGTCTGGTCCCTCATCTATTACATTTCTCTAAAAAGATTTGGGAATAAAACTGCAGTTAAAGCTCCTTTGAAACTGGTACTGCATTGTATGTGCTTTATTCTGCTGAGCTGCTAAGTCGGTATATCACAAGTGTCTGGTTTTCAGGTGAAGCCGTTGAGGTCAACCTCGACCTGCTCAGCACCTAGCTCACACCAGCAGCCCTCTTAGCTCTTTTTGATGAACGACTATCAAGGAGCACGGTCACCATATTGAACTTGAATTACCCCTTTATTCACTTTCTACGTCTCTCTCTTAAGACGCCCCTCCTCTGGTACCTTGTGAACGAATTTACTCCGCATTGAATTAATCACCTCTTCAGGACTCATCATCTTCAAGGCCTGGTGGCCATGCTAACGAGCTTTAGCAATGCTCCGGGGGCGGCTGGCGGTGCTGTGTCTATCTGTGCTGTCAGAAGCACAGAGGTGGGGCGGAGCAGTCCTCCCACCCCTTCTACTGGGCCCCCCTTGTCTCAACACATCACTTCACCAGCCTCGCGCCCTCTCCTCCTCCCAGCACCTCAGGCATGCGACTGCTCCCTAATGCTGGCATTAGGAGCAAAGGAGGGGGGGTTTGCTGAGTGTGCGCTGTGCTCAGAGGCAGCAAATACTAAAAGGCTGGAGACACAAATGTGAGATTATGGAGCGGAGACATGCAGTTGTATTTCACGGGAACAAAAAAAACACTCACAGGCAGACAGAGGGAGCTATAATGAAAGGAAACAAGAGATTGAGAGACAAAATGAAAGAGATAAAGCTCACTGATCGCTCAGATATTACATTTAACCCTTTGCTAATCTTCTCAGTGCTGCAGCTGTCGGGCAGCAGCACAGATGACCAGGTCTGTTGACTGCTACCCTGAGCAGCATGGGCAGCAAAAGCATAAACGGCAGGAGAAGCATAACACTTCAGCAGAGAGGAGTTCCTCCCTCCGCCTCCATTAGTGAAGACATCGAGCCTCCACAGCTGAGCAGTTTACTGCTGAGGGCGGGAGACAACAACACATCCAGGAGTAATACTCTAAGTGGTCACTTGGTCTCTGTCAAAGCCCTGAAATCTTTTTAAAACCAGAGCATCACAAACTTCAACACTTCTGGATCCCTCAAACGAATGATTAAGGCATTAATCCTTTTCGAAGTCAGTGTAATGATCCCTCTGCTGCCAGTAAAAAAAGAACAGAGCTTGTGTCATCAGTCTAATGAACTGTAGCATTAGTCTGCTTGTCCTCAATTGAACTTTCTCTTCTGAAAATCTGACAAGCTGAAGAAAAAATAACCAGATCTTAAATAAAAAAAAATAAATAAAAGTTTGAAATTGTGTCTGGTTTAGATTTGGCTGGAGCAAGATGGACCAAAATCACATCTTATCTATTTTTAATAGCTGCATGCACAAAGCACGAAATTTATGTAATAACTAAAAGAAAGTTAGCTTCAGATCAGAACAATAAAAATGTCAGCTGCTAAATTAATTGTGTGCACGGAAAAAAAGATACAAAGAAATATTTTTGGCAAAAGTGAATTACTTTAAAATCAAATTATTGTGGTCAGTAAACATTTCCCGGTCAGTTGTTCTTGGAGTAAACTTTTTATTGGTTGTTGTTTTTTTTGGCTAGTGTTTGAACTGGCTTCAATTTACCATAAAATAGATCAGACAACTGTATTGTCTTACCCAATTAAATATATATATGATTTGAAAACTTGATGCGATGCTTACTCCTGTTTCAGACATACATGTATAATATGTCTGAATATTTTTACTCTGTTGGTCCAACTGCACATGGCTGAAATAAGATCTCAGATATTGCACATCTTCGCACACTGATTAGTAATGGAACAGTAATTCAGTCTGGTTGGTCTCTGATCCAGTCGACTGCAGCTCAAACTCTGCTGGATTCTGACTGATGATGCATGAGAGGTTGCTTTGTTATTGTTTGTTCTGTTAGTTTCAGGGCCTCAAAGCTCCTGTGAGGAGTTTTTATTTGTCGTATAAAGACTTAAATAATTACAGATGCCTCCTCATGATTTCCAAAAGCACAAAAAACTTCTGCTGCTGTGGGATTGGTTTGAAACAAGGTGATTAAAAGTAAGGGCTGTCAGGAGGTTTAAATCATTATTGAGATTGTCTGCATTTTATTGTCACAGTTTCAACTTTATGATTAGAATTCTATTACTTCACATTTTAAACCAAATTTGAAGTTCTTGACACTGTGAAGCATTTCTTACGAGTTTCTTGAGCTCCAATAAGATAAATCAAACAATGTATTTCAGGTTCTTGACAAAACAGTTTTTATTTTCATGTGTACTGCGAATTAATACAAGTGTGGTTTTGTAATTTGAGGTAGGGTACAGCTTTAAAGTGTTTCAAATAGTTTTGCACTGAAGCATTTTAATGTCACAGTTTTTGAACTTTTAAGAAGTAACATTTTGGTTGTTTTCTGTTCACATTTTCCTTTGATCAGCTTCATTCTTTGTCTTTATTGAATTACTAAATACAACTGTTGGATTCATAGAGATATGTTTTTTAACGCAGCACTAGCTTGCCTCAACCATAAATGGTTGCCCTGTAGTCTGTGTCTGTGTCATTTTACATATTCAAAATGAAATCAACATATTCAGGCTATCTCTGAGTTTTAGCATCTGTTTGTTTGTCTAAATTGTTGTATTTTAAATGTGATACCCATTCATTAATAAACAAATATGGAAAGTAAAGATAGTATTTCGACATCTTGAAGTTATATTAATTTTTTTTCATTACTTAAGTATTTTTAAAAATCATTTACTCTCAAACCAGCTGTTGCCATCACACTTAACTGTTCTGTCAGCTCCAAGCATGAAAACATGTTGTCTTAGATATTGTTTTATTTTATTTAATTGATTTTCTATTTAATTTCTTGATCAAGAGTAAAATAAAGAAGAAAAGGGAAAGGAGTAGAATACATATTCATCATTCCCTGAATGTGTGCATGCTCAGTGATATAATCAGATGCTACTTCAAGTCTGTTTTCAGTTGAACAGAAGTATTTGACTGTCTTTTCCCTCTGATGTCAATCTGTGCTATTTCTAGTCAGTGGCTGACATTTCACGCACTCACATTTACTTTGACGGCGTGTGCATACACTCTATACTATGCCTCTGACATAACCGCTGAAGATGGAACAAATAGGGAGTTGCCTCATCCCCCCATTCCATCTTCATAATGTTTCAAACATGATTTAGATGACAATATTTCAGCCTGAAATGGCAGTAAATGAGACCATCGCTGATGCTACCTACTCTCACCTATGGCCTTTAACGACTACAAAAACAAAACAGTGATTAGGGCTCAACATTACATGGGAATAAATCCCTGCTAAAAGAAAACAGAAACAAAGACAAAGAAGCTGTTTAGCATTTAATGACATTTTTATCCTGGAGATTGCTAACTCTACAGTCAGACATATATTTCTAAATGGACCTGTTCTGGTAATAAAACCAGACGAGGGGATGCTGTCAGTAAGCTATGGCTTGAGTAACTTGTCTAAAGATAAATACTGCATACACCGACAGAATTTGCTTGACTGAAAGCTCAAGTTTTGCCTGACCAGAGAATGAGAATCTCATCTAATATAGAAGAGGCCTGCAGAGACAGCCTGATTAACTTGTCCTGAGGACAGACATATGCAACAAGACACATGACTTGTTTTAGCTCTGCTGCCAAGCTGCAGTGTAAAATACATCCGTCTAACTGCAGCTTGATTAGCATTTTTTGGGTAACAGATGCTTGTTTTGAGGTTTGGCTTTTGTTTTTGTGAGATTTTTGTTTTGCCTCAGAGGCATTTCCCAAAAGCACAACTGACTGTTAACTCTGTTTCTACTAATGTAAATCAGTAATTGTGTGAATGATGCATGCTGATAAATTATGCTGTTATTGATGAGTTAAAACATGACTAACTTAATTCCAGTCACCCAGACTGGAACGCTATGTCTTATTATCTTTCTGGCATGAAGCGTCTCTGCTGATTTAGACTCTAAAGAGTGTTGAGGAATGGAAAATATCAGGAAACACATGGGCCCAGTCAAAGAGGCTGATAGTATATGAAAGAAATCCCATATTGAAGTATTTTTTAAACTAACTGCACGACACATTTTGACCACAGAGAGGCCTTTCAATGAGAAAAAGCTGTGTGCTGATGCCTTGGGTTTTTTTTTCTCAACAAGATATCAGGCAAATAAACACTGAAACCCATCTGAATATTCTTAGGACAATTTAGCAGAGCTGTGCTCAAATGCTTACAGAATAATACAGCTTTGGTCATCCTTTCAACTCTATCTGAAAGTCTTAAATTGTATGGACAAAGATGTTTGATTGTTGTTGGCCTTGATAAAAAAAAAAAATAGGAATGGAGGAGGTAAATCTTCCCAATGTGCCTCAAATATGGATTTATCCTCGAATTGTGAAGGCAATGGATTAAGAGTATTCGTTAAATACCATGTTTAGTAGTTTGGTACTTCCAGTACATGACACCAAAATACCAGATTTCAACACTTAAATCAAAAACAAACAAAAATAATATGTTTGATAACATGACAGAGAAATGAAGATACCAGCTTGACAATATTTAGTAATTTTCTGTTTACTTACTGTATCTTAAATTCCAGACAAACTTCACACACTAAATTTGCAATTTCGGACCATGTGCAGGAGTTCGCTTGCAATTGATGGGCAGATTCAATCTTCTTCTGCACCCTAACCCAGTGAAACAGACTGTATATGTGCCTATGTACATTCCAGTTTTATTGATGATTAAAATAGTTAAGAATTACTAAATACAGAGGGTATTTGAGACTTTAAACATCACATATTTTAGTCCTTTTCAACAAGTTTTCATTGATCCCAGAAGATGCAAAATAATATTATAAGTTTCTCTCAAAAAAAAAAGTCCACTCAGATATTGGATTTTGCTGTGCTTTTTAAGCCCTCTGTTTCATTAAGGAATGTAACGCTATACAAATTTCATATCACAGTTATTGTGACCAAAATTATCAATGTTATCATTATTATTGCAGTATTTTTGCAATGTGCTCAAAAATGTTAAAAAAGTACTTTTACACACGCTTGAAATCATTTAACTCCTTTAATATTATGATTATGGCAGGTCATTTTGTCTTTTTTTGTCAATTAATGTGTCAGGGAATGTCCTTTGAGTTAATTTTGTCATCCTTTTTTATGAGAAATAAAAGTAAACAATTCTGGCAAGTATTTGTCATTATTGTGTTGTAAATGTTTAAACATCGTTTGATTACAAGAAAAGAAAAAAATGATACATGACTCCCAATATTTCCAAATTATGATTGATGAAATCCATAAAATATAAACTATAAGAGAAAAATATGATCAATTATGAAATATACCAAAACACAGCAAATAAACTGCAAAAAAAAACTGCAAGAACACACTCCAGAATTATACTAATACTATTATTTACAACACTTAATTATTTAGACAGAAAATACCGATAAACCACCTATAATCACTCAGGTGTGGCTCACTGAATCTTCTCACTCACTCTCTCCAGCTCAATCAGCTCACTCACTCTTACAGGAGTTACAGTAGTTTTTGATCACGCACATCTTTTTTCTTTCACCGCAGCTTTGTGTTTTAGTGTCTGTGTTGGCACCAACCGCCATGGCCATACTTTCACTTTCAGAGGCCAAACAGTGCAAAGTGTACATACGAGGCTCTTTCTGTGAGGGACCGCCGCTGCTGCTACCGCACAGTGAGGTAAACAAACTTGGTTTACCAGTAATTAAACCAGGAAACAGTAATACTAACCATCAGAAGTTTTATCACGGTTTTTAATTTTACCGGTAACTGTTATATACCTAGTTTCAGTCCAGCTCAGAACTGTTTCAGTGTGAACACTCATTTACCTCAGGAAGAGCATATGGCCTTCGATTCTCAGCTCTGTGCTCTAATGTTTACAGTTGCCGCACAGACATGCCTAGACATGGATCCACCTGTTTTTTGGGTAATATCTCTCACATAGGGGAGCTGAAATATCCTCAAATGATATCATAAGGGATCTTTTATGACAAACCAACTGTTTGAGCACAAGTTTTTTAAAAGCTGGATCATGCAACAGAGAAAGGTGAAGTTTTTTTTTATGTTGGAGGGAGGTTTGTAAACAAGCCACGGACAGTTTGTGTTCCATGTGTCCTTAAAGGCATTACACATTTTCTTGAACCTTGCATCACATGAAGCATCAGTTTGGCATATGTAATTTTAGACTGTTTTGTTAAATAATTAAGATGGAATATGACAATTTTTTGGATGTTTAATGGTTCCACTTGCCTTAACATTCGGATTACAAGTCACAGTATTAAAGCGTTCCTCTCACCCTGGATTTTTTCAGAGGGTATCCTCGACAAAGAGGTTTGAGAAAAATAAATTGTATGCACCAGAGCAAAGAAAGTGTGAACAAGGCCAAAGCCTTCAAGGACATTTCTGGATTCAAACCTTTTGCAATTTTATTGTAGATTATATTGAATGAGAGTGAGAGCTGTTGATTCTTTTCAGATTCTGAACTGAAACGCTGCTTCAAGGATGTCTCAGGCTGCAGCGAGAAATTCTTCAACAGTTTGTGTGACCTCAGACTTGCTTCAAAATGAAGTTTGGGGAATAAGAAAACAGGGACATTACACGCAGATACATTCTGTGACATAACTGGGATGCGTTGGCTTTTCTCACAGTGTTTCTATGTTATTGATAGTCTTCTAATAAGACAGGACAAACTCCAGACTAATCAGAGACAGTGATAGACGAAAGGGGGGCACCTGTGTTCCCCCTTGATGAAACAAACAGAAAGTGACAGAACAAATAAATAAAGAGCAGAACACATGACCTGACCCTGTTCTATCAAGACTCAGAGGGACAGCAGAGACACACACACATTTAACGTTGGATGACACGCTGTTGTTCTGCAGCCACACACTCTGTGCTGCTGATATTATGCGGGGGAAACAAAATCATCTTAATCACTTTTGCTATGTGTTTGGGGAAGGTGAAGTGATCTGATGAGTGTCTGTTATTTTCAGTGCAAAACATTCTACAAAACAGAATAAAGAAACAGTACATGCAGAGGGGTTTCCCTGAGAGAAGCTGTCTGGCTTTGACAGAGGCTTGCAGGGATGCCAGCTTATGATAGTTAAAGGGTCAAGTGTTAAACAGCAGCAAGAGTCAAGGATTTAAAGCTCCTCCAAGGACTTTACAGCTGGTCATGAAACAGAGTTAAAAATAATACTGATGCTTCTTTATGAGCCACAAATACAAAGTATACAATCAGTTGCCAGATGGACTTTTTTTCTATATTCATAATGCATAAACATCTGCTTGGGGAGTGGAGGTGGGGGTCAGACTAAGAAAAGAACAGCGTGCTGAAAATTATGGACTGTATCCAGTTTTTCCTCCAGCAAAGATTCTCCATAAGTGATACATTTGACTATATAAAGACATCGGGATAAGGCCTGTCACAATAACAAATTTTGCTGGACGATAATTGTCCAAAAAATTGACGATAAACGATACTATTGTCAATATTTTTTATATATATTTTTTTTTACATTTTTTCATTAATGTAGTTATAGCATATGTCGTAATAAAGTGAGTACACCATATCAAAAGCAAGTAACTTTAATTTCTTAAGGGTATTTAAGTGTAATTGGAAGGTCAAGATCATTGAAAAAAAAAAAAATTTAACAAACAATATCATAAATTTAACAAACAAAAAAAGAAAAAAAAATTGAAATGAAATGGACTCTCTTTTAGGAAAAATTGCATGCAAATAAAAAAAAAATTATACTAATCAAAACAATAAAAAGTAGACCTTGTCTCTGTAAAGGAAAAACAAAACTCCAATAAAAATACACTAAAATAAAAACAACAAATAAAATGGAATTTATACAGCTGTTCCAGCATTTCCGGAATTGTTTGTGACAGATACTTTCTCACGTCTGTCACATATTTGTAACATTGCTGGCTTTTTAACCGTATTGAAGGGTAGCATTTCTTTTGCAATGTAGCAAACGACACTGTTTGTGAGCGCACACCATTTTGCGGTTTTATTTATATTTCCTTTGCAGACCAAATGCCTCAGTAAGCGCTGACTGTCGGAACGTGGGCTCGGCTGCACCTCCCCTTCTTCTTCTTCTTTGTCGCCACTACTTTCAAACAAATGCGACATATCGGCTTGTCTGTGTTCATGGGCTCACACCTTGTTCATTCTGATTAAAACTTAATATTCCCACACTGGGGCTGTGGCAGCCTGCTGAGTGCCTTCCTTCTTATTAGTGTTTGTTTCCTCATTACTCCTCATGACGCTCACTTCAGCTCTCTCCGTGTGTCGTGCGAGCGGCCCCACCTCCCCCCCAAAGATTGCATAAAAGACAGATGCTCGCTCCGCCATAAATCCGCTATAGAACCGATGCACCCTGGTGTTAAGAAAGATGGTCAGAGTGAGCCATCTTCTCATTCAGCCTCTTTGGTAGAAAGAGAAGATTTAAAGAAACGCTCAAGCACGTGTCAGTTTATCGAGGCCAGCAAACTTACCAAGGATGTTTTTATTAATCATTTGGTTAATTGATTTGATTATCATGACAGGCCTAATCAGGATGAAATCTGTTTTAACAAATACTTAAAGACAAAATCAGTGAAGAGATAGGATAAACCTGTTTAACCACAGAGGAGGCCAAAATCAACAAAATGAAAAGTAAAAGCAGGATGCAACTGCATTAATTCTACCATCATTGCTAATTGTACAGATCCACCACCAAAACCTCTGCCACAGTCCCACTCACTCCAACTCCTCAAATATCCACAAACTTGGTATAATTTTGACAACAACTTTCCTTTAATTTATTTGTCACCCAGCTCACAAGAACTGCCTTCTTCCATCTTAAACATAGTCTGCCTTCATCAATTACTCCCTGTGAGTAAAGTATGTTTTAAGTCTATCGTGGAGTCAAAGTGGACAATAAGGCAAAGTTTTTAAAGAGAAGAGATCCTACAACGATTCTGGAAATGTTAAGTCTCCGTGATAATTTATTTTACTGGCAATCATTTTCATTATTGTTTCAGAGTCACAGGGTGGGGACCTGTGCAGGAGTGTCTGTGTCTTTAGTCGAGTCCTCCTTGCCGGTGGATGATCCTTCATTTCCTCTCTAATCCACAGGCCTGACCACGTGTCCCCATTGAAGGAGTCCCAGGGGATTGACCTATATACCTGCTGACTCTTACTGACCTGTCACAGCAATGGTGTGGCGTGGCACAGCCTGGCACACTGCTGCGACATGTGCTCGCTCACGCTTTGCACTGCGCATTTGATTGTCTTAAACCTCTTTCTATTCTGACTGTGCACAGAAGATTCAGATACAGCGGTTTTAAAGGCTATAATGGAGTAACCTGCACCACTGATAGCTGATACTTGTTGGGCATGTTCCTGCACTGAAACAGGATGGAGTACAGTGAGTACAACTAACTCAACTTTAATGCAATTAAACTGCTTCAGATGCCTCTTTGTTTGCATTTGTTTTTTTCTGTAAGTATACGTACAGTTTGTTCAGGTGTTCCTTTGCTTGTTGAGTTAAACACTTCAGTCTTGACATGTCTGAGCACTAGGCTATGGCTGACGTATTCCTTTATTCACCTTAGAGTCACCCCGTTTACACCTTCTTGGCAGCATACCCCTGTGCACGTGGTCTTTAATAATTCACAGTGACCCTCTGCTCCCCTAACCTTCAGTTGCTACAAATTAATTATGGCCTCCTCAGTGGTGTAAGGCTCATTAATCTTGAAGGGACACACAACATAAAGGATTATTTCTTCTTTGTTGTTACAAAGTTATTCTCCATATTTTAGTTCTTTATTCTAACTTTGAAGGCTGATGTGACCACAGTATTTGGTGTAAAATGCCAGATGAATGAGAATTCAGATAATGACCAAGGCTGCACTGATGGGAAAGTGTGACAGTGTGGCTGTATTTAACACTGTCATTTTGCACTGTCATGTCCTCATGTACTTCAGTACCTTGTAGAAAGTTTGCAGCTCTCTTTTTATTTTTACTTTTGCATCTACTTTTTTTGTATGTGGTTAACAGGTAATAAGCACAGCTAGACTGGGTATAGCTTGTTTTTATCAGATATTTGGTGACAATAAATATGACAATACCTAATAAGCTCCTGAACTGATTTCTTTAAATAATAACAATAAAAAACACAGAAAGTATGTACTCTTTTTCTGCTACACTGTTATCTGTAACTTCCTTAGCTGGGGGGCAACACTGGACAGCTCAACAAAGAAGGCAGAAAGGGTTCAGAATTCTTAACATTAAGGCCCTGTTTACATGAAGATGTTTTCATTAGAAACGAAAATATTTTTCTTTTGCGTTTTCAAAACCATCCTCTCTTGATCCTGGTTTCAATAGTATGGGGATTGGGGCACTCCAGGTAACGTTCTCACGTACACAGGAGCTAAAACAAGCTGAAAACAAAGCCATGTAAACGACTCCTAAGTGGATAGAAAAAAAAAAGAACCTTAATCCAGGCTGTAATTCTGTTGGGTTGGTTTAAGATGTGCGAGTACTGGTACCACATCATTACTATAATTTGATACTAACCTACATGGCTGATGAAAGGGGCCATGAACATATCTTGATAATTTTAATTGAAGAAAATCAAGATCTCTATGCCTCCGTATGTATGGCTCAAAAAAATATCCATCCATCCATTGACCCTGCAGCTTTTGGGTAATGGGGGCCCAGGGCCCTTCCAAGCCAACATTGGGCAAGAGGCGGGGTACACCCTGAACTGTCTGCCAGCCAACTACAGGGCCACATAGAGAGATGAACAACCAATCATGCTCACACTCGCACCTATAGGCAATTTACAGTCACCAGTTAACCTATAGAGCATGTTTTTGATCTGTGGGAAAAAGCTGGAGTGCCTGGTGAAAACCCATGCATGCACAGGGAGGACATGCAAAATCCACAAAGAAAGGCCCTGGCTGACACAGGATTCAAACCAGCAACCTTCTTGTTGTGTGGCACGTTCACTGCTGTACCAACTTGCCACCCCTTCATAAAAAGTGCATAGAAATCACAATTTCAGCATTACTTACTTTGACAAGATTCTAGAAAAAGTCAAACAACACTAAAACATGTAGACCACTACAACATAAACATAAGTCATTGACACCAAATATTAAGAGTGATTTTTCAATGACCCAAAATTGCAGTTATTACTGTAGAAAAACACTAGCAACAACATCTGTAAACAGAGGTTGTTTAAGAATGTTAATTTTTCATACCATGTGTTGCAGAATTATAAAATATTCATAATCTTAATTATCTTTGATGTCAAAATTGATGTTTCCCTTAATGGTCTTTTTCACATAGTCAGAATACAGTTGTTTTTTTAAATAAACTGCCAACATCTAGATAAGTGGTTGAATAAGATACAACAAAATACAAGAGCCTCACAATTTTTACAAGCCAAGAATCACAAACAGCTCATTGATAATGTTACCTAGTCTCATGATCCCTCCAACAATGTGTTACTTTGCAAAACATTAATCTGTTTTTGCAAAAAAAAATAAGCTCCTGTGTTCAAAGTGCAGTAAGTTTAGTCACACACTCAAAACACTAGCAGGACTGTCACAAATCAGTGCTACCAAGAAAAGTACTTGGAAACTTTGCTGTGAGTCACACTAGTTAAGATTTAATCTAGTGTCAAAATCTTGGTTAAAATCTACAGGATGTTGGTGAATAAACTTAATGAGCTTACCTACAGTTACATTACGTGTCCAAGGTTGGCTGACTATTTTTGTCATCATGATATGTTCAAATGAGACGAGAACAAGGAAATTCTAGACTCTGGTCAGACAGTACATGAAATTAGTTAAATTGAGGTTACATAGGTTTATTTCACCAGCTGCTAAAAAAGTAAAAACTAAGCCATTTAAACTTCTTACAACAAGCTTTACTAAGTTTATATCAGTTATATCACGACCACTTCAACCCCCCAAAACAGAAATTATCAAAAGAGGAATCAATAAGGAATCAGACTGTTGAAAGTATCAACAAGAGTCTTTGTAGCAGCAACAGTTGACCTTCCCCTACCCAAATTTTATGAAGTAACCCATGTTAACCCTCTTGTTCAAATAATACCTTAGTGTACATTTTATAGTTTGCCTGCAGTTGTTTTAAATTAAAAAATGATAGTCAAATATTGTGTGCCCAGGACTCACGTAATGTTGGAGAGCTATGAATTTTCTTTGTCTTTCACTAACACAAATGCCCCTTTAATGAAATAAATCAAATAAAATAATTAAATCTAGTCTAAACATGTTTTTTCCTGTTTAGACTAGATACTTTTAAACAGACTATCTTGTGGTTAATAAGCATATTACTGCTCATGGTGCTTTCTGTTAATGTTCTCTCATCATTCATGCATCTATTCATTCATCAAATACCCATCAAAATAAACTAGGGGTGGGGAACTGGTGGTTCAAGGGCAGCATGCAGTTCTTCACTTGAGTAATTGCAGCCCAGCAGATGATTTCAAGTTTCAAAAAATTGCAACCATCATGCCATGAAGTATTTTAGTTAGATATTTCCCTACAACACAATGTACACCAAATTAAATTCAAAATGAAAAATATGCAGTATTTATGTCTTCGAAGACCGGTTTTGGTTTATTTTTACAGTAATTTGGCAGATTTGTTTGCTAAAGTGTTTTTGTAAAGGTCTTCTGTGTTATTAAAGCATTTGAGACAAAAGTAAGTCAAGGCTCATTTTACTTCACTCTTTGGTTTTGAGCTTGAACATTTATTAATTAGTATAAAAGAAGGATTTTTTAAATGGTTTTCTTAAATTAAGCTATTTTTATTGTCTCATTGAAGGTACCCTTTAACTCGTGAGAACCCATCCACCACTCCTCTGAAACGGAGAATATAATATAACATAATATAATGGAGGGCCTTGTGGTAATCAAGCTGCCCATCCCTTCTATCAGCTCTACCTTTATTAGTCACATTGTCTTTACTTTTCAAAATATTGGTATTACTAAAAACTGAACAGCTTCCCAGCCCTACAGAGCACCTAAACTATTATGTCAGAGTGAGGTATGTGATGCGTTTAATGACAGCTGACATTTCTTGCTCTCAGCTTGTGTTCTGGTTCCTGGCAGAAAAAGCAGGCAGGGGAACAGACTCGTGCTGAGATTTGACTGACAGAGAGAGACAACACTGAGGCTGTGGAGGTTATGCAGTGTGTCTTCATGCACATGTGCCCATACACTTTGCTGATCTGCATAATAAATTATTCTGGTATGTAGGTTTGTGTAGGGGGGTCAGATTTAAATAGAACAGTCCGTTCTGACTGTCACCACCAACAGTGTGGAGAGAAAAGGCTAAGATTATACTGAGGAGGCTGGTGTTAAACATGCAGCCTACTCAAAGTGCAGTATTTAGCAGGATGTGACTGTGTGTGAGTGTTTGTGTTTTTGTTCTGCGCGTTCATGTTGTTGTGTGGGTGTGTTTGCTCCCACAGGGCTCCATGGCTATGAAATTCTGTGCTCTCTGGCTCCCTCCATGGGCTAAATGGAGTAAAACTTTCTGGTTCATTCTTACAGTTTATCAATTTACTATGTTCACTCCGGCATTTTTTAAACGTGAAACAGGGCACACAATAAGACTATTAGTTACTTAAAGCCTGGTGTAGATTGGGGTGTGGGACACAGTTACCTTTTGTTCTTAATTTGTTTGCTTTATGGCAAGATTCCAAAATCCTCATTCAAACTAAACTTTATTTAACTAATTTCATGTTCACGTTGATTCCATGCAGCTTAATACATCTGCGTGTGTGATATTTGGCTTGAGCTCAGAACTGACTTTACCTTTCTACTCATAAAATATTGATATGCATTTAATTTTGTATTTTCCCACTCATGGAGAAAATAAAGATTTGAGTTTTAGTCTGCATCACCAAGCCTTACTGTGATGAGCTTGTTAAAATATCGGTAAGAGAATCAGACAGGTAGATCTTTCAGAAATTAGTTTACAGCTTTCAAGGTTGAACAGAAAGTAACTCAAACAAAGTCAAAATATAGTGCAGTCAACCTTTTTGCAGCCAACAAGAAACTCCTGAAAATCGCTGTATTGAGTTAGAGTTTGAGGCTGTAAACAGGCTAAATAATTCACTGCTTTCATGTTTTTCCATTGGTGGTATCTTGTGGGAAGTCTTGCTCTTGTGGATGTGTGTAATCGATTTTATGGAGCAGAAACAACAGAAAACAAACAGTTAATATTTTGTCTCTAAGGCCTGCACCGAGAAAGGGTGGTCGATAGAGTTGAAGGTAGAGAGGAGATGACGCGATGGAGCAAGAGGTCATCACCATTTCTAAGGACAGCAGGCCCTGCAGAAGGGGTGCTGGGCACCATTCTTTAGGGTTAACAGTTTGTTTTTCCTTTTCTTTGCATATTGCCTGAAGTTAAGTTTTCTCTGTCTCTTTGACGTCATGGTTGTTGTGTTTTAACAACTTCAAGAACACCTTGTATAGCCTGGAGTTCATCTGCTGCTTCTGCTGTTTGTTTTTACTGCTTCATTACTCTTCTGAAATTGGGATCACTTTAAATTTAGAGAGGGGAAATATAAACAAGGAGGCTTCATGTCTTACAGAAATCATTCATGCTGAGTGTTTTAAATTCATATACCCGTCCTTACTCTTGTTAGTCATTTAAAGTTCAACAGCCCTCATGTTTGGTTTATAAAGTCAATACATTACATACACTGCCTGGCCAAAACAAAGAAGTCCCAACCTGAATTTAACCAAGCAAATAGGTGCAAGCCTTCTTTTGGAGAATTACTGCATGGGTGATTATCTTTCAGCTGGAAACAAATTATTTAACCACAGCTGATGCGATGAGTAGCTTCTTATTTCTCAAACAACCATGTCAAAAGATGCATCCTGTGGTCGTGGAAAAGATGTTAGTCTGTTTAAGAGGCGTCAAATCATTGGCATCCATCAAGCAGAGAAAACATCTAAGGAGATTGCATAAACAAGTAAAATTGGGTAAAGAACTGTCCCACGCATCATTAAAAACCAGAAGGATAGTGAGGAACTATCATCTTTGAGGAAGAAATGTGGTCGGAATAAAATCCAGAATGACCGTGATCAGCGAATCTCTTAAACAGTTGGTCAAATCAAATCAAATCAAAGAAAAACCACAGCAGAACTCAGGGGTATGTCTAATAGTGAAAATAAGAGCATTTCCACAGGCTCAATGTGAAGGAAGCTCAAGGGATTGGGATTGAACAGCTATGTAGCCTTAAGAAAACCACTTATCAGTAAGGCTAACTGGAAAAAAAGGCTTCAGTTTGCGAGGGAGCATAAAGATTGGAGTCTGGAGGAGGTCATGAGGTCTAATGATTCCAGTTTTAACCTGTTCCAGAGTGATGGTGCATCAGGGTAAGAAGGGAGGCAGGCCAAGTGATGCACCCATCATGCCTAGTGCCTACTGTACAAGCCTTTGGGAGCAGTGCTGTGATCTGTGACAAATCTTGTGACATTGTAGAAGCTTACTGAAACAATGCCACAGCAAATCCATGCTGTGATCAAAGCTGAAAGTGGTCCAGTCAAACATTTAAGTGTGTGAACTTGTTTTTTGGTGGTGACTTTTTTTTTTGCCCAGGCAGTGTAATTTTTACCTAAGCACACTCAAATCTACATGAACAGCTACACACACATACAAAAGCTCTTGTACTGTGTGAGTGATCAGCACTGTAATGCTTCTGCAGGTTCCTCTGAGAGCAGGATCAATCCATGAGAAAGGGATCAATCTCTCTGACCTTTTCCTCATGCTAACCTGCAGTGTTCAATCTCTCATTATTTTGACAGTGAAAGGGCAGCTTTTCCGGCTCTAAGCTCTCTTCACTGTCAGTGTTCCCCACTTTACACATTTGTCTCCTGTGGCACATCTAGGTTCACTCGCTTACAGCTGTTTCTAACTCTTCTCAGAAGACACCATCAACTCAAGTAGAAAGCAAAACAAGACCAGAACAAGACCAAAACACTACTACAAAATCAAGACCTGCTATTGTTCCGAACACAGTAAACACACTGTAGCCTTAAGCTGGGTTTATGGTGTATGATAGGGGTGTGTCTCAGCAAGAATATGTTGATCTGGTATAGATCATGATACAGTGTATCTCAATATATTGTGTATTGTATAGCGGTATATTAGAAAATGTTATCGTATTAGGAACCTGCACATTAAATGCATTAAAGCCATGCTGACTTGCGTCTGCATTTAGAACTTATTACTGCAACACCCTGTTCTTGATGTAGAAATGTTAGGTATCACAAACAGATAATATACAGTATTTAAACCTGTGATTGGCTTTATGATAAAAGCCCTGAGGACTAGCATTAATATGTTAAAAATTAAATTAGTAGTAAAAGTAGGAAGTAGATGAGACAGAATAAACAAACTAGTGCAAAAGTAACAGCAGATAAAAAGGGAAATATGAAGGCTCAGTCCCAGATTTTAGCCGGTTATTCTGTCAAAAATGTATGTGTAGTGTGTATTGATGCTGAAATGATTTACCCGTGTATAGCTTATTACATGTTAGAATGAGTAAAAAGCACCAAATGGTTCAAAAGTAAATAGATTACAGCCATTGTTTAGTCCTGTCAGCCGATTCAGAGTTCACAGCCAAGGATAGAAACAATCTCCACTGAGCAGACAAGCTAACGTCCTGCCATCTAATGAGGTTAGCAGCTCTCTAACAAGATGATCTCACTAACAAAGCGAGCGTGCTACAGCCAAGCTAATGTGCCAAACACACGTCCAGGGAATGATACATAAAAACAACAGAACTGTGAAGCAGAGCGCTGTCTGCTTTATCAGTGATGAAAAACTAAATGAAAAAAAAATTGAAAACACATCATTTTCTTCTTGAAGATAGTATTTCATTATCGGATCTCACTTGAAGTCTTATAGCCGAGGTGTAATTTGTCCGTATTGAGCTGCTGAAGTGCAGTTCTTCAGAGGACAGTTAAACAGGAGGAATTGGATGCTCTGTTTTCAGGCTGTATTAAAGGACTGCCTCAGAAAAGCAGAGCCACAGCCACTTGTTTACACAGGGTAGATTTTCTCCGCACAGAGTGGATATAGAGGTGGGAAGCACAGCCTTCATTGCTTACTGCTGTACAAGCCATAGCACTCTACATGAATAATTTGCTACTCCCGGCTCCCAGCCGTTTTGGCCCCCCTTCCATGCAGAGATGTTATGCTGATTCAGGAGCAAAGTCTGGCAGTGCCAAAATAGCAGGAAAAAAATATCCTCCATAGAGGAAAACTGTATCAGCATCTAATTAAGGTAAATGATGAAACACTGCTATAATGTATAAAAATAAACTAGAAAAAAAGTGCCTTCACCAAGTTTGTAGGTTTACATGAGCTTGGCTCCTATTTTTAGAATTGTTGCCAAGTCTGTTTACTATAATACACTTCAGGCTTGTTTTTTTGTAGAATTGCTAAATACATCGTCAGTGGCACAAAAGCTTTTCTAGACTTGTTTCCTAAAGCAAAGATATGCTACTTAACAGCATTAAGTAATAGTTTCCGTCATTTTTCTGAGTTTTGATATTGGTAACAATGAGTAATCAAATATCTGCAAAAACTCAAATATCATGCATCTCAAACCAAAGTCTCAATTTAAAATTGCTAAACCCAGTCTGCAGAGGCACTGACCAATCAGCATCCTGTGAGAAGAATGAGCCAATGAACAGCAAAAAGAGACAGCAAGTCTATAGACAGTGACTACTCTAGAAGAAAATAGCCTGGATGTGGGAAGCGGTTTCATTAGAACTAGACATGTCTTTGTTAAATGAAGAACAAAGAACACTGAATGAATTTTTCAATGGAAAGATATTTTGACCCCTCCAAAGTCTTTTATTGACAGGAGTTTGATTACAAACTGACTTGAGTTATGTACTTACCTCCTTGGTAGCACACATCCACAACATCTGGTTGACTTTGTTAGATGTGATGATGTCAAAATTTGGGCAACATACATGTATACTGATGGGGTGGGGGGCTGCCTTTGATTGTTGTTACAGGAGCAAATCACTTCTTTAGGACCCCTTTCTGCTGGCTCAGTTGCTTGATTTATATGACACTGATATATAGATTATCATGTGTTTATATTATGAACACACTCAAACAGTTTCAGTGGGTTTGAGTCAGACCCAGTGTGCTTAAGCTGTTCACAAACACACACTTGTCTCTGACACTTCCACACAATTAATTGTAGGATTTTTCTTGTCGTCAAACCAGCACAGATGGTTAGTTCTGAGAGGACAGCACCTGTTTATATATATAGCTTCTCAGTGGAACACTTGAGAGGGATGAAAACAAAGCATGTCTGTCTGTTTGGTATGCCAATGGCTCTATTGATGCTCAGTGATTTCAGACTGAAACAAATAATTCCTGTAGGATTTGGGCACAAAGGGTTTCAACTTGAAGGAGAAAACATCATTATTTAATGGAACATGCTTAGGATGTAGAATTCAAATACAGCCACAGTATATATGTCTTTATAACATGCAAGGTTTGATGTGTTTAGGAGTGGCACTTCAAAGTAATCTGATGAGCGAAAATACGTTGCATCTTTACGTTCCTCGACTATAACTGTTAACTCTCAACTGTTTTTATGGGTTGTATTCTACCTCTAAAGCCCAGAATTAAACATGCTCAATAGTTATGATTTGAGAAGCATAATTTTTAAATGAGGGAGTTGAATAATTCAACACTTCTGTTGCATAAGAGCTCTCACTAAGCAGATCATTTTTTCTTGTTTTAATATTAGTATAAGCAATTCTGAACTACCAGTTAATTAAGGTTACATGATATATGCCAAATATCCTCTAACACAACTCTCTGCTAAGCATCTTAAATCAATGAAGATTCTTTAAAACAAGCCTCTTTCAAAACCATTGAAGTCTACCTCCAAGATCTGAGCTCTCTGTGGGAGAAAAATCAGATATACCAACTCATTTACTCGCTCTGCTGTGAGGCTTCATCATTAGACCCTTTTCATGTTTATGGATAGGAGCTACCATTAGCAAGTACTGGCTAACAAGTTGTACTTGACTTGTTTCGGTATATAATGCAGGTAGCTCTTGATATGTAAAAGTCACTTATGGTACTTTCTATCTGTGGTATCTGGTCAACTTGGAACATTTCTACATGGTTTTGATACTACCCACTTTATTTTCCATCACAGTATAGACTTTAACAGTACCTTTTTAGAATGGCACAACTGTCGTAGATAGCATGACTGTGTGAAACAATAGTGGCATCCTTACAACAAAGCAGGAAAAAATGTGATAGAGCTGTACCCCTCTGTTTTTTGTTACAGTTAGATTATTTTTCCTCCAAAGATGGTTGCAAGCAGAAAAGCTGTATAAGCAGATGGGAGTTTGGAAGTCATGTAGAATCCTGGAGCTGACAATGGGGGGCATTTCATTTCTGTATCAATAACCCTGACTTGTGGTAAAGTGGAGGACACTGTTAAAGGGGTTGTTTGTTTTTCTTGTTGGGTCCATGACACAGGAGCTCTAGTTTTTCCATTCTCAGTCTTTACTGTTTTCATAGCAACAAAGTGCTTTGTTACTGACTTGGCGCTGCCTCCTCTCTTTTCATCTTAATAATCTGTAATATAACCATTTCATTCCACTGAGCAGTTTCATTGATCTGGTGCATTGACCTGCAACTGAATCTTTTAATGTTAATATCCTGCCTGTGATGGGTTTCGTTCCTTAGCTTCAGCAGTGTCACAATCTATAACCGCTCAGAGCACGGAGCTCAACGAGGATGACAGTGAAGGACAAATAATCTTACAGAGAGAAGGCTTGCTGTAGGCTCTGTGAAAAGGTTTAACAACACTTGCAGCCCACCGATTTAACACCAGATGTGTTCATTTGTATTCACCCAGCATTTTTCCTCTGTGTGCTCTGTTGAAGAGTGCTTAATATTGTCCACGATTTAGTCTTCACAAAGAGATGAGAGGCCTTGTTTGCACAGGCTTTCAAATATTCACTCATTCAGACATGCTCAACTGAGTTCTTGGCACTCCTGGTCTGTTTACAAAGCAACAACTTTCGGTTCAATTATAATTAACAGATGCATACATTTATAACTCTGTGCCCATCAATCATTGTGAAAAATATTGAAAAACATGTCTCATGGTGGCAGAAACAAAGCATACATTTTATATAAAAGTTTTTATTACTAGTTGGTAGAGTTTTGAACTTTTAAAATAGTTCCAAAATTGTTATTAGTCACTCAAGCTCATTACCCCTTGAGTAAGTAATAATAAT
This sequence comes from Scarus forsteni, assembly GCA_036419115.1. Lineage (NCBI taxonomy): Eukaryota > Metazoa > Chordata > Actinopteri > Labriformes > Labridae > Scarus > Scarus forsteni. The sequence goes on from JAZDUH010000152.1 coordinate 31,554,482, forward strand.
AGAGCTACATTACTTAGAATTCAAAGTAACGATTACTTTTAGGTTACATACTTTTTCCCTGTGAAAAAAATCTTCAGCAGCTCTAAAGTTTACAGCCAAAGAATCTGTTCTTTGTGTCTTTTTCGGACACAAACTTAAATAAATGGTCAACGTTTTAGTTGTTGAAAGGACAGATTAAGCTTTCCCTCTCATCCTCCATTCTGTATTGAACTTTTTCGTTCTCCTGTGCACACATTATCCTATATCATCCTCTGAATATTACTTGTGACTGATGAATGTTATTACTGTGTACAATAACGTAAGTGATCACTGCCCGTTGTTTGGGACCCATTAAATTAGCTTCACAAATAGCTTTCAGTCCCAATCCACCAGTGGAGAGCTAATGCCTCAAAGAACTCATCTACTTGTATTTCATACAGTGTTCATCAGGTGTGGGCAACAATGGCTACTGAAGGGGCTTTTTTAATGTCCTCCACAGTGCCAGAGTGCCAGGTGGATACGGATTATGAATAAATGCATATATAGATTACACTCATATAGTAGTTTCTGCTTTTATTTTGGAGTGGGGGGGGGGTGGGGGGGGGCTGCAATGAACTGGTGAGTGCTTGTATATCTACAGTTTGTTTCCTTTGCTTCGTGTTTTGTCCAGCTGCAAAGCATCGGGACGATTTAGTTCAAAGTCCAGAGGACTCTGACTTTTTGACTTAGATGTGAAACTCAGCTTAAAGGATAAGTTTGGTTTCTGCAGCTTTCACATTGTTTATAGAATGAAGTAGAACAATATACTCACCCAGAAGGCTTTCCTGATCCAAACAGTGCTTCAGGAGATATTTAGATCCAAAATTGAGCGGCGGACATCCGTATAATGGTAGCACATAGGGCATGTATAGCGCCGCTCCTAAAACTGATTAATCGTCCAAAAACTCATAAGTTTCACCAATATTCCATCATGGTCCGTTCGGGTTACTCCTCCACGACAGTCTGTGTCACTCCAGACATGTTGTGTGGCTGTGCTGACCTCTGAACTAAAGAAGAAATTGGCTTCCGCACATGCGCAGTGTGGCTCATTGTTTCAGGGGAAGACAGCCGGCTACACAACGACTTTCTTCTTCCAGTTTTGTGCAAAATGGACGAATACCTATCGGATGAAGATGTTGTGGAGGAGAACTTTGAATATGATGGGTGTCCTTACAGTTTCGAGCCAGAGTATACAGATGAGGAGCTCATCGAAAGGAGGACAGGGAAGCAGCGCTCCAGAGAGTACTGCGCATGTGCAGAGGCAAGCATTCTTCTTCTTCAGTTCAGAGGTCGGCACAGTTACAAAAACAAGTCTGGGGCGACACCCCGAGCGGACCATGATGGAATATTGGTGAAACTAATGAGTTTTTGGACGATTAATGCAGTTTTAGGAGCAGCGCTGTATGCCCTATGTGCTACCATTATACGGATGTCCGCCGCTCGATTTTGGATCTTAATATCTCCTGAAGCACTGTTTGGATCAGGAAAGCCTTCTGGGTGAGTATATTGTTCCACTTCATTCTATAAACAATGTGGAAGCTGTAGAAACCGAACTTATCCTCTAACTGAGGAGTCTGTATAACTTGACACACCAGATGGACTGTTCAATATTTGTCATACAGAATATATTTCACATGTTTATCTGGGCATCAGCCTATAGAAAGAGTTTGGGAGTGGGCTGAATCTTTAAAACCACATGTGGCTGGTGACTGGACAACCATTCTGTCAATCACATTCATTACTGGCCATTTTGATGATGCACCTGCAACTTCTTCACCTTCTCGGAAATGGAGAAAAAATGCTTCTTGCACAGAAGAACTCCAAGAAGACATGGACAGGGTTACAGGAGCTAATTTGCATTGAAAGAGAGATGAAGACCAAAAAAGAGCTTACTGAGATAGGCTGTTTGCAGTTGGTTTAAGAAGAGTCAGAAATCTCCTCTGGTGATGGATGCAAATATATTTTTACCAAAACACAGCACAGATGTTCCTATTGGAGAACAGAGGAGTGAGTTAATAGGCAGAAACAGTATGAAATGTCTCCTTTAAGGATTTACAAAGAGTCCAACTTTGACAGTTAATATAAGAAACGGTATGAATGGAAACGGAATTGCTGAATGTTAAAGGCCATCTCTTCAGGAATTACGTACTGTTTTGTCTCCAGGGACTTCCAAAATAACCTTAAGAAAAGTACTGACTGGAGTTTTGAAGTTTGGGTTTATAAGTCATCAACCTGTTTAAACTGTTCAATTATCATCTTACCTGAATTCTGCGTCTCTGTGCTTGTTTTTCAGAAGAAAGAATGGCTGTGTTTGAACTGCCAGACGCAGAGGGCTCTGTCAGGAAGCCTGGGAGATATTCCAGCTCCTGTTGCACAGCCTGGATCCCCACGGCAACCCGCTCCAGCCAATCAACATCCACCTCAGCAAAAAGGGCCAAATCAACTTTCAGGGCCTAGGCCCACAGCGGGTCCCCAAGTAAGTGGCCCTCTCTCTCCAGTGAAACAGGCTGGGCCCACCCCCACTACTAAAGGGCCTGGTCAACCTCAAACCAAGAGTTCTTCCCAACCCCAACCCCAAACTAAGGCTCCTACCCAGCAATCCCTCCAAACAAAGGATCCAACAAAACCCTCAGGTCAGAGTAAGGGCCCTCAAGTTAAAGGTCCTAATCAGCCTATTACTCAAAGTAAGACTCCTGTTCAGTCAGCTAACCAAATAAAAGGTCAGGGCCAGACCAAGGGTCCGACTCCGACCAAAGGATCTGCTCAGCCTTCAGCTCAGACAAAGGGCCAATCTCAGCCCTCAGGTGCCAAGGCTTCAACCACCCCTGGTAAAGTTCCCCCTAACCAAGCTAAGGCCTCTGCTCCCCCTTCAAAAACAGCACCTACTAAGTCTACACCCACAGGTAACACCCAGGCCCGCAAACAGCCGCAGAGCCAGGAGAAGACTAAAGGTTCCACAAAGTCTCTAAAAGAAGATGCCAAGGCCTCACCAAAGAAAGCAGTGTCAGAGACTGACATTTCACCGAAAGACGCAAAGATAACTGAGGAGACACAGAAGTCAAGACACCATGAAGTGAGCTACCTGCAACTTCTTCACCTTCACGTTGCTCCCACTGTTTTTTAATTCATTTAGATAAATGTAAATGTGTTCAGTATCATTGCCATCACAACTCCATCATCACTGAAACACTTATTTTCAAGTCTTTTATCCAACATTCTTTATGCTGTTATTTTCATTATGCCTTTATCTATGTCTGTCTGTTTTCAAATTTAAAGTGCTTGTTGTTCATTTTTATAAATAATTTATTTCAAGTTGTTTTCTTTTCATCCTTGTTCATGTTATTTTTATCACACTGTTATTTTTTGTCAACTGTCTACTGCAGTAAAATCTAACTGAAGCTATCTTCAGCTTGTATTAATCAATAATGTTACAACAGAATGGTGCAGTAATGAGTCCTAATATATTACCCCTCCTAGCATACCAACTCAAAGTCTGTGGGATTTTTGAATGAGATTTTGGGTTGAAGCCTAAAAAGAGGTCTATGGAGACAAAACAAGCTTCTAAGCTCCTTACATATTATTCATTTTGATTTTGAAATACTTGAAATCTTGTTATTTTGAAAGCTTTGCAAGACATGCCAAAAAAGGAGTTGCTAAGAAGTGGTTAATGCCAACAACAGCTTTTGCCCAGGACATGTCATATCATCAATGTAGCATTTTTGAAAAACTATGAAAGATGCTTAATTGACACAGTCATGACCACTAACTTTAATAATATTAAATAGGGTTGGGATGATACGCGTTTCTCCCAATTAGATTTTTTGCAATTTTTTTTTTAGGCGCCAATTCGATTTAGATTGCGATTCTTTGATATTGTCAGTTTTTGCCATCTTTAGTTAGCTTTTATAACACCAGCGAAAAAGATGAACAATGATGATGCGTACAGACTATACCAGGAGAAATACACATCACATGTGAGTCCGTTTTTAGGATTTATTCAGCTATATATTTTACCCAGCTGTTTATACTCTCTCTTCAAAAGCCTAAATTGCATTTAAAAGTGTTTTATTAACACAGACTAAAATGAAGCATTTAAATTTGGAAAAAAATTAACTTTTGAACAAATTTTTTTTTACTGTATGTAACTGACAGTTACATACATCCCCAAGGAAGGTAAAAGTTGTGGTCATTTGTAAAGATTATCTTGAAGAACAAAAGATTCTTTTTTTGCCGCCACAGAGTTTATTTTCAACAGTAATACAAAACCTGTAGATAACCCATAAACTTTTTCCATGGAGTCTGTTCAGTGCTAACTTCAAGTCTGGTGTCATGAAATGGAGTCATCCCTGCACCATCTGTAGCTAATCTGCATGTGTTTCATCAAACTAAATGTTCAACAGGATAGTTTCTCAATTATTAATGTGATAATTTCTTAGTCATAATAATCACACTCTCATTGTTATTATTCATCTCAGTTATAATTGTTATGTCATCATTTATGTTATTTTAGTAGACTTTTTTTTTTCCATCAGCCATATTCTATGACTGGTTTTGAACACTTTTGTAATGAAAACAAGCCTTGTGTTTAATGTGACCCTTTGTGACAATACTTCAGGCATTCAAAGCATGTGATTCTTCAATGGTTTCGCAGAATGCTGTTGAGAATGCAACAGAGATGGAAACCAAGCATGTAACAACAATAACATTTGTCCATAGATGTTTGTATGTTCAAATGTCTGTTATGTTCACTCTCTGTGTCAATGTATTAATCCATCTGTGTGACATTTGAAAGGCAAACTCAACCCAAATAAGACATAAGCAACCAAGCAACGTCATACCCACAACCCAGCCTGAACAAATATGATCAGGAATTCACTTAAACACAGCAACTCTGCTGGTCTGAAAATTTAAGACACTTATACCATCAAAAGCAGAGCTAAAACTACTTTTAGATGGCTGAATAATTTCTTGTGGCCTCATCTGTAGTGGTCAATTGTCTTGCTTCCTCACTTTGGACTGCTTTTCAAAACATCTGTCTGTTCTGACTTACCCCACTTAAAACAGGTCTGATATGAAACAAACAATGTTTCTGAAAGTAAGAAAAAAATCTCTCTCAGTGGACTAAGGAATCAGGTTTAAGAGTTATATATGCCCAATGTCGCAGACCACTTGCAGTAAGATAAATATTTGGGTTGATTTATGCCATATAGTGGTATTACATCTGTGTGCTTGACAGTTTGTTATTTCTAAGAAAATTAGGGCACTTTATATGAATGATATGAAATTATGATAATGAATAAAGAATAATAATGAGTAATGAATAATGAAAACGTTATTACAGATTAGTTTCATTAACTAGTTGGGGAGAAGATGTTCATTGACATTGTTAAAAATCGTATCGCTTTATTTGGAAAATGATCAATGCATGCATCTTTATTTGTCTTCACTTCTGACCCATCTTTCTTCTTTCTCTGTCTTTAGGATAACAACAAATCAAGTACTCAGAGTCTAAGTGACACTGGCTACTCCTCAGATGGGATCTCCAGCTCTCATGGAGAGATTACCGGCCAAATTCGGGAGGAAGGAATCAAGCTCAGTGAAAGAGGGGCTTCAATACCCTCAGATATCACCAAGCTTGAAAGCTCCATGAAGCCTCTGCTAGAGTCAAAGACAGTCTCAGACCAGAAGCACAGGCCACATTCACTGTCTGTGGGGCATGAGCGAGATGCAGACGATGACGCCGCAAGGGATGAATCAGAAGACGACCTCAGTTGTAAGCTTCGCCATGACTATGTGGAAGACAGCAGTGAAAGTGGTCTCTCACCGCTGCCTGTAAGACAGAAGAAATCACATAAAGATGCTACAGATGAAGACTTTATGAGGAGACAGATCATGGAGATGAGTGCTGATGAAGAAGAGTCAGAGGAACACGGGACCCAGAAGAGTAAAAGGGGACATAAAACGAGTGGGGATCTCAGCAAAGAAAGACGGCGACTGTCTCAGCACTCAAATAGTTTTGAGGAAGATACTAAATCATCAGATAGTGCTTATAAGGCAAATGAAGAAGAAGAGGTTGTAATGGCTGGCGGCCTTAGGCGATTTAAGACTATTGAGCTGAATAACACCAACAGCTACAACCGAGAAATGGAGCTCAGCACTGAGCACGACTTGCGAGAACCAGAGCTGGAGATGGAAAGTCTGACTGGGTCACCTGAGGAACGGTCCAAGGGAGAATATTCATCTACTCTTCCTGCTACAACTCCTAGTTACACCTCTGGAACATCCCCCACATCTGTGTCATCCATGGAGGATGACAGTGACAGCAGCCCAAGTCGTAGGGCGAGACTGGAGGAGGCAAAGCAGCAGAGGAAAGCTCGACATCGGTCTCATGGGCCACTATTGCCTACTATTGAGGATTCATCGGAGGAGGATGAGCTAAGAGAGGAAGAAGAACTTCTTAGAGAACAAGAACAGATGAGAGATCTTGAGCAGCAGAGGATACGAAGCACTGCACGAAAAACAAAGAGGGACAAAGAAGAGTTAAGGGCTCAGAGACGCAGGGAAAGATCGAAAACTCCCCCAAGCAATCTCTCTCCTATTGAGGATGCATCACCAACAGAGGAGCTAAGGCAGGCAGCAGAGATGGAGGAACTGCACAGATCATCATGTTCTGAATATTCACCATCCATGGATTCAGAGGCAGAGGGCTTTGAGATGACTGGCGGAAAATTGTACAAATCAGGAAATGAATATAACCTTCCAACTTTCACATCACTCTACTCCCCAACAGAGAAAACATCAGCGACATCACCACCTGATAAAACACTCAAGAGTGCAGAGGAGGTCTATGAGGAGATGATGAAGAAAGCACAGCTCATGCAGAGGCAAGGAAAAACAGTTAATCAACAGACAGGTGTCTCTCAGCCTGAAAGTAAACATCATCTCGATACAGGGACCCCCCTTACCCCTGGTTCTAGTCCAACACAGATTACAGCACCAATATCTTTCTCTACAGGTAGTGATCCAAGAATTGCAGGAATTCATGCAGCTCAACATCTGTCTAAAGAAACACAAAATAGGATGATGACACAGAGTGCCAAAATTGAAGGTGTTGTTGGAGTTGCAACAACCAAAGCCCAAGTTAGTCAGACCACCACAAGACAGGCAGGCAGCACAGTGCCAGCTGGCAACCGAGCAAGCTCTCAGAGGCCAACACAGGCATCTCCTGACCCTGGAGCTTCCTCCCTTACCTCCAAAGTCTTTTCTCTTTTCAAAGGTCCTAGTCCTCCAGTCTCTCCCACCACCTCGCCAGTACAAAGTCCAACACATATGTCACCTGTCAGGCCCACTGGTGGTAGTGGCAGACAGCTGCCCTCTATACCTGGTGGTTCTGCATCAGCGGCATCTCATGTTGCTCAAGTACCTCAAAGGGCAAATGCACCACGTCTCTCACGACAACAGTCCTCACAAGATTCTCCAGTGATGGTGATAACACTGAGCTCTGACATTACTACTCCTACCAAGCCTCTTACTGTAAATTCTTCCACTTCCCCTTTGTCATCACCAACACAGGCCACTTGTAAAACCTTGTATAGCTCAAAGCCCCCTGGGACAAGTTCCCCAACATCACCACAAATGCATCCGTCACAGCAGTCTCCAAAACATTATTACTCCCAAAATGTCGAAAAAGTAAATGTTGGCATGAGCACTGTGACCACAACTGCACAAAGTTTGTGTAAAAGTTCTAGTAGTCCAGGATCTTCAAAAACTATCAGTCTTAGTCAAACACATCAGGGCACCAACGTGGTAGACCTTAGAGCCCCAATGAGGCCAACCCCTATCATAATGACAGACCAAGGAATGGACTTAACATCCCTCGCCTCTGACACAAGAAGATACTCTGTAGGGACAGAGCAGTCACCTGTTCGACACACAGCAGTCCAACCACTTATAATGAATCTAAATGCACAGGAGCAGACACATATATCTTTATCAACACCCACGACAGTTAGCATAACAGTTGCAGGGTCAATGTTTATGTCCCAGCCCAAACAACAGGTCGTGTACGGAGATCCTTTGCAAAACCGTGTAGATTTGGGGCAGGGTGTTGGGTCTGCTGTTTGTCTATCACAAACTAAAATAGCAGTTAGTGATCCATCTATCCCCAAAATTGATGCCTGCCTTGAAAACCTGAACATACAACAGCAACAACTTCAGTTACAGCAACAGAAGCTTCTACAGCAACAACAACTTCTTGAACAGCAGCTTCAGCAACATCAACAGCAATCCTCTTTTGCTCGTTACAATTTAGCAAACCAGGTTCAGCCTCTGCTAATGAAAAAAGATCTAGTAGTCAGTCAGACAAGTAGTGCTCAGCCTGTAGTTACTGCTAGTGCCATTCCAAGAGTTTCCCCTCTGGCCCCACCTGTTCCTGCTCCGAATGCTCCCCATGAAATCTATGGTGGAACTGCCTTAGAGCTAAAAAACAAACCAACAGTAATTAACTTATCGACAGGTAAGCCCCATGTCATGATGGTGCAACTTGATGAGAGTAACACATCACAAGGTAGCACAGTGACTCAACTGGTAAAGCAAGAGGAGCCTCCCCCCGCTCCCCAGGTCTTGGATCTCACTGGACAGATCAAGCCAGAAAATCAAGTGGCTTGTTGTGATGTTGTTTACAAGTTGCCCTTTGCTGGTTCCTGTTCAGGGTCACTCACCCAGAAGCCTACAACAGTGGCCTCAGACAAAAACCCCATAACAGAAGCCTCTCAAGCAGTGCAGCCTCCCCACCTACCACAGTACAATGTCAGCCAACAACAACACCAGCCCCAATCTTCACAAGGTGGGATTCAGGAACATAAACCCCACCTACCACCTGGAGTCCCCTCAGGAAGAATTCAGCCCTCCATGTCTGACACTAATTTGCCTTCGATGACAGATACTAGTCGCTATCAGAGTAATCCTCAGGGGGGTCTGGCAGTGGATCTTAGCAGCATGAATCAGGCATATGATGGAGGATACCTTGGTGTAGGAGCACAATATGGATCATACACAGACTTGCGTCATCAGGGAGACTTTGCTGGCCCATCATTACCCCTCCGTAGGTATGGCTCCATGTCAAATATCAATTCTGACTATGCTTATGGTTCTCGGGACCCCTCAGGCTCACCAGACGCCAATCTAGCTCAGTATAGTGCGACCACTGCTAGGGAGATTAGTCGCATGTGCGCAGCTCTTAACACAGTAGACCAGTATGGAAATCGGTATGGAACTAAGCCAGAACTGATTCAATATGGGGCTGGAAGGGGCGGATCTTTGGCTAGACTAAACCTCCAGCAAAGTTTAGCATCAATAAGAGCAAACTTACTGTATGGCCCAGATGGAAGAGCTACAGCAAATGGCCAAACCCTGACAAATCTACTCAATGCTAGACAAGCAAGTTTGCGCGCCTTGTATCCTGCTGCTATGAGAGGAGGTGATGGCATGATTTATTCCACAATAAACACTCCAATAGCCTCAACCTTGCCAATAACCACCCAGCCTGGCTCTGTCCTGCGACCAATGCCCAGAGGGATTTACAGAACTTACCCTACAGGTGTAACTGCTGTACCATTAGCAAGCCTTACTCGGTTACCTCAAGTGACTCCGAGAATGCCACTATCCACACAAGGACCATATTCTTTCCCTCCTCCAAATCAGTATCCTTCTTCAGCTGCACCCTCAGTAGCTATGCCTGATGCAGGCAGTTCACACCAGGAAACTCCTGTATACCTTGGAAAGCCCTTAACGACAGTTGCTCCACAAACAGCTGCCACAGTTCCACCAATCCAAGCTGCACCACAATTAGGAACTCAAAATGTGCCAGTAACAAGTATTCAAACCATGCCAGAACAAAAGATAGACCACACTCAATTTACTTTACAGAGTGTGTCTCAAGTGCAAGGTCAGCCTCCAATTGTCCAGCCAGTCCAGGCCCAAATGCAACCACAGCAGTTGCCTGCCCAAACAGAACCTTTATCTTTGACTCAAACCCAAACCCAATCCATCAGTCAAACTCAAGCATTAGTTCTACCACAGGGCCAGCAACAAATAACAACCCATGGTACTGCCCAAGCTCAGACTCCCAAACTCTCTCCCCCCGCCGATGCGCAAAAAGGAAAGGATGATGAGAAACTGAGTCAGCAACAAGAGCACGTGCTGCAACTTGAGCGAGAGCGTGTTGAACTTGAAAAACTGCGACAGCTTCGCCTACACGAAGAGCTTGAAAGAGATCGGATGGAGCTTCAGAGACACAGAGAAAAAGAACAGCTAATTGTTCAACGAGAGATTCAAGAACTGCAGACAATTAAACAGCAAGTCCTTCAACAACAGCAAGCTGAGCGGGAAACACAGCTTATTATGCAAAGGGAGCAACTAGCTCAGCAGAGGATGCACCTTGAACAAATTCAGTCTCTGCAGCAGCAGCTCCAGCAGCAGTTAGAGGAGCAGAAAAGGCAAAAGACAGCAGCAGTGGAGGCAGCTGCAGCTGCTGCAGTGGCAGAGGCAGCTGCAGCATCAGCAGCAGCAGCAGCAGCTGCAACATCTGCCCAGGGTGCTATTCAGGGTGTTGTTGTTGGAGGAGCCCCCCCTCAAGGATTCATAATCTGTGATCAGAGTGGAAGAGTTATTCAACAAGAGGGACAAAGTGTTCAATTTTGGCAGGACGGACAACTTGTCCAAGCTGTAATGGCTCCCCGACCCATTCAAAGTTCTGCTTCTGAAATGTCTTTGAGGAGCAGTGAAAAACTAGCAGATTCCAAGATGATCAAAAAGCAGAATTCAATGCCTCGGCTGAGGGATGGCTCCGAGGAGGATTCTTCGAAGAGGATCACAGATAGCTGTGTGCAAACAGATGATGAAGAGGGGGAGGACAAATTTGTCAACAGGCGAAGAAGAACCAGGCGCATTGCAGACTGCAGTGTGCAGACTGATGAAGAGGACCAGGGTGAATGGGATCAACAGCCTGTAAGGCGCAGGCGCTCCCGTGTATCAAAGCACTCTGAATCTAGTGGGGAGGCTAAATCAGATGGGTCATCTAAAGTGGCTTCTTCAAGTATAGCCATTCAGACTACTAACGATTCCTCTTGCCAAACAGAGTCAGACCAACTAGGCAGGATTTCCCCGGCAATCCACATTACCATGGCAGAGACCTCGAAGGTTGACCTGTTGCATTACATAGCAGCCCCAGAGAGAACCCACAAAGGGGAAAGCCTTGCCTGTCAGACAGAACCAGAGTCTCAGTCTCAGGGTGTTGTCGCACCTCAGCTTAGTGTTCCTACAACTATCAGTCCATACTCAACAAGTTTGCATATAGTAGGAGCAAATACGTCTGATCCAACTTCTCCTAGACTTCAAGGGGTTGCAAAATTCGAGAGGAGAAAACCAGACCCCCTGGAAATTGGCTATCAGCAACAAAATGAATCTCCATCTCGCCAGCCTCCTAAATCTCCCCAGGTGCTATATTCCCCTGTGTCTCCATTGTCTCCTCATCGAATGCTAGAGACTACATTCGCCTCCCAGGAGAAACTAAATAAAGCCCACGTTACCCCCCAGCAAAAGGCTTTTACTGCTGAGTCACCTCAAAGGCATCAGAGCCTACCAAGACCGATAAAAAGTGTACAACGCTCCATGTCAGATCCTAAGCCTCTCAGCCCAACATCAGAAGACCCAGCCAAGAGCAGATTCTCACCATATCATCAGCAAGCTGTTTCCAATAGCCAGGTACGATATTATTCATTTTCCTTTCGAAAATAACACATCGTCTTACTTAAATAGTCATGTATTACCAAACAACCAAGAAAATGATTTCCGTCTTGTCATTTTTTCAATTGGTTACACTAAATAAAGTGCTTCCTTCAGACAAAGCTACAGCCACTGATATACAAATGAAAGCAAAAACTAGAGTGACAAATTATATTTACTGATTTCATAACATAAAGAACATATTTCCAAAAAAATATTTTGTGTTAATAAATGTAAAATCCATTACCTTTAAATTTTAAATAAGGCTATAAACTGTTCTTTGTCACACAAAAGCAAGTGTTTTGCAGTTCTGATGCTAGTGACAAACCCTGGTCAAACAATTCACAATTACTGCCTGTAACATGTAGACCAATCTTTGTTTAGACATTAATGATCAAACAGGATCTGGCACTGAGAGGGTGACAGAATGTTCTTTGGAGAGCAGCTAGCCATGCCAAAAAAGCTTTTCCCATCATCCGTTTCTCTTACATCCCCTCTCTCACTTTTCCTTGTTTTGCTATTTTGGTCTGTTATCTTCCCTTTTTTCTCTCTCACTGTTTTGGCTTCTGTTTCTTGCAAACAATTCAGAGTTGCTAGGGGATGTACAGCGAAGAATCCTCATGGTGTCTTGTTTTTCTGTCTGATTAATGGAATTTGGTTAGAGTGTATACAACATTTCTGTGCTTACTAACTCAGAAAATAGAATTACATTTTTCAAGCGTGTAAATAACAGCAGCCCTCTTTGATATCTCTTTTTTTAATCATCACAGACAAGTGCTGCACAATTTAAAGTGTATGACTTGATATGATTAGTGGTTAGCAACCAGGCACCCCATGTATTTGCTTCTGCCGGTCCAGGTTCGAATCCCGCCTGTGACCAGTTTGCAGAGTGTCTTCCCCTACTCTCTCACCCCCTTTCACAAGCCTATCCACTGTCTCTCTCCTATTAATAAAGGCACAAAATGCCCAAAAAATACATTAAAAAAAAAAAAAAAAAAAAAAACAGATGTTTTCCTTCCCAGCATTGCTTTAGTTCAATAAAAGTCACTGGCATTAATATGGCATGAATACATAACAAACTACATATGAAGTGGGGTAGCAACTGGAACTGTTCAAGTCACAAGATTTAAGTTTGATTCTGAACAGTTGCCAATTTTTAGGAACATTTGTTTAGTAAAACAGGTTATATGGATCAAATGTTAATCAGAAGGTACTAAGGTTTACTTGAATGTCCCAGAGATGACTCCAATGACAGCAACAACTGAGTATGTTATTTCATGTTGTTCATTCAGACTTAAATAGAAATTACTGTTAATGGAGTTGAATTTTATTGGAACAGCTTTCAAAAAATGAGTCTTGAAATACTAATGAAGCAATCACTCCTCTATTTCAAAACATTATTAAAATTACATTATCTGACGTATTTAGCTGCAGAATGAGGAATTGTACAGAATGTGTCAGTTACCACTGGTACAGCATTGGTCTTTTTTTCATAAAAAGAACAATTTTACAGTTCTGTGTTTCCTGGTCTGTCTTTCATTCTTGTAGCAGATGGCCTCCCTGCAGCAACAGAACTCCCACATGAGAAAAGTAAAGAGGACCCTTCCCAGCCCACCTCCAGAGGAAAGTCCACTCCCCATTGTTACTCCAGCACAAATGTACAGCTCTCCTGGTATGCCACAAAGAGTTCTTCCTAGACCAGCCCAGGGGGTCACCAAGGCAGGCTTGCTCAGTGAACTAAAAGCAGTGGAACAAGAGTCGTCAAAGCTTCGTAAACAGCAGGCTGAACTGGAAGAAGAAGAGAAAGAGATTGATGCCAAGCTTCGGCACTTAGAGTTGGGCATCACTCAACGAAAAGAGACCATGGTGAAGGAGAGGGAAAGAAGAGAGCTGGCCTACCTGAGATGTATGGGTGACGCTCGGGACTATATGTCAGACAGTGAACTCAATAATCTCAGGATTGCTGCTGCAACAGGAACCTTTGATGCTAATGGTCTTCTTACAAGGCCTAGCACTGCACCTATGAGTCAGTTTACCAATGATCTCAACTCAGCCTCCCAGTATCCTTCAACATCATCCTATATGTCTTACCCTTACCCCTCAAATCAACAATCAATGCAGCAGCAAGGCCCAGCTTACCAACAGATAGGTTTCCAACCTCCCCAGTACCCTTCATCTGCACCTCAGCCAGGTACATTCCAGCCACACCCCCCACCTGGCCCTGGCTACCAGAACCAAGGAAACTATTCCTCTCGCATGTATGGCCAGTCCTCCTACCAGACAGACCTGGGTATGCAGCAGCATGGCATTCAGGGCTTCCACACACCAGGTCAGCCATTGCCAGGCCAAAGCCTTCCTTACCCCAGCCACAGCTCCTATCAACCTGGTCTCTCCTACCAGCCCCAAGCAGAGATACTTACTGTCCATCAAAGACCACGTCAGACATCCTTGGCTGACCTTGAGCAAAAACTCCCAACCAACTATGAGGTCATCAGCAATCCAGCTGTGTCTGTAGCTACATCAGCTCCAGATACCAACTTTGGCCCTATGTACAGCAATGCATACGGACAATATCGCCCCCCAGAGCCAGGCCTGACTCACTCTGTAGACAGCCCAACTTCTGCCTATGCAACAGATGGACTCTACACCTCTAATCTAGAGCAGAATATTCCAAGGAACTACGTCATGATTGATGACATCAGTGAGTTGACAAAAGACAACACAGGACAAGCCACTGATGCTTTAGGCCACCCTGTGGGAGGACGGTATCGCAGTGAGAATGGTCCTGCTCGGGCAGGTGGCTATGGTAGGCCTGAAGATGAACCAGTTGATGCTTATGGTAGACCTACAGGCACAACAGGGTACCAGAATACAGCAGACAATCGCGCTAGCACCACAGGCAGTGGAGGCTCTTCCTATTACTATGATGATTACAAACACTCATCTCGGAGCAGCTCCGGTAGCCACAAGCTCAATCCAAAAAATCTAGCCCCCGCAGTCTCATCTAAACGTAGTAAGCATAGGAAGCAGGGAATGGAGCAGAAGATTTCTAAATTCTCCCCTATTGAAGAAGCGCGAGATGTGGAATCTGACCTTGCCTCATACACCATGACTACAGCAACAGGGGGCAGTTGTACAGTTGTGTCCAGATCGAAGAAGCTTCAAGATGATGGCAGTTATGGGATGAAGAAAAATGTTTATGACCAGCAGAAATATTATGGCACTGAGGAGGAGGAACGCATGTATAGTTCTGGTAGATCCAGGTCTACTGGGTATGGTATGGACAAGATTTCCTCCAGAGATGCCACAGGCCACAGAAGTAAATCCTACGAAAGGGATGCAATGGAACGGTCCCAGAGAGGCAGCCGTAGTGGAAGGCCTCCCATGCGCCAGAATTCAGAAGAGGAGAGCCCGCTTAGTCCAGTTGGAAAGCCTGTAGGCATGGGAAGGGGCTCTGGAATAGCAGATGCTCATGATGTGAGGAACCAATACGGCTCAAGCCACTCATTGCCAGATGTGCAAGACCATCACAAGAAAGATCTGCCCAGGAGTCATGTCTATAAACCAGATGACCCTTACCTCGTAGATGACATGCACTGTGCTGTTTCTGACAGTGAAGGTAACTGGTGCTGAACAATCAGTGCTGCCTGATGTTTGTTGATTTAATTTGTCCTGGAGACTGCATGCAAAGTGTTGGAGTTTAAGAAGAGCACAATAACTCTTTTTGTGTTGTTGGTGGAGTTTTTTAAGTTGTATTCTAAGCCAAAATTGCCTGGTTTGTACCTATATTTTGCACACTATTTTTGAGTGAAAGGTTATTTTTTTCTGTTGGACACTGTAAAAGTTGCATGGCTCTTGGCTATAGAGCATATTTTTCCTTTTTTTCTTCTTTTTTTGCATGGCATCAATGTGCATGCTACTTCTATCTCCCAGTGGAACTGAACTGACAGATGTTGTTTGTGTTGGTTCAAAAGCTTATCATTTAGGACAAGAGGAGACTGATTGGTTTGAGAAGCCAAGGGAGGCACGCTCTGACCGCTCAAGACATCATGGAGGTGGAGGTCACTCATCCTCGGGTAGGCGTAGTAAACACACCTATCATGATTATGATGAACCTCCAGAAGAATACGGTCCCCAGGATGAGTACAACCAACAACGTCATCCCTCCTCTACATCCCGAGAACACCGACACCATGGCAGTGGCTCTGGCAGGCACAGCTCTTCTCGTCACGGCTCAGATGATCCCAGATCCTCCCGTTCTTCCAGGACACACCCCAAAGACCCATCAGGCCGCGCTGATGGCAGGACCTCCACATCTGCACAAAGAAGAAGTGGCCAAGACTCCCGCTCTGCTACAGCAAGCCCTCGGAATTCAGGTGACTTTTCAAGGGAATCACCCTCAGGCCATCACCATGGAACTGGGGGCCGGAGCCAGAGGCCACAAGGAGAACGTGCAACCTCTAGAAGACAGGATCCATCTGCAGCAGGACATAAAGCACAGCAGCAGCCCCCACAGGGCCATGCTGGGCAGCAGCGTCCAGGTAGCCAAGGCCAGGCTGGGAGACCTGCAGGCTCTGAGCAATATGATGGTAACCAACAAACACATCAGCAAGCTGCACAACAGCAGCAGCAGCAGCAGCAGCAGCAAACACCCCAGCACAGCCAGACGCCTCAGAGCAGCCAGCCACCAGCAACAGGAGCAGGAACAGCACAGCAACAACCCAAACCCAGCCAAGCCCAGCCTCAGGGCCGCCAGCCAGGAGTAGGGTCAGCAGCAGGGCAGGCGGTTGCCACAGTGAGTAGATCTCCTCAATTTCTTTATTTCCATGATAAAATTTCACTTTTGATCATTTACAGCTACTACGTATTATCTTGTGTTTGACTGCAGTTTAATTTCAAATAATCCATGGTGGCCAGACAGACTGGCCTTGTAATGTAATATTTTATTGTGAAGCACTTTGTGGCTTTTGCTTTATATAGATGCGGCATACATACATTTTACAAACTTACTGACATACTTCAATTCATATAATACACTTGCTGCCATTTCTCTTCAAGGAGTCATATAATGGTTTTATTAATAACAATAATAATGATAATACATTTTATTTATAAAGTGCCTTTCATGACACCCAAGGACATTGACATTATATATCTTTGGGGCCTCTTGAGTGAGGATTTGGTTTAAGTTGAGAAAATGTAAGTCATTAAAAGGGCCTGCTGCTAATCCTATTAAGAAATGCGTTGAGGTTGTAGTTGAGTTTTCAGCATTACCTCCCAATACCATGAATATGTTTAAAATTCTAATGATAGAAAGCCATCCTTATTCAAAACAGTTATACATGAAGAAGTTGTGTTTCTTAATGATCTCTTGGATAACAATAAAGGACTTTACCTTATGGACAGATTAGTAATACACTGTTAAAGGGAAGTTTACTGACTGCATAAATGTGTTGATTTTGTAGACTAGTGTTCAGCTCAAGTCTCCCACTCACTTAGAATTTGTATGTAATGATACATGGAGAGCATTGTCCCCACTTAGTAGAGACTGTAGTTACATGTCAAATTACTTCGGTTTCAAGCACGAGTACACCGTAATTAACTTTAATCTAGCCTATGTTGAAATTCAGATGTAACATTTTAGGAAAAATAGCTCTGATGCAGCACAACCTCACATAAAAAGAGAAAGTAGTTCCTAAGCAAACAAGTTTAATAGAACCCTTTACATATTCTCCTTTTTTCATGGCCAAACTGTTTTATATGTTATGGCACACCTTTGAAATAATGGATCAACTGAAGATGCTCTGTATTATATATTGTGCCTTTTTTTCTCTACACATTTTTTTTTACTTTTCATGTACTTATAGTATTTTTTATATCCACTCACATATATATTATTGCCTGTACTTGTTACAAAAGGTATTTTTCATGTGTTTAAATAGTAGACTCAAACCATAAAATACCAAATGTTCAATTTTGTTTTAAACATGGAAATTAAATGTATGGTTAATTTTAAACATACTGGATCTGTTTCCATCGGCTTGGCTGTGCTCCTGTCCTCAGATTTGGAAGCTGACCATCTGCTGGCTTTGTGAGCACTTGGGTTTTCTCAGTTAAAGTCTTGAGAGGGAAAACAGGGAAGAAAATAATATATACTAGAGATGTATTTACTAATATTAAAAATAGATGTAACAGCTGAATTTTTCATACTAGAAAATAACAAGCTCTGTCACATTTCGATGATGTGTCAACTTTATGATGTACACCATGTCTATACCAACTGTTTATTTCAAAAGATTATATTAGCTTACTCTCGTTAGGTCAGGTGCTTTAACAAGCTCGTCACACACAAGCAAAGCACACGGTAATGATCCAAGCTAACTGTTTTACTATCATTTACATTAAAGTCTAACAAATGCTCTTCAGTATCAGCACTTGCCAATAGTGTAGTTGCTGCTGTAGAGATAGATTTTTGTAAGAGGCTCAGAAAATAGACCTTTGGGTTGTTTTTTAAGACCATCAGTGGAGCAGGTAGCCCATTTGGCTCTAATACTCAGTATAGCTCTGAGCAGCAGTGGAGCAAAACAAACATGGTGGACCGGCACTCAAGCAAACTGGAGCTCGGGGTGGAGTTTCAAACTCTCTGCACAGATTCACCTACAGACGATAGGCTGCAAGCTGGCTGCATAATAATCACAAAAGAACATTTTCAGTGGGGCTTTGACACATTTAGGCCACACACAAATTGCAGGGACTTTCTAACTCACATATTTTCAGGGTTGCTAGACTGTTGTTTATGTGTATTTGGGAGCGAAATGTGTTTTCCATTATATGACTCCTCTAAATCTTGGGAGGGGGGATCTCGATACGTCCGTATATGCCTTTTGTGGTTTGAAACAGAGAAAATGCTCATTTTAGAAACTCCTGCTTGGATGGAGATTCTTAGAACCTCTTAAATGTTCACATGTACATGGGAAACATTAAAATGTGGATTTGAAACTGTATGCCAGTTGCCTCTCTGCGACATCACTGTCCGATGTTATGGCTGCTCTTTACATGAGAATTTCGACATGACAGACATTAGTACTTTTGCCAGTTTCAACACTGATTTATCTGGCTTAGTAAATGCTGACACAAAGACCCACAGTTTCTCTCCCACTTTGTTGAAGCTTCATACAACCCTCAGATGATACAAAGCATGCTGATGTTTTAGATGAAACATGGGGCCTGTACTACGAAGCTGGATTAAGTCATCCAGGATAACTCTGCGACATCTCGCTAAACTTCACCGGATCTCCGTCATCCGGATCTGCTATACTACGAGGCTCGTTATCAACTCGATAAGTGAATACGGCTGGGATCTGTGTGCGCTCACATAAAATGGGCGTGGTTAGTGGCCACCGGAGCATTTTCCACAATGGAGAAGAGAGCAGCCTACTTCACGGCGGAGGAGCAGCAAATAATCCTGCAAAAGTATGAGGAGTACCGCAGTATTATCCAGGCAGGGAGCAACACGAC
This sequence comes from Scarus forsteni, assembly GCA_036419115.1. Taxonomy (NCBI): domain Eukaryota; kingdom Metazoa; phylum Chordata; class Actinopteri; order Labriformes; family Labridae; genus Scarus; species Scarus forsteni. The sequence goes on from JAZDUH010000152.1 coordinate 31,573,802, forward strand.
TGTAGCCGCGGGAAGCCGGAGGGATTGCCGGCACATTTTCCACATTTTCCTTCCTTTTTCCAGAAACACAAATCGCTTAAAATGTAATAAAGAACTCGTCCACATTAAACCAAAATTATGTAATTAAATAGTCTTTTGAATGGTGATGAATAATTATCTTTTTTTATTTTAAATGTAATATAATTAGCCTAAATATAATATTTAATTTCACTTTTAGTGTACTTTGGATCTAAAACAACATTTTTCCCATTGTCATGATCCACCACTATTGGACAGTGTAAAACATTTCCTCTTTTTTGTTAATTAAAATAATAAATGGACAGTGTTGATAACACTGGGATAAATCTATGAATGAAATTAAACGTAAATTAGATATTTAAAAATATTTCTTCAAACTAAATTATGTCCCTCAGTTTCATGGTGTTACTACCAAAATTTGGAGATCATATTACATTAGACAACATTTGAGATATGATGATTACTTATGTAATTGTAATTGAACTTTAAACCAAAATTATTGTTACTTGACTTTATCCATAATAAAGTTCAGTACAATTATCAGCATGTGTTGTCTTTTCTCAGAAGTAAACATCCTCGGATCAAACGTTATCACTGACATTGAGAAATAAAGTCAAATAGTTTGAATTAAACAAGTTACTGTTTTATTTCATGGAGTTTTGTCAGCAGTCTTCAGATGTTGTGATATGTGCCTTTAGATTAATATTATTGCTTTCATGAATCTGTGATTGTAACCTAAAATATGTTAACACCAATGACAGAAATAACATAAAAATACTTACAAGAACGATTTTTCTGTGTCCATTATTGTTGCTAAAACATCATGGTCAACATACTAATAAATACTCTACATTTGTCTAAACGCAATTAATTTTTTTAACTTGTTTGACCAGGAAAATCACATTCATATTTTCCAAATGACCTTAGTGCATTATTTGCCACGTCAGGCTCCAGCAGGTCACAGATGTATAGAAGTCCCTCCCATAAAAATCTGTACCTCTCGTACAAGATTTCTTCTGGTAAATCAAGCCGATTACTTCTGTCTCGAAAAAAACGCTCCCGATGAAGCGCTCCTCTTACAATTTGTGCACCGACATTAACCGGTTCTGGCAGAAATGGGCAAGCCATTTTCCAAGACAGCAAATTGGTGACTGTGCGGTCTTTTATGCCCGCCCGAGAGAACCGATTGGTCAGCTGGCGGTCTGTCACACCCCGTGAGCTCTTATCCTGGAACTTAACCTGCTCCGGACCAGGTTTGGCGTTCAGCATCAGTTACCGGGGCAACTTGCCTGGATAAAAAGAGATCCACATACGTAGTGCGGAAAATCCGAAACTTATCCAGGAAGTTATCTCTCTAAGAGCTAATCCAGCTTCGTAGTACAGGCCCCAGGTGTGACTGTTTACAAAGTGACTGTTTCAGCTGTGAGTGGTTTTTCTGTCTGTTTTTGGCAACTGCTGCAAACAAAAGCAAGATTCTCAGGAATGGTTAATTAGTTTTTATCATCAGCGTCAGCAATAGCTCAACAAATATTCTCTTGGATTGAAAACTAGGGGGGGAAACATTAAACAAGAAAAGAAAAAGTTAACATCAACCAACATGGTCACAAGCTAAAACGTAACAGAGTTCGGACTTCAGGTTGGTGGACCAACGTTAGACTCATGCATATTTATGTGAACAAAGATGTTTCTAAAGATTCAACACTGGATCATTTTACAAAAAGATAAAAACCTCAGTTTTTACAGTTAACTACCCTCAGTTTTTACAGTTAACTACCCTCATGCTGCTTTTGCCATCGTTATTAAACTTTGCCCTAACTCTTTGTTTCTTTCAATCAATTAATAGCAGCCCAAAGTGGATGCTACACCTGCAACATCGGCCCCAGGAATGAAACCCACAGCAGGAGTGCCAATAGCACCTCAAGCTACGAAAACACCAACGCCCCCTCTGACAGGCATTGGTAAGTTTGAGGTGGTACAACACTATGCAGTCAGCAATAACCACAGGAAAATGAAGACATGACAGTCGCCTTGTTTGTTTTTGTTCTCTAAAAGGCTCCAAGGCAGCTCCTGTTGGGATTGGTAGCAAACCTGGAGGTATTGGCAGTGCCGCAGCAGGACAGCCACCTGCTGAAGGGGAAAATGTTCTCACCAAAATCCTGCAAGGAGGGGCAGCTGAGCAAGCAGGAAAACTGGGAGATGGTACAGTCATGAATAAATTAACACCTAAAACTCAAATACAGCATCACTTGGGATTTAAGTTTTTAAGCCAGTGACTTGCTGCTCCTATTGGCATTAATAATTCCACAAAAGCCGAAATGCAAGACCGCCAATATTTTTAATATCATGTAAATCTTACTTTATGTGTTTTCCTCTTTTTCTTGCACTCACAGCATTATCGGGCCTGGGGAAGAAGTTCACATCGTTTTGGTAAACTGAACAGGAGGGTGAGTGCTTATATAAATTAATATCTTTATAAAAGTTAGGTCTTTTTCTCACTTACCGCAGATTTTATACTTTGAACGTAGAGGCAATGACTGGTATTATATTAGGAGTCAACAGATAACAGTTAATACAAACAGCTAAAACATGATGTAATACTTGTACCTTACAAATAATAAGTGGTTATGAAATGTTCACATGAATACATGTCTCAGCCTGCTCACTGTTAATGAAAGGTTTTCTTCTTCAGGTTATGCAGAGTTAAGATGGACTGGTAGCTTTGTACTTGAAAAACCTATGAAACTCCATTAGACACATTTCATACAACTGAGGAAATTGAGGTTCGAGTTCCTAAATGCATCAGTGAGTATCTCATTAACTCATCTTTATCCCTAGAGAGATGGAGACTTATTTTGGAAATGTTATGTTATCATATAACCAAGCATGTAGTTACTATGTCGTGAAGTCAAAATATTGTTTACTCTTTTGTGACCGTTTTAAGTGCAACTCCATTCTGTGAAATACAAATGTTGTCAATGCCATCATTATTCAGGCAAAAAATTGTCCTTTCGGCTTATTTAAAGGATGCCTGTAAAGTGAACACTGAAGAAATAAGTTGGTGTATGTTTGGTCTGATCTGTTGTACGTTTCTTTCTCCAAAATTATTTAACAGAACTGGAATCAAAGAATGCCTTGTCAGCACTGAATTCCCAGACACAGAAAACAACAGAAATGAAATAATTAAGGCTGAACACTTTGTCAGCATGGGACAGGGGGACTGAGGACACGCAGCAGTAAGTAAATGCCTTCATGTCTGTAAGCTGAGGCTGTTTTTATGCCTCATACTGTAGACTGTGTATGAAGATGGTTGATGCATTCAGGCATCTTTCCACTTTTTAAAGGTGAAGCCAATAAAACCCATTCACAAACTGACACAATGCCCTGCCATCGTTGCCTAAAAAGTTAAACAGTGTTAAGAGTCAGTGTTTAAATTTTTTTTTTTTAACATGATGATCTTTTTCCTCTTTTTTGGACTCCACAAGTGCCAGCTGGAGAGTATTTCAGGCTATCTGTTCATGTAGCTGTTCACCCTGTCGTTGCATTGACAATTATTTTAATTATATGATATATTGCAGGGCTCGAATATCATATTTCTTTGCTGGTATTGTATCAAAGTTAACAATGTTGGTATTGTGTCAGCCCTAAATGGCTGTCCAAATTCATTTTATGGATATTTGAGGGAACACACACCACAGAGCCTTCAAACAAGGTGATGCCGCCTAAATAAAAGACATAAGCTTTATGTGAAAGAACTAGGGCTGGACAATTATGGTAAAAATAAGAATCCCAATTATTTTAAGTGATATTGAAATCAAAATTAATATACACAATTATTCATTTATTTAAAAACTTCAGTATTGATTTAAACACAACTTGAAAGAACTAGCACATACAGTATTACTGATCCACACAGCACTGCGGTGGCTGCACATACACGGTCACCTAGCTTGCATACACGGCACCTCCATACTGTGTGGCATATTAATCATTTTTCTTCGATTATACTGAACCAGTAAACCGTTGCTTTCCTGCTGTGCAGGGGCGTACTTACCATTAGGCAAACACAGGCAACTGCCTGGGGCCCCGAGATGTCCAGGGGCCCCACACCATGTCATAAGAATGTGTTAAAAAGTTTTCTTCGATTCAAAGCAGTTAATATTTTAGTCTTAATTCACACTGTGTAGTATAAAGTGGAGGAGGATAAAATCCATATTTTATGATCATTTTGTCAGTAGACGTCATACATTTGATGGGATTGCCTTTATATTCAATCATGATATGCTGTAAAATATCTTAATTCATAACTTTTCAAACTATATGACACTTAGAATAAAAAGCATAAAGTTCCTGCACAGGATAGTTTTGCGTGTGCACGATAAACTTCTCATTTATTTTTTCCAATGTCCCTTCAGGGGGTCCATAATGATAAACATTAACATTCAAAATCTTTTTTTGGTCATAAATATTATTCTCTGGATGGGGAAACATATAAACATGGTGATGTTACTAGTAACTTAAGCTGAAACCAATTTAAAAAGCAGGACAAGGGGCCTAATTAACATACTTCTGTCAAAATTGAACTAATATACAGAATTTGAAATGCATGTAGTTTTGCTATGTTACCCAGTACAAGATTAAATAATAATAAAACTTATATTGGTGCAGTACAAGGATATGAAGGGCCCCAATGACTGGGTTTGCCTTGGGCCCCCACATGTGTAGCGCCCCTGCTGCTGTGTACAAGTGGAGCCATATGTATAATGTCATGCTGCTGAATTAAGGGATAATTTTACTCTACCTTTTTGAGTTGCTGTGATTTCGATTTCCTTTTGTCTTAACTGATGGAGTCATGGCACCCTTGAACCTTTGACTGCCGAGGTGAGAGGCCAAGGGAAAGATCCAGGGAGGTCAGCACTACCATGGTTTACTCTTGACTCCACACCTCCAATAATCTGGGCCACAAGCTGCTATAATTAGCCCCAGAAAGCTAACTGTGGCTTTGCTTTAATGTCACACACGCAAAGACGCATAGGGACATGAGCACATGCGGGGACACAGAGCCATGACTCACAGTGAAAATCACTCATTTTATGGAAGAGCGAGCTTATCAACTGATTCTGCTCAATGTAGCAGAAATACAGACACACCAGTACAGCAGAATTCAAAGAGCATCTATTCAGTGTCTGTCATTACACGTGCTGTGTCAGGATGGAGCTGTGACTGGTTTAAATGAAGGTCACCATTTTGTGCCGTCTGTGTTGACTTTTGGATGTTAGTGACAGCCCTGTCAGTCATCCCTGTGTCTGCGGCTGATCTCAGGATTAAGCAGGGGAATGTAGGGATAAACCTGACTCAGTGTTTCTTAGAGCAGCAAGATGACCTGCTCAACCCTGTGGATTACTACCTTGACTGGAGTATTGGGGGAGAAGGAATGTGTTGCCCGACAGCAACAGCGAAACTGAAAGAATTGTTTGGAGTCATTTGTTTCTCACAGATTTATGCTCACGTATAAAGTAAACAATACAATTTTTCACTTGTTTCCTGCTAACATTCACATCTCCCTTTTCTCTTTACAGGAGGAGAACAGCAGAGAATAATGAAGAAGCAGAGGAGAGAGGGGGAAGGGGGACTCGTGTGCTGCTTACCATCCTCTCCTACAGCAAGCCCTCTGGGATTTGTGTGACAGTAAAAGGCATGCTAAATGAAGCACCTGGATGTCATGGGAGGAAGTCAGACTGTTGGTTGCCTGTCTCCTCCGACAGTCCAATAAAGGAAGCTACACAGCACCTTCTAAAGGAAAGTAATGGAACACCTCTTATTTCTGAGGAGTACACATCTGGCAAGGATGTTTGATTCTACGTTGATGTCTTCACCGCCTAATCATGCAACAGTGAAAAAAAGAAAATCATAGGTTTTCCTCGTACCAAAGATACCGATTTTAACCCAAAATGAGACAACACACCTGGAATGGACAAGATGTATCACAGCGATGACAACTAACCTGATGACTCCATCACAACCCTTGAATGCTTGGTTTCTCTGATCTCTGCAGTACATTCCAGTATAGGGAACATGACCCTGTCTCTGAATGTGTTTTTTTTTTATTTGTCCTCTTTTGTTTTGATGTCTACAGAATGCATTGAGTAAATGTGGACATGAAAATGCACGCACAAATATTTTGAAAAGTGAAAAAAAAAAGAAAAAAATCCCATATAAGTACTTTTTCACCACCTATGAGATGCCACTAGTTACTAACTGTAGGTTTTTAGGGAAGGAAAATACTACCAGTGTGCCCACAAGTGTGAGTTTCACACAGATGAGAGGACCAAATGAGAGAGTGGCCACGGCTCTTTGTTAGCCATTGCAAAGCCATCGTTATAGTCAGCCCCAGAGCTGATGGGAAGACTCTGGGTCCGACTATGAAAGGATAGAGCCCCCTCTGGGACTTTATCCTTTTTATCGATTTGTCTCATCTTTTAGTTTCTTTTCATTTTTTTGCCTGATATTCACTGAATGGAAGAGCCTTATTCAGTACATGTTTTTACTTGTATACCTCACGTTTGAAATTGTCCATGTCATCATGCATTTCTTTTTACACAGCTGTATACTATTGTATGTACATAACCAAACAGAGATCTACTTATGTAAATTTGTCATTTGTGTATTCATCAAATCACTATCCAGTGACTTTTTTTGTTGGTCTGTGTCTTCTTTGGTAAAACTTTATATTTTTACTTTTTATTTGTTTGAATCTGTTTTCTTGCATCAAATAATTTGCTTGTTGATTTTTAAAAGCAATAGCATGCAGAAAATGGTATATAGCACAATAGAATAAATGTTGTTGAAATTAGTGATGGAAAATATCAATCACATCTGTCGATAGATAGCCGTAATACAATTTGTCAGCGGGTTTACAACCACAGTACCATGTCCAGACGTGCATGTGATATGCAGATGCATAAAGAGCATGCAGACAGGTACGAACGCACTCAACACAAACACTCAAACTCTCTCTATCTCTCGCAGACACATATTCACACACTCACATATGTTTCATACCTGCATCCCTGTTACACATCAGAGCCAAGGTTTACGGAGCGCTGTACTAAATGGACCTGCTGCTTCGTAATAAGGTAACCAACACACCAACAAGATTATCTCTCTAACAAGCCTGGCCCATTGACTCTATTTGTGCAAACACACACTCACACACAGACCTTCACTAACACAAACATACATACACACACACACTCACACACACACACACACACACACACACACGAGAGGACAAAAGCAATTATCAATTTAAACGTTCTATGCAATGACTCATTTTGAACCTGGAAATGATTCAGTCTAAAACAGTTTATTATCATCCTTCTATTCACATGAAAAACAACAAAATTAAGAATTAAAATATAAAAAAAGGTGATGAAATGTTTTTACTTAGCAACTTGTCTGTATGAATTTGAATATTGAATATTGAACTAGAATTGTTTTTATTTTTTCGTGGCATGTTTTGACCCCTCACTCCCCTCGCAGGGGGGACTTGTTGCCAAAGGGTAAACTGTGTAGACTGTCGGTTTTTTGAATGTCCACCATCATGTTGCTTTGAAGCATGGGTTTGCTTGGCTTTGTCTGGCTGTTTGTAAGCCCTCATTCAGTTTTTGTGTGTTTTGGCTGACCTGGGCTCCTCAGTGTTTGGCTTGCAGTGACTGTCTGTGCTGCTATAAACCTGTGATACAGATGGTCAGCACTTCTCATTCATACTTGTCGATGTACATATTGGGTGTCAGTATAACCTGTGGGTTGAATGGAATGCTTCTATGGGATATTTCATTGTTGATTAAACCACTCAGCAGCCAAGCCATTGAAAAGGTGCATGACTAGATCTTATATTCTTTGAAGCTGTACCTGACTTTAAAAAAAGGGGGGGGAGGGGGAGGCATGATTTCACACAAGGCTGACGTAACAGACCTTGACTTTCACTGGCCAATGTAGAGAATAATGATGAGTTAAGATGTTTAGCCAGTCATTCACAAATCAGGGCATGTCATTCTGAAAGCACAAGCCTGACTGGTAGCACCTGCTGCTCGATGAAGCGCAGAGACATGGAGGATGTGGAACAGTGCCTCCAACCAAACAAATAGGGTGGGATCAGGACAAGAGGTGGAGATGCTATCAAGTCAATGTGAGGTGCATGAGACAAAACAGCCTTCAGTGCAGGCGTCCAATTGACAGAAAGGCAGAAAGACACACATTGTTACTGTAAATACAAGTTCATTTTTCTGTACAGCTTTTGAGTTCTGAGTACGGCTGTCATGTGCATCCCATGCCGTATTTGCTGCCAACTTTTGTGTATAAAAAGAATATTTATTACCACGATGATGATGAAGATGATGATGAAGAAACTAATGATGATGATTATTCTAATTATTGCATAAGCATAGTGTATGTGGCTGACTTGTATTGACTGTTTACAACAGTGGATCAAAACTTGACATATCCAGTCCGTGTATAGTTTCTATACATATTGTGTTTGTAAAACAACAAGAAAATAACCTCCACAGTATCTGCAGTGTAGAAAGTCTTTGTCAGACTATCAGGAGGTCACTGATTGGATGGATATGATCTGCAAGGTGATGAGGGCAAAGGAACACAGCAGCAGAAAAAAAAAAAAATCATAAAATCGGGAAACTTCATTCACTGTTGTAAGTGCAATGGGCAAAACGTCAGTCGTGTATCCATTGTGAAACCTTGTGTTCTATTCAGTGTATTCCTGTAAACAGATAGAGTAAATTTTGGTGCATCATGTCAAGTAATGTGAGTAATGCAAATATTGACCCTGCAATTTCCAAACAGAGAGAAGAATAAAAAAGAAAAGGAATATATTGTGTTTACCATCTTGAGTCTGTGTTTTTATGTGTGTGTGCATGTGTCAGTTGTTTTTTTCAGCTCTGATGGAAACACTTGGTGAGCTTTGTTACAGCTCCACAGCAGACCTCAGAGGCAAAAACAATTAAAAAAAGACATTTTCTGTACATTTCCTGGGCGAGCCTTATCTATATGTGAATGCAAACAGACAAGTTTTTAAATCTGACTCTACCCAGATGATCCCCCCTCACCCCCACCCCCACACCCCCACACACACACAGTATTTTATCAATGTGAAAACTGAGGATGCTCATGTCTGAACGGAGTCCTGACCTGGCTCCTCTGTACTCAGCCACATGCTTTTACAATCACGCATTTTAAATCATGTTATTTGTGTGTATGTGTGTGTGTGTGTGTGTGTGTGTGTGTGTATGTATTGGGGTGGAGTTTGATGGGGGGGGGGGGGGGACTGTTTATAGCATGTATCGCACTTTGTGCTGCATTTTAATGCATGAATAGGGCTTTATAAATAAATTTTGATTTGATTTGATTTGGAGCAGGGAGGGCTGATGACATCATCCGGCAAGAACCCGTAAAAGATAAACTTGACAGGACGAATAAAAACTACTAAAGTAGAGGGAGATGTTATCTGATTATAGGGGGTAGCTAAATCTTAGCTGTGTTTATAGACATTGGAAGTGTTTTTTAAGTCAACAATCATAAAAAATCTGCTCCAAAACCATCACCACTGGGTCTCGCTCTGGATATGGAGATGAACTCTGAAGCTTTGTTTCTCCCGTGTCATCATCGTGCACATAGAGACTTCTACATGCGACAGAGCTCATCTGAAGTCTTTAGTCAAAGTTACTGATACACTTAATAATATGTAACACAGATGTAAGGAAATAAATTGTGATATGATTTGTTCGTCCACTCATATCGTGAACACTGACTTTCATCACATAAATTTGGCATCTTGCGCTGCCAGTCTGTGACCCCCACCCAGCAGGGACTACACCCTGCTGAAAGGAGGAAGTATGAATGACCATGTCATTGTATGTCTGTGAATTATCCAGGCAGGGTGCCCAGAAATTATCCGAATAATAAACAAGTTGCATGTGTGAAAAGGGCTCAGGCTTTATTTGCTAAAGCACTGATGACTTCTCAGTGTGGGTGGTGGAGAAAGAAGAAAAGTCATGGGAGGAATGTTTGCCAATAAATATCAGTGATGGAAGTAAGAGTGAATCTAAAAATGTGAATAAGTCTGTACATGTGTATCAGGAAAAAGTATTAACTGTTCTTACTAAAGCCTAGTGATGTGGCTGTTCAGAAGTACTCTGGTGGATCCCTGTAGATTAACAAACATATCAGGGTTATATCGAATTGAGTCAAAATGTCTCGGACTTTGTTTAATGAGGTGACTCGGATCCAGAACTAGATGTTATTTTTGTACTAGATAATATAAGAAGTCTTATTGGGATGCAGAAAAATTGGATTTTTTGCTGATATGCAGATATTATTTATATATATATATATATATTATTATTTTTTTAATACTCCAGATGCAATGAAGCAGAAGGATCCAATCCAGTCCTAAACTTCATACATTCACTTTTTATTTCAAACCAGTTTAAATGACACACAAAACACACACACTTTCAACACCTGAGTTTAAGTTGTTTTTGCTGCACTAAAGCCTAATCATGATGTTGCAACACAAATATTACAAAATAATCAAAAATTTATAAATTCATATTTGATCAATATTTAAAAGATTTTTGCCTCCTCAGGATTCAATTTAAGAATTCCATCAATCTAACATGTACAAACCTTTTTCAACTGCATTGAAGAAATTGTGTTTTTAGTGGTTGCATGGATCCCTGTGGTCTGTATGTTAAGTAGAGAATAATGTTTCTGTAACCATCCATTCCAAAATAGACAACACCTCCTGTCCCTGACTGAGCCTGCAGGTGTAACTGCTCCTGTTTTGTTACTGCTGGTTAGCAATGAGCTGAACTCCTGTAACAAGATTGAATCAGGACACATCTGCAGACCTCGACTGCCCTCATCTGGTTAATGACAGAACTGGAAGCAGGACAAAAAAGAAGAGAAAAATCCCCTACACCTCAGACAATTATGGAGGCAAGATGGCTGAAAAACGCCTGAGGTCAAAAACTGTTTCATGTGTTAATTAAGGTGCTGGGCCTCGACCTACCATGAACAATTAAGCCTGGCAGGAGTTTAAATGAACTGAAAGTTAATGTATCAACATGTTGTCTGTCAGAAAAAAATTTATCATTAATTTAAGCTTATAAAGAAGATTCAGGGTGAATCTTGTAGCAGAGAAACTGTAGCCTACGATAACAGATGGAGACCTGGACCAGAGGCCTATATCACGAAGCAGAATTAATGTCTTAGTAAGGTAACTTCAGGGTTAACTCTTGTTTATCTGTAGCACAAAGCCAGTTCATTTCTTATCAGTAGTAGATCACCATGGTGACTTAATCTGAACGGCTAACCTGCTCCGGAGCAGGATAAGTTGGAGGTTGAATCTGATCCTGTATGATGACCCTCGCACTAGCCAATCAGCTTCTTCGAATCAATGGCCTGCCCTCTTCTCCTGAACCCGGTAGAAGGAAGCGCACAACTCTTGAGATGAGCATGAAGATGAGAAAGGCTGTCGCTGTCCTGATACCGATTTACCCACAAGATCAACCTGACGACGCGCTATGAGACGTACCGGTTCTCGTGGCCCGGAATCATCTACCTGTGTGATATATTGGAGCTGTTTATTCCCCGTCTGACGCGCAGGAGCGGTGCACTAACTGTCCTGCTGTTATTGTGCATCGCCCTGCTCTATGAACTTCACTTCTGTAGCACCTTTCATACATTCAAATGCATCATAAAGCTCTTGACAAATAATAGGGATGTAATTCTTATGTAAAACAGCACATTATTCCATCATGTCCATCATGTCATTCCTGCTCTTTATTCATGTGTTTGAGGGTTTTTTTCTTGCTGATTTTAAAGTGTTAATTTGGGTCAGACTTCAACTCTGTATGTTTTTATGATTTCATTGTGGCGACGACTTAAGTCTTCAATGCAGCATGATATGACATGAAACAGACAACCTACCAGACGCAGTTATGTTTTTGTATTTACTTTTCATCTGCTCCCACCACCTCCTCACGACTGAGGGATTACATCTGAGGGAATGGGGTGATAATTGTCAGACATGCAGCAACACACTTTCACAGTATAATGCTTCATGAGATTCATGAGTCAGATTTAGCCAATGATGAGTAATTTGCGCATTTTCACAGTCCACCACGCATTTTGTCTGTGATTGACAGCTGCTATGGTGTTTCCTTTCTCCATTATACTGGCTTTTTCATCCTAACATTTTTACATTATTAGACACTGCTTTTCACATGTGAAATTTGGAGCTCTTGATAGTGCATTCCCGGAGCTTCTCAGCGTGTTTTCCGCTCACGATTAGGATTGGTCAGCTGCCTCTGAGCCCTCCCCTTATACTTGTGTGTTCATGGCTCTTGATGAGACAATCCTGGATTGAGTTACCGTGTTGATAACTGCCACTGTTGCGGTTACTCAATCCTGGATAGATGTGAGTTACCGGGGATAAGTTGATACAATAAAAACATCAGTGGTGCTCTGAAAGTCAAAAACAAACAGCGTAAGCTAGAAAATAACTTACCTTCAATAAACAATGTAAATATTGTGAATAAGTGCAGGATGGGGATTGAATATAATTGTGATCTCTACTGTTTATTCAGTTTTGGATTAGAAGTGGTCAAATGTAATTGCATGACCCCCGTATTCAGAGCAAAGCTGTGATGTAAAAGGATTAAACTGAACTTTAACCCAGCTATGCAGCTCTGAGAAGGTCACTGGTTTCTTTGGAGAGGTCAGTCTGTGGGCTATGAAACACCAAACGTGAGATGATCCTTTGATTTATGAAAATACTTTTTTTCTCCAAGAGTGAAAGGCCAGAATTCAAAATAACTCATGAGTGTGAGTCTTGGAAAAATCATTAAATGCTGCACTAAACCAAACAGACCTCGCCCATTTTCTGAGCATTTTCCCAGAGGGTAAGCAGGGAAACATCATACGAGATATATTCTTCCAGAATGCTGTTGCGACACAGGCACACAAAGGTTAAACTAGCACTAAAAGTCCTCTATTAACTGATACGACCCTTCAATGACAGGGTTGTGAAGCCTTAAGTGCTCAATCTTTCCTCTAACACAGATTTATTGCTCGCCCCTGCAGCAGCCAACTCTACTACACCGATGTCAAACCTTTTTCCTCTTCAGGTCAATCTAATGGAGCATATTTAACATCAAGATGATCCATAAAATAAGACCGCACAACACTTTGACTGCAGGGGTCACATTGTCTTTGTCTTCACATACATTCTGATCACATTTATAGCTTTGGGCACTGATCTTAAACACAGTTCATCTCTCAGAGCAGGTGAATGCTTCTAAAATCTGCACTGTCATTTGCATTAGTTATCCCTCACTTGACCTGCACATCCTCATATTAAAGCCATTAATGTGAGTCATCAAATAGTTTAACACATCCTTACTTTCATCTTTTTTCTGAACGGGACCCTCGGCCTCAGAAGTCTCAGAACCTTTCAAGACCAGCCATTTCAGTAATGACTTCAGAGAAAAGCTTGGTGACTCATCCTGAAGTGACGGGAAGCATGACACAGAGGTAGAGGAAGAATTACCTATCATTTATTGAATTAAATAGTTGCCACTGACAGAGCGGAAGAGGACATCATGGGATCCAAGAGTGTTTCTCTGGAGAAAGCTGATTCAGACTAGAGCAGGAATGATGTGAGTCTGATGTCAGTGCAGGCCTGTACACTGCCTGGTGGGAGGAGAGTCCAAATTTGGACTTTTGCAATTTCTTTCCTCATATTTTTGAATGATTTCAAGTCCTCACCCTAGAACTAGAGGGCTGTGTAGGAGCACAATGCCGATCTCATGGGATCAGTTCTACTGTTGCTATGGGCAAGCTGTAAATGGTAAATGGTAAATGGACTTGAGCTTATAAAGCGCTTTTCTAGTCTTTGACTACTCAAAGCTGCTTTACACCGGAGGTCACACCTACCCATTCACACCCATTCGCTCTCACATTCAGTCACTGATGGTTGAGAGTTTCTCTATTAGTTATCCATCAGTATTTCTAACACATTCACGCCGTTTCATGCCCATTTACATGCCACTGACGCAGCAGTGGCGTGGGAGCAACTTGGGGTTAAGTGTCTTGCCCAAGGACACATCGCCATGTGTCGCCCGGCTGGGCTTGAACCTGCAACCCCCCGATCACTGACCAAGCGCACTATCCAACTGCGCCACTGACGCCCCAAAACTGTCTGTCAAACAAAGTCAGTCCTGTGTGGTACTGTGTAGATTAGTATGGTACTAATCTGGATTCAGAGACGTACACAGCACTGAAACTGCTCAGGTAAAAGTAGTGATATATTGTCTCTTCAGTACTTTTAGACTGAAATGTCTCACACTTTACTTATTTTCAAGAAGTGTACTTAAGTCCAAGACATCCCTGAAGTTTTTCACCAAAAATCCTATCAGATACTGTATTGTGACATGCCTAAATACGTGTTTCATCTTAAAACAGGTTGTTAAGATTTAACTCTCATGACCTGCATTTACTACACTTCTCTTGGGAAGTGGGTGTTTTATCAAGCTTCATGCCCTGTGCTCTAATATTTACGGTGGCTGCTCAGATGGGCCAAGTCCATGAATTGAAAAAAAGATTTAGAATTTTAGAATTAGAGCCTTTGGGACATCAGCAGTTTAATTATCAGAGGAGCCTTAGGCAACATGACTGAACTTTGATCAGCCTACTCACAGATGTAAAGGCCATGTTGAAATAGGATTTAAGGTCATTTGATCAACAGCAACTCAGCGAGGATGTGTGGCCATGCCAATATTGTCCCTTATTTCCAGAAATTCTTAATGAAGATGAAATCAGGATTTTAAATTTTAGAGAAATATTCAGCTCCAGTACTGTTGGAGCACATAGAAATATTACATATTACGACCAAAGTCGTTTTTGAACTCAGCTGTAAATGTTTATTTAAGCCATAAAAGCCGTCAGTTCCCCACACTCAAGCCAACCTCAAGTAAACTTTTGAGTTACTACATGTTTTGGCACTGTCTCCTGAACCTCCTATTTCAGCCCTGAAAGCTGCTGCCTGGCCCAGACATATTTCTTCCACTGAGAGCAGCTGTGGTCGGCACAAACTCCAACACTACCATCCAGGGGAGTTTTCATATCCCATAATGACATCATTCCAATAGCCTGTTTGACCAAAAATTATCTGAAAGGTGGAGAAAGCAACAGATGGGGAAAGGAGAGGTTACTAAGGTCAGGGTGTTTGCAGACAGGCCATGGGCACATATTTGCCTTTTACATAACATTTCACCTCTAGTTCTGCCTTCAATACAGTTAACCACGGAACTCAACTGCACAGACTGTAAAACAACTAAGGCAAATCAGGACCATGTTCTTCAGTGGTCCCCATCATATTAACAGGAAAACAAACTCTTTCAACTCCAACTTTACATCTTCTGGTTTTGGTATACACAAGGGGGTGCCACAATGTTTAGCTATTGGACCACTGTTATCATGGTCCTTTTCTATGATTTCGGTTTTCAAAAATGCCAACAAGTAGAAACACCACATTATATGTACGCAAAGCAAAGTCTGGTAAGTCATTCGTCATGAAGGAGCTGACAACAGGGGCGTGTTTAATTTCCACATCAATACACTGACTTAGGGTGATATTTTGACTATTTAGAGATCAGCAGAGTCTCGATGTCACATTTAGTTTCAACTAAGCTTACATAGGACCCTCTCTGGAGTGGATATGAAACACTGTGCCAGGTAGGTATAGTAAAACTAAAACAACCGAGCTATGTTGAGCCGAGTCAAAGTCGTCATCACATAGTGTGAAAAAGTCCCATTAACCTTACACATTGTGCCCTCTGGTTCTGTTGGACAAAACACTGGAGAATGCCTTCTACCATTCATATGCTGATTATACACAACCAAGCATTTGACTCTCCCCTGATAACTTCAGCCCTGCAAGTTAATAAGTGGTCAAATTTATTAATACAACAAGCCAATTTTCCACAGTTCAACGAAGATTAATATGGAGGCACTCAAAAAAGAGACAAGCGTTCTTTTAAGTTTCAATAATGAGAATTGACACAAAACTTGGTTTTATATCTGAATCAAATCTAACCTGACAAAAAATACAAATCCGAAGTGAAAAAAGTCTGCTTGTCAAATCAATTCTTTTCATTAGTGAGGAACTTTAAGTATTAATCTGATTCAGAAAAGTTGCTTTAACTTACTGTAACACCCTCTTTGTAGACCATCTGAAAAGTCAAAATGAAGGCTTCTGCTAATTCAATATGCTGAGACTACAGTGCTTACAAAGGGAAAAAAAACAGAGCACATTGCTTCTTTTCTAGAAATCTTCACTGGCCTTTGTGTAGTAAAGAAATCATTTAAAATTTTCTTTGTTGTCTCTGATCTCTAAATGATGTGGCACAATAATGTCTTTCTGGCCTGGTACTACCAGGCTTCCTGAACGTACTTAATGTAAAATTAAATTAGATGAAAGCCTTTTTACTTCATACAGATCTGTAATCTGGAACCAAGTGACTGCTCATCTGAGGGCTATTAAATACCCACATCCTTTTAAAGTGGTTTTAAACTATCACTTTTCTAATGTACATTTTCATTTTTGTTTATCCTGTCTGTTCCAATTTATTGCTGAACTTGTGTGTGTTCCCATTTGGGGACAGATCAGGCATCATAAGACTAGAACATTAGTAAAAGAATATTCTCGTTTAGTTCAGAATAATTGGCCATTGTCATTTTGTAGGGGGTACATATTCATGAGTTTAAAAAAGGCCTTAGACTTTGGACCTTCAGCAGAAATGGGAGGGGTGTTACTTTAAACCCTTCAAACCTCAAAGGTCACTTGCTTGCATGGCTTCCTTTTTAGGAGACACTTGTGTATCATGCTCATATATTTCAACTTTTTAAGTCTCAATAAAGACTAACTGGTAATGCAGCACAAGCCCCTTAACATGCTTTTGATGCTGTAGCCACACCACAAGAGGTCAGCAAAGAGGACAATCCCAGCTCTTCCAGTCCCAAATACATCCACATCCATCAAACTGCTCAGCTAAATGACAAAAGAACGATGCCGATGACAAACTGACTGCTGTTCTCCTCCCTCACGTCACTCACAGTCTGATCTTGGTTGTGAGTGCAACAGACGGCGTAATCAATGCGCAATCTTTTGATTGGGAATCGATTCCTTTTCCAGGCCTTGATGCTGTCCAGAGAGTTTGTTTGTGGGCCTTTCCCCTTAGAATAGATCAATACACTTAAATCACTGTCTCAGAAAAGTAAATACAATAGCAGGAGAGAAGCTTTGGTCTGCATTATTCATGAAGTTGTATGAAAGCAGTGTTAATGTGTCTTTTTGAAATCTTAGGATAACTGAGAAAAATCTAACTTTGTGTTTTATTCTTCCACAGTCCAGTGAGAGAACTGTTCCTTAGATTAAAAAAAGGCAATCATTTTTTCTTATGTGTCTGACTTGGCTTTATTCAGTCTGTTAAGGGTCATGGTGATGTCATTTACAGGAGCACCTCTGACTCTCCCTTAAACCTCTGGGTTTCACTCATCAGTCACATTCATTACTGATAACAGCTATTCCTCGTGTGGCTGCATTTTATACAATGAGGTGAGCAGGGCATCTGTTATAACAGAATGTAACGGACACTGACTGTATTTAAGGTTTTACTGGCAAGACGACACACTGAATGACGACTTTGTTAAATCTGACTCATGTGACTTAACCGACTCTCAAGTCCCACAAGAAAAAACCCTTAAATGGAAGAACCTAGCCTCGCTTCTGATTATGACTGATCCTATTTCTGTCGCCATTTTGTATGGACTTTGCATTATCAGCTGAAATGATTCCTCGAATAATCTCGATTATTCGGTTACAAAATATCTTCGAGGCAAATTGTGAGCCTCGAAGCCTTGTTTTATATATAATTACACATATAAAATATATATCTGGACTACTATACAGTCCACGGTGTCCACGGACGGACATTTCTGTGGCACAACGCGCCTGCTACCTCCACTACTGTGCGGCTTTTAAAATCATGAAGGAAGAGAAAAGAGAGGGACTGAAAGCAGAGAGTCCGCAGAAGAAATGGCAGTGTCCAAAGTGTGTGGTCACGACAAGAAGGGACGAAAAGAAAACAGTGCAGTGTGTCTGATGTCAAACGGAGTTAGCTTAGCACGTAGCTTGGCATGATAGCACGTCGTCAATGCTGCAGCACGTCAACAGTAAATATCTGGTCTGTGTGTCAGAACGGACACATCAGAATGACACTCATGATACATCAACAGAAGCAGCTAAAGTGATCAATAACTGAGATATGGGCTAGTAAATAACCTACTTTGATTATGGCTCTGCGTAAAGGCTGGTTCAGAACGTAAATCAATGTGGAGGCTGCTTGCCTAGAATGATGTGTATTTTGTTCACATACTTTACACATCCAATAACTTTACATTTAATTTGATTGCAGAGAGTAGAACAGGAAACACTGACAGTGAGTAGAGGAAGCAGGTGTAGGGAATGCTTTCATATGCTATAGAAATGCACTAGGGATGTAACGATATGGAAATTTTGTATCACGGTTATTGTAACCAAAATTATCACGGTTATCATTATTATTGCGGTATTGTTGCAGTGTGCTCAAAATGTTCTAAAAGCACTTTTACACGGAACTGAAATCATTTAACCCCTTTATTTTTATATTCATGACAGTTCTTTTGTCTTTTTTGTCAATAAATGTGTCAGACTCAGAGGCCAAACAATGCAAATTGCGCATGTGCACCTTGCGTGAGGCTCCTTAATCGAGGGCAGATACATAGTTCCGGCTTTTCCAGGCAAAGAGTAGCATCACCGTGCGTTACTGAGGCAGTGTGGTGATCAAGCACGATATAACGGTAATTTTAATTGGACACGGTAACGATTATTGTGGGAAATTTTATCGCGGTTTACCATTTTACCGGTAACCGTTACATCCCTAAAAAATGTACATTAGCTAGTTAAATTATCTTAGTATCTAAGTATGATATTTGGTCCTAGAAATAAAGTAAGTAAAATAAGATCATCAATATGGTACAGTAGTAAAGGCAATAATTTAGCAAAAAGAGACGAGCATGAATACAAATAAAATAAAAATAACCAAACTCAAAAAAAAAAAAATACTGAAAAAAAGCAAGATATGGCCCAGATTAGAAATAAAAGTATAGATTTTGATTTTGAGATCCCATTTATGCTCAGAATGTTCAAAATAAGAAAAATAAGTTGTTAATTTAAGTGACCTGGCTTTTCTGTTTTGTGTGTTACTAACAATAATAATGTGTAGTGATTCAATGTAAAAAAAAAAAATAGCAGTGAGCGCAATGTAACAGTTATCCGATTACTCGATTAATCGGCAAAAATTTGATTGAGTAATCGATGACAAAAAGAATCGATAGCTGCAGCTCTACTTTGCATTATTCTGTTTTTTGGGGGGGTTATACAGCCTATACGTCTCCAGTACATCAGCCATATATCGGATGTATTATCATAAGAACAAGCACGTACCTTCATGCTTTTCACCAATGTCTATACTAAAAAAATCAATGATTCAGAAAAATATAAGGATCGTTAACAGTTGTTTCCAACAAGACCACATTATCACAATAAAAGGAGTTGGTCTGTTAAAGGAAAGCAGAGACTATACTAAAGAGAAGAAGAAGAATAGAAAACAGCCAAATAATAAAAGAACTGGATATAACAATTTGTATCAATGATAGCGAGTTTAACTGGCATATGGACAAAAATCCAGTATTGTTATTTCTAATTTTAAACACACTGACAATTTGAAACTGCCCTCGAAATGAATTCCAGTAGCCTATTGTTAAAACTACATGTGTGTGTGTTTAAGTGTTGAGAAAGTTATAAAGTCTTACTTTAAATTAATCAATTTTTTTAAACACTAGATACTGCTTATCTCCTCTCTAAAATTATCTGCAAAAGGTTTAAAATTAACTTTACAATCACAGACAACGATTTTTGCACTAATTTCGGGCACAAACTAAAGTTAAAATGGACATATTACATGTTGCTTTTCTTATGTTATGTTTATTTTTTTCCCTTGACTAATATGTCGATTAAAGACCTATATGGAGCAAAAAATAGCAACTTTAAAGCTAAGACTTTAATAATGGTAATGTCACTGCTATTTGAAACATTTTAACTATAAAAACTTGCTGGTGCCTTCAGGTCTATCCGTCTGACACGGTGGACTCACCACATCCAGTCATGCTAGTTGTTCGGCTAACATCCACGAGCCTGAGAGAAACCTGCTTTGTCCCCTCATCAGCAGGTACATCTTGTTTTGGCACATCTTGTGGTTGCTGTTGGCCTTTCTCTTGACATGGTCTTCTACATCCCTTTCAGTATAATTTTGTAGCAGCAGCAAAAATAAACATCCTCTCTTGTTTGTTTTTCGCTCGTCAAACTCTCTGAAGTTAGCTAACAGCGACGTGGTTAGCGCACACCTGTTTGTCATCAGGTGTGCCTGAACTCCAGAGAGTAGACATATCCCAACAGAGAAACGTCAGCAAATCAGCTGGGCTGTTCAGGAACTCCATTTTGGTTTGGATAAACATGTATAAAATCTTATAATCAAAGATATATTTTATTTGTTCACCCTCTGAGACAAACATTAAAAACCTTTGCAATAATGCATAAAGGAACATACAACAGATTTATGTCAGAGGTTTAGACACAACAAGAAGTCAGAGATAATGTAAAACAAATGACTATTAAGAGAAATAAAAAGAATCACTTCAAAAATATTAAATTACTGCTAAAAGATTAAAAAAAATTAACAGATGGTGTTTTGGCACAGCCAATTGATAATTCCATAATAAGAAATGATTATCAGAAGAGAACCCTAACCCTCTCCATAAACTCCTGAAATGTTGCCTAGCCCGGGGTACTGCTCGAATATTGGTGAAGTTTTACGCTGTGTTCAAAAACCGCATAGCCTACTTTATACCTGGTGCTTTCTGAAACAGTAATGTCAGACCAAAGTCAACAAAAAAGTAACTACATCAACTATCTGGCTATTTATTGCATTTAGCAGCATAAATAAACTACATAGGCCTAGTTTCAATATTTTCAATACATTAAGATTCATAATGAATTTATTTTTCTGCTCATAGGGTGTCTGGTGAGCTCAACTATTGGATAGACTGAAGAGCTACAATGCTTTTTGGGCTAGTTAAGCATGACAGGTGAGCTCTAATGTCATACTTTCCTACATATAATGTAGCATACGAATGTATTATTGTATGTGTTATTGTAAAACAGCTTTAGAAATTTAATTTACTGGTTACTGAAGGAGACCTATGAAGCCCATGTAATTACTAAACTAGAAACCCTGGTTCAAACTAACTACAGGCCAACTAAATGTAAAGCAAAAGCAAGAGCTGACACACATCTTCAACCTCCTGATAAACAGTTACACTACACCTGTTGGAATGATATATAGAGTGCATGTTGATGTAATGTGAGTTTTTTGGAATGCATATCTTTTTGGCTTTACTACTTGAATAGATGTGCATGTGACTTCCGGGTTTCTGTAGCCAGCTTCTACTAGACACAAGTGGATCCACAAAGTTTTTTTTTACAACTCACCATTAGCTTTAATTTTCAGCAACAGCACACAGACACTTCAGTCCTATTTCTTTCTTGTGGTTGCAGTGGAAAGTTTTCCAACCAACGGCAAAGTTTTCATAGAACGGTATCTTTAATAACCCCAATCAGCAGACAGTTTATGACCTGATAGTTATTGGGCAAGCGTGTGTAAATATTGTATTTAAAATATGCACTATTTTGACAAGGGGAAATATTTTTTATTAATTATAATTATGCTTTGTAATTGTACAGCTGCTGTTTGCTATGAAAAATGAATGTCAGCGATGATATAATGTCATTGTTTTGAGCTCGTCATTTTTCCGAAAGGAGCCATGAAACCTCACAGCTTCACAGATTAAGTTATGTGTTCTTTAACCTGATATCTTCTCATGTTCATCTTTGGGATTCAAACAGCCTGCTGGCTCTATACTTTTTTTTTTTTTTTTTCAACTTTCTTTTTATTGAAATTTTCTGAGTAACATATAAGCTAAGTGAGAAATAGGACATAGAGAGAAGGAAAAATAAACAAAGAAAAGATGTATGGGCCATACATTAGTCAGTAAAAACACAAATCAAGGTTTTTTAACTAGAATGAGTTACAGTCCGTACAGTACATGATCCATTTCTTCCAGAGCTTGATATATCGGTCAAACTTTAACCTTAATGAAAAGGTCAGTCTCTCCATGCAACCTATTTCACTAATTATTGCTAAACAATCATCTTTTGAAGGAGGATTTGCCTGCAACCACTTCTGTGTGATGGCTTTCTTAGCTGCAACCAGAAGGACCTTGTAGAGATATTTATCACCTGGAATGACATTGTCTGGGATTTTGCCCAAGTAAAGTGTAATAAAGGAGCTGTCTACTTTTAGTCTAAACATGACGTTTATAACCTCCTTCCAAAATGGCTGGTTCTGTGAGCAGCCCCAAAATATGTGAAAATGATCTGCCATTGATTTATCGCATTGCCTCCAACATTTGTTTTGACCCTGAGAGCCCCGCTGTAGAAACTTCAACTTAGGAGTAATAAAAAAACAAATTAAGTCCTTCCAGCAGAACTCTCGCCAGGCCCTTGAATAGGTTGTTGTGACCTGATTGCTCAAAATGTCATTCCAATCATCCTCAGATATCACCTGGCCAGACTCTCTCTCCCATTTCTGTTTCACCTGAGTGGTAGAGTGTTTTTTTGGAGGCTTGCATTTCCTTATAAATCAATGATATTAAATGTTTGGCACATCTAGCCTTATACGCATCTCTAAACCAAGTTTACCAAGTTCGATTCACTTTCCCCAGTCTGTTTAATAACTTTGTTAAAATAGTCCCTAACCTGGAGATATCTGAAGAAGTCACATCTTCCAAGATTAAATACACTTGAAAGGACATTAAAGCTCTATACTTTATTCAAGAGAAATAGACAAGCACTATGAAGTATTTTGTCTTTAAGAGGCTAACAAAAGTTCATAATGTACAAATCAATACACTCACCTCATGCAGTGTTATTTTTAAAGTCCGCCAATAGCTTAAACTATGTGTGTAAAAACAAATAACACTCTGTTGATAGGATTATATAGATATACTTTTGAACAGAAGAGCTGGAAATGTGCAGTGACTACAGGTGCAGCTGCAACATTGAGGAGGGACTGTTTCCGTGTTTGTGCTGCTCAGGTGGTAAAGGTAGGCTGCACTTCCATGGAAGTTTGTTTTAATCAGTTTTTAGCACTTCTCTGTCTGCAAGTCAACATTTAAGAGCCCAAGAGCATATTTTTAATAGCAAATTAAAGTTCTGCCAGAGAGGATAGGAGTGTAACATGTCGGACGTATGCAAAAAGGAATTGTGTGATGACAAAGCCTTTTATCTCAAATTGTTGACTAGCAATGTCTGTTAATAACCATTTTGTTTCTGTTCCTGTAATCTCATCATGTAAATATGCTTGGAACATACAGAAGAATTGTATAGTAAATTAGCATAAAGATCTTCCTCCTGTTCTCATCTCCTCTCCCATTATATGTGAGAGGGACTCAGAGAGTCTGCGTTTGTGTTGAGGACACAGAAATGCTGATGCCTCTCCTTTGGGCCCTGTCAAGCTAGCTTTGTGTCAGTGTTTACAATGCTAAACAGGAAAAAGTCCCTTTAATTCAAGGATGCCAGAAGACAGAGAAGAGCAGGAAGAGGACAGGAGGGGGGCACTGCTCTGTTTATGAAAAGCTAGCAGGGCTGTCTGCACAATCTTTATGAAGGACATTCTCACCTCATGGTGAAGTCACAGTTTATGATGTCATGAGTTTAGATTGATTCATGCTGCAACAGAAGTTCCTCTGTCAGAGCCGCTTACTGGATCTGTGTTTGCCCTGAAGCAAATCTGACTGATATTGTTTGCAGTCTGAAGGCTGGGGAAGAGCCGGTTCACTGTTTCATAATCCCCACAGTCCCACAGCACCATCCCTGTTCTGCTTTTTGCTGTATCATTTTTCCAATGTTTTGATTATAGAGCAGAGACTCTTAAGGTTCTCTGCAGTTTACAGCTCAGACTTAGCTCATATTTTATTTCTGGGGATTTGATGAATTGCTTTCTAGCTGTATTAGAGGAGAACATTGAGACCTTTTTTCATGTTGGTTTGGTGATTAGAAAGCTATTCCCCACTTATCACACCGGAGTTGTCAGGCAACCAGAAACTTAAAAATATGCCAAACAGCAAGCAAAGAAATATTCAGGCGATTACCCATATTAGTGACTGTTTCAGATGGTGATTCATTTGACAGCGTTTTCATGGTCTGCATATCAGCCATGTTTGCATAAACTGAGATCAAACATGTTCAAATGAAAAGATAGCTATGCATAGTTATAATTGTTGCTGCAGTTTTTAAAAAGGTCAAAATATCTGGGATAATGTTGCCAAAATATGACGAATAGTGTGGAATGTTGTGGATAAAGTCAAAATGTCAAGAGTAGAGTTGAAATATAGTTTTGAGTTTGTCTTAAATGTTCTGTTTTATGGGGCTGCATGGTGGTGCAGCAGGCAGAGCATGTGCCTCACAGCAAGAAAGTCACCGGTTTGATCCCCAGGTCAGGCAAGACCCCTTTGTGTGGACTTTACGTGTTCTTCCTGTGCATGCATGGGTTTTCTCTTGGCACTCCAGCTTCCTCCCAAGGACCAAAAACATGCTTATCAATTTGATTGGTAACTCCAAATTGCCCTTAGATATGAGTGTGAGTCTCTCATACTGTGTCCTTCTCCATGTGGCCCTGAGACTGGCAGGCAACTGATTTGGGGTGCAGCCCCGCCCCCCCAGGTCACATTCATTCCAAGCCATTTAGAGGCTTTCAGACCCTTATCGCTTTTTGCACAACTACCCCATGCTGTAGCTACTGCCTCTTTTTCCTTTAAAAGGATGCTGAAAGCCCAGTCAGTCTCTGACCAGGGTCAGTCATTTCAGCTTAAAGCTTTGTGAGGTGGATCTGTCTAATGACAGACAGGACCTCTGACAGATCCAGCCTCAGTAAAACCCCTCCATGAGGAGGATAAAAGGCTGGACTTTGTTGCCAAAAGTCATAGGGGCCCACAAAGCATTAGCAAAGGCATAACCCATACTAAACAGAGAAGCAAAATGACACAACTGTCATGTAATAGAGAAACATAATATGTTTAGCTTTGAGGACTTAATCGGCTACTGCAAACTAAATTTGATTTAGAAATGTTCGCATAATTTGGGGAGGGATATCTGTGGCCCATTCATGGGGACTTTCAGGGGCCCAGCCATCCCTGTAGACAGACCTGCCTCTGTTCATCAAATAGAAGTTAACTGGATGAGATGTGCAAGAATGATAAAGAAGCAAGCATTAACCCCAAGGTGGAAGGAATAGGGTTTGCTTTGCCCTGAGTTTAGCCTGATAGGCGTGTACTTTCCTTCTCCTTTGACAAGATTGGCAGTGGTAGGACCCGTTCATTAACTATTCCAACCAAAAATATTTATCAGCAGTTTTTAAGAGGCCATCATTTACCTTAATTCAGGTTTATGAAATCAATGTTGTTGTGCTTGAATATGTTTACAGTTGCAAAAGTTCAAAAGTCTAGTTTTTACACACTGAACACCCCTTATGCAGATATATTCTCATTCTGTCTGAGACACTGTGTTGTGTCTGTGGGCTGATGATCTGGTCTGTTTTGTTTTGATTGGTTGACGAAGCTACTCTGTGGGAAGTTTAGTGCAATTTGACACCATGTCTTGCAGCAGCTCTGAATTATTTCAGTGCTGTGTAGCCATAGTGCTTAAGTTTAATATGAAAGACTGGTGCTGTGCTGGGGGAGCAGAAGTAACCTATCATGTGAAGGAGATACATAAAACACTCAAAGGGGCATGATAACTACAAAAAGACTTTTATTGGCTAAGACTGGGTGATAGATCAAGTTTTTAATATATATCAATATATTTTTGAACAAGATATGGGGTTAGACAACATTGTTTATATCTATATTATATGCATATCCTTTCTTCCCGTGGGAGAAGTCTAGGTTCCAATAGGCTGTCTTCCTGGGATGTCCACTCCACATCTCATGGAACTTGATCCTAAATTTGGAAATGGTATAGTGGCTGACAATAAATAATGCTGGCACTCTGTGAACCTCAAAAGCCTTCACAACCTTCAAAAGCGTATACATTCAATGAGGGCATGTGGTGCATGTTTTAAAATCAGTAGTTGTCCCTTATAATCATAATATCAATATCTAATAAAATAATCATGACTATTATTTTTGACATACATACAAAGCTTAACAACGCAATCAGACCACTTGTCATAAAAGAATATTTTATAAATATATATGTATTTTAAGTTTAAACTGAAAATGGTATCATTGTTGGACATACATGTTAAGCAGGGATGATGAAATTCAAAATTAATTCCCCTTTTTATACCCAAATGTTAGCTGGTTCACCGGGTTTCTCTGAGAAGTCTGAATGTATTGAACATGACATTCAACCAGTCAAACAAGTTTTCTGTTTTGGCATGCAAACAAACAAATGTAATCTTACATCTTAAATAAGTATCAATAATGGGATTTACCATTGCTTCTGTTTTTTTTTTGTTGTTGTTTTGTTTGGTTAAACAGTAAAATTAGAAATTCATGGACAGCAATAGCTATTTTTTAGCATCAAAATACTTCACTTAAAGAACTTCTACACACTGGTATCTTAACTGTTACAGAAGCATAAAATGGGTTTGGTTACTGTCAATGCTGTAAATTTCTGGCCTATGTCACCCAGCTTTAAAACAGTCCCTTTAAAGTGCATCGTGAGAGGACGTACTGCCTGCAAGTCCTGACTCAGGGCAGAAAACACCAAACACCTGCAGGCTATTGCCCACAGGTTTGTCTGCTGATCCGAGTCACACTTATAGACCCACCTATTCTGAAATATGCTTTACCTACATCACCGAGCTTCCGGGTTTCACCACATCCACCAATAAGAGAGGTCAAACAATAAAATAGGAGCTCGAATTAAAATCTAACTACCAGTGCACATGATCCTCACGGAGCAGCACCAGGGTAAAGTGAGATTCAGCCGCATCTCTTCCGCCCACCCCCTCCTCCAGCAGCTGCTCCGTCAGTGCCGGGCTGTAGTGGTGATGCTGCTCCCTGGTGTGTAGAGGAGGAGAGAGAGCGTGTCCGCTGCCCAATGACAGCGCAGGATGCTCACAGAGGCTGCTGGGGTGAATGGAGGCGACAAGATGCCGTCTAGATCGACGGAGGAGGAGAGGAATTAACATCGATCAAGGTACATTTGTGTCTTTTCTTTGACTCCCAGCCCATCCGCGGTGTGCTGAGGAGGTGATCTCGGACTGGATCTGCAGGGTGTCCATTCGTGTTTGCGAGCGTTTCGTGAGCGACCTGGCGGAGCAGGCAGAGGATGAGAGCGTGTAAAAAATCTCTCGTTGGTCGGTGATTGCATGGACACAGCCAGTCAGTGATCGCTCGATACCGGCGGATTTGCATCTTAAATCAGATTTGAAATGATAGGGCAGCGCCGTATTTGAAAATAGAGATTTTCAGTCGGCTTTCCCACGTCGGGTTAGACTAATATTTCAATGGAGCTCGACGGGCACCACGCTGGAGCCATCGAAAATGAAGGCCCTATGAGCTGTCAATTGCACGGTCGTGCTTCCATTTATTCATCAAATATGACTCAGCCGGCCCATCAAACATTAAGCATTCACATTTTAAGTCAAAACTAGAGGCTTTGTGCAGCCTGTAATAAAGAATCCTCAATGTATTATTCTGATGTCACCTTCTCGAGCCATCTAAAGGCATGTCCATCGTCTGGCATTGGCTTAGCATGGACGGTGGAACAGGCCATCTGAAGTTGCACATCTACATTTTCTCATCCAATCAGCCAACCATTGAATTCAGTGGGAAGCATGGGGGCGTCAAGACTCTGTAGTAGAATACTTGATGAGGAAGCTGCATGTGTTGCACTTGCACAGGCAGCTGTGTAGCTCCCTGAACGGTTTGAGCAGGGAATTTTGTTGAGGAGAAATGTGATTTAAAGCATTTGTAGACTGTTTTGTCCATGATAAAAAAAATGGTGCCATCAAAAATATATAATTCATAATGAAAATCTGTTGAAATGGTGTTTTGGTTTTCATCAGCCAGACAAGAACAAATGAGTGAGCCAGGGCACAGTGCTTGAAACACACCTATTACTGTTTTGATTAAAACTATGTATGTTTTATTACTCATACATATATGGTACGGTATAGTCCAAAACAGGTGTCCAGAACACGGCTCGGGGGCCAACTGTGGCCTGTTTTTTATTGAGTCATGGCACATACTGAAAAGTTGAAGTGATCCACGAGCACAACCCTCAGACATAACACTTGAAACCCTGACACATGAATTCTTTAAAGAAATGCGGAAAACAACCCTGTTTTGCACCATTGAGAAATCCTTAAAAGAAATCCCCTGATTTGGATCCAGATTCTGTTCATCTCCCAAATCTAATCAGTTCTCTCTTGTGCCATGTCTAACATTACCTGAAAATTGTATCAAAATCTATTCATGTTTGAGTTTCCCTGTTCGCAAACTGGCAAACTATAAGTGCTTCAGGACTGCAAATCATTGCCAAGGCATTTCTCACACTATTTTCTCTATCTTACAATGTTAAAAAAAAAAAAATCCCCATCCATTTACTGAAAATTTAATGGAAATAAATTCATTGTTGTTATCCTGTTCACAAAACATCAACTAGGTTGAAGTAATAATTTGAAATAAGACCTGGAATATACCACTGAGATTTCTACTTCAGTTGATTTTAACTACGTTATACTTTTTTGTATGAAATGCTGCACCTCCAAAATCAGGCAACATAAAGAAAGACAGGACATTGGGCCAACCAAAGATGATAGATTACAGCACTTTACAGGTGGAACCAAAACTTAAAATAATACTTCAAAGGGGAAAGAGTGAGCAGTACCCTCAACAGCTTTAAAAATGATCTTTATATTGAGTTTATATTTCTGATAAATGCAAACATTGTCATTTGTTGTATTTTTCACTTAAGACTAGCCGTAGATCTTTTTAAAGAGGACGTTATAAGTTAATTTTAAGGTCCTTAATAATTTTTATATCGTGTTATAACGTTTTTTATTACTTTGTAAGGCTTTCTTAGACAGATCTCATAACTAACATTTTTTCAAGCAGCTCTAACAACATCTTTTGCATGCCAACTGTGCTGGGAAGCATATACACAACCAACAAGCACCAAAATCTTGATTCAGAACACCCTGATAAGTGAACAAAAAAGGACAAATAAATGCTCATTTTCTCCATCTCATTGCCTATTTATAAAGTATGATGTATGCTGCACAGGCAGCTGTGTAGCTCCCTGAACGGTTTGAGCAGGGAATTTTGTTGAGGAGAAATGTGATTTAAAGCATTTGTAGACTGTTTTGTCCATGATAAAAAAAAATGGTGCCATCAAAAATATATAATTCATAATGAAAATCTGTTGAAATGGTGTTTTGGTTTTCATCAGCCAGACAAGAACAAATGAGTGAGCCAGGGCACAGTGCTTGAAACACACCTATTACTGTTTTGATTAAAACTATGTATGTTTTATTACTCAAACAAATATGGTACGGTATAGTCCAAAACAGGTGTCCAGAACACGGCCAACTGTGGCCTGTTTTTTATTGAGTCATGGCACATACTGAAAAGTTGAAGTGATCCACGAGCACAACCCTCAGACATAACACTTGAAACACTGACACATGAATTCTTTAAAGAAATGCGGAAAACAACCCTGTTTTGCACCATTGAGAAATCCTTAAAAGAAATCCCCTGATTTGGATCCAGATTCTGTTCATCTCCCAAATCTAATCAGTTCTCTCTTGTGCCATGTCTAACATTACCTGAAAATTGTATCAAAATCTATTCATGTTTGAGTTTCCTGTTAGCAAACTGGCAAACTATAAGTGCTTCAGGACTGCAAATCATTGCCAAGGCATTTCTCACACTATTTTCTCTATCTTACAATGTTAAAAAAAAAAAATCCCCATCCATTTACTGAAAATTTAATGGAAATAAATTCATTGTTGTTATCCTGTTCACAAAACATCAACTAGGTTGAAGTAATAATTTGAAATAAGACCTGGAATATACCACTGAGATTTCTACTTCAGTTGATTTTAACTACGTTATACTTTTTTGTATGAAATGCTGCACCTCCAAAATCAGGCAACATAAAGAAAGACAGGACATTGGGCCAACCAAAGATGATAGATTACAGCACTTTACAGGTGGAACCAAAACTTAAAATAATACTTCAAAGGGGAAAGAGTGAGCAGTACCCTCAACAGCTTTAAAAATGATCTTTATATTGAGTTTATATTTCTGATAAATGCAAACATTGTCATTTGTTGTATTTTTCACTTAAGACTAGCCGTAGATCTTTTTAAAGAGGACGTTATAAGTTAATTTTAAGGTCCTTAATAATTTTTATATCGTGTTATAACGTTTTTTATTACTTTGTAAGGCTTTCTTAGACAGATCTCATAACTAACATTTTTTCAAGCAGCTCCCCTAACAACATCTTTTACATGCCAACTGTGCTGGGAGGAACGCATATACACAACCAACAAGCACCAAAATCTTGATTCAGAACACCCTGATAAGTGAACAAAAAGGACAAATAAATGCTCATTTTCTCCATCTCATTGCCTATTTATAAAGTATGATGTATGATAATCAGGAAGCCCCAGCCTTCTTTGACAGCTTTAAGTAGTTTGGTCTTGTTTTGTGTCTAAACATCAAGATGAGTTTATCAGCATTTTCTCTCTACTGCATGGAGCGACATTGTCTCCAGGAGCAAGAGCAGATGGTAGCCAGACCCTGAAAGGCCTATTTCCTTAATTGAATTCTACTTCTTTCCTTAGTGATTAGCTTTTTGTCTTATCAAGATTAATGGCAAACTGTTGACTTTTTAAGACTCTTTCATGAAAAAGTATTGATAAATATAATATCAATTAAAAAT
Source organism: Scarus forsteni (assembly GCA_036419115.1). Classification (NCBI taxonomy): domain Eukaryota; kingdom Metazoa; phylum Chordata; class Actinopteri; order Labriformes; family Labridae; genus Scarus; species Scarus forsteni. Next base: position 31,605,072 of record JAZDUH010000152.1, read on the forward strand.
GACCATTATTAAATACACCATTATCAGTAAGAGCACTTAACTTAAATATACTTGTGTTCTCCATTCTCAGTTGAATAATTCATGTATTTCAGGTGCGTTAACATTAGTAAAATACAATGGTATTAATTTAACAATGCAGCTAATTAAGTTAGTTTTAAGAGAGAAAACATCCTGACTAAAAATAACTAGAGCTGAACTAAAATGTTTTAGAGATTTTAAAAGCGAAAAAGAATACTAATAAAATAACTGAGTGAAAAGTGACCAGAGACACATTTTAATTTTTGGAAAAATTGTTAATTAATAACTTTAATCAGAATGTATTATGACAGCTTTTATTCTTTTTCTATCCAGAATTTTATTAGATTAAGAAGATAATACAAACTTCCGTACCTTTACAATGAACAAAATTTTATAGATTTTTAAAGTGTATTTTACTTTTATTTCTTCCATTCATCCATCAGTCATATTGCTCATGCCCTTTGGGGTCGGGGATCAAGAACCTGTCTCAGCTAACATTTGGCGAGCGGCGGGGTACACCCTGAACCGGTTGCCAGCTGATCGCAGGGCCACATAGAGAGTTGGATAAACTTTAATGCTCATACTTAAGGCCAATTTAGAGTCACCATTAACCTGATGAGCATGATTTTGGTCTGTGGGGGGAAGCTGGAGCACCCAGAGAACTGACATGGATCAAACCAGCAACCTTATTGCTATGAGGCATGTGCTCTACCTGCTATGCCACCGTGCCACATAATCTCATTTTCACTCTTTTTGTAATGCAATTAAAGAGTCTTTGTTTTTTAAATGTATTGATAGGAGAGAGACAGTGGATAGGCTCATAAAAGGGGGTGAGAGAGTAGGGGAAGGCACTCTGCAAACTGGCCACAGGCGGGATTTGAACCCGGGCCAGCAGGAGTATATGGGGCGTGCCTGGTTGCTAACCACTCTGCCAAACCATCACCCTACTAAAGAGTGTTTGTAGGAATTCTGTTGGGAAAAAAAATTATAATTATAAAATTATATCCACTTGTAATTTTCCTGCAGAGAACAAAAACATATGCTAGACCTAACTGGTAACTTTTAATAGATTGTTTTATTCTTTGGGAATTGTGACTTATTTGCACCCCTTGTTTACCAGACAGATTCTGTTGTATTTCCTTTGTTTAAATTTTCTAGTATTAGAAATCAACAAACAGACCTTGTAAGTTAAGTTGGAGGACCGCGTGTTGCCCATGAGTCTCAGTTTGCCCATCCTTGATTTAAAGGCTAGACGTTACTCTTAATAGCTGCCAGAATTAGCACTTGGCTTGACACCTCTTTCCATGGAGGAAATTCTCTATTATCATGGGCTTTTTATAGAAAACTGACCCTCCAGGCATGCATTAGACATCAGCTCTGACCTCAAAAGCAAGCTCTCACTGTCAGAGATCTTCTCTTGTGACAAGATGTCTTACTCGATAAAATTTTGATCCTGTTAGACCACAGTGCCTGCATGTTGGCTTTCAAAATGTCATGTTGGCCTCATGGAAAACAGTCTGAGTGTCCCCATAGATAAACCCAGCACCGCCTGTAGTGAAATCTTTACATCTGTATCCTCTGTGCTGTTAACGCTCCACTGCTCCCACTGATCATCTCTTTAATGGTCTGTTCTGACATTTGCAGACAGGATTTCAGCACATAGTTTTTCAAATACTCGTCTTAAGCAGGAGCAAGACATGGTCAGAAATTTATTTGAATGACAGCAAGTTTTAAACAGCAGTGTGAAATATTAAATCGAATTTGAATGCTAGTAAACAATTTCTTTTCCTTTTGAAAAGATAATCAAACTGTTTTTATACTCTTTGTGAAAATACATGTAAACTAGTATGCACGGTATTTCTGCATCCAGTCCCACTCGTGTGTATTCTTAAGAGTCCTCTGTAAAGTAAACTGTAGGGTGGGGGAGGGGAGAGAACTACAATTGGCCCTCTCAGCCTGCATCCCTCCTGGTGTGCAAATAATAAAACCAATTCTGCCGTCACATGATCCTCTCTTATTGCATTTTGGCCATTTCTCCCAACCCATTTTATTGAGATGTGCACTTTGGAGCTGTTCGTGCTGAATCTGTTCATGTTCAACAGAGATTCATCTTTAACAGCAGTATTTTGGAAGAAGTAGGTTTAGAACAGAATTTAGATTTTTGGGGGGGCAAATTCATTTTTGTTTCATGTATCTATTGCACTAGTGATCTAAAATAAACATATCACAGCATTTATCCACCTTTTAACTTTGCCAGTTTTGTGGTCTAATTGAAACACCCATGCCACGTTTTGGTCAAAATGTAATTCACGTCAGAAACCTGTGGAAGCTACAGCATATTTGTTTGCACATATGTCAGCTGGCATCATGAGCTCACTTGTTATACCCGCTAATGCACTTCAAATGTTACTGTCGGATACCACCAGAGGGGATATCAGGGAGCCCCGACCGTATACAACTTCCTGTTGTTTGGGAAGCATCACAGCATCAGTTTCTGAATTAAAAACACCAGATTGATTTTTGGTTGATTTCATCACATTAGACTAAAATAATTTAAACTAATATCAGATAAACTCTGATGTGAAACTGGTGATTGCTGATTAGATGTTTGAACAAACTGTCTGACTTATCTGCACTCCAATCCCAAACATTTTTCTCTATGAGCAGACTTTATGGTTCTGATGTTTAAAGATATTCAGTTAACTAATTAGCCAGTGTCAAATCAGAGCAGCAGTAGCTCAGTCTGCAGGGACTTTGACTTTGCTGGCTCAAGTGTGAGTGGGTCCACAATGAAGGAACTGATCTTTCACTGATACATCTTTGATGCATTTTCTTTGTACTGAAGAGACGCCTTTGAGCAAGGCAGTTCATTTCTTGCAGCTCATGACACGTCGGTGTGTTTAGCTCCCTCACTCTGACATCTCTCCATTAGTGCATGTTCATGGGTCCTGAAAGTGCATGTGTGTTTCACACCAGTGTGCAGCATCTCTTGTAAACTGAAACTCAAAGCTCCATCTGAGGGAAAAAACAAACAAAAAAATGACAAATAATCAGTTTCCCCATTTAAAAGAGGTTTATAAATGTTTTCTGTGAAAATGGACATGTTGTGACTCACTTCAGCTTTTTTCACATCTCTTGGCTTTGGTATCAGGATTACTACCAACCTATAAAATGTGAATGAGCCAATCATGTCAGTTTTGTGGTTCTTCTTTTATGTCTGGAAACTGTTCAACAGTTGGTACAGATCAGGACTTATTGAAACAATACCCACACCTCACCTGCTATCTCCACCTATAAATAAAATCTCCACTCACTGCCATGCTAGTGCGTACAGTAGCTGTACTCATGGCAGCACACCTGGGAAAGAGAGTGACAGGATGAGATGGGTTTAGACCAACACAGACCCCCAAACCCTCACTGGTAATGGCTCTGTTTTATGTTTGACCAGTACACAGACGAGTCATTTTAAATATTTCCAACAACACTTATTTGTTTTCAGCTTAACAAATCAACATTTTTTCAGTTGCTGACAGGAATGACCAAACATTGCATCAATATTGGCTTTGCTGACAGACTTTGGCCCTGCTGCAAATGTTTAGACAAATAGCTGTGTCAGCAGCCAATGTGAATCTGTAGCATCACTTTAATGCTGGCAAGAACAAATTCCTCAATGCTGGCAGGAAGAGAACCTTGTCTTTCAGCGAAAAAAACTCTAATTTTGTTGATGGTAAAAAAAAAAGTCATTCTTACACCGTCTGATCCCTTAAAGGGAAAATTGAAGGGGTGGGATAGTTTGTGCTTCAGTAAGTTTATGGTGTTTCCACCTTTTCCTGAAATCAGAAAGGCACATGATGTTTAAGGGTAGCATCATATTGTGTAAAATTAAGAAGAATTTTTTACCACTCCTATTCTGTCATTGTTATCGCTCATGCTGACTGCCTGAAGAGAGCACAACTGTGCTGATTGGTTGCTGGTTAGTTGAAGGAATTCATGAGAAAGTTGTTGAACCGAAATTCAAATGACATTGACACCTTAAGCTGTTAATTCAAGATTGTATACCTGAATTAGAATTAACTTCCACCCCTACTCTTTATTGTGAAGTCTGTATGATACCTGCCCCAATTTTCAAAACCAATATCAATATTAGTATGAAGATATAATGTTAAAAGTATTTTTGTATTTTTCAATGGAATGGTAAAGGACAAGTGATGTAAATTCTGCATCCATGCACCTTAACTTATTTGATCTTATGGACTTTAGTAAAGGATGCAAAATATTGGATTTTCTGCCATTTTCTGATATGCTGTTACCTACAAAACCTACCTAAGTCAATACATGTAACAATAGGGATATATGGAAATAATTTAAAGCAGTTGTTTTTTGATCACACCTAGATGATATTCAAACATTCTTGTGAAAATAACAATACATTTAAGCTTCACCTGCTATTTTAAGTGCAACAAACATCACTTGACCAATCTGACAGATAATTAGCCTTTTTTCTTTCAAATGTACATGATCCTGCATTTACAGTTTTCAGAAAGTCCAGTTCAGAAGTTTTTAAATCGGTCAAAACCTACATTAGCTTTTAGAGCAATTATCTGCCATTACCAGTATTATACAGATTTTTTGTGCTTCCCAAACTTAAGTAATTTCAGCACTCAAAATTTAAGCCAGTTAATTTGTGAAGCCCAAATGTTGGAAAGTCTGTCATTTGACAGAAACAAAAACAAATGAATTTACAGTAAAAAGCTCTATAAAATAAATGATGATATTTCCTGAAATATATGGAGACAAAAGTTTATTTAGTTTGTTTATGTGTTTTTAGCTTAAACGTCCTCTGTTTTGTATTGGTCCTCATCATAGTGCCTTATCCTATGTTTGGCATTTGTCATCACAATTTTGTCTCGTAATTGTTTCTGTATTTATTAAATAGCTCCCATTGAGCACTGGCAAGAAACACAAGAAGCAACGGAGAGGACAGGCTGCAAAGATCCCCAGCTGGGATGTAAGCAGGAAATTTTAGTCACATGGCACTCACCCCAGATCACTGGCCCACCTGCTCAGTTCCCCTCTTTTTCGAAAGTTTTTCCCTCCTCTCCCGCTCCCCCCATTATTAGAAATTACAAAGGCAGCTAAAGTGAATCATAGCTAAGGCTGAGCACCACTTACATGGATGCATCAGCGCTAATAAGGAACCTGACAAACACGATTTGTGTGCATCCATTTCAACGCCAGAATAATGCAGCTTAAAAGAGGCCAGGGACACACAGCCTGAATCACTGTTTCAACAGAAAACATCTTGAAAAAATGCTTTAGACAAATAGCTGTGTCAGCAGCCAATGTGAATCTGTAGCATCACTTTAATGCTGGCAAGAACAAATTCCTCAATGCTGGCAGGAAGAGAACCTTGTCTTTCAGCGAAAAAAACTCTAATTTTGTTGATAGTAAAAAAAAATGTCATTCTTACACCGTCTGATCCCTTAAAGGGAAAATTGAAGGGGTGGGATAGTTTGTGCTTCAGTAAGTTTATGGTGTTTCCACCTTTTCCTGAAATCAGAAAGACACATGATGTTTAAGGTTAGCATCATATTGTGTAAAATTAAGAAGAACTTTTTACCACTCCTATTCTGTCATTGTTATCGCTCATGCTGACTGCCTGAAGAGAGCACAACTGTGCTGATTGGTTGCTGGTTAGTTGAAGGAATTCATGAGAAAGTTGTTGAACCGAAAGGCAAATGACATTGACACCTTAAGCTATTAATTCAAGATTGTATACCTGAATTAGAATTAATTTCCACCCCTACTCTTTATTGTGAAGTCTGTATGATACCTGCCCCAATTTTTAAAACTATTATCAATATTAGTATGAAGATATAATGTTAAAAGTATTTTTGTATTTTTCAATGGAATGGTAAAGGACAAGTGATGTAAATTCTGCATCCATGCACCTTAACTTATTTGATCTTATGGACTGTAGTAAAGGATGCAAAATATTGGATTTTCTGCCATTTTCTGATATGCTGTTACATACAAAACCTGCCTAAGTCAATACATGTAACAATAGGGATATATGGAAATAATTTAAAGCAGTTGTTTTTTGATCACACCTAGATGATATTCAAACATTCTTGTGAAAATAACAATACATTTAAGCTTCACTGCTATTTTAAGTGCAACAAACATCACTTGACCAATCTGACAGATAATTAGCCTTTTTTCTTTCAAATGTACATGATCCTGCATTTACAGTTTTCAGAAAGTCCAGTTCAGAAGTTCTTAAATCGGTCAAAACCTACATTAGCTTTTAGAGCAATTATCTGCCATTACCAGTATTATACAGATTTTTTGTGCTTCCCAAACTTAAGTAATTTCAGCACTCAAAATTTAAGCCAGTTAATTTGTGAAGCCCAAATGTTGGAAAGTCTGTCATTTGACAGAAACAAAAACAAATGAATTTACAGTAAAAAGCTCTATAAAATAAATGATGATATTTCCTGAAATATATGGAGACAAAAGTTTATTTAGTTTGTTTATGTGTTTTTAGCTTAAACGTCCTCTGTTTTGTATTGGTCCTCATCATAGTGCCTTATCCTATGTTTGGCATTTGTCATCACAATTTTGTCTTGTAATTGTTTCTGTATTTATTAAATAGCTCCCATTGAGCACTGGCAAGAAACACAAGAAGCAACGGAGAGGACAGGCTGCAAAGATCCCCAGCTGGGATGTAAGCAGGGAAATTTTAGTCACATGGCACTCATCCCAGATCACTGGCCCACCAGCACAGTTGGCATCATTTTCGAAAGTTTTTCCCACATCACGAAGTCCCCCCATTATTAGAAATTACAAAGGCAGCTAAAGTGAATCATAGCTAAGGCTGAGCACCACTTACATGGATGCATCAGCGCTAATAAGGAGCCTGACAAACACGATTTGTGTGCATCCATTTCAACGCAGAATAATGCAGCTTAAAGAGGTACGAAGAGGCCAGGGACACACAGCCTGAATCACTGTTTCAACAGAAAACATCTTGAAAAATGCTGACATCTGCCAGACTCATAAAATCCCCTCTTTATCAGTAGTGCCTGACAAACTCTGAAAGATGCTTTGCAATATGTTTGGCTTTACTTCGCAACCCACGGTGAAACCTTGCTTCTAGCGAAAAACAAAATTAGCTAAAACAAACATGATCCTCAGTAGACTGGATACACAGGTGGTTAATTATGATTCATCATAAGATGTTACTGTTGCTTTGTCTGTAGTGCTTAATGCTTTTTTCTTCTGAACTAGACTGCACAGACCTGCTTTAGCACGCTGACCGCTGTAGATAAGAGCTACAGAGTTTGTTGTTGCATATGCCTGTGTTTAAATTCATTTTCATTTCCTTCTATTAAGTAAGAAAGAGCTATTTTATAGTGTTTACACATACTTTCTGCAGGCATTCAGGATATTTTTGTTGAGTTATTCTGCCATTTTGTATTTGCAAAGTCTTAACAAAACAAAGTTTGCTTTACATAACTAAAATTATATTTGATTGTGTGCTGTCCGACCCTCTCTGCCAGAGTGCAAAGATTGTTCCTGGCTGAACTCCCACAAGCACGATGCCTCACTGAGTGCAGCTGAGTGTTCCTGTCATCAAAAAATTTACTTGATTTTGTACAACAAGTCAACCTGCTGATGTGCTATGTTGTGCCATGAGATGTCACTCTCCATGCCCCTCAAAAGAGGAACAGGAATAGACATGAAATGAAATCTCAGGATCCTCAAATTTGTCCCCTTGAAGCTGTAATGTCACCTCGACACTGCCAAATAAAACACCACCTCACATCCTTCCTCTAACCTTTTGGAAACTTAGGCGAGCATTACTTCAGACCACTGACGTGCTTTATCTCTGTTAGTCCAGGCATTGTCACCATAGCAACTGGCTCTGAGCAGCAAGTGTCACCGGAGGAGAGAATTTCTTAAAGTTCACTCTGATGGAGGAGTGTAATTTTTCCCTACAGATGGCCGAGGTTATTCATCTCCAAACAGTCTGTGACATTCACAGCCTCTGCATTTGTCTTTATCATCAACTCTTTGTTTAACTCTTCCCTCTGTCTTACCTTCATACCACAATGTAAGAATGCCTCTGAGAGCTATGAGAAGAGTTTTTGGCCCCAATACAGCAACACCCTTTTTTAGTACACCTGATGTACTAGGGATGAACAATATCATATTTTTGCCACTGTCTGATACACAGATATTTCCAAACTCTTACATGTATCGCAGATACAGATATCTGTATTGATATTTTTTGTCCTTTCCCCTTTATAGATACATTTTGAGTTAGAAACTGATGTAAAGCAAGAAATAAACATTTTAGCTTTAAACTAATGATACTTTTTAAACGTAAGAGTAGATGTTCAGTGATGAAGGGGGAAACTGTTATGGTACATTTGAACATTCTGCCAAAATTACAGTCAGTATAGGAGATTTTCATTGCTAATTTGCGTCAACAAAATCAAATAGAATCGAATAGAATGGAATGCTAACAAAATCTTCATATCTGCCGATGCTGATAATTAACTTTTCAGACAACTGCCTGCCTCCACTGATATTGTTTATCCGTGCTATTGACTTGCACCAAACAGTTGAGATTAAAGTTTATAGTGAAATAAGTGATTAAATGAAGATGTTCAAATGGACAAAGATTAAAAAAAGCTGTATTTCATTTTAAAGAATTAAACACTATTTGATTTCCTTGAACTCAGTTTCATTGAATACTCTTATAAACCTTTTGCTATAGCATTTTAAATTGATAACAGTTACATGTTAACAGGTATATGTTATCAGAAAGAAAAGAACTTAATTGTTCACTTAAAAGTTGTTCACTTGTTAGCGAACTTCACATCTCAAGCAACAACCACCACAGAGGTAGGTCAACAAAACAAAACTTCTGTTTAGGAGCAGAAGAAAATAATAATAAGACAGTAGAAGATAGCATAGCATAAAGGGGGTAAAAAGCGAGTCACAACAAGCACGCAGGGATGTTTAGAGTTTATCAGATGACTGTCAGCAGAGGCAGGATAGGGCTACCCACTGACTCCCAATGTTTGAGCTAAAACTAACTGGTATAGGGTGAGCATTGTCTGTGTCTTTCATGTTACTGGGTGCACAGTCGAAAGAACAGTGTCTACCTGCTTGTCTTGGACTTGGGAGTGAGGCAAGACACAAAAATAACAATAATGTTGGAATGTTCCTTTAATAAATTATATCTAATTCTGATTTCCATATAACTTTTCTGTGAGGCTTTACAAATTCCATTTAAAGTACTATTAAAATTTTCTTAAAAATTTGAAAGCCCTACATTCACACAATGAAAAAATAGCTTGAATTAGCTGTACTATTGCATTATCTCATTGAATAGTGCATTTTTTAAATTGTGTTTAAGATCACAAATAAAGATGCTGGTATAATAATGTCTCATAAAAGCTGTATATCTGTTCCTTTTGTTTAATATAAAGCTTTTTTTTTTATCAAAAGTGTCCCTAAGTTGGGGTGCTGGTTTGGCGGAGTGGTTAGCAACCAGGCACTCCATGTACTTGCTTCTGCCGGTCCAGGTTCGAATCCCACCTGTGACCAGTTTGCAGAGTGTCTTCCCCTACTCTCTCACCCCCTTTCACAAGCCTATCCACTGTCTCTCTCCTATCAATAAAGGCACAAAGTGCCCAGAAAATACATTAAGAAAAAAAAAGTGTCCCAAAGTTTTATGAATTTAGCCCTTTGACAGTCAGAATAAAGTCATCGGATTAACAGCATCATTTGCTGAAGTAATACACTGAGGTTACTTTCATTTGTTTTGGGGATTTAAATACATTTAAATCCCCAGCTAGTTTGATAATTTTGCCTCTACCAGCCAAGTTTATGTTTGTGCCAAGTTTAATTTGGAGTGACAATTTGTGGGTTATTTTCAGCATATTGTACCACAACCAAGTTGAAGGCAAGATCTAATAAGGTTTATGTGAGGTCAACGTATTAATCAATATGAAACAAAAACACAAATCATGGTCAAAGTAAGAAACAGTGAAGCTGAGCTTTCAAGACTTAATGTATCACGGATTGTGATTAGGAGTGGCAGAACCATAATGTGGAAATTAAAAATTAAAATGTCCATAATCTTTTTTTTTCCATGTCTCCGGCAGGTAATTTAAATTTTCATTAAAATGATGAATGTAGCATAGCAGAATATTTCACTTTTGTTCATTTTGTGATGGTGATAAACTTTGCTTCAAACCTCCCGGTTTTATACGCAAACTGCATGAAAGCAGCAGGGTGGCATCACACATAGGTGTTCATTTTGTCTTTCGTTATATAAGATGCAAGGATTCTGATAAAGAAGTTTTGCACCACCTAACAAAAAATAAGGTTTTGTATTAATCTGATCTGGGTTTCGTCAGATTCCTTAAAAGTCTTAACCCTATAAAGTCAATTGTATCATATTTGATACGTACTTTTATAATACCTTTTTCTACTCAATATGATCAACAAATTACAAAAAAAACATCTGAATACAATCAGATAAATGATAAAAATGTCCTCAAATGGATTATGAGTTGCCAAAAACACCCTATGTATCAAATGAGATACAAAAAATCTATATGTTGAATTTTATGGACATTTTGATTTTTATGGATTTTAGCAGAAAGTGAAACAAACATTTCAGCTCCAAAAAATTAGAATTTTCGGGCTATAATCTACGGTCTTGGGCTTTAAAGGGTTAATAGGCCTTAAATTAGATTGTTATGACACTGAGTAGACTTTTCTTGAGACAGTCAGAGGTGCTACATTCCTAATGGCATAATAGCAGAGGTCATCTCAATTCTTTTCTAAGGGCTACTTTAGAAAGCTAAAAAAAATATGGCAGCAACACAATAAGCATATGCAGTTGGCATTATATGATTTCTGTCCATTTGCATGCAAGCACTCTCTCAAGTGAGGGTCTCTTTCCCTCTTTAAGGAGAGCAGTGTGCTTTGCATGATATGAATAGATTCATATGCAGCACAATGGATTATTACCTTTCTGTAAAAAAATAATCTCACAAATTTGGCGCTATAATACATGACAGCATAAGATGTAGGAGTTTACCACCTTTGTGTTCATTCCTTTTTGTACTGCAGTGCACAGAGCGTCTTCATTTGCTTTATTTTGGTTTCAAAAAAGTATTAAAAGTCTTGAATTTGATTCCAAATTCAAAGTTGTAGAAAATAATTTGTGATTTTTTTATAACATAAGAGACATCATTTAGTTTCCTGTCCTTAATTTTTTAACTATTTGGCAGGCTCACTAGGATGTGAAGCAGGAGTGATTTTTCAGGCCTCTCTCAGCAGTAATGGGGTGTGGATAAATGTTGGCCAGTGGGAAATCCAGGATGATGCTGGGAAATTCCCTCAGGCTATTTGAAATAGGAGCCAAGCACAATGTGACAGTTTGCTGCTGATGTTAACTAATAGAGTCCTTAAGCTAAGTGCACTATTTATTCCCCCTTCTGTAACTCCATACGGCCGACTCTGTTTTCCACTGCGTGGGCTCTGAGGGATTTGTGCTTTGAATTTTTGTGTCCCTGTTTCATTTATGAGCCTTTCATCTGACAAAAATGTACTTCAACTAACAGGTGCCTCTCTCCTGTTTCCTCAGATCTGACTTTGGTGTGCTCAACCTTTTAAAACATGAAATAAGTCGCCCATGTACAGTTCAGAGAGTCAGAGCAGCCTCATTTCTGCGCGCTCCCGTTAAGGACCCTTTGGTGGCTACACCTCTGACTCACAGGACATGTACGGCAGTGCCAGAGCTGTAGGCCACATCGAGAGCAGCCCCGCACGCTCCCCACGCCTGCCACGGTCCCCCAGATTGGGCCACCGTAGGGCCAACAGCGGGGGCGGGGGTGGTGCGGGGGGCAAGACGCTCTCCATGGAGAACATCCAGTCCCTCAACGCTGCCTACGCCACCTCGGGTCCCATGTACCTGAGTGACCACGAGGGCGTGGGCTCCACTGCCACCTACCCCAGAGGCACTATGACTCTGGGTCGAGCCACCAGCCGGGCCATGTACGGGGGCCGCGTCACAGCCATGGGCAGCAGTCCCAACATCGCTTCTGTGGGGCTGCCTCACCATGCTGACCTGCTGTCTTATAGTGACCTAGGCTCCCTCTCCATGCTGCACTCCCACCACCACCAGGGGGTGCCCTCCGCCCTGCTGAGGCAGGCGGTGCGGGGCAGTGGGGGGGAGCTGCTGGAGATGCAGGCCCAGCTCAGGGACATGCAGAGAGAGAATGAGCTGCTGCGTAGAGAGCTTGACCTGAAGGACAGTAAGTTGGGATCTTCCACAAACAGTATCAAGAGCTTCTGGAGTCCTGAGCTGAAGAAGGAGAGGATCATGAGGAAGGAGGAAGCCGCCCGGACGTCCATCCTGAAGGAGCAGATGAGAGTCACTCATGAGGAGAACCAGGTGAGATGAGACTTTATTTCTCTTAATCAACTCTTTACTGCAGTCCTTAAGTTTTTTTTTTTTTCTATCGCCATTTCCTTCTCTGCTGTAGACCACTGTCATCCTCAAGATTTGCATTCATGTGTTTTGGGTACTTGTGGAAACCTTTCTGGAAAGAGTTCTTAGCAAACATTAATATTTAACACCCTCTTTTCTCCTGCATGGTGCTCCTGTTCATAATCAATGTCAGGAGACCACCAGAGCCACGGGAAATACAAAACCGTTCACTCTGCATGTCTATAATCTGCTTTTTGAAATCTGAGCTAATATGAGGACATTTGTGCCTCATGACACCATTTTACTCTACACTATTTCATCAATGAAAAGATGCTTCCAGTTTGTCACTGCTGCAACTATTTCAGATGTAATTTTATGTTTATTTTCTATCAGATTGGCCCTTCAGAGTGGGGCATCTTGAGGTTTTATTTTCTGCCAGCTGTAATGTGGGGGTGTACGTTATGGCCAAATTCGATCAGTAACTGACAACAGGAGCCAAAAGGCACAGAGACAAATGTCAGGGATGCTGAAACCCTCTCTTTGTCTTTCTCACTGTCTTCTCTTTTCAGCAGTCTTTCTCTTACACACAGTGACTTTGATCATCCTTCACTGTGCACCTCTGTTATTTACTGCTCATTTTACGTCTCACTTTTGAACACATCCTTTGTTATTTGTTGACTTTGATGCCAGTAATATTGAGAACTGGCATGTTGAATCGACCAATGATTTTACTTTTGTATTTTTTTCTTGTTAACAAACAAACATTTGTATTTGGTCATGTTTTTCTGATGTAGACACACCTTTTTGAAACTCAAAAAACGATTTTTATGTGAATTATTTCACTATTATATTTGAGATTAAGTACAATTTTACAGGTGTTCAAGCACATTTCTTAAGATGAACATTTAAGTCAGATGAACTGTTCCCATTGTCCTTGATTTTTGAAACTAAATATCTACCCTTAAAACAATACATTATAATTTAGGGTTGAATCACATGCTGAAATGTGGAAAAAGTTGAAATGCTGTTTTTGTTCTCTGGCAATGTCCAGGTCTTTCTTTTATTTATACTTTATTTTTATGAAGACATACAAACATTTTTTTACTCTCACATATAGAACTAAATCCCAAATAATTCAGTGAAATATGATAAACAGTACAGTACATAAGTACAGGGAGTGAATGACAGGGGGAAATAGTGGTAATGATGTTGCTAAATGATGCAGAAAAGTTGGTTATTCAAAGAAGTGCAGATGCTTTTCAGTACAAAACTAGCATTGTCTTTTTGTGGGTCTCAGTTTAAAACAAGAGTAAAAAAGTCTTTCATATTATTTTGAAAGTGTGCAGCTACTCATGTTTCCAAACAGTACACTCTGAAGTCATTTTCATGGTGGAAAGTGTCAAAAGTACTAAACATATATATATATATAAAAAAAACTATTTTGTCGCAATTTGTGGTAATAGCTACCATGAGGAACAATAGATGCAGTGTCTGCTTTAATACACAAGTAATTCCTGCTCGTGTCATGTTGTGCATAAGGAATTCTCAATTTTGTAAATAGAAACCAAATATTACCCATATTGGTGCCCAGGACTTTTATATACAGAATTGTATGGAGTTTAAATTGTCTGATAAATCCAAAAACATTTAGCTTAAATTTTGAATTACAGCATGCTGCTTTCTTTATATAACTAATATTAATGTTGCAAGGTAAAGTGCACAACCCACTGAGGCAAACAGTTTAAAAGGTCATTGTATTTTCCTTCCTTTGCTGGTTTGAGCTTTAAAGTTTGTGTTTGGTCTTGAGGCAGGCTTTGTCATGATGCAGCGATTTTGCTTGCTGTTGTAAGAATTGAAAAGGTTGAATTTTGCCAGCTGATTGCGCTCTTTATTCCAGTGTGTCTGCGTTTGTGTCAGACTGCTTGAGTGATGCTGTCGACCACTGAGCGGCCAGTGGGCCATCCATTACTCAGAGTGGCAGACACTGTCACTCCAACCTTCAAGGTCATTGCAGGATAACATTAGCACGGCTCTTAAAAGAGACCTGCCTGTCTGTGATTGTGTCTGTGATTAGCTTCTGCAATCATACTGGAGTTTACAAGGCTTTCCAGCTTGTCTCACGCTGCTGAAGGTGAAGACATTTAAATCTCTGCCTCACAAATGCAGTGTTTCTACCAGCAGGTGATCCCTAGGGTGAACCAGAGGTACTTTGACCCTTTTACATCTTAATGTTTCATGTAAATGTGCAGGGACAGAGTCTAGGAGGAGAAAGTGCCACAGAGAGAGCCAAAGCCATTCATCATTTTACTTATTCCTCATGTCCTGTGTGATTAAAAAACTCAGTGTGAATCCATGTGTGTATTTTTAGCTCAGCTTCACACGCTGTTGGAGCTGAATTTGTCCAGAAGAATATGAAAGCTGTACAGTGTGGGCTTTCATGCCTTTGTGCTCCGTACAAAGAGAACACTTTTCTTATTCCTAGCTTGTCCATCAGTGTTCGCTCCCACTCTATGCTGCATATATTTATAACCCTCCTGGTCAGGCTCATTAATGAAGTATGAGGGCTAATAAAAGGCAGATGTGCTGTGCTGCTATAATTGGTCTTTTTCTGTCTTGATTTCTGTGCTGTGAGGCGCCCTTATGTTAGTGTAAACTTGCATGGGGCTGGCTTTAGAGGCTGATTGAAGAGCAAATTGCTTCATTAATATAGGAGTGATTTCAGGCCAATCATTGCATCTGTCCTGCTTTACAATTACATCAGGTGCTGCAGGCCTCAATTAGCTTGAGCAAATGTGATGCATTATTTATTTTCTGAAAAATAAGATCTTGGAATTTGTGCCTCTTTGCTATCATTTCAGAAAAAGAGAAGCTGATCGGGCACTGGAGTTGTCCTTCAACTGTTTGGTAAATCACAGAATCAGCTGTGAAATAGCAGCACACTGCAGAGTTTCAGTAAAGACAGACAGAGGCTGAGGAAATAATGAGTCCAGGATTGTTATGTGTGGCATAGCTTTAATAGGCTGCACGACAGGCTCAGGCTCTAACAAAACCAAACCATTTGACTTGGATCTGGCAGAATTATTGTTGAGCTGAAGCTGGACGGGAGCTGCTGGAGGGAAGTGTGTGAGCTAGAGCGTACCATATCTGTCTGAGTCATGACCACTGCTGCTCAGCCAGCCAGTCAGCACACATCAATGCAATCCCCAAAATGGAGGCCCTGCTCTCCGTTCAACACAGCACTGTCTGTGCAGGGCCTCAGACATAACATGTTTACTTTTGTGAGCAATTTGTTTGGACATGTTTTGTGTTTTTTTTGTATTGGTGCTAAATCAGTACTTTTTAAACAGAGCTGGTGCCATAAACGCTCCTTAACCAGTACTGTAAGAGCCGTAGTAGAGATGCCCAGATCAGTTTTTGCTCTCAGTGAGTGAGATTGACTCGTACCTAAGGCCCCATCCACACGAAGACAAAACACTTAACAGTTTCAAAAACGATCGTCATAAAGACGAAGGCTCAGAAAATGTGTGCGTCTATATGAATGCACCCGATACGCATCAAAACACTGTAAAACACATGCCAGACCTCTAGGGGCGCTGTAACAATATGATGGAAACAAGCGGAAACAGACGAAAAAACAGTGGGCATGCGCACTTGCAGCAAAAGTTGTGAACAGAGATTATGATAAAGTGATCATAAAGTGCCGTAATGTGTCCTTGATAATAGTTTGTTCAACTCTGTGGTGATTTTGCTGCAACAGGGATAGTAGTGTCACTAGCTTCATCAGCACATATGCTTCACGTACGCCGCCGTTGTTGTTGTCGTTGCTGCGTGTGGCGCATGCGTGTCAATGAAGATATGAAACTATGACGTAAGCGTATCTGAAAACTTGCGGAGAGCCAGTAATGACGGAGCTGCGTATACGGCGGTTCAAAATCTTTCCACTCTGGAACCAAGTTTCAAAAGTGATCGTTTACAGACCCCAAAATGCCATCTTCGTATGGATGATACACAGATTTGGCAAAAAATGTATGTGTTTAGACCTCGGTTTGTCTTCGTGTGGATGGGGCCTAAACCAATATCAGTCATGTTTATCACTTTGCTAAGATAGCTCTGAAAGAATAATGCAACAAGTATCAAAAAGTAATAACAACTAAATTACACTAAGGATACTTTAATAATACAGTGTGTGGATTCATGAATTATATGTGGTAATTTATGTAGGTTTTTACATTTTTATGAAAGACTGAAAAATCAAGAAAACCATATTGACCCCTTGTTGACTCTCTTATTGGTCCACTGACACACCAATCAGAGCCTTTTCTCATTCCAATTTTTGGGCTACTGCAGTCAGGCAAACTTTGGCCACAGCAGAGTATTTATTGTGTCTTTTGGTAAAACAATTGCCCTAAATTTGATAGTTCAAAATTAACAGTCACAATGAAAACTTACATATACTCAAAGATAAGAGGAAACATTTCTATACCGAATGCACTTGGTGCTCTAGTATTAATACTAAGTGATGAATATTATAATTTATTGACGTGCACAGGGAATGTAAGACAGCATCACTTGAATCTTCACATCACTTGTATTTTAGTGGTTTTAAAATGTCTTTACGTTATTGGAATTCCCTTTTACACCCACTCTGTTTTTGCTTTAACTCTGCCACTTGAGCCAAGCTTTAAAAAGAATAATACCAATTACATTTTAATGAACAATAAGATATTTTATTTGTTTTGAATGAAAGAAAAGACAGACGCAGAGGATTTTGTTTTACCTCATAACAGTTTCGAATGTAGGAGGGGCTTTTTGAAGACTCGCTGCATGTTAAAGGTGGGGCAAAGGATCAAGTCGGTTACATTATGTAAATTATGTAATGCAAATTGTTCTTGAAAAAACAGTCTTTATTTATGATCTTAGCCAAAATCTAGGTGGTTTAGGCAGCTGCTGGTGCTGTAAAGAAGCACCAGAGAAGAGGGAGAAGTCCTAATGTAGATTTGTATTGGGCATAGAAGTGCCCGTGAGGAGGAGGCATGCACTCTAACAGGTAACAGGAAAATATTGATACACCACTTTATTGCAGTATTTAAGTCCCAATATGTTATAGATGTTGAATTACAGTCAAGTTATATTTGTCACTCAATAATTTGAGAAATTTAAGACATTTGTTTTGGATTTCCCTGCAGCCTCTAGAAGCAGACATCCAGCCATTTGATTCCCACTTTCTCTGTTTTTCTGTTTTTTTGTCACTTGAGACAAAGTGCATTCTTGTTGCAGGGACTATACTTCATATAAATAACTATTGAAAAATAAAATCTTATATACAAGTTGTAGATTCTTAATGATATTGAAAAGTGTTATAATATTTTGCTCTCTAGTTTACAGGATTGCAGCACATTGTGATATAGAGTATCTTACTAAATCAGCACTGTGATATGTATGTATTGTATCACTTGATTGCCAATACACACCCCGACTCAAAGGCATATAGAATTAAAAATTAAATGGCCCCTTTAACAGTTTTTAAACTACATAAATTACATTTAACAATTTCCTACTGCTAAATGTAGTAGTGTATATTTGTATGGAATACTGTATATAATGTATATTTGACTAAATGAACACAGGCATAAGCTCTAACTTGATTGGGTCACAGTAAAAATGTAGTAATTCTTAAAGGAGTCAGAGCTTGCCATAAGAGTTTAAAGCTTAGTGGCGAAAAATGTTGAAGCCCCACCACCATGCTATTAGGCTTTTTGGGTTTGCATCTTATATTAATGCTTCAATAATTTTAAATATTGTGTTCATTTATGCTGATTATTTTTATAAACAAGGGGCATATTTCCAGCTGCGAATGACTGGCGACCGGTTCAGGGTGTACCCCGCCTCTCGCCCGATGATAGCTGGGATAGGCTCCAGCCCCCCGCAACCCCGAATGGGATAGCTGGGTATAGAAAATGAATGAATGAATGAATATTTCCAGCTATAATTCAAAAATCCTTTGAAAACCCCCCAAAGCATAGACTTGTCGACTCAGGTTGGCCCACACTATCCATCATCTCTGAACTATTCTTACTGGATGTAAAATAACATGAATGCAGATACGTTACTTTTTCTAAATGCTCCATTCAGAGTGTGTAGAGTACAGTTGGTGAGTAGAGGTGTTTTACATTATTTTGATCACAGCTTTTCCCCCTCTGAAGTCACGCCAGCTGAAACTGTGTGTGCAGAAGCTTAGTCATAACCACCAGACTGTGTTTAATATGAGAGAGCTCGAGTCACAGTTGTTTTCAGGTATGAGGCATATAGTTGGTGTTGCAGCAGGTGAGCTCTTGAATTATATCCTTTTCAGTTGTAGCAGCGAGGAGTCTACAGCTGTCTCATACACATGTTCTTCAAATGTATTGATATTTACTTTGATGCTATGACACAGTAAGCTGATGTTGGACACAGGAAATATTGCATGAACAGTAAAAGAGCACATCCAGCCTCCCTGATGCAACCACCCCCTCAGTTGAGCACATAAGATGGCTGCTGCCTCATCCAGAGGACAGGAAGGTGATGAAAGGAGGTTTCTCTCTCTCTCTCTCTCTTTGCTCTGTTCGTCTCAACAGAATGAGATGCTGAAAAGCAGGAAGGCATTTACTGAGTGTGAGGCTTGTAAGACTGAGGTGGGAGTAGAGGATGAGAGAACAAAGTAAAAGGGATAAAGACGTGTTACAGTCTGCTCATGTCCTGTCTGTACTGAAGCACACTTTGAGATTAGATCAGAGCCAACCCAGCAAAAATGTCCTTCCTTACAAGTAATGTGATAATCTAAAGGTGAAGAATTTGTCTCTTAAGGAAGAAAGGAAGAAGATTGGGAAAAATGGCAGATTTCGCTGTTTTTGATGGGAAGTCTTGAAGTTTTGATGTAAGACTTTGGCTCAGGACATTGAAAAGGTTGCCTGCTAAGTGCTAGTAATGAAGTAAGTAACCCTTTTCAACAAGTATACAAAAAATTTTGATTATAATCTTAAAGACTGACATGATGTTAATATAGAAAAGACTTACTCATATGGTGAGTCATACAAGCAATCATTTAAGGTTAAAGTGAAAAGATGAGTAATGAATCAATATATCTGTACATTAAGCCCCAGTATATCTTTTTAGGTTTTTTTTCTATATTTCTATATTTCAATAAGTCCCCCATGCCCAAACATGAGGGAAAACAAACCCTGCTATAAAGAATTTTTATATTTCAGTTCTACATCCCTAATTAACAAAACATATTTATTTCTGTTTAAAACTTTGATTACTGGGATTTGCTTCTTCTTGCCTATGGTTTATATTATTTGCTTGAATTCTGTAAAACTCCTCTAAGACTCATTGCTGCATGCATTTCAAACAAAAAAAATAGATAAATATTCTTTAACAGCCAGTGAAGCTACAAAGTAAATTGTCTTAAAATAAGTGTTTGGATTATTAAATGAGTCATACGTTTTTATCCTCTAATTTGTACGTATGGTTGATATGAGGACTGCTGCAATGTATTGGCAATAGGGTTCTTTAAAAGTATTTGTTTTCTTCCAGTCTGTGAGTTTTGTTCTGACTTTTTAAAAAACAATTGTATATGTTGATATCGCCCAGGCACTGTGTGACAGTGTAGGAAATGCTGAACAACATTAAATACAAAAGGAAGTTATGTTACTGACCTGTTCACACATCTCTACTCAGCCTCCGTCTCTTTAAAACATACACTTATATTTTGTGTCACACACCCACACACACACACACACACACATATATACATATATCCCATTCCTAGTAGATAGCACCTGTGTACATGTTCTTCTCAGCTTGGCCTAATCTCTCTTTTATGACCTGAAAAAAGTGCCCCAGTGAAAGGGTTTTAGCATAAATGCTATAAAGAATTCATAATTATGTTAGATTGTTTTTTTTTTTGTCTTGAAAAGCATACATTTGGCTGCAATGCTGTAAATGAAACTCAGTGAATGGGTTATTGATTGCCCACAGTGGTAGACCGGCTGTCTGCTTTTCATGCAGTATCACTGTGAAATAATGACTTCACCTCATCATTAACCAGAAGCTGTGTATCACCGTCTGGTTTTCATTAGCGCGAACTGAAGGATTTATCACACTGTAATAAAACACAGATTGCAGATTCTGCTTATCCATTTATTTCCATTTCTTCAGTGATTTAAGAAATTATTCTGGTGGATTTTCTGTGATGAAGGAAGTTGGCCAACATAGGTTTTCAATGTAAAAGATATCAATCACGTAACATTCAGTGTTCAAAGCTGTGCTACATCAATGAATAGAAAGTGCTTCAGCAAGTTGCTGATGGTTCCACTTACTCTAAGTTGTGCAGTAAGCACATTTTTATATTAAATTAAGACACAGTTTTGACCAGTGATGCCCCCTCTCTGCCATGACTTTTGACTTCTTTGTTATGATTTCTGCTGACTGCCTGATAAGAGTGTGGCAGCATTGATTTTCTCAGCATGCAAAACAAAGTGGAAGGAACTGACAAAGAATTTGACAGGTAAAACTACTCATGATGTTGATCCTTTTAGGGAGTTGTTATCAATTCTCAACTAGAATTGTTTTTTGATTCCCATCTTAATCCTGCCTTGCCAAGTATAAGGATATGCTCCAGCCTCTTGATCCTGAAAGGAATTAAGGAAGTATAGATAATAAAAGCATTGATTATGCCTCCCTTCTAGTTGAAGACTTTTCTAAAACTTTGTTCAGACTTTTAAAGACAGTAGTCTCACACCCTCTCACATCTGAAGATAATTTGTCTGCAACTCTGATGTTTTGCAGCTCTAACGCCCATGTGCCCTCCTTTGCTGTCATGTGGATGTCACAGTAGTTTTTCTTATCAACAAACACAATGATGACCCCTACTTTCATTTAAGAGATTCTGTCAAGACTGAATGAAAAACGACAGATGTAGAAACCAAACCATGTGGACATGAGCTGAGTTGAGCAGATTCCACACAAATAGAAAGACTCAAAGCTAGACTCTGGTTCAGTCCACAGCTAACTCCAGTGTAAGGAACATGCGAAGGCATGTCGATCAAGCCTCGGTAAACTTCAGATTACAACCCTGGAAAGATGTTACCACATCCATGTTTTGCAAGGGATACTATCAGACACAGCCTGTGAGGATTTATACTACAACAGCCTGTGCTGAGCAAGAATACAACAATGGGCTTAACAGGTTTTCTGAAATCCTGTATCTGAGTGGAGTTTGGGCAAGTCTCCTCAAAAATATGCTCTGGGGACACCCGAGATCAATGTAAGCCTGTTAAAAATGAAGAAAAATATGACATATAAATGTGTCATAACTAACAGATTTAAGCATGTGTATTTGTATGATTACATCCATAGCTTTCAAGTGTGTGAATAGATCAAAAATGGACCTTGAAAGACCTTAAAAATTTTTCAAGTTTATCCTTTGAAAAGGCATAAACACCAAGCACAGCTTAGAGCTCTGGAGTGTGTTAAAGCCGTCTTGTATCATGTACCCTCCAAAATGTAATTAATATTAATTAACTTAAAAAGTTTTAAAAGAAAATATAATTCAAATGCTATATTAAGCATCCAACTCTCTGATTTTAGCATTTACACAGCTTTTACATCACTTTTAGCTGAGAATGCATGAATAAATTGCAGGTTTGCTGCCTTAGCTGTGGGTGTAATTCTATATCGTCAGCCATCACGACTTACAACACAGAGATTAGGAATGTAGTGAGCTGTGGGCTGCTCTGACTCACTGCTGTTGAGCTGTCCATCTGTCATATTAAAACACCCACCGTCTCTTGACACACACACACTCACACACATATATATATATAGAGTATGCCACACATATGACTCCTGGTTCCTGTACAATGGATAAGAATATAACATGGAAACAGCACACTGGACGCAACCGTGCTTTAGCGTTCATCTGCATGCATGATAAAAGTAGAGTAAAGGATTAGCTGTTTACATTTTAGACAAGCCAACTCAGTATTAGCTTTGCTAACATTTAAGGGGGTTTGTTGATGCATCACTTTGATCCAGTCTTATTTGTACTGGCACATGACAAAAATGTCTACTGTACTTAGTGCTAATCAGAAAAATGTCAGGCTGAAGAGTCAGACTGTGAGAGTGACAGACACTTTACCACATTGCATATATATGTCTCAATCTGAGTTGCAACTTCCTCACAAAGCAATAGTACTAGTAATAGTAATAAAACATGCTTGATGAAAACAGATCAATACTGAGTTGTATTTTTTTTTCTTTGATACAAGACTTTTGCATTGAAGTTTTTTTAGGGTAAAACCAGCAAATGTGAATTAAACTGTGTGTCCATCGAGTGGTTCACTTCTGTTCTGTATAGTTTGGTACAGTTTGGCACATTTGACTCTGGTAGCCCAAACAATTGCATAGCACACCAAACCGAATGAGACTTCTTGATGATAGACTATTCATTATAACCTTTTTTCTTCAAACTTTTATAATATCTGTCGAGTGTAAAAATGATAGATACTGTGTTATTGCCGTTGAAAAAGTATGAAGTAAAAGATAACTGGATAAACTATGCGGTGAACTGTCTTGAAATGAGCCCTTCAGAGGACACAGTCCCTGAAGTGAGACATGGTCTCTGTGACTATTGTTGCTTGTGGGTGTTTTTTTACATTTCTCTTTAAGAGAATTTCTTACAGGCACATTCTCCTGAATGCCTCTAGTGTCATTCAGGAGAGTGACAGCTCAGAATCAGGCCTGGGTTCAGCAAAACCTCCTATTATTTATTATATTCTTTCAAAGTCAAGACTGAACTTCAGGCAGGTTGACCACATCAGCAACAACCGCTGAGTCATCACTGACTCATTGAAAGCTGTTCCGGTTTAAATATTGGGGGGATTAAAGAGAAACGTCCTTATAGTCATTTTAACCCACAGTGCAATTATGTAAATGGAGCTATTGGAGAGTTTCCTGTAGTTTAGCTCCAAGACGGCGAGTTATTGATCAGGGCAGAGCGAGGAAGTACAAATCAGGAACAGATGGAGTGAAGTCAGGTGAGATGAAAGGGAATAATAGACAGATGAGGGGGGGAAAGGTTTCTGCTAAACGGTTTGAAAATTGCTCAGGGCACCATATTATATTGATTGAAGACAAGCAAGGTTCAAGAGCCTCAAGTTTAAAGTGACTTTCCTTTAACATGATAAAGGAAACCAGTCACCACTCAGCTTTTATGCTGTTAGCTCAGATTACAGCTGTATTGAGCCGAATCTTTTTCAATCTACTTGACTATTTCTTTTTGCCTCTAACATAACCCCAGTCCATACTCAGTCCATATCATAGTATGGACTGAGTAGGTTGAAAGACTGCTCTTAAGGGTGACTGAAGTTGCCTGAATCTGAATCTAAATATTGCAAATAATCATGATTCAGAAGTTACAAATTATTATTATTATACAGGAGATTATTCCACAAAGGACTTAAATACTGTTCATGTCCCAGTAAAAGATATATCAATACATGTCCAGATCCCTCAGGATAGGACTCCCTGTTTTTAATTATTCATAATTTTAAGGGACATTAATAGAGAAACAGCATGTAACAAAACATGCATGACACGTTTTGTTTGTGTGAGGTAAGCACTGAGTCGAGAGGCCAGAAGTGTTGAGGATGGTGGCAGCAGTCCTACAGTCAGCAGAGAAATCAGTAGCTGCTTCTGCTAAAATGAACAGCGCCCTCTGGTGGCTGGGAGAGTTCTACTGGGCATGGTTTTAGTATAAGTAAACAATCTGTTTTCCCATGTGAGCAATTAGTTATGATAAAGAGGTACCATTAATATGTTTCATTGATTATATTTTATTAATAAACGCTTAATGTGATTTATTCTGCTTTGTGTTCATTCTTGTTTAACAATAACTACTTAGATGCTATTAAAGAAATTTGTGCTGTAAGTTGCTTCTAAATGGTGCAAAAAAGAGGCCACTGCTATTTAATTTAAAGGTCCCTGACGTGTTGTTTTCGGGGTGGTGGCCACAGGGCAACCCACCACCAAAGAAAGGCACTCAGCACTTGGCAGTAATTGTCTGTTGCATGTGCAGACATTTTATTCCAGCAGAACATGATCACCTATAACTTATTTCATTATCAAATTTGACCAATTGAAAAATTCATCTCAAGATTGACAGTACAGTTTCCGACTTCTGGTGGCCTCCAGTAAAAAAAAAAAAAAAACATGATGAAAACATTGAAAATCACAATTCAAAACAGATAAAAATACTACCTAGCAATTGT
Organism: Scarus forsteni; assembly: GCA_036419115.1. NCBI lineage: Eukaryota > Metazoa > Chordata > Actinopteri > Labriformes > Labridae > Scarus > Scarus forsteni. The sequence goes on from JAZDUH010000152.1 coordinate 31,629,918, forward strand.
AGTTGGTAAAAGACAAAGAAAAAGAAATAAATGACGGTTAAGCAATAAGGTTCAACCAGGAATGGCTTTCTGCTGTAATATCAGAAGCTAACTCAGCCCCCTGACCTGAGTCTCACTGACTCAGCTAACCTGATTTCTTCGGGCGGATCACTCCAGAGCCTCAGGCCCATCCTGAAAAAGCCCAGTCTACTGTCGTTCATAGCTTGTTTTATAACAGACAAGTGCACCAGCTGAGAGTACCTACAACCTGCAATGATACTGAGAGGTCAAAGCTGTATCAGGAGAAAACACAACAAAAGCCTTAAACAGCAGAACCTTTAAGTGTCTTCCTAAAACCACCATTACTGCTTATTCAAGATCACTTTTTTAAAGAATATACAAACTTTTCTTGTAAAAAGATTAAGACTTATTTCATCCCTGGTTTTGCTAATTGTAAAAGGTCCAAGTGCTGAAGGGAAAGTTCATGTCTAGGTCACATTAAGCTCAGGATGCAGCAGTTGAATGTAATCATGAAAGGTTATGACGGATGGGAATTTTTTGTATATTATGACAAGTTTAGATTGAGACTAGGGATGGAAAATACATCAAGTTTTTGAGATATACCCGTATATTTGCAAATAAGATATTGAGTTCGTCTTGTTCCTGGTCTTGGCATACAGAAGGTTATGCTATGGTCATAATAAATAATAGATGACATGCCGATTGTTCAACAAAAAACATTTATTTTGTAAAAACAAGCCAGTGTTTGGGCATTGGTCCTAATAGAATCTAATTTAGTTTAAATGCGAAGACATACTTTTATTGGAATTACTTTATTTAAAGGAGACATATCATGCTGATGCATGATTTAGTACTTACATATAATATAATAAATTTGAAAACAAGACCTTACACCCCCTTAATTTTCAAAAAATGAGATACTGTATTTTTTTCTGATATCCTAGAACGAGATTTGATGCCTCTGAAAATAGGTCATTGCGAGATGTCCGCGAGATTTCAAACGTCGTGACGACACGAGATACCTTTCTTTTTATTGGAGTAATCTGATAAAACACTTCCTCCTCTGTGATGTCCATTAGCCACAAAACCGTGGCTAATGGTTTTGTGGCTAAGGAGCACATCCACCAGCAGCAGTATATAGATCCCTAGCTCACACTCACTCATTACCAGCTCTGGCCTGTAGGGGGACTCAATACGCGGTCGCTGCTTTGAGCCTGCCAGAAAATACAGTAGAAGAAGAAGGACAGGCTGGCTCAGCCCCCGATAGAATTGACCAATCAGACCACAAAGGGCTGTGATGTTGCGAGGTAACGTTAGGTCATCCTCAGATCCAAGTGTTTCAATGAGGGCTTCATAATGGCCTAAAATGAGGATTTTGAGAACGCTATTGTGGGGCAATGAAGGAACTAAATGACTTGTACTGAGGGCAGAAATGCTTTACAGGCATCCTAGTTTGGCATAGTGAAAAGGAGAAACAAGCATGATATGTCATCTTTAAGGGACATTTTTAATATTATGTTTCTCACAAGTGCTAGTTTTTATTATTATACCATCTATCATTCATTCATTCATTCATTGGGGGCAACAGGGGAATTTTAGAGTAACATGTCAGCTTCTGTTTGCATAAATAAATGCAGCTCATCAGAGGAAATTCAGGAATTTTCTTTTTTTCTGCAAGCTGGAATGGGGTTTGTGTGGAATTTTGCCCATGTGGACGGAAGGATAACAAGATGGACTGTATATGTCATGTTTTGCCATTTAGTTAGAACAGGAGTGGGCAAGTGGTGACCCAGGGGCCATGTGTGGCCCTCCAACAGCCTTTAAGAGATATTTCAGTATTTTTGAAGTTGGCTTGTATCATGTACTTTACAACAGTCAGTGAAGTGGCTGAAAGTGCTCCCAGCAGCACTGCACCTTTAAGGAGATCAAACTGAGACCTCCAGATAGGTACATTGTTGTTCATGGGTACAGTTATTTAACGTAATTGTGTGAGTTTTATGTAAAAATGAGCCACTGTTGGGTTTTACTGTTTACCTGCAAGCCTGACAAAGTACTCTGAATTATTGGCCAGTCATATATTCTACCCAACAGAGTAGTAGATTGCACAATAGTCAAAATGTCCTGTAAGGTTAGTGTGTCCATCATGACTGATCATGTTGAAGGAATGCACTGAGGTTTCAATTCCTTTTGGATTTAAACCAGTCTTTGGTAGATTCAGCTGCATGCGATGAAGCTTTTAGATACACAGACAAAATCAGGCAGGTATGCTTACTTTCAAAAACAAACAAGCAAACAAATACAAAACTAGTGTTATATAGAACAAATTTCATTCATTTTGAACCATGTGTCTCTTTCCAGAAAGGTTTTATCAATAATTCATATCCTGTCTGTTGTCATATTTTATCATATTGTGTAATGATTCTCTGACTGATAGCAGAAGGCAGATAACCACACAGCAGGACAAACTGGTTGTTGGCACTTATTTAAAATCTGTGGCTGGTTTGTGTTGACCATCCGTCTCTGTTACACCATGCTCTGACGCTCTGTTTTTACCATACATCTGTTTTTTTCTGTTCATTCTGCCCATGCTCTGCAGCTGCTGGAGTCCAGGAGAACTAAGGTTTGTCCCTATGTTTGCACCACATGTTGTGTGCACAACATAGAGTCACCTGCAGTGTGGCGTGTTTTTTTTTTTTTTCAGACACCTGGCAATCCCTTTGCACCATTACAAACTCCTCTTACCTTTAAAACAAGTGCATTGTTTCAGGCAGCTCAGTCTGTCTTCATTTGGTGTGAAACTAATATCTCCTCCTAAAAATACTGTAAAATGAAACAGAGTGATAGGTTTGTTCAGTGGTGTGAATCCAAACGTGTCTGGTGCCATTCCCTTTGTAGTACCACAAACCCTTTAACCTACTCTGCCTGTAATGTGGATCTTATTCAGTGTGAGAACCTGTCTTCCCTTCTCCTCCTGCTCCTGTTTGGGCCGTTTTCTGGATGTAGATTGATTGTTTTACTCTGAAATAGCTGCTGGAAGAACATGTAAACTGGCAACTCCAAAGCCTGAGTCAATCTGTGACAGAAAGTCGGCCCCAAAGATGTTCCCTCTAACCCAGAACAAACACAGCCGCATACAGTCAGATGTAATAAATACAATGGCGTCTGTTTGTGTTTTATTTTATTCTGAACTCATAAGCAAACCTTTACTTTAGGCAAAACTCGGCCCTCCTGGTTCATGGAGTTTGTTGTAGCTTTCAATTGCATTTCTGAGTTGTCAAGATTTGATGAACAGTATTTGCATTCAGGCTTCTCAGACTCTTTGAAAGGGATGCAGCAGTTCTCAATAAAATATTGGAACTGTTCAATAATGCATTTCATGTGAACTATATTGTGGTACTTTTTTACATATATCAGGCTCCCTTGTGCTAAATTCTTCTTTGTTGATGCTACTTTTTCTTTATGCCTGTCAAACATCATTATAAATTGAGAAAACTGCTCTTGAGTTGCCTAAATAGCCACCACAGACTGCTAAAACTGGGGTAAGGTCTTAAAATGTTGCTCACACAGTGAGTGGTAAGGGGAGGCAGCAATATGAGAAAGGGCCATAAATCTTTTGCTTTGGTAAGGACAGAAATGGCTGAACTTATGCAAAACCTGAACCTGTAACTTTTGAGCTCACTAAGGCTATTTAAAGTCTTGTGGGTCCAGTGAAGTAATGCTGTTTTATTGTACATCGCCTTGTCACACAACAGATTCTTAACACCGGCCTCTGCTGCCAGAGAAATCTTTTACGTCAAAACAGCTTAGAAAAGCACCCAAAAATTTGTCGTACTGTTAATTAGAAATTTTAACTGTTGGAATCAGTGGTATCAGACAATCGTCTGGATGCAAGATGATTGATTAACTTAACAAGCTGACATAAAGTAAAATGATGTTGTCTGATGATGTTCACTCACAGCTCAAAGTAACGGCCATTTTGTGAATAAATCAAAGGTCATTATGATGTGTTCAAGTGTTTTTAAAGGCCACGGAAATTCAGGTTTTATCTAAGTACTTGAAAATTTGTAGGTTAAGTTTTTTAAGCATTGTAAAATTAGAAGAACAGCAATGAGCTACTAGGACAAACATGCATTTTATCTTTTGGATATATGAATTTTTTATTTTACTCTTTATTGGTTTATTTCTATAAATATACCAAGAGTAGAAATATGGAGTTTATCTCTTCTTATAATTAAGTTACAAATAACCAAAGCCCTTAAAAGCTTGCTGAGTGACATAAAGGTTAATTCTTATTCTTAAGTGTATTGTAACAATTTTGTCTCTGGCAGTAAGTTAATAATAATAATAACATTTGGGTGAGCTTGTTAAAGTTAGAAGTGAAAACTTTGTCCTTTTATAAACCACATTTTCTACAGAATTTTCTTAGGGAAGAGCTTTCTCTGAACCAGTAATAGTGCCAAGACAAATAAAATATCTTAAAACTAAATAAAAGAATTAAACCTAAGTATCTTCACAAAATCAAAACTAAGTTGAATCATTCAATTATTGTGTTGCATTCACACAATATCCATTAATAACTGCTTTTTGATCAGGTAAGTGATGTTTCCCATGTTTGACCTGCATTTTTCCACAGAAACTTGGGAACAGCATTATCATCTGTCACCTCTTACTGTTCTATTCATTCCTATCAATTTTTGAGTATCTGTGTGTATTCATGTGTTGTATATCAGCATCTCCAGATGACCATCCAGGCTCTGCAGGACGAGCTGCGCACACAGCGAGACCTGAACCACCTGCTGCAGCAAGAGAGTGGCAACCGCTCGGCCTCGGAGCACTTCACCACCATCGAGCTGACTGAGGAGAACTTCCGTCGTTTGCAGGCAGAACATGACAGGCAAGCCAAGGAGCTGTTTCTGCTCAGAAAAACCCTGGAGGAGATGGAGCTGAGGATTGAGACCCAGAAACAGACTTTGGGTGCCAGAGATGAGTCCATTAAGAAGCTGCTGGAGATGCTGCAGAGCAAAGGGCTGCCCTCAGGGCCCGGTCGAGCATCAGAGGAGGAGGAGCAGGAGAGGGCAAGGCGCATTGCTGAGGCAGAGGCCCAACTCGGACACCTGGAGGTTATTCTCGATCAGAAGGAGAAGGAGAACATCCACCTGAGAGAGGTACTCAGACAGTTTGCTTTTAGGCATGTTATACTGGTGACACGTAAAGGTGAGGTAGGGGCAGGAAGGGGAACACGACTTTCAGAATCAGTTCAAATGGAGAAAAGTGATTGTCAAAAATCTACCTGCTCGCTACAGGTGTCATCAGAAAATATTAAGATGCAAACTATATGATTCCTTCTTTTACTGTGCTGGGATTATCCCCAAGCTGACCAAAATGCCTGACATGAGGTTAACACTATCACAAAACACACATTCAACACACCTCAAATATCCCAGCAAACCAAGTTAAGGCATAAAGAAGCTTCAAACTTAAGATTTGTGGTCAGAATCCTGAAATTGATAGCGATAACAAATGACATCCATCTTCTTCTTTTTTTTTGCTGAAGTGAGTACATTTGATTGAGAACAGAAGGTTTTGTGTTGCTACTTTACCTTTAAAGTGTCTTTTTCCGAACACAGACTGCAGAACAACCTCTGCTATTATAAGTAATACTGTATGTTTTTGAACAGTTTGCCTCACTGGCCTTGTATTTCTTTACATTACAGGCTGGCGTATATACACACAAGCAACCAAATTATTGTAGTCCTGTTTTTTTCACTGAATGGTCACTATGGACGTCCCCATTGTACATCAGTGCCATGCCTTCTACTTTCTCTTTGTGAACTTTTTTACAATTTCTTGACTTTAATTGTCACTCCTGTTGGGACTGGTAGGCATCCTTTGTTCATCCCACATTTGACTACTTGGCATTTGGACAGCATTTCTTATAAAGAATTCACTTCCTCACTTTATCTGGAGCTCTTCAAAATAACATGTTGTTTGAAACTAACAATTTTTGACCCATGTTTTTCAAACTAGTTTTGCTCCAGGCCTAAAGTCAAGCCCAAATCTCAAGACATGCCAAACTCATCCCCATAAACAATGGCACTTCTGTAATTCCTGTTATAGTATCTTGTCAATCGGTTTACATATAGTTCTTTATCTACAAATGCCTAAAAATGACATACAACTGTAAAACTAAAAGGGTTTTCACAATCAAAGTACTCCAACATTTTTATTCACAGTAAATTAAAAAAACTAATTTAGTGGTTGTTGACAAGTTGTATTAATTACACATGACTGTGCAAATGTCCTAGACACACCTAGACTTGCTTCCCATTTAAGAACCACTGAACTAGACCGATGTTAATGGGGATCTGTATGACTCAGTGCACATGACTAAATACTGTTTTCTCATTTGTTGTCACTAGAGGGCGCTGCTCAGTCTCAAATAACCTGCTCATGTTTGACTATCTAAATATTTCATGTGCCTCAATTTTAGAAGCTCATATGGCTTTAGTGCAAGGAATTTACTTTTTACCTTTACACCATAATGTTTTCTATTTTTAACAGGAATTGCACAGAAGAAATCAGCTGCATCAAGATCCAAGCAAAACCAAGGCCTTGCAGACCATCATAGAGATGAAGGTAAGAGGCTCACTCATGAAATATAGCCAGACCACTCCCCATAACATGTGAGATGTTCCTTATGTTATTAAAATTAGCACCATATTGAGTGAGGCAATTTTTCATCTGTAATTTTGATTAAGTATATGGATGTATATGGAAGTTCCTCCAGATATAACTGCTCAAAAACAAACAAGTTATTCAGGCACTCTAACACCAGATGTCTCAAGGCTGATGTCTCATTCATGTGTGCTTGAGTCACTGGCACTAAGCACTGGCTGTATTTCTAAACTGAGGCCCACGCTATTTGTGTTGTTCTGAATCTATTGTTGTCATTGTGATTGTGAGCAGCTGAGTCAATAGTAAACACACTGGCACATCTCTCTCCTCACACACACACACACACACACACACACACACACACACACACACACACACACACACACACACACAGTTTGTCGTCACAAAGCCGTTGTTTGAACATCAACAAGAATCAATATCACTGCACAGCGTTTCGGCTAACATGTTGTGCAGAGAAGGTGCAAGAGCCAGCCAAACCAAGTGGCATCACACATGTTTCATGACAAAGAGTGGCATGATTTTGGTATTTAGCTCTTAAATACTTTGTTGAAAAAAGAAGTTTAAAAAAAAATGTGAACCATGAAGCTTTGTCATTGAGCATTTTTTACTTTTATTAAGAGTAACCCAAAAAATACCAGTCAGATTTGTTCCCTTTAAAAGACATTCACTGATTAGAATCTAGAAATACCTTCTCCAACCCCGTTTTCAAGATGGTTGAGACAGTTGAAAACGTTTGCAAAATTGAAATGAAAAGATAATCTGGGGATTTACAAAACATTAAAACTACGTAAACATTTAGTTTTTTATGCCACTCTCTGTACCGCCCTGTGGAGCTGGCAAATAGCCACAATATGACCAAATAAATTCACATGAACACATTATAACTAGAAAGCAATCCGAGAGCCCAAACCTCCGCCAAGGTATCTCATATATTGCTGTTGCATCTGTAAGTAATAGTTCCATGATAAAGCACCATCATATTGTGAGTCCACGACCCTGAAAACCCACACCTAGCACTCAGAATCATGTTGATATCATTTGTAGTTAGACAGTTGTTGAGCAAATGATCATGCACTAATGGTGGTTATCTGGATCACCACCAAAATAGAATCATTTTCAGGGCGTCTCCTAAAATTTCAGCATAATTTGTCCAGTAGTTTTTGTGTAATCTTGCTATCAAGCAAACAGAAACACAAGCAAACAGACAGACAAGCAAACGCTGGAAAAAAAATTCCTCCTTCAAGGAGGTAAAAACAATACACAAAAGATTTCTTGTTAATAGATAAAGAATTTGGACAGTGATCAAGTAGTCAGTAAACAAGCATTAACAAATGAGGGCACTAACAAAAAACAACTAAATGGTATTTTTGTAACAAAAAGACAAATAGCAACCTCATTTAGACAATTTATCATTTTAGTGAGTGAAAAAAAAAACTGCAGTTTTCCAGCTCAGATTGCAGCTATTCCTGTAGTGCAGAGAACTTTTTTGTCCTAGTTTGGGTCTTTAAAGGCATTTAGAAGTCTGAATATTGGTTCAGGTTTTGTAAATCAAACTATGTATCCTTTTTACACTTGCATTTTACACCATGTCCCAACTTTGCTGAATTTTTTGTTGTAGGGTACGATAGTAAAATAAAAATTATTAAGTTTGATAGCTTCAGTGAAGCACTGAGTCAGTCAGAAGAATATATTTGTCATGCTATAGGTAACATTTACAGCTCCTGGGGAATACTCTGACTAACACATGCTTGTGTACAGGATTAAAAAACACACATATTGCAGTTTTTATGACCCCACCCATCACCATCTCAGTTGTTTGCTCTAGCAAGTAAAAATACCATTCATCCACTTCCCATCCTTCAAATCCTGCAGCTGTAACACGCAAACACACTTGTTTAGACGTCTGCTCAGACCAACACATGTTGTGCAAGCGAACTGTACAACATGTGTTGTATGACTGTACCCACCAACATCCTCACTGCAGAGGCATGACATCACTTCCTCAAAATAAATCATGACATCATCGTTGGGCTGACACAGCCCCTCTCGCTCTGCTGGATCCATGCCCGTGCAGGCCCCGGCCTCGACTGCACGGCACAGTCATGTGACTTCTGAGCTCTGGGATCCTGTTGATTAGTACAGAGAGCACGGGAAGACCCGCCTCTCCCTCCTCCTCTTCTCCTACGCTGTCCTGTGTCGGCAGACTCTGCATCCCACCCTGCCGCTCTCTCCCTCTGCTGTGTTGATGCTGCTGCTGCTGCTGATGGAAGCACGAATAATCCTCCCCCCCTCACTTCCCTACATCCCTCCCTCCCCTCTCCTCCTCCTCTCCTCACTCACCAGAGACAGTGCACAGTATATAGCCTGCCTGCTGCTGCTGCCATGGAAACAGGTGTGGTTGTTTATGACAGTGAGAGGCCAGTTTGCAGGAAGATAGATGGAAATAGAGACACACAGAGGCAGGGGAAGAGAGATAAAGAGCAAGATTTACTGACCAGGTCGATGATTACATGTGGATGGAATAAAACCTCCCTCCAGTGAAGGTACGATGTCTTGTATCTATTTCAGCGATGTTACTTAATTGATGTTTGTCTCGTAACACCCAGACTGAGGTGAGATGCAGCCACACGGCTCAGTGCATGTACATGTGCAGCGCTCATACCTTGACGCTATCACCTTACCTCCTTCTCTGGCAGTCCTATCGTCCCCCATTTCGATACATTACCCATGGTCCCCTGCGATGGGCTTTAACTGACCCAGCTAACGGCCACAAGTTCACAAGTTCATTGCCACTAGGCGGCGAGGAGGAGAGACACAAAAAAGGGAGACAAGAGGAGGAGGAACAAGGTTGCTCCATGCTCTGCTGGAGAGGGAGATGGACCATGGCTAATCTTAAAGACGTTGTATTATTTATTTAAAAAGCCGTGAAGCTAAAGCTGCACTCACAGTCGCAGTCCAGAGACTGGATTCTGCATTGATCTGCAAGCAACTCTGCCAAAAGCCACGTCCAGTTACTTTTCTTCTTCTGCACGTTCTTCTTGGGTCCGGGCTGATCTCTCTCTCTCTCTGCTGGATGTGTGCTCAATATTTCCCAATGGTGATTAATCCTCTGAGCCGCCGCAAGGAGCTGGGTAGACGCTTCTGATTTCACCGACAGATACTGCAGTTGCTCTCAGCCACAACACAGAGCTTCTACTTGTCTCTCCTCTTCTTGTTCTCTTCCTCATTCTCTCTCCCTGTCTTTTAGCTTTGCTCTTTTGATCCCTTGTCTCTACTTTATTTTGTAGCCTGCAAAGCGAACTTGAGCATGCCAGTCAGGGTTTTGAGGTGTGTCTCCTCTGCATGTTTGTGTATAGGACACCAAAATTGCCTCTCTGGAGCGCAACATTCGGGATCTGGAGGATGAGATCCAAATGCTGAAGGCGAACGGCTTACTGAACACCGAGGACAGAGAGGAGGAGATCAAACAGATGGAGGTCTACAAGAACCACTCAAAGTTTATGAAGACCAAGGTAGATACCGTCTGCATCATGCATGCTCTTACAGAAAGACAGACCCTGGAAAAGTGTGGCTGAAGAACACAAAAAGGATTGAGCCGTATGACACAGATAGACCTGTGCTGCGGGAAGAACGCTAAATGAAGCTGAGTGTCGCTTAAATTAGCCACATTAGCATTTAGTGTCATCAGCAAAGTGTCCTGTTGGCAACGATCTGAGAGGTGCTTCCCTCTTAGAGGAGCTTAGAGTCAAGAATAACTATAAAAAAGGCAAAATCAGCAAGTGCATGCCATGAATGATAAATGCTGGCATTGTTTGTCCTTAATGACTTATGTGATTATTTTGACAGCAATGAGACATTTAGAGTGCATGCTGTCCTTAAAAACATTTGCATCTGCTTCAAAGTTCAGCAATAGACTTCACCTGCTTTTGTCAGCATTTTGATCAGCCCACAATTCATGATGAATTCAGTTTTGGGATACACATCAGTAGATTCAGCCTCACTGTCGAGACACCATCAAACAGCAACTACATTAAATCTGCTATCATGTCAAAGTGTGTGTCTGCACCTTTCTGGAGCTCATATGTCCCTCCAGAGCTTTGACACCATGTTTACATACTGTTTCTCATATTAGTCAACCAGGCACCGAGCAGCTACAGTTTTGTTTTTCTATTTTTAGACCTCTTTTCATCAATCATGTATAAAGAAGATGTATAATATATGATGAATGCAGGGGAGTCAGTCCCAAATGCATATTTAATGAGAAAAAAGCGTGATGATGAAAATAGTATAAACGCTGTGCTGACTCGCTAGCTGTTAGGTAAAAACAGGCTCCTCACTCTTTCTCTCTGTCAGGCAAACATATGCACACACACACACACACATGTGCACACACGAACACTGACAGAAGCCACAATAGCATACACTTTATGATTCTCTTGTAACTTGTTCTCATTGTGTGTTTGCAGATTGACCAGCTGAAGCAGGAGTTGTCTAAGAAGGAGTCCGAGCTGCTGGCTCTGCAGACAAAACTAGAGACCCTGAATAACCAGAACTCGGACTGCAAACAGCATATCGAGGTGCTCAAAGAGTCTCTCACTGCCAAAGAGCAACGTGCTGCCATTCTGCAAACAGAGGTAATAAAAAAAGAAAAAAAACATCTTTCATCTGTTTGTACACACGCAGTAAATCAACACAACAATACCATGAGGCAAAGAGATTTTCATGAGCCAAACTGAACAAATAATAAACCTTCCCTGGGCCTCGGGCTTTATACAGTAAATCATACAAGCTTTTATTTATTTTGGGACCTAGAACTAACTGAGCTGTGACTCCAGTGCAGCACAGCATTGCCAGAGCACTTTAAATAAGCATTAAAAACTCAGAAAAGCTGCACAGATTTATAGACAACAAAGCATTTCACTTATCTCAAGGTGCTTTCAGTGGATAACAAAATACCCAATACATATTATTTCATCAGCCATGTTGTGTGCAATGCCTTGAAACTTAATGAAAATAAATGCTTGATATTAATGATGAAATAATGTGAATCAAAAGTCTTGACTGAAGTTTTGAAGTAATTTTTTTAAGGGTTGTAGTTTTTAGTTTTTTTCTTATTTGCGTCGTGCTGTATGTTGATTTTTACAATATAGATGATGTCCACAGAGTTATGATAAGTATTAAAAGTTGATTAATCAAAAATCAAAACATTCAAGTTGATCTGCAGAGACTTTTAAGACATTGTAAAAGTATTTTAAAAATTGTAAAAGCAGAATTAAAGATATGAAATTGTTTGTTGTCCATTTTTGTTTTAGTTGAAGTTGATAAGGCTGAAGTCAGTTAAGCCTTTGTCACTTCTTTGAATATGGTGATACTTAGGAACATTACTACTATTCAACAACTGTTGAAAACAAGAAAAGAAGGAAACTTCAACGTTCTGTCATTTTTATGGGGCAGCACTTAAGTCTATGAGACACCACTTTCACTTCAGGTTATAGTGTTAATCTATAAAAGTTTTCAACGTGAGAATGTTTCAGCTTTTTTGTTTGAAAACATTTTCAGATCACAAAGGTTCACATGGAAGCTCTTCTCAAACTGTTTAATGTGATTATTTCTGTTTTTGCTTTAACCCTGTGGCAATTATAATGTTCAGAATGTATAGTATTAAACAGATATACGCTGCCAGTCCAATCAGGTGTTAAAACCTGTACCAGCATTGAAAAAATTTAATTCTTTATTAGCCCATTGATGCTTATTTTCTCTCTTAAATAAAGTTAATTCTGATTAATCACATTATTTCCGAGTTTTCTTGGTCATGTTTTTTGTGTGCCTGTTATACTTCTCTAAAGGTGTTCACGCTATTAGAGCTTTTCATTAAACAAAATGTTTTAGTATTCACAGATAATCACAATATTATAATAGCTCACACAATGAGCTCCTCTGTAACTTTTCCTCTGCTGAGATTTTCGGATTTTCAGTCACCTTATATGAGAAGAAAGGGCGTTTTTTTTTTTTTTTTTGTAAAATAGACTTAAATTTAAGTTTTTGGGACATTTTACATCTGCCTTTGTATGCATTAATGTGAAAATCTGTAGAATAAGACACACTCTAAATGCATTATTTTCCAGGCAAAAAGTTTGCTGCGCTATAAATGTGACAACTGGTCAAAAGAAATCAAATAATTTGTTTTAATCATGATTTTCTTCAGAAATATCAAGCACTGTTTTAGTTACACTTCCATTTTTGCCATAACCCATTAATCTGAATAATGCTCCAATAATATGAAGTTTTCAAACCAAGGACTGCTCACCTGTGCTACCATACATTAAGTAAAGTGCACGGCTATGATGGTAATGTAGGCAGTAAGGAAGAAAATATGTGGTTAAGTTGAAAAAGTATGAAGATGGTGTTTAGAAAAGACAAAGTAGACACACACATCCCTGGTTGAGTGCTGGATCCAAAAACCTTACACGAATAGAGCTGCACACCAAAAGTAGGTTTTACGCTTTTTTGTCTGAGAAAGCCTTCAAAAAAGTCTTACAAAGAAGTAAATTGATGTCCCATTTTTATGTGCATACCCATTTAAGCTTCTGAGACATCGCCCACTGCCTAAAATCTGAAGCTACAAAATATTCACTACCATTTAAAGTGTGACTCAGGCTGCAGCAGCATTGCTAAATATTTGCGGTTTTACATCACAGCTCTGCATCTAAAGAGGACTTTTCTATGTTGTCAAGTAAATAATCCTTTTGTAGCACTGGTTTGTTAGACATTCCCCTTCACTGAGGGACAGTAACCCAAGGAGATGGCAGTTGTTACTTGTTGCTGAGAATCTGAACTTCAACAATCATTGTAGGCTAAAATCCCAACTATCGTATCAGCTATAACAGGTGGTACTACAAAAAGCACACAGCTTTATTCACACTGCACATTATAGATTGTACAGAGTGCAATGCAAATTATCAAGCAGGGAGAAAGTTTAAACCCTTTATTTTCTGAGAAGACCTGTCACTTTCATTTTTGAATTGACAGTATATGTATATACATTTATTTCCATGCATTGTTACATCCCTATTAAGTGCTTTATCACATATGCAAGGTATTCAAAGGTTAGTCTGCCTTTCTTGTATTTTAAAAAGCCTTCCTACAGCATGTAGACTTCCCCTCAGGTGTTTTTTTTATATTTTGTGCTCCAGGTTGATGCTCTTCGTCTGCGACTTGAGGAGAAGGAGTCCTTCTTAAACAAGAAAACTAAGCAGCTGCAGGACTTGACGGAGGAGAAGGGCACTCTCGCTGGAGAAATCAGGGACATGAAGGACATGCTGGAGGTCAAAGAAAGGAAGATCAACGTCCTGCAGAAGAAGGTGAGAAAAACTCAAGGATATTCTTCAGAAATTCAGAGGTCAGTAAAGGAAAATGCAGTTTCAGTAAAATGACATTAAGGTATGTAAGGCTTTTTAAAGGGATATTGGGTGGTTTTTGAAGTGGGGCTAAGCAAGTTAAATGGCATTAGCCTGAGCATTGTCACAGGGCTGAAGATTTAGTTATATTTTGCTGCACATGGGACCAGCAACTCTCATGACTGAATGAGTTTTAAGTGAAAGCATTCCTCAAAAAAAGTGAATTGTGGTTACATACAAGGTTTGTGAGATATGGACCAATATTTATACTTCTACATTTTTTAGCTTAATGGTGATTTTCAAAAATATATTTTATTTCCAGATTTTTTAAAAAAGTTAACAAGGTTTAAAGTAAGCTTGTTTCTATGCAGACAACTGCAAATCTTAATGAAACTCACTATTTCATCGTCAGCATGCTGCACTTTGTGGTGCTAATTTGAAATGCGAAGCACTTTTCATAATCAAGCTTTATTATTGATACCTGTTTTGGCATTCTTTGCTTTTGGCACTGTGCTGCTCATTCAAAATCTTGAACTTCAATCATTGAGCCACTATATTTCATTTTATAAACCCCCCAGTGACTTTACTCTCATCTGTCTGTCCCTCCATATTATTATATAGGTCGTGCTGAAAGGACTGTTATAAGTGAGAAGGGGATGAGATGGGCTGTTGAATATTTTTAACCCTATAAAGTCAATTGTATTATATTTGATACATACTTTTATAATACCTCTTTCTACTCAGTATGATCAACAAATTACCAAAAAAAAACATCTGAATACAATCAGATAAATGCTAAAAATGTCCTCAAATGGATTATCAGTTGCCAAAAACACCTAATGTATCAAATGAGATACGAAAAATCTATATGTTGAATTTTATGGACATTTTGATTTTTATGGATCTTAGCAGAAAGTGAAACAAACATTTCTGCTCCAAAAAATTAGAATTTTCTGGCTATAGTCAATGGTCTTGGGCCTTACAGGGTTAATTTTGCTTTGTGTAGAGGAAGAATGACTTCGGAGAATAACTTGTACCGGCAGGCCACTTGATGCTATTGTAGCTCTTTAACAACTTTTTAGATTTAATCATTACTGTCTAAGCGTATATCTTGGTTAAAAATATTGCAATATTTTTCAAAAACTTCCAGAAATACTGCACAATATAGTTTAGCTTAGTTTAGTTTAGTTTAGTTTAGTTTAGTTTAGTTTAGTTTAGTTTAGTTTAGTTTAGTTTAGTTTAGTTTAGTTTAGTTTAGTTTAGTTTAGTTTAGTTTAGTTTAGTTTAGTTTAGTTTAGTTTAGTTTAGTTTAGTTTAGTTTAGTTTAGTTTAGTTTAGTTTAGTTTACTTTAGTTTAGTTTACTTTAGTTTACTTTAGTTTAGTTCAGACACCTTTTTTATCCCAACAGGCAATTCTGTTTTTGCAGTCCACCTAGACAACACATACATGTACAAACAGCAAACAGAGACGACAGTGAACAAAATATAAGTAAAATAAAAGTCAGTACATGACAGAGATGCTCATCGATACACAGCAGCCCTCATCAGGGCATTCCAGAGAAGGAAGTATATGTTAGTATACATATTGTTCACACTTCAATATATTGAACACATGTACAACATCTTATGCAGGGGTCAGACTACATTAATTTTTCCATCAGGTACGACAGATACCTCTTGAGAATAGATGCCGGCAGGGCTGTAAAATCACTTTGTGACTTCCTGATGATGGACTATGCGCCTGAAACCAACTGGATACAACCAGTGATGGTGGAGCAGGAAGAACTAACACTGAAGAAGGCAAACAAACACAATGTGACATTTGTATATATAATACTTTAATATGTCTTTCCAAATGTTATAAGTTGTTATCTTGATGATACATGCCAGCAGTCACTCACTAAGGTGGCAAGGTTCCTCTGCTGTTTCTCTCAAACATTTCTCTTTTTGCTGTTTTGTGGTAGTTCCTTTCTAGCAATTCTCAAAGGCAGGGATGTTCTTTTCTTAACTTTACTTAACTTTGTCTCTGTCTTGTAGTTAAAGCATCAACTTTGGGGATTGCTGCACATGCAGAGCTCTGTTGCATTCATTGGTCTCACTCTTTGTCAGGGTGCCATGAGGCGTCCTAAAATGATCTGTTGTTATCGGTAACCGTGACATACAGTCTGGCCTTGGCATTACTATTCCACTGCAAGGGCCTTTGTCTTTGCACAACTTTGGTACTTGACACAGATGTGCCTCTTATAATTGTAGCTGACTATAACTGGGTCAGGCTTTGGAGCAAATGCTGGGTCAGCACTTTGCCATTCATCAATTGTAACAGCTCATCTGCACCAAGAACAATGTTAAGCATATGTCATTCATAGGTGTTAACATGCTATGAAGCTTAGGAGTGCAAGAGTATTAACCCAACGCCCCAAGACAACGAAGGTGAAAACACCAACACCCTCACCTACATTACCAACTGCTGTAACCACTTCCCTGAACTTTCAAGTGTGATATACACATTCTCTCTCCACCTCTGTATACAGTACATCCTGAATGTCCGTTCATCTTAAAAAAGGACTTTGACTTTCTGTTCTGAATTGCCCTGCCTTACTACCACTGTAATGTCACTTGTTGTATTACTTAAGTGAGTTAAGGTCTGTGAAGATGTACTCCAGATGGAGGCTGATAAAAACACGGTGGCATGAGTATTTCTGTCAGCTTCACGGTGATCTGGACTAAAACAGTCAGTGTGGGAAAATAAAAAGCCAAGTGGTGACTCTGTCCATTAAGAGTAAGAGTGTGTGGGGCTCTCAGGGGAAAGTGTCCACAGATAGACAAGCAAGAAGATATTTCTGCCTCACTGACTCCTCCGTGTATGTGTGTGTGAGTGTGTGCTATAAATACTCACAGTCCCTCTCTCACCTTGACCCACTCACCCATTCTCTTTCCTCGTTTGTTCAATCACACTTCCTCCTCTATCATTTTTCCTCTTTTACTCCTCTTTTCGTCATCTCTTATGACTGCTTCTTTGTTTCCTCTGATGTGTTTTCTTTGGTTGTTTTTCTCTGTTGTGTCACTCTAACAGTGTGGCAAATTAAGCCAGGCCACATGTTTGACTGTCTTCAGGTGTTAGAACTGCTTTTTGCTAAAAGTCGGAAGCTTTATTTTTATTTAATTCTATTCAGCTTTTCAGACTCTTCTTAAAGTCTGCCAGTTTGGATGTATTTCTTCCTGCAACAGAAAGCCTCAGCGCATTTCAAACTTTAAACATGACACTTTCCGCAGAGGGAATTACTCCTCAAAGACTTGAATAATCTCCATGTCCAGTTATACACTAACTTAAAATTCTGCACTGCTTCTGGTGTATAATATTTACCCATGTTTCTGTGTGTCTGCTCCCTTCCTACCAGATTGAGAACCTGCAAGAGCAGCTGCGGGACAAAGACAAGCAGCTAGGGAACCTAAAGGACAGGGTCAAGTCTCTGCAGACCGACTCCAGTAACACAGACACTGCCCTGGCCACCCTGGAGGAGGCGCTGTCAGAGAAGGTATGCTGCAGTAGCTAATCAGTTAGTCAATCAATCAAACTTTATATATGTCAAGAGGACAGAAAACAAAATAACCCCCCTTATCCTCCCAGCTCACATTGAACAAATACACACACGCACACTTGAACACAAGGACTCTAGTGGGCACTCTATAAATAAGCACCAAAAACTGAGGAAAAGCAATTTTGAATCAAAAACAAGGAAACAAAAACGAGCTAGAACTAAGCTGATAAAACCATGGGAGGATATGATCAGGATGATAAAGTGCTAAAAGTTAATTTTGATAAAACATGCAAAAAAAATTAACAAAAAGAAATAGATAAAAGAAGTAATTAAACACAAAACAACAACTCTGAAACTAAAATAGAGTAAAACACATGCAGTAGATAATGAAAATAAAACAAAAGTTAGCCAATGCTAGACTAAAAAGTTGGTCTTGAGTTTGCCTTTAAAAATATGAACTGTTGGTGCTGCATTCAGGTCTTTAGGTAGACTGTTTCACAGAGGGGGGCTGTAACAATGGAAAGATGCTTCACTATTTTTTCTTGGTTCTTACTTTGGGAATTACAAGACCACTACCTGAAGACCAGAGGGCTCTACAGGGCTCATATGGTAGAAGCAAATCAGATGAATAAGATGGATTAAGACCATTTAGGGATTTATAAGCCAATAAAAAAAAACAAAAATGTATATTTAAAGATACAGGTAGACTTCAAAATCGAGGTGATGTGGACTCTCATTCTGGTCATCGTCAGTATCCTTGCAGCTGAGATTTGTAGGAGCTGAAGCTGTTAAAGGAGACATATCATGCTGATGCATGATTTAATACTTACATATAATATAATAAATGTGAAAACAAGACCTTACACCCCCTTAATTTTCAAAAAATGAAATATTGTATTTTTTCTGATATCCTAGAAGGAGATTTGATGCCTCTGAAAATAGGTCATTGCGAGATGTTCACGAGATTTAAATCGTCGTGACGACAGGAGGTACCTTTCTTTTTATTGGAGTAATCTGATGAAACACTTCCTCCTCTGTGATGTCCGTTAGCCACAAAACCGTCACCGAGGAACACATTCGTCCAGCAGCAGTATATAGATCCCTAGCTCACACTCACTCATTACCAGCTCTGGCCTGTCGCTTTGAGCCTGCCGGAAAATACAGTAGAAGAAGAAGGACAGGCTGGCTCTACCCCCGATAGAACTGACCAATCAGAGCACAAAGGGCTGTGACGTTGCGAGGTAACTGTAGGTCAGCCTGGAAACCGAGCATTTCAACAAGAGCTTGATAATGGCCTAAAATGAGGATTTTGAGAACGCTATTGTGGGGCAATGAAGGAACTAAATGACTTGTACTGAGGGCAGAAATGCTTTACAGGCATCCTAGTCTGGCATAGTGAAAGGAGAAACAAGCATGATATGTCTCCTTTAATTGTTCTTTTTGAAAGGACCAGAAAGGAGGGCAAGTAATCAGTTCTACAGGTAATAAAAACATGAATAAGAGTCTATGCATTGGATAAAGAGAGAAACTGGCACACTCTGGAGATGTTCTTTAGATGAACAAATGCTTCTTTGGTAATATTTTGTAGGTATGGCTCAAAATTTAGTCTGGATCTAACATAACACATGCATTTTTGACATGTTTGCATGGATTAAAAAACAATGCTTGTGTTCGTTCCCCAGTTTCTCTCTCTGTGGACTTGCACCAATAACCAAAACCTGAGTTTTGTCCTGATTAAGCTGCAAAATCTGCCTGCCATCCATGAATTGATGTCTAAAATACAATTAAAAAGAGCCCTGTGTCATCAGATGACATTTTTGAACTTTTCTATTAATTCATTTTTAAATTTGTTGCTGTTTTGTTGATCTATGTATCTATATGAATATATATCGAATATATATCACATGCTGTTGACCTTTTAAAAACAAAGAATGGGTCGTTTTTTAAAGAATTCACGCAAGATGTTTTGGTCCACTGCTGACAGTGATCAGACACTTTGCAATCTTCTCTTCAGAGCTTTCTTATGTTTCATTTATTCACTGCATTTTAATTTGTTTATGTGTTAGGAGAGGATTATTGAACGCTTAAAGGACCAAAGAGAAAGGGAAGACAGAGAACGTCTTGAAGAAGTGGATTCATATAAGAAGGAGAACAAGGACCTGAAGGAGAAGGTCAACAGCCTGCAGATAGAGTTAACAGAGAAAGAGGTCAGTGAGTATTATCATTTTTCAGATTATCCTCTTTGTTTCTGTTTTATTCTGCAAAACCTTGATGTTGAAATCTTTTCCACTTGTTGGTGCTATGTCCTCCTGCAGTCCAGTCTCATCGATTTGAAGGAGCATGCTTCATCTTTGGCGTCCTCCGGCTTGAAGAAGGATTCAAAGCTTAAGTCACTGGAGATTGCCATCGAGCAGAAAAAGGAGGAGTGTAGTAAGTTGGAGACGCAGTTGCAAAAGGTAAGTGCCAAGGAGGTTATTTGTGTTATGAGGTGTTTGTTTATTTGTATGTTTGTTTGTTTGTTTCTCTGTTAGCAACAGAGTCAAGAACAAATAAAGAAACACATGAAGTGAAGCTGTTAAATTTCTCATGTTGAAGTAATCAATTATGAGGAGTGCTTGTTCCACGGTCATCCAAAGTGGTGTTGAAGTACATTTGTTAAGCTGTATTTCTAATGGAGGAGGCGCAGGAGCACTTTTAAATGTAGTTTTGATTCAGTTAATTCGATCACAGTTCCAAATTGACAAGAAAAAATGAAAATAATTGTAAATTATAACACATGGCTGAACTGTTGAGTTGAATTGGATTGCATTGTGTGTTCATTATGTTATGGCTGATCAGTGTGAATGTGTGAGTTGTTTGAACTCTTTATTTGTAGATGTTCAAAGGTCATTTTCACTTAGTGAAACACTGTTTTCTTCTGTTTGCCTGAACTGTGGGGAGCTACTTTGCTCTGAAGAAGTAGTGAAGACATATCTCTCATTAACTGCACCGAACTGTAGCTAAAAAGTTAGAGCTGAGTGCCCGTAAGTAAAAAAAGAAATTAACTCACTTTTAGATGGAAACTCTTCAGTGGTTACAGACTTCATGAGCTTTTTCTCAGAATTCAAAGATTTCATGTTTTCCTGGTTGTAAATCAGAACCTAAGGCCTGAGAGGAAATACATCCATCCATCTAATTTTATAACAAGTATAAGTACATTTTGGATTACCCAGGGACCTTCACTTATAACTGGATTTATCAGTGCTTTACTATGATTACAAGACAACTTCAGCCATTGTCTGTCTTGCTTCTGTGCTGGCTTGCCTTCATTATAGAGACAGAACTGCAGACAAAATAAAAATGAAGTAGAGAGAGGCCCCGCCTGCTTTAAATTTTCCTTTGGCATTTCGATATAGAAGTGATAATCTTGAATGCTTTTTACTGTTTGAAATCTGACCCCTCAGACTGTATATGGGTGTGTCTCATGATGTCTTCATCCTGACTGGGGTGGTCATATAGGATTTATATTACTGAGACATGAACTCTGCCCTGTCATTTCATATAATCTGATGTTATCTACCATGATGCAAAAATAAAGCAGACTTTGTGGTTTATCTACAACAGGATGATCCAAACTGTTTTTTACCATGAGCTGTGTTTATTTAACCAGATTAAAAAAACATTGAAAAACAACTTTATGGAAAGGTAACAGTATAAGGCAAAACAGTTTTTGTAGGTGCAAAGTATCTTGCAAGTGAAGTGCAGGAGCTTTAACACAGAAAACATTTAGAAACACAGGCACTGTTCAGTGGTCTCCTGTTGATTTTTCATAATGATAGAGCGGAAGGCTCCAAGTGAAAGACGTCCTGACAGTTTCAGTTCGGTCTGCAGTGTTTCATGTTGAGGAGGGCTGCACAACTAAATACCTTTCTCCCAGTTCAGTTCTGTCAGGGAGAGCAGATGAATGAAGAACATTACAGGAGTATAATGCAGCTTTTAGCTTTTTGAAGAAAAGTGCACAAATACAAAAGACCTAAGCCAAGAAGATCCCCATAAATCATTGTCAATAATCAAATACCTATGTACACGGCACTCCAGTCTCGTTGAAAATGCTTAGAGGAAAACAGCCTACAACAAAGCTTTCCACGAATGCCTTGACAAGGCAGGCAGTGTACTTCTATGAGAGGTCTTGAAGTGGCCTATTGCATTTCAGGGATCCCTGGTCTGCCCTGGCGTACATTGGATTGACCCCTCTGAGCAGCAGAAAATGGATACTGATGGCTCAGCCCCACCTTCAGACTCAAAACAAGAGCAAACTGCTCAGAGCTGTCAAACTTATAAGGAGTGTCATCAATTTGTCTTTTTTCATCTATAAGGCACAAGCTTTAAGATATAATGTGGGCCAAGTTCCTATTATTTTCTAGAACTTGATTGGACAAACTAAAAGTGGACACTTGGCTGCAATTTGTACCGAGGCCATAGTTCGACACCCCCTTACCCACACCTCTGCAGCCTCACATGTGGTTGTGGTAAATGAAGCTTTTTCCTGGATCATTTGGATCAGCTCATTAATAAAAGCTGCTCATTCAGCTTCCAAACAGTTCATATGGGATGATTCAGCTTTTTGTGTAAATTAATGCAGGATTAAAATGAAAAAAGAAAACTGACTCTCAGCTACTGCAGTTCACATGGAGCAGTGAGCCCTCGTAACAGTCTATGGAATAAAACACAAGTAAAACAACAAAACACTACTCAATCATAACACAGATTTGACATTTTACTTTACACAGCACCTTACAGAGTTTAAAAACTAAAATTTTGTGATCACATTGAATTTTAGAATTTGTTTTTACAACCATCTTGTTGTTTTTCAACAAGATGGTGAAATGCTGATTTCTGCTGTAGAGGTTCTGGTGATGTGATTACACACATACAACGTGGTAACCAACAGCAACAGCATGCCTAAGTATAGTACAGACAGAGCCATAAAGTGACATGCAAGACAGGAGCAATAGGCAGGATACGAGCACTCAACTCTCACTCCAAGTACAACAGTCTCTTTACATGGGGTACCTCTTTGTTGACTGAACTCCAACTTTAGTAATTTTCCTTAAATGTGATTGACTATTTCAGGAAAATAGTTTATCTTCTCAATGTAGCAAAATTAGTTCAACATTTTCTCATAATAGGGTAAAAGATGACGAATAAAATGCATGGATGCATGTCCTTTACATTGCTTTTGGTACAACAGAATCTTTTATTGAACTTTACCAGGTCTGAAAGAAATACTTGTGTTAATATGAGTGTAACCTGAAATGTTCTAACAATGTGAATGACAAAAAAACACGAAATTAGGATAATGCCCTCCATGATGCATTTCATCCTGTAACAAACTTCACCGCTGTGTCGAGCTGCTCCAGGGGGCCCGACCACTGAACATGACCCTCCATGATCTCCAGACTTTCCCTGTGCGTGTTCCTTTGCATCTGTCCTTCATTTAATAACCCTAAACTGTAATAACATGTGCTGTAATGAGATGATGTTGCTGTCATACATGTACTGTGACATGTCTGATCCTACTGTTCTCTCCTCTGGCTCAAAAAAATAAATCCTAATGATTACTTTCCTGGGTTTCCCCTCCATCCTGTGCCCCTCGCCCTGACTTCCCCTCCTCAATGTGTCTGTTTGCAATGTAGCAAGCTGAGCAGCTTTTCAGTCACATGAGCAATCCTGTAAGTCCGTCTCCTGAGCGCTCTGAGGCACATATTGAAAGCATGAGGACACAAAGTACTTCTTCTGTGACACATGCTAGATGATCATGCCAGCTCCCTCCCCTGAGCACAGGATCTGCTTTCCACCCACCAACCTGCCCAGATGCATGCTGGTCATTGCACTGTACTGATACAGCGAGCTTTAAAGTGCACTTACAGGCATTCTGCAGATGTTTTCAGTTTGTAACACATGGTGACGCTGGTGCATTTGAAGTAAAGTAATTATTCTGTATTTCTGTTTGTTTTTTTGAATTTATTCTGATTCTCCAGTTGTTGCTTTCTCATTTTAGAGGGCTAGAGTCTTATTTGTAGATGTTATGAAGACATTCTTGGTTCTGCCTTTAAGGATAAGTCTGAGATTTTTGTATGGATACACTCTTATTTGAGTAAACTTTTGACCTATCTAAGAGTTTTCACTTCTGTTTGTCACTCACATGCAAATGTTGCAGACAGCTTTGCTGTTAAAGGTCTAAAATCTTATTTCAGTCTCTTAAGCCCTTATCAATCGTGGAATACTTATATTTCCAAGAGAATACTAGGGCAACCTACTTAAAGGATAAATTTGGTTTCTTCAGCTTTCACATTGTTTATAGAATGAAGTAGAACAATATACTCACCCAGAAGGCTTTCCTGATCCAAACAGTGCTTCAGGAGATATTTAGATCCAAAATCGAGCGGCGGACATCCGTATAATGGTAGCACATAGGGCATATATAGCACCGCTTCTAAAACTGCATTAATCGTCCAAAAATGCATTAGTTTCACCAATATTTCATCATGGTCCACTCATGCTACTCCTCTACGACAGTCTGTGTCGCTCCACCCATGTTTTTGTGACTGTGCTGACCTCTGAATTGAAGAAGAAGAATGTTTGCCTCCGCACATGCGCAGTACGGCTCATTGTTTCAGGGCAAGACCACCGGCTACACAACGACTTTTTTCTTCCAGTTTTGCGCAAAATGGACGAATATCTATCAGATGAAGATGTTGTGGAGGAGAACTTTGAATATGATGGGTGTCCTTACAGTTTCGAGCCAGAGTTTACAGATGAGGATCTCATCGAAAGGAGGACATGGAGGCAAAGAGAAGAACAGCTCTCCAGAGAGTACTGCCAATGCTCAGAGGCAAACATTCTTCTTCTTCAGTTCAGAGGTCAGTACAGTCACAAAACAAGTCTGGAGCGACACAGACTGTAATGGAGGAGTAGCGTGAGCGGACCATGATGAAATATTGGTGAAACTAATGAGGTTTTGGACGATTAATGCAGTTTTAGGAGCGGCGCTATACATGACCTATGTGCTACCAATTTACGGATGTCCGCTGCTCGATTTTGGATCTAAATATCTCCCGAAGCACTGTTTGGATCAGGAAAGCCTTCTGGGTGAGTATATTGTTCTGCTTCATTCTATAAACAATGTAAAAGCTGCAGAAACCAAACTTATCCTTGAAGAAGAATCCTGACCATTTTTTTTTCGCATGTCCCTCACAGCAGGCAGTTTACTGCAATTGCATGTCAGTCACTGTTGAGGGAGGGAGGGAGGTAGTTGGTAAATTTCAGAGTTAAGTCTGTGCAAAAAATCTTGTGTTTGCGTTCACATACAGCTCACCACCATAAATTTGGGATACTTTCAGGGTTATTTTGCAAGTATGAATGGGGTTCCCATGACAAATGTTCTGAAACTCTGTTATGAAGTCCAGTGACTTGTTCTGGTTTAACTTAGCTATTTCTCTGTAACTTTTCCAAAAACGCTTTTCAGTGACTTAAGATTTTTTAGACTAAAGCTTATTATAACACTTTAGCAAGAATAGTCTTCACATTTTAGAATGAACCCCAGTAAATTTTCAAGGGAAAAAGTTAATTTTCAAGGCTCCCATGTAGATGTAATGTATCTTTGTCATTTATGTCGAAAAACGCAATCTCCATTTTACAGAACATTGCAAGAAAAAATAAAAGGTTAGCATTATTTTTAAGTCAGTGATATTCCATGATACTTTGTTGTGATTGGAAATGGCCCAGTTTACACAGATGAGACACAGAGGCTGTCTCTTGCAACGTTGAACTTGAACTGGTTGCATCAGGATTTTGTCTCAGCTGGGATTAAATTCCACCCATGTTGGTAAAGTACTCTTAAACTGTTTAATTTAGGAGTAATTAACAAGAGTTTTTTTTCTCAGAAAATCTGTCTCACTCTAAATTCAGATGTAACACCTAAAAAGAGCAAATGTTGCCACATTAGTCATTTTTAGTCATTTACTTGCAACCATGCATATTTATAAATGAGTAATTGTGCCCAATGCTGTATTTTATAGGTTAAGCACTTTTACGCTGCCTGTACTGCACTTTTTAAAATAGAACAGAAAAAAACAAGATCACACCATGCATTTTTCAGCATTTGTTTCATAAATAAATCAAGACACGGATTTTAAAAATGATTCACTCCGTCAATATGGAATGTAGAGCTGTTTTTTTAATCAAAAAAAAGATTGATGAAAATTAAAATAAATCCTGCTTTGAAATTTGATTATCAGACAGCCCAAGTGCCGTAAGTAGATTAAGAGTTTTGTCATTCTGGAAATTAAAAATTTGACCAATTTAGATACACTTGTTTAATCCTGACATCACTTTTCATGCTTGAAATATGAACCTTCCTGGTGGCAGACAGTGGCCTCTGCTGCTTCGTTCCCCCATTTTATTGATAGACAATCACAGAGACTGCGCAGCTTGGTTGGGTTTGCATGAAAATGTGGACCTTGTTGCATGTTATCGCTGTCAGTGTTGCCACGCTTCCTCTCTTGTCTCAGTGTGGTGCGGTCTGCTGACGTTTCAGCCTGTTGTTGGAGATCACTGCAGTGTTTTGGTTGATGCTCTCTTGTCCTGTTTTAACTCATGCACCTCAGCGACCTGTGTTGACGTGTGGCTGCATATTGTCTTGAGGATAATTACTGTAATTTGTTCTCATATTTGGAGTCTATCAGTCTGTCTAAATAAATATGATGTTAAGTCATGTTTCCATCATAAGAACCCCCAAATTTTGGGTCCGTAAAGGAATTTTCTTTTTTTTTTTTTTTTTTACAGTGCAATCATTTGAGCTGCATAGATTATGAAAATCGTACATCCAAACAATTTTTAATCAAGTGTGCTAAATGTTAGGAGTTTAAGGATGTTCTCTTGCATCCAGACTAACTGAGTTTTAGTTGACTTGTACCTTTATAACATAAATAGCTAATTTAAATTAAAGTATGAATAATTATATCATGCAGTTAAGTTCCTTTAGTCTGGGAGATTATGGCTCAGTAATCCTTTTACACGGCACCCGATTATTATCTAAAACAAAAAAGAATAGCTAACACAAACTGAAATGCTAATTCTTCTTTAACCATTGTGACAAAGGAAAATCCAGACAGTCCCTGGAAACAAATGCATTGAAGTTTTGTGCTTTTCTGCTTGTCACAGGCAGACATTACTGTTTTGAAAGTCAATTCCTCTAGCCTTTTACCCCTCTTCCCCCCTCCATTAGACATTGCCTGGGCAGCCAACCATCTCTGAGCTCATTATAATCATATCCTCCCTTTGATTGGATCCTTTCCAAAGGGGAGGGGAAAAGAGCTCTGTCTGATCCTCTACAGAGATGAAATGTTTAATTTTCTATTCAACTTTAATGAAATCTTTGCTCAATAGAAACTCAAGACATGATGTAAATTGTCAAGCACACCAGGGCATAATAATAGTAATAACAATAGTAATAATAATGATAGCTTTATGTGCATAGCACAGAAGGTTACAAAGTGCTTTAACAAACAGTCAGGAACATAAAGACAACAAAGCACAAAAACTACAGCACAACAAAACAAAAAGCTCAAAGCACTCTGAAATATTTTGATCTCTGGTACCTCAGGCTACAAAAGCAGGTGGTCTGCTTTCACCTAGACTGATCTGGTTGGAAAGACCTCATGGCTACTGACTTAAGACAAAGCAAAGTAATCTTAAGTAAAAGTAATCTTTGCTGTCACTGAATGTGCATTGTTGTTACATTACATGAACACATACAGTTCACTTGATTTTTGGCTTACTGAATCCATGTTGATACATGCTACTGCACTGTATAAACACAGCCATACGTGCATTTTCTATTACTGTGCATCTGTTAGCACATACTTCTGTGCTTAGTTAAATCGTCTCCCTTCTAATCATAACAAGACCGGGTTAAACAGAGATTTTGAATGAAACGTACACAGGCTAGTGCCGTGGAAAGTTTCATAGCTGGGACTCTTGGTCATGAGATAACTGTACCAAAATTCATGAAGAGCCAAACTCTTGCAGTGAATACACTTCTGTCAGGCTCTGTGGGAGAGTTTTTTTGGTGGAAACATGAAATTTAGTGTATGTTGACCCGTCTCATTAGCTTCTGTCAGAAAGCCCATTAGACAGGCTCATAATTTACATTTGGGAACCTCTTAACTTGAACTATTTTTGGCACAACGAAATCACACACACTCAAACTCACGCGGCTTTCTATTCTACACACATACAAATGTGCAAAGTGACTGGGAGTCTCGGAAGGCCATTAAATGGAGCTAAATAATTGCTCTGTTAAAGCTAATGAGCCAGAGCCATTAATGATGCCCTTGCCCACAACATTTTACTTGGCTTCTTTCACTAAGAAAGAGAGGGAGGGAAGAGAGAGTGAGAAGTTAATTTGAGACACTGTTGGACTGAAATGTAGCCCATTTTGTGTGTGTATCTCTTCTCTGTTGACATTTAAACACTCTATGCTGCAAATTGCGTGGTTGTGTTGACATTGCAGTGTAATCTAAGTGTATTTTTGGGTGTGTGCACGTTTGTTTGTGTGTTTGGGTCTTTCCCTGGCATGTGGATGCAGAAAGCCCACGAGGTGGAGCAGCAGTCAGGCTCCAGAGGAAACCCAGACTACTTGGACCGAGTAAAGCTGCTGGAAAAGGAGGTGGCCTACTACAAGGATGAAGCCAACAAGGCTCAGACGGAGGTGGAGAGACTGCTGGACATCCTGCGAGAGGTGGAGACAGAGAAGAATGACAAGGACAAGAAGATCGCTGAGTTGGAAAGGTAATTAACGCTTTAAGTACTTAATGAAATGTTCAAGTGTCTGAACTCAGGGTTTATCTCTGTGATTCTGCTCCCTGTTTATATTAAACCACGCTGTCTGTTTATATACATCCTTGTTAAAATATGAAGTGGATTTGTGTGCTATGTCATCAGACTGAACAAAAGCAATTTTCTTAGAATTCAAGGAACTTACAAATGATTTAGACTTGCTGGAGGAAGAGTTCTGGTGCATTTCATTCATCTGTAATGTCTAAGCTAGGCATCAAATCACAACCAAGTTAACTGAGCTCCAGTAACAGGCTTCTGATAATGCTGGTGCACGTGGCCATGTCCTGAAGTAGGCTGACTGTTTCCTTTTCTTCTGAACATTTTGGCCTCTCAAGCAAACACAGACATGTCGATACGTAGACTGGGAAAAAGACTTTTTTTTCTCAAACCATTGCACTGTGTACCAGTTGCTGTTTTGTGCAACTTGTGGTTATATTGTGTGACGTTATCACTTCTGTTTGTACAAGTGTTACAGATGCTGCTAAACTTTTGCTGGTTTCACTGTTGTAACCTACTCTTTTTACATATGTAAGCACAGTTGCTCTGTATCTTTGCACCACTTGATAAGTACAAATCCTGCCATCATTTTGGACAAGATCCAGTGTACAGTTTAAAGAGATACCAGCTTTACTGTTAGTCCTAAGCTGCTTGTTTCTGTTGTCACTGTTGATGCAACAGATGCTAAAACTGACAAGACACCAGCTGAATAGAGGGATACTGTCATGGTAACAGCAGGTGAAGACTTTGCAGGAGGATTAGGGATAAGATGAATGTATTTTCCTACTCAGATTATCCACACCCAGGCTGCCTGCTGCAGTATATTTGTTGTTCATTATTAAGTTACCAGCATTCTTTGAAGTGTTGCCTTTTAAGATGTTAATTGTGACGTGTTTAAGGTTTAGATTAAAGCATTACATTTTAATTGCAATTATTGCATGCACTTCTGTTCTCAAGTTGCACCTTGATAAAGTTACAGTTGTGTAGCAGCAGCTGTTTACGGCCGACCTTGTTGTCTCCCTTTTTTGCAGTTATGGAAAACAATGCAGGAAGCTGTTGCTTGTATGAGTGTCAGAAGAAATAACTGCTGTTAAAAAAACATTTCCTTTTTTGCCATTCCCATAAGCAGTTCTTATTGATACTTTTATAGTTTTATATCTATGTGTTTTTATCTCCCATGGCTAAACAATGTAATTACCAAAAGAAACTACGTTATTTCTTTCAAAATGAGTGGCTTTTCAGCAATAAAGCAATGTTGCTGAAATGTCAGACAGTACCATTTTCAAAAGAAAAGTAGGAAAAAGAAAAGTTTTCTGAGACAATCTCTTAGATGTATAGTTATACTTCTCTGTAACTAAAAGAAAGCAATTAACTGGAATTCTTTATACCTTAAATATGTAACTGCATACATTTTAATGTATGCAATTCTCAAGTATAAATGTTGTATAGTTTTTGGGTAATCTCTTATCTAAAGTTTGAACAGTGATTTGCTTAACTACATTCTTGCAACAGAAAACTATTGTGAAGACAGCATTGTAAATTGAATTGAGGGTTGACTGCACTGGTACATTCTAATTAAAAACTCAACATCAGACAATTATAGGTATTTCTACATGTGGAGATACATCTGACACTCTGTGAAATATATTTTGACTCTGTGCTAGAGGCTGTTGTTGGACACAAAGTGCCACTCAGCTCCCTCCTCCTCTTTGATGGAAGAGGTCAGACGGATTTCAGTTAATGGACACACACATGAAGCTGGTGGTCCCAAAGGTTTCAGCTCACCTTTCAGTGCAGCTCTTTGATTTTAATCCGCCGATGGATGACACCACAGTCATCCCCCCTGGAGAAGAACTTAAACTGATGAGACCGAGAAGGATTAGTTGGACTGCATGAGAACTGAACAAGCACAAATCCACCAATGACTACCCCTCCCTTCCTGCAACTTTTAAAGTCCCAGCCCCAATACTTAATGTCGTAAATTGTTGAACATACTATCCGGGCCTAAGATAAGGGCCATTTTGGTTTAGTGTCATGCTCTTTGTTAGTGGTATTTGATTAATCAAGTCTTCTTGTCCTTTTTTTACCATCTTTACCCACTTTTTTCTGTCCCGTTCCTCTCTCTATCTTCTTTTTCACGCCCACCTGTCCCTCTCTTCCCCCTGCCATGAAACACTTTGACTTGGCTCCTCAAAACTCTTTCTCCGTTGTGCCCACCCCCAAACCTCCCTTACACCAGCCCCCCTCCCTCTCTCCCTCGCCCTACCCCTCGTCCCGGTGGCAGAGCTCCCCCTGACCCGCTCCCTTCTGTGTCCGCTGCTCCTCAGCAGATAGGGGGCATGGTGTGGGATTTCCTGGGAAAGTGAGTGCTCTGCCCTGGCACTTCAGCTCGGCTGCGTGCTTAAAGTCTCCGACTGCGACTGCTGCAACTGCGTCTGGTTTTCACATGTGTGCCTGGGTCTGCCTGCTGTCTGACACGTTCACAGATCTTTGTATTACAGTGTCTGTGCTGTGGCTGCTGTTTCTGTACGAGTGATACAAAGATCACTGGATACTTGTTTTCTTATTTTTCTTTGGCATGTTTTTGCTTTGTGCTTAATTGTCTACATATGTGATGTGAAAAATCTTTTGATTTTCTATTTAAAGCTCCTGTGAGGGGTTTTCGGTAAATAACAGATTGGTATGAATTAGAATGCCTTGTAATACCCTAGAAAAGCTTAAAGGAGACATATCATGCTGATGCATGATTTAATACTTACATATAATATAATAAATTTGAAAACAAGACCTTACACCCCCTTAATTTTCAAAAAATTAGATATTGTATTTTTTCTGATATCCTAGAACGAGATTTGATGCCTCTGAAAATAGGTCATTGCGAGATGACCGCGAGATTCAAATCATCGTGACGACACGAGGTACATTTCTTTTATTGGAGTAATCTGATAAAACACTTCCTCCTCTGTGATGTCCGTTAGCCACAAAACCGTCACCGAGGAACACATCCACCCAGCAGCAGTGTATAGCTCCCTAGCTCACATTCACTCATAACAAGCTCTGGCCTGTAGGGGGACTCAATACGCCATCGCTGCTTTGAGCCTGCCGGAAAATACAGTAGAATAAGAAGGACAGGCTGGCTCAACCCTCTCGTCAGCTCTGACAGAACTGACCAATCAGAGCACAAAGGGCTGTGACGTTGCAAGGTAACTGTAGGTCAGTCTGAGAACCGAGCGTTTCAACGAGAGCTTGATAATGGCCTAAAATGAGGATTTTGAGAACGCTATTGTGGGGCAATGAAGGAACTAAATGACTTGTACTGAGGGCAGAAATGCTTTACAGGCATCCTAGTCTGGCATAGTGAAAAGGAGAAACAAGCATGATATGTCTCCTTTAATTGATTATCTCAGATCCTCTCTGGTTCTGTCTTTAATACATGTAAATACTGCTGCGGGGCTGGTTTGTGCTGCAGAAATGCATTTTTCAAAGCAAGCATCCAGAATAAGAGATTTGTTGGACTGTTAAAAGTCAGCAGGAAGAGCTTTTTGTTCAAAAGTGAAGAGGATATGACTTTTCTTCATCAATAATACTAAAGCTGAAAGTTCCTCATTGGAGTTTTAAGAACTTTATGAGAGACTTTATGCTGCATGTTTATTTTTCAAGTTGCATGTTGTATCAGCCATCTGTCTCTGAATCAACAGACTAGAGAATTAAATTCAGAAACATTTTTGGTGTGTAAAACCACTTTACAGTCAGCAAACTGAGTATTAGGTGAATATATTGTAAATGTGGCCCAATAGCTCTTTGTATTACGACATGAATGCCATTATGATGCTAAAATCTTCAATTGTCAGGTTTGTAACAGCATCATTGTGTCAATGAGGTCATGTATCCTGTGTGATTTCACTGACTCACTATAAAGTAGACATTACTTGACTTTGGGAGCCCATTTTAAAGGAATGCTACATGTTTTTTTGGTGTTACTTTACCATGGGGGTCTGTTGTTTCTGTAATGATGCATGGTAGTCTCATACAATTACAACAATCACACTAAGGACATTAGCACAATCCCAGACAAATTTCCACTGCTTAATTGTAATTTTTAAGATATATTAATAAAACCTACCCTGGTGTAAATAATGTAAATACTTAACTATGCACAGTGTCATTAGGTGTTTGTAGAGTGTGTACCAGAGTGATTTCTCAAAAATGCTCTTGCTTCTTCAGCAGTTTCAAGTTACTGTACTTTTTGTCCCTCTGTGTCCTTTGGTGAAGTATCTTAATGCACACACGTCCCCCTTGCAGACACACACACATACAAACTCTTCTTTGTGTTATTTTGTGGTGCTGGCTGTTTGTTGTAGCTTGTGTAGGAAGTTTTGTATGTTTAGAGCTGAGGCTTCTTCCTGCCATGAGCACGCTTCCCCTGCTCATTCCATCCACCCATCTGCCATCTTTCTCCTAACCACGTCACCCTCTCTCTTTAACTCCGAGCCCACCTTGCACCTTTGAAGTAACACCACCCGACAGCCCCAACCTGTCCTAACAATCTCCCAGTGCCCCCCTTAATGCTCCTTCGACCCCTTCCCACCCTGCCCTGCCTAGCTTGATCCACCAGCCACTAAGGGAAATGATCAGCCTAGTGGCCTGCATGAATAGAGCTGCTGTGCTCCAGGTCTACATGCGCTCAGTAAGTGAGGTGCTGTAGTAGGTAGGGGTGTGGACTGAACCCTCAGTCCTGAAGTGTGTCAGTTTAATTGAGTCTTTTTCTGTTTGAAGAACCCTGCATCCATAATCAGCTCCTTCTCCTCAAAAAAAACCCCACTGTTGGCTTCCCCTTAACTTCTGCTCGGTACCGAGTCCCCTCCTCCTCCTTCTCTTCTCTTGCCCGGCTGATTCTGCCTGTCTGACTGCATGTCTGCCTCTCCCAGGCTTGGCAGCAGATGCACATGGTTTCATGTTTTCAGACAAGGTGCATCCTGCATTTGCTGTGTTGGGCTGCAGAGCAGCAGCCATCATGGGCTCTTTCATAGTCTCCCAGGTTGTTTGACAATGAACACTGTGATCCCGTCTGGATCCTCTGTATTATTATTTTGTTGTTTCTTTATGTTCTGGTTCTAATGTCTCTCCTCTTTTGTTTTACTTTTTTTCTTTGTGTGCTCTCGTCTACTGCCTTCAATGTCTCCTACACTTGTTTCGTCATCCCTCTTTGTGCTAAATTTACCTCCCCCTCTCTGCAGTCTAGCTCCCAGGTAAGTTATGCCCCTCCCCTTAGCGCCTTCACCTTTGCCTCTGTCCATCCCATCCTAACTCTGGTGCTTTAACCTTTAAGTCATCACAGCAATTTCATTCAAACATGAGGCAATTGGCTCATATCTGATGCTCATGTCTGTTGCTGTCCCACTAATATCATGATTGGTACAATTTTGAAACAGGGTTCATTCAAAATGCCTATGATGGTCCATCATGCTCTACTTGTGTTTTTGTTGTGTTATATGGGTGTATTTTTTACCCTACTCACATATCTACTAACTTCTTTAACTGAACCTATAGCCCTGAGAATGTGTTTTAAGTTTCTGTTTGGAGAAATGGTTCACTCAATGGCATTCAAAGCAACCGGCACAGAAACACTCTGAAGTTTTTGTGATTTTACAGACAAGGAGGCAAAGACCAGACTAAGAAGGGTCCAAATATCAAACTTGGGCTGCAAGGAGACAAGAAAGGTTTGGGACAAGACCTTCGCAAGGATGGAACCATGGACGGTGGCCACCACTTAAAGGTTTGGAGTGACACTTTATAAAAGTAGAGGTGCCCAGAGAGCACAAACCTCAGCTTTGGCATTTCTGACATTGTTTAGAAAGTTACTTCTAAAAAAAATTAGAAAACGGCTCTATATCTCACTGTTGACAAAAACCCTGGATCCACATGTGGATGATCACCACCAAAATATATTCACTTCTACCTGCCCTAACTGGCAATGTTAACAAATTCTTCAAAAAGTAGAAAATTACATAATAACCCATTTATTACTTTTTGAGTTATGTCGTTCACAAACTAACAAGTGCTGGGAAAACATAACCTCCCTGGCGCAGGTAAAAGTTAGTTTCCACTTATCCTTAAAAGTCTTATTAAGTATTGAATTCTTTTCATCGTATCTGGGTCATAAGATGCCTGAAAATGTCTCATATTTATTTATATCTGAATCTTTTTGGTTGCATAAACTACAGTACTGTGTGGAAGTTTTAAGAAGGTAAGAAGAAATGCTGTTAAGGAAGAAAGATGTTTTTAATGAAGCCCGATTATTCTTTTCAGTGTACAAACTGCAAAGTGACAGAACAGAACAACAATCAGAATAAGATCAATATTTAGTGTGATCAGCCTCTGCCTTTAAACCTCCATTAGGACATACAGGCATACTTGAATGGAGTAAGTGACATAATTAAGATTATAGTCAGGTATCATGATGAGTTTTACCAAACAGATGCTAAATATATTTTTTATGAAGAGGTTGAAACACAGTTATTAACTGAAACAGAAATACTGGTAGATGTGTCAGAAGTTTAAAACTGTTAGAAGAACAGCCAACTCTGCTACCAAACTGAAGTGCTGAAAGAGTTTTTTGTCACAGGGAATGTGTAGAGGGGCACACACACACATAAAGTATTCTAAATCTGAAGAGATTTTTTTATCTGTTAGACACTGAACAGTTTTTGAACACTTTTCAGTGTGGTGCTCTTTGATAAACTCAACTCAGCACACCACACACATCAATATTCTGTCCCGCCACCAACCTAGAATCTAGTCCAGTAAGCCAGAAATCTTGCCTGATCAAACGTGATCTAACAAAATCGAAGAAGAAGCATAGCAACAACCATAAACGTTGTTTGTGGCGGCAACTTTAAAACACGACGTGCAACATGGAAGAGAGGAAATGATAGTGGTCTTGGAACTATATTTGATGGAAAAAATCACTAAATAAAAAAAAAGGCTGTGGAAAAAATCCTGAAGACATTGTGAACTCATGAGCTGGTCCTCTGTCTCTAAGGTCCATCAAACTTTATGTTTGTTTATGATTCAGGTTGGCTGTGCTTGATTTATTTACTCATGCTTACTTGTTCCTCACAGAGCTGTGGAAAGAGTACGGCTCGGGGTGCTGGTTTGGCGTAGTGTTTAGCACCCCATGTACATGCTTCTGCCGGTCCAGGTTCAAATCCTGCCTGTGGCCAGTTTGCAGAGTGTCTTCCCCTGCTCTCTCTCCCCCTTTCACAAGCCTATCCACTGTCTCTCTCCTATCAATAAAGGCACAAAATGCCCAAAAATATACATTAACAAAAAAAAAAAAAAAAAAAAAAAAGAAAGAAAGAGTACGGCTCTGGTTCCTCAGTCAGCTCGCTTCTCTATTGGCTACATGCTCTCCCACGTCACATTTACAGAATCATGACTCAGGAGTCGTTGGTTTTCCCCACGCACACAAAGAACTTTGGTTGTAAATATTTAACAGGTTTAATATTAATAAATAATAATAAATATTAAACAAGTTTAATATCTAGGATTGTCAGCCCCCACCAGTTTCAGAGCATTTATCAGGAGAAATTCACTGCCAACACACCTCAGACCACAGGATAATTTTATAGGATAATCTTATAAGACATAAAATAATCTAGCATTTGCTGTCCTTAGTCAGGAATGGGGATAGTCAGGGCAAAAATGGCCTCATAATCTTTATGTGTGTACCCCGTTTAACATGGCAAAACAAGGCAGTTATAATACAACAGCAAACTTGCTCCCAGGCAAAGATTTCCAACCCTACTGGAGTTCAGGATATTCTGTTCTTGCTCGTTTAAAAAGTACAAGGAAACAAATACAACCACAAAGTTTGAATACAGAAATGTGATGTGGCAATGCCTCACTAGTAAGTCATGGCCATGTAAACTTTATTAGCCCTGATTTGTTTTACAGCTTCAGTAAAACAGACAAGATAAAAAACTAAGTCTAGTACTGAAAAGAAAATAAAGTGTACACTCAGTAGACATGTGTTTAAAGGCTTCAGATTACATGTTGTCTGGGAGGCAAATATAACCAGGGACAAATGAGTTCTTAAATCTATTTGAGTATATCTATGACCAGATGGCTGCAGCCTATACCCTGTGTGAAGAGGGTGAATGTGGTCAGACAGAATTGAATGTGCTTTTCTAGTCACTCTGTTTTTGTATGAAAGGGTAAGATCATCTAGAGTAGTGCCAGCAGTTTTACTGCACATTTTTACAATTTGTTCCAGCCTTTTTACTAGTTTTAAAACACCAAACCAGCAGAATACAAGAAAAGGTTAAGATTTTTTAAAACACAATAAAACATTCACATGAAAAATAGTGTTGACATTTAAACTCCTCAATTTCCAATAAAGATACAAATGCTGGTGTGCCTTTGCACACACAGGATCAGTGCTGGCTACACTGTTTAAAGTACCAGTTTAACCAAAGTAGGTTAAACTAAAAACCCACCACTGATGCACACATTTCTTTGATTGTTAAAATATGAATTATTGAATCATAATTCAGCTTGTAAGCTGAAAAACCAATTGAAAAAACCTTGGTCTGTAATAAATATCTGCCCATATTCCCTTTTTAATATTTTAGGGGTGCTAAGATAAATTGTTAGAGGTCTGAGATCACCCTGGTAACAAGACTTATGTGGTATCATTTTCTTCCTGAACTCAAGTAAAACCATCAAGTTCACCATTTTGTGCACTGATGTAAAACAAGTAATGTCTGTTTTCAGTTTTTGATTATATTTCTGTGATGTTTGTTGTTTTTCAGTTGGAGGAACTGATGAGCACACTGGAGAGGACAAGGCAGGAGCTGGATTCCACCAAACAGCGTCTGTCCTCCACACAGCAATCACTGCAAGAGAGGGATTCACACCTCACTAACATGAGGCAAGAGCGCAGGAAACAGCTGGAGGAGATCCTGGAAATGAAGTAAGTTCTCATGTGGATTATGTATTTCTGATTGGATGCTCATTCGCCAATCAGTCCACAGCAGTGGATCTGAACAGCGATGTTTTTTGCCCTTTGCCCTATTTAATGATGATTTAACTGGTGAGTGATGGGACTATTTAATGACTTACAACTCAGACTCTATTGTCTATTTGCAGTTTAAGGTAAACACAATTTACTTTGATAAGGTTTGATCAGTGTTTTAATCTAGAAATGCTCCATGTCAGTGCTTGCCTGATGCCATTTTTATGCTCTGTTATTTTAAAACAAAACTGCTGATGCCATACTTCTTTAGGCAACAAGCCCTGCTGGCAGCCATCAGTGAGAAAGACGCTAACATTGCGCTGTTGGAACTGTCCGCCTCCAATAAAAAGAAAACCCAGGAGGAAGTCCTGGCCCTCAAGAGGGAGCGGGACAAACTGATGCACCAGCTCAAACAACACGTAAGTACTGCAGCACAATGTCAGAGAATATGCAGCCTGCACTGTAGCTGGTTGCCAAGGCAACATTAATCGAAATGAAAAAATATAACTGCAGAAGGCACCTCGCCTTTTTCTATTTCATTTACAGAGAGAGAAGCACATGCTTGTTCACAGATCCTCCAGTTTTATTTGGCACTTTTCCCAATGTTAGCATCTCATTTTGCGGCCTGAGTCAGGGCAACTTTTATGTCCTTTTGGGTCGTTAAGAAGCTTTAGTCATTACACAGAGCTACAAATCAAGATACAGTCTTCCATCAGCTAATAGGTCAAAGTTAAGTTATACACTTTCATTAACAAAGTGCAAGGCAAGTGCTACTTTGATCATTTACTAGAAGTCACATCAGCAGCGATATTTTTCAGACAATTCTCTGCTTAATTGCAGAGCTAACATCAAATTTATATGAAAGTGTCATTGTGAAATATCTGAGGTGTTCTTTGGAGTTCTTTCTATGATCTAACTAAACAAAAACGCTTAAACTCTGTAAGACTGATCTAAATGCTTGTCAAAGCTGCCATGGGGCAGGCGTCAAATAAAAGAGGGTATCAGTGTTATAATGCAAAAACTTACTTAAGGTATTACCCTTATTCATTTTTGATGTGTTATTAGTTTCACAAGCCAATTTAAAATGTGGGGTAGTTGTTGGAGGTAGTATTCATTTCAGTTTACTTGTACAGCACTTTTCATACAGGTGTAAGCTTAACGCAAAGGTTGATGGTTTTGTTTTGTCCACAGATGGCTCCAAATCAAACAAAAACAAAGTTCCTGCCAATAGCTGTAAGTTGAAGGCTGTTTACAAAACCACATATGAATATACTGTCTACGAGACATAGACAGTTAATACTTCATACTGCCAGATAAACAGGCCTTTGCTCTGCTGTTAGCATTATACAACACTTTAGTTACACAAAATCATCATGCATACAAACAGTCCCAGCACTGTTGTTGAAGCCAGTGACAAGCTATCTTCACATGGTTGGTGGATAGAATTTGACTACAACAAGCATATGTTGAGTTTTTTGTGTGTGCATGTCCCCTGCAAAACCACAAAGTTATTTGACAGATACAGTATGTTTGTGTCTGTATATAAAACATTGTTTGGTTGTGGAGATATGCCAACTTGGTTTACCAGTGTGTCTTTGAAACTGTTGGTTGTTGTAGCTGCTGTTGTGCTGACTCTTTTACAATCCCTATGCCCTTACACTGCAGTGGGGCAGAAAGTACACAACTTCAGTACTTCAGTAAAGGTATAGATCAGTGATCATCAACTGGTGGTCCAGAGTATTATCAAATTCAGCAAATGGGATGGGTAAAATTTGTTGTAGTTTTGAGGGTATCATTTTGTCATTAAATCTCCACAACTTTTAATGCACCTCCTAAAACAGCTCAAACTGTTACTTGATCACATCAGTGACACACATTTAAGCCTAACAAGACACACATTCAAATTAAGGTTTTAATATTGAAGTTTAAGTTAAGAAAATCCACTATGAATGTAGTGGAGTAGGGATGGGTACCTTTCACATTTGAACCGATACCATACCGATGCCCGGTACCTTGGAATCGGTATCGATACTCAACGGTACCAATTTTCGCTACTTTTTCGTGTGTTTATGGGGTAGTAAATATCATTTGTTTAATATTAAGATCTCAAATTTTTTCAATGTAAATTTATTTCTCAATATATAAAATTTGACAGATATGTATCAAAACAGCATTTAACTGTTTGTATTGTAACATTGTGGTCGTTCCTAAAATTTCTT
This sequence comes from Scarus forsteni, assembly GCA_036419115.1. Classification (NCBI taxonomy): domain Eukaryota; kingdom Metazoa; phylum Chordata; class Actinopteri; order Labriformes; family Labridae; genus Scarus; species Scarus forsteni. The sequence continues at coordinate 31,669,663 of JAZDUH010000152.1, forward strand.
CAACATGAAAACCAGTAACTAAAATGAACCACAACTCAATTAACTGCAGCCCTCACTTTAACTTAAGGCAGTTTAACAATGGGTCCGACAGAGCTGTAAATAAAAAAAGCATTTATATTAACGTTACAAAGTACGAGGAACCAACCTGATAATGATAACTGACGCACGTTAAAATGTCAAGCTAATACCATCTTAAACACAAGGCTTATTAACCTGGACCAGGTATGCTCCTTGTCGCATTTGCTGCCATCACCAAATGTTAAAGCCATTTCTTTTCCTGTGTTTCTGGCTGCAGACGACTAGTCGCCATTGGACACAGGCCTGCTAACAGTGCCGAATGAATCCTTTGTGGTCGTAGATCTGAGGCTATCAAAAATTGTGCACTCTTCAGCTTCAAGGAAAATTTTGTGCGTCACCAGGTGCTTCCTCAGATTTGAAGTATTTCCCCCGCTGGCCTTACACTTGGCGTCACAAATATTGCAGCGAGCATAATCGCCATCACATTTAATAAAGTAGAGCCATACTTTTGAGCGCTTTCTCTCAGCCATGCTTGCTTTGTTGAGCCCGCGGCTGCTGACGTCATTACGCTATTGCTGTGCTGCGTTCAAGTCTGGTATGGAAATTCACCAACTCTACCCAATAGTATGCCTGTTTCTTCCACTCCCTCAAAGTCACAAGGATGCGTTTAGGTACCTAAACATGGCACCGTTTGATTTTACGTGAACCGGTACTCAGTAGTACCTACAGAATTCGGTTGGTACCTCTTAAAGTACCGAATTCGGTACCCATCCCCATAGTGGAGTAAAAGTACCATTTAAGTGTTTAGATGTAGTGGAGAAAGACTTAAAAGTTTCCCAGAATAATAATACTGAATGTGAATAGCAGATACTAAACAATTGCACTCAAGTAATTAAACTTTGTTACTGTCCACTACTTGTGTGATGCACCTCATGCTTATGTCATGTTATTTGTAGAGGAGTTGGACATTTGACACACTCAATCCGTGCAGCAGACTCATGGCAGATATCATCTGACTGCATATTTTACAACAACAACAGCTCAAGCCTAACCCAATCTTAATTTTGAAAAAGAGAAGTGAAAGCGATGAAATTGGTTTCATATCTAATTCTCTGAACATCTTCAAATTGTTTGATTTTTTGTTTGTCTTTCTACCCGCACATACTGAAAATGATGTGAATATTTTTCTGTTTCTTCCCCTGCAGACTCAGAGCAGAATGAAGCTGATAGCAGACAACTATGAAGACGAGCAATATCACCCACACGGTCCTCACCACCCCCAGCCTCAGCCCCCCCATGCCCAGCCTCAGCCCCAGCCTCAGTACCCCCATCCCGCCCACGCTCCTCACGCACAACAGGGTCCGTACCCACACGGCATGCATCCACAGCACCAACAGCACCCGCAGCACCCACAGGCCACCCCACAGCACCCGCACCCGCAGCAGCCACAACCCCAGTACCCTCACCCTGCACACCCACAGCACCCCCAGCAGCACCCTCAGCACCCCCAACAGCCTCTCCAGCATCAACAGCACCCACGCCCCCCACAGCCCCAACACCCGCACCAACAGCACCCACAGCATCCTCCGCAGCACCCACATGGACATCCCCCTCCTCAGCACCCTCACCCACAGCACCAACACGGCCCCCCTCAGCAAGGACCCCATCCCCAGCACCCACATCCCCAGCATCCTCAACACCCCCAGCACCCTCAGCATCCGCACCACGCTCAGCATCCACGTCACCCATCGCCCCATCATCGTGGAGGGCCGGCACGAGGACCCCCGCATGCTGGTCACCGCCCAAACCAGGACCAGGTGAGGTGCTACTCATGTTATTTATGTGAGGTTTGTACCAGCCATTTTGATATCACTGACACACCAATATAAATCAATAATCAAGTTAGCACTACATCATGACGAATATTAACTAGAGACACCAAACAAAAAGAACAGAATGAGGCAACAACATGGACAGTTACTGAAAAACCACCAGGGAAGCAGGCAGAAACCTCGAACAGAACCTTACTAATCTTTTACAGCTTTCTGCTGAAACTGTTGGAGCAGTGCAAGGACTAGGGACATTCATAAAGAGAGAGACTGATTGACTAACTAACAAACAGGATGATAAATATATGCCTGTCCCTGTCATAAATTTGTCCTAGTTAGTGTTGAATCATGCTGACGTATCAATTTTTACCCTTTTACAATAAAGAAGGTGTGAAATGATGCTGTGAAGTAAGATTGTTTTCTCCATCAAAAGTGTGAAAAGTTAATTCATCAAATAACAACTGCAAAGTCACTGAACATAAAATAAATCCAAATCAAATCAATATTTGGTGTGACCTCTCTTTGCCTTTACTACAGTATCAGTTCTTCTAGACACAGGTACAGTGTATCAGAGAAGTGAGTACACCCCTCACATATTTCCAAATATTTTATGTTATCTTTTCATGGGACAGCAGTGAGGTAATGACACTTTGATACAGTGTACAGTAGTGAGTGGGCAGCTTGTTGAGCAGTTTAAATTCACTGTCCCCTCAAAACAACTCGACACACAGCCATTTATGTCTAAACTACTGGCAACAAAAGTGAGTACACCCCTAAGTGAAAGTGTCCAAATTGGCCCTAAGTGTCAATATTTTGTGTGGCCACCATTATTTTTCAACACTGCCTTAACTCTCTTGGGGAGGGAGTTCACCAGAGCTTCACATTTTGCCACTGGAATCCTTTTCCACTTACTAATGACCACATGATGGAGCTGGTGGATGTTAGAGACCTTGCACTCCTCCACCTTCCTTTTGAAGACTTCACACAGATGCTCAATAGGGTTCAGGTCTGGAGACATGCTTGGCCAGTCCATAACCTTTACCCTCAGCTTCTTTAGCAAGGCAGTGGTGGTCTTGGAGGTGTGTTTAGGGGTCATTATCACGTTGGAAAACTGTCCTGTGGCCCCTTTTTCAGAGGGTGGACATCATGCTCTGCTTCAGTATGTTACAATTCCTTCAAAAGGAAGGTGGAGGAGTGCAAGGTCTCTAACATCCACCAGCTCCATCATGTGGTCATTAGTAAGTGGAAAAGGATTCCAATGGCAAAATGTGAAGCTCTGGTGAACTCTCTCCCCAAGAGGGTTAAGGCAGTGCTGAAAAATAATGGTGTCTTCACAAAATATTAACACTTAGTGGCCAATTTGGACACTTTCACTTAGGGGTGTACTCACTTTTGTTGCCAGCAGTTTAGACATAAATGGTTGTGTGTCGAGTTGTTTTGAGGGGACAGTGAATTTAAACTGTTTAACAAGCTGCCCACTCACTACTGTACACTGTATCAAAGTGTCATTACCTCACTGCTGTCCTATGAAAAGATATCATAAAATATTTGGAGAAATGTGAGGGGTGTACTCACTTCTGTGATACACTATACATGGTTTTGAAGGAACATGGCAGGAGGATTGTTCCAAACATCTTTGGAGAACTAACCACAGATCTTGTCTCAGATTCTTCTGTGTTGTTGTGTGATCACAGACACACACAATCATGCCCTAGCTCTGTGGGGCCACGCCATAAGTCCAGGACTCTTTGTTCTTCTTTATGCTGAAGAGAGCTCTTAAAGTTATTGGCTGTATGTTTTGGGTTGTTGTCCAGCTGCAGGATAACTTTGGGCTCATTAGATGCCTCCTTGAGGTATTGCATATTTGATAAGAACTTGTATTTCTCAGCATCGCAGATAGAGACCAATCCTCCAAAAGAGCTCCAAACTTGCAAGCACTTTGAGATACATATGTTTTAAGAAAAATGCTATATAGATAAAGTTTGATTGATTGATTGATTGAAGGAACCTCCAAAAAGCGTCACTGTTGCCTGCAGACTTTATAGTCCCATTCATGCTGCTGTTTTGAGCTGCAATATTTAAACCCTTGTGAAAATTTGCCTCCACTATCAACAGTGTAGAGACTGAATTTAGAGAACGAGTCTCTCATATTTACTTCTATTCCAGAGATAATATCAGAAGTAAATATTATTGAAAGAAAAGCATGCAGGCTCAGCAGAGGACAGTAACACTCTAAGTGTGTCTGTTTTTTATGTGAAGGATGTATTGTTTCACACTCTGACACAAATATCACATACTTGTGAATTTGATGTACTGTCATAAGGTAAAACAATGATGGGGTTTGATTCTATGCTTTTTTTTAAAAGTACAATGAAAATGAAAAGGGTTTCTACTTAATGCACTGCTTTCCAGTCCTGGTTTCCAGCAAATACTTTTTAAAAGTTTTGTCCCGTTGATCCAGAGCACCTGCTGCCTTTTTCTGCAGCCCAGGTCCTATGCTTTCATACACAGTGAAGTCCCTTGGCCTTGTTTCTAGGGCTTCCATGCAGACCACATCTCGCTAGACTTCTGTAGAATAGATAGTTATACCTGGGTCCTACTTGTTTCTCCAATTCTATGGCACAGCTGGACATCTTCTGGTTTCAGTGGGAAGTTAGCATGATGTGTCTTTCATCTGCTTTAACAAGTTTCCTTAGTTGACCAATTCAAGTCCAGTCCCCAAAGTTCCCCATGTCTTTGTGCTTCTTCAGGAAGAGCTTGAACAATACATCATGAAACCTCAGTCTACTGAAATCTTTGCCTAGGAGAGCCCTTGCTGATACAGTAAAACTACCTTGTGTCTTGTTTCTGTGCCCAGTCTTGTCATAATGATATATGTGAAAAATTGTCTTCCACAACCTCACCTTTGTAGCAGAGTTTGGTTGTTCCTAGCTCAGATTTTAGTCTCCTGCACAGCTGTTTCTATTTAAGTTGATGAAAAGCAGTTTCAGCCTATAAATGAAAATAGTGATGATTGGCATTTGGTTGGTGAAACTCATTATACCAAACACCTGACTATGATCCTATTTAAATAAATTATACACATGACTAATCCAACAAAAATCTGACTTTATTTATATATTTTTTATTTATTTAACCTTTATTTAACCAGATAAACCCCATTGAGATCAGGATCTCATTTACAAGGGTGGCCTGGCCAAGAGGTCAGCAGCACACGCCAGATGTCAATAAAAATGAAAAAAAGGCTCACGCAGTAAATGACATCCAATAAATATATCAAAAACAACAAAAACCTGTATGTACCTGTAAGAATTAATGCTGGTTTGAAGGCAAAAGATGGTCACACCAAATCCTGTTTTATTGTGATCATTCCCCTGTTTGCTCACTTTGCATTTTGTGAATTGGCTCAAAAACAATTACAATTCACATTTTTGAAAGTATGCTGACCTGACAGCACTTGTTCTACTGCTGCCTAAAATGTTTGCCCAGTAAAATGTATTTTTAGGTTCTCTTTTTAACTCACCATGTCAGGTTGTCCGTCAAGGACACATACAACCCAATTTCTCTCTACCATGTCTTCCTCAAGGATCAGAGCCTTTTCATAGGGGTTGTGCCCCACCATTTAAGAAACACTGGTATATTTAGTCAAAGTACTGGCCATAAGTAAAACAAGATACTTTATAGTGTAAAATCAACAAGTTTTTTCTTTGTTTTGGCTAAGGCCGTTTTCACGTGAATATTAAAAATTACAGAAAACATTTAGACCCAACAGCAGCAGTGGATAGACCGGCTCCTGTACCTGTTTCCTCTCTGTAGGAGTAAAACTGATCACCATAACTGTGGATAATTTATTTACTAATGGCATGTAACTCATACAACCCCACTTCAAAAACACCAAACTATTCCTTAAAGATAAAACAGTAGCTTCACATTATTGTTTATATGGTGACATATTTTAAGAATGAATTAGCGAATGCTTAGCTGAAGAAATAGTAGAAATCAGCCTACAGTATCATATAGCACTGCAATGATACAGAGCCACAGAATTTAAAGTAGAGCCTTGCACAAAAGTTTCACTGTTTCTGTAGTCACATTAAATCATTATTTGCTGCTTTAACTTGAAAAGAAGCTTTTATAAATATGCACTTGCTTCGGTTTTTGATTATGTTTCCCTTTTCTTACATCTCAGGATGATGACGAGGGCATTTGGGCATAATCCCAGCTGAGACAACCAAAGCTCTGATGTTGTTTTGAGGGGTGAGATTAATTCAAGACTTTTTTGTTGATTTGATCCACTGTTTCTTATCCTCCTGCAGTACTCAAAACGTTTAAACATCTTTCTTTTTTTCCCTTTAACATAGATGATTCAGTCACTACTGGAGGAGCACAGCCATGCCATGACGTTGAAACACCACCCGACCAAACATTTCTTACCTCCACCCAATCAACACTCAGCTGTGGGACTGTTTTTTTAACTTAATTTTATGGGGGAGGGGGCACTCAGGTGTGCAGGTCAAGCAGGGGGACTGACAGCTGACCAGGTAAGTTTGTTCATTTGGATACATATTATGTATTGAATATTACCCTGTAAATACTTTGCCACAGCCATATCACACATACTCCTTAAAAAAATTCTAAAAACAGGTTAGGGCAACCTCCTGTTACTCAGGAGTAGAAATGGGCACCGATTTTATTGATACCAGTGCCATGAAATTCTGCTTTTCCACCCGATTTTTTAACAATTCCTTTATTAATTCCTGGTGATTTTTGTGTGGAAAAAGTTGTCCTTTGCAGATTTTCAGTACAACACTTCTGATATTCAGTGCTATGCTGCAAAACTGCAAGAATTTTCGTTTTGCACTGTTGGATCTTAAGCAGGGTATAAGCAGAGCTTCAAAATGCAAAAAGGAGAAATGGGAGTAAGAGGCAAAAGATTTTGGCAATTCTTAAAAAGTGCATTTAAAGTCAAACATGCTTTTAACAGCTGATCAGAAGTTCAAGATTACAGCCTTTTTGTCTGGTATTCACACTGCCATGACCTCAAAGGCAAAAAATCTTTCTGTCTTTGAACATGATCGGATTGTTGAGCTTCATATGCAAGGCCTCTCACAACGCACCATCCCTGCTGAGGTTGGATGCAGACAGACAGTCATTTCGAGTTTCTTAAGCAGTCCTGAAGGTTATGAAGCAAAAAAGTGAAGTTGTAGAGCCAAAACAAACCCAGGCCCTGAGCCAGAGGATCCGATTGGCTGTCCCTCAAGACACAAGATGATCCTTGAGACAAGTTAAGGCTGTAACTGGTGCCAACTGCAGCCAAATAACCTTCAGACTCCATCTGCAAGGGAACGGCTTACAAAACAAAAAATGTCTTCAATGTCCACAACTCCTTCAACACCACAAAATCGCCCGTTTGCACTTTGCAGGGGAGCAGAAGGTTCAAATTGTGCAACGGCTGGCTGTGTGGTGAAGCTGCAGCAGTCCTCCCTCATGACTGAGGGCCTTTGTCTATGTGGCAATGACTGAGGGCCTTTGTCTAGGTTTTTTCAACAGCAGCAGCACTGCAGTTCAAAATGCCGGCCTGACAAAGAACTTCTTCCAAGAGAATAACATCACTCTTTTGGACCATCCTGTGTGTTCTCCTAATCTAAGTCCAATTGAGAACATTTGGGGATGGGTGGCAAGAGAAATAGAAAAAAGGGACATCAGTTCCAGACAGTTGATGTCCTCCATGAAGCCACCTTCACCACATGGTGCAACATTCCCACCGGCCTCCTGTAAAAACACTCATATCAAGCTTGCCTAAACAAACTTTTTAAGTGATCAACAAGACAGTGGAGCTACTTAATACTGAGTCCTTTTTTGCTACTTTTATTTCTAATTTCAGGGGGGGTTCTTTTTATTTCCATTTTCAATGAATTGCTTTGAAGCTCTTAGGATCTTCTCAAGATCTGACATTGCAAAATGCAAATTCTGGCAATTTTTAAATTGGTCTTAAGAATTTGATCAAGAGTGTGAATGCTTCTGATGTTTCCACTTGCTGATCATTTGCATTGTAAATATGTCAAAAAGTTAACACAATTTTAATAATTATCCCCCCCATGATTTTGTACTTTGTTATAATGTCTGCTGATTGCCTCAGATGAGAATGTGACATCTGGAATTTGCAAGGCATGCAGGACAAAGTTGAAGGAAATTATTTAGGAATTGTTAAGCAACAAGGCTAACAACGTGGATCCCTTGAGGGAGTAGTTATTGATTCTTAGGTGGACTGAGTTTTCAATTCCCAGTTTTTAATTTATTTAATGAGTATTTAAAATGTTTTCATTTCTATATAAAAATGTACTTTCAGTCACTTAAGAAATCACCTACAAAATTTCAGAACAAGCAGGCTACAACAGAGATCGAAGACCTATCTACATTTTCCAAACCCCCAAATTATTTTTTTGGCTTATCAATGCAATAATTATGGAGCTCCAAACACATCAGTACTGAGCATCAAAGTAAACAAAATGCTGCCAGCTGTCAGCTTTAATGATAAAACATCCTTATAACTCAGAGTGTATTTGTTTAAATTTCAGTTCATAGTAGAAGTCTGTATTGAAATTATTAGAGCAAAAGTCAGTTCCTGAAGTTAAAGAGCCCATATTTTTTCTTTTGGAAAAAAAATCCAAGTGTCTCCTTCATGTGACATTTCTATGAGCAAGACAAAAAGTCAGCAGTATTAGGACTTATCCCGTGCCTTGTTTATGGTGCCAGTAGGTGCATGAAACAGCTCCATCCACTGACCCCCAGAATCAACCTGCTAGTGATGTTTTAACGTTTTATTGTCAGTTTAAGCTTATGGACTGTGATCACTAATCAGAAACTACAGGATAAGAGCCTAAACAATAGAGACATTAACCATTTTGATGTAAACAGTCTGCAAATAATTTTAACCTTAGATCTCTGTCTGTAACCTCTTCTTCATTTCCTGCTCCAGGTGACCCTGGACCTCTCTGTAGTTTGCACAGGAGCTGATTTCATCAGCTTCTTGGACTCTGCTCATGTATGAGGGACTGAAACTGAGGCAAAGAGTCAAAAGTTGTTGCTGATGGAGAAGCAAATGCTCTCTGTGTCAGACTCTTCCTTCAACAAGTCATGTGGTCAACAAAGCAGCCCAGCACCAGAGGTCACCTCGCCTGTCTGTCACCGATGAGGCGCTGCACCTCTTCAGGCCAACAACGCCCTCTCCATCCAAGCACCTAGCAGAGAGTCTTCGACTGTCTGTGCTCAGTATTTTGTTTTCTTCATCCTTCCTCCACTGACTGTTCCCAGATCATGGTTGTGTTGGTGTCTGACTCCTCTGGCTCTGGTTGGCTGCCAGCTGACTCTGTCTCAGTCCTCACTGCCCCGCTGACCCCTCTTCCTGGTTGTCATGTTTCATCCATTTGAACAAGTCCATGAAATATTTTACCCTTTGTGGCACATATTGACCTGTTTTATAACCTTTGTATCTTCTCTAACACCCTTTATTTCCAGTGCAGATCATGTTCAGCATATGAAGAAGAAATGTTTAGTCTCTTCACTTGCTGATAGCGTGTTCCACACAGCCTTTTTTTGACCTGTTTTAGTCTTTATTTCTTGTTGGCAAAAAGAAAGAGCTCAGAGTTTACAGTAAGTCTGCCTTTAGCCTTGCCTGCAGCTACAAGGTTTCCTTGGCTGCTTGAGCAGGGCCCTTCTATTCTTCTCGGGCGTGTTTTGGCCTTAAGGCTGCGGCTGCCATTGGTGTTTTTCATGTTACCTCATTTGAATCAGAAGTAGTCAAAAAAAAACAATCTATGCAGGTGTTAACATGGAGTGAATGCGTTTTTTTTTTTTTTTTGTTCTTCATTCTTTCTTAATGTTAGTGTAATTACACTGTCCAATCATAGCGGCCAAGAGAGCGGTCAGAAAATATTCACCAGTCAGATTTATTTTGAGGTTCTGAGACTATGCACCTATGCACCTCCTCCGTGTTACAGGAATTTTTACTAATGGTGCTTCTGCTGGTGCTCAAACTGAATAGTGTCAGAGGACCTGGTAAAGAGAGCTTATTTTAGTACTTGTGGAGGAGAGTCCAAAAAATGTTTATCAAACAACTGTAAGAGACCAAAAGCTTAATTCAGAAGGAGCAACTGGACTTGGTTAAGGATCTTGAATATGTTTGCCTGCCCTCCAAAAGGTTTCTTCCTTTTTTCTAAGACTGACTTAGGTCAGAACTAGAAAAATTTGACCTCTATAGACCATTAAAATGCCACTGATCTGGGTAAATGATAAACTGACTCGCTCTTTTTTGGTCATCTGATCAGTTCGACGCAGTAATTCACTCCTACCTATTCACACCCATTCACCTGAGATGGTTGAAATTTCTCTGGTATGTTAGTGGCCCATCAGTTTTGGCAAAACACTTTTACACCCTTTCAAACTCATTAATAATCCACAGACGCTGCAGGGGGAGCATGCATGAAAGCAGATTTCATTTCCTGCTCTTTAAAGCTTAGACCCACAACAGAGTGGTACAGGGATGATGCTTTTTATGGGCTGGTTCTCTCGACTAAAGGAAGATGGGTTTTGTGTCTCTGTTTTTGATCAGTGCTTATACTGTATCCTGTACTATAACTGTAACACTTACATGTTCTGGTCTAAACACAATCAGCTAGAGTAAAAAGCTGTTATTAAGCTACTATGGAACTACAACATGGGGGTTCAACTTAAAAGTAGCCACAATATTTACAAGGAGCAATGTTGGGAGCAATGTATTACAAAAATAATGTGATTACTGTAACGCATTCCTTTTTATAGTAACGTAGTAATGCTAGGCTTTACAAAAAAAAAAAAAAAAGAAAAACGTAATATTTTACTCATTACAGATGTCAGTAACGCAAGTTACAATGCATTTTTAATTTAACCCGAAATGAAGAGGTGTTTTTTTTGTTTGCTTGTTTGTTTAAATACAACTTTGCCAAATACTCTGTGAGATCAGCAGAGGAGACAAGTCCTCCACTAGGCCAAAGTTACAGTATCTCTAACACAATTTACCAGAATTTTACCTTTTGTCTGGTTTTGCTGATCATTTCTTGTATTGTGCCATGAGCCATCAATGTGGCTATTATATTCTACTATTTTTTATTCTTAAGCCAAACTCAGTCAGATAGCCACCACATCACCTTCCTCTGGATGTGTAATGAGCCTTTTGAGTGTAATGAGCTACATTTAGAATGGCAGATCCATAATTCCTGTTTTTTTTGACGAGAGTAACTTAAAAGTAATGCGATAAAAGTATAATGCATTACATTTCAAATAGAGTAATATTATAATGTAACTAATTACTCTGAAATGACAGTAACAAGTAATAGTAATGCATTACATTTTTGAAGTAACTTGCCCAACACTGACAAGGAGTAACATAACTATTGTTTGTATGAAAAAAAACAGTAATGCTTGCAGTTGGTTCTCTGCCATTTTTGTAGTCCTTGCTAGCAGTTTGTTAGTAACCTTCTTTAAACACAAAACAATGCTTTAAAACTCAAAATTAGGCAATATCAAATCAGTTTTAACATTGAAACTTTGTGTGTTCATCACAAACCTTATTTCAGGCATCTATTCCAAATGGCTGTCCCATTTACTTTTAGCCTTGGGAACCAGGAAGTGCTGAATGCAAACTCACTTCCTCATTTTGAGCTCATTCATGCTCCACTCTTTACATGATGGGAGCTATTATTGGGATAAGCAGTTGTTTACTACTTTTCAAAATGCATTGTGGGTCACAATGAGTGCAATCCATGGGCTGTAACACTACAGCAAAAAAAAGTGCGTATATGACAGTGCAGGTCTACAGGATAGGCTTATTTTTCCAGCTCTGGCCCAGGTGGCTTTAAAACTGAAGAAGTTTTTTGGAGGAGGGGTGAAACATCTTGAAGAACATTAAACCAGTCCATGTGTTTCTTTTGGATCCGGCTCTGGATCACAACGACCTGGATGACTGAGAACCTATGAAAACAACTGTAAAGACAGCTTTGTACATAAGATTCAACCTTGGGGGACTACTGCTACTATAAATAATGTTACAGACTTTATTAGGGAGGAGATGATCAACCATGTTTGCCCTGCAGCTTAATATGCAGGTCTACCCCCTCTCCTGTAATCCTCCTCTTCCAGCAGTAGTCGGTGTGACTTCCCCAAACATAGTGACTTGTTTTCTCCTTCTCAACAAGGTGGCCTGTGCCTCGTATAAAAAATAAAGTAAACTGTACACTTATATAATAGATATGCATATATTATACATATAGAGAGAAATCTATAGAGTGTGTCTATACGTGGTCAGAAAATCGTTTCAAACTGACAAAGATAATATATGTCTATGTTTTTTCTTCATGGTTATTTTTCTAACTGGCTGGAGGTCAGAGTGGGTGACTTATTTGACGCGTTGAGTGGTGTGATTTTCCTCTGATTTGTACTTTTGTGAGAAAACCCCTCAGTAGCATGTAACATTCCCTGTCTGAAAATGATGGAAGCCCAATTCTGCTAATTAAAAACCCCAAATAAATGAGAAATATTAAAGCTAGGCATTGATATGATAAAAAAAAAATCTGAATACGCAAGTCAGGATACTTCATTAAAATCTGAGCTAAAAAAGTCAATATTATGCCAAAGAATATGCACAAGAAGAGAAAAGTTAAACTTGAGTGATAATATGAAGATATAAAGCAGAAATTAGGACATGAAACATCTAAATGATAAGATAATATATAGTAGTAATGAGATGAGTCAAAATAACAGAATTAAAACTGTTCAAGTCACTTTTAGCATAGATCAAAATAATAAAATTTAAAGTCATTATGAGATGTATAGTGGTAAAAGTTAAAGCAAATGTTAAAGTTATGAGATCAAAATGATGAAAATATTTAAAATTATCAAATTAAATGTCATATTTTCAGATTTTGATTCAAAATCATGACAAAAAATTGAACTATTTATCAAGATTAAAACAAAAAATGACATGTAATGTTTAGGCTTTTTCTATGAAAAGTCAAATATTTAACGTATAAGTAGTTTTAAAAAATCATAAATATGAGATAAAAGGTCAAGATTATGATCAAAAGGCCACAGTGATAAGATCGTTTACATTCAATTGCTCATTTCTAGTATTATTTTAATCTCAACAGTTGTGTAAAAGCCTCCAGATACTTTGAGGAAAACACAGAAAATGTCTGATAAGTGAAAAGTCCAGACATTTTTGAAATATGATATATACATACATACACACCTGTGCACCTTTTCTAAATTCTCAAAATGTTTGCCTTATCTCTCTTTATAAATGATTCAGTATTTAGATATCATACTTCAGTGCGTAGCTTTGTTTAAGTAGAGCTGCAGAATTAGGCTTCCATGTGAAACGCAGGACAGCCCATAAAAATAAAGAGCTTTAGATCAGTTTGTGTGAAATAGAGGAGTATTTAATCCAAATCTATGTAGAAGGTATATAAAGCTGACATTATGACATTCCTTTCTTAAAAAAAACATTCAACTAAAGACCATTTGCTTGTGGTGATAACTTTGGAACAAGAAAAAAAAAGACTTCAGTTTTTGCAGCTCACATAAGTAGCAGTGAGATTAAGTCTGCATTGCTCCGTCTGCAGACTGACAAACTTGCACTTGTGAGTGAGGACTATCACTATGAACATCCCAGTGGAGGGTTGAGTGACTCTGTCAGGATGCATTTCTTTCATTGTCGTTGTCTTTGTCTTGTGAACAGAAGTGGTGACAAAATGTGACTGTGACAGCTGATTTAGCAGAAAAAAAACAACACACATTGTTGTAGTGTTGTGGAAAATTGAATTAGACTGTTACACCTCCTCTCCCTCCCCTTATGGTGCCTGTGTGTGTCTCTCCCGTATATGGCCAAGTGTTGATTGTTCAGATATATAAATGTCTCACCCATCCTCCACAAACCTGAGGTGATCCATGCATCATGATTTATGTGTGTCTGCTCCAAACGTGACCCTCCACAGCTCCCGTCACTGACCAAGAATCGGCATATGGTGCGGTGTTTGTTTACAAAAGTTACAAGAAGGATCCAGATTTGGATTTTTCCTTGAGAAACATAAAAAAAGGAAAGACAATGCAAACAGACAGAGGAGCAAAACAATCCTCTCACTTCATCATCAGGGGGGGCGGAGTATGAATCCTCCATTTTCAGGTCCTTATCTACTGAATACTTGAAGTAGGGGGTTCTCCTACCATGAAACACCATTTATGATTTCCATGGTAGATAACATTTCAATTGTGCCCATGCATGCTGATTTTTACATAATGTGCCAACAGAGAGTGGTGATGTAAGGATAATCTCCTGTTCTCTATGCAGAGCGCTTTCTCAAACGTGGTGTCAAAAAGGTGTCAGAGGCACAGGCTTATTGAGGCCGAGGCTTAGGCTTCAGACTAATCCTGGTTGTGACTGACACCACGCTCAGTGCGAGGTGGAGTCAAGCCTGCGTCTGTGCCTGGAGGCTGCTGTGTAGAGACTTGGTAGAAAAGGCCTGTAGAGTTAGCAGTCATTCAAAAAGCCTTTGAGAAAAAGTATGAAAAGCCTAGCATACATTTACACTTTCTTATTCAGGTTTACTTATTTTTTCTTCTTTTATTTTGGATGTTGCTAAAACTTCGGATCAAACAAATCACTGTGACCAATGCCAGAAACTTTACTTTGTGTTGAACAGAACAACTTTTTTATGATTTATTTTTTATTTAGGTTAGCTTTACTTTTCTATCAGTTGCGCTTCTTGAATATGCCAGTTTGAGACTGTACTATTTGTATAAGTAAATGTTTTGAGCTGTACAGTTAAAAAAAAATCAAGGAACAAGTTCAATGTGAGTGTCAAGCATGCTGAATGACAACCTGTGTGAACGTAAGCTACCCTCCCATGATGCATCATTCCTCACTCATTAATTGCATCTGCATCGTGCATTGTGACGGTGTGATGTTGTGTTTGAGAGTGAAGTGTGTGTCTCACTTACTGTGTCCCATAAGTAGACAGCCTGTGCAGTTTTGTGAGAGTGCAGCATGTCTCTTGGGGTTGCTTGTGTAAATGTTTTCAGGAAAGATGGGCGTGTGTGTGTGTGTGCGTGGGTGTGTGTGTATAACTGCCTTTCTGGGTGTGATTGTTGGTATGTGTGTATCTGTGTCATGAATGCACAAGAGAAAAATCTATTTAAAAAAACTTTATCAGAAGAAGTCCCTAGAGAAAAAAAGCGAGACTGAGTCAAAGTATTGAATGAAGCATGGATACTATGTGATGTTTAGTTTTTTTAAACCTAGGAGGCTGTCCACAGTGCCCCCGTTTGCTATTGTATGTGCTGTATCAGAATATTACTATTGAGTGTTGGCCAGCTTGTTTATATCCATCAAATAAAGGTGACTCTCTTTCTGTCTCTGGTTGTGACTTTATTATCCTGGTAAAAATGTCTATTGCTAAAGAGGTTGTATTTTGCCTTAAAGAGTTAGTTCAAGCTGAAGAAGGGTAGATCAGGAGATTGATAGGCGGATAGGTGCGGCGTCAGCAGTAATGCGGGCTCTGCGACGGTCTGTCTTGGTAAAAAGGGAGCTGAGCCGTGAGGCGAAGCTTTCGATTTACCAGTCGATCTTCACCCCTATCCTCATATACGGTCACGAGCTGTGGGTCATGACCGAGAAAACGAGATCGCGAGTACAAGCGGCCGAAATGAGTGTCCTTCGCAGGGTGGCTGGGCTCTCCCTTAGAGATAGGGTGAGAAGTTCGGTCATTCGGGAGGGGCTCAGAGTACAGCCGCTGCTTCTACGCGTTGAGAGGAGCCAGTTGAGGTGGCCGGATGCCTCCTGGACGCCTCCCTGGTGAGGTGTTCCGGGCACGTCCCACCGGTAGGCGACCTTGGGGAAGACCCAGGACACGCTGGAGAGACTATGGCTGAATCCCAAACCGCCCCCTTCACTAACGAGTGTCACTCCAAAATTAAGTCACACTCGTAGATGTGGAGGGCACTTCCACTGAAGGGGGAGGGTATGTAAATATGACGGGCAGGAATGGGAGGCCCTCTTCACTTTACCGGAAAACCTCGCGGCCATGGCAACAGACAGACACCCCATTGTTGGCTGTTACGCTGTGTCAATGATTGTGATGTCCTCGGACAGGAGTTTTAGACTACTTCAATTATTTAAGTGATTCCACATGTCTTTCAATCCGATTACTATCTGACAATTCCAATTAAAGAAATGAATAATGCTGCCAGTTGTGCTCACATTTTATGGTGCCAGGGCTGCACAATCATATCAAACGTCAGCATAGAGTATGATTTGCTTGTTTTGTTTAAATCTTTTAAAACAACGGTTTATGTGATTTTTTGTCCGTGTGACAAAGGTGTGGGGAACAAATGGACACATGCGGCACTTATGTTGTTTCCTCTCCCATTTAGACGTTGCACTTCCTGCAAATGTCGTTGAAAGCCTGCATCGATGCAGACTCTCTGTATAAGGGCTGAATGGTCAACTCCCCCTCCGCACTACGTGGTTTGGGATAGCCCTTAATATGGTGGACCCTCCGCGAGGACGTGCAAACAGAGGGGTAGTGGGTAGGGAGAGTGTGTAGGGGGCGGTTTTGGATTGGGCCTATGTCTCCCAGCTGGCCTGGGAACGCCTCGGGATCCCCCGGGAAGATCTGGACGAGGTGGCCGGGGAGAGGGAAGTCTGGGCTTCCCTGCTTAGGCTGCTGCCCCCATGACCCGACCATGCATAAGCGGGAGAAGACGGACAGATGGATGGGTTAGTTCAGGTTTTTTTGAAGTGGGTTTGCTTGAGGTCTTTGGCACTGGTGAATAGGAGTGCTGATAAAGGAACTTGTGATCTTGATTCCCAGAGGGAGATTTCTGCAGCAGTACATGGTGCCGCCAAAAGCCTCATACTTAAAATACTATCTTAAAACTGCCTAAAAACTATATTGGCTCAAAAATACACTACAGTAAGACACTTTACTGGATTTAACTTTTCTTCTATGAAAGTCCGGTGTTAAAGAACTTCCATATTTTGATACATACAGTGTCATGCATCCCTACGCCATCTGCTGGTCAGGTAAGAGGAAATAAACATTAACTTCAACAGAAATGGAGCTGAGCGGAGGCTTAATAGTCTTTTGAGTAGTTTAAGCCTATCAGTGGGTCAATTGTAAGGCTTTGGCAATATGTACTAGTATGCATCAGCTACCATCTGTCCCCAGACACAAAGCTCGCAAGGCCCAACTAATTGGAACGTAGTGAATACCCCAGGTCTACCCTATTCTCAATCTGAGAGGCAAATCACTTTATTCCTTCTAAAAAATTGGGTTTCCTTAAATCGGGTCCAAAATCTCTCCACAAATTTGCCTGCATCGTTCCTTTTGATCAGAAGTTTTGGCACACACTTATGTCATCTTCAAACATTCATGCAGAGCGTATTCATTTATTTAATGTTTATTTGTGAGGGGACAGGATGAAGCAAGAGAACATTGCCACACTACATTATTTAAAACATGAGCTAATATGCAGTGCCCATCCCTAGTTGGGCCTTTAAGCACAAAAAACAATAATAAATAGTGTATAAAAACAACAACTAAGTTAACATTTTATGACAGAACAATACAATCACACACATACAACATATCAAAAATCAGATAAACCAGAAAGCAGTTGATCATTAATGACTTAAAAAAGGGAGTCCTCTACAATAACCATTTCAGGTTGAGTTTAAGAAGATTAAAACCCGGATTCAGTTTAAGTGCTGACGTTAAAACGTTCTACAAATTGGTGCCTTGAACAAAGAAGCTTGTCAAGAGAGAAGTCTTAAAAAAGAGGGGACATTACAGTGTTATTTATCTGCTCTACATGTTGCTGATCTTGTTACTTTAATTTACTGAACTGTCTCTTTAAACAGAGAGATGGAGACCATTCCTGCCGTCATTCTTACGCCGGGTTGTTGATCATTTCAAACAATTTGTTTAAGAATTTCCACAAGTTTCTGATGCCCCCCCCAAGATTTTCCCAACAACTATTTTAACAGAGCAAGCAATTTTCAACACAGCATTTTTTAATATACTACTTTTCTTCAGAAGGCACAAATGATTTATATTTGCACATCAAAACAGAAACACAAAAAAACTAAAATAACCAGGGACATAATTGTTAGCCCCCTTTAACAAATGATGGTTTATTGATTGCACATGCCACTTTTTTGCAGTGATGTGCTTTAACTTCACAGGTGACTAAAGCTGATCTGGTGATCAGGAGATTTCACACAATTAAGTTATACATGGTATAAAAGCCTCAGTATGGGTCAATGAGCTGTCAGTAAAGAAAGCATCATGCTGAAAACGAAAGAAATCAGTTTGGACTTCAGAAAAAGCATTATTGATGCACACAAAGCAGGAGAAGGTTATTTGAAGCTATTTAATCATTAAAAAGTGTCAAGGACTGGAGTGAGAAGTATAATCCAGAAATTCAAAGACAGTCACCCAGTACAGAACAAGCCTGGCACAGATAGGAAGAGAAAAACAAAATCTTTTGGGCCATTAAAAAACATGCGTACGTGGCATACAGTGTTCCCTAATCACCACAGTTAATGCACAAAAACATTCTGCTGTTGTCATGTTTAGTTACACACAAAAAATTAAGTGAATGCGTAAACTTTAAAGGAAATAATATTCAGAAAGCAAGCAGCACAGTACGTCAGCAGGTAGTGATCAGAGCAAGAAGGCTGCTGGTTTGAGCCCTGTGTCAGTTAGGGCATTTCTGTATGAAGTTTACATGATCTCCCTGTGCATGCATGGGTTCTCTATGGGAACTCCAGCTTCCACAGACCAAACACTCTAATAAGTACTCTAGGCCCCTCACTCCCATAAATACATGTGAACTACTACTTTACTGATTAGATTTGTCTTGTCTTCTTAGAACAAAAGTGTTTTTAGTGTTCTTTTATTACTCCCGGAAACAGCTGATAAAAAGACACGTCACAGCTGTCAGGATGACAGTTTTTGAAGAAGACGGCAGAGTAACGTCGAAACATGTCAAGGTACATGTGAACTAGCTTAAACTGAAAGTGTAAAGAGCAGCACTATAGATCCCCACAGTCTGAACCTGCAGGTGTGCTGCAATAACTAAAGTCCAAACAAAAGTATTTATCAAATATCTGGGCAAAAAAAAGGTCCGTACACTCTACCAGTTTTTCACAGACAAAATTAAATTCATAATTTTGTTATTGTCATTAGATTTACTTTAAATTCACAGATAATTAGCTGTCTTTACTGAGGCATATCAATGAAACCTTGACTTTTATAACTTGTTTCTTAGGTTTAAGCTGACTGAAGTTTGCGCAGAAAAGTTCTCTGCCTATTGCATAAGTTATTTAATCAAAACTTTCAAGGCACATTGACTGCTAATAACTTAAAGGTACCATGTCCTGGTGTTTGGCTGTTAACATTTTGTCTTGGGTGTCTATAAATGAAGGATTTAAGTTAAATAAAAAAAAAGCAACATGTAGTCCCTGTAATGAAGTGGCTGCAGGTGTTTTCCCTCCCTTTTGGAAACACTTGGATCTGATGGGACAGGGAGGCCAGGGGAGGCTACATAGGAAGGGTTATAGGCCATGGAGCAGAATTTCAAAATCATTGTGGCGTCTGCCTGTGTCAAGCAGAAACACATATGTAGGTGGAGGCAGTACAGCTATTGCGTAAAAAAACCCAAAAGTAAAAAACAGAACACTTTAAGGGGCATTTTCTTTAAACAGGCAGGGCATATTTCTATGTGACCTGTGAGCTCAGCTAAAGGTGTCCTTTTCTTCTGCTCCCCAAGCCCCCCTACATTAGCATCAAAGAAAAATAGATTTTGCAGGACATGGGACCTTTAAGTCACCATATTAAAAGTACATACACAATTGTTTAAGTTCAGTAGTTTCTAACAGTGTTGCTGAGTAGTAAGACTTTTGTGCTTCTACTGTCATTTCAGTCCACCTCTGATCAACTTAGAGCCTCACTTGACTTTAAGGATGTTGTCTAACAAATTGTCTCCCCGGTCAGATAGCCAATACCCCGTCATGGCTGCTACTGCCCCCATAAATAAAGATGTGTAGACCATATCTCCTTTAGCAGCCAGTGTAGCCAGGGCACAGAGCAACACCCCAAAGAACATCTGCTGCAGAACCTCCACCTCATCATCCTGGATGTCTTCAAACAGACCTTTTTCCTGTACACCTACAAAGACAAGGAACATGTCAGACACTGATCAGGGATCCTCACTCACTCTAACTGATCCTTCAAACATGTTACAGAACATTATTACCATCCCCCAGGCCCTTATTCTTCATTCTTTTACAATTTTTTGAGCTTTTATCAAACTTAGTCCTCAGCACTGATAAGTATCTATTGTGTGTAAATTCAATACCCATGTTGGAAAAGAAAGTGATGGCCTTAGCTCTGCTTTCATGTCCTTAATGTACTCAGTTGGTTTTACTCAGGCTGCTCATGAAGCTACATACCATTTTAACCACACTTGACCTTGTTCTAGCATACAACCTAATTTCAATAAACTGATAAAACTTTGCCAAAAGTCCTCTGCTGTCCGATCATTTATCCCTAAGTTTTAAAATCTTCTTACAGTTTGTTGCTAATTGTAAATAAAAAAAATAAATAAATAAAAAAAAAAGCTGAATGACAAACTGCATTCAAGACACTCTAAATAGCATGCCATCTTTGGAAAATACACCAAATATTCTTATCAATTTTGAATTACTCAAAAGCAGGAAGGAGGAAAAAGTAATGCCATTCTATGTACCCAATCAGAAGCACAGTTTGCAGTCAGTATGACTCAGTTTACAACATTCGAGAGATGATATAAACATTTATCACACATCACTAGAGTTTGACTAGGGGTCTCTTAAGCTGACAATCCGTTTTTCAGTTCTTCTAACTTTAATCTGCATGCCTTGCAAATGAAAGACTTCAGGCTCTTATCCGAAGCAGTCAGCACCATATTAAATATCAAGACTGTCATGTGTTTGACATTGTTGGCACTTGTGTAGATCAAATTTATTTCTACCAGGTATTGGTAAAGATATCAGTACAGATGTGGATCAATGAGCAGCATCTATTACTTTGGCATCAATAAAACTTATCAATTCCTTTTGTTAAAGCTATGGTCTACGATTTGGAAGCTTTGTACATATTAATAACACCGTTTATAAGGCTGTTATGGTCCTATGGTCCTATCTACACAGTATAAAGACCAAAAAGAATGAAAAAAATCCATTCAGTATATCCGCTGAAAAGCTGCATACTAGCTGACCAATCAAGCCTAAGAACCTGCAACTATTAATTGGTCCGTGAGTTAGTCCATGAGTCCATCCAATCCTCGTCTCCTCACTCGCACGCAGCATCTTGCCCATGGTCCCGCCTCCTCCCTCTACCTCCGGTGAGCAGTTAGCTACTGAACTATCATGGAGCCGGAAAAGCCTAGCGCCCGAAAATCCGCCTCCCTCTCCCAAGACAGTCTGGCTGCAGACCACCCTTCTCCTCTCCTCTCCCTCACTACGCAGCAGCATCTTGCCCATGGTCCCGCCTCCTCCCTCTACCTCCGGTGAGCAGCTAGCAGCGTTAGCTACTGAACTATCATGGAGCAAAGCCTAGCGCCGAACCCGGGAATCCGCCTCCCTCTCCTTGGCCCATGGAGCTCTGCCCATGGTGGAGGCCTGTTAGCGGGCTAACGGCTATGAATAGCCTCAGGCGGCCGTCAGACATTCAGCATCGGCCGTTTCGCCCCTGGTTGATCAGGTAATGGCTTTGTTTACTACAGTGGGAGATGTCTGCTGAATAACTCTGGTTAGTTCGTGCCTGTACGGGCTAATAACTTGTAGGGGAGCGGGTTAGCCTGTTAGCCGCTAATCGTTAGCACTGTAAGCTGAGCTGGGGCGGACAGGCTGAGAAAGATAAATCCTCCCCCACACTCGGCTCCGCTCTGGCGGCGCCAGACCCGCATTGCCGCCGGTCCAGTTGAAATGGCTACTGCTGTGTGTTATAAGGGAGATGTCTGTCGTGTTTGATACTTTCAGTTGAGCTGAGCTGTTTTTGATTGAGTTTGCTGCTAATATATTGTGCTAGTCGCCGTAGCTCAGTCCGAGGGCTTTATGAGGCGTCACGAGCTGGGGGCGGGATCTTGGGACACGGAGGAGAGGTGAGGAAGGAGGGCAGGCATCTATTACTTTCAAATAGAACCACAGCTTTAAGATGTTGTCTTAAAATCATCCATTGTGCAGTTGCCTCTGTGTGATGCGGTCGTGTTTACTGTGTTTAACTGATGGTTTGTTTTCAGTCACGAGATGATGTGACGTGTAAAAACTCTGTAGAGGACAGGAGGTCCCCATCAGAAAATTTTGGATTCACTGGTTATGATCTCTGTACTTGAAAGGCAAGGTTTTTTTTTTTTTTTTTTACCACAAGTTGACCAATTTACCCAGTTTAAGGCGATCAGTAGCCAGGTTTACATGCAGACTTTTTTCATTCTGATTAAAATCATTCTGATCTCAGGTGAACTGTTTACGTGTGACGTGATCTATTCCGATCTGGTGTTTACATGTGCCACAACATTTAATCAGAACAGCTGTTTTACAGACACTAGATACGTGCAGATGTCTTTAAACATCACATAATTTATAAAAGATGGCAGTAAGTAGGTGTTTTATTGAATTATTTGAGGGTTGAGCTGTTTGGCCTTATAGAGTTTTCCAGTGGTTCCTTATTTGTTCAATCCTTTAGTCTATCCTGGCTTCGCTGAGTTTTTTGTGGACTTTTTTAAATAGTTCAGTATTTCTTGTATTCCCACTGTCTAAACGTGCGATAATGTTTAGTTCTTGGAGAGTTTGTATTAAAAACCAAACTCTCCGAGGCAGACCAGTGCTGTGTACTCTGTTTGGAAGCCGCCATGTTTCCAAGTGAGTAAACGTCACTGCTCGTTTACATCAAGACAGAGCATGCGCAGACAGAACCCAGCCTGACAACTTTCTGATTCACCGTTTACATGACAGAATTTTCTTTTAATCTGTTTGGGAAAAAGAATATACTACCCCTGTGCAACCAAATGAAATTCCATTCGGATTTGGCCTGTTTATTCCGATTGAGGTGTTTATATGGAGCATTTTTATTCGGTTTGGGCTTTTAACCCGATTCTAATCGGAATTTTAGGCTCCATGTAAACCTGGCTACTGTCACGAACTACATAGTCCTGCAGATGTCCTTCTATAAAGCAAGCCAAATGAGGGCATGCAAGAGTCTTTGAGCTTGCAGTTTTTGTAGTTTATGTTCTGTTACCTTGGACAAATAGCAGCATTGAATGATAGTCATCTTGTTTTAGCTTGAGAGGGTAATTTGCTTGAAAATAACAGTTTTTATCTGAATTCCAATGAAGGTGGTATGTTGTGTAGAGCAATAAAAAATGGAAAATGATTCACAAATCATTTGAATTTTTTGTCTGTTTTTCACTACAGCGGGGACCAGAATATATCTTGTTTTCTTAATTTGACTGGC
This sequence comes from Scarus forsteni, assembly GCA_036419115.1. NCBI lineage: Eukaryota > Metazoa > Chordata > Actinopteri > Labriformes > Labridae > Scarus > Scarus forsteni. The sequence continues at coordinate 31,693,097 of JAZDUH010000152.1, forward strand.
ACAGCAGTGGAAAGCACAAAACTTTGGCATTTTGACAATTCCTTCTCTATGTAGAAATCACACCCCTCACCACTTTTTGGATTTAATGCATTGGCAAGACATCTGAGAACCATATTCCCTTATACTATCATTCTTAAATTACTACTTCAATTTGTTTTTAACATAATTCTAGCTATCTCAGATTAAAATATCTGCTTCAGGTGACTGACATGAAACAGGGAAAACCTCAATGGGACAAAATAAGAATTTAGTGGACATTTTCTCTCATTTTCTATGAGTCTTCCATAACAGAAAATTTATCAACTATTTTCCAGGTTTTAAAGGGCACGTGGTGCTTCTGACGGATGGAGGTGCTCAAGTGATTGTGGTACAAACATCTCCAAGAGGCTAGTCGTGACTCACTGGGCTGCTGCCTCCTCAGACAGACATCATCCTTGCGGGTGAATCCATTGGCACAGTCACAGCGGAACGAGCCTTTGGTGTTTGTACAGATTTCATCCAGACCCTGACAGGCCAACACCCTCTCGCTACATTCATCTACATCTAAGCAAAATAGAGACAGACACTGAGTATTTAATCCCATCCACCAAAGACGCCAAGGTCACTCCAAGTCCTGAGGTTGAACATGGAGAAGGCATGCTGGTAATATTATATTTTAGGACTTTCTCTTTTTACCTAAACACTTGGAACCAGTCAGTGTGAAACCTGAGGCACACCTCCTGCAGTGTCCTGGCCCACTGCCACGACAGCCTTCACAAGCTGGGTCACAATCTGAGAAAAGAGAGAACATTTGATCTCTTAGTGTGAAGCTGTTTGATGGACCTTAGCTTTTTTTTTATTATCTTTCTTACTTCTCAAAGTAATTTGAGAAGTACACACTCACACACGAGCCCTCACAACAACTGCATGCTGTTTAAACTGCAAGGAACTACAGTAATGTTTTGCTGCCTTTTCTTTTCCATGTAATCGTTAAAAAACATATTCTGGGGCGTTAATAGATGGCCGATAGAATTCAAGAATTTAGAGACCTTTTTTTTTAATTTCTATACCACATTAAAAACTAAGTTTAATAATGTGTTCCAATGTGACTTTAAGTGGAATTCCAAAAGAGAGCATCAAACAAATAGGCAATACAAATGGAAAAAATGTAAAAGAAATAAAAACATTAAAAACAACTATCATAAACACACAAAGTAAATTTAGGACAGAAACCTTACCACTTTCATGCTAAAGTTAAATTCATTAAATGGAATTAAGTTTTGAGACATAATAAAGGTGTATTTATTCTATCTATTTATCTGTACTATCTCAATCTATCATTTTATGTCTTTAGAAATTAAAAAACACTTACCTCTACACTCAAATGAACCCTCCGTATTGAAGCAGTACCTGTTTGAGGGGCAGACGCCCAGCTCTGTGTCACACTCATCTTTGTCTAAAACACAAAAGAATTATCATACATGTAGTCAAGAGAGTGTCGTCACGTGCAGACTCACAAACAAATCTCTGCATACAGTACCTATGCAGGTGTGATTATGGATTGTCCATCCTGAACTGCATTCCTCACACTTGCCGTTTTCGGGGCCTGAACACTTTCTGCAGGCACGAGGACAGCTGTGTGCCTGAACACCTAACAGGCAACACAGCAAAGCAGCCTGCAGCAGGTTTCTGAGAGGAGTCCTCAGTCCCATCTGTTCCAGCAATTCCAGAAACCATCCTAAATATCACATCCCATCTTGCTAAATGTTGCCTTCAGGGTAAATAATGAAGTGTTTGCTGACAAAATGAAGAATATAGCTTTAAAGTGGGGATGTAAAACATCAGTGGTGTGACAGTCTAATCAGCAGAAAATTGCTTCAGAGGCTGAATACAAGTATCAGCAAAAAAAACGGCTGCAAAATTACTGTAGATATAAGAGCTTGATATTTCATTATCAACTTTGTGGAGTTGTTGCAAGCTAGTTTTAATATGAAAGTGTAAGAGCCAAAAAAGGGGCAGTTAATCCAAGAGCAGATTGAAAAAACACATTTGTAGCTCTTAAAATGACAGAATAAACATAACTTAATTGTTATATTTTAAAGTACATTTGATGAATAAGAATGAGTGTAACTAAGAAAAAAATATGTCAGGTACTAGCACATATTGGTTTCAATGTATGCTCCCCTAATTTTTTTTTTAAATATCAATTATTGCATATAGACATAACAAAATAAGCACAGATACAAACAAAAAAACAAAACAAATTGTGCACCCCTATAACTTTTACAAATTTCAAAATAAATGTTTTAATTAATGTCAGTTTCTACTCTTTTAGCACCTATTAACATCAGTCTGTAAGTATTATTTTACAATCCAGACTCAAGGTGTCTGAAGGTTTGTGACAACAATTTACCGACTTACCATACAAAGTGTCCTCATTAGAGAGGATGCACAACATTATAATCACAATATCATAAGTATGAGAAGTACAGGCAGATAATAGTTCAAAATGTTTACGACTGGTATTAGCAGATATGAACACATCTGTTGAATGTACAAATGTACTACTTAACATCTACAATAAGCAAACCACTTCTATTTCTCATTAAATCATGTTTTTTCATGTTTCACATCCCTTTCCAACACATATGTAGAGGAAAAACTGTTTTGAAATACAAGCAAAATTAATACCAGTGAAAACTGAATACTGTGCACCCCTAATTATAAGTTTATCTTTTATGACAATTTTACTGTGCTGTTTAAGTGTGTATTTATGTGGCCTATCTTATCAAGCAATACAGGCAAACACAACACAATTGTCTCCCAGAATACAACGCGCAGCAGTTTAATGCCAAATATGTTACTTCTGACGTAATGTTTTCCTCGAATGCTTTATCAATGGTACCGTATTTTAACTTTGGCACAGGTATTTTAACCTAACAGTGCTGCTGCTGTACAGCTTCTAAGTGCAAAGACGCAGTCCGTTCAGCCCAGATTAGCGCAGGTGTAGCGTCAGAAAATGTGACCGAGCTAAATGATCACTCAGTCCAATGTCGTATCGTTGACGTAACGACACATAGTCCCAAATCACTCCTGTCGGGGTTTAATGATATATTTTAGGCTATAAGTACGTTGACATTACCATTACAAATATAAGCTACGAGGTATTTGCCGGGACTCTATCATTTTTCAGACCCTGCTTGACTCTACGTGAACAACCACCGACGCATTCAGCCGACAGGCGCCAGATAACACGGTCACCACGTAAACTGATACAGCGCCAGTGGGGCATGCCACTGTTCAACAGTTTGCCCTGTGTTGTCTTGGTTTCAACACTTTTTTGATTTAATGACAAATTTTGAGCATCCATATTAGATTTAAACCAAGCTCATATCAATACTATTGTAAACGCCACTTTATTTAAGCCATGTCGGTCCTGTTTTGTTTGTTCCTTTCAGCTCACGTCTTCCAAATTATCTCACGGTGTGCCTGACAGCGGTGCAGACAACACAACAGGACTTCATGAGGGTTTAGTTTAGGATTCTCTTTAGCCTACCTCTTATATCTGCTTCGGCTGAGCTTCATCTGAGCTGACAAATGTTAAAACAAGACAACAGCGAGCCGGCGTCGCCAAACTTGTCGCACTGCTTGAGCGATGGTGAAACAGACACCCCCTGCGGGCGGGTGGCGGTCCAGTTTATGAGCACCGCCCCTCCAGATTCAAACATCAATATTCACCAACGCTCCTCCATGTTCCTAAACTGGCACAGGAGGACACACGGTGCCTGCTCCTCGAGGGCAGGCCAATCACCATCCGAGGGTTTTAGATTACACACACTGTGATTTAAAAGATTATTGGGCTCAAGTATTAGAAAAAGTAGCTCTCCATAGATTTATGAGTAAAATGAAAAAGTACTCTATTTTAAATTGACTCCAAGCACTGAGTGTACAAGATCATTAGCCTGAGCCATACAACAAGGGCAGCTGGAGAGTGAGACATAAAACTATGTTTTAGTCCAATGCATAAATGGGTGAAAAATTTCAGATAGCTTTATTTTTCCCCCAGGAAGAAATATTTTGCTCTACTTTAAGATGCAGCAAGTGGCTACATGTTTCTCTGCCTGTGCACATTGATTCAGCCTGCTGAATTTCCTTCTAAAGATATTCTTCTGTTTTATCCAATTTATAAAGGTCACAGAGTGCATCCAAAGGAAAAGGAAAGTCCTCGTCACTTGAGTCAAAGTCACTAATATTTGGTTCAGTAATAGTTTCCTCTGCTGTTTTTGTATCCTTGTGAGCCCATTGCCTGAAACAGCAGATCGGCTCAGTGTGCACAGGCAGGAGAACACATTGTCATTTGCTGCATCATAAAATTCTGCCAAACACAACCTCCTGGAGAAAATACTGACAAACATTTGATTCAGCATGTGTCGTGACTCATTTTTCAGTAAAATGCACAAAATTCAGCAAAATAACTGTACCTGTTAACAAAAGTGTACCTTTTCTGGCAGTCTGAGCCTGTTCTCCTTGTAGGTACAGCGCTGCTGGGAGCCCTTCAGCCAGTCAAGCACCTCATACAACCCAGCTTAAAAAATGTTGAGATATCTCTTTAAGGCTTATTAGTTGGAAACAAACGATTCATCAGGTGAGCAAACACTATTAAAAATCAATCACTGAATGAACAAAAGACAGTGAAAATAGTTATTTCACATTTGAGAAGATGGACCTCAGCAACAAGTAGATGAAGAACCATATTCTGGGCACTTTGTGGCCCCATTTATTATTTACATATTACATACATTAAGAGCAGTCTCTCTGGGGTGTTTCAACACCATTCATGTGAGTTTCTTCTTTTCCATTGTGGTAAAGGTTATCTGCCCATTCCCCGCTCTGTGCCCCCCACAGTGAGCTCAGACAAGAGCGCCCCAGTTTTTGAGGGCAGATGGAACAGAGACAGACCCTGAAGGATTTCCGGTAGTTTTTGGTCCTTACCCAATTTAGAGTCAAAAGTGACAAGGACAAAACGCTCCCCTGCCCTGCCTTGCTGCTTTTCAGCTTGGATGATGCACAGGGAAGCTGAGAACACATCAGAGTAAGGGGAAAACATCTGAGGAAGGCCTCCGCTGTCCACCTTTGTCTTAGTATCTGTTTTGTTCCAGTGTGTCCATTCCTCTGCTCTGTCCAAGGCTTCCTGCGTCAAAACGAGTACAAATCGGCCACCATGGCTCTTCAGCTCCAACAGCTGTGAGTGCAGCCATGGCTGGGGTCCCAGACTGCACTGCTCCATCCTGCTCCACTGGTCGACAGAAACACTGAAGCCATGGTTGAAGAGTAGGCACCCCAGCTGACGCACTGACTCTGAAACACCAGAATCTGGATCTGGAGGGCTCAGCAGCACCACATGGCACAGTTTTCTCACTTCAGACAGAAATGAGAGTTGATTTACCAGTCAGCTTGTTTTGTTGTTAGATATAATTTCAAGACTAAGGGACTTACCCTTAACAAATCTGCCATGACGCCAGCTCCACACCCATTCTGTAACAGTGAGTAAACAATAGCAAATTCACTGTAAGGAAATCCACCAATAGAATATTTGTCATATCTGTGTCAGAAACATTTTCAAGTCTTAGAGCTGCGCTTCTAAAACTGCTAACTGTATTTACAAGAGGTATGTATGAAAGGCTGTCTGTGTGGTGACAGCTCAGCGTCTCCTAATCATCTACACTCAAGTCTACCTAACTTAGTCACTGGAACTCAAGTTGTAACATGCTCGGTGTTAGCTGTGAAATGATTACTGTGCTGCCTGAGTAACCAGTGGTGTGGTGAGTGATGAATGCTTAATTCCAGCTACAGCACCTGACTGAAAGTGCAATTTAATAAATGTACTTCTGCCCCTTTAAATACTTTTTGGTCAGTTGAACTTCATTTTCTGTTGTAGCTTGACTGCGATCATTACCCTGTTTAGGTAGAGGGGTTGCATAATACATATTCAAGTTTGCGTTTATGGTACAATTGTAATCTTAGCTCAGTTCTAACCTCAGAGTCAAATAGAAGACAGAGTCAAGATTGTTGCTATGTCAGCATTCCATTGTTAAACGACTGATCCGAGGCCAGGCTGCCACTGTTAACAACAGATGATTACCCTGAACTGCCACTGGCAAAAAGCACTCAGACCACCTTATTATCAGCCGCTCTAGCCTGCCTACTCTTTATCTCTTCTGCGGCAAGCTGCTTTGCAACCCTCCTGCATCCCAGCCCCTCCTTTATGCCACTCTATGACTTAATCAATGTCAGCTGACACTGATTCTTTTCTCTGGATATTGCTGCTTCTCTCCCTGCCCTACGCTTTCCTTGTGGACTGCAAGCAAGGCAGAAACATGTGCTTTTCCTGCTCATAGCTTCAACTGTCACTGTGTAGAAGAGCAGAAAGAGCCCCCTTTAGAGCTGTGTCACCAAATGTAAAAAACAGCTGACTCTCCTTTGACCAGAAATTGGCAGATCCACTTCCATGGAAAACACACTATTATGAGGGTTGATGAGGGCATTCTCAATTTTCTTTTTTGTCATTTATTTGGTGCACAGTCATGCATGCACACACATGCACATAAGATTATATTTGCACGTGCAAGGAAGTGCAGGCAAAAGCGTGAAAATGAGTCTGGTAAACAGGGATCTTGGTATCCTGTTGACCATCTATTGCTCTGATCTATGCCAGTGCTCAAACAACAAAAGCTGTAGTCAGAATTTTGTCTGATTGGCAAATAAAGTATCCTCTAGGATAATTGCTTATGGCATGTAAGACAAGTGATTTTAAACTGATTTTCCATCACATTTGAAAATCAACTAAAATCAAATGCACACAGTATCGGTGATATCAATATTCATCTGAATATCCTCTTTTAAACGTACATTAGTTTTATGAGTCTGTATTTGTTTAAAATCAATTTGACCGACAGTATCACTCATGAGACATTCATTTGCAAAATAATTCAAGAATTCATTTGAAATTCTTTAAATTGTATGAATTCAGCAACTCAGTAGCCAGGTCAGAATCTGCAGAATTAGGTGAAGTAATAAATGTGAGAAACCAAAACACAATAATACCCTCCACCCATATAATTTGTTGTTTGTAAAAGACAGCGTTCTTTTGAAGGTTTTGTGTGTTGTTTTTGAGTTACACCAAAAGCAGATATATTTGAACACAAACACAACACAAGCAGTGATGAAGTAAATCAAAAACTCATTTATTTGTTGTAGTATAGTTGTATTAGAAACTGATGATTGAACACAGTCCAAAGGCACATCTAGATTTGTCTAGTGTACCCACCACACCGTTTTGAAGCCACTGAGTTAGACCATGTTTCATTTTGCAGACCAATTCTAGAGGATAAGATATGACACAGTCTCTTGTCTTCTGTTGCAATCTTTCAGAATAAGCCTGCTAAATTCAAAGAGAAAATAGAAGAATTTAAAACTTACTTTTGATTGAGCCATGGAGCAGATAAAACATGATTGCAGTCAAACAAATAGTCAGCATTACTCCAATCACCAGGAGACTCCAGCGCCACCTGTCAGCTGAAAAGAGGTTTAAAAACTATGAATAAAAGGCCTCAGTTGGGTAGTATTTCCTAAAATCACAGACATGCCAGAATCATTTTAACTGAGTCATACTCACTGTTGGTAAAACAAAATGGACCCAGGTCACTGCTCATTCCCTTTACCTTCATCTGTTCAAACAGAGACAAACATGAATGTGCTGCTTTCCTCTAGGAAACCTGAAAAAACTACGTAGAAGAGGAAATACTTACCATCACACAGGGTAAGAGCTGAAGGCTGATGTTCTCAAAAACCCCAATTTTCACCTGAGAGAGGCACAGTAATAAATCGTTTTAATATCTCAAAGGAGACCAAGCCCACTCTTTATCTTTTTTTAACACATTGCTTTATGTTGTAACTGAAACACCCATATTAAGCTTTGATAAAAATATATTATACATTACATACATAACATTTTTGACTCTCCATAAGGCTAAACGAAACAGCAACAATAGAGTCCTGAGGAGATACTACATTCAAATTCATGCTTGTTTTCCAGGACTACCAACCCTACCTAAAAGAAGAAAATATTTTTATTGTATTTCAAGTCCTCTCTCAGGACCATCTGGGACCATCCAGCAAACTTGTTGATACGTTTAATTTCAGTTTTTAAGAAAAGAAAGAAGGTTTGTTTTACTTTGTATACAACAGATCTCATTGCTGTCCATTCAGTTTGTTACTCTTAAAAGGCAGATGAAGCTTGTCTATTGTTCAAATCACATTTTGCATATGATTGTACATATGCATGTACACCCAAACAAATAACTTTTAATTGCTCATTACTTAATTTATGAATATAACATAGATATAATTTATTTGGAATCCAATGTTTTTTTACATTTTAAAATGTATTTCATGGCAATATAAAGTGACAGGTATAATTTATGATACAGGGAAGATTTGGTGTTGATCAAGATAATTATTGATACTAATTGATATTAGTGATAGCAGTATCAGCTAAATCAGTTGAAACATTTGGCATATTTTTCAATGGGACATCTCAAATAATGTACACATAAATTGTTTTTGTTTATTGAAGTTAAAGCATATAGAGGTTGATAAAAGGTGAAATATACAAACAAGAGGTTTAAATGACCAGTTCTTGAGGGAACAAACCTCTGCCAATGCATTTCCAAATAATGATCAAATGCTGGCAAAAACATAGCCTCTTCGGTGGAGGTAGTATCAACTCTTCTTACCCATTGTCCCTTGCTGCTTTGTACCCACATGCCCTTTTCCAGTTGTTGCCTGTAACCTTTCAGCTCCTTACAGCTGGTATCTCTCCGGCAGGGCCACACTTCACCCTCCAGCTTGCAGGGGGCAGACACGTTCCACAACAGCATTGAGCGGGAGTTTCTCATTTGACCCTGACTAACAGACACTGAAATATTCTCCCAGGTGGTTCTGTGAGATGAATCTTGGAGGGACATACAGAAAACTTTAGTTTATTTATCACACACTTTAAAATTGAGGCAACAGAAGAAGAGAGAAGGTCAACAGACTTGCGACAGGCTTCTAGTTTCTTACCTGTGTTGGTGAAAGGGCAGTTTTGAGAGCGCAGAGGACTCTCACTATTCTCCTCCCATACCTAAAGCATACAAAGATACGTCAGTCCTGTAAGTCTGTAAATACATACCCCTGTTACCTGTGATACAATGTAATGTTTGTTACCTGAAAGCACATGCAGTGGGCAACAGAGTACAACGGGATGGTCAGCCCCTCCAATCTCTGTAAAAAAAACATTTTGCACAAATTAGGGCAGGAGAACCTGTTGCACCAGCCTTAATCTTACTTAGGCTGCGATGACCTTGAAGCAGGATTTTTTGTTGAATATCCTTTTCATTACAACACCAGAAAAACAATGCATTCTCATAGTGTTTGGACAAGTAATGCTGCTCTAATGGAAGTCAAAGCAATAGGTCAGTGTCTCTGACCATGGGTTTTATGAAGTTCCTTTCAACAGTAAACACACCGGCCACAGTGATTTTGATCAGCTCTGTAAGGCGAGATCAGCATAGATGTTAGGTTCCAAACGTTTGGTTCAGAGCAAACTAAAAATACAGCATTAGAGCAATTTTTCACGACTGTGAACACATTTAAAATGCTTCACTTTTATGCTAACAAGCCCCTTTGTTTTGGTTTTGCTTCTCTCCAGACTTGAAAACACCTGAGCTAAGCATTGTGCTGAAGGAGTGCCAAATCAAATGTGCTTTCAGAAAAGTAAAGCACTCAGAACTGTTCAAAATCTCAATATTTTTAACATTGAAATGAGCCTCATGTAACCCCCAAAGTAAAGACTACAAATTTTTAATGACAGCATGGGCCCATTGTCACTCCCACCCACCATCACAATCAAACACTTCATACTTTTTCTTTTGTTTAAACAAAAATTAATGTATTTAGTAAAAACTGTACTACATGAGATGCATTTACTAAGAAACAAACCAGTGTTTCTGTTTTGAGATAAATTTTTACATAATGTAAATGGGAAAAAGTTCAACTTGTTTAAGCAGCAATGTTTGACCTACTCTTGTTTATTTTCATGGTAAAAATTAAAAGGCTGAGTCTGTTATATTGAATAGGTGACTGTGATGACCATGGCAGACAATGCATTTTACAAGTAGCACAATTAAAAATGTATGTCTTTGAAAATTTATGGAAATAATTGAGGTAGTATACTGAAAGAGCCCAACTAAAATTATGCAACCTAGAAAAAGTTTTTTTTGCAATGAATTAAAATTATTTTGTTTCTGGCTTTCTGAAAAGTCCACATACATTCTTGAGGATAGTATCATTATAGCTGTAGCTGCAACTTCTAGACAGTGTGATAGCAATAATGTTAGTGAAAAAGGCACCCAACATTTAGAAAGTAGAGATAGATAGATCTCATCCATCATTAAGTAAAATTAACAAACTTCCATGACAGAAGGAGAAGAGATCTGTCTGGTGCCTCAGTCTGGTCTAACTACTGAGCACACAAACACTGAGCGTCCTATGGGATCAGCTGACATCATTAATTCCTACTTGCTCCAATTTGGGTTTTCTGTATAAAATAGGGCTCTGTAAAAATATAACCCTGGCTTGTGCCCTCAGCAATTACAGCATTCAAATAAAAATATGTTGATCCATCAAGAAAACAGATTTAAAAAAGCTGAAACATGGTGAAAGTACTGTAAACTTCTTTGTATCATACAGCAGAGAGTGTTTCCTGTCTACTAGGGGACAGTTCCTTCAGTCTGTGGTGTCAAGTGAAGGCTACTGTATGTATAGGTGAAGTAAAGAGTCTATAACTCAGTTCCACATGTTCATTTTTAATCACTGCTTGCAATTACTGACGTTCAAAAACATTCTAATTTTCTTATACTAAGCATCCCTGATCCACCCATATTACCAGTCTGTTTGAGACACTCTGTTAAAGCTCTTGCCACTTTAAAGCTTCCTCCCCTTCATGGGCCAAGTCTGCTCTGATGGGCTGACAGATCTACTCTGTGGCAGCTCTGCCATAATTGCTCACTTCAGGGCTGTTTGGCAGCATGTTGCCAAGGACTCTGCATTCATTTTAAAGTCATTGCTCTGCACCAGGCTAACCAGCCTGAGCCAATGGGCTTGAAGTGCCAATAAGAAAATGGTAGAACATCATACTGGTAGGTATATTTGGGGGATTTGTAGAACTAGCCATTTTAGACAGCTACTGGTGCTGTAAACTGGGTGACGGTGGTAACGGTGAAAGTCTGCATGACAAGAAACTCTTACACTTTAATTGTATTTTGATGACATAGCCTCTGTACTTTCACTTGTGACACTTGACTGGATGGCTTTGTTCAAATGCAATATACATCTACAAATTTTTAAGAAACAGTCCAGTGAACAACAAAGTGCCCAAAAGCCTATAGTAAGCTGCCAGACCCCAACTACTCCACAGTGATACCAACACTGACCTGACATCTTCCATCCTTCTCATACTGAACACACACTGAAGGGAGGTCCTTATTCCTGCCAACAAACTGCAGCTCCACCTGATCCTTTTTGAGAACACTGTGAAGTTTGGGCACTAATGAGAGAAGGATATGTTGATTATTTTCAGGTGCAAAGTCAACACAACACAAGGACAACACTTAGACCTATTTACCTTGACACTCCTCTATGCGCTCATGCAGCTCATGGGAGCAAACTGAACAGAGATAAAAACATGTTTAGTGAACCATGCTGTCACACACTAATCAGGATCTGCACTGTTAAATGTAATTCCTACCTTTATCTATAGAAGGAGCTACAACATTTTTCATAAGGGGTGGTTTGACAGAATAGATTATCACTTCACTACTGAAGGTAACTCCTGTTGGCTCAGTTATCACCATGGTAACCTGAAAGTCAAATAACACAAACAAAAAGTTTAGACATGCGAGCATATTGAGTGTTTTAGTACTGACAGCACACTCCTCTTTTATTACAACACAGAGTCTATATCACCTTTGCCTGGTGCTGCTGAGTCACAGCTGCACGATTAACGGTAAACTCCGCCCTCTTGCAGGTGGGAAAGGTTTGTGGAGTTTTGTAGCACACCAACACAGACGCTGTTGCAACATAGTAAAAAAAGGGGAAAAAAAAGAAAGAAAAACAGGTAGGGCTTAGAGTTCACATGAACAGTACAAACAATTTAATCTCTTCATAACTTGCATATTTGTTCATTCATCCCCATAGGAATGATTTCACAACACCTAGAAACATGCTTTCCAGCAGCTGAGTGATAAGATCAATGCAATTATATTTGTAGAGCATATTTCATACAAATGTGAGTTCATGGACAGACACATACACACACCTGCTAGAAAAGTGCTTCATTAGGTCATATTAAAGTTCAGTGATGATTTTTAGATCCCTGCTAAACAGACTAAAATTTATTCTTATTTTTATTATTAGCTCACTTTTCTTGTGAGCTGCTGTGACAAAAAAATTTCCCCCAAGAGGGATCAATAAAGAATAAAGAATATTCTATTCTGATACCTCCTTATGATCCCAAACAAGTAAGCCAGTCAGTGATATTGTTTTTGTACCTTTGTAGTTCTTTCAAACGTCTAAAAATGTTGCTTGAAGGGTAGGTGTTATATATACTGTACAGTGGTTGTCTGTTTGTAGTCCAGGGTGTGTCCTTAAATCTGTTTTCAAGTTCACACATTTTTATTGCCTTCTTAACTTAAAGTTATATTTCACTGGCTCCTTTTAAAGGCCTCGTAGAAAAAGAACATTAAAAGTTTCTCATACACTATATGGGACCTATAAATAGAGAGAAGTAAAACAAGTAAAACTTGAAAAGGACTTGATAAGTGCAGAGATGAGAGGTTACTTTTTCTTCACAGATTCACCAGATTTACACAAATATATATTTACTGGAGCTTTTATTCTTAAAGTTATTTTTTATGTTGACTAACGAGTTTTTATGTCAAGAGCAGCAAGTGACACTATTGTGAAACTAACCATACCCTTTAACTCTTTTACCACCTACCCCTATTTTGGCCCCTGCCTCAAAAATTATGCTCAGAATTGATTAAGTAAGTCTAATTTGACAATAAAGGTATTATGAAGGGAACAACAACGAACATGTATTGGTATACTATATATGGCACACATTATTAATTCAATATCGCATATATATCTAAAAAGTTATAAAGAGAATCTGCTTGGACTTCAGAAGATGTGGCGTCAAATCCTCAGAACCAAATCAGAACTTCTGTACAAATTGTAATGCCAATGAAGTGAGCCTGAACAAAATTACAGAGGTTGAGTCCAGAATCATCAGGCAGAATCTGACAAATTGGACATTTTTAAATAAAATTACTGAAATATCATCAAGGCTGCTCGTTATTTCTGAATACTTTTGAAAAATATTTGCACAGGAATAATATTTTATTATTGTGTATATGTAGTCATAGTTTGTTGAGAGCAAAAAAATGTTTGATATGTAACCTATTCCCTAGGATGTTTCAATTTTGTGGTCATTAATCTGCTTGCTATTGGAGCTGTGTTTATTAAGGTTAAAATAACATAAGTTTGTAGTTATCTTTGTTTTGTGTACTTTATTATACTTTGTGTATTTATTTTGTGAAAGACTGAAGTGTTCTTGATGTAGTTTAGGGGCAAAGCATAGTTTGGTTCTGGCTACAGAAAGGCTAATAACTATATCATGTTCATAGGTTTTAACTAAATAAACAAAATTTAAAAAATGTTGGCTCTTTAGATAAGCAACAACAACACTGCACTAAGAGCATCCTTGATTTGTACCTTTGACGTTGTTTATCTCCTCCTCGTATTCTTCATCATTTGTCCCAGAGTGGTCTTCATCCTCCAAGTTCTTATTCACATGGATGTTTACCTCTGTTTCGATCACCATACATAACCTACATGGTCTTGCTTCTTCACAGTGGAGCTTAAAATATGGTGTGAGGTTCTTGACCTCTACAGACTTATTCTCCTCCACATTGAGAAGACTCTCATCCTCCATGGTACAGTTAGAGAGACCCTACAGGAGAGGAGAACTTTAAAACAGATAATACAATAAATATGAAGGGTCAATATTGACTTGCACTGTGATAAATCTAAATGTGACAGCTCTGTATTGTAAGCAGTCATCATAAGCTCTGAATAAATGTTTGAGAATAAAACACTTCATGTGAGATAAAGTCAATGTAAATGCGAGAGCGAGCACCGAAGGGGAAATTAAAAGTGTTATCTGTCAACATAAACTGTGTGTTATGTGCTGTATCACAGGAAAAGTCGGCTTCAACATATCCAGGTGGTGGAAACTTAAGTACCTGTGAGCAAACAACATCATGGCCGTCATATCCAGATAGATCACAGACTGACGTGTGTAGAGTCAGCAAAAGGCACCAAATGGACCAGCCAGGATTAAACATTGTGTGAGGACACTGAGCATTACAGCGGCACTCCTCAAATATCTTTCAAGGATGTTGTTTTATCTATCCAGTATCTTTTCTTCCACATGACTGGGTCAGGGATTAACATCATTAAGTCCTTGGTGAAGTGTCACAGGCAACAGGGATGTTAAGGCAACAAGTTGAAGCCTTCCTGTGGGTGTCCCCTACTGAGAAACAAAAAACAAAGGAAGAGTTAATGCAGTTTATACATTTTTACTACACTTTTCACATATACTTCCAGCTGGGTGACCTGAATTGTTTGTTGGTACCAGGCAGGTATTTGCACTTTTGTCCAAAGCAGTGACCATCTGAGACTAAGTGCAACACAAGCAAGATTTAAACTTAAGGGAAAACAATTGGTACAGCAAGTGCAACAAACTGCTTCATGTCTGGTGCTGCCATGTAGGGCTCGAGGTAGTGCCAATTTTTTTTATAACCAAACATTTGACAGAAAACCTTGTCAAGTCACCTCCTTATATAATCAACATCAATATTGTCATCATCAAGATTTCACACTGACATTGACATAATATTAATCCTCAGTGCAGTTTGCAAAAAGCTGTGTCTTAAAACATCCAACTTGTTCTACTACTGATGGTTACAAAGGAGAAGAGTCAAACTAAGTGCTTAACTGTTCCCTAAACAGTTAACTCCTCAACTTTTTCTTTAAAGTTAACAGGTACTCTGTAGATTGTATTGAGTTTGGTAAATAATTCATCTATTCGGGAACCCAAGTGGAGAATAGTCGAACTGGTGTTTTTGAGCAATGGGAGCACCAGGTGTCTTTCACTGGCAGTGTGAAGCGGACATTAGGAGGTGCAGACCTGGATGAGAGATTGCAGGTAAACAGGAACAATTCTTGTTACTGGTTTGTAAGCCACAAGTAAAGAGTTGAATTTTATGTGAGCTGCAACTGGAAGCCAATGGTGAGAGATAAGCAGCAGAGTGACATGTGCAGTTCTGCACTGGTTAAAGACCAGCTGTGCTGCTGCATTCTGGATCATCTACAGAGGTTTAAATGTGCATGCAGGGAGACATGCTAGTAGGGAGTTACAGTAGTCATTGCAAGATATCAAGAGAGCCTGTAGTAGCTGTGTTGTCTGTTTTGTCACTTTGGGAATGATTTTCCTGACATTATAGAGGGTACATCGACATCGAACCCATGCATCAGTAACCATCTGGATCAGGAGCACTGCAGCCTTTGTCTCTGGCTTGTATTTGTTCCACTGGTCTTCCATCAGTCAGCATTTGTTGTTTGTTGATAGGTTATTATTGGGATCAGTTATTTTTTACAAAAATACCCTCTCCAATTCATTCCCACTCCAACTTGGGCAGATCCTAGTGAAGCAGGAAGGCCCTGACCGACACAGGGTATTTTATAGGAAGCACTTCTTCACTTTTACTAAAGAAATGATCTGACAGGCCAACTTCCACTTGTCTTGGAGTTATCTTTCATCAGAAAGACCTGTCATCTTCCTTATGTTCTGAAACTGAGTAAACCCAGCAGATGTGATGGATTCTTTCCATGTAAATCCATGCAAGGATTATACAACATTAAAAGGTTATCATGCAATAGTACAATATCAAATAGATGGTTAGGGTACACACCAAACAGGAAATAAACCTCTAAATTCATGGATAGGTGAAGATGACATTTGCTTCTGATGCTTATCATTTTAAGGTCACAACTTAATGAGCAGTAACACTGCTCATTTTTAAGACAAAATTGAATGTTATGCAAAATGCAAACTGTACTGTTATTGGTCATTTTGAGCTGCAATGAGGAATTTTAAAATGAGTTCACTTTTTAATGCCCAACTTTGAGCTGCTCACTGAGCTTCAATGAGAAATCAAAATGAATCATCACATTCAACCCTTAAAACTGTTTTTTACTGATTAGGAATGCAAGTAAATAACTGTAATTTGACATCTTGATCAAGAAATACGAATGAACATTACTCTTAATGTCTTTTTTTTGTAAAACAAGAAATTTAAAATTCATTGATGACAATAATAATTCTATTTTTATTAAAATGCTTAAAACATTAAAAGTATTATTCACTCAAAGATGTTCTATACTGTATCAATGGATATAGTGAGATGAAAAATTATTTTGGTTGTTACCAATATTCTGACATGAACCTTACACTGGGTGGTGGTCTGATAAATTTGTTCAGCATTGTACCTCATAAAATGTTCATGGACAACCAGAATATTACTTTTGGTGGGCAATGTTGCTGTCCGCTGGCCAGCAAAAGTGACCTAGTAAAGTCCTGCTTTTGTATTACAGAAACCTAACTTTCTGTAAGTATTTTTTTGTAATGAAACTTTACTTTCAAGTACTGATTGAACTCACCCGAAGCGAATACATAAAATTATAAAGACTCACATAAGCCTTGTTCAGTGCTTTGATATCCACTGCTGTCTATCAAACATTAACAGACAAAAATAAATAAGAATTATTTTGGACTAACTGCCATTCCTCTCTCTAGCATGATAAAATATTACCTTCTATTGAAATGAATAGAGCACATCTCTATGATGACAGAAGAATTATGTGCTTGACCATTGTCTTTAAACTAATGACAGGAAAGCTATAAGACAGATTACCCAAAAGTGTCCCAGTTTACCGAAATGAAGTCAATCATCAACAAAGTCAAGTCAGAGCTCAGAAATATGTAGGTTACCCACTGTTCTCTGTAGTCCAGTCTGAGGAAATCCCTTTTAAATCCCTCTGTGGTGTGTTCTTCTTCTGTCTGGGCTGATAGCTTGTGTGTCGAAGCTGCACACCTTCTCAGTCACTCTAAGGTGTTCGACTTCTGGGAAAACTGAACCAACAGAGTCCCTCCCCCTCCTCTCTCTCTCTCTCTCTCTTTTTCCTTGTCCCAGTTCCGCTCTCATGTCTTGCAAAGTGAGCCATTCCTGCTTTAAATTCCTTACCACACCATAACAAGTTCAGGTTAAAGTCCAGACCAATAAGCAGAACTAAACTCCACCATAACTGCCGGATTACAGTATCTGTACACTGAGGGCTAAAGTTAAGGACAATAAAAAAAATCCACAGCCGACTAGTTCAAAATAATGCTTATAATGTATTCAACTAATGTGTCTCTCTGAGTAGCTTGAAAGACTGAGTCTTGACAAATAATTTTCTCATGAAGATCCACAGATTGAGCCAACACTGATTGTGCAATCCATTGATAGAGGACGATCTCTCAACACAAAGTGGCACACAGCAGCTCAACTGGTTTGACCACAATAATGGAAAACCAAACACCAGCCTGGTCCACCTATCACTCCTGTATCAGATGCTGCAAGGGTTAATAGAACAAACAGGTGTCATGTTAATCATTAATCACTGTCAGTGAGGACTTTCACAAAGAATCCTTTCACTGATCATTGTTTCAAATCAATATTTTCTTAATTCAAGAGCTTTATTGGCATTCATGTGAAGCATTATTGCTCAAGCATTTAACTAAAAAAGAACTTGATTAGATTCAAATTAAATGAAAAAAAAAACACAATCTAAGGAAAATGTGTTAAAAATAGATAAAATGGTTTCTGGATATATATAATTTGAAAAAAACAACTACATATGCAGAGAGTGAGAGCTGTAATTGTGTGTGTTCAGGTTCCACTTGTTATGGTTAAATTTTGCTGCAATAATCTATAGTTTTTCATGAGTAAATATGGGGTATCTAACTGTTAGTTGTAAATCTAAACTCTGGATGTGTTTATTATTTGAGGATCATATTCCTCTCTGATATTCAGGGCAGGATGTGAGGAAGCAGAGCTGTGTTTACCCGTCAGGTGTCACAGAGGGAGCAGAGTCTGTCCTTCTCTGGGTGCCAGCTCTTTTTATGACAACTCTTTTACAGAGGTCAGGCGACCTGCCAGATTGTATTTTCTTTTTAAGTCAAAGTAATTTGTAACTTGTTTTGGGTTGTTATCTTTTGCCAGTATCTCACATAAAGTTCTTTCTGTTGGTTAAAAGCTTGATTTTTGCACTGTCCAATTTTGTTGTATTGGCAGCTTCGGATGGTGCGACGATATTTCATTGAAAATGGCTTTTGTTGTGTGTTTCTTGGTCAATATTTAGTTATTTGCCCTGATAGTTGTTAGTTTTCAATCTCTACTAAAATGTTATTTAATTATTTATTCAATGAATCTCAAAGTCATTAGCACATGCAGGATTTACTTTTAAGGAGTCTGGTCATTTTCAAACACTTAAGTTTCTATGGGCTCTTTCCGAGATGGACAAGCGAGATATTTCAAGTGGTCCGCCTGGTGTTAGCTTTAGTATTGATGTCTATGTGAAATTCATTAAAATGTTGAATAAAAGCCAGAAACAACTCCTGCTGCTTCTTTTGTAATTTCTCCCCCTCTCTAGGGATGTTACACATTTTCTGTTCCAGGTCTGAAGAGAAAAGTTAATTTTACATCACATTTAGACTATTGCCTGTCATGACACCCTCTCAATCTTGGCCATTTCAAAAGCTGATGGTGAATGTTGACCTGTAGAACACATACTACCATAAATCTTATCTAACAGTAATCAAACAAACAAATGTTGCATGGGTGATGTTTAATCATTATGTTCATACAAAACAACCACAGGTGCAGGACAAGTTTTGTTTTGTTTGTGAATCACTGCTTATCATGTTGTACATGAAAATTGCTCAGTGGTTCAACCCCGTCTCCAGTTAAATTTGTGGAACAATGAACTCATAAAAAGGTCTTTGGAAGGCAAAATCCATGGGTACAAGCCAGCAATCCAGCACCGGAGCAGAGGGGATACTGTAGTCATTAGTGCTATGTCTGCAAGTCAAAAGATGAAAAGACATCAATGTATATTTCAAAGCACACTCAAATATACAGTATTTTAATTTCTCACAACAAAGCATACCTGGTAGCTGGCTCCTCATTGTTTTGGATCTTAAGTTTTGTAAAGGGAGTTTGTTGAACTACTTCATAATCTCTTGAATTTAGAGCTGAACACAAATACAAAAACAAACAAATAAACAAAATACAACAACAAAGATTTTTTTTTTTTAAGATTCTTCAAATATATATGGAAATGATATTTTTTACCTTAATAACAAGTCTATGTAAATAATGATTGGAGGTCTTATGGACCTGATATGAAATCATGCAAAAAAATCTACCCACCTAAAATCCCTGTGACGCTATTGTTCTTTGGTTGTCGTCTTAAAACAGGCCAGAGGAAATGCTGACCTCCTTTCTCATGAATCATGATCACAAGACGAACATCCCAACTGGCAAAGTCGATTTCAGTTGACCGCTTGACTACTACCACACTAAACAAAACAGCAACGAAAAAGCACATTATAACTCTTTTCTTTTAAGGACACACACATAAAAAACAACTTTTATGATTACTGTGCGACTGATTTGCACCCATGATACTGCATGGGTGTGCAGACTGTAAAGGTGACATGTTACACTTCCTCTCCACTTTATTTACATAGTCCCATCCCCTCTGACCTAAATAAAAGATCTGTGCTGTTCTTTTGGTCAAAACAATGTAAAGATCAGGCAGCAGAGGACATTATTGACTCTTTGTACCAGCTCTGGACAACCTTTTGCTCTGTTTTTGTTGTTCTTTTTCACATGGACAGCAGATTTAGGACGGACCATTAAACAGTAAACACACTACAAGATAATCAGCCTGAGTCTCGGCTTTTATCCCTGCTTCAACCAAAGTTAACTAATGCTTGGAAATTGGGTGGTCCTTACATTATTTGAGGTGTGTTAAGCATTATATTATCCTTTTGATAATTGAGGAAAGCTGAGCCCATCCTCTGTGTTTTGTCTCATGGGCCAGAGCAAAGTAGCCTGACACACCAAACGGACCATTCAGTATGTTTTACTTGTCCATCTAAGAAGGAGCCCAAAGAAAGTGTCTGGGAGGGCAGAATCCTCCAAGAAGCATATCTAGCAGGTGATTGGATATTTGTTTCATCAATCAACATTTATTACAGACCAATTAGACAATGTCGTTGGCAGGAATTCTTATTCTTGTTCTTATTCTTATCTCAGTAAACGCTGTCACTTCTGCTGTGGTGTCCCTTGTAGCTCATTCCTCTTCCTGCTCTAAGGGACTCTGATTGAACTGTGCTGCTTTGGCCCTCTCTTAAATTTTGTAGATTCAAGTTTGCCAAGATGGATCTGCCTGATTTCAGACACTGAATCAGGCACATCGGGGTGCTGTGCGTGTTTAAGAGCAAAGTCAACGATAGGCAACAAGAGTGAAAGTGAAGCATAGTTTTTAGATTGACATCAGAAACAGGCCCTGACCAACCCAAGATTAAACTGCTAAACTTCTTGCTGTGAAGCACATGCTCCACCTGCTGTGCCGATGTGCCGCCCGGACTAAATAGTCAGATTTTCTATATATATATTATAATGCCAACGTTAGCAGTTGTAACAAGCCTGAGCACACAGAAACTGTAAACTGTGCTTGTGATATCTACATGTCAGGAGGCTTCTTTCATTAGAGAGCTTTCCAGTTACCCATCACGAGTAAAGATTTCATCCTGTTGATGGTAGGATTCTGTGCCCAGTGAATCCTTTACCGTGACCGTCCTGCCGTTAAACTCAAAATATGCAGCAGGGGTGCGTATGCCAATCCTGCTGAATCCTGGTGAAAGCTGATCAAGCTCACCATTCACAAACAGTTCTGGAGCGAAAAGAAAACAGAAAATGTGACTTTTAGACCTTAATTAAACAGTGTGACCTAGACAGACAGTTTGTCAAAACTGCTGTGAGGAGTTTTTTACAGGTCATGAAACAGATAGTTACATCTGATGTCTAAATATGGCCTTCAAGAGCAAACAATGAGGATTATGTCTTTGAATCTGCAACTGAAACAAACTGAAGTTAATATGTTTGCATCCAGTTTTTGCATTAGAAAAGTCGACTACTAATCTCAATGAAGATATATCAATAACGAATTATCTCTGTGCCATCTGTGCTCCTTAGAGGATGCATTTTTTGCACTATATGACTTTATACAACAATATAAAATCCTATGAATTTACCTAAAATGCCAGTTTTCCTTAGTTTTTCATTAAGATATGTAAATGTGCATAGGTTTTAGCAGTGCTGCGTCATATGTTTATTTATGTTCATTAAAGATACCATTCACAAATGATTCTTACGAAAATCTGAAGGAAAGCTGTGTAGCCCAAAACATAAATTTGTAGTTTGGTTCTCCATCTTTTTCTACAAACTGGGGCAGTGTTCCACATTTTCTAATTACTCAACAGGTTCTCAGTAGACTGGGATGTGGATCCAGGGATGTTTCAAAGGATTACTTAACAGTTCGAGGCAGGTGTTTGTTTTATTGACAATAACTCAATCAGCAATGCTGGGAATGCCTTGGTAGGTAAAAGTTCTCACAGCAATTCTAGTTGTATTATTGTTATTATTATAAGCAGAGTTATTCATTACAAAAAAAGGATGTTTGAGGCCCACCCACTTTAAATTCAGCTTCTGATCACTCTAAAAAACTTAACTGGTGATATTTTTAAAAAATCCCACTACAGTCAATCCAAAGACTTTTAGGAAGTTGATAGTAGATATGAAAAAATCTTACGAGGAAAGTTTTTCTTGATTTCTGTTTCCAAAGGCCTTCAGAAATATATTAAAATGAAATGATTTCAAAAACACATTTGACATTTGTCATAGGATTATAATTCCAAAGACAATGCTTAAGCAAACCTTCGTGGATGGTTTCTTACCCACTGATAATAATAATAATAATAATAATAATAATAATAATAATAATAATAATAATAATAATAATAATAATAATAATAATAATAATAAACAGTCATCTTTTTTTATACAGCACTTTTCAAAAGCAATTTACAAAGTGCTTTACAAGGACAGCAGTAATAAAACAAAATAAATTCCAAGAGGTGAGATTAAGTAGCTTCAAGCATTAATATGCATATAATACAGATTACTGATAACTGATGAAAGAAATTTAGAGGAAAGAAGCGAAGAAAATAATTCCAATGACATCTTGTGAGTAAATATATCACAGGTTTGAGATAGCAAAGAAAGCACACAAAGAAACATCACTGACCTCTGCTGGGATGATGAAGAAGTTTAAGGCTGGCATGTCCATGAAATTCATAGCACAGAGGAAGAGACTGGTTCTCAGATTTCAGCAGAAAGTGGTGGGTAAAAACGACTGGAGGTGGGACTGCTATAGGGATTTGTTTGATTATGGGAGGTGGGACTACCATAGGGATTTGTTTGATTACGGGAGTTGGGGGTACCTTAGGAGCGCGCATGGTTGCGAGAGGTGGTGGAAGGTGGACAACTGACTCTTTCAGGAGTAAGGTAGGTTCCCATCGAGGGACCTGCTGGAACCTGTGACCTGAACGGGGAGAAACAGGAACTGCTGTGAAACGTAAAGATGCAGAGAGCAACACAGTCAAACAACCAAAGTAATTACACATGCAGAAAATACATTTGTGAATTTCCCAGTAGATTTCAGCTCAATCTGTGTCTGATTCCAAGGATCAGTATTTGATTCAAAATCTACTTTTCGTCCAAACCAATTCAGCATTGATTATACATCCAGATGTGTTTGTTCATTTCAGTTCATTTCAAAAAATGTGTTTTTGCTTTAGTTTGTAGTGTACTAAATACTGGCTGGATAACAAAAAACGAACAATAAAAAGGGTTCGATATACACAGGTCCTGTATTTGTAATGTTTGCATCAGTTCATTTCAATAACAAAATTACACGGCGGACCAGGGAGCATTTTATCAGCCCTATGGTTTCATGGCTTAGACAAGCCCACCTCAACTCGCCTCCTTCCAATGGAGATATGATTTCAGCCTTACCAGAGCATAATTTTGAACAGTCCCATATCATTGTTATTTTTGGTTCTTCATGGTGTATACTTTTAAGAGTCAAATTACAAATATGATGTCAAAGTTAGTCTCTGTATGTCACATATGTACTTTTAATTGAAATTATTTTCATTTTACAAATCATGAGGCCTTGATATAGCCCGGATCTCAGCTGAGGGCCATGGAGTTTCCCATGTTTTGTTTTATATTTACTTGTACTTCTTTGTTAGTTTGTTGGTTGATAACCTTTTTTCTTACATTTATTTCTTATGAATTTTGAAATATTTCATTTAAACTGTGCAGCAATTTGTAATCTGTGCTGGGGTCTACTTACTTATTTGGTTACTTAATTGCATATATTTTTTATAAAATCACTGTCACCTGCTGAAATGAATACATTTCCATACAATAAAGATAATTAAAGACTGTTTTACTGATCCATATCAATTTGGTTCCAAATTTTTGTTTTTTAAAAATGCCAAAAAAAAGTTTCTCATATCCAATGTCATGTTTTGCTAGCAAAACAATATACTGACCAGTCCTCATTCTGACAATAATCAAACCAAAGTTGCCAAACAGGAGATCACTCTTTATAGCTTAGTGGCTCACTCTGTCCCTGTCTCCCCCAATCTGTTTTCAAACTGGGAATAGAGTTGTGTGATGTGAGGGTGAAATATTTAAATTTAAATATTTATTTAAATATTAATATTAATATATTAATATTATATATAATATTAAAAATATTTAAACATCTAAGCATGAAAGTTGGCATTGCACAGGTTCGTTTGCCAACATGTTTATGTGATTTCTCAAATTGTTCACAGATTATTGCTGATAGTATGCTCTACGGTGGACAAAATTCATGGAACTTGAACATGTTGTTCATCATGGTTATCTTCAATAAGGAACCTGGCTGATGTTAACTCTTTAAGTACCAGCTTAACTGTTTGGCAGGGGTTATCAATAAATTCAGGAATATTTAATGTTTTAAAAAAAAAATTGGGACAAAATCAATAAAAAAGAATGTTTTTTTGTAAATAACATAGCAATCAAAATTAATTAAAATATATGATACTGAGTTTGACAAACAAAAAAGTTTTTGATGATTAACAGATTTATTCATTTTTTATACCCCTTTATCCCTTTCGGGGTTGGGGGGTGGGGGGGTGGGGGGGATCAAACCAGGAACCTTCTTGATGTAAGGCACATGCACTTCCTGCTGCACCCCCGTGTCGCCCCATAACAGATTTAATATATATAATTGATATCGTCTGTCATTTAAAGAAGTAATATTCTGGGTTTGGCATACACTTTGGTTTGTTTGCAGTTTTTTTCTGTATCCTAAAACACTGTCAGAAACAAACAATGACATGTAATGTTTTAACACATTAAATATTCTTGAATTTATTGATCTCTGCCAAACAGTTTAGCTGGGAGTTAAAGGGTTAAGGCTATTGTAATGTGTCTATTACAGTCCCACGTCAAAAAATCCAGAACTGTTTATTTTAGATGATATTTTTGTTGAACTTTTCCATTTAGTAGCCCACTGTGCACTTTTCAGTAGCTGCCTGTTTGTTACAGATTTATGAAATATCTTCAGAGACAGATATCAGAGACAAATAAAGAAGATCCTCATGCTTTGGTGATAGTGATGCAATGTGATGAGTGTGTGTGTGTGTGTGTGGGTGTGTGTATGCCTGATTATTTTTAGCCAAGCGGTCATCATTTATCATTTATATTATATTCATAGTATCATTTTAAAGTAAGAAATGAATCTGAACTAAAAATGAACCAAAAAATAAGTCCAACATCACCTGCTGCTCCGAAGTCAGCTTCATCATCATAGTCAATATCTGAAAGGAGATTAATTGTATTGTATATAAATTGTGATTTATAGAAAACATTTTCTAAAGTAATAGTTAAAGTTTTATTAAATTTCTCAGAGGACGGGCATTTTTAAAATCTAGCATACTACACAATTGCCGGTTTTACAGAGACAGGTGTCCAGATGTGTGGGTAGGGGTGGCATGGTCCTCCTTTAAAATCTAATGACCATTTCTGAATATAAGTGCGTAAATGGTTGGCCATTTCCCTTGTCAGAGGGAGAACTAAAGGTAAAATCAACTATTCTGGCTATTAATCAGGCTGTTATGGGTTTCCTTTTCAGTCATATGAAGCATAATATTCTTTTTCACATTTTAATTAATAGAAATGGTATTTACTATTCAAAGCTTAATGTTTCAGTTAAGACACATTGCCTTACAGCAATATTTTTACTAGATAAAATATATGGCTTATAGTGTAGTTATGGGTTCAGGTTTGACAAGATCCATTGCTTGTGGGCTCTTCCTATTGGAAAAAAATGAAGATACCTTGTTATACATCCAAATTTTAAACACTTTTGACTGATCTGATTCCATTTAAAACCTCAACTGAAGAAATAAGACAAAACCAGTTCTATATGAAGGATTAAAAATCAGTTTAAATTACTTAGAGTAGTACATAAGTTCAATTTTAGAGATTTCACCTAACATTAGATGTCAGCATTAATAAAATGCTGTAATCATTACCGCTAACTATCACTGGAACACCAAATGTCATCAGTGGTGAGATGTTTTCTTGCACCACTGAGCATGTGAACCTTTATGTGATTATCAAAGTAACAAATTCAAGGACATAATTTGACCACAGTGCATCAGAAGACTCTCCCATGACAAAAAGCTTGTCTTATTGGAGTAGCCTCAACGAGCTGAATAGGGTCAGTGACTCACTATCAACATTTGCCCCTTTGACCAATTTGAGGGGTTTGAATTTCTCCTTCCTTTTATTTTAGGTCTTTGGACATAGCATTGAATAAAAGAGTCATTAAAGAATTCAACAGCCCAGGCAGAAGGTTACCACTGGGTTAAGTAATTTTTTCAAGTTTAAGATGTACACAGGAATAAACAGCATTATCCATTATTATCCACTGCTGTTGAAGTATGTTTAAAATTGATTTACTCCTGTATGTGCTACCCTTTACCCTAAAAGAGAATCTATATGGAGGAATAATGATGCATGGAGCTGAAGCCAACACAACTAGGTTTCTGAAATTATTTAAAGAAAAATCTAATTTATTCACAATTGTGGGCAAGGAAACAGCACTGTCTGCAATCCTGTTGTGTCTGACCAATTCAGTCTGCTGCTTATGAAAATTTAATGCTTAAGACAACAATCATAGAAAAAGGAATGGTCGCTCTTGAGCTCTATGGTAACTATAGTTGTCACCACACTTGATTCTAATATCTTGATTCTAATATCTGGCAAAAGAAGCATTGAGTTGTGGTTCCAGGATTTTAGCCTGTAGATGGCAGTCTCCCTCTGTATTTCTGGCAGAATTAAAAACATTAAACTTTATTTAGAATTGACCTGTTACATTTCTCTCTGAACAGAGCTCAGGATCAAAGTGGATAAAGTGTATTACTAAGATGTTGTGCCTTCCTTTTTGTTGTCAATGTGAAATCATATGAAGGCTGAGTTTGTAATGATTGCCAAATGTGTGAAAGAATTTTGAGTATAATTCTTCAGGCACTCTCACACTAGATATTCTGAACAGTGCTCAAGAGTGCTCCTCCTTCAAATCTATTTAATCTGTGCTGTGCGTGTGCTTCATTCTGTACTTAAGCGCCCTATACTTTTCCAGTCCGGGCAGATGTTGGGGACGAACGATTGCTCATGTACTCAAAACAGCTCCTCCCAGAAATGGCTTGTGAACTACGGACCTTTGAAACATGAAGTACTTGAAGAGGGCATTTGTGCTTTTTTATCCCACGCAACCATGTCAGTAACACCTAAAGTCAACTAAAAATAAAGCAAAAAACTATAAAACATATGGAGGAGATAGTAATAACCGAGTCTATTGGTGTTTAAATTTGTGATAAAAACAGTGGTCTTGACACAGCAGGCAATTAAGAGCGTTTTCCTCTAACTAACTTGTGGACTTATTGAGGTATATTATATCCTCTATGTTTCATTCTCTTAATCCAAGCCCGCTCAGCCCTTCATTTTCATAAGCTTTATATCTTGTGTAATGTTTTTAAATGTGTCACTTTATACTCAGTAATCACATCAACAATTCAATTTGTGAGTTAAAAAAGAAGTGGAGAGAGAAATGTGGAGAGAGAAACAACAGTTACAGCATCAGCTGCAGAAAGTTGTAAAAAAAAATGTGTTTGTATAAGATATAGATATAGATATTGTATCAGACAGTGATTTTATTTAATGGTGAGGTGCTGGTGGGATGTAATAAAATGACTTACTCTAAGCAACAAAAAAAAGTGAACATTTTTTATCCTTATTTGTGTTGAGCTGACTGTGAGATTAGATTTAATATGCTGCATGCCAAGTTGCACCACGTTTTTCATTTTCTTTCAGGTTTTGAAATGTGTATCTATGTTTTAGTGCTTGTTGATATTTGGCTGTATGAATGTATCAACACAAGCTTAAAACATGGCTAATTTATTTCATTGATCTGTTATCATTGCATATTACTTTTTAATGTCTCGACATTTTTCACTACTTTATTTTCATTTATTGTTTGTATTTCAAAGTGTTAAGTGTTGTGGGATTTGAAATTTTATTAGTGCATGTGGTGCAAATGAAGAGTCAATCAGGAATCATGCTTTAAGATTGTGATCCAATATGAATTAAAGCAACCAGGGTTTTGCTTTTTGTCATAATCAAGCAGCTCATGTTGCATAATTATTCAAATGAATGACTAATTACAGTGGTTAAGATATGAATTGACACAATTAGTTAATGCTAAACCCAGGAAATTACTTCTTTAAATGACAGGCCGCACTCGTTATCAATTGTAAAAATGAAATTATAAATTAGTCAGAATATGTTTTGCTGTCTAGTGATTCTTGATAAATATGTTTGAAATATGCTATGTTGTGCCAAACTGCACAGTGACAACTTAATTATCATAATAACAGTTTAGCATCTGCAGTCATCCTGTTATTACACCACCTGATGCCAAACTGCACAGGTGCGTCGTACCTTTTTTTTGTCCAAGTTTCCTACGTGCTGTTAAGAGAGAAATGTTGAGAAACTATTGCTTGTTTTGAAACGATTTTGCTCAAATTTGTGTTACCTGATCTACTGGGACTTGCACTTAAACGAGCACCATAACCAGCACCAGCAAGACCACCACCAGCACTTCCAACACCTGAAGGGAAGCTTAAAAATGCTGAACCGCTTTCTGGTGCTTGGCCCTCCTTGGGTTTATGGAGCACGTCCGCACTCTCCCCTGGAGGCTTGGTGACCACCATTGATGTGTGTGGGGTCACAAAGCTGTACTTCAGCGACAGCTCCAAGGCCTCTCTCTTTGCATTCTCTTTCTCAGATCCAGATAACTGCAGTCTGTGACACAAGTTAAGATAAATTTTTTTGAACAAAGATTGGGAGAGAAAGAGAAAAAAATATGGTTATCCAGGTGCTGGTATCATTTTTGACTCCTTGATTTAATTCCAAAAACGTTTTTGTGTGAAAAGCTGTCGAATTTAAACTAGTATGATGTTTCATCAAATAATGTGACCCATCATACTTTATGCTCTGTTGGGCTCTAGAGGCTTTTGATTGAATCAACGGTTATTAGGCCACCAAAATACTTCATTAAAAAAAAAAACTGCTTCATTATCGACCTTGCACACAGTACATACATACTGATGGGTTTAAATACTATGCATTGAGTCGTAGTCTTTTAAAGCAATTCTGAATTAAAGCTGGGGTTGGCGATTTTCGAGAACTAGCTGTCTGTCTCTAGCCTGAAGGGGGCGGTAATGCTCCAAAATGATGGATGCCAACCACCGAAGAAGAAGAGGTCTCGCGAGAACTGCCACCTGCAGTAACATGGACGGCAGTTCTCGCGAGATTAGAGCCAACAGCGGAACAAACTTAGAAAAACAGAGTTTATTTTAGATTTCTTGTACATCTGTCTTAAATGTGAGGGATACTGGAGCTTGGTTGGTGTTGTGGGACTGCTCACAGCGGACTGCCCTTATTTCCAAAGACAAAACTTGAAAGGTAAGCATTCTCCAGCGGAGTCTGTTCCCTACACGCTACATGCTACATGCTACACGCACTGTCAGTGCACGCCGGGAAAATGCACGCGCAGCAGGCATGCAGAATGGCGACGGGATTTGATTGGTGTAAAAAAAGGTATCCCGGCAAGATTTTTGGTTGGGGTTTTCCCTGTTTTACTCCAGCTGTAGATAGCGGATATTTTTCGCTCTGTTTTAAGAACACATAATGAGTTGATTACCATCGGGTCAAAAAGACCATTTTAACCAGTATTACAAAAAGTGTATCTAAATCAGATCGCCAACCCCAGCTTTAAGTTACTCATTAAACACACACATACACTTTTGATAGCAAAGAACTGAATGCTTATGTTTTCAATCCAGGAGCAGGATAGTTCCCGAAAAAGGCGGTATTGATGTTTCCAAAGACAGGGGGTGTTTAGCTCTGCAGCTGCCGAGTTTATCTACCAGCTGTGTGTAACTGCACTCTGTGGCTGCTGCACGAATCTTCTGCATTTGTTAAATTAAAATTTACTTTCTTTTTAATTTCCTAACTGGGGTAAGTCTGTATGTTTTACAGAAGTTTGTTTTTATTACTCACTGATGGACATCTTGCTTTTCCTGCTTTTTGTTAAATTCTGTTCACCTGCTGTACAATTCCTAATTCTGCCACGTTCCATTCCAGGATGGAAAAGGGGCAGGAAGAAGAAAGTCTTAAGATTACCAGCCCTTTTGTCAAAATAATAAAACAAGAAATAATTAGATGGTCTGTCTGTCAGCTTTTAGTCTGGCTTTTTTTCCTGCACAGGGAATGACAATACCCGCACAGCTTCTGCTCTTGGTATCTGAAGAAAACTTTATTCTCACACAGACATACAGAGCTTAACAAAACCCTGAGTCCATCTGTCCTATATGATAAGAAAACATAAGTATTCAAAATATCTTTTAAAAAACATACTTGAACTGAAATGTTTTTGTCATTAGACAACTGGAGGGAGGAATTTCAAATTGAATTGACCTTTTCTTACGCAAATTTGAGCCACTCTCTGGGCTCCAGAGAAGTCACAACATTTAATCACTGAAACCATATTATCTGATCAGGAATGCAAGTGAACAACCACAACATGACATCAGTTTGTACATAACCTAACACTTCAGTATAGAGGGTATGCATTGACGTCATGGTTTTTGTGACGAGCTGGCTAGTCCACTCACTGAGTGCTGGAGAACGGTGTTAAGTCATTTATATTGGTAGTACAGAACAGTGAGACATTTTAATTCATTGAAAAGTGCTGTGTATAATTTATTTTCATTTTCAGAATACAACATTTTCTATTATTTTTGTTTGTTACAGAACATGTAAATCATAGTCAGATTTTCATTTAAAGAGAACTAAATTAAACCTAAATTAAACTTAGAATTAAGCATTTGTTTAACCCATAATTTCCTCCTGTTTTTGTTTAATGTGAGTCAGATAGTTCATTTCCTGAAAAAAAGCCAATAATTTGACAAATTAAGAACATACTTACTTAATAATTTTAGCTATTTGTGTCAAATCTGTGGCCTTAAGTAGTTAGAATTTGTTTATTACAGAACCAGCCTTGTAAACGGACTTTTTGTCGGCTAAGAGCATTAAAACAATGAGAATCATTTAAGATATGGATGTTTGATTTTGTGTTTTCAGGAAAAAAAAATGAATAAATTAAAATTAAATATAAAAAACAGAGAGAGAAGTGGGGCTTATATTCATTATAACTTGGATGTGTT
Organism: Scarus forsteni; assembly: GCA_036419115.1. Classification (NCBI taxonomy): domain Eukaryota; kingdom Metazoa; phylum Chordata; class Actinopteri; order Labriformes; family Labridae; genus Scarus; species Scarus forsteni. The sequence continues at coordinate 31,724,325 of JAZDUH010000152.1, forward strand.
TATGCTTGGTGATATACCATTTGCTGTAACATCTCAGCTTTATCTTCAGAATAAACCCGATGTGTGGGCTTCTTTTATGTTTCAGTAACCCCAGATGAGGCTGTTTACTGGTGATTATCAAACAATATGAGCTAAATTATTCAACTGCTAACTCCACTCTGATTGCTGTTATCAACCTGTGCTCACTGCCACTTAGTGAGTGACATCATGTGCATGTCCTCCATTGATTATGCAGGATGTATTTCAGTAGTCTTTCTGGGCAACAGCCCACACCAGTGGAGTTTTTCCACGGTGCAGTTTTTGTACAGTTTATCAAATCACCTCAAGCAGAGTTCCAAGCAAGCTGAGCTCAAACTAGACATGACAGAGAGACACTGCTGACCTCAGTCAGAGTACTATCACAAGTCAGGGGTATTGAAGCAGAAATGAAACACACCTTGTTGTCGGCTCCATAATGCCGAATGACTGCTCATATTGTCCTCTGTTTAAATAACACATTGTTTTCTGCTTGCAGCTTTGAGATGAATTAATCTCCTAACTATTACAAAAAGCCACAAAGGCACCAGCAGCTCTATCCCCTCTGTTTATTTCTTTGTTTTTTATAGGATGCCATTGTAGTTTCATAATCCAACTAGAAAAGCACTCGAAGAGTGCAGACCTCCGCAAACCCCACATTCCTCACCCATATTGTGATTTTCACCATAAATATTAGTCCAAACTTTATTTCATTATTATTTCTTAATATTTAGATTCCTTGACCATGAAAACATACCATTAGCAATTGGATACATAATGATATCTATTTTGGTTCAGAAGTTTTTCACGATAATTGCATTTTTCATCATGGTGGTTTTACGCTGATCCGGATTACTCCCAAAATCTGATCATTTGTTCCTTGTCCCAATCCTGAAAATTTCACAGAAATCTGTCAGCAGCTTTTTGAGTTATAATGCCAACAGAAAAACATACAAACTAACAAATGAACCAACATACAAAAAAAAAAAACAGATGCCGGCTATAACATAACCTCCTTGGCTGAGGTTATGATGGGGTTTATTTGTCTTAAATAATAATGAGTTTAAATAATACCAGACAAGACGGCTTAACACTCACTCTTTCTCCAGGAGCTGTTTGACAGTAAGGTAGGCCCAAACCCTCTGGATGTTACTTTCGGATACCGTCCCAGTCAGTTCCTCTGTGTTGTTTGTTTCAGAAAACACCACTCTTCTATCCCTCTGTTAGAGTACATACAAAATCAGATTTTTCAATCAGACTTCTTCACATCTTTAAGACATTTACAGCATGTTGGGTTGTGGATCAGCAATTACCGAAATAGCCACAACTTGTGGATTGAAGGTTTCGATGTCATTATTAGAGATCTGACCTGCCACAACAATCTCAGAGCCGTTATAGTACTGACTGAAGTTGGTCTGAGTCAGGTTCATCGCACCCTCATAAATCATTGTCACATCTGTCAACAAAGGAGTTGCCACCTCTTCATAGAAACCCTGAAACATAAAGTTTTTTTCTGTGTGAAAGTGAACTTGATCCAAAGCAACAAAAATAACTTTTCTCCCACTGCATTGTAACAGTATCATAACATTTATAAAGTAACGTGTATAAAGTGATTTAAAAACCTTCAGCTGTAGATCAGCATCAGAGTCGGCATAAATCCGTCGTGCCAAGCCGTTGTTCTGAAGTGACATCTTTTCAAGGAACTCAAAATTGACATCAAAACCAAAACCAAGGCAGTAGAGAGGGAATTTACCAGCAATGGCCTTTCTCACATTTGACTGAATTTCTTCTAGATTTGTCACTCCTGCAAACAGAGGACGTAGGTAAGGTTTAGAGATTCAAGTTAAACCTTTTGACTGTAAAATCAAGCCACTATTCTGTGATTAGTTTGGTGCGGTGGAAGTAGGGATCCAAGTAGCCGGGGGAGCAGGGACAGAATATTCATCAGATAGTAACACCACCTTTTTTCACTTTAAGCTGTCATGGTGAACCCTTTGCAAAGCTGATAGCTAGCTTTAGGTTCATCTGACCTAATGAGGTATGTAAATGTAGACACTATGCTCTAACTGTGTGTGAATGCAGACTTAAGAGGTACCAAAAATATTGGAAAATACTTTACTGGTTGGGAGAAAATGCCAACGACTTCAAAACCTGACATTTATAACTAAGTCTGATTCACCTTAGAATCATGCAGTTGCAATGGCCAGAATATTATTGCCCTAGTTAGTAGATGGTGCCCATGTTATTTACTAAGTGTTATGTACCAGAAAGTCTCTGCTGCAAGGCGGTAACCCCCAGAGTTTAAAAAAGAGGCCCATGCAGAAATTTCAAAAACTGTAGACCCTCAAGTGTCCACTTGAGGCTGGCTGCAGGAACCCTAGAGGTTTTATGATTTTGTGCAGGAAATGGATGTTTTCTACAATCTAAGTAAACATACAGTATATACAGCCTGGTTCAAAAAATGTGCTATCACTTTGAGGGAGGGCAATTTCTTTCATATTGTGCTCAATTATATTTTATTGAATATTTCTGATTTTGGAAATAGGAACATGACTGACATGGTTTGTTGCTGTTGGTCAAAATGCCTTCAGTCCCACCTCAGCACTGTCTCTCTGTAAGTAGGTTGAGCTAAAGCTCAGTTGAGATGAGGTGCAGTGTGGCAGTGTCCAGTAATAGGTATCTATAATGTTCTAATTTCATCTTTGATAAACAGTTGGCATTACATGGCTTCATACAATTCTCATACAGTATATGATTGCTTGAAAGCAGCCTCTGGGGTAAAAAATAGAGGCCCATGGGGAAGTACCAAAAACTGTTGTCCATCAAGAGTCCACTTAAGGCTGGCTGCAGGAACCCTAGAGGTGTTATGATTGTGTGCAGGGAAGGATTTTGTCACAATCTTTACAGCCTGATTCAAAAGAGGCTTCAATCTTAATCTATGGTACATGGTCCCTCTGTAAGTGGGTTGAGCTAAAGTTCAGATAAGGTAACATGTACAGTATGACATGATTCATTAGAGGGCATCATCAGCACTCCAGAGGCTTCTTTGATAATGAACATTTAATGTCACAAGGCTTCGTCCATTCACTTTACAGTTTATGTTTGTTGCAGTCACCAGTGAAAGGACTCTCAAAATATGTTAGAGAACGGCAGTTTTGTGGGTTGTTACTGGTCTGCAGTGGTCATATCTAAAGTGGTCCAAGGAAGGAACAGTGATGAACCGTTAACAGGGTCATAGGCAGCTAAGGCTAACTGATGCATGTGAGGAACAAAGGCTGGTCTATGTGATCTGATTACACACATACGAGCTGCTGTTGCTCAGATTGCTGAATAAGTTAATGTTGGTTCTGAAAGAAAGATGTCAAAGTATACAGAGCATCACAGTTTGTTGCATATGGGGCTGTATAGCCGCAGATCAGTCAGGGTGACTGGTGGTCATAATGTTATGCTCAATCAGTGTTTATCTGAGTTACAGTGGACATGATACAAACCTGATGTAGGGTCTCCATCTGTGAGAAGTATAAGTATGGATGCAGAGCCTTCTCTGGGATGTGCGTTCAGCATGCGTGTTCCTTCTAAAACTGCTTGGTTAATGTCTGTGGCTGAAAATCAACAAAAATAAATGTTATTGACAACATTCTGCTGTCAGATATGCATGTTTTTAAGCAAATTATTCATCAGAAAACTAACCTCCTCGATCTTGAATACGTTGTGCAAAACTTTTGGCACTTGCCACGTTATTTTCATTAGCCTGTACAAGCTCTCGCCTCCAGTGAAAAATGTTGCCATCAAAAGTGATTATACCAAAGAAGTCTTCCGCTGCCAGGTCATTCAAGATATGAATGAGTGCAGTTCGGGTCTGGTTAAAAACAGATTTCACAATTACAACTTTGACTCATAAAAGAGGATAATAAATAATTAATGCAATAAATAAAGGGTTCATGTGTGTTCTATAATCAATAACCATTAAGTGCACTTTCACTTGAAAGGGAAACACCATTAACATGATAAGCATGTTTCTGGCATCGAATTTGGGGAACTACTTGGTTGATCCTGCACATCTCCTACAATATGGGCAGGGTCAGATCTAGGGCCACTCCAACCAGAGTCAGAATGGTAACGATGACCAATAACATTAATACCAATAACTGTCCAAAAACGAATGTAGTTCTAGTTTCATCAACCGAAGCAATCATTTTCAAGTTTTGTGATGGCTATTTAGAGTTAGTTTAATATTTGTCATTAGTTAACCTTTTATTTAATTTCTTTTGAATATTTTGATATCCTCAGCTGCTTTGGCCCCTTGGATCAGTCTGTCAGGCCCGGTGCAAAGTTGTTGACAACATGGCCTTCAGCAGCACTGATCTGACCAATTACCAGAGAGGAGACAGGCCAACCAACCAGAGTGGACTGGGCCCATTGGGGGAGAGGGCCTCAAAGTGATAGAATCTTAATTAGAGCATCTCAGAAAGAGTAAGAATAAAGGGGATCAGGGGTACTCAGTATATAAAGAGGTAAAGAAAAATAAAACCTCTTTAAAGAATACTGATGTTGCTTTTGAAGTTAAAGAGACTGAGGAGTTTTTAAGTAATTACAAAAAGTCTCACTTTTAGATATATGCCTGATCGAAATACACACTTTAAGATGAGTTTTATAGCATCTAAATAGGTAATCTATAAATGCTATTCTTTCGCCTCCTGGTCGGGTCGTACAGGGCTGGACTGGCCTGGATACTCAACTTCAGGAACAAGACAATTAAAGCTAGAGCAAATTTATATTATTTTATTATTTATATTACACGTCTGAGAGCGCCGGGCTGTAAGTAGCGATATATAGCCGTCTACAACTACGATAATAACTTTTCCCCGCATTGCTTGTCATCACACATCAAAAACTACCGCTACGTAACTAGAAAGAGTTACATTACCTCGTGGCTTTGCATCCTGTAAGTTGTTGAAAAAGAACTTGTAAAGCAATGCAGAGTTCCGACAAAGATCCATGCTGCATTTACCACAACAAACAAACACATTTGGCTTCACGTCTCCGGTGCATTCAAGTTGTAGTCAGAAGTAGGAATTTTGAGTTTAGAGTGGGAAACTGCCACTCGAACGTCCCCCGAAGTCAGAATTTCCTACTGGGAACTCGGTGAAACCTCGCCACCCCGAGGTGTCAATCGAAGATGGATGCCCCCAGTGTGAACAGTTATTTAGCTCCTGTAATAATCAGTTTATTTGCACTTCTGACTGGGGTGTGTCGCTCTAGATCAGCTGTATACATAGTATTGTTAGATTTATATTTACAAAAATGCTGCCATAGTGATAATCACATTCTTCATACAACAACGCAGGGCGTGCTCACAATAGCTAACAATAGCCTGGTAGGTAGGCATGTTTTTTTCCGACTTCAACTGGAACGCCGATAAGTCGGAGATGATGTCACTCCCATTTCCGAGGTTACAGGAACGCGGCATTACGCCGGCGATAAATTCTCCTCATAGCAGCTTTGGTGCTAAGTCGGAAAAAAACATGACGATCTACCGGGCTATTGTTAGCTGTTGGAACAAAAGGCTCAGTTCAGGTGTGGTTTTGCCCCCCAGATTTTGCCCTGATTAACTGTCATAAGCTGAAAATTCAAGATCTCTAATTATATGACAATAATAAAAAAACATCTGTTTTAACAACAAATTCAGGCAACTATAAAACTGTACCTGTTCTATTTTTCTGCCATGCATTGAGCCACTTTGATCAATGACGAAGACAACATTTTTTGGTATTCGGGCAAGATTAGAAGGAGCAAAGTGATGAACAAAATACCCTGATGATTTCTAGTGGAGAGAGGGAAGAAGGTTGTTATGCCATACATAATCATATAGATTGTTAACTTATGAACTGTTGCTGGCAGGCTTATTTAAAGTCAAAATTCACACAGTCACAATAATGCTGTTTACCTTTAAGTCCCCAAATGAGGTGTCCCTGTTGACGTCATACACAATGACCAGATCTCCGTTCATACCTTGTTCTCCACAGCTGTCACATGTCTTTTGTTGATCCTCTGTCGGGTAGAAGTACACCCATGCCTGTGAACAAAAAGTTAAAGGGATAGATCTAGTTTATTTTAAGTGGGGCTGCTTGAGGCTCATGGCACCAGTTGGTATGGTTGCCACCACAGCCCCTGACCAGCTTATACTACTATAGATGTAATGTGGAAGTATTAATAACCCTTTAATTGACATGTGGGCAACACCCCCTCTAAAAACTGAGAGTTTAAGTGTGTGATCGTTGCCGTGTAGAAGCTGGCACTCTATCACATTTGTTTTGGAGCTGTTCAAGGTTGGGTGAATTTTGGAGATCAACTTTCAAATTTTTCTCTAATGTTGTAAAAATTTGCATTGAGCCCTCTTCAATGTCCACAATTTTTGGAATTGTACCACCCAGATTAGGTTTAAATACTGAAAGTAAAACAATTATAGCTTTTGGTACTCTCTTGGCTCGAAGACTCATCCTCAGAAAATGGAAGGACAAGTTTCCACCCACATTCCAACAATGGATTAATGACTTGGTGCAACATCTGACACTGGTACAAATCCGTTATTCTATACATGGCAGAACTCAAAAATTTGATGAAATTTGGTAACCGGTGCTTCGGACTATTAAAGAGATGGACTCTGATGTTATAATTTCTTAAATTCTTGGCCTAGCATTAATGTATTAATGTGTACATATATTTCTTTCAAATTTCATACACACTTGTTGTGTTGTTGTTGTTTTTTTCTGTTTGTTTTTTTTTTTTTTTTTTTTACCCATTAATTTATATAATGTTGTTGTCTAAACAGAGAGAAATTGTTTTCTGTTTATTTATTGTATCCCTGTTAGTTATGATCCACTGGTGCAGCGGGGAGGAGGGAGGGACAGAGAGTTGTTATTTTTTCTTTCTGTTGTGTTTAAAAATGGAAAATAATAAAAAGAATTTCCAAAAAAACCCAAAAACAACAGAGTTTAAAGTCCAGTTAAACATGTCAGATCTATATTTATTACATGATGGGCACTATGACCCTGCTACTGGTCAGATGACATATGGCTGTCTGACCAAAAGCAGCTGCTCCTAACCAAGTAAGCTGTGATTAAATCCATAAAAGTAGTACCAAAAAATGTCCCCTTACACAGTTTGAGAACTATAATACATTTACTATTTTGACCAAAAATATTTGCTAAACCAGACTATGAACGTTAATTTCTTTTCCCAAAACACAATCATGTCACTTCTGATGTTCCAGCAGACCAGCTTCAAGCAGACACTCAAGTCTGGCACAACAATGTGGCACTTTCCCATTGGCTTCAATATCAAACACTGTAGGCTTCAACTTGATCAGCTTTCATCATATACGTTCAATTTAAAATGCTGCTCAAAGGTCTGAATCAGATGACAAGTAGGGTGAAAAAAGATCACATCAAATGTTTCAGTATCAAGCTGTACCTGTGTGTCGGCAATCGTTTTTGTGATTGCATTTGCCAAAGCATTGGTGCTCAGTCCTCCTTTAATCTCCAAGAAGTTGATGCCAGCTTTCTCGTTAATGTGCACATCAATCTGACATAAAAGAATCAAAAGAAACAAAAGAGGATGTCATCAGACTTGTAATGCTTTCCTGGTCCTCCAGTCAATGGGATACAAAAAAAATTCTCACACCTTGAAGTCTTTTACAGGCTGCATGGGCCGGGCATGAATTTGTAGCTCGTACTTGCCCAGCTTCCGTTTCAGAAGTTCCTCATATGTGAGTTCAAAAGTGACCTTTTTGTGGGCCGCAATATTCACAGAGGTCTTGAACTCCTCAAGAGTCCTTCCTACAGAGCTTTAGCAGAGATGATATTCACAGTATTAAAGAAGTGCTTGAACAAGAGAACTCCGGTACAGGACATAAAAATCATCAACAGCAAAAAAGTGGAAAAGTATTCTCATTCTATTCACTGATTGCTATTTTGATGACACAAATTCTTTGTGCAAAGTCAGGTACAGCGCTTTTGGCAGAACGTGAATCAAAACAGATTTAAGTGGTGCATTTTTCTAAGAAACAGTGAACGATTTAACTCTTTGCTCTGAATTTTTTGTCCAGATCATATAATTATGCTGTTTGCCACTAAAAAACATGAAGTATGTTGATGCTTTGTTTAAAGTTATATTTCACAGAAGCATTCCTTCATATAAGAAACTATCAAAATAACTAAATTACATAGTTCCACATGGGCATAATGGAGAATTCTCAATCATAAACATCTCTGTATAAAGCTAGCAGGATGTGGCCTTTTTATGTTTATGCTGGCCTTGATTTCTAAACATTAAAGAACTGCTGGCTGTTGGAAAAATTCTCTACTGAACTCCTTGGATGTTTTATTGGGTGCACAATATACATCTGACAACGAGGATAAAAAGAGCACATTAATAAACATTAGTCTTATGTACAAATATTAAATATATAGTTCCATGCTGCATGTGTGTGTTCTTTTCTCATTTCTTTGTGTATTTCCTGCTTCAGAGTGTACACAGGAACAGCGCTCTGTGGAGTGCTTTAAAAAGCCACACCATCTGTCAGCTCTTTGTCTAGTTGTAAACTTTGGTTTGATTGTCAACAATTGCTCCAATACAAATAACAAAGAGTATGTACTGTTGTGTATGTCTGAGTGGAACATGTAAAGAGGGGTGTGTGTTTTGGTCTGACAAATGTTTGTTCATCTCTTAAATTCACCCTCACAATAGCAGAAACACACTGTGCAACTTCAAACTCTGCTTCTCATCCAGGTTTTGATTGTTTTAGGAGCAGTCACTTTCTGATCTTCTCGGAAGAACACACCAGCTTTACTTTAAGCCTGACTCCTCATTTTAAGACAAATACACCCTTGCGTGCAAACAGAAGCATATGTACATTTGATGGTCTATTGCTGTGAGCATAAATATGACACCTGCATAAGGTGGAGATAGAAAAGACACCTGCATTGTAAGCCAAAAGACTTTGGCCTCTTTCTCCTTTTTATCTAAAATGACACACAAGCCCCCTCTAAAATATCTAATCTATTAAAATCATCTGGGGAGGACATAAATATTCTTCCTTTAATCTGTTTACCTGACAATCCCAGCACTCTGGCCTCGGGACACAGCCTCTGTGTACTGTTGCCGTGCCGATTCCTTAGCTTTCACAACTCCATCATATTCCTGTCCATCTATAAACCTGAAGTGTGATGAAAGTTGTATGTTAATTTCAATATTTTTAATTACCCTGCTTTTACTTACATTGTGTATTGTGTATTTTAATTATTCATGCTGTACACACATTCTGAATTTACTGATGAAGGCATTCTTGGGGATCCGGACGTGAAACTCAATTTCCTTTGACTCCTCCATTCGATTTGCCACACGACTTGTGATGATGGTGGTTGCATATCGACCGCTCACTGTTGAGTTGATGTGAAAGCTGTAGATGTCCCAGTCATCCTGAACAAATACAGGAGGCCATGTTAGATCCATCAAAGAAAAAAAAAACACAAACGCAAAGCAGATCTGCAAATCTTAAAATAAAAATCCCAGAAATTTTATGAGATGTATCAGCATGCCACAAAGTTTTCCTCAAGTGTAGAAGCTTGTTTGTTTACTTACCGACGCACCTGACACTGTGTTTGAGCCAGCTCATTAGAAACTATCCCTTTAAGGTGGTGGGTTAAAATAAGTCGAAGCAAAGATCTCTCTCTTTCTCTGTCATTCTCTGCACTCTTTTGAATAATTTTTACTGTGAAGACCACATCATTGGCCTCCTATAAAAGGTCTTTTTTTAATCAGAGGAAATATTTCTTTCTTCATTACCAACAGTTGCAAACTTTGGCAACATTAATACAACCGAAAGCTTTTAATACTTGGCACAAGGCCGATATCAAACAAATAATAATGCAACAAATCATCATATCCTCCTTACCAATATGTTTACTGATATGGATTTTATAGAATCAACATGGCCTCAAACGCTGTGACAGAAGTTTTTAGAAATGCACCTTAAGTAATGTGTGCCATGGTGCAGTTCAGATGGTGGCAGAAATGCACACATTCAAGTTATTTCTAAGATCACAAATGGCCTGACATTTAAGTGCCTCAAGCTGTAAGAACTTTTAAATATTTTCACTGATGTTAATATTTTTAAAAACAAAGAACAAACATTGTTAAGAAAAAGCATAGCAAATGTCTACAATGTCTTTATGTGCATGGCAACACAAATCATATCAAGGCCTCCGTATTTGGATGCATAGCACATTGTAAGGTTCCTTGCATGCTTCTAAGCATACTTGGAGACCTAATCAGAAGTGGCTAAAAAAATCTATTATCTTGAAGATGTCACTCAATGGCTCTTTAGCACTTTCAAAAAAGGGGTCCCCCATGTTGGTAACTATCATCTTGATTTGATCCACTAAAAAGGCTCGCTGGCCCGTGCCCGAACACTATATTTCGGCTGACAAAGAATGTTTGCTTAAGTGGCCTATTTTGGCATATTTTGTTTTCGATACAGTGCCACAGACCTTGAACTTTAGACTAGATATGAGGAGTGTCAAAGCACAGTCATTGTCAGCATTCCAAAAGTTCTTCAGGAAAAACATGAACTGCAGCTGAAGATTTTTTTTCAGCTGCACCACCTTTTTTAAACAGGAGTGCAAATTCAATGGACTGTTAGAAGAAAATGAGATAAACAAATATTTGACTTCTTTCTTAAGATCAGCAACCAAAAGGGCAATTTTAAAACTTTTTAATGCCCTTTTTAATGAGGACACCCTCAGTCTAAAAAAATGGGGAAAGAAACAGGAAGAATGTGTCAGAGGAGGCACTGTTCATTTCAGTGGTCCTCAACAAGTTCAATGTACCCGCGAAACACTGTTGGAAAAATATTAAGGTTCTTTAAACTGCACGTCCAGAGAAATGTAGGGACAAGAGTCAGTCAAGTTAGAAAGTGTGGCTCAGCAGCAGCAAATCATTTCCATGTTTTCTGGGATTGTGCCAAATTTCATTAGTACTGGAAAAGTGTTCATAAAAAATGTATTGAGGTATTTAAATTCATATACCCCTGGATTTTAAATCTGTATTTAGATCACATCCTGACTTAAAGAAGAGTGATACAAAGCTGTTGCAGACTCTAAGAAAGAGCAACTAAGAAATCCAGGAAGCAGCTGATACCAGGGCTACTTACATTAGAAGAATGGTATGGAATAATACTAGAAATGTTCAAAATGCAGAGATAAACATACTCCTTGAGGATACAGAGGGAAAAGCTTTATGGAATTTGGAATAAATAGATTGTACTTATTACTCCCCTGTGCAGAAATTTTGCATAACTCTGAGTAAGGGGTACATCGGGAGAAAAAAATGGGGGCTTGGGCATACTCTTAGTACCCACTGGTATCTTTGTTTGTAAACTGAATGTGGATATGCGCAGCAGAAATTAAATGTGATGTAGTCTTGAATTGAATATGGCAGACTGAGAGACTGTCAGAACTGAATGCACTCACATGAAACATACCTGTCCTTTCCTCTGTAACTCACAAAAGCCTGGGTATAAAAAGACATAAAGATTTGTGTACTTTATCAATTTGCCTTTGCAACTTAAATAGAGGTAAAATGACAAAAAAAGAAAGAAAAAAACACAGCATGAGCTCTAGGCATAAAATCTCACCTGTGTTAGGTGGAATATAGGAAAGACACCTGCACTGCAAATCAAAATGCTTTGCGTTGGACATACTAAGGGTCCAAGGACTTAAAAAACAAACTTCAAGCTGAAAAAATGCCGATCTGCATTAGATTTTTGATTTATTGTATTTATGAGGGTGATACAGGCTGTTGATATTAGCAGCTCTAACAGTTCAATTCCACTGCAGTCATTCTCTCTTGCAAAGGTCAAACTAGCCAAAGATCAGACAATGGTGTAAACAACATCAGGAGCCACTGCAAAATTTCATTGGTTTAAAAGCAGAAACACCCCCTCTCTTTATTTAATAAGTTATTCACTATTTACTTGGATCACATCTGTGATCCCTAAAAGCTTAATGATTTACATCATGGTACCCAGCTTTGTGTCCTTACAAAGTCAATATGTTAACATATTTGCACACACAATCACATGTGAACACATGTGAACACATGCACCATGATTTTTGTAACTTATGTAGATTAATTATAATGGACATTAATTATAAATCATCCTTCTAGTGTATTTTTTATAACCCGAAGGAAGTATGGCTATAAAATACTGTCTGCGCTTTTATAAGGATAAAATTACCTGGTTCAGTCATACTAATTGTTAAATATTAAAGGTTGGGTATTCACACACCTCTACCACAAGTTTCCAATAGGTGAGATCTTTAGTTCAGTGCTAGCTACTGATCAAATGCATGTGTTTTTGCCAAGGCAGCTAATATTCTGGTGAATTAAACAAAACAGCAGCCAAAAACGTTTTTGTACATTTACTGTGGCATATGGGGAACACTGCATGGCCCAAAAGATTTTGTGAGTAGAGAGAGGCTGTACAAAACAATGACCGTCCTGGCCATGCACCGATAAATCTAAAAATATTCAAGGAATTGAACAAATTATTTTAAATGAACGGCTCAGAATAATAATTTTTTTTGCATGAAAACTTGAACAAAAGTGGGCCACAGTTGTCCCAAAACACATCATAATCTCTCCTTAAAAAATCTGGGTTTCCTTCAGTTTGTTCCAGAATGTCTCCAAAAAAATTGATTTGTGTTTTTTCTCTAAATCAGGAGTCATACGTTTTAAAACAACTTTGGCATACAATGTTTTTAAAATACTTTTCTTAAAAAAACATGTGTACATCAATCAAATGCTAGCAGTTAACTAAAGATGTTACTTATTGTAAAATTACAGCACTTGTGCCTGAATGCACAACCTTCATTATGTAAGTGTGACTGTGAACCTCGTAGGTTTTGTCCTCACAAGTAGTCTCACTGCATTGTAACCACACCCAGTATTTCAATGCTTTACCAGGAACAAATTTTTGTAACAGGGGTGCAGGAGTGTTGTAAAGCTAACATGTATCCAGACAGCCAAATTAAAAATAGACTTTTGTCTACTTTAAAACTTAAAGCAAAATGCCAGGCTTTATTAACACAAATACACACTTCTGTGAACACATTTTCTTTTCTCAGCTGTTTCACTGATAATAATCTAAATAAAAAAGCTGTTATAGTTTCAGCTGACACTTTTGGTCCTGTTCTTTTGGTTGATGCTTGGAAAGCATCATGTTCAATATTATGTTTTTTGTTTTCAATAGAGTGTATTTGAACCCTGCACAATGGTCAGTGACTGAAAAACACTAAACTGGAACAGGCATCTTACCTTGTTTGGAAGGGTGGTAGCCAAAGCCAGCAGCAGCCCAAAGAGGGTGACTTGTACCACAGTTTGTGCCATGATGGCTCCTAACAGAGTACAATCCAGAAAGACAAAGCTCTCTTTTAAACTCAAACAGGCAAGGGCGGCTTGGCTAGTTGTTTACAAAGGTCAAAATCCTCCTTCTCCCTTGGGGTTGTGCACACAAGAAACAGACACTCAGTCAAAAAAAAAAAAACACCCACACACACACACATACTGGATACTGCCGGGAAGCACATATAATGTGGCAGTAAAGATCATATTTGTGGGAAGTCATTGCCTAATGCCACTGAGAGTTTGACTCATTAGTCAGACTTTGGCACCAAACCAAAATCTCTTTATGCAAAAGAAGGAAACATTTGAAGAAAACTGTCATTTCCAGTGGTCAAGCAAAAACAAATTTATTATTTCTGACTTCAAGTATGTACATTTTGTATGAGAGTACAGTTCTGAAGAGGTTGAGAAATGTCTGAAAATGAGTTACACAGCAGGCAAAAGCAAACATACAGCGAGCTTCATGGCAAACTCTGAAGAGATCAAGGACAGGAGTTACTGAGAAAAACAATTTAAAAAAGCAGCATAATAGATGATGAAAATATAAGATCTATATTTTTTCATGGAGAGACGTCTGCCCTTGAGATGTCGTACAGAAAAAGATTGTCCCATTGTGCAACTATGGTAGGGTATAAAACGAGCACTCTTTACTTCAACCAACAAATTTGTGACTCTTTGCTCAAGCAGTGGTATTATCCTATGGAAACTTTTGCTTTTTTCTGTGGTTCTGGGGGTACTTTTGAAAATGGATATCCTAAATCTAAGATGCGTATCAAAGGACCATTGCTGTGATGTGTTTTGCAGGACGATGTGTTTTACGGGTGGTTCCTTGACTAGTGGCATAAAGTTAGTCAGCAGTGACTTGGGCTTGACTTGCGTCAGAAAGCTTTAGACAACTCCACTTATTTTTAGCTGTTTGGCAGAAGAAAAGTTGTTTAACTCTGATCCTATACCCTTGGCTATGGGCTCATGATTGCTAAACACTACCCCATCACTTCATTTACCTAAGTTAGGTATAGGACCGAAGTTGCTTCACAACCAACACGATTTGTTTGGACTGAACATCCTCGGGCTTTGTTTTTTGGAAATTAAACTAGCGAACTTTGGTATGTGCCAAATAACTGAACTCTGGTCTGCTTCTAAACAGGAAATTGCTCATATTTGGGTTTCTGGCAGCACTGTTTACAACTGGATCTGACCTACTTTACAACCAAGGCTATCTTGATAACTGTCTGCCTTTAAATGGTTGAAACTTTAGTTGTGCTTCAGAGAAACTATGTTTCTCTTTGCCTGTCATGCAGAGTACTGCGCAGCAGCTTTAAAGTAGTCCTCAAACCCTTATGGGAGCATTCTGGGGAGGGGCTGTCTGTATAACAAGTTGGATTGTGAATTAGCCTCCATAAATGTAACTAAATTTATGTTCATGCTGTAGACTGACTTATGTCTGATTTAATTGAGTCTATATTCATCCCACTGCACTTCATCCCTGTTTTCTGCCAACAGGAGGAGAGGTGTTGCTGATTTATTTTGTCATGTGAGTAGAAGTACTCTATTATGTGGAGAGAGGTTCAAACACACTTCAGGGTATATAAAACATGAGAAATAAAGTTATGATCTCCCAGACTATTGCAGGCTATGGTGAAAACATTATCTTTACCCCACACTGACGCCCCACCACAAACGATAATGCAATTACAACTACATTCATGGATCATTTCAAGTATGCTACAGCAATGTCAACAACTACCGCTGCTTCTTCTGCCACTTTGTTTTAGGACTTTCTTCTGTGAAATTCCTAGGCTGAGTAGTGAGTTAAGAAACTCACTGCTATAACAGCTCTCAGTTTTAGGAAGCTTGACCACAGAGGTTTTTGCCATTGCTTGGTTTTGCTAATCCTAGTACTTTTTAAAATTTTGAAGATGGACATTTACAAGATATGAAACAGAACTATGTTTGGAGAGTGAAAGTGATATTTTTGAGGCCATACTGCTGAGAAACTAAGTCGTGGTAGTGTAAATTCTTTTGAAGATCTTTGAATGAAGTCAGCCATTCATACAATAAGTAGTATGTGATGTATGATAATGTTCAGCCACAGCAAGATATGTAGAAAACCTTCACATTGTACAAATAACAGTTGCAACTTGTCAGTAAATCACATTCTTCATGTGTCTCTTGTGTCATCACCCTGTTTCATTAGTCATCAAACAACATCCACCCACACAGTAATCTCTTAAAAACCACAAAGGCAAAAGTATGTAAAGCTACAGATTGCATTAGAAGAGGTATGGTATGAGTATGATTCTGACTCACAGGTTGAGTCCTGAAGCCCTCCTTGTTGTTTGGTTCCATTGCCAGTCTCTTCCCTGTAACACACCATGTCACGGTGGGCACAATCAGAATATCAGTGTATTCATGCAGGTGAGAAAGCAGGAAAACGACCTCAGTGAGCACATTACAATCTGTGATATCTTGTGAACTGCAATTAAAGTCGGATTATTTTTTGTTGCTAAATCAAACAGTCCACATTTGTTATCCAAATCAAATCATTTACCAGGTGAATGCATAAATACAATATCTATCGTCTGCTTTGAACCCAAATGCTTTTCTTCATAAAATCAATAACTGATATTCAAGGCACTCTCACAGGTGTTCCTTCACCTGCAGATAAAGTTCAAGTTCATTCAAATCTCTTGAGGATTTTTTTCCAAGCGCTTGTGCTGGAAGCATTTCATCTGGGAAGAATGAAACCTATCCCTGGACGGAGAACAGAATAAAGCGACTGGTCCTAGTGACCAGGATGTCAAGTCTTCACAGTGATGGCTTGATGGTTGCTAATAAGGTGCTGTACTGAGACACGTAACTACGGCACCTGGCTTTACATTATCTACTGTTAACTGTACAAACACAGGAGCTCCTATGTACATACTAATGGGAAGTAATATATACACATGGCAGCTTAATATGTGGAGTGATATGAGCAACACAAACATTAAGTTCTTCTATAAACACAGCATAAATAAACAGTACAATTTGTACATTTGATGAGGTGTGAGGTACATACATAAGCAATGACAAAATCTGCTCTTTTAAACCCAGATGGGCTTCTTTTACATCTTCATTGTACTACTACCATTACACTACACTCATGTTTTTGTACTGTAAGCTTGATCTGAGGTATGAAAATGAAACACATGACATAAAAGTCATGATCAGAGACATCTATGTACATATGGTGGTACTCATGCTGGTTAAATATATACAGTATATGCACATAAGATTGACTAGACCTAATGAGATTTCCTTTTTGGTAAAAGAATTGGAAGACACAATGCTACTCAAGTTAGAGAGTCCTGGCTTTGGGGTCAGGCGGCTGATATGATGGAGCTGGAGAGGGGAGGGGGGCATCCTGTGCTGAGGGTAAAGCAGGAAAGGCAAAGACTCCTGTAGAAAGAGGGGAGAGAAAACCAGGCCATTGGCCTGCAGACACACGTGAGGGCACTGCCCGGAATGGAGAGGCTGGGGGCAGTTGATAGTTTGGATGGGGCCCTGGAGAGGGACAGGCCTTTGTTGTTGACTCGGGGCTGTCCAGCCATGACAGGGTGAGACCACTGACCTCTGGACCAGGGACAGTCCAGGATGTGACCTAAGAAGGTAACAGCAGATAATCAAAGTTAGATTGATGATAACTTAAAAAAGCTAAATTCAGGTACTCAGTGACACTTTTCAAATTTTGTTTTTTCAAGTATTTCTGTAATCCTGAACATATTTCCAACGCATCAAAAGAGAGGGGAGGGTTTCACCGTCCTTCAGGGTCAAATGGCACACACTTTGGTGTAAACTGTTCACAGTTATGTAACGTATTGCCTTATTCCTTGGAAACATAAAAGGAAGCATAAATTGTTGTCAATCAGCTCCCCTTAGTAAATAAACAAAAGGATGGCAAATGAAAACCAGGCCAACTTCAAATAAAATAGTTATTAGCTTGGACACTTTCAAAGTTTAAAAACAGAAGCTAATGCAAATATAACCATAAGTGAGGACACAACTATCAAGAGAAAGTGTTTCAGAGTCTGATTATCTTCAGAATGCAAATATAACCATAAGTGAGGACACAACTATCAAGAGAAAGTGTTTAAGAGTCTGATTATCTTCAGAATGCAAATATAACCATAAGTGAGGACACAACTATCAAGAGAAAGTGTTTCAGAGTCTGATTATCTTCAGAATGCAAATATAACCATAAGTGAGGACACAACTATCAAGAGAAAGTGTTTAAGAGTCTGATTATCTTCAGACTCTGATTATCAAACCTCAGTCAGTTTGAACACACTGATTCACATCTCGCACTTACGTGTGTAGCACTTGCCAGTTGTTCTTGTGTTCGAGGCACAACTTGATCCCAAAGCTGCTGGCCACAAATGCTCAGAGAGTCAGTGCCAGGCCTGTGGGTGACAATCAGGACCTCCTGGGCCCAGTCCTCCATCAGCCTCTGTAGGTCCTCAGGTAGGTTGTTCTCATTTGAACACATTGAATAACCCGAGTACGAGGCTGTTTTGTTGTTGCTGTTGTTGGCTTGAGCCTGAGCCAGCCCGATCACTGGCTGATGAGGAGGAGGTGTGGCACCCACAGGAGGCTGCTGGGATTGAGTGGAAGCCCCTGAGCTGGCACCATATCCTGGAAGGATACAAAGATGTAAAAAGCACAAAAAAGGTTCAGCTGATGACACGAGCTAACTAATTCTTTCCTTATTTGTGATTTGTGTAGATGTACATACTGCTGCCACGCTCTTTGCCAAGACACAGCCGCTTCAGGGTTGTCCCTGTAAGACAGAGAAAACTTTAAACAAATAGTTTCACCCATCAGCTGGTATTAGTGCTCAATAACAGAAAGAACGGTGCAACAATGCAAAGCAGAGCTGCTGAAGGCTGCCATGTAACGAAGGATTAAATGAAAGCAAACTAGATGGAATCAGTCCCCTGAAACAAGACAACATTTATTAGCAAAAGCATGCAGTGGTCATGGAAAAGACTGTCAAACTTGTTGCAGTCTTCTGCTGATGTTGGAGAAACGGAGTGGTGCAGGGGTGAAGTGGTTTTGTAGACTAACTTGGAAGTTAGCATTGCGCTTCTCCTGCCCACAGTAAGCCTATGGCGTGTCATGATCTAAGATTTTTGATGATTGTTAGAAATAAGCTCTAAGCAATTTTGATACTTACACATTTAACAGTGATCTTCACAAAGGAATGCTATTTTCATCACTTCTTTTGACAAATATTGCATGAGACCAGGTGAGACCCGCGGGGTCCTGCGCTCAATTTATCTGTACGCCGAATTGAAAGCACTCATATACTGCTGCAATCATGCAAGTAAAACGCATTCAGTATGATACCACCATTCTTCAAAAGCTTAATTTTTTTAATGACTACTGACAGACTGATTTTAACATTGACACTATTTAGCTTTCAACTTTTATTTCACACTCTTACTAAAAAAACATAATTATTCTTAGTGTGATAAGATCAAGTAAAGGGTCAAGACTGAGACAATTGTGTTTCTAAAATACTGACATTGTTTAATGTCCCCAAACTCTGTAGCCTGTAGCAGCCACTTGTGAGCAATCATCCCTTTTAAGATATGGTAACACTTTCAAATTTGCAAGTGAGGCATTTTGAAATTTACTGCATGTTGAAGAAAAATTAATCATAAGCTTGAGTTTATCACAGACCTTACTATAGGTGCTAGACTCAAAGCTGTTTCTAATATCCCACAGGCTTTGAGATAACTTAACAGCAAGTGCTCAAACAGAAACTCAATCCCACGCTTAAGGACTTCTTTCCATCCTTGCACCACTCCACAGAGGTAAGACAGGGGAGAGAGGCAGAGCGGAAGACATAGACAGAGATGTCAAGAAAAGATGAGATTTTGAATCAGACTGGGGTGCATGTAGCATGCAGTATTCAACTGCTTAGAAATGTGAAAATGTCAAAAAATGTGCATATGTGTAAGAAATGTGAGATAATGTTAAATTTAGTGTTAACCAGGGCTGAACGATATGCCATTTTTCTATCCCCCATTGCAATGTGTACATGCTGAATATTCACATGGTAGGACATGTGATGTGAGTCGTGTGACTGCCAGTGCTTCTGTTGTCATCACTTATAATCAATGAGTTTATCAGACTTTAGCCAGAGGATTGATCACTATGAATAGAGTCTGTGTCCCCTGCACAGTTTTAGGCCTTATGAGCCTGCTATTGCAGCCACAGACACACACGATGCTAAAGGCAGAACAGTTAACCGAGGCAGAGTCACTGGTTGTGGAAAAACTGAACAAAGTCATGTGACGCAGCCGTTTGATTGTCAAAAGATCCTTTAAAGATCTTTTAAAGCAAATCCATGGATGCAAACATAGTTAGGAGCCCTCTCAACCTAACTTCGGATCAACCTAGTGAGATTTAACTAATAAAATATTAAACAACAAATGTATTTGTAAAGTTTTACTCCATTACACCCTGTTGTGGTCCCCCTGGAGATCAGTATTCTCCTGATACACCCCTGCTCCCCTACCAACAACCCACAGTCATTAAAAGGGCAAAGATAACATTTGTCTGAATAGGCTTCAGCTCCAAAGCAAGGCAAGAATAAGACACGATTTTTTTCTGAAAACATCCAAACATGTGAATATTAATTACACCATTAAGTGAACACAACGATCAGCAGTATTTAATTGCCCTTTATGGATCAAAATCTTAAAAACATTTAAACAAATGTGAAAGTGGTATCTTATATATGTATTTCTTTGAAGATTTACATTTACATTTGTCTAATTCAATATTAAAACACAGTATTTTACATTATTTTACACTGCTGCAGTAGAAAATGCCTGCTACATTACCTGATTGTCCTGTAATGAATGTGCGTCTCTAAATGATCATCCAATCATTTGCTGGATATGCTTTAAAAAGGTTCAGCCTATTCCCAAAGAATTTCTATGGGCCCAAATGGACAAGTAAAATTTAATAAACAGTCCATCTATGCCCCAAATAGGAGACATATAAGAAAATGTAATCACTGCACATGGAAATAAAAAATAATATGAAGAGGTCATTTTTGACCAAGAAAAAATGAAATTCAGTATGTATTAAAAAAGAAATAATTATCAAATTTTTAGTTGTCAGATATCGTCCAGCCCTAATATGAGCCTTGATTATCCAAACCTTAACATTCTGAAACAGGGTAAATATCCAATAAAAATGAAAATGAAAATTATGATTTATTGAATGGGATTACAGTTCCTGTAATTTAAAAGCAAAAAATGTTTAAATGAGTTTAAAATTTTAACCTCTTCCTTCACAAAATCAATTCTAATCGGTTTGAATAAGCAGCAGATTTCATATTTCTGTGCATGCAAAATCTACAAGAATAAGGTGAGTAGTGATAAGATTGCAGCAAAGCTTAAGAAAAATGTTGCAGAAAAATGAGGCAAAGACAGAAAAAAGAAATATTAGTAAGATTAAAGTAGAAAAACACAAAAATATGAAAAACAAAAAAGGTGAAGTTATGCTGGAAGAGAGAGGATACAAACAGATAGACAAAGACACAGGCCCACTGAGAAATCTAGCTCGCGGCTTGCTACTGGATTTATGGGTCACTCTCTCAGATGTTTGAGGGTAATTAGACCAGCCTGTAGAGAAGTATAACCAAAGAGGGAAGAAGACACCAGGGTAAGACGGGAACACAATGAAAAAAATGACAATATTTTAGTACATCCATGTTAAATTTAGATATTCTTGGTGTGAAAGGAAAGGCTGTGTAGAAAAGAAGGTCTTTGTGATGGCTGCTTGACATCACCTTGTCTGGGTGGAACTTGTGTGCAGGTGCTGTCTCCATGTAGCCCAGCGTAAATGTTATCAGAAGACAACGAGCCCTTGAGGGAACAGGGCTGCTGAGTCTGGACGGGCTCTGAGGTGGAGCTGGGCAGGTGGCTGGTGCAGGAGCGAGCCCTACCATGAGGAGGTAAAGATGTTTTTGCTGGAGAGCCATTTAAACTCACACAAGGCTCTGCTGTTCCTGCAGCAGCACCTGAACACACACACAAAGGTCAAATTAGCACATTAAACACTCTTTTTGTAAACCTACAGGAACATAATCAGTGCTCTTTACTCACTGGATTTGCTTGAGTCGCTAGATTTACTAGTGACGTTTCTGAACTGTTGTACCAGAGGACTTAGAAGTTTTCCAGGTTTTAGTCTGTGCCTGCTGGATCTTTTCCTGCGGCTGCTTTGGGGTGCTACGTGTGAGAGGCCCAGGCCAGGGGGAGGGGCTTTACCTAGGCGGCGGTACAGCAGCTCCACTTCCCCTCGCTGATTGGCCTGCAGCTCAGAGATTTCTCTCAGGTGTCTAGGAGAAAAGACAAACTGGTCATTTTAAGCTTTAGGATAAACACTTAAATAGGAAAATGCAGAGAGGTGCCTGGTTTATACTTCTGCATAAAAACTGACACCACTGCCCACACCAAAGGTCTGCTTGGACCAAAACTGATGCATCAGTCTACGCACATATCCTGACACCCATGTGAAAAAAGTTGATGCAGACCACAAGCCCTGCACGGCATCTTCAACTCTGCATTACATATACCAGGCTCATTACTGGCTTAACTTAAACTCCTGAATTTGGCATGCTGGCTCTTCTGCACTTGCTGCTGTTGACCGTGGTTAACTCCAAACGCTGGCATCAATTTGGAAAATGTTGTACTGTAGCCAACGGTTTTGTGTCATTATGCTGCCATCACTCCTGCTAACCATATGACAGTAGTCCTGACTGCACCTTACAATGCTGGTATTGATTTTAGCTATCTTATAATCAAGCTTTTGATCCTGGTAAGTGTAGTTTGCAGGTGCTGATTGTGGTTGACATACAATGCCAGTATTAACCATGGTTCAATGAATAAAGTTGGAACCGATCTTGGTCACATTACTGTTTTGCAATTGATCATTGTTTCCTTATAATGTTGCTATTAGTCTTTTTCACCAAATAATGCTGCAACTGGTCTTCTTCAACAAATACTGCTGTTGTTAGTCTTGGTGATCGTGTAATACTGAAACTGATTTTGTCCACTTTCTGATGCTGCAATTGATCATCTTCACTTCATGACATTGCCAATGATTTTGGTGATCTTAACATTCTGCTGTTAATCTTAGTTATTTTAAGATGTTACTATTGATTGTGACCACTAAATAATGCTACTTTCTCAAAATACTCAAGTTGGCATGTGGCACTACAACATAGCAACTTTTGACGCAGGGGTATAAACCAGGCACAAAGCACAAAAAGTGAAGCACTAGCTGAACTAACTTCTCCCTGAGTCTCTGCAGCTCCCTCTTCATGTCTGAGTCCTCCATCTCTGAGTCATTATCGCTGCTGGCATAGGCCGAGCCGTGCACGCCTCCATGCCTACTTGGTGAATCAGAGCTTTGCAAGCTGCTGCTGCGCCCTGAGCGGCGGAGGAAGGCCACAGCTCTCTTCATGAGGTCGCTTCCTCTGCGTTCAGAGCGAGTATGGCGGGAGGGGGTGGCAGGAGCCATCTTTGCGGGACTGCTCTCAGCACCTGAGTCTGAAGAGAGGAAGCGTGCGTGGACCGTGACATCCACAGGGACTGAGGGAGAAGTCAGGGCACGAGGTATGGAGCCCCGCTTGGCCATAGAAGGAGGCGTGTCCAGGTAGAAATCAGGAGGTGCAGAGTAGCGGCTGCACCGAGTCCTTTGAGTGATGTCATCTTCAGTGCTGATCACAGAGAAACGACCAATTGTGGTAGAGGCAGCCATGACCTCAACTTGAGCGAGGTCCTCGGTGTATCCTGCAGGATGTGCTGGTGAGGCAGCGCTGCTCCAGCTCCTTTGCTTCACATCTCGTCTGTTGGCCACTTCAGGAGGAACAGAGATGATCTACACACACAAAGAAGAAAGCAGGTACATGCAGGGCTCAGTTGGGAATTCAGTGACAAAAAATGCAGTCAAACTTCAACAAAGCACTTTTTACTTCTCTTTAACGGTGAGAAAAGTCTCCCTACATACCTTAAATCTTCCTCTTGTTCCAGAGCAGGAAGCAGAGTGAGGGACATGCCGTCTCGACAGGGATGCTGCAGGAATATCAACAACATGAGCACCTTGCCACATTGATAATCACCAGGTTCTCTCAGTTAAGTTAGAAGTTAATGAAGCCAGTCATTTTATCAATGAGAGTACGCATACACACCACACACAGCTGAGTCACTCAGTGTGCTCAAACTATCCATCCGCTCTGGAATTTGAGGCTATTGGAAGAACAAGATAAGAGATAATCAGAACAGAGTTGTAGAAATGCTTCACTGGAAATCATTACCATATCAAATCACATAAAACATTTTTTTTTTAAATGAATGCTGATGATTATGTTCAACTAAATGTCTATTATAACTTTAAGATGAAGTTTAAGTAAAATTCAGCTTTACATTTTCTCTAATTTTTACTAATGCAACCTGAACAGCAGACGAAAGTTGTAACAACATGTAAAATATTGTAAGAAAGGGTTTAAAATCAGCCATAAATGTACTTTATAAGAGAGATGTTTATTTTATGTGCTGCAAAACTAAACAATAACACAACTGCGACAGAGTCAAAAGTATTTACATTTCTCATGCTGCTGAAGCAATATTTAGACAAAACTACATAAGCATTTAGGGCATTTCAGACAGAATGTGGGATGTGACACAAGGGCTGGGCACAGGAAAATGTGCAGCACATAAACAGGATTATGTACATACCAGTTGTCTGCATCAGTTCAGTTGTGACACAGTATTTAAGCTATCTGAGCTGTTTGAGAAGACATCACATCTATATCTGTCAGTAATGTATATTCATGTGGTTTAATGAATTACTGATTATTGTTCTTACCAGCTGTTCTCCTGCCCTGTAGCGTCCCTCTCCCATGGGCCCTGGGGTGCTGTTCCCTGACCCACCTGTGGCACTGTCTGGACCAGGAGGAGACTGAATGTACTCAGTACCAGAGCCTGGTGTCTCTGCAGTGCTGCCTGACGGATACATGGGAGCATACTCTTGGTAGAGCAGATTCCGTAATTTTTCATCCAGTGTTTTTATGGTGCTGTCCACAAAACCGCCTCGACCCAGCCGTCCCTCACCGTCTGACTCACCTGGCCCTGCACCATGCTGGGACGGTGCTGGACTCTGGGGCAGAGAGGGCGCTTTGGTTCCTCCCACTGAGGAAAAAGGCTGGTGGAGCACCACAGGCTGCTGTGGACGCTCGCTTCGTGCTGCAGAGGTGTAAGAAAGTGCCAGCGACTCTTTGGTTGAGCTAGACTCCTGGAGTGGGAGAGGAGTGAGAGGTGATCCCGCCTGTAATGTGCTCACATCCAGAGTCAGGGGCATCACCAAGGGGCAGCATGGGACCTCTTCAGCCATAGAAACAGGACATGGAAGGTCAGGCAGCTGCTGGGCTGCATGGCTCGGAGAGACTGAGCCCAAAGGGGATCCCCGTGTCTCTTCTGCGGGGAAAGATGTGTGTGGGGATGAGGGAGGCAAATTTTGAGCTCTGGCTGGCTGTGCCTGATGAACACTGGGCTGTGGTCCACTGCCTGAAGGCTCCACTGAGGACACTGTCTGAAGGGTGGGGGGAGCAGACACTGGGGGGGACAGAGTAGCCAAGAGCAGAGGGTCTGTGTTGGACATTATCGGAGGGCTACAGAATCCATACACATCGTAGGTAAAGCCTCCGCTTCCTCCAGACATCGTAGATGATGACCCTTCTTAGGGGTAAAGAACATAAGAGACAAGAAAAAAATGTTTAGAAAACATGAAGTTTATGCTGAAACTTTTTGGGTATGAATTTAGTATCTTCAGATAATCCTTGATCCGGCCCTAACTTTCAAAGTTCACCTAAAAAATGTGTCACATCTAAATAAAATTAATCTCTTGAACTTCAACCAAAACTGGGTAATCTCCAATGAGTTGGTTAGCTGCCTGCTTGACTTCAGAACAGAAAATCCCTGCAAAAAAACACTTGCAAAGAAACCTCTAACCTTACATTGTTACATTATCTTAGAAAAACACAACTCTCTATATCACCACATTTTCAACCATTCCAAAAAAGTGCTACATGGACATGCACCCTCATTAATGAGAGGCTATATTAGACAGCAAGCCTCCAGTGGTCCCTCCTTTACAGTCACTGGACGCTACTGCTCTTTCGCTAAGGATTGTAACTTTTCATATAGGTCACCAACTGCAGTCCACCAGTGTCCCACACAGAGCAATTTTCACGCTTAGTAATGTTGCTTGAGTCAACCCAGACCGGCACACAGATAGCAGTGCCGTAGATGTAGGTGTGCATTGTTTTATATATGTATGAATAATGACTTACTTGACATTTTTAGTATAAAACACATTTTTTGTAGATCTGCAAGGATCAACAGATATAACATGGTCACTGGCTGCTGTCTGTCATATATGGTGAAGTGATTAACTTATATTGGTCATTATATTTCATTATATTGGTCCAATGGAGGTGTGTTGAAAATTAGCACTGTGCTATAAACACTTACAGCAGAGCATGTGGGACCTGTGTATATTTAAATATCACAGCATTGATGTTAATGTGTGTCTGTGTCAAATAAACAATAAATAAATAATACTTTGTTCCTTCAAAATGAACAACATTATTATTATCTTCAACATCATCATCATTATTATAACTATAATAAAAACTATTATCTTCAACTACTTTAGACCATGAACATTAACTTCTAATTTATTAACTACTTTCGACCATGCATAATGCTCCTGGTCACTTATTTATTTATTTACCACTTAAGTTTAATTCCACTTCCATATAATTTTGGTGATCTAATCATCACTTTTTATCATTACATTACTTTATACATTGCCTACTGTTGTCTTGCCTTATCATTCTATTCTTACCTTTACAGCCACTGTAAACAGAACAGCTAAAATATGAGGGCTAGGGTGGGGGGTATTGAATGTAGGTGTTGCTATGGGGTGGTTGCTTAAGTGTTACTTTGGGTTATGTGTGGGTGAGCTGAGAAAGATTAAACTCTTAAATCTGCATTATTGTTTTTAATCACGTATGGAAACAACTGCATGCGATTTGTTTTTAATTTGTTACAGACCCATGGTATCTATCTATCTATCTATCTATCTATCTATCTATCTATCTATCTATCTATCTATCTATCTATCTATCTATCTATCAATCTATCTATCTATCTATCTATCTTTCTACCCACCCACCCACGGTATCTATCTATCCACCCACTCACCCACCCACCTTCCTACTTATTTATCTACAGTATCTGAGTCCAAGTACAGGGTGCATTCTACCTCTTTGCCACAAGCTGGTGCTATATCTCTAGAAAAAGCTCATATTTTGTGCTGAATTTTCTTAGAATTCAAACAAACGGTCACCTCTGGAGGTAGACGGCCTGGCTGTGCCACTGTCAGCAGGCTGTGTTGTGGTTGAGCTCCCAGGAGACTGTGTGGTTGTTCCTTCAGACGGAGTGTCCTGGCTGGACGTAGGCGTCTCCTCCACAGGGCAGATTATAAACCACCTCTTTCCAGTGTGAAGAACTGCAACACAAGAGTTCAGGGGGTAAAAACATGGAATGTTGATTAAAAAATCTAGAAATGCAGATGAAAGATATCGTTTTTACCATTCTGCTGATAAACGGGCTGGGGTGCTCCAGACTGCTGATTCTATGAAGAACAAGACAAATGTGTGCAAGTTAAAATGCTGCTGGTCACTCTGAGTGACTACCTATTATAATTCCCAATTTCAGGATTTGGTTTATGTTATAAGGATAATTTTCACAAGGTGTATTAATATTTGCAAATGCCCCATCTTACCTCTCCTACTAAGCCCTCAGAGATAAGGCCTTGCTGAGGACTACAGCTCAAAGTGGAAGCTTTTTCTCCCTCCATGTCTTCATTCAGCATGTCCTCAGCTTTATCCACGATGTCCTTTAACTGATCGATGAAAATCTCCTTCTCTAACAGCAGGATGAAGCCATTCTCTACCTGCAGGATGAAGTTGAAGAAATGTTTACCAGAGTCATCACAGAAACAAAAACTATAAAGACTGAACCAACCATGTAAGTAGCGATTTCCTCTGGAGCATCTCCATCCAGGTCAAATTTAAATGTCACCATCTTGTGGTTGTGAGTCTCCAACTGGCATTCAACCATTTTATCCCCCGTGTTACAAACCTATGACAGCAGAAGTGACCATTTACAATAAGACGCAATAATCATTTTAACAAAGGGCATCCATTGTTGTAACACAATGACTCACATTGAGCATGCTCAGCTTTGGTTTGCTGGTCTTCTCCTGGCGGGAGCGTGTGCGTGCAGACTTGCGGTGGTGTTTTCTGGGTTTGCCGTCCCCCTTCCCTCCACTCGCCAGGCTGTCATAGCCATCACTGGTTTCCTTGCCAGACGCTACATCAGAGGTGAGACTATATAGAGTGTAGATTTTAAAAGGCTTTAAGTGTGTCTTCATATTTTAACACAAAACTGTAAAGAAGATTTGTTTGAAAACAGTGAAAGGTGGCACACACCTGTCATATGTATAACTGGGTAGAGGTAATGGTTTGTCCTGGAGAGCATCCTGACAACAAGAAAAGAGAAACAGGATTAAGAAAGAAGACTTTAACGCAGACTTCAGGCTGGTGTCGTTAAAATATGGGGTTATATACTTGATTTTTGAGAGAAATACAAACACCACTATAAAGCTATCAAATATGCCACACTGATTTACCATCAGATACTGTACTTGTCCATGATCTGACGCTGATGGAGGCTGAGTGCTGAAATGAATTTGCTGTAAACTGTGAGCTGCCTTGGAGCCATGAAAAAGACTACATAGTGTTTTATCTGGTATCTGATTTCGGAGTTAAAAAGAATTAAATGAAATGATGAGCTTAACTGAGCAAAGCTTTTTAATTTTGTCACAATTAAATAATTTTTTTTGACACCCATGTAAAGTTAAATAGAACCATATCTGAAATGTAGAATTTGCTAGCATCATTTCACCATGACATGAATGACAGAAAATCTACACAGACATCATTAAGTTTAAATCCATATGAACCATGTGAATCATTAATGTTATTTAGTTATTGAGCATTCTACAAGTATTTGTTTAAATTCAGTGTCATTAATTGTACAAAATATTTTTGTTTTTCAAAATTAGATTTTATATATATTTCAAGACAATTGTCAACTCCTTTAACTGTAACTTGACTATTACATGTTAAACAACGAACAGACTGACTCTTAACACTCCAACTGTTGTCCTCCTTACATGATGCTAAACATTCAGAGCACTATGAGTAAATTTTAGTCAAGTACTTTTTTCTCTTTTGACTTGAAAGATTCATAGGGTGCTACTTTATGTGTGTTTGCGTTACAAAAATCTAAGTAGCTGTACCCTTTGATTACAATATTGGGTTTCTGAAGAGGCCATGTGACAGTTGTGACAGTCTAATTTTCCTTGGCTGTTTTTCCTCCATATATGATTTTACTGTAATTGTTTAATGTTGAATAAGACCTTAATAATCTTTCACAATCAGTAGCTTGCAATGGAAAAATCGTAATGAATTGCAATGACATTGCATAGCAAAAAAAAAAAAGAGTTTAAATCTAAAATACTAAAAATGAATCTACATGCTTTATGGTGGCCAAAGACTTTTACACTGTGATGTACCTAAATAACTGATATCACTGATGCAAGGACAATGGAAGATTTTCTAAAAATGCACATAAATTAAGACCATGTTTGTCCTTAAAAGCATACAAGATGTGGGAAGCACCTCAAAAAAACTAAAACTACACTGCAATCTACACTGCCGGAGTAAAGTAGTAGTACATTAAAAAAAAAAACATTGATTTAAATGTTTCTTTGCTACACAGCTGGAATGCTTTTCAGATTCATTGGTGAAACAATTGTATCCTGTGTTCTCATCATCTTTTACGCATTATTGTTATTTTTTATTGATCGGTAAACACCAAATATTTCTATTGATAAAAAATACATTGATCACCATGAGGTTAAAAAAATCTATATCCATACTGTATAAATGACAGATTCACATAAAAAATAGGTCAGCAATAAACCAGTTATTGAGTACTTCTTACCAGTTCATCTGATAGTTTGAATCTAAGCTTCTGCTTCATTTATACAGATTTTTCAATCAAACCCTTTACTAGTGCATTACTAATGGATCAATTGGGCATTGTAAATATAGATGCAACATATACAGTATACAAGCTGTATGTCTTTAATAGACAAATAAACAATAATATACTTTCGTTGCAGTCACGTATTTACTAATTATATACCAATAATCAATAAAGTGCAGATAGCATGAAGTGTTGCAAGACTTCGATCTTCACACTACCTCTACACAGGGCTCTTGTTGAAAGGCACTGGATGCAGATGTGGACTCAAAGTTTTGCCGAGTTACAGCCAGGCTGGCACCCTCAGACGCTGAGCCTGATGACTGCGAGCCTTCAGGCTGCAGACCTGGAGGCTGGACTGATGCTGCGACAGGAGCAGGAGCTTTGGCAGCAGCTGCTGCAGGCTGAACAGAGGCTGCTGGCACTGCGACAGGGGCCGTTGCTGAGGCTAAATTGGATATATCTGAGCTTGAGGACGAGCTCTTTGGTGGGTCAATAGAGGGTCCTGGTGCAGACTTCAGTGCTTGAATTGAATCTTGACCTGTCACTGGAGTGGGTGTGACAACAGCAGTTGGAGGTTTAGTGAGGGTTGAAGCAGAGGTGGCAGGAACAGCTGTGGCTTGAGCCAATACTGGGGCTGATGATTGGTTTTGTGCAGAGACCAGAGCTGCAGTTTGTGCCGGGGCTTGGGCTCCAGTTTTTTCAGTGGCTGATACTGAGTCTGAGACTGGAGCTGCTCCTGTGGTTACCACAGGTAAGTCTTGGATTGTTACAGCAGAATCTTTATCAAGCCCACTTCCCCAAAGAGGAGCCTGAACAGACGACAACACAGACTGATCCGGAGCTTGTGCCTTCAAAAAAAAAAAAGTCAAATTTAGTATTCATTTAATTGCTGAAATGACTGACTGTCCCAGAACCACTATGTGCATGCCAACCATTTGTTATATCAAAAAAGGCTAGAAAGTCGCATTAAATTTTTAAAAAATCCCATGACCATTACCATCAGTACGTTAACATGCATAGGTAAATCTGGATATGGCTTGGTTAACTGGACTTTTGGCTTTGTCCCAGTTTACTTGCACAAAGAAAAAAATATTGATGGAGGTACCTTTGACTTCAATATGCTGCAATTTGGGTAGTTAGGTAGCCCTTTTTACTGTTGAAAACTAAGGCGTTGTTTGTCAAACAAAAATATGTTTGATTTATGATTTATTTTTAAACAAGGTGAAGAACGCTATCCCTCTTAGCAATTCATGAGAGCAGTCATATATTAGAAAAAAGATAGAACTTTATTAATCTTTGGGAAGACTCCCTGAGAGAAATACAGATTTACAGAATACAGAAATAGCAGATATGTCACTTCCTGCTTGCAGACTGTACCTCATCGAGATTAAAACAAGACCCAGTAAATTTGAAAAACGTACCACTAAATTCTTTAGCCTAGCATTTTCTGTTTCAAACTATATAAATAGCCCATTATGTAAAATGATTTTAATCCCCAAAGGCCAGACGACCAGAAAAGAGGAGCTCTGTGGCTGTGTGCAGGGTAATAGTCAAATGTGAGGCCGGTGTTGTGCTCATGTGGTCCACTAGCTTTGTGGATGGCTTGCATGTCCCCAGATTCTTCACACATTTAAATATGTACAAATTAAATTTTGAACATCAAGGTTTAACCCAGGTTACAGGGATGAAATATACACAGAAGATATGCCATGTCAGTTTATGACATTTCTGCTCACAATACAAAGTTAGTGGCCCAAATTGAATGGACGTAGTGAACAGACACTTTATATACATGTACAAGTCTGTTATTTTGCATTTATAGTTGCATCACTGACTTTGGATGTGAGCTCTTATTGGCCATTAAACTGCATTATTTTCTAGTTGTATGCTTACATCCCCCACTATTTATCACTAGATGTGAAATGTTTCAACCAGAAAGGGGTGGGGCCAGCACAATTTGTGCAAAGTACCCAGGTGGGCAGACAGAAACCCAGCTCCCTATGCCTAGCATAAGTGCTGATTGACTATTAAGTCAAAGCTTGGTGTGAAACCTGCAGAGTACCAAGTCCAGACTAATCTGACTGAGATGTTTAACCACATTATCTAGGTGTGTAAATCTGACTTTGAGAAGTTTCATTTAGTACCATTTCAGTTTGATTATCATATTGGCTTCCAGTTAAGTACTGTTTTTGTCCTTGTATACTCGTAAATAAATGTGGGATAATTGATTTTATAAGCCAGCTTCCTTCTTGGCAGGTGATGACATGTACCCTATTCAGCTAGCCATGATGGATATGCCTTCTGTTTACCTAGCTAACAACTTCAAAAACAACAAATCCACAGTTTTCCACTAACACTAAGCTCTACAACTGGAGCACATGATTCAATATGGTGATCTTATTGTCATACATGAAAGCAGATGTGATCTTTGCTTACGCTACAGGTTTTTTGCTAGCGCTCTGATTACTAGCATGCTGTTTAACTTTCAGGTAAGTGCTGTTAAGACTGCTGGTCAAAGCCCAGCACAAAAACTGCACAGCATGCAGGACATCTTGTCTAAATGAGGTTTACATGCAATAGAATATAAATCTATTATCTTTGTGAGGCCAATAAGAAATTCAGTTTGTAGAATTTAGTCAGACTTATATGTTTACACCCTTTTTCAAAGTCCTGATTTAGGCCCTGTTTACACGAGAATGCTTTCACCAGAAACGGAATGCTTTTCTTTGCATTTTCAAAGACAATCCGCATTCAGAGACGCAAGAACGATTGAAAACGCTGTAGCGTGCATGCCAGGCCTGTGGATGATGATGCAGATTTGTCAAGAAACAGCCGTGTTACAACACACTTGCAAAGAAGACAAATTTTTCACACAAAAAATGGCGAGTGGATGCACAAAGATGTGGGAGTTTCTTGTCCAGACAACTTTCCGTCTGCATGGTTTTGTCTGGATAACAAACCAGGCACAGCTAACAGCACACATGTTGCTCAGTAGACAGCTGAAGTTGTTGCTCCTGGTATGCGTGTGAAGTCTTCATGTGAGCAAGTAATGTGCATGCAGTGACATCAGCATTTCACCCTGAAATGCTCTGAATATTGTCTAAATGGAGCCGAAACGATTATAATTTAAAAACTCTCAACTCTGGACCCTGGCTTCAAAAGTTTGCGGATTTAGGCACTACGGGACTGTTCTCATGTAAACAGGGCGCAAAAATGCAATGAAAACTCTCTGTTTTAGGCAGTCTGCGTTGTCGTGTGAACACCACCCAAATTGGACTCACACGGTAATTTGACTTTTTCTAACTGCATGTAAACGCACTGATTGAGAACCGAGCCGCATATTCACCTGGACAGGCTGCCCAGCCAGTTGCTGCTCATGGTGAGGGGCAGGGTATGGGGTGGGTTGTACCTGGGAGAGAGGTAGGGGGTGCATGGGGGTGTGAAAGCTACCGAGGTTAGCTTGAGGTGTGGAAGGGCCTTCCTGCTGTTGGGGGACTGCTGGGGTCATGGTCATGGTGAGTAAGGGGATATGGAGTGCCACAGTAGGCATGTGCTGAGGTGTGGACAGAGGGGTCTGAGGAGTGCCCAGAGAAGGTGCAGGGGGATAGGCAGCATGAGGAGTAAGGGGGAGGGAGGGGTGCTGGGGTGAGGGTGAGAAGCGGGAGCTGGATGGAGGAGGGCCACTGCTGCTGTAGGCACATGGCAGAGGAGCTGTGGGGAAGGAGGGGGGGTTGATGCCTCCTGTTTGAACAACAGGATATGGGGAGGGAAACTGGGGAAAAAGGAAAATAATATGAAATAAACAAAGACAAACAGTGGATTGACAAAAAGCATTCACAAAAGCCTTGTGACCCTTGACGACTGCAAAGTCTGTCCCATCTCGTATTTCTCAGCCTGTAAAAACACACCTGTGAGCTGATCTGCAGGGGCAGCAGTGGGGGAGGAGCACCAGACGCTGACTGTGGAAAACCTGTCACTATTTCAGGAGGACTCAGGTGACATGTGGTCTGATTAACAGGAATAATCTAAAGAAAGACATCAAATACAACATAATCATTTTGATTAGAAAATATTTATCTTAAAACTAATGCACCGATGAATTAAACAAAAAAGATCATTACAACAAAGAGCCACAGTAATAAAGTGAGCTGCAGGGCAGGTGATGTGACTGAATTTTCCAGGAGTGGGTCTTTCCTTGGCTTTAAGTGACTTTTCAACTTGATTACCTTTGCAAGTTCTTTATAAATTTCTTAGAGTAAATAACACATTTAATCAGCAATATCTTGAACTGGTAGAGCTTAAGCACCTAAAAAGTTCAGTAACAAATAATCCAATTAGTACCAGTATCTGCAGGACAATGCTTAATTGGAAATCAAAAGAAACCACCCAAACTATTAAAAACATAAGTTATAGTGTTATAAGTCAGGGTTGTCACAGCTATCCTAGGACTTAGGAACTTTTGTTCTCATTTATTTATCTTTATTTAATTCTTCTGGTATCTATTTACCTGCTTTTTGCCTTGGTTATATTGTCTGTGTCTTTTTTCAACATTCTATAAAATCATGTTAAAATCATGGAGACATGGTTTGGACAATCTGCTGAAATTGAATCGAGCATCAGAATGGGGTAGAAAGGTGACTTAACTGAATCTGAGCATGGCGTGGTTGTAGGTGCTAGCCAAGCTCGTCTGAGTATTTCAAAAACTGCTGAACTACCTTTTTCACAAACAACCATCTCAAAGTTTTCTACAGAGGATGGTCTACAAAAGAGGAAATATGCAGTGAGCAACAGTTCTCTGTGTGTAAGTAATCCAGTTCTTTTACTCAACTACTGAGGTGTGTGTTTAATTATTTACAACTAATTATATTGCCAATTTGTTGCATTGAAACTGGAAAAACTACCATAGGTAGATGACACACAAGGGACGTGTGTGCATGATACAGGAACAACAACACATCCACAGGCAATTTTAAGTAAATACTTGAGGTATGAATTAATGATAAATACTTTTGTGTAGTCAACTTAATTGTTTTTAAGTAAAATAAATGGTTAGCCTAGGTACTGAAAAGTCACCAACAGTCAGGAAAAACTCACGTATGAACTGAACTGTGATGAATTATTATTATAATTAGAATAATTAGAGGTCAGGATTTACCTGGGGCAAGACAGCAGGTGGTTGGTGCTGGAGATGATGCTTGTAGGAAAAGAGAGGGAAAAAAAAGACATGAAAATCCATTTGCATTGAGAAAAAAAAAGACATTTATAAATACAGAGTACATGATCGAACAACTGGGATTGACTGCCAACTGGTTCAGTGTGTACGCAGCCTCTCGCCCAATTACAGCTTGGTTAGGCTAAAGCATCCCCCGTGACCCCAACAGAGATAAGTCGTATACAAAATGAATGAATGAAAGAATAATCAAACAATTTATAAGAGTTTAGATGAACCTTTAACAAACACATGTCATTCGTACAGGAGTGATGCCTCTATACTGAATCTGAATTCCCTGTAGATTGCATATAAGAGCTGGCTATATGTTTGTCCTGCAATAATGAATTTCCATAACATCATGAGTATGTTTAAAAGCCAAACAAGGCTTGTGAAGCATAAGTAACTAGGCAGCTGTCAGGCCTTAATAGAATAATCTCATACTGTACACATGCTGAGCTATAACACATTCCAGACGAACTAAGTCACTGGACACAATGAAAACTGTTTAGTTTGGATCAGTCAGCAATCCAAACACGCTTATGTTAACATGGCAGGAAAATCTGATGGGGCAGCGAGGGGTCAGGCTGACAATTTGTTCCTTCACTTTCTGCTATTATCTCTCCCCATAGAACTGGTTAAAACACAGCTAAATAGGAAAATCCGAGTTTGTAATATATATGAGCATATTTTGAAAAAAGACATTCACAAGATAATACGTTTAAATGTTTGAGCAGCACAGTTATTTTGCATATATTTTTTACTGTATAGCATATTTCAAGTTAATTATGAAGAATATTGTCACATATACAATGGGATTTATTTTTGTATTTGAAATGTAAATAGTCATGCTATTTAGACTGGGGCTGGGAGGGGCTTGTAAGCATGTCAAAATCCATTATCAAAGATGAAACTTAGGGGAGGAACATAACATATACTCCTCCAAAAAAAGTTTTGAAACATGATTCTGGCCAATTATTAAACCCCTTTAATAATGCCAGTTGGCATTGTATTTTATATAGTTGGAAAGCCTGAATTGTCATCTTTCAAAGTACAATGGTGTTGATGCTTGTTGAAATAAGCAATACCCACAAAAATATGCCAAAATCTCCTGGGACTACAAGCTGGTGTTCTGGTATGCAGAGTAGAATCATTTTGTTTTGGCCTCAGCCCTGGTACCATTTCCAAACTTAGGACCAAGTTCTGTGAGTGTGGTGAAGTCAAAGGCAGATTGAGTGGTGGTCTTCCCAGTAAGACAGTAACCATAAGAAGACTGGTTACTTTACTGTGAAACCATAGTTTTTCCTCAAGGGGAAGAGGGGAATTTGGTACATTTTTTTCTGGGCGCTACCCACATGTTTAGCTGTGTTTCTCATTCCACGCAGGCACAATACTCGTTGTACAGGTGACCAATCAGGCTTTTCAGTGATAGAAAATACAATACTAACTAGTATTATCAAGTGGGAGAAAAAATAATCAACTAACATAACATGTACAAACATTAGGGTCTAGTGTATACATGTGGAAAAGAGTTGAATCTGTGACCTAATACAGTATATTTCCTTTTTGTCACTTTTTTTTTCAAAAAAATCAGTCTATGTTTATACAGAACCTTTTTTGTGTATATGTTGATATTGTGAAGCTTTGCTTTAAATAAAAATGTCTGTGTCATTCTGGCCATTTGGATTTCAGTCTGACTTCTGCCCTCTAATTTTCTAACTGACAAAATCAGAATGTTCACTATGTATTGCTACTCAGCTAAAAAAAATGTCAAGGGAGAATTTTTGGTCCTTATCACTCAGCCCTTGGTCACAGCTTGCTGCAGTTGGATGCATGCAGTACCTGCTCCTGGCCAGGCTGAACACTGAGCTGTGTCTGAAGAGTGGGGGCTGCAGCTGGAAAGCTCTGTGCTGGCTGTCTGCTCTGGTGCAGAGCAGGGGCCGGTGTCGCTGGAGCAGAGGCAGTCTGTCAGATGCACATTAAAGAAACAATAGGTCATAATCATGGGTGGCTTAGGGTTGGAAATACACAAGGTTAAAATGTTCAGTGTGTGAGACAGAGCATGGGGAGGCAAGAGCAAGAATGCAGAAATGTTGGCAAGCTACTTCAAGGTGAGCTAATAAGATAAGAGCAAAGTTTTGTATTAATCTTGCATGGGCAGAAGTGCCAGCACTGAGCTGACACCACATTTTGTATGCTGCCACTTTATCCTGGGAGGTACATCTGAAATCATCTAAGAGCTCCTGTGAGGAGTTCTGACACTAACACTGATACTTCCTTATGACTGAAAAGGACAATGACACCATCACTGACAAGACCGATCATTCATTTCCAGAGGTACTATTTTTAGGTTTATTACATTCCCCAAGGAGGACATGTTTTTGCCAGAGTTCATGCATTTGATTATGTGTGAGCAGGATCACTCACAAAGTTCCCAGTGGATTTGGATACATTTTCAGAGAATGTTGGTCATGGTACCAGGAGGAAGTAATTAGATTAAATATAGATGTGGATCTAGGAGTTTTTTTTATTATTTTTTTATAATTGCCGTAACTTTCTCTATTTTTTCAAATGACTCAAAAAGTTCTCAGTGCATTTTGAAGACATTTTTAGGGAATGCTGGCTGGTGAACAATCACCAGCTGCATATGCTTTTAAAATGCTGTTTGCTTCTGCCCATTCCTAAGCTCTTTCTATTGGCTGTTGCCCAGATGGACAGGTAAAATATATGAAACTGTCCATCTGGTATGTCAGGCTAGTAAAAGGCACCGTCATTATTAAACTAATTATTTTCAATATTCAGCAAGAATGTGTTCTTTAATAATTATGCCACACAGAGATAAAATGTTTGATTATTTTCAGGATCAGGGCTCATTAAACCTCTGCCAAGAAACAGGTTAGTGACGTACCAGTGTAGAGTCCACAGAGAGCTTGCAATGTGCTCTTTTGTGGGGCTTTCCTTAAGGTGTTCACTTTTCTTGTTGCTCTCTGTATGCTTGAGTACATATTACTCCTAAAGTACATCTTGTTTGTGTAGCGAGAAGCA
This sequence comes from Scarus forsteni, assembly GCA_036419115.1. Taxonomy (NCBI): domain Eukaryota; kingdom Metazoa; phylum Chordata; class Actinopteri; order Labriformes; family Labridae; genus Scarus; species Scarus forsteni. Next base: position 31,762,302 of record JAZDUH010000152.1, read on the forward strand.
CTCTGTGGCATGCTCAAGCATTGGCAAACTTCCCTTACCATGGCACACATGGGGGATATGGGCTTTGGCATGGCATGCTTACTCACGCATGAGCACAAACACAGGTAACAGAGCAAGCTCCTGGGCTGTGGAGATCTGATTAATTGTAAGGTAAAAACTCCAGGGCAAAAACCTTTATCATTTCAGTTCACAAAGGTCCTCTGAAAATAAATATATATATGTGCACTGCATCTGTCCATTACTTTTCTTTTTTTCTCATCACATCTAGACTTGACTACTGCAATAGCTTTCTTTATGGTTCATCATCTGAAGTTCTAAATAAAGTTTGAAACCTCCAAAACTCTGCTGCCTGTCTCCTTACCCACCTTCAATCCAGTGATCATATCACCCTATAACCCTTCCAAATCTCCACTAGCTCCCTGTCCCATACTGCAACATACAGTTCAAGATCCTCCTCACCCACTAAGTCCTCAACCACCAGGTCCCCTTCTACCTCCCTGACCTCCACCATCACACTCCTGTCCATAACCTCTGGTCGTCTAACCCAAACCTCCTCACTCCACCCCTGAGAACCAAGAACTGAACCTGGGGGCCAGAGCTCTATTCACTGCTATCCTCCCTCTGGAACTCTCTTCCCCTCACATACAAGACTTCTGTGACCAAACCACTTTTAAATCATCCATGAAGACTCACCTTTTTAAACAAGCTATTAATGTGTGAATGTCCTGATTATGTGTGTGGGACCATTTGCATGCATGTGTGTGTATATGTAGTTGCACACCATACTGATTGCTATGTGTCCATTAAAGCTGTTTCTGATCTTTTTATGCTATTTCTCTATAACATTGTATCTTTTGTAAAGTGTACAGTGTCTGTGAATTTTTGAAAATTGCTTAATAGATAAAATGTATGACTGTTATTATTATTATTATGAATATTATTAGCTGTTCACATAAGGAATGTATTGCCAATGTAGTTGTAACAAAGTAATTTGTGAAAATAATAGCCATGGAATTAACTTTTTTGCATATGAGTCTGTGGTAGAAATCATGGCCTTAAATCAGGATTTGTGTTCATCATCACTAAGTTCAACCCCTAGGAAAGGACTCACATGGCTCGAGGCGATGGGATTTTCAAATTTCTGGTAATATAAAGCAGGTCAGATTTAAGGTTGAGTCTTTCAAGTCTAGACAGACAAAAAAAATCCGGTTATGTAAAAAAAATCCTGCAGACTCCTCTGTTAAAAAAAGATAAATTTAATCATATCTCTGAACGGTCTGAAACATATAACTTTCTTAAACTGTCTCGTTGTGTCACCAACCTTTGGTCCCAACTGGGCTCAGGGCATTAACAGAATTTAAACCTTTATCTTGGATTAAGAAGGAGCAGGGTCTTGCTAGTAGGCTGCTTTTGTCACTGGCGAAGCAAAGCAGCTGGCAGAATATATAAAAGCTGCTACAGCGGGACTGAGCATACATGAAGCCTTGGTCTCTGACATACCGGTGGGTCTTGGCTGCTCTCACTGTTATGTGGGAACAACAGCAAATTCCTCTCAACATCTGGACTGCGGAAGAGTGGAGCATCCAAGCTATGAGTCTTGTCTATGTGCTGAAAAACTAAGGAAGTTTTACCGCCATCTTTTCTGTGGCCGTGCACTGAATGAGCAGAAAGAGATGGGGAACTGATCCTGCGATTGACGATGCAATGTAGGCAATGGTTGAGAAGAGTGAGATCTCCACTTTCATACAACTGGGAGGAAGGCAAACCAAGAGAAACAGTGTCTAGATTAGATCTGGTCGAATGATGAGGTGTAGGTGTGCTTTGCTTGGAGACTGAAGAAAACTGTGCAGTGGTGGAAAAGGAGCGTGAATGCGTGTGTCTCAAAGTTGCACCTCCTTTTGTCCTGTCCCTTGAGAGAAGAGACACACAAGCTTTGCAGCAGCGACGGGGCTCAAAGGAGGGTTGTAAATTCTCAGGAAGGAGAGGTGAATCGAAATTACTTGCTGAGTCATGATGAGAGTGTTGATTTGGGAGCTGGGGAGGAGATAATAAAGATGGTGTCTGGGAAGAGCAAGAGGACAGGCAGCCTGCAGCATGCTGTGATCTCTCTTTGTTTTTCATTAAAGCTGTATTCTGTGATGGGTGCTGACAGGATTTTGGTGTCATTGTTTGTGGAAGGGAAGGTTTCCTACAACGTAAGATCTCAACCAGGGAGGAGCCCTCAGGCCTGACACACACTCTGCACTCAGAGATGAGCAGACTGTCATGGCAAACAAAGGGTTCACTGTTGTGACGCTGGATGGGGTTTATTCCAAAGAAGAAAATGAGGACACTGTTTTAGAAAGCAAGTCAAAAAAAGGCAGAATAATGTAAAACAAGGGATCTGTTTGTACTCACTGTTTGAGAATGAAAAGGCCCTGGATGCAGCTGTGATGCCAGTTGTTGATGGGCCCTGGGATGCACCTGACCTGTGGGTTGCTGGTAGGCTCCTTGGTGTAATTGAGTGGACACGTGTGAGTAGTTTTCCTGTGGGGCCTGTGCTGTGGGTTGCTGGTAGGTCCCTTGGTGCAGCTGAGAGTCAGCCAGTGCGGGAGGACTGCAGACTGTTTGAGCTGAAGAGATAGGCTCTGGAAGGGACTGGTAGGAGCCGTTTTGCTGATTGTTTAGATCGTCCAGTTGCATGGCAGAGCTCACCCCGCTGTCAGCTGTAACAAAAAAGAGGCTCAAACATTATCATTCACTATGATGCCCTCTGTAGGGAGGACAAAGGACAAGGGGAGAAGGGAAAAAACATGTCATTAAAATTAAAAGCTATCTGATGCCTCATTTTGGCTTGAGCCTACTTTAGACCAAAGATTTACAACACATCAAGACTGTTTTAGAAAGTTGCTGGGGACATTTGCAAATGTGTGACCAAGCCAAGAGTGAGGGTGTTGCTGCAGTTCAATCTGTCGAGCTGTCAGCATACTCTTTCAACAGCCAATCAGCATGCAAGGCCAAAAAAGTAAGTCAGCTGGTTATGCAAGGTAGTGTTGCAAACTGTGACTTGGTTGCAATGGGGCAGTGTGGTACAGAGAAGAGGGAAGATTAAGGATCCTATTTTTATACTCTGAAGAGTGTTCTGAAAGTGTTTGGCACACAGCAGGTTGGGGTGTGCTGGTCTATACCAGGGACTCTCAATTAGTGGGTTGTGACCCAAAAGTGGGTAAATGACCCATTTTCAATGAATCGCAGCCTTTACCTTGGCAAAAATATGTGTTAGAGGAAAAATCCTGTGCTTTTATTTTGAAGGGGATTTTTTCAGGCAGTGGAGTGCTGTGTATTCCTTATCAATAGGTGGCGATAATGCCCTGTAATGCTACCTGACACCTATTTAACAGTACAGTGTCTGTTATATATCATAAGTTGTACAGTAAGTTGGTACTCAGCTAAAGCTTCATCTTTTTGAGTCTTTTTGAAACTGCTTGTCAAGAACTGTACATTTTATGTTTGTGCATTAAGTTCTGTTGAGTTTGTTAAAAAAGCTGAAGTTACTGAAGTAAGCTGTAACAGCCTCATGATCAATGGCTTATTTAGTGCTACTGATTGAATATTTTTATACAGAGCTGTACATTGTGTATCCACTGTTACAGGTTTATCACAATTACAGATATATTTATATTTTTGAAACCTTGTGTCCCAAGATGCACTTTTAGGCTGTAATAAAAATACAGCTAGTTAAATGTAAAATGGGTATTTATCTCTGTAGCATTGCCACATGCTGGTCATTTTGGTCTCTTATGAAATTTATTTTGTGTGGAATTACTGTGGTATCTTGTACAATCTCAGGCTCACACTGCATGATCTTTTCATTAAATATATTTCAGAAGTTGAAAACGTTCCTCATTTGGGTCATAGTTTGTCTTTAAGATGGACCGACCATCTTTTGTGATGGTTGGTCCTGAAGACTGACCAGTTGAAACCACTGGTCTGGACTGTACTAGTCAGATTCTGGTGCAAAGCGGACAAAGGGGGCAATGGATTTATTACCTTGATAATGTAGAGGTAAGTTTTAATACCTCTCTGCAAAATAATCAGTGACATTCTTATGCATACAAATATTAGAAATAAACTACCTTCTGTTTAATTATCATTGACTTTTGTTTATTTCTTGGTGTATAATGCACACTGAGGAGCACTTGGAAGAAAACACGCACACTGCCTCTCAGCTTTCTTTCTTATCTAAACCCATGCTCTGATATTAAATTCTGAAGAAGGTGAGCTACTTTGCATGGACTCACCTTTTTCAGAATCACCTTCTGCATGGACATGGATATTTATGGAGTTTGGACTTCATTCCAAACTCCATAAATATGCAGCTATTTTAAAGCTGTTTCAAATACCAGTCACCTGACCCACCAGATTAACCACTTCACACATCCAGGGGTTATGTTTCATACCCATCTGGGCAATATCCCGTCCAAAGTATTTGGGTAGGCTTAAACCTTTAAAAGACACCTTGAAGTTGATTGAGCAAACGTTCTGTCTGTCATATTCACTACAGGCCAATCAGAAGTTTGCAGTCACTTGTCACTTCCAACAACTAAGCCTTGCCCATAGCTATTGCATGTTTCTGGTAAAGTTACACCGATTGACTGAGTCATTTTGTGAGTGCAAACAAATGTATCAGCTTTGCAAGATAGATCTGCCAGAGGACAAACAAGGAATGTGGCAAATCCAGCCACTTTGCAGGGCTGAATTACTGGTGGAAATGGTATAAAATAAACATTTCTAATGTTGGCAAGAGTGATGAATATCAATGCAAAGTATAATTACTGTTACTTCACTGATACATCTCTAGGTTAGATGAACACCCACTGGTATCAAAGTGCTACTTAGGAAAATTAAAAATGAAGCACAGTTCAATTTTCCAAAGTAGTCATTGCTTTGGAAATAATACAGTGCTGCAAAACTTGTTAAACATTTCAGAGGTTTCAGGTTTAAGAGTCAAGTCATCTTTTGCAGATCTTTGGTCTAAACTGGGCTTGATAGAAACTTCAGCTTCCCTTCTGTGTTTACCTCACATATTCATTTTAATCATCTGACTGACTGGCCTTATTTGACCAGAGGTTATTTTTTGAGTGATAAATACAACTTGTGTGTGTTTTGAATTGCAGCATCTTACACGTGGTGGATATGGTGGCTGGCACGGTGCAGATCAGAGTCTGCTGCTCAATCTCTTGATCCTCATAATCCGTTGTAGATAGCGTGGCACCCTCTGGCACACCTGAGCCAGGAACCTGCAGGAGGTTCTGCTGTGTTTTCTTCCCAGCTGACTCGCCATTTCCTGACGGGACAGTGCGTTCCCTCCTCCATTTGATTAGTGCCACACGGTCCCGAATGGATTTTCCAACAATCTTCACGTCACTGTCCAGGAAAAAGCCAGACTCCACCTACAGATCACAGATAAGTCAAGTCATTAACTAACATGCTTGCATAGAGGATTGTTTTTAGCCTGGCCTAAACTATAGAAAAGTGTCTGTGCTTTTTCAAAGATCAGCAGATCACTTGCTGTAGTTTCAATCAATACAGTTATTGCCTCAAGTATGCCATCACAGACATGAATACTGACCAACTCTCAGCTACTCTCAGTACACCCAATTACAAGGAGAGCTAGAGGTTGATTTAATGGTAGACAGCTGCATTGGTAGAAGATGGTTAGTCTGTGTAACCTAAGCAGCAGAAAAAATGACACTGAGAATAATGAAGCGGCAACCTGAGACTGATAATTGAGACTATACTGAATGTAAAGTCCTAAGAAATGCATGGGGAATACAATATAGAATTGCAATACGGTGATCAATACCCTTAATTTAAAGGTAATGTCAATAATTACAGGGAGAACGAGTGGTTAACTGTCATTGCGGCAAAAGGTAGACATATTTAACAATACTCTATTAAAAACCAAGGAGGAGTAAACTACAGGCATCAAATATTTCTGGGAGATATTATGTATTAACAAGAAAACATTGCTGATACTAAACAGCCAGATATAGCCTCTCTTCCTCTTAACTCTCCAAGTAAATCCACCTTTTAAAATGCTCATCATGACAACTGAAGAACTAGGTGTAGGACAAAGGTTGTTTCTTAAGCCTACTTTAGAATCCATTTAGCTGGTGCAACAAGAACGACCATGTAGCTTATGAGCTTTTAATACCATAAAATAAAAATAACTGTGGACAGTTGTCGATGTTGTATATAAAGCTTTTGTTTGACTGATGACTGAAATCAAATGGATTATGGAAGCAATGGAAGCAGAAGGCAGACATTGCTCATATTCTGCATTTTTTAGAAGGTTGGATTCTTCTTTTTTAAGCTCAACATTTTTTTGGCAGCTTTATGTAGCTTTCTCTTTTTTGTGCCTGAATGTGGCAATGAACCATCTGCATCTTGCCTCTTGGGGCTCTAATTTCGTAGACCAGGCGCAAGCGCAGGCGCACCTGCCCTGCGCCGGTCTTGGCCGTGCGCACAGGGTGTGACCGGCGCACTTTGCAAGTTTCCTGCAGTGCTAAGAGAGGCGCACTCAAGGCGCAGGAGGAGCGCAGAGGGGCGCAGAGGAGCGCATCCACGCCCACGTCTCTGCCCCTCGGCGCAAATGCCAGAGTAGAAGGTGAAAAGCCGTGAGTGGGTTTAACAGCCGATCGCTGTCTTCACCAATCAAATGACCGCCTCTCCTTGCCTTTAAATGCGCTGCGGGCGAGGCAAAGCGTCCGATTGGTCTGAATGATCCCCGCTGCTCTGACCGTCTCCGCTGGAGAATGATCTCCAGCGGAGACGGTCAGAGCTGCTGTCACTTCAGCAGCTGGGAGAACAGACTGGCCGTCGGGGCGCGCATCTGAGGCCACGCGTCACCGTGTGGGCCAGCTCCCGGGACAGATGTAATCTGTTCCTTTGTCATTATAGGAGTACAAAATTAAGAGACAGTTACACTGCAGCAGGCTTATCCATTCATAATACTTTTGATCCACCTGCTTTCCTGGTTTGTCATCGCCAAATAGTAGAGCTTTTAGTGATATACTGTATACTCTCCCGTTGTCTCCGCCTCATCCTCCTTACAATAATGTACTCCATCTTTTTAGATCACGTTAAAAACAAAGACTAAAACAGACGAATATGGGAAATCACAGGTAAATCCTGAGAGACATACATTTATGTTCTCTCTTATTTTCTTCGTCTTTTTTCTCCCTCTTTTCTTTGAATTTCATGAAATGAGAGAAGCCAGATATATACTCAATATCAGATGTTAAGGCTGTTTATTTTTGACTTGTAAGATGTGCATCAAACTTCAGCTGCCGTCAGGTTAAGATTCCATTATGACAAACGGCTTTAATCCGACATCTGATGTGACGGGACAGTTGATGTAGATACAAATGTATATGCTGGTTCAGACGGTTATATTAAATAGTGATTGCTGTGATTGTTTATTGGTTTAAAATGTGCCTGACGCTCTGGAAACCTGCCACTGAGGCTTTGTTGACTTGTGCGCACATGTGCACCTGTCACCAAATTACAGCTGCGGAGGGTGCGCTTCGCCTTGCGCCGAGAATAGACCAGGTTGGAGCAGGGGAGCTTTCAGCGCACTTTCTGCACTGTTTTTGGCACTGTGCCAACATGAATCTGCCAACATCTCCCCCTGGTGCGCCGTCACACCCATCTCTTCGCAGACGGTCTACCAAATTGGCAGCGCACGGCGGTGCGCCGGACGAAATTAACACTGCGCGGGGTGCGCCAGGCTTGCACCCCCTGCGCTGCGCCACGAAATTTGAGCCCTTGGCCTCACATGAAGCAGATATACTGAGAACTGGACACAACTAAGCCTTCCTGAAGTCTGACTGGTCACCAAAATTGTGGCTTTCATAAACTAAGAGTAAGGTTTGGTCAAAGTGGTCTGATCATACACGTATCACTCTGTATGTTGATTAAAAAAGTTTGGACATCCCTGCCCATAATGTTGGCACAGTGGTAGTCTTTCAGGGCAGCATCCCACAGACAGGTGTTTAGAAAGGGCAACCCCTTTAAAATATTTGGGTGACTTGAAAATAATTCTGTCAGCTACAATCATTACAAACACATCCAAGTTATAAAAAGATTTGTGGTCACCTCTTGTTTTTGGCACAGCTAAATCCAGCCCCCTCCCCATCCTCACAGCTGACAGATCTGGTCAATTAAAGCGCTTAGATATTAACCCCCTAATGAATGCTAAAGAGCCAAATTACTCAATACTCAATAAACATATTATATTACTATAATTATTACTACATCTCAAGGGGATTAAATGACTTTACTTTTAAGTTACTATTTTTCTTCAAAAAAAACCCTAACTGATCTGCAACCAGCTTGAAATGAAGCTTACAACAAACAACACTGTTTTTCATCCATCTCAGACACAAGCTTAAACTGAAAGTAAAACTAAAACAAAAAAAATAGGTCACTGGCAGGACTTCGGCTCTTATCCTTCATGCTGTGTAGAACTATGTAGCGTTTTGCTGCAAGTACATGCCATATACTTTAGTACATGAACGATCATTAAAGGCCTACTTAGTAAATTTAGCCACTTCCACCAGACACCTTGTTGAAACAGTCAATAAAAAAATAGTCAGTCTGGTCTTGAGGTCCTTTCTCTTTTACTAAAATGCAGAAGTTCAAATCAGATTTTTGGTATTCTGTAAAATTGAGGATTTAGGTCCACTAACTGTATTTTTTTCTCCCCAACAGTTGAACATATCACTTAAATTTCAGCTTCATAGCCTATTTTGCAAGTTGTGTGGCAGCACTTTTATTTCACCTGATATGGGCGTTTTGTTTAATGTTCCTGGGTTTGCTCAATGCATGCCTAAATTCAAGGACATTTTAATAGGAATATGTAAAAACAGAGGAAAGAGATCATGCTGTGACAGCTCACGACCTGAAAATTGCTCACTGAGAAAAAAACCTGCAGAATCTGCATCTCTTCCTTCATTTATGGACGTATATATTGGTGGATAAATGTCTCACCTGTATGCCTGATTTTGATTGCTTGGTAAGAAAGAGGTGACATTTCAGAGAACCTCAGCGTTTCAAAAGAACTTCTGTATTTCCTCCTAAGAGCGCTGTTAGGAGAGCTTCAAAAAATAGCTGATGCCAGGGGCAGCTGGTGCTTTGTATGCTGATTGCAGAACACACCAAACTGTTTTGGGTTAGTGAAGAAATGATCTGCAGCAGGATAATGAAATGCCACCAGTGGGTGGTGGATGCAGGCCCTAAGGGTGTGGCAGCTGTAAGTGAAAGGTGGGTGCTGATAGATGTCTATTGGATTTCACTGAAACCCTTAAATGTCCCTTGTGCACATTGTGGACATGGCATATATCATTTATCTATAAACAAAAGGGCATCTTTAGTGGCCCTGTGTCCACTTTTTGGATGTTTTGAAACCCATCATACCCACAGTTTTTAGATTGATGACCATTGCACCATAAAACAATGGATGTACAGTTTCAAACATTTAATCAGTACACCAGGATTCAAATTTGTCACTTATGCCACTTTTTTTAAGTGTTGCACCATTTTTCCTCTGAAGCCCATGTGGGCAAATAGACAGTGTAGAGGCCTCAGCAGATCATTATAATAAATGAGTGCCGCTAAAATGGTCTGTGGATGTAGACATGAATTTTAGAGAGAACAAAATATGTAAGGAGAAATTTGTGTTTAAATGTGTGTGTATATTTTCTGATTTGGATACCATGTTCTAACGATCAACAGTTCTGGGTCATGGGGCGAAATGCTATTGGAGCTGTGGCACTTAGGTTATCCCATTGACTGGCAGCTACAAGGGTTAAATATGCGGTCATTTTAAGAAAAACTGTTACTTGTGTAAATATATATATATATATATATATATATATATATATATATATATATATATATATCTATATCTATATATCTATATATATATATATATATATATATATATATATATATATTAGTGCTGTCAGGCGATTAAAAAAATTAATCTAATTAATTACAGGATTTGTAATTAATTAATCTAATTAATCGCATTTTAATCTCATATTTGCTTAAAGTCCCCACCTAAAGAATTTGAATTCTAGGATATTATAAAATTGTAGTGGATGATAAATCAAATGAATACACTAAAAAGAGAAGATTGTAAATCTACATTTTTATTGGTAATTGAATAAAACCTAAGTCAGGGCAACTTGTCCAGAAAATTCTAAGCTCAATCAGGCAACTCAAATTACACTTTAAGTGTGTTTCATAAATCAAATTCAAAATAAGAAAAAGGTCAAGGACATCCAGCAAACCAATTAGGCCTGGTGGATTATTAAAGAATGCAGTACAAATATACATAAATCAATTCAAAAATAAAATAAAGCAGAGTTTCAAATAGGCTATTCCTGTTGTCACCTGGGCTTTGTTTGGTTTGACTAGAGACGCATGTGTGAAGTGGTGTGCCACTGCCATGTACGGGTCCTCCAGCTGGCCAATATCAAAATGTTTGTGTGCTATGATTAATCGCGATTAATTTTTTTAGTGCATTAATTTTCGTTGTAATTAATTAATCTAATTAATGCACTAAAGTGACAGCCCTAATATGTATATATATATATATATATATATATATATATATGTATATGTATATATACATATATATATATATATATATATACACATATATACATATACATATATATATATATATATATATATATATATATATATATATATATATATACACCAGGTTGGTACTGAAAGGATTAACATTGAACAATTAAACATATGGTGGGCTTTGGGTTGTCTGTGGCAGTGAAATGGTTAAAAAAAAATACAACTGGACAGGACTGGAGTTGGGTGAAGACATTAGCTAAATTGACTTAAAATTGTAAACAATTTTTGTGCCCTTTCAAACAATGGGTCTTGTGTTGCACAGTTTTAGGGGTGTCTTCTTGAGTTGACAAACCTGACTGATCATACCATCATCAGTTTAACATGGTCTCTTCTGGCTCCTCTGACACCAAAAGAAAACAAAATGCAGCAAACTAAGTGAATCATTATAGTTTCTATACCTTCTCTCATCAAGATGTTCTGACATTCCCCAGGACAATCTAGGCATTAAATAACTCTGTCTAAACAAAAAAGCAATGTCACTATCCCCTATTTCAAAGTTGTCTTGCCGCCAGCTTAAGAGGAGGACACTTCAAAAAGCAGCAGTGTTGTTGCTATGGTTACCAGAGACTTAATATTCCTTATGCAGTGAATTGGGACATGTTTTGAAGTGTCGATGGGTTTATTAGGCATCTATGGACAAATTCTACACAAGTAATTTCTAAGACTGGATAAAAAAGCTGCATCCATGTGAGACAAAACTATGACGTGTTCATATGAAAGTAAAAGCTAAAAAGAGAACATGTATATTTACTCAAAACAAAGATTCTCTGAGTGACTCACTTTAATTATTCACTCACCATTTCCTGAGCTACAACCTCAGGGACCTCGCTCACCAAGTCAAAGGTAAACTCAATGGCACCAGTGTCCTTGTACTTTCCCTTCAGCTTTTTAGGATCTTCAACCCACAGCTTCAGAGCAATGGAGTTTTTCTTCCCATCGTCCTCTTCATTGAGCTCCACCCTCACACCTGTATCCTCTGCAAAGAATGCATGATTTAGGAGATCCTTGATGGAGTACCTGCAGGAAACACAAAGCATCAGTTTCTGTCCCATCTCTCACCAAAGGCCACTATGACAGGACACTAATGATGCACAACACACAGAAACAACAACCATGCCAGAACCAAATACTGGTGTTAACGTCACAGTGCAGGAACAAAAACAAACAGTGTGGAGGTAAGGCTGAATCTCTAACAACGAGCAATGTATGTCACCAACTCAGACAATTAAGAAAGTCCTGATCTGCTTACCTTTCTTCCCATCTGTGGCAGATACATTCCCCGATTATTTCCTTAATTTCAGGGTCACTGATTTTATTGTAGCTTGCAGGTTTCACACCCTGTAAAAGAAATCAACAAAAGCATGTCGCAACTTCAAATCAAATGTACTGAGAGCAATACTGTGATGAAGTGATACAAAAAGAGCAGCTTAAAATTCTGATAGATTATTCAAGGTATGAAAAAGTCCTCTGGAGAAATTGGCAACGGCACTATTGTAGGTATCAAACAACATTTAAGACAGGGTGAGACTACATGATTTAAGTACAATTATAGCCTGACCTGACAAGTCACAGGGTTTCTAAACACATCAACAGCAAAAATCAGCTATTTCATCACATGTAGGTACAATCAAAACTTCATTTGGAATGCCTATTGGCTTCCTCACAGAGAGTCTAGCATGTGTTGTCTTTGTCCTGCCTTTCTTTCAATATTAAAACCCCCATTAGCACCAGCTAAAGCATCAGCGATTGCACCTGAGGAACAACACCAAATGCATACACACTGCACAAACAACATTACACAAAAAAAGCTCCACACAAAGATTCAACAGAATACATTCAGAAGACAACAGAAATGTCTCTTTAGTAATTCAGTAAAGACATTTACAAGTTACCTCTCTGACCACCTGTCTTAACGAGCCTTAATTCTAGAGAATACATTTCACACTAAACAGATTACAATTTTCCAATATTTTAATAACCACGTTGTTCACTGAATTTATGGTTATGGTTCATTAAAGCCATGGTCTACGATTTGGAAGCTTTGTACGTCTTAATAACACCGTTTATAAGGCTGTTATGGTCCTATGGTCCCATCTACACAGTATAAAGACCAAAAAGAACGAAAAAAATCCATTCAGTATATACGCTGCAAAGCTGCATACTAGCTGACCAATCAAGCCTAGAAGCCTGCAAGGTTCAATTGGTCCGTGAGTTGGTCCGTGAGTCCATCAATCCCTGTCTGCCCCTCACTCGCTGGCGTCATGCGTAGTGCGTCATCATGGCCTCCTCCCTCTACCTCCGGTGGCCCGTGAGCAGGTCCAATTGAAACAGTTGTGCTGTGTGTTACAAGGGGATGTCTGTCGTGTTTGATACTTTCAGTTGAGCTGAGCTGTTTTTGATTGAGTTTGCTGCTGATATATTATGCTAGTCGCTCGTAGCTCAGTCCGAGGGGGCTTATATGAGGCGCCACGAGCTGGGGGCGGGATCTTGAAACACGGAGGGGAGAGGTGAGGGAAGGGGGGGGCAGGCTGCGGTTTCAAATCGTAGACCACAGCTTTAAATACAAAAATATTCTCTTTTCACAAGACTTTGAACATGTGTTTATTGGTTTCCTGAGACACATGTACGAGTAAAGAATTCCACGCAAGCATTGCTCAACACAGGTTATCTGTCTGTATTAAGCCTGTTCTCACCCTTAAAAGTATGAACCTGTCTTCTACAGCCTCTTCTTTGATATAGATACAAAGCAAACTGAGAGAGCAGCCCTCCATATAACAGCTTTGGTAGTTGTGACACAAGTACACTTCCTTCCCATTTCCTCATGTCAGGGAGCATTGTCCAATTAGAGCACAGAGCACACTGTGTACAGGACAATCACAGATGTCAACAAAATAAAGTTGTTGCTGCAGGACAGAACTATGTGAAAGAGGAAAAGTTGATCAAGCTCTAAAAAAATGACATCTGTGACTTTATGATGTGCTGCAGAGAAACTACAACAAAAGACTGAAAAAAAAAGAACTGTTGAAAAGAAACAGTAGATGCACTGAACATTGTGAAAGTATTTAGCATCATAACATATGCTAATATGCTAACATTTGATGCCATATGCTAATATGAGTTCCTTTTATAAATCACTGTTGGTGCTAGGGATGGGACGATACACTTAAACTCACGATACGCTGCACCTCGATATGCCTGGGTCACGATACGATACGTCACAATACAATATCAAAAAAATAAAAAATAAAAAATATTACTGTTATTACCACTTATTTGTTTTTGTTTGAGTTGCACACAGGAAAACACAAGTACGGTGGCCTAACAGGCCAAACACAAACAATAACACTCTCTCTAACCCTAGAGAGGTTAGAGAGAGTGTATGCTAACGGGCGGTAGGCTCGTTTTCGCCGTCTTCGTCTTTTTTAATGAGAAAACCAAAATACTGCCAGACAGATGACTTGTATCCACGTGGAGCGTCCCTTAATTTCAACCTCATTCGACTCCATCATTCGGCTTTTTGGAGGCAAGGGAGTTGGTGCTAATGTTTGTTGTCGTCACTTCTGGTCACATGCGCTATTACCGGACATGACGTCTTTATTTCACGATCCATTTTTTTCAAACTCGATGCATTTTGTCAAGTACTGTCTCGCGATATATTGCCAAACGATATTTCATCCCATCCCTAGTTGGTGCAGTCGAGGTTTCATCAAGATTCACTCCAAATAGGACTGGAATAAATGTTAAAAGTCTCTTTAACTCCAAACTGTGGTCAACTTTATGCCTGCTGATCAGATCTGTTGTAACATTTTTAGAACTTATTTTCTGTGGTCATTACATTAACAGGGCTCTAAAGTCTCACACATTCAGCGTGTGACACACACATTTGAATCTTTTTACACTCTTACATGGCACACCTGGTATTTCTCATGCATGAAAATTTATTATGTAGCGCCCACCAACAGGATTAACTACCCATCAGCCAATTAAAAAATAACAGACAGCTACATATCAGCCAATCAGAAAATAGCACTGCTGTTTCTGAGTTAAGACACAATCGTCGCAGAGGAAGCACAGTGCTCACACACGACGAGAGTGCCTCATCACCTGAGTACAGTAGGTGATCTCATTTTGTTTTTTTACCTACTAAATTATGAAAGTGTACTGTACAAAAGAGTACAGCAAGAGTTTATTCTTGTTCTTCCTCACCACCTACCATTAAACAGTAAACCAAAGTCTAACCACATTAACATACAAGCTGTGGTTACCAGACACCACATTCAAACGTATCAATTTTATGTTGGTAAAGCTAAAAGTTATACTTCGAATTTGTATAGATTTTGAGATTTTGTTGGCTTTTTTTACCAACATTATATTTATTGTTTAACAACCTTAAACAAACACATTTATGTACATAACACAAATATGTGCACAAAAACACACAAACATCACTCAGGTACACAAATAAAGGTCATAAAGAACACTATTTATGGTTAAAATAATAATACTATTTAATATATATTTATATATTAAACAAAATATATAATAAAATGAATAAACTAAAAATAATGGTGAATATTACATTTGATAAATAAAGGAATAAATGTGTAAAGGAAAGGAGGATGGTTCCTGTAATTATCAGGATTTTAAGTTGGGGAGTGATCAACATGTTACATAACAGTCCAGTATACAAATCTCTAATGTAGTAATAAGAGAAGGCCAACTATTCTACCTTAGGTTCCTCCAACAGATGTGTCATATCTATGTTCCCTAATTATAAATTGTTGGCTTTAATTAAAATCCACATAGCACACTTTTAGTTTGAAAGAGCGTTGTCAAAATGTTAGAGGTAAATAATAATAATTTGAATAATTACGTTGTATAATTCTTGATAATATACTAACATTATAAAGTAACAATAAGACCCTTTAGGTAATTGTGGGGGAAAAACATTGGACTACTAATGAACCCAATTATTATAATTAATTTTAAAATGTGATAAATGCACAAAGATTGCTGACGACTTACCTGAAATTTGAATCCTTTATGATGACCCCCCTCCCAAAGCTAGCAAAAATCTCAGTCTGAACTCAGATTAAAACTTGAGATGATATTAACCCACCCACTATCCCCCAACAGATTTGCAAATGGACAAAGTTATTATTTTCACACCCTGTGTATTGAGTCTTTTTAAAGATACAACCACATCAGCTGAAAAAGTTACATCAGACACAGACAGTTTTAAGCACGGACTTACGCTGGTGACTTTGCGGTAGATCTGTGCAGCGTTTTGACATTCAGAGTAGGGGTATTCTGAGGTGGCCATCTCCAGCATGCACATCCCAAATGCATACACATCAACAGCCTCATCATAGTGCTCCTCATACATCTCCGGGGCCATGAACTCTGGAGTGCCTGGAGAGTTGATGTAAGAGATGTAAATTAGTTTCTCAGATTCAGTTTTCAGAGCTTCATCCTATTCCAGCAGGATCAATACCAGAGTCAAGAACTGAAATTCAACACAGCTGCTTCATCATGGCTAGAACAAGATTTTGTTTCCTCAAAAGAGTTAAGAACAGTATAAAGGCATAAAATGTGCATTGCACTACTTTAACACATCACCATGATGCCTCTCTGTTTGATTCTTTTGCAATAAAGGCTTAAGGAAATTAAATGAGTTTGGCCTTTTTTATCAAGTAAAGGTACAAAATGCAAACTGTGGCAATAAAATAACAATAAAAATAAAAAATGCTTTCCTTGGCTAGATTTGTTTTATTTAGTTTCTTCATATCTCAAACACTGTATTTCCTACAGTTTTCCAGCTATAACTGTTATGACAGATATGATGCAATAATTTACTGTCCTCCAAGCCCTTATTCTTTGTTGCTATTAGAATTCTCTCAAATTTATAACAAATTTAGTCCTTGGCACTGACAAAACATCTATAGCAAGTGATTTTAATATCCATGTTGACAAAGAAAGTGATAGCCTTAGCTCTGCTTTCATGTTCTCAATAGACTTAGTTGGTTTTACTGAGGATCTTACTGAAGCTATTAGGGCTGGACCGATGCGCTTTTCTCCCAATTTGATCTTTTAGGTGCCGATTCGATTTAAACTGCGATTCAATATTGCTGATTTTTGCAATCTTTAATTGGCTTTTTAAACACCAGTGAAAAAGATGAACAATGATGATGCCTACAGACTATATCAGGAACAATACACATCACATGTGAGTCTGGTTTTAGGATTTATTCAGCTATATATTTTAACCAGCTGTTTATACTCTCTCTTCAAAAGCCTGGTTTGCATTTAAAAGTGGCCTATTAACACAGACTAAAATGAAACATTTAAATTTTGAAAAAAACAAAACATTTTGAAAATCTTTGCAATTTTGAAAAATCCCAATACTTGTGTGAATCCATTTTTTCTCCCACCTCTAGGAGCTACACATCAGCACCTCACTCTTGATCTTTTTCAAGAATACATGATAAGAAATGAATGAAGTCTTCCCTGAAAATCCTCTGCTATCTGATGATTCCTTAGTAACATTTAGCATCATCTTAGAGGATTTTGCTTTTTGTAATTAAACAGTGAGGAGGAAGATTATGTGCAATGGTGCTGTGGCTGAATTTAAAGGGGCCATTCCTGTTGCATTAAATCCAGTGTCTTTGCCAATTGGAAACAGTTTTATTAACTAAAGTCCCTTCCAGCTGGATCAGTTAGCCCATCTGCAGTAACAGACCTGTGACATCTATGCAGATATATCCCTGTAGCCTCAACTGTTGAGTTCTACCAATGGATCCAATCACGAACCAGAATCATACAGGCCAAGACAAGAGTTGAATTCAAGTGCACAGAACTTTAACCTTTTGATAATCTAACCTCAATTTAGATGAAGTGTTGTTGAGAAAAAATACTGAAACAAATTAAGTTCCCCAATACATCACCTGTCCAGAAAAAGATTAAGCGAGCAACTAGCTTGTCACTAAACAGAGTATTGAACAACTTCAGAGACAAGTTTCCCTTTGGCGCAGGTGGAATGTAAAATTAATAACGAAAGAAGAGCTAAGATTTAAAACGTTCCTATTTTAGTCTGACAACTTGCATTTGTGTTAAAAAAATACATTTATTGCAGAAGCAGAACTTAGTTTTAGTAAAGTGTTTAGGCTCTGACCCCCCCACTCCTACTCGATTTATTATAACTTAGGGTTGACGAGACACCCTGTAGGAGCCTTGAAGATTTTCTGCCTGAATTAGTTTGCAGGTGTCACCCCGTACACCAAAAAAGAGATCTTAAATTTATGGTGGATTTGCTTAAACATTTCAAAGTATCAATTACATTTTAGCATTTTTATTGTCATTATCATTCCTTTTATGCTTGTTTTATTTTCGGTCTTTTATTAATACATTCACTACATTTGATTATTTATTATTACTGTTTTAATGTTTTGTTCTGTTTTAACTAAGCATTTCATTAGTTTGTCTATTGACTGTATTCCCTGTCTCCTTTTCTACAACCGTTCATCTATTATGGTACTGTTATCTCAGTGCATCAATTTTTCATCCATCTCTAAAGCAGTATTTTTGATATTCTATCATTTTTCATTGACTGTTTTGCTCCCTTGAAGAGCACTTTGACCAACAATTGGATATGTCTGAAAGGTTGTTTATGGATAAACTTTGGCTGATTAATTGAATGATGGAATAATTGTTTGTTTGACTTAATAACTCTGTGCACTGAGAGTTTGAATGTACATCTAAGCTCAAAGTATAAACCTATCAGAATTTAGGACATGTCCGGCATTACGTTCCTCATCAAGTTTTAATTTGGATGATGTTTAGAAACACAAAAACTGGACATTTAATTTTTTCTACATTTAGATTCAAGCAAGGCCCTGCTTCTGAACTTTATTCACCTCTTAACTTGCATCATGGTACGATGGATTTGGGTGTACAATCTGAAAGCTCCGTCTCCAGCTAACAAAGACTGCAGCAACAGCTCCATTATACTGATTCATTATTTGCTGCAGCTGTGCAGTTTAACACCACAATAGGCTATTTCTCCACACTAACCCTGCTGCTGCAAATGTTTTCAGTTGTATTATGTGATTTGCATTTTTGCAAGTTAATAATTACTGGATATGCTAATGTCTTTGTAAATGGATCAGCTGTTAATGAGGTCAAATTCTGGATTACCCGTGCTCGCCTCCGCCTAAAACAGATTCAGATTATCAGCGTCATGTCCACAGCTTGTCTCTGCTTTCCCAAAAAATACTGTTGTTTCAAATTCAATCAGATAATCTATGTGAGTATTAATAAACTATTATCATGACTAACCAATAACACTTTTAGCAAAAGAAGCCCTCTTCAGTGTTGCCAGGCCCAGGTCTCCAATTTTCACAGAGCCTGTGGGGCCTGTGATGAAGATGTTGTCACACTTGAGGTCTCTGTGGATGATGGGAGGGGTCCTTGTGTGGAGGAAGTGGAGGCCTTTGAGGATCTGTCTGCACCAGCTCCGGAGGACTTTGGGCTTCATCACCTTAAAACGCTTCAGGTAACTGAAAGGAAAAAAACAAACCGTTAAGTTTTACCATTCTACCAGTTCTAAATATAGAAAAATGTTTCAGTTGACAACAGGTAATGACACCTGGAATGATAAAAGGTGAACATCATTTCAGGTGGTTTCTCCTCCTCCTTAAGTTTGTTGAGAAGCTTTTCTAATGCACTGCTGGTCTGTTGAGTTGTTGTTACTTAATTAGGCTGCAAACAAAAATTGAATATGAATCCCCGGTGACTCTTCTACTCACAAACTAATTTCTTTAAAATGAATGCCTGAGAGATTTTTCCTTTCATCTGCTTGTCAGTTAGGTTTTTTATTGTCTTAAATAGAATTAGAGAAAAAAGCTGAAAGAATAAAACACATTTTTCCTATTTAAAAAGAAAACATATACAAGTTCCGGTGCTCTTGAGACATGTACAGGAGTCAGTATAGAGTTGGAAATATAACTGGATAAACTGTATAATTTGTATTAATCTAGGAGGTTCTGTTTTTCAGCCGTTAGTTATCATCAGTTTGTTTGTTTGTTTTGTTAACAGCATAACTGAAAGAGTTACAATTGATTTATTTTCAGAATACATCAGAACCAGTTGATTAGATAGGTTCTGACCTACTGGTGATGACATTTTCAGGTGATGTTGTCTTGGCCCCAGAGACGTCATTGGATTTTGATGGTTTCTACTCAAGAAGAAACTGCAGTGCTTGCTAATGTCATCTTTGGTTGGAGTGGATAATAAAGTCAAAAGTTTGTGTGAGGTCATGTTCTGATTTTTCATAATGGGGCGTCGGTGGCGCAGTTGGATAGTGCGCTTGGTCATCGGGAGACTGCAGGTTCAAGCCCAGCTCTGGGCGACACATGCCGATGGGTCCTTGGGCAAGACACTTAACCCCAAGTGTGTAAATGGGCATGAAATGGGCGTGAATGTGTTAGATACTGATGGAACAGGTAAGTGTGACCTGTAATGTAAAGCAGCTTTGAGTAGTCAAAGACTAGAAAAGTAGTCCAAGACCATTTACCATAATCCAAAGTCATAAGTCGACAAAAACCTTTTTTTTGCTTAAAAAGGTGTTCACAAGAAATCAGCTTCCAATGTTTGAATTAGAAAGAAAAAAATATGCTACCAGATGGATATGTATTTATCATGAAACTATGAAGACAGTGTGCCATGCTATTAGTCGACTTCCTGATTAGATTAGAAGTTTTTAGTTGGACTGAGTATTAAAGAAATACTTGTGATTAAAGCCATAATACCATTTCAGCATCTGGACTTTAAAATAGACATTGTTGTAAATTGTGGCTACTAAGAATAAACAACACAATGATTTGTAAAAGATAATTGTTTATAAATCAAAGACAATACTGCACTGCTCAGACGCAAGAGGAATTTTTGGAAAATTATAAAGTTAAAATCTAAGACTTTTAAACCAGCTTAAAAAAACTATGTTCTGGTTCCTTTCTATTTTCTTTTTTCTACAAGACTGGCACTAATATTTTATGTTTTTTATCATTTTAGCTGACAAATTAATGAAGCTGAAGATCACATGCTACCATTCAGCTAAGTAAAATTAATACAGGATTTTGATCCATATAAAGCTGTGAAGGAATGTTCAAACAGAGGAGTGAGTTAGCGTTTAACTCTTCCTGCTTCCCAACCCCAAACAATACAGGATCAAGGAAAAACCCTTTCAGATATATGCCTGAAGTTTGTGTTAAACACACAAGACTCTGTTTATTCTAAAGTAAAATGCATTCAATACTGCCCATATGTTATTTTTTTAAAACACTGTTGTGTGTCTAAAAGTACATTTACTAACAAACTGCTTAAAAGGACAACAAAAATAGCCAGGGAACCTAATGTAAGCATTTCTGATTGTTTATTAAAATCAATACTTCACACCCCATTGCCACAACCATGAGGACCAGCTTTATCAGATCCCTTGAAAAGGACTAAATATTAGGTCACAGTCGGATGTCACACATTGGAAATACTGAGACTGCTTCTGAGTTGAACAGTCATTTTGTAGTTCTATAGTAGCCCGGTAATAGCCATTTGCTCTTGCTGATTACAATTAAGAAATCACGAAGGTAAAATTTGTTTGAAACATATCAGTTTCATATTTTTTTCTTCATTAGGGGCCTTTATATTCAATGATCCAGAATTCCAATGAAAACCCCCCACAGGTTCTTTAGTCCAGAGAACCAGCACAAAACTGACTTCTGCGCCGGCTTACAAAAACAAGTCATCCCTGCACCATTCTGTTGCCCAGCTCTTAGCCACTGTAATAGTCGTCATACTAGGTTGTTTGAAACAGTATCTGTGAATCAAGAGGTCTATAACACATAAAAAAATAATCTCTTTAACCTACGTTTTGAGCGTCCCTGATGTCATCAGCTCCGTTACCAAAACAATGCACTTCTTCCCTTTCACTGGAGACTCCCAGAAGTCATAGAAGCGCACAATGTTGGGGTGCTGCAGTGCCTTCAACATCTCCGCCTCCTCCTTGAACCTCTGCCTCTCAGCTTTGGAAAGTTTCCTTTCCTGTGATACATGAGAAAAAAACAATTAGTTCAACAAAGTGAGAACAAAATTAATTTTGAGGTGGCTCATTCAATATTTCACTTCATGAGGCTTGTCAGAGAAAAGTTGTGACTTTGATGTTTTGTCCAGATTTAATGAAGTAGGGATGGGGGGAACCATAGCATTGCTGGTTTCTCTTTTAAATTACTTGTAATATAAGACAACCATTGTCGGTCTTATATGAGTGGTCTGGGGATTCTTTAGAAGTGGAGCTCTGTAAGAACAGCCCTTGCTCATGTTTGGAGTGAACACAAACATGACATTTTTGGCAGGTAAACATGGGGGTCTGAACCGTCCTTATGTCAAAAGTGTGTATAAAACACACAGCGCTGAAACACCTAAAAACAAAGAGTGAAACCTTCGCTCACTTCACTTGTCTTTGTTCATATTTCTATACATTTTTTAAATTTTTGGTACTGCAAAACAGACACACTAAATACAGCATAATGAATAGATTCAACAACACTTTTGATTTGTTAATTATCTAACGGAATTTATGAAGGCAAGCTGGAGACTAATTATTTTGGTATGGTGACCAAATTATTAGGGATGCAGAACTGTAGACTTTTGTGGGATTGTAGACATTTGAATATCCAATATGCCAATATTTTCAAACTAATCTAACCTCTACCAGTGCAATTATTCAGATACTTTTTCTGTTTTTTGTTAAGATTATCAGAAGTCCTCCCTGAACTATGATCTACCTGGATCTTTTACTGTACTATACAATTATAAAAAATAAAAATCAAAAAATCAAAACAAACATTTTATTCTACAGACTGATAACTGTACTCTTTCATTACATTTACATTGTATACACATTGTATTTTTACAGTAATGATAAAATATATCTTTATATGCTTTCATGAGATCAACAAGCAGCTCTGTAACAACCTTGTGGAAGACAGCTGTGCTCAAAATGACAATGTTCCTCTTTTATATGCAGCTCATACTTTCAAATTAAGACTTTCTGATCCAATAAAAAAAGCAGGTTTAAGAGGTGTCCCTGAGAGGACCCCGACAAAGTGAACGGATATGCGAAAATAAATTTAAGCTGTGGTTCAAACCCCAAACTATCATTTTGAGAACAGTCCTGATGAAAGGAATGAAGACAGAATAAAGAAAAATGAGATGCAAGCTTTAGATGGTATGGTGGCTTGGCTCAAAACTCACAGGATTTTTTCTGCTTTCAAATTCTGGTTGTAACAACAAATCATTTTCATTTTGTGCCACTGGCTTTTGTTGAAATTACATGGATAAACGTCCATCAGTCTTTAATGGGCATCACTAAAGTGTATTCCCTTTTTGTTTACTCAGGCTTTTCTTCCTTTATTGAAAAGGTAAATATGGTGGAAAGATTTTGCAAGATGAGAATGAGTGGGGAACAGAGTTAGAATTAGCACCCACCACCTGCCAAATGCGGGTGTTCTTTGAAGAGTGATTGATAGATTTACTTAACCCATCTGCACAGGTGGCAGGCAAATAAAATGAACATTTTAAGACACAGTGACATAAGACAGCATAAACTGAGTCTGGATTTCGGCTTGCTGAGCTCTGATGTTATGGCTAAGTTGGACAGCTGTGCATGCTAACTGACCACAAGGCTCCTACTTCTTGTGTCAGGTAGAGTTAAATGTTCACGGTGAACCATGCTTTTTTACAGTCAGGCTGTGCTGAAATGTCTTATGTCCAAACTTAAGTTTTACTTGTTTTAAATTCAAGTTTATTAGAAGAAGCAGGATGAGGCTCTGACTCATGGTCAAAGGGGTTGCTGTAAATACTGTTCTTCCTATAGTTTTACTGACAAAATCACAGCTATAGTAGCTCACTAGCTATCAGTAATGTGATGATAAACACATCCTATTTCTGAAAAGTTCCTTTGTAAAAAATGTATGCCATTGGATAAAGTTTGTTACAGCCATGCCAGGAACTGAGGTGTTGTTAAGAGGGGCAAATTAACACAGTTCAGTCATTTGAAATATAAATGCCTGAGAGGAGCAATTTCAGGTGAGGAAGTGAGTGGCTGGTAGATTTTTTAATTCACCAGCTACAGTGGCATGTAAATAAAAAGTTAATTTCCAGCCATGGCAGAGAAAGACATGAGGAATAAATGTCAAAGGTCAGATTTGGCCAGACTGCCTCTGTAGAGGACCATAGTCTACATAATGAGTAAACACCCATCCTGGTCTTCTCCCCTTTGGGTTAAATTTAGATAAAGACCTTTGCAGTCAGTTAAACTGAGTGATAAGGCATTCATGTAAGAGGAACCGAACATTTTTCTTTTCATATATATGCAGGTGTTTGATGGCCACTGGATGGGGAAAAGGGTTTGATGGAGGGAGGAGTGGCAATTGGCTAATGTGCTGAATCATAACTGTTCAAATAGAGCCAGCAGAATCCCCCTCGGTCTCTGCCCCAAACATCTGTGAACTGTAAACTTTATGAACTGCATACTTTTTGGACTGATGCCTTTCCTGTCTGTTCATCTGCTTATTTTGGGAGGTAGATCTTACATCTGTTGGCAAGCTTTAGCTTCAGCTGTATTTTGTATCTGTTTTATTAGCAGTGCCTTATTTCAGTCTGAACACATGGTATTTGTCTTTGCAATGAAAGCTAACCCTTTTTATAGTTAAAATGATAAACATTTGATAATTCAGTCCAGTATTTGGTTTGGGGACTGACATGTTAATATTACATTTATAAAAATTGTATGTTATTGACTTACCACCCCAGATTGATGCATAACATTTAGGCAACAGTCCTTAGTGAATCTGTATAGTCAATCAATATTTTGGCTCCGGCCTTCCCTGAACTGTTGTATAAATAGTAAAAGAGCTGACAGTGAGCATCCTCCACATTTATCTTCCTCTCCAGTCAGCATGCCAGATACAAGCCGACTGTCATGACACCGTCAAATGCTACAAGATGACCTCCAAATTTGCAGCCTAATACATACATTTTGATGGGTAATGTTGAGAGCATATGTATTGTTCACATGAAATCATCTTCAATAATCTGCAGTGCATCTCAGGGCAGGGATTACAAACTGATGCTAGAGAATCAGATTTCATTCACAGCTCACAGAAACCTATGCAGCGTGATGCCTGAGGGATCTCGATTGCTGTGAATCATTAATCTACTGCTCTTCAGATGTTGATTTTTATAAGAACTTTTAATCTACATTTGATCTTGTCATCATGCCTCTTTGTTGTTTTTTAAAATCCAAAGATTAGGGAGTCTTAGCAGAGAGAGGATAACAGGGTGTGGCACCTAAAACACAAATTTATTCACATACAAAGTAAGAGGAGATATGGCTTGCTCTAATATTTCTATTTAATGTAGTTTGAGGGCTCAAGGACACTGTGCTACATCTTACTCAAATATAGAGCTCTTATTTTGCTGTGTATCAGATGCTACACATCTTACACAGCGTCCTGAAGTGAACCCGACTCTCTTTTCCTTCCTCACTCTCTCTCTCTCTCTCTGTCTCAGTGTTGGTGCAGAGGGCTGCATCAGCAGGATTCACTCTTCAAAAAAAAAAAAAAAAGAAAAACCCATCACTGTGGCAAATCCTCGGCGCTTTAAATCCACATTTAGACTCATTACAAAGCAATCAAACAAGACAAATAATGATGTCAGGCTGTGAGAAGAGATCTCAGGGGGGTAAAAGGGATTTCATTGAATCTTGTTGCATTATTTGCTCATTTCTAGTAAACAAGTCGCTCAGCAGATGTTTGATCGGCATTTAGAGGATGAATAAGTAACAAGATGAGTTGTCCGGTTTGCTCCGAACAGAGCGCAAGCTTCTCCTCAGATCAGATTTTTACGACTCTCTGTGGGCATCTGTGTTTTCTGCTGTCTCATGCTTAGTCCTTCCCAAATCACACACACACACACACACACACAAACACACACACACACACACCCACACACACTCATTGTTTGAGTTACAGTGGCTTTTGCGAGCGAGGCACACAGACAAAAAAGACCTGAAGGACAAGGCCTCACCTCCAGAGACTGAACGTTTGAATCATCACCACATCTCTCCTGAAAACCTGTTCAACTGCACACTGTGCATCGATAATCGCTGTAGAGATTATCTTACATCGACCAGAGCAGGGGTGGGAACTGATAGCTCAGGGGGCCCCATGCAGCCCTCCCACTCAACTGTGCTTATCCTGACAAAACATATGATAAGAGCGTTCAACAACTACCTTTGTTCCATAAATAGAATGAGATGATTTCTATATGTAAATTGATCTTTGGTAATGAAAAGGCTGAAAAATGTTTACTTTTCAACAGATAAAACAGAAATTTTAGAGATAGATTGTTGGATATTTCATGATATATCACTAGTTTTGCTGAGAAATATATTGGTATCGTTAGCAACATAAAACAGGAAAGTCAGTTATGTTATAAATGCACAGTCTCATCTTATTATCAAAGAGAAAAGTGTAAATTACATTACACAAGAATAAACTTAGAAAGTAAAGAAATGTCAAATAAGGGCACTGTTGTCAATCAGGACTGCTGCACTATGACGGTACTGAGAATAATGTATTGCTGCATGATGATGGCAAAAATCATAATCACAATTATTTTAACAGATATTGTGATAACAAATACGAAACATAATCATGCACAGAATCTAAAACATTGACTACATACTTTAATTGAATTTATAGGATGCTTTTGACACTATCATTTTTTACATTAAAGAACTCAATACATGAAAACATTACTTGTAAAAATATACCTTAAAATAATGTTATTGATAACAATAATAATAATAACAACAATAATAACAATAATAATAATAATAACAATGAAAAAGAAAAATGTTTGTCTTGTGGCACGGTGATATCTAAGTGTTGATTACTGAGTTTTCATAATCGTGGAAGGCAGAAATTGATACATGAACTGGTCCACCTTGTTAGTAGGGTAGTCTGTGCTGGCCAGTATGGTTTGGGGAATATGGGGGGCCTTTGAGTCTTGGGACTGGTGTCTCCACTTTCGCCTTGAGCTGATATGGATTGACGTGGCACTGGTGTTTCTAGTCCTGTGGGCTGTGGGCCCTTCGTGTTTTTTGGACTGTGTTGAGTGCCTAGGATGGCATTGCTCTGGCGCTTTTTAATGGGTCTTGGGTTTTCTCACCCTCCTTGAAGTTTTTCCCCTGGTGGTCATGCAGGTGGTCTGAGGGTCAGCAGAAGTGCTGATGCTCTCTCTTCATATGTTAATAGGATGCTTTGGTTTATCATGCCATTTGTGCATGCATGTAATAGTTCTTTGATTTAAATTTGTGAATGTTACAGAAGTTCCTTGTGTGCTTACGCTCTTGCATCTTGTCTTCTGTATGTTCCTGTCTACCTGTCAAAACACTTTGTAAACTTTAGTTTTCAAAGTGCTATACAAATAAAGTATTTATCTTTATTATTAGTATGATTAAAGTTGTTATTAATAATTCTCCTGGTCTACAATAGTGCTCTTTTTTAAGAAATTAAATAATGATGTTGAAGTAATAATAGGCACATAGTAACCCTTATTTCCACATGGTCTGTCTGCAAAGTGTTCCGTACGTGGTGTGCAGCCCGAAGCAAATCATCCGAAACTTTTAAGTCAGTCTGTTTTCACTGCCTGCACCTCAATTCGTCCGTGGAGCATTCCAGCAGTGCAGCTCCATGCTGGTTTACCAGAAATAGTCTATTTTCAGGCAGAGTCACTTCAACTCTGTGTCAATTTCCATCAAGCAGATCGACCCAACGCAGAAAAAAGTGCTCAGGGTTTCTGGGTCATTTCAAAATATGCAGGCAAAAAATATACCAATTACATAAATATATGCTCTTCATGTTATCTCACAAACTCAGAATTACCCAGTGAATTTGTGGCTTTTTTAGTGGTCTTTATGGACCCTCTGTTTCAAGCTCGCTTTGAAGATGCTTTCTTTAGACAAGGATCCGCCTAGTCAGTCAGAGAGAAAACACAGTAAGGATGTGATGCTGTAGTTATGACACTACCGCCATCTGGCTCAAGCATGTTGGTGAGGGCTAAGCGCTCGAAGGTTTGGGCACACTTTAGCAAAGTTAATGTAAACTCAGCCCAATGCAATCTTTGTCAGAGAAAAGTTGCGTCCAAGGGGGGAAATAGTAGCAACATCACCAAACACTTCGAGCGCATGCATAGTATAAAGCTAAAGGAGTGCGGGCTGTTTGATTGCTATATAACACGAGTAGACTTAGCAGCCCGGCTAACACTAAAGACTGCAGCACTGACAGAGACAAAGACTCTATTATCCGCCCCTTCGGTAAAAACCCTGCCGAAAAAAACACAGTCACACGGGGTTAAACTCTTGACGAAGCCACCACAAAAGAGTCATACATTTTTTAAAAACAGCTTTGACCTTTTGAGTATGTATTGTGAGATTGAAGTGTGTAAAATGTGACCTCCTTGTTGTTCAAACTTGCTCATCCTTGGACTAAAGCTTTTGATATTTCAAAAGTCCTCATCTTTAACTGTCAAAGATGTGGACATGAATGAGTTAAAAATACTAAAAAGTTGGGGCGGACATTAGCTCAGTTGGTAGAGCGTCCGCCCCATGTACGGGGGCTGCCAACCCCCAGCAGCAGCTGTAGGTTTGAATCCCGGCCTCAGCCCTGTGCTGCATGTCATTCCCCCTCTCTTCACCCGCTTTCCTGTCACAACTTCAGCTGTCCTATCGAATAAAGGCTATAAAAAGCCCCAAAAAATAACTTAAAAAAAAAAAAAATACTAGAAAGTTGAATATTTCTCAGTCTACTACAAGAAAAGTCCTAAAAATCACATAATACTTTCTAAGCTTCTAATTGAGACATTTGAGTAAACTTATAGCTGACTCATATAAGCAGCACATGTCAATTTGCTACTTCATTAAACTTAAGTTAAAGAGGTTTGTTATGTGAAGGTGAGAACTAAGACACTTCCTCATGCAGAACTGATTCAGGGCTGACGTTCTCCAAACCAACAAGGACTGAGAGAAATGTCACGTCCAGTAAGCCTATTCACATGCATATTATGGTCCTTCAACATTTAAAAAGCAGAATTTTACTTTTACTCTTGCCTCACTGAAAGCTGTACATTTGTTGTGGCCAGAGAGCTGTGAGTAATGCTTTGAGATGGAGTGATTTTATTCATCTAACCTGAATGAGTCAGGCTGTAATTTTTGTTATTTGTTCCTGCAGGTATGACTGGATTAGTGTGGATGCAGCAAGAGGAGGAGGACAAAAGAAGCCAAACTTTGGTGCCTCTGAGTCACAATCCATACACTCATTACTATGAATTCATACATAAAATGTTTTTATAATGATGTTGAGGAGATGACTCAGAATTAACCCTCTCATATTTTCAAACCTTATAAAACCTTGAGACCTCTGCAGAGGAAAACCAGCAAGCCTATTGACACAGACATACCAAGAGTAAAGCAGCCGCTCACATTTTGGGCTGATCAGGTTTTTATTATTACCTCCGCCAAGGACGCCAAGTTATTGCCAACGTCTATTTGTTTGGTTGTTTCTCTGTTTGCAACATAACTCAAAAAGTTATGGACGGATTTTGATTACATTTTCAGGCAAGGTCCAGATTGGGACAAGGAACAAATGATTAGATTTTGAGAGTGATCTGGATCAGCATGGAAAAATGTGATTTTTGTGAATAACTACCGTACTAAAATAGATATCATTATTAATCCAATGGCTATAGGTATGTTTTCATGATCGAGGTATCTAAATATTTCGATGAAACAAAGGTAGGACTAATATTTATGGTGAAAATCACAATTTGGGTGAGGACTGCGCTCTTCAAGTGCTTTTCTAGTACTATATTGTTGTGTATTATTGACTGTATGTGCATTAAGCTTACTGGTTCTTATTGAAACTTATTTTACTGTATTGTATCATATCATATTGTGTTTTGTATCATATTACCTTTTATTTTGTCATATTGAATGTTCTTGTATTACAATGTATAGCATAGTTTAATATTTCATCATGTTGTATAGCAGTTTGCATTGTATTAGGCTGAATTTAATCATATTGTATTATCCAGTTTTTAATTAAACTTTTTTTATTGCGCTTGGTTGTATCATATTTACCTTGTTATTCCCACTCTGATTTCTTTATGTGAAAAGCTTGACACATGCTGTTAAAGCTACGCACAGTTTGATCTCTCAATGGTAAATCAACGTGTACACGTTTGTCTATTATTAATCAGCACATTATGCAGATAATATCCAAACTGACCATTGGATTATCACGTATACAAATTAGTAACTGTCACTCATGAAGTCATGAGTTTAAATAAGCACATTGATAAACCTCTGAGTAATAACTCTGTCCACTGTTAATCTGCTGACATCAAGCCCGAGAGGGAGCTGCTTAGAGGAACCGAATGACTTTAACCAATCATAATTTAAGAAATATGAAATGGGAAACGGAGAATGCAGACGCCCTTTTAAAGTCACAGCTGAATTATGGGGTGGTTAAGCTGGTTCAATGTGAGAGATGACAAAAAGTATCAATCTGGATGAATGGCTGCCCACTCTGGCCGTAATAACACTGTAAAGCACTTTTCATCAGCTCCTCTGAGTAAGAACAAATACTTAGAGCTAGCTCATTCAAAGACACGAAACAAAAGGCAGAATAGATGGATGCTGTGTTTCTCTGATTGCTGAAATCCTAATTCTGCAACAACGGAAGAAAAACCCCCACCAAAATTAAAGAATAACCCTTTCATCAAAAAGTATGAAACACTAACTGCTGTAAAGTTAATGTTGATAGGATAAGAGAATGAGAAAAGGGCAACAATGACCAAAACTACTAAATTTCTCAGTCAGTAATCTATAGTTCATTTGTGTTTCCTGTAAGGGAAGTGAAACATGTAAGCCATGTGAAGGTAACTATTGCTTAGCTTAAATAAAACAAGTGCACATAATTCTGGTGTCCTTAACAAAAAAACATTTTTTTCACTGTGAGTGTTGTTAGGTCATGTCTACATGACTGGAGGTGTTAACATGGTTCATATGAACGACTAAGTGTTGGATCACCTTTAAAGAGGTCATGGTACAGTTTTGAGTCTTTAATGACCTCTTGTGTGTTTTGCATATGTCCTTCATGTGAGAGAGTAATTCCATACACAAGAAAACAAAGTTCTGAGCAATGGGACTTCTCCCTTTCATCATGTGAACAGCACCAACCCAGGTCAACCAACCGGCCATAAAGTTTGTTCGATTACACACTTTTCTATATGTTTAGGCTGTTGTTGTTTTATGGGAAATTCATTTAGTGCTAATAAATCCTGCGTGAAACAGGAAATTTTCAGACTTTATTCCAGTTAATTTACATGTTTAAACCCAGACAGCTGGACCTTCACTGAGACTTATAAATATGAAGTCTGAGATGGCAAATTTCAGGCATTTAAGACATTTTCCCAATTAACCAAAGTGCAGTCTTGTCAGCAGCAAAAATTTAACTTCATTTCAAGGTATAAATCTTATAATAAAGAAATTTCCATGCCCCTAAGCAAAATTTAATCAGAGTATATTTTGTTGACAGTTTCTTATCATTGGCAGATGTGTCTCATATTTTTAAGTTATTGATGATCTTAATCCCCCACAATGTAATGATTGTATCCATAAGAAAGTAAAATAACAGGCTAAATACCAGACTACAGGGGACTGACATACAGAGGTGCAGTCTGTTAACAGTAACAACAGATACAATGCAAAATAGTATATGTACAACATGTCTACCAATCTGATGCAAATATATAGAGGCTTCTTATTAATCTGTAACTTCAGTGAGAATGTTCCACATGGGTCTGTTGTTTGTGCTTTGTTTAATGTGTCCATTTTGTTTTACAGTTTTTGATGTTCTGTAAGGTATTGTGTGGTTGTTGAATTTTTTAGGTATAATTTAGGAGGAGAATTATTATATTTCAAAGGTGGCCAAGACCCCCTGAACGCCACCCCTGCTGGGCCAGAACACAGAGAGGTAACTTTTAGGGCAGGTTACTTTCCTTTACCTCAGACATGTCCACACTCTTGTTTTGCACTTAAACCCACCTGGAGCTCACACCACGCCACTTCCACCCAGGTCTCG
Source organism: Scarus forsteni (assembly GCA_036419115.1). Taxonomy (NCBI): domain Eukaryota; kingdom Metazoa; phylum Chordata; class Actinopteri; order Labriformes; family Labridae; genus Scarus; species Scarus forsteni. The sequence continues at coordinate 31,794,263 of JAZDUH010000152.1, forward strand.
GTGTCCAGACCCTTGTAGACGGTCTTGAAGGACCCTCTCCCCAGCTCAATGTCAAACTTTAGGAAGCGGCCCCCAGGTGAGGTGGACACCGCCTTCATCCCGGGCTCCTCTTCGTTCTCATCGCTTCCTGCTTTTCCCGTGACGTCAGAGGGCACGACCTCTGCCTTCGGCTCGCGCTCTTTCTTGTCCCCTTTCTCCTCGCTCCTGCCCTCGATGGCGCTGTCCTTTACGCACACCTGGCTCTCGATGCTGGGGTCCTCCTGGAGGCCCAGCCGGGCACCGTGCAGGGCCCGGGTCCGACTCCGGTCCACGATGGCCCGCAGGTCGATGTTGAGCACCGGGGTGCTGTTGACACACTCCGGCGTGTCAAGCGGTGGCTCCTCTGAGTCTGACACCCAGAGGCTCCGGCGGATAAACCTCTGTCGGACCAGCCCCTGATAGTCTGTGGACGGGTAGGCGCTGGGGTCACTCGCCCCCCGGAGAGCCTCATTCTGAATGTTGACATTGTGGTCCGTCCCGTTCTCATAAACGTGCCCGCGGGCATTGGCGTTAATGTCCGAGTCTAAATTGGGTGCTGAAGAAAAGGTGGATCCCAGCGGTGGGTCTTTTCTGGAATCCTCCGCCGAATCCATCCCGGTAACTTGTTAAACACTTACCGGCGACATGGTGCATGGGAGGAGGATGAGCACGCGCCTCCCCGCTGGTGGGAGAGTTTGCTGCCTACCTGCAGCTCGCGCATGCAGTGACGCAGTTCACCAGCTCAGGATGTATGGCCTTATAAGCCTCGTGTTTGTTTAGGATACACTGCATCCCCGCAACAAAACGTCCACCTCGGAGGGTGCGTGCATCGCTCCCTGCCACCTCACGCGCCGGTGCACCTTGCTGCAATCCTCAACTCGCGCCTGATGTCATCCCTCCAGCTCATGTAAACACGTCTCTCCACATTGCATAAGGTCTCCTCTGCAACAAATTTAAGTGTTCCGCGGATAAAACACTGGCGACAGTGGACGGGCCGGGATGTTTAGGCAGTGCCACGCGCTAATCCTCCCCCCAAAGACACGTCACGCGACGAGGTGCGCAGCTGTCATCCCCGTAAACATGCACTGAGCAGGGATCCGCTCCATGCAAATAAAGCGCAGGTGCTCCGATGTGATATGTGAGTAAGTTTCATTAGGTGTGACCTCAGCTCCTCTTCATCCTTCCTTCAAACATCCTCGCTCACTTTCCTCCCCCCTCGGTGTCGTCCAGGAGCCGAGTGCAGGACGGACTCAAGCTTATCAGATTATGCCACTGCGGCACACTTTCCTCAGCGCATCCCTCACCCGGTGAAACCTCTGTTGTCTTCCTGATTTCTTATCTTGTCTTATCTCGACTTTGACTCAAAGTGCATTATTTCAGGCCAAAGCCCACGCCCCTAGCAACAACACGTATCCAATAAGTCTTCACGCTTTTAGGCGGCACTCTCATCCTCCCGTGACACAGGCTGCGTGGACCACACCACTGTACGCCCTCACGCTGACGCGCTAAGCCTCCAACGGGAGCATGTCAGATAAACCTACCCACCGCAAGGGACGCTGCTAGGAATTATGGGACACCGAATGAGACATGCTGGCCCCCATCTTAAAATGATCCTCATCCGAACTCCTCCGGCTGGAGCAGGACGAGTGAGGGGGAGGGGCGGGAGATCATGAAATGCTGCTGTGGGATTTTTATGTCAAACTAAATGCACAGTCTTTCATTAAATATGTGATTATTTCATGCGGCCCTCATCCTTTTTTTTTATCTGGCCCACCAGTCATTAAAACAATAATAACAAAAAGACAGGGGCAGATCTAGTCATATGGGGGCCCGAGGCAAACCCAGTCATTGGGGCCCTTCCCTGTACTGTGCTGATACATTTTTTAATTATTTTTATTAATTTTACCAACTTATGGAATGGGTGCAGACAAAAAATAAACAAGGAAATTACAGATATCAGACAACAAGAGGGGAAAAAGGGGCAGAAGAAGAAGAAATGGACGGTAGTAAATAAAATAAAAAAATAACTAAAATTAAATTAGATTAAATAATAATATGAAAAGCAAACAGGGTCAATAACTCAGTGTTTCACTGGTTTTCAGCATGCTGATACATTTTTATTATTATTTTAGTCTTGTACCAGGTAACATAATGAAACTAAAAGAATTTCCTTAAATTCTGTAATTTAGTTCAATTTTGACAGAAGGCGAGTGTGTTAATTAGTCCTGCTGTTGAAATCTGTTACAGTTATCTGACAGCTTAAGTTACAAGTTACATACCCATGTTTATACGTCCTCCACATCCAGGGAATAAAATTTATGACCAAAAAAAGATTTTGACTCTAAATGTTTTTGATTACGGAGCCCCTGAAGGGACATCAGCAAAAATAAATAAGAAGTTTATGGTGCATGCCCAAAATAATCCAGTGCATGGGCCATAAGCTTTTTATACTAAGTGTTGTATAGTTTGAAAAGTTATGAATTAAAGTATTTTACAGGATATCATGATTGAAAATAAAGCCAATGACATCAAATGTATGAGGTCTACTGACAAATTGATTATAAAATATGGATGTTGATCTCCTCTACTTCAAACTACAGCGTGTGAATTAAGACTAAAATAATAATAACTTCTCTGAATCAAAGAAAACTTTAGTAATACTTTTTTGTGAGATGTTTGAGGGGCCCTGGACATCTTGGGGCCCCAGGCAATTGCCTGTGTTTGCCTAATGGTAAGTACGCCCCTGCAAAAAGAATCAACCTGAGATACCAGTACAACATCTTGTGTAAGTCTATGTAGGTGTAAGAAATATTTCTAACATTTCTATATTTCTGAAACTAAGAGAGTCATATTTCAGTTAAATTAATATAGCCTTAGCTGTTACTAGGGGTTACTTTAATAAAATTTACATAAAATATCAATAGCAGGGTGCTGGTTCACATTCACCTTTTATGGCAGCTTTAAACTCAATATTTTTGTTTAATAGATAATTTGGGGGTCCACTACCAAGACCAATCATGCACAATAGCTTGGACTACATGTTTTTATGTCAAAAATGATCACTAATCAATCAATACACATATGAATAATAAAACGTTTAATGCCCAATTACTCTTTCTTTCAACAAAGAACCAATTATATACTCTGTTAAACCTCCTTCACAATGTTACCTGAGCACTCAATAACTTTAACAGTATAGAATATTTAAAAAGTTTTTGCAATCAAAATCAATGAAGTATTGATTGAACTATAAGTTGTATGCACCGTTCTGGTGTTGACGTAACTTAAAAGAATCTAATTGCCTAAACCTAGGGCAGAACAAAGGCTACCTGAATCATAATGCTGTTACAGTTTGGAGAAAATTGTTATTTTAGGTATTTTGGGTAGAGAATATTCTAATACACAAAAAATAAATGTAATTTAAGGGCCCCTTCAGCCATTGACCCTTAGAATTGTACCAGTCTTTACCCCCATTTCGCCCCTCAGCCACCATTGAACAAGTAAGTGTGAAATCTTGATGCACCAGTGTTCGTTTTTTATTACTTTTAGTATGTTGTTATAGTTTAAAACTATGGCTCGAGAGGAAGTCTTTTTTAGATATAGACAGGAGGCATACAAGAGGGGGAAAAGATGAGAAGATTCAAAGGGCCAATGACTGCAAGGGGCCCCTAAAAATGATCAAATTGTGAGTGTTTTGACATATAAGTTCATTCACATTAACCTTAGCAAAGTGATTAGTTTGTCTTTTAATATTCATGTTACACTGATGCAAAAATTGCAGATTCTATACAGCTTATTTGGTTGAGATAATCTAGGAGTTGATACTGCATATGTTTGGTCCATTTCAGATTTACAACTTTTTTTTTTGTCACACAATTATACAATTAGAAGAAATGAAAAGGGCATGCTTAGGTCAAGAAAAAAGATGTCAAATCTTACAGTAAGCCCTCTGAAATATCTCTGTCTCTCTCCATGGGGATAATCTGTAAGGAAGCTTTTTAACTTAACAGGGTCAGCCTTGAAGGTCAAACAAGCTCCAGTCTCCAGGGAAACTCCGAAAACAAAAGGAACTACTCAGAGGGTCAGTTTTTGTTTTGTGTGTGTGTGTGTGTGTGTGTGTGTGTGTGTGTGTGTGTGTGTGTGTGTGTGTGTGTGTGTGTGTGTGTGTGTGTGTGTGTGGTGGTGGGGGGGTTTACAATCTAAACAGTAAATGTGACAGCTGGAGTGTGGTGCCCCCTTTCACTGTGTTTTATTTCCTGGTGACACAGACCACATGCATTTAATAGATAAGACTTCTCAGTCATCAGGATGCCCCTCTTGTTTTAGCTTTAAACACATCTCATCGTAAAGGATTTTTCGTTAATTGTATGTAATGCTTTACACATACATCCAAAAAAAGAAAGTCTTGGTGACACAGCTTCTTAATGGAGTTCCTTTTTTATGCATAGTAATTTTAGGAATCATCAACTCAAAATAAAATACTTACAAAAGAACAAAGTACTTCTTCAATCTCAAAGAGGAAGTTGGTTCTTCATAGCAACTTATGGCATCCATCATTCAGTGACAGCATAACACACATACAAAGTAAGAAACTCCATCAAAGAAGAGCAATAAGGTGCAGATAGGATCACAAGGGGAAGACTATCATATACACTGAACATTTTCAGAAATGTCTGTTTGTTAATCCAATACATTTTTCGATACTTCTTTTTTTCAAAGCTGGATACTTTTAATATTCTCTACCAATACCAAGGAACCACTGAGTGCCTTAAATCAAATTAAAGTATCAGAACAAGCAAGTGTTTTTTGCTTCGGACTGAAAACTGTTCACATTTAACCCTGACATTTCTTATTCTCTTTGTCACAAAATCAGATTGTGTCTTCACAGGGAAAACAGTGCGAACGTAAGTGGAGGTAAAAGCATTAGAATAAAATTCCAGTAGAACTGCAAAGTTGTATTGGTTGGCAAAGTTTTTCTTTCAAAACTTGATTTGCTCTTTAAAAAAAAACAAAAAGGGAAAAGAAGGATCTGAAAGCAAATATTTAAGGACTTTATTTGTACAATACATGTTCGAGATAGCCATATGATCTAAATTTTTGCCAAATACTATTCCAAATGTTCCTGTTGTATAGCACTTTGGCTCAAACTCTGTATCTAAAGTGCTCCATAAATTAAGTTTATATACATGAAGTTGATGTTGAACAGTAAACATAGGAGATGAAGACATTTGGGGGGGGGCTTCAGAAATTTGATAGATTGTATATAAAATTTAGCATAAAATGATGAAAGATTTATTAACTATTTTTTTATTTCTGGTAATCCGATGGTTGTCAACGTTGCCGATTTGTTTCCCGTTAAAGTGACATCAGCATGCAGTACCGCCGTGAGACGCATGGGGGCAGCAGAGGGCCGTAAACCCGTCCCGTCTACAGCTACAGCCGCTGCCTCTGTCTAAATTAATCCTCAGGCTGACTCACGCACGTTATATGCAGGTTTCACTTCAAGTATGGGAAACCACCAAACTTCTTTTGGTGGTGCACGCATGTCCTCTGACTTTCTTGTACTTCTCTGAAAAGCCCACAGTTTCCAAAGGGCAGCCGCCCCCATGTTGGAGGGGCGGTAGTCTGGAGCTGCTTCACCCTCTTGTCGTCACGCCAGGCTTTTGTATACACACTGAGCCTGGAGCTGCCCACCCTCAGGCTGGACCACGGGCCGCTCCAGTGAAGGACAATCCGTATATACCAAAGTTTTAAGGGATTTGACGCGCTTTTCGACAAGATGCCGATGGACAGCATGGAAATGAACGGGGATGCTGACCGAAACGGCGAGGCTGAGGTAAGGCGCAGCGTGCGGGCGTCCGGGACAAAGCGCAGCGTGTAACTCCATTATTCCTCTGAAAAAGTCCACTTTATTTCCTGGTGAGGCTCTGCCGGGACGGAAAGTCACTAACGGAAACATTTCCGAGATAAGACAGCGCCTTCAGAGGGGGTTTCATCATCTCTCCCATCTTCTCAGACATCCTTGTCCCGTTAGATCAAAGCCAAAGCTGCCGGACAAGTGTCGTGTGGTAGACATTGCTGAAGGGAACGGGACCGTCCGGTTAGCGGCTTTGTATCAGTCCCATTTACAACAAGTGATTGTGTTGTGGGATGCCGCATTCCTTCGTCTGTGATCTAAGTGTCAGCTTACACATAATGACAGATGATACAGAGGACCATGTGGGCGCAGGGTACAATCATCAGTCTGCGACCCAAATATATGCTGTGATCCATCCGACCAGAGGGTCCAAAGTACGGCTGTTAAAAGAACATGCCGGCTTAGGGGGCCTCTCTTTAACAATATGCCTTCTAAAGTCCTTGCACGCGGATTAGTCACTTCCTTATCCACAATAACTTTAGCCCTGAATTTAGGCGTATTTTCTCCACTCTTAGGTGTCTTACAATTCAATGTTGTATAAATCTTAAATAAAAGCAGAATAACGGTTTTCAAATTCGTTCGAACATTATAGGTCACAATTAATACACTGCTAAGTAAAGGTGTTTAATACTCAAAATTTAAACTGATCAACTTTATTTATGAGTTGCAAATATTCACTCAGTTTGAACTTGATCCTTGCCACAGAAATACCGGGGAAGGGGCAACAAAAGTCTGGGGATGTTGAGGAATTCTCAAAAACATCCTGTTGGGAACCTTCTACAGGTTATCTGTCATGATTGGGTGAAAAAGGAGTATCCCTGAAAGGCTCCTGTTGACAAGCAAAGATGTCAAGAGGTTCACCATTTGTTTACGGTCCAACAGCTGGAGAACATTTCTCAAGGGTTACCAGGACATTCAGGAATTAAATCATTTACTTCCCATAGCATCAAAAGATTCAGAGAAACAGGTGAAATCTCTGCACGTAAGCAGCAAGGTTAGAAAACAACATTGAATGCCCATGACTCTTTAAACCCTTCAGCAGTACAGCATTAACATCTGACATCATTCTGTAAAGGAGTTTACCATGATGGCTCAGGAACACTTTAAAAAAACATTGTCATCAAACTCAGTTTGTTGCTACATCTGTTAATAAAACTTAAAACTCTACCATGCAAAGAGGAAGTATCGAAAACACCCAGATATCCTGATGCATTCTCTGAGCCTGAGTTCATCTGAGACAGACTGATGCAATTTGGGAAAGTGTGCTGTGGTCTGTTAATGATTTTTGGAAATCTTAGACAATGTGTCCCCCGAACTAAAGAGCAAAAGGACCAGATTTTGATCAGTGCAAAGTTCTAGAGCAAGCATCTGTGATGGTATGGGGGTGTGTTCATTCTCTCTGATAGGTACCTTGCACATTCGTGGAGGCACCATTAAGGTACATAAATGTTTTGTAGCTGCCACCCAACCAATATCTGTTTATTCAGCAAGACAAAGCCAATCCAAATTCTAAAGGTGAAAGAGTGTGAGCGCTACACTGGCCTCTCTGCAGTCCAGACCTGCCTCCCTCTGAAAAGTGTTGTGTATTATGCAGCATGAAATGTAGACCCCAGCTGATGAGAGTAAAGCTGATATAACACAGTGGTAGAGCTTTTTTTTTTTAACAAGTAGCAAGCATCAAATTCAAAATTAGTGAATATTTGCGCAAAAACTTTTTCAACATTGAATATCTTGTTTTATGATGTATAAAGTTTCAAAATGATGCAAATCATTGTATTCTGTATTTTTCCACATTTTACATTACGTCCTAAATCACAATCTTTAGTGCAAAAAAGTGCACAGGAATCTGCTTTTTTACATCAGGAAAGAAAGTGACCTTAGACAAATGATATGTTGTATGTAGGGGTGGGCGATTTAAAAAAAAATTAAAATCACGATCACGATTTTATCACAATTCTTTTTTACGTTGATTTTATAAAAACATGTAAAACCCTGGAAGAAAAAAATGACAATGAACAGGTTTTAATTTAAATAAATAGTGCATTTTTCATAAAAATGTGCAATAAATTTAAACATAAGAGGAAATGAACAACAATATCAACATTATCTCTTAAAGTGCAACAATTTCAAACAAATGTTATCTAACTGCAATGTCTATAATCTGAGTGAATAATACAGCTGCTTTAGAACAGATTTTTGTTCAGACATCTTCAAGCTTTTATCTCCTTTTCTCTTTCCGCCATGGCTTCACGCTACATAACCAAACAGGAGATCCTACCATGCACTGCGCTTAAAGTGATATTCTGGGATGGAACAAGTTGGGTCCTATCACAAGGTTTAGGGCAGAAATTACCCCTACAGCAGTGTTTCTGTGCAGCAGAAGCCCAGGGCGTCCGCACCAAACCCCCCCTCCCTGCTCCCGGCCTGCTCGTATGCCGAGTTCCTCTGCACTCAGACGGGGCCATATTTTACTTGACCAAAAACACAAATAAACGGACTCCCACCGAAAAAATCTGATATCGGTCTGCATTCACGCTTTATTTAGAGAATTTTCAGCGCGTTACTTTCACACAAAAACACCGCTAAATAAGGCTCTAGTTCTCATTGTGGCGTAAAACGGCCTCCGCTGCAGAGCCACAGCGCCTCGTAGCCAGCACTTTAATGTGCTACGATTGGCTAGTCGGGTGCACGTCAAAGTCTCTGCGCCCACACAGACGATCTTTCTGCTTTATGAGATCATTCCCACGTTATAATCCTTAAGGATTTAATATCATCATATCGCACACCACTAAGCAGTCTTCAGTTGTTTTGTAAGGTTCCTCTGCACAGAGAGGACTGAACTAACTTTTGGAGCCAGTGAAGACAGATGTATAATGCCTTCATGAACCTGCACATAGGTTACATAGGAACCCAGCAATGGTCCTGAGCATAGCACCCCTCCATAAGGACCACAGCACATGAGGAAAAAATTACACAAGAAACGAAAGGGAAATGAGAAAAACCACTCCCTGGAAAAGTCTCCGTGCTCGGGGAGTCTCCAACGTGAGAGAAGATAAATACAGACAGAAGAAAGCTGCAGCAGTGCTCGCACTAAAAGTGAAAGGTACAGCGGCTGATAGCAGTTTCTCTCACACTCATCTGCTGGTCCAACACCAGAGCTTGTTTTTCCTCTGCGGCCGGGCACTTCCCCAAAGTTTGGATAGGGGAAAACCGAGTGGAGCCTCAGAGGGTGGTGCTGCCAACCTGGGCACAGAGGGGACATTGTTGGACAGCTAGAGTAAACTCCACCTTCATAAGACCTGAGCACAGAGCTCAAATGAAAGAGACAGAGGTCATGACACAAAGCCTGGTTTCCCGTCATGTTGTGTGTTAACCACACTCTCATTTAACTGCACGCTGTCTTGCGGTTACACAAAGGGAAGGGGGATGTTTGAGAGAAATTCCACCAAAGCCCTGACATGTTATAAGTAAAGAGGTTTTATGTTGGATATTTCAGTAATCAAACATTTGCTGCATCTAAAAACAGAGATTGTAAACATGTCTTTTCAATCTGCTAATCGTGAGGCTGAGACCAATCACAGACTTGGCCTTGTTTATGGGGCCATGAGTTCTCTGGACAAGTCAGTCTGGTGTTCTTGATAACTGAACATGTGGACAAAAGTCTTTAGGTTTCTGGTCTTACTGGTCTTACTGGTCTTACTCTTGGGAGACCTGGACTCTGACTAGTGGCCAGAGATGCTGGCTGGAAGCCTTCAAGACTATTTCCCTTGAGTACCTTTTTGGGTATTGTTGGCAGGACCATGTGTTCAAAGACCTGGGGGGTTGGACCAGACCACGGGGACAACAGTGTGCATTGTGGTGGCGTCAAAACAATGGGGACAAGAAGAAATAATAATTAAAAAAAAGACAAAATAAAATAATGGCTATTTAAACAGTAAATCAACCAAATTATATGGATATAAAGCAGAGTGAATAAATATAAAAAAGTATAAACCATAAAGTTATAATGATAAGACCCTACATAAGAGCCAGACTAGATAGCTAGCAGACAGTTTTTATGCCCGAGAGTTAGAAATGAATAAATGTTAAGCTCAATATGATACAGTGGAGCTAGCTAGAGATATTAAGAAGATTTTTAGAACGGTAGATTAACTTGAAAATTGCCCCCACCAATATTGTAACTTATGTGACACTGTAAAATGTCCTAAAAAAAGTCCTGAAAAATGATTTGTTGGAAAGAGTGGGAACCCTGATCTTGTCTTAAATCAATATCAAACCAGCAGATAAAAAAATGATATGGTGCTTTCAGTGTAGTTCTTAAAATACATAAGAATCCGTCCATCACCCCTGCTTCCTGTCAGCGAGGCCTGTGATGTAATATTTTCCTTACTTCCAGAAAAATATGTTTGCATTAATCACCCACTGTCTATAAAGTTCTCGTCATGTATTACATAAGTCTGAAGTGCCATGTTCTTTCTCCCTGCTCATACGCTCAGACTGTCATGTTAAGTTGTTGTTGCTGCAAACAGTCTGACATCAGGGCTTTCAACAAACATGTGAAGCAGTCAGCCAGAGGGGAAAGTAGCCAGTCAGGAGGTCCAGTGGTCTCTCTCATAGAATAAAACATGTGAAGTTGACAAATTTAACATTCAACGTGTGGTGGACGGAGCCCCAAACTAATGCTCTGCACCATTATTGATCAAAACATTAAAACAAAATCTAGATTAGGATCAACACTGAGATGATTATATACGATATAATATATATTTGGTTTCAAATCATTGATAAATTGTTTTGTATTTAATCTTTACATATCTGAAGAACTACTGCTAAGTTGTTCCACTTTTTAAACCTTGTATGAAAAATATTGATAATAAAGGAGAAACTTTTATTATTCACAAAGTGTTTTAAAGTTGGATGAAAATGTAGTTTTTTTTTTCATACCAATTACTGGGACTGAATCCTGGGAGATGCAGACAGTAAATAGAAAACAAATGTTAACGTTAAGAAATGCATTGGTTGTGTTTTCTCAGCACAGATGTATTAGAAAACAGCAAATAATGGCAGGCAAATAAGGCGCTGTTTCCTCAGAATTTTTCTTAAAAAGAACATTAGAAATCAAGAATCCCTCAGTAAGGTTTTTGTCTTGCTGTCACACAGTGGGGAGCTGGGAAGCTTCGACTTTGCATGTATGTGGATACAAAAAGAGAAAATAAACGTAATTTGGATCTTGAATCTTGTAATCACAGTTTGTATATATTTCCAAAAAAAGTATCTTTTTGTAGCCTTCCCCAGCAAGAACAACAACTGCACTGTGATTTACTCTAATTTTATGTTTTAATGTGTTATTAACCAGGTTTCATCCTACAAGACAGACAGCTAACTTCTTTACCGATCTTCAACCCTTCCTTTTGGCTTTAAATGACAATTAAATTACAGCAAAACATACTTTGTGCGTTTCATGTCATAATTATTTGACAGATAGAGTTGACTGGCCCTATAAAAACCCCAAAGTACACAATTTTAGACCTTGATAATTGCAGTGAACATTTCTGGATACTCTCTAGGTTATATTTGCAGTGTTTGCCACATGTCTAAAAGTATCCTCAGTCTTTTCCCTCTTTGGTTTGGGTAGAGTCCACGTTGACTCTAAGGATGTGTTTTTGTGAGGTCTGACCTGGTCAGCGGAACCAACGCACAACTTGACAAATTATTTTTAACCTCTGGGCATAAACTAACTCTGCGACCTGTGAGGTCATATCTCTTCCTGTTTTCTTCAGCCACTAAACACTTTCAGTTCCACTTCTATCTTCCACAAAAAATCCCACACTGATTTCACAAATCTGTTTTTTAGTAATATTGGGCAGTAAAAAGTCCAAAATGGGTACAAACAAAAGGTCTTTAGTTCTTGTATTTGAACCAGAGCTTGTCCTTATAGTTTTTGCCAACACATCTTTCAAAATGTGGATGAAGAAACTGTCTTCAGAAAGTCAGACTTTGGATGTTTTATCAAGGCTCCTACAAATCCATACAAAGTCCTAAAACGTCTTAAATTAGATTTTAAATTGAAGAATGAAAAGTAGTGTTTTACATCAGTTTATTCTTTTGTTTGCATCTGTATGTAACTTACAGCACTCTCTCTGACTCTCTGAATTAATTCCCTCATTTAAACATGTAATATATGTCTTTACTGAAACCTTTACTGAGACCCTTCTGACTCAAAATGCTTCATCCAGCATTGAAAAACACAAGCCCAACCAGCATTTAACATCTATTCATATTTCTGTAACTATAAAACTTAATTTACTTGCATTCTAACTAAAACAATTATAACATCAGTCCTTTCCACTTCAAAATCATTATATTTGTAAATGTTAATCTTTTAGATTTCTACCAATGCTTGTTATTGCATATATTATCTCATACACTTCCTTTTTGACCATAAATTAATAATGATAAGTACACATTTATGATCTGTGTAATTATAGTTGCTCTCTCTTCATATGTCTTCACATTCTGTCACACCCCAACACAGCCATGAGTCTGGTTCTGCTAAAGATCTCCTGCCTGCTTTAAATGTTAGGGTTATGATAAATGATGCAGTGTTGTATTATGGTGGATTCATTAAGGATCTGTATTAATACAATAACAATAAAAAAATAAAAATGTATTAATAAGGAATGTGGTCTGAACCTTTCGTGAAGCGTTATGAGTAGAGCTGAAACGATTCCTCGAATATTCGCGAGTACTCGATTACAAAATCTCCTTGAATTAAATTTTGTGCCTCGAAGCCTCGTTTAATATATAATTATACATATAAATATATATCTGGACTACTATACAGCGCACGGTGTTTGACACGGACGGTCATTTCTGTGGCACAATGCGCCTGCTACCTCCGCTGCTGCGCGGCTTGTACAATCATGAAGGAAGAGAAAAGAGAGGGACAGAAAGGAGAGAGTCTGCAGAAGAAACGGCAGAGAGTGTCCCAAGTGTGTTGTCACTACAAGAAGGGATGAAAAGAAAACACAGTGCAGTGTGTCTGATGTCAAACAGAGTTAGTCTAGCACGTAGCTTACATGATAGCACGTTGTTAGGGCTGCAACTATTACTATTACAGCATTTTAAATATGCTCATCACAGACATGCGTCCTCTTTCCATGGTGGAGGACACAGGATGTAAGAACATGATCAAGGATTTCAATGCAAACTACACAATGCCCTCCAGAACACACTTCACAAATATAGTTGCAGAATTATATTACTGCTTTGTAAATCAGTATTGTCTTGGCTTTGTTTTAAGCCAGTACTAGTTTAAACTTTGAAAGTTGTTAAAATAAAAACCCTTTTCTGAGGAATAAACGGCATTTGGTTGCTCAATTTGAAAGCCCTAACATGTTGCATTGTATACAATTGATTTATTTGTTTAAAAACAAATAAGTATATATTGTTAGAGTACTCGAAGAAATAATCGACAGAGTACTCGATTCCAAAAATACTCGATAGTTGCAGCTCTAGTTATGAGATAACATTTCATAGGAATTGCCCTTACATAAATTAAGATTGCTTGATTAACAGATTGTAAGAAAAAAAAATCTACAAACTGTTCATTAATCAGAAATCCTAGTCTATCAATTTTTGTTTTCTAATCGTATCAATCCAGAACCAACATGAATCAAACATGAGTACAACACTTTACATGTTGTACTTTATTAATCAGAAGTAAAAGCAAGAACAAAAAAACTCTGTTAAGCAGGCAGGAAGTCCTAAATAGAACCAGACTGATGTTGAGCAGCCATCCACTGAGGCCATGTTGGGGTGTAAGTGGAACAGAGAGCTGCATTAAGAGAGAAGGGTAGAGATAAAGGGCCTAAAATGAGAATCCATGATGATAAAATATGATGCCCAGGCAACTAATTTGTCTTTGTTAACACTCTCTCTTTAAAATAAACTGTATGAAAGAGTTATGGTGCGTTCCACTTGTAGTCAGAAGTCGAAATTTCCGAGTTCCGAGTAGGAAACTGCAACTGGAACGCCCGCCGAGGTTGGAATTTCCTACTGGGAACTCGGGGGAACCTGGCCACCCCTGAGTTGACAATCAAAGATGGCTGCCCCCATTGTAAACAGTTATTAACCTCCAATTTATTAGCTCAGTTTATTAGCACCTCTGACTGGTGTGTGCCACTCTAAATCAGCTGTATACATAGTATTTACAAAAATGCTGCCATAGTGATAATCACATTCTTCATGTGATATTTGTGAACAACAGTGCAGGGCGTGGTAACAGCGGCTAACAATAGTCTGGTATCATGTTTTTTCCGACTTTGTAACTGGAACGCTGATAAGTCGGAGATGATGTCCTGCCCAGTTCCCTCTTCCCAGTTCCGAGGTTAATGAAACGCAGCATTGGCTCTTTGAGATCTCTATATGGCTGTAAATGTAGATATATTAGTGGTATTAGATGTAACAACTACAGATGGAGGGATTTAAAAAAAATAATTGACAGCTGTAATGATAATGGAAGGACTGATGTTGGCTAATTTAGAGCGTTTTGTTTATCTAAAATGAGAGTCCTGTCTCTGTTTCCAAAAGAAGGTAACCTACCTGCCAATTTCTTGTTTTGTGGAAGAGTGGATCATACCACACACCTCTTTGTTACCATTTGTTCAGTAGGGCAAATTAAATGTGTTTTCTTGAGAACCTGGTTAATAACACATTAAAACATAAGTTGGATCTTGAAACAGTCTCTAAAAGTCATATATATATATATTTTTTTAAGTCTGTGAGTACCCTATATTTAAAAAAGGCTATTTGAGAAAAGAAAAGTAAAAACTACTAGAAACAGTTATTGAAAAAACTTGCCTCAAACTAACAAAAACTTACAAGAATTAGACATGTTCACAAAAAGAAATTAATTGGACTTTTTTATCAACAGTATGAACTGAAAAAACTGACAAGTCGAAACAAGATGAGATAAGAAGTGATATAAGACTACAACTATTTGCCCTTGATGAAAACAGACATATCATCGCTACCTCCTCACTCTAAAATGCTACTCTTCACTGAATGAATGAATGCTGTACTGTTCAGATCAGAAATTATTTTAGGAAAGGAGACAATAGCACTGTTTTATTTAAAAAAAAGAAAAAAAAGAAAGAAAATCATAAAAATGAACAGAGAAAGTTTGTGCCCAACATGAACAATGTAAACATGTTTAAAAGTAATTCTAAACATAAAGCATCATTCATTTATTATCCTCTGTATAAATAAGCAAGCGGAATATATTCATAAACACTTCCTGTAGTATATGATCATAAACGGAAAAAAGAAAAACATGGGTAAAGCACCCGATGAGCCACAGAGATGTGAGTATTGAGACTACGGTAAACACTGAGGTTGTTCTCATGTGTACATGAAGGAAAATTTTTGAGTCAGTTTTCAGTACATTTTGTTTTCTGTGATGGAAAGTTTTTTTTTTCTGTGCAAATGCATTCCTGGGGCTGAAAGGGATCTGTAATTCTTGTATTTCTCAACACTTTGTAAATGTTATTTCCAGTTAGTCTTGATACTTGCCTACGTACTGGAAACAAAAATTGAAAGCTTCACTTTTGTTATTGTTTAGGTCACTTTTGAGTTTCATGTTCACACATTTTCAAGGACATAAGAGCGTGTGCTTCTGCAGGGATCAGTGCATGTGGGAGAGTATTTCAGTTGTGGTTTATATTAAAACTGCACACGTGAAGTATTTTAAAGCACTATTCTGACTTCATATTAAAGAATCTGTCATAAGGTTTATTATAAAGACTATTAGAGATGACCAGTTGATCCTCTGCTGACCTGTAGCTGCAGTGACTTACAGTATATGTCATCCTCTGAGTCATACTGACATCACTGTTTCTGTTTGTGTTCAGGTCCCGCTGCGAGGTCCCAGGGGGCAGCAGGGCCCTCTGAACATGAACCACTATGCCAACAAGAAGAGCGCCGCAGAAAGCATGCTGGACGTGGCTCTGCTAATGGCAAACGCCTCTCAGCTGAAGGCTGTGATGGAGCAGGGGCCTGGATTTACCTTCTATGTTCCCCTCATTATTCTCATCAGCATCTCTCTGATCCTGCAAATCATAGTGGGAGTCCTTCTTATCTTCATAGGTGAGCCTATAGTTTTTCTGTTTGAAAAATGTATTCATGTTCAGCTCTGCTCTACCCAAAGTGTCTTTCCATAGCACATTTAAAACAACCTTACATCACAAAAGTGCTGTAAAGGCTCAACCTAGCTAAACATAGCAAATACACATGAAACAAAAATAGAAAAGCAACATTGTGTAAAATAAAAACAGAATACAGTGATTTTGCAAATCTCTTTGGACCTACATTGAACTGAATAAACTACAAACACAAGGTATTTAATGTTAAAACTGATAAACTTCATTGCTGGTTTTGCAAATATTTATTCATTTTTAATTTGATGCCTGCAACACATTTCCAAAAAGTTGGGATAGGGGCATGTCCACCCCTGTGTTTCATCACCTTTTCCTTTAACAACTCTTAATAAGCTTTTGTGAACTGAGGACATTATTCAAGTTTTTGAAGGTGGAACTCTTTCCTATTCTTGCTTGACGTAGGACTTCAGTTACTCAACAGTCCGGCTTCTCTGTTGTCATATTTTGCACTTCATAATGGGCCACATGTTTTCAGTGGGAGACAGGTCTGGACTGCAGACATGCCAGTCTAGTACACGCACTCTTTTACTACGAAGCCTCACGAGTGCAATGTGCAGACTTTGTCTTGAGATGATTTTATTAGCAGGGATTTCTCTGAAAAGAACGTATCTTTAATAGCAGCATATGTTGCTCCAAACCCTGCATATACCTTTCAGCATTAATTGTACCATCACAGATATGCATGCCACCCATGCCATGGGTACTAACACAACTCCAAAACATCACAGATGTTGGCTGCAGAGCTTTGTGCTGCTAACAATCTGAATGATCCTTTACCTCTTTGGCCCAAAGGAAATGATTTCCATCATTTCCAAAATCAATCTAAAATGTGGGGTGTCAGTGGAACAGTCTGATAGTGTGCTTGGTCTGCAATCAGAAGGCTGCAGGCTCGAGCCCAGCTTTGGTCACGTGGCGATGTGTCCTTGGGCTAGACACTTAAACCCAGGTTGAGTGCTATGAAAGGGGTTGGATGTGCTGACACTGATGGAGGACAGAGAAACTCCAACCATCAGTGAGTGAATGTGAGAGTGAAAGGACGTGAATGGTTAGATGTGATTGTAAAGGTGCTTTGAAGTGCGGTATAAGCTCAAGTCCATTTACCAAATGTGAAAACATCAGACCACAGCACACTTTTTAATTGAATATGTTAGGGTGTCACATCAGAATTTCACCTTTGAAAGGATACCAGTAAAAATGTAAATAATTATAAATATTCAATGCCTGTTTTGATCCTTCAGAAAAAAAAAGAATCTACAAATTTGAACTTGAAAAAGGTCAATTGTTTTAACAGCCTGCATTTTATACGAAAGTAATATACAAATAATTTGATTTTGTTTTGCAAAGAGAATCCTACTACTTTATGTTTAATCTCATTCAGATTTCATTTAATTTGATTTATTAAAATTCTAAATGTAATCATTTTATGATTCCATAAAACAGACCACAATATTCAAACTTTGAGGCCTGTTTTTTTTTATTATAGTAAAATACTCCACGGCTTGACAATAGATTGAGCAAAATATAATTTACATTTATTTCTTTTTTAAATATTTTATCGGCTGATTGATACAGTACAGTCAACTCATTTTTAATAATGTTATGCACATTTAATGCTTTATTGACAGCCTAATATTGCACGAATCTATGATAAAAAGAAAAGCACATCTTATAATAAGTCTCTATGGTAATTGGGTCTCAGAAGTTTAAGCTCTGATTAGAGTGAACAGTGGGAACACTTCAGTGCTTCACTCCTTCTCTGTGATCCTGTGGTGGCATCTGTTTACCTGAACTCCAGACCATCACAGCTCACGTAGAGATGAAGCCTAACCATCTCAGACAGTCTCTGTCTGTTAGTCCACACCAGGCTTCTTTTGGGAGCCTGCACAGGTCTGCTGAGATGACAATTACCTCTTTAACTTTAACAACGATCACCGCCAACATTTGCTGCACTTTACACATCAGTGTGGTTTCTGGTTCTATCATCAGAGACATCAACGGGACAAAAAAAAAATCAATTATATAAACACAGCTTTACCGGTTGTGCTTCCGGTGTCCGTCCATCAGTCCGTCTGTAATAATGTTCCCTCCGTTTGCATTGACTTTATTGAGGCACCTTTAGCATGGCGGCCCCAGTGGTGCGGATAAAATAGATATGTTGCCAAAAACACGTCTTCATTTCGCTCTTTTATAGTTACTTCAAGAGTCGGACTTGTTTTCTCAAACACTCTGCACTCCTGACAGCTCACAGCAGCAGATCGGGGATCAGTTTACTCTCTCCCCCTGCCGTCACGTGCGCTGTACTCGGCTGAAAAATCTGATTCTGGGTCTGTTTTGTTACGTTTTGTTTTCGGTCACTGCCGAACGTAAAATGTAACGATGAGTGGTGCAGAAAGTAAGTTCACATTTACAGGGTTCCCACGCGTCCTGGAAAACCTGGAAAACCTGGAAAATAAATCATTGCCCAATTTTCCAGTCATGGAAAACAAATGGAAAATGAGTAAAAAAGTGAAATACACTGGAAAAGCTTAAATTGTCTTGAAAAATTATTTGTCTTCCTTCTAGCTTGGCACATAGGAAATGAAGTAAAAATGTACTTGGTAACTAATGTACACGTAGCCAGAAAATGTGAGTACGTAAAATAATGCAAGTTAAGGCTTAAAATATAAAAACTCAGAACAATGGGGACAAAAAGAAATAATAAAAAAATAGACAAAATAAAATTTTGGCTAAATTAAGACTAAACAGAAAGCTAACAGACAATGTGTGCTGGAGAGTTAGAAACAAAGAAATTCTAAGATTAATATCATCAATAGCTAGAGATATTGTTCATCAACTTCTAATCTTGTTTTTTAGAAGGCTAACTAGAATTGAAAACTGCCCACAGCAACAGTGTAACTTCAGTTGGTTATGTGACACTGGAAAAAGTCCTGGAAAATGATTTCTAGAAAAGAGTGGGAACCCTGATTTAGCAGTTCCTGGTTCCCAAGTCCAAAACTATTTGGATGTAGACAGTGGAATTGTAAATATGCCTGAAATCTGTTTCATGGTGAACACACAAACAAGAGACTTCAATGTTTAATGGGGGTTGTAAAAGGCAATGTTCCCTGCTTTTGAATCTTAAACTGTTGTGTGTTTAAAATAATGGCTGCTAACTGCTAACATGGACAACAACAATGAGCGGGTGCCCAAAGGCAAGCTTGTCTCGTCGTTTTGAAACAATTCATAAATAATTCCCACAACTTAGTAGTTTAAAGAGGACATATCATGCTTGTTTCTCCTTTTCACTATGCCAGACTAGGATGCCTGTAAAGCATTTCTGCCCTCAGTACAAGTCATTTAGTTCCTTCATTGCCCCACAATAGCGTTCTCAAAATCCTCATTTTAGGCCATTATGAAGCCCTCATTGAAACACTCGGATCTGAGGATGACCTAAAGTTACCTCGCAACGTCACAGCCCTCTGTGCTCTGATTGATCAGTTCTATCGGGGGGCTGAGCCAGCCTGTCCTTCTTCTTATACTGTATTTTCTGGCAGGCTCAAAGCAGCGACCGCGTATTGAGTCCCCCTACAGGCCAGAGCTGGTAGTGAGTGTACGTGAGCTAGGGAGCTATATACCCCTGCTGGTGGATGTGTTCCTTGGTGACGGTTTTGTGGCTAACGGACATCACAGAGGAGGAAGTGTTTTATCAGATTACTCCAATAAAAAGAAAGGTACCTCGTGTTGTCACGACGTTTGAAATCTCACAGACATCTCGCAATGACCTATTTTCAGAGGCATCAAATCTCGTTCTAGGATATCAGAAAAAATACAGTATCTTATTTTTTGAAAATTAAGGGGGTGTAAGGTCTTGTTTTCAAATTTATTATACTATATGTAAGTATTAAATCATGCATCAGCATGATATGTCTCCTTTAACTAACGAAATTCTCAAACAGTAAGTTAAATGCTGTTGTTGCGTTTGTATCATATATTATGTTGTAGTTGATTCATGGTTTAAATTCCCTTCTACTCTCATTATTATGTTTAATCTCAAAACATTGTGAAAAGTTGGTTATTTTGTCAAAAGTATCACAAGGAACAGAACATGTTGATTTCAGTTTATCTGTCTTTGCTGTGCTTATTTTAAAAAAATGATCCAAAACACGGTTTTAAAAATCCCATAGGCTTTTTGTAGACTTGCAGTTGAGGCAGCCAGCATGATGCTGACTTTCAGGTTGGCTTAAAGAAATTGACTTCTCTGCACCAATCTCTAGTACTGTTTTTAAAATGTGGCATTGAAAAGGGTTGAAGTACCCCATACCACCACAGATGCTGGCTTTAAAACTTTACAGTGATCAAATTCTGGTCCTTTTTTCTCTTTGGCTCAGAGGACACATTGTCCATGATTTCCAAAAAACAATTTACAATATAGACTCATCAGACCACAGCCACTTTTCCACACTGTGTCAGTTTATCTTAGATGATCCAGAGAATCTGGCAGCTTTTCTGGGTGTTGTTGATGTTTTGCTTTAGTTTTGCATAGTAGAGTTTTAACTTTCACCTGTAGATGTAGTGGTGAACTGTGTTAACTGACAATGTTTTTCCTGAACCACATGGTAAAATAATTTACAGACTGATGTTGGTTTTTAATGCAGTGCAGTCAAAGGGATCAAAGGTCATGGGCACTCAGTGCTTGTTTTCAGCATTGCTGTGTACACGCAGAGATTCTCCTTATCCTCTGAATCTTGAGGATTTTGTGGACTGTGGATGATGAAATTCCTAAATCTGTTGATGTTGTACATTGAAAAAGGGATGAGGGGTGCTTCTTTAATACCCAATCACAACACTTAAGATGTTCACCTGTGAAATGCTCCTGCTTTTTAAGCATTCCTCAACTTTTCCAGGCTATTGTTTCAGCTTTTTTGGAGCATTTAACATTCATCAAATTCAAAATTCATGCATATTTGCAAAATCAATTAAGCTTATCAGTTTGAAAATTAATTATATTGACTTTGTTGTGGATTCAGTGGTACAAAACAATTAGCAAATTATTGCATTCCTACTCAAATTATTTTTCCCACATTTGTAAAAACAGGACAAATAAGAGGAACCTGAGCAAAAAGATAGAGTTTTATAAGTTTCAGATCTTAGTTTCTTTAAGTTTCCTCTCTTGAACTTGTGATGACTTGTGTCCTGTTCAAGTAAATTGGTCAGGCTCAGGCCTCACAGTGAAAAGTTTGTCTTCCTATACATCGACGTGCTCGTCCTCCTCCTGACTGCGTCCTTATCTTACCCAAACAGAGAAAACTATTGTGGTTGAGGGCCCAGTTTAGAGCACTGCGGCAGGAAGGACATCTGTCAGCTGCTTCAGCTGCATCCAATTTGTAACAGCTCTGTTAGTCACCCAAACATGTTAGGACTCAGGAGATTTAGCTTTACCAAGAACACAGGTAAAAATGTTCCCTGCTCACTGTCACTTCAAACCAGTGAGGTGTGTGACGTCCTAACGTAGGCTAATTATACACCTGAGGGCAGAGCTGTCAGAAGTTGTTAATCTATATCAGAGCGCTCAGTAATGATTACTGCACTGCTGATCTGACTGGAAACTCTATGCTGCTACCTTGTGGAGAAAGGAGGTAGGCCTCACTGACCACACAAACTTGATAAAGCTGAAAAATGAAAACTGATCATTTTTACTGCCACATGTGTAGATGCAGTTTGGTTTCCTCCTGTGACAAATAAAAATTAAACTCAAAATCAAAGCTACCTTTGTGTAAAAGAGGATGGTCAAAAACATTTATGTCAAGGCAACAAGGACGAGTGCAGTCAATATGGTGGAATAAGTTTGGTTAATTGCAGAAAAATGCCTAATAACATGGTAGGCATATTGATTGACTATACTTTCATCATGCAACCCTCTGCCTCTGATTAAGGCTGAAAATCCACTAGGCTGCGTATTATAAAAATGTATTCCTCCCAGGGATCATCATCAATTTAAAACAATCAGCAAACATCTGCTCAGAGTTAGTGTAACACAGCAACTTGATCAAATGAGAGTAGTTTGTTCATTTACTCTGTACAAGGTGAAGAACTCAATAATCATACATCAAGGATTGCAGAATTAAACATGTAAACAAAAAAAAAGTTAAGCAGCATGTCTGCCTATGACATATTCTTTTTACATTATTGATGTGTTCTTATTGGTGATTCATTAATCAAAAAGTTACTTGAATTCAAATAAAGATTAGCATTCTGTGATAAAGGTTTCACTTCTGTTGTCAAGGTTATCAAGTATTGATATTTTGTTTTAATTCATCTTCATGAACATGTTTTTTTTTCTTCATCAGTTCATCTTATAGAAACACAACGTGCCATAATGACAGGATAAGCACTCACTGAAGAACCTTACCTCTCTTGTATTTTAATGCATCACTGATAAGTTCTATAATGTACCACATTATTACTCCCATCAACAGACTCAGGCTCTGTACATGCAAGCTCCACAGTGAGAAAGCAACAGAAATATCCAACTGTTCAGAGTATTTGATTGAATATTTGTTTTGAACATGTAAATTGCATAATTCTTCATACCTTGGAACACAGTGAAGTCACGCTCTTTTAAGAGGCAGACGGCACAAACAACAAGGGGTTAGGTTTTAAAACCTGGTGAACAGAAGCCCCCAAAAGTGTGGATAACTTTTATATTCAAAGACGCCAACTTCAGAATCTACCACATCTGTGGCTGTGACTTTAAGGAAGGACAGGGACACCAATGGCATGCTGACTCATTTGTCAACTCAGCACAGCGTCAGATATTTGAAGTGCCATGTGTGAAGCCGTTGCTGAAGAAAACCGCCATAGCCTTCTTTTTTTCCCCAAATTGAAAATCTACAAGAATCAATAAAAAAAAATAATCAATGAAGACTTGGATTGATACACAGATCGAGACAAGTCGTTAGTTTGCGTCCTTAACATGTCAAAATTAATCTTTTCTTAAAAGGAAATCAAAGAAATATATTAATATGAACCGCTCCAAAACACATAAAAAAATTCTAGAGTAATAATAAATTGTTAAAAAGTAACTTAACTATGGGAGAGAGGTGTAGGACAGCAATTATCCCATTATGTTTTTTATTTGTCAAGTATAAAGAAGACCTTAGCCAGTGGTATATGATTATGACCTTTGACTTTGTTGCCAAGGTGTCCAAACTGAATTTGACTCTTTTAATTTAAACTAAATTTTATTAACATTTGAATTCTGGTCTTGTGACAAAAACTGTAAACATGTTTTTATTTCTCTGTTTTCAGTGAAGTGGAACCTGAACGATCAGCGCATGCACTACAGGCTGAACATCATGGAGAACACGGCCACGGCCTTCGTCTTCATCATAGTCGTGGTCAACGTCTTCATCACAGCGTTTGGAGTCCAGCGGCCCAACTGATAGATTTGCTCCTTATGCTGATCAATTCAGTGAAGAAGGACCTCTGTGTTATTTTACAAAATGGACAGATTTTAATTTATTTACCAGACTGAACAGCACGCAGGCACGTTTGTTTTCCTGTAATTCAACCCCCCCGACCTGAACACACACCAAGGATCAGGTGACATAATGTGTGTTTGTGTGTGTGTGTGTGTGTGTGTGAGAGAGAGAGAGAGTCATGTGTTAGAGAGGTCTTCCTCTTCTCTAACTATGACTCAGGACAAGTGTGTGGTCAGCATTTACTCCCTGTTACAGTAGAAGTGTGTTACATCTTATGTTGCTGAAGTTACTGATGCCTTTACTCAGAAAACCAAACATATCAGGAGCCAGCGGAGGACAAGTTACACAAAGAAGAATCGAGACTCCAGGACAAATATTGCTCCAGTACAAGAGAAAGTTGCTCCATCAGATTATTACTGTAGCAAAAGTGCTTCATATTTTTACATATTTTCATAGCATATATGGGATGCACAGTCTGAAAAATATCATTTCTCCATTTTATATTCTTTAAACATGACTTCAAGATTGCTTTGTAAGAGAAAAGTAATCTCTCTCCAAACATTAACACTGACCGCCCACTTCCTGACTGTTTAGGTTCAGAGTGTAAATCCCATGTTCATATCCTCCAATGACATTTCAGATAATCCAATATTAGTACAATTCATATTATATTATTATATTAGAGCCAAGCCAACAGCAACCTGAGCTCCTGTGAGCATAAAACATTTTATAGCTTTTAGACCAAAACCTTTTCTCTCTATTTTGGTCTTTTTTCCATATGATTGTCCTGTTGATCATCTTTTGTGTTGGTGATAGAGTTTTATGAATTTTAACAAACCAAGAGTCAAAAAAAGTAATTTCTTACTAGCAACAACATAATGATTAATCACACAAAGGTGGAGCTGTTTCAGCCCGTTATCCTTACTTAACATCTCAGAACTAATTTATCACAAGCTGGCATTTCTTTTCTTTTCAATGAACAGTTTGAGAGAACTTGTCAAAAGCAGACTGTGAATGCTGCCTTTTAGCTGTGACCTGTCCCTTTGAAAAAACAAACCACAGACAAATAAGACAAAAAAAACAGCTAGACATTCCAGATATGTGGGCAGATATGTCTTCAAGAAAAAGCTGCCAAGTGTGTAATCTTTTTTTTGGGTGTAAGACTTTTTTAAGATGTTTTAATACATTTTTTTAATCAAGTTCTCGATGTTACAGGACTTGAGCCCCTACAGGAACATCTCATGTACCACTGATTCACAGTCAGGAAGCTTGACCCAAGTCTGCCCTCCAGAGTAAAGAGTTAAAACATGACGGTTAAAAGTCAAACAGGCCAATTGTAAAAGGAATGGGATCTTAATTTTTAACAGAAAAAAATGCAGTGGAGTAGGAGATACAGCATTTATCGAGCAAATGTTTTGGAGTAAAGGAGGAAGTTTCCCAGAATGAAAATAACTAAATTCAGTAAGTACTGTACTCAAGTATGTTAACATTGTGACTATCCAACACTGTTCACAACCCTGTGTTTCATGAAGCAAAAAGAAAAGCATTTCTCCGTTTCCATACGTCAGCCTAAGCTTACCGTATGCCTTTATCTTAAAAATATCAACTGTCGCAACAGCAAAAACCAAATAAATGTCATAGAAGAGTACAATCAGGAGCCATCTCTGCTGCTCATGAAGCTTTAAAACAACACAGTTTACAGTGTTCAAACCTCATCGTATTATTAAAGTGGACCTTACTTTTTGATGAGTGCAAAGTCTCGTGTCTTATGTGTGTCATACTTTAGCTGTATGTATTAGGTAAGGTGATTTTGAAGTATTAGTTTAACTGTAAAATACAATTTTGTAATCATTTTTTAGAAAAACAAAAAAAGCCACAGTTTTTACACTGTGATCTAGTGCTGCACACTGTGATGACTATTTTTAATGATTTTATAAATAAAACTACAAACATGACAATGTGTTTTTTTGTTTTGTTTTATTTCATCATGCATGATGTCTTTATTGTACAGACAAAAGATGATGGCACTTAAATGTTTAAGGCATCTTTACACACAAGGAAGAGGCTGACAAACTCTTCTGCACCAAACCCCAATGAGGGGACACCCACTGACAAAAACAACATCAAATATCAGGAGTCACGGCAGAGGAATATCAAAACATGTCCGGTGAAAACAGTAACAATTGAGAAAACGTGTATGTGACTCTGATGTTAAAACAACAAACTGGTAAGATCTGCAGTTTACCAAAAGCATCATTATTTAGTGGAGTTATGAATAGAGCCCTTGTCTATGTTGTACATCTGTGGAATTATTAATAACAGCCTGAGAAAGACAATCAAATTTGGTCTGCCATATTTGTTGTATGATTCAAACAAGCGTGCCAGATAGGAGCAGAGTGTTGTGAAGAGGGTTCACATGAAATCACACACAGCGGGAGAGAAAAAGGTAAAAAGACTGGATACAGGAATAAGTAAGGGAGCACACTGACAGGACACCATTCAGACAGAAAGTACCAGGATTTAAGGAATTATTCTTGAAAATGCTCCATGCGGAGAGGAGTCGATCCTCTGCTGGTGACACGTTAATAGAATGAAAAATATGTTGAGAGGACAAAGCAGTGCTGTACATGCTGCATCATACCACAGAGCGAAATACTCGAGTAATGGTGTGATCTGAACACCACTTCAGTCCTGTAGTTTCATTCTAAAACTTTTAGACTTAAGCAAATCATTGAGAGAGTAAAATAAAATCTAAGATGACAAAACCCTTGAAGGTAGATTTTTTCAGAATTTAAGCTTGTACATAAAACCTGTAAAATCTCATTAACACTGCTGGTTTTAGTAAGAGTGATTAAAATAATGAAATCTATGAATGTCCATCAATTATGATGGTAAATCAACATTGCTTTTATTTTACAAAATAGTAATTTACTTTTTTTTCTGTAAGTAGTGTTATTTGAGAAAACACAGAACTTGTGTAAAATTCTGACATTTAAGCTTTAAAGCTGTATTGTTAACAGTTGTCACTTAAATAAACGGGAGGAGCAGACAGGTTGAATTAGAATCAGCTTCTGCTCAGGGAGAGTTGGTACATTCATCTCAGTCTGAATGAATCACAGACAGTTTTATGGTTGATATGCAGATTGTTTAGTGTAAGTTTAAAGCTTCATGTGTTTTTTTCTGTTTTTTGTTGTTTTTTAAATATAAGAAAAAGAAATAAATCCATAAACTGTGGCACTTTCAGCTGCAATGTAGCACTTTGCTGTTTACTGTTATCGGTCTGTGCTGTGGCCAGCCGGCGTCTGAATTGCTGGTCCTGAGTTCATGTGGTGACGCTGCTGCAGTCAAAGCTCCCGTGGGAAACATCTGGTTTGTTTTGGTTTAATGTCTCCTGTGGACTGAGCCAAATCTTAACACAAGTGCCCTTACCCTCTATAACAACTTAGTCAAGGAACTGAAAAAAATATTAAATATATCTGTTTCTAAAATGTGATGATCATCAAGTCTTCTGACACCTTCCCACAGCAGTGGCTGGTTTCAGACATTAAAATAACTTTTTTATGGCTGAAGTTATCTATAAATGCATATAAGAGACACTCAAATTTAAAAAAAATATATCCATACATTATTTTAGAGTAAAACTTTTTGTAGATTATAAAGTAATATATTTGTGAGAAACCAAACAGATATTTTTTATTTAAAAGGTGTTTTTTGAGACATCAAGCTCAAATCTAAAAGATTATAAAATCTAAAAAAGCCTGCTGCATGGAGGAAACTCAGACCTCATGAAGCTGGTTTTCATGTTTTATTCCAGCGTCAGATCAAATTATACTTTTTACACAAAGTGGTAAGAGAACGCTTGTAGTTTTTACTTCTGCACTACTTAATTATCATTAGCAGTCAGATTTAAGAGACACATTCGTCTAAACTGTTGCTATTCAGAGGGAATTAAAACACTGATTTAAAGGAAATATAAAGAACTTCAGCACTCTGTGGAGATATATTGGACAATTTTAATATATATTAAAAACGGCAGGGTTTTGATCTTCTCTCATAAATGTACAGCTTTTTAAAAAATACATATATGTTTGGTATCATGTATACAGTACTTAACACGTTTATTAGACCACCTCCCATAAAAACGAAGAAACATAATTATTTTAGAAATATTTTAAGATTTTTGAAAACTAAAATATGATTAATCTATTATTAGCATTTTGAACTGGAATAAGGAATTTCAAACTGAAGTCACCTTTAAACCCAAATTTGAGCCACTCACTGGGCCTCTGAGATTGTTCTGATTTAAGCAATCATCACATTCAGTTCAGGAATGCAAATAAATAACTAAAAATTTGCATCCTACTTAATAAATAATAATTTACTTTTTACTACTTTATCTGTTCTTTTGTAAAAACAATGACTCTGAAAACTCATGGATAACATTTATAACACATTTTTCCCTAAAAAGCATCATGTTGGTAAAAGATCATTTAAGCATTAGTGTATTAACCATTACAGAAGGAAACAAATAACCTTGGTAATTACCACTGCTGTTAAATTATGGGTAGATGTTGCATATACATCTAGAATGGTCTAACAAATTTGTTAAGCACTGCATTTATGTGACTGAGTTTTTCAGTAAAATATATACCTTATTTATCTTTTCAGAGTGGCTGTGACAAGGCTGTTGTTGATGTATCACTGATGATCTGGTTTTCTTATTGAATGAGGTATTGATTTACTTTCAGTTTGTTTATTTAACAAAAAACAAAACAAACTTTGAAGCACACTTGTTGATTTTACATTCATCGGTAGTTTGGGTTCAAATTCCACAAACTTGGTCTGATAAATGTTGTGTGATAAAAACTGTGGACTTGTAGATTTTCCATCCTGCATATTAAGCAGAGGACTAAACACTAGAGGCCAACAGGAAATATAAAATTTTCCACCCTGCCCAGCCCAGCGGAAACAAAGACAGTGGAAATATTCAGACATACTTCCTGTCTCTGAGCACCAGCTGTTGTTGAGAAGAGTTACAAACATAGGGAAAAGAAAGGCAACATGTGAAGGAGGACTGTGCTTACTAAATAATATTAACATTGTGTAGGAAAAATCATGGTTAGAGATGCCACGAAGTAGGTGGCAATGCCTTAACCGTATGTGTGTTGAAGGCCACAAGGGCCTCTTCCATCCTTGTCAAGGGGAGTGCTAACCTTCTCTCCTTTCATACAACACAACCAAGCAACCGGAAGATTTGCCTTTTTATAGAGCCTAGAGCCAGAGCGTAGTTTCACATACGGTGCTTAATAATAATAATATAATTGTAATCTAACTTTTGCTTGCTGTGTTCCACAAGTAATCATTGTTTATGCACACACTTTAATAATTAGATCGTCAAAACTTGAATAATTTGGTCATGGAGTCGCTCCCATAATGCATCACGCTACGAGAGCAGAATATTATTGGCAGACGTAATCACGTGATCGGTAAACACTGTAAAATCCTTTCAACTATGATATAAACCCAATTTAGTACAGCCCTAGGCTTTTTACCTGATGAATACTAATCGTTTATACTTGATAAGAGTAGCACTAGGATTTTGAGGCACTTGTGAGACGAACACGAGCCAAATTTAGTAAGTAATGCGGTTCCCCTGTTGACCACCAGAGGGCGGGAATGTCCTACCCTTGCGCGAGTCTCGTGCTCAGCACAGTTGACTGATTATCGACTCTACTCTGGCAATGCAGTCACTGACGTGTACGTTAATATGATGCTCTACATCTGTGAGAGCTGAGCCGAGAAGAGGTATATTTTCGTATTTAATATCTGAATGGACCAGGAAATATGTGATACACACAGAACAAAAAGGAGTAATAAAATAAGGCCTTAATCTCCACACCAAAGTGCAAGAAAACAAAGAAAAAGATTATAAGGCTGCAGAATGTGCTGTAGGCTGTGATTTTGTAGTTATAAAATGTGAGAGACAAAACTAAGCTAAAAAACGTTTTGCTTGTTTACTTTGGCTTGTAAATGCTGTATTGCGCTCTAATAAATAAAAATCTGTATTCTGAAATAAAAATGAGCTATCCCTGATTTCTTAGATGACTACACATATGAAAAAAGCTCTGTTTTTCATAAACAAGATAACTGCCTCAGATTTCTACGACACACTTCTGTGGAAAATTAAAATATACTCTTTTTTTCTGAGCAACAACACATAACAAAGACTTTACATGACACTTTTTCCCTCTCTAATTTAATTAGATAAAGATCCTGAATTCACGTGACATGTTAATGTGGAAATATGAAAGAATTTGTTGCAATCTGTTCCTGGACTGTGCAGAAGATCAGAATGGGTTTTATGTCTGACTGCCCAACAGATAAATGCCACAAATAAAGTTAGTGATGAACGCAGGCATAAAAGAATTTCATGTTCAATGCAATGTTATAAATTGCATCTGATATTGCCTGTTTTTTCATTTTTAAAAGAACAGTTTCTTACAAACTGCTCATTCGGACTATAGAAACAGACTACATCTAAGCCTAAAAATCATGAAAGCTAGGTTCTTTTGCCAAGATTATCACATTGAACAAAATTTGATAATTTCACTATTTTTGTATAAAATAGATCTTATTACTTTCAGCTACAATTCAACACGTCAAAATGCCCAAGGTTTAAGGTTAGAAAACCAAGGCAATGCTAATATCTGCCATGATCTACAATAACATGTTGTCCCTGCACAATTCTAAGACAGAAAAAATGGCAATAAATATAAAGGATGGAGGGTCAAATGGCTCAAAGTTTGATGCCAGCTCAGTGCCGGAGGCTGCACTACAGAACAAAACAAATGTTTTTAATTCTATAAACTGCTGACTCATAAAATAGTGATATCGGGCCCTAAATCAGTTTCACATATTAAAATATTGTCATACATATAGGTGCATCAACATATTTTATACTTCTTTCTTCCAATATGTCTAGCCATAACATAAGCAGAACTAGGCTAAACCAAACAGTCAATGCACGTTTGCATCCAGAAACAGCCAGCAAGAGCACTAATGCTGAGATTTCGAGGTGATTGTTGCTTTGAAAAAAACAGAGCAGAGTTAGATTTTCCTCACAGTAAAGTTTCTTGTTATTCTAAGATAATTATCTGGTTTATTCAGTCAAACAGAGCTAAATGTTATTTTGGCATGTGAATTCTGCAGCTTTGTACCAAATATGAGGGAAGTTTGTTAAAAGGGTTTAGTCATGATGTACCATTGTATGTCTCCAGTCGCTTTCATTAACTTAAAAAGGTCTTATTTATATGAAGCTCTAATGCGGCTTTTTCTTTTCCACTTAAATCACAAGCAAAGTAATAAAAGAAGTGGAGTACAAAATATGCGCTGAAGTCTGTGCTTTAGAGCAGGTAGCCATCATAAACCGAGAACTGCTAAAGCACCTGGTGTGAAGTCCTCTCTCACTTCATCAGGCTCTCCTCAGTGTACCAGATCAGAACCTCCTGAGCCTTTTTTTTCAAACCCAGAGCAGCCATCCCGAGGGCGCGGCTTCCTCCTGTCAATTTATCCTCTGCAACAAAAGCAACTGTCTCAGTAAGTAAACCTGACTTCAAAAGCTATTTAGAAGCAACACTGTATTGATTAAACACTCCAAAGATGATACACAGCGGCTTCGCTGACACACTGCTCCACCACGTGGGCCACTTACCGCTGTAGTAATAGAGTAAAGCCATCCCGACTGCAACGCTGAAACAGCCCATAAAGAAGTAAGGATCTGAAAAAAAGTTTTAAAAGTAAATTCTTATTAAATGTGTTCATTCATGTGTTAGCACCACCTAACATGCAACCAGCCAACAACGTTTCAGAGAAGTCCCAATTTATTGAGGCAATGCATTTTATAATCACTTTATTATTTTGTTTTTGCTGCTTCACATTTGAAAAATGATCAGCTCAAGATCATGAATAGTTAGCTCTGAAATGCGATACTGACAAAAGCAGTACACACACACACTGTACTTAGTGATCTAATAAACACACATCTGTGATATGATAAATGAAAAGAGAAGAATCCCACTCATCAAGAAAAATGTTTTAATTATACCAGTTATTTACAACATATATACCCCATCAGTCTTTGCCTTTCTTAATTACTGAATTCAGAGAGCAGATTCTGAATCTGTAGATTAAACAGTCTGAACACTTTTTTATAATTGTACACACTCTGCTACTTTTTGGAGTCTTTCTTGGTCATGTCTAAATGAAATAATGTAATTGAATTTTAATTAAATGATTATGTTTGTTAACTCTGACATCATAAATGCAGAATGAGATGATGCACCCACAAGTTACCTGGATTTATGGAGGAATTAAAACTGCATTTAAACTTTTCTGAGTCTAAAGAACCTTTAACAAACTAAATTTTACATCAGCAGCCCTTTGTATTTGATGGTTAGCTTTTTAAAAGCCAACCATTTTGCACTGCAGAGACAGGATCTGTTTTGGTCCTAAAAGTATCCTAATGAACATCTCTATGTCTAAATGTAAGTTTACCAGTATGCTTATTTTGTTCATTAAGATTGAGAATGTGTCAGTTTGTACATTTGGTCACTGAAGTTCATTAAAAGTCATTTTAACATGTGGGCCTCAGGCTTACCTCTGTCATTCAGAACATACTTTTGATGGCACACAGGAGGATGTGTGAGTGGATCTGAGGAATCTGGAAAAGAAACATTACCAATCCTAGTCAACTGGATGATGAAAAATATTAAATCATTCATTTCTTTAAGTACGGGGGCCCTGAGGAGACATTCACACAACATTTTATTTTATTCTGTTCTCATGTGATAAAGTACATTTTGGTTGTTTTCTTAAGATGTCTACTTATCTATCTTCCGAGGATGCCACATGGTATGAGAGCAGATTCTGGACTAACCTCTGAGCCGTAGCCGTGTAGGTAAGCTGTAATAAACCTCCTCCACGTGTAAGTGAAGCGCTCTGTAAAACTCCCTGCATGCTTCCTCTCCTCTCCCCTGCAGATGTGTCAGGAGCTCTCCCAGGCGAACACTTGTGGGCACATCTAAGTTTCTGAACTGACAGAGAAAAGAAAATTTGTAAAGATCCAAATGCAGACGTTATATCTGAGGATGCTTCCTAACACAGCTTCCCAAACCACAACAAATCATTTTAACAGGAGGCACTTGAAAACTATTCTGTGAGTTCATTTTTAAGAATCAATTAGCAGTTTATCTTATGGGGAGCATTTACAGGGTGATTTAAAGGGTTAGTTCAGTTCTTTGAAGTGAAGTTGCTTGAGGCTTATAGCACCAGGAAATACAGTATGTGTGCCACTAAAGGAATTTGCGAGGTTTGTCCATGGGGGGAGATTTCTGGTGGACGATAGCCAGTATACAGCAATACATGGTGCTAACAAAAGCTTCGTAATTAACCCACTTACAAGTTTAATCTACTCAAAAACTATGCTGACTCAACAATACACGAACAAAAGATTCCTTACAGTGTTTAACATTTTCCTAAACCAAGCCCCTGTGTTTAAAATTATTTTATAATTTAATGAAGGACTGTGTATTTTTCTGCCAGCAACTCCCCTCATAGATCAGGTCAGAGTGCAGCAGCAAGGTCAGGTAGTGGTCACTGGAACACAAACTGATATTAATCCCACTCCCTGGATAATACAAAGATGGCTCCTTCCTGCATTTATCCTGGATGTATAAAAAAACAAACAGAACGGCCAAAGTTCTGATTTGACCAAATTCTATCTCCTGGCGTAAGTTTTCCCTAAATTTGACTTGTTGTTTTAAATATGGACATCAGGACTCAACCCTCCACAAAGCTACGGCCACAGAGCATTGTGTTTGTAGTTCCCATTTTATCGATCAGAACCACAACACACGACAAAATTTAAAGGCTTACTGAAATTAAAGAACTCTCATAAAAGGCCCAGCAGAAGCCGTGTTTCAAAGTCTCACAGTTCATGCATCTGCACCACTGGGCAACTTGTGGTCCGTCCTGTTCCTCAGTTCACACAACTGTTCTCCATTCCTCTTTCTACCTGTGACTCCATCTGCAGAAGTTCCTCCTCTGAGTACTTCCATTCATACAGACATCCTCATACCCAAATAACTGCACTTCATTGTTACTAGAGACAAAATTGCTCATTTTTAGTTCAGTTTCAGAGAAGTTGGCATTTGTTGATTTCTCAGACTATCGGACCAGCTGATGGCGGAGGGATACATAACCCCTACGTCCCAACATAAAGTTCTAAACACAGGGGGCTTTAATGAGGAAACGTTAAATGCTGTAAAGACTCTTACTGTATCATACTGTCGAGCTAACATTGTTTTTTTTAGTAGTTTTCACCTCGAAGTGTAAGCATTCCTTTTGGTGAATACAATGTTGTATAAAAAACAGTGTTGAACTGAGTTGCTTTTGGTGTAAAATGAATTAAGGTTGGTTGGTAATGTTTAACTGATAAACCTGTAAAACTAATCAAAACATATCAAGATTATGCCTGCTCTAAATGTCTGCATTAAGAAAACAACCCTAGTTTGATAATGATAATACAAATAACAGTAATAAATATTATTTATGGGTGCATTTCAAGACAGTCATGGTCACCTTACAAATACAAAACAGAAGGTGTCAGTTTTCAGTTCAAACTCAACATAATGATAAAAAATTAGACACAAAAGAACATAATAATAGCAAATAGACAAGTGTGAAGAGGTGGATTTTCAGTCTGTTTTGAAGCACAGTATGTAAAGAGTCAAGGTCCCAGATGGCTTGGGGAAGAGAGTTCCAAAGATGGGGGGGCAGCATGACCGAGTTCTCATGACCCCATAGCAGTGAAGCGGACAGGAGTTACAAAGAGGAGCATAGAAGAAGACGTATAGAGGGCACCAGAAGGAGCATATGGACAGAGATGGGAGAAATATGGAGGAGAAAGGCTGAGGAGAACTTTGAATGTAAGAAGGAGTCAATGCAAAATTTGACAGGCAACCAGTGGATCTGTTGGAGGACAGGGGTGGTGTGTTCAGTGTAGGGGGGTCTCCTGATGATCAGAGCAGCTTAATTTTGGACCAGTTGAAGTTTATAGAGGTGACCGTCTTAATATAGTTCTGCTATGACTTTAGCTGTATGTGGTCAAACATACCATTACTTGTGTATTCAGACTTACTCTGGTGGCCTCTTTGTCTGTGAGGATCTGTGGGTAGATTCTGTTGAGCTGCAGGATGACTTTGTCCACCAGGTCTGTGTCAAGTCTCCGGTCTGCTCTGAGGAAGGCACTGTCCTCTATCAGCTGCTCACGAAAACTGTCTGTACGTAGAAACAGGGACAAGACTTGAGAATAACTCCAGAGCAACGAGGACTCTTTCAGACAGTGAACACCATTACACTAGACTTTTACTGGCATAGGAAGCTCCGGAGTAAACGTAAACATTACAGTGTCTGCAGGGTTACCTCGTAACCCCGAAAAAAGGGGAGCAGACGAGGACATGGACGGACGGAAATGTCGCCCAGTCTCACATTTACTCCTGTAAACTTCTGTGTTGGCAGCGACTTTAGCGTTACGTCAAAGCTTTTGCCTATGTTAGTGTTTTACTGTAACCAAACTTTTGGAAGCCAAAACAAGCCTGAAAAAAGACGTCCCATTGTCTTTGGCTAAGCGAGGAAACACCTCAGACTTAAATGCTTTGATAATATTCGTCAGATAAACTCGAATTTAATACACTTCTACGAAACAAAAGATTAAATAGGATTTAACAACATTTTAAGGGTTATTTATAGTTAGAGAAAGCCACGAACCTCCCATTGTGGAGTCCCCTCTGTCCTTCGTTGGACACGCCTCCTTACGTCAGCTCGCCGGTAGGGAGTGGCTTACGTCAACGTCTTCAAAAAAAAAACTTTCATTACGACCGGAAGTGAAAATAAGCAGAAAACGTACAAGGCAGTCACTGAAACATCAGATTAAAAATAAACGATCTCAAATTGATTTTATTCTTTACTTTGAATGTTTAAATCACAGAGTAAAAAGAAAAAATATATGGCCTAAGAATAAATTAATAAAAACGAGAAGCAATTCTCACTGATTTAATTTACACACTGAAACAGGAGAGGAAAGTTCAACTTTAATCCTACTTTGTCCTTAAGTCAGAACTACGTTCTTATTTTTGCTTCTTCCTCATTACACAATAATAATGAATATTTTGTATTCGACTTATTTTCGTATGACTGGTACAAATATCCCATTTTTAGCATTTTAAAATAATGTACACAAAAAACTATCTCTGAAAATAGGAATTACAACACCTTCATTATTCATAACAATTCAACAATAGTACCTTAAAATAAGCAGCCTCCTTAACTTCATCAAGTTTTTGCCTCCCATGACTTGATCATAAAAAACACATGTATCAAAGTATTACATATTTGCCAAATATACTTTCTAATGTATCACTGCTCTTTGAATGTAATTATAAATATATTCAATATATAGATAAATTAGAACAAGCATTTGAAATATTAAAAAAACGCTGATGGAAAGTGGGAGAGTGCAGAAACACTGTCCCTAACAACATCTGACAACAGATGAAGTGAGTTATGTGTTGTAATGTACATTTTTTTAACCTGATAAGAGGACATTTCTGTAAAATATGCAAAATTAGGCATTACAAGTACCTGTGAAAATACATTTGTACACATGGGGAAATGGCTTAGTTTAGGCACACTGTATAACTGAGAAAATACCAATTATTTTTGATTAAAAAATAGAGCCCCTCTTCCTGGCCAAATGCTAAAGTACTCAGACATATATATATTTTTTTAATTTCTACCCATAATATTACGACTTTTTTTTGACTGACCCTTGAGAACAGCTCATTTCTGATTGAATTTATGTAGCCCATCAAACTAATGTATTTAAGTTTACAGTATCATTTCTGTACTCACTATTGCAATATCAAACTTTGTATGTGTAATGGGGATACATTTTGGTATCGAAACACGAATTGATCAGAAATTCATCAGTTTAGCCTCTTCCTTCTTTACTCAGTGCTCAACTGATCCAGTGACTCACCAAATGCAATACTTTCCAGAAACATGACCAAGGTTCTGGTACTTTAAGGTACTGGTTTTAAAAATTCAAGAACACAAAAGCCTACAAATTACCGTAACTTTAGAGAATGTATTTAGTTATCTACCTATATGATCAATACAGAAAAAGTTAAACCTGCAGTATAGCAGACATTTAAAAAGGAACTAGAGTTTGCATTTCATTGTATTATCATATTTTGCATTAAATAATATAAAATAAGGTTAACATTAAGAGGTTTACCTTTTTATTTGAATAAAAAAAGACAGACGTCAGTATTGTGAAAGTTAGATTTATTTCTTCTTCAGCAGCCATAACTGTTAGAAAACAGTGTCAGGCAACAGTCAAGAATCACACCACAAGTACAGTTGTTGAAATATTCTGACCTGCTACCCTCTCCAAATCCCTTACAGACAAACAGCACAATGACATCCTGCGAAGTGGACAATGTTAAATAAATACAGCTGCAGTTACAAAAAAAATTAAAACATACACACATAGAATTCATTAGGCCCAAGTTTGTGAGCAAAGATGTGTAATTTCTTTTTTAAATGCATAAACATTTACTTTTTTCCTTGTTTTTTTGTAAATTGCACTTGCTTTATAAAACACAGAAATGGCACTGCAAGATTACAATTGGCAGAAACGATGGGACACAAGATACAAAACAAAGTATTAAAACATTTGCATTAGAAAGTCTCCTTTTCAAATAAAAGCTTTTTAATACTATTAACACCTGACCTTAACTTAGAGGCATTTAAATAGGATTTGCATTAACATTTTTTCTTGTTCATGACAACCACACTTTTTGTAACAGCTGGATTCGTAACAGCTCTTTCACACGTACAAAGAGACAGCTCAGTTAGCTGCAATAACACCACAAATTTGATGTCACCACCATGAATAACAGCCAGAAAAGAAAAATAAATTGCTTCAAACAGGAGGCATGAGTTAAAAAATCCTGATAACCACAACAGCACGTGTCTCTGGGCAGTCAGAAAGGCACCAACAAAAATTTGAGGCCAAAGTAAATTAAAAAAAAAGGCCAAAGGCTTGTTTCTCTAGAGTTTGATTTCAACCAGTGAGTTTCATGTTCTGGTTTAGAAACAACCTGTTTCTGTTAAAAAAAATAAATATAGATAAAAATATGCTGAATCACTCAATAACGTCACAGAGAATCTGTCAGGTCAACATGCACATAGAGTAAAAAACACTGCGTTATACTCGACACAATTAGTATGACTTTAGAGAGAAAGAGGAATCAACCAAGAGCAAATGTGTAAAACAAATAAGTGCTCAGTCAGGCGACACAGGCAGTAAGCGATCAGAGAAACACCCATCTTGATTTGTCCTCTGGTTCAGTTATTACAGTGGTGCATTTGTTGGAAGACTGAAGGACTCCAGTGGGCAGCCGACACGGTGAGTCACTCTCTCTCTGAAGTCAAAATGTTTTGACAGAATTTGACACATTGGTTTTTGCACACTAAAGAAAAAAAGGCCCCTGAAATAATACTGCCGGATAGGTTCCTGTTGGTGATAACATGTTTAAGGTCATGATTAGGGGAGGGAACCAGGAGCAAAGGTGACTGGCAACTGTCACAGACACTGATGGACCCACTGTAGGACACTTGGCAAGATTGATTTACTGCGGATGGAGAGATAAAACAGAGGAAAATCACATTAAATTGATTGCTGAAATTTCATGTCCGATGCAAGACAAAGATGGAGTTCATTGATGGAGTTAGCAGGCGTGGAGGTTAGATGGTAGCAGGAAGAGGACTGAGTGTTGCATGCAGGAGTAAAGAGAAGGAAACTGAAGAGAATGTTAAAACAGTGTTTGGTCCAGTGGTACTCAACAGGTCAATCGTCTGAACCCACCTCCTCCTCCTCCTCCTCAGGAGAATCATGACCCAAATTTCTGTCACTTTTGTCAGTCGCCCAGATTTACTTCATGAAAGTAGAGTTTGGATGTAAGTCAGGAAAATATCACCAGGGTACAGAGACAGAACAAAATAACCTGCTTAAAAAGTCTGTTAGACTTTTTCAAAGGCTTGTTACTGCAGGCATAAAGTTTGACCAAAACCCTCTAAAAATAGCTTCACGCCCACAAGTAGGTTCTGACCACCCTGTTGAGCACCACTGTTAAATTTAACTGACAAGTCATTTTATATAGCAAAATTCAATGATGCACTGGTTATGAAACTTGGGGTTGAATACCCATGCCAGTGCTATTTCAATTATTGGGATGAATATTATCTGGATTGGATCAATTTCAGCAGATAACAGCTTGAAGCTTAAAAATATGATTATTGGTATAAGTAGGTATCAAAATTTCAGCCAATTTTGGTTCCAATACATTTATCATATTAATATATGTTTCACACTAGTCACAGTAACGACACAATGTCCAAATATACTATTTGGGATGTCATAACTCTTCACCGTACATAACTAAATGAAAAAAAAAAAAAATCAAGTATCATTGATTATGTAAGCAAACATTTTTTCCTGAATCATATTCGTAAGAAACTAATCAGATCGTCAGAATCAGAGAGGGGTTTTATTCTGACACAGAAAAGACTTTATTTAAAATAAAAGGCAGTAAATACATCCCTGTTATGATATCAGCTAAAATAAGAGTTGCTCAGAGAGAATTTTAACAAATCCTTAAACATTTTCTGGATCCTCATCCAGATTTAGATCACCACTAAAATCTTATCATTTCTTCCTTGTGCCATGACCAACATTTCCTGAAGATTTAATCAAACTCCATGGACTACTTTTTTTAGTTATCTTGCTCACAAACAGATGGACAAACAAAAGAACAAATGTCAGCAAAGACAGAGGTATCAAATTTGGACATATTGACATTTTTGGTTATCTGCATTAAATTTAATACTGTGCAACCCTATTAATGACTTGCTTGGTGTAATTCTCACATAATTTTATTACAAAACTAATCAGAGTATGTCAGATAGTTTGCTTCGATAAAAATAATTTCCTTTGGTAAAAAAATAACTCCTTGAAACAGAAGTGAGGTAGACTAGATGTCAGCATTCAGTCAATGACACACATTGACTAAAACTGACATCTGTTCATGCTTTATGATGTGCTGATGTGTAAAAGGACTGATCTAAGTCCTCATCAATCTTCGACTTATGAATCTTAGAATCTCTGGCAAAAATAAAACTGATGACTCATTTTGAAAACCAAAAAATGAACAATACAACAGCACAAGTGCAATTAGAAAGCATAAATAATAGCATACGTGCAATCACAGAGCCTTCCTGAATATTTTACCTCGATACAACACATTTTTATCAGACCTGAGATTAAACAAAAATAAATAAAGCAATTAAAGAGTGGACAGGAGAAGTGGAATGCAGTCATGCAAACAGACCAGTCATGCAAATCCAAAGAAGTTCAGTTTTGTGGACAAATAAAAAATACATTGAGTAGAAACAAAGAAACATACAAAAGCTCAAAACCTGTACAGTCAGCTCTACAAAAGCTACTTCCTGATCACTGTGCCTTTTTTATGTTTGTAAACAAGTTTTGATTTCCTGATTGCATTTTCCAAAGACACATTTAACATATATAAACACATCACTTAACTCTAACAGAGGCAAAACATTAGCGTCGCTCATAATTATACACAAATTCAGCACTGGATACAGCATGAGAGCAAGTGTCAGACAGACGTACGTCTTCGATTTCATCTGGCTCTAAGATATAATGATGTCTTTAAGACTTTTATTAGAGTCACTACATGGTCCTGCAGCACATACCAACTTTGGGATTACATTTACAGCAGTTCAAGTGTGCAAACAAAATGTGCTTTAATAAATAAATAAATACAACAACAAAAAAGGAGCCCAAAAAGAAGAGGATAGTTGTGTATAAAAACATTACAGCTGTGATAAGGAGTGATATTAGTAGTATTAGCATGAAATTATTCCATCAGAGGTGTTATGGCCACAGAAACAGGGGGATTAGAGTTAGAAGGAGTGGGTGTAAGTAAAGCCCAAGAGAGATGCAAATCTTGTAAACAAATAAATATAAAACATAAAGAATTTTATTGAAGCCACGTAAAGCCTTGCAGATGAGCCGGGGGCCTCTGCAGATGCTGTTTCTGTAGCACAGCCTCTGACTTACATGGTTGGAGGAGAGCCCTTTGCCCTTTGATTTGCCCTTTCCTCCTGCTGC
Source organism: Scarus forsteni (assembly GCA_036419115.1). NCBI lineage: Eukaryota > Metazoa > Chordata > Actinopteri > Labriformes > Labridae > Scarus > Scarus forsteni. The sequence continues at coordinate 31,835,192 of JAZDUH010000152.1, forward strand.
TGTGGCGCTGTTGCGGCGTGCCTGTTCATGGTCAAACTCCAAATCCTCCAGGCGCTGAGTCAAGGCTAGTTTCTGCTGGATGGCCATGCGTAACAATGAATTTAGGGTCTTCTTCTCGTCCTCGGCCGCAGCCAGCTGCCTCTGCATGTCGTCCAGCTGGGTCACGTACTCGTCACACCTAGATGACAAAAAAGAGGGGGAAAGGGAATAAGAGGAAAAAATCAGAAGAGGGGAAACATATTCTCTTTCTGTCCAGCGGGTGGAGCAATCTGCCTTGAACTGCCTCAGCAACCATCACATGTTTTCTCCATTCCCCAGACAGCATTTCCAGATGGCAGGATGTCTCTGCTAACTGACTGCACAAGTATTACATCAGACTTTTCCCACAATGCATTGCTTTTCTAATATTCTGACCTATAAAACAGTTTGCAGAATGAGGACTGATATTTAAAAATGTGTTTGTCAGCACTGAAAATATTTTACATGAAGGTAGATTGAAAAAAGTAAATAAGACAATAGTAAACATTTAAACAAAGTCTACCGTTGGAGACAAAGTTTAAATAAATGCTACATAATGCTGTGTTGGAAATGCATCAGGATGACTCGTGATCATGGGAAATCAGCATACCTTGTAGCAAACATGGCTCGAAGAGAGGAGAACGTAGCAGCATCCTCCTTCAGAGCCTTCAGCTCATTGCGGAGTTTCATCATCGTCTCGGTCACCATGGCCTTCTCACTGTCATACTTGCTCTTCAGATTGGCCAGAGCAACCTCAGCCGTCTAAAAGAAAAGGACTTTTTGTAGTTAAGGATAAGACAAATTCTAAAACAATTTTAAATTTATACATTTTGGGGGCATTTCAAATTAGGGGCATTTACAAAAAACTTTTTGTTTAATAAAATCAAATGTTTTTCTTCATAACATATTTTTACTTTAAACTTTCAGTCATCTATGTGTGTGCATCGTGTTATATCCCTAACAATACGCAATTAGGAGACATCACTGCAGTGTAACACAGTGAAGTGGTCTAAAGTCGAGCCCAATTGGAAAAAAGAGCAACAATAGAGGAATCCCATATTACCCGTATTACTTTGGTCTTGACAATAATGATTAAGAGATTGCTTAAGCAGGGTGCACACATAAAGATCATCAGGCTGTTTCCCCCTTCCCGAACAAGGATGGCAAATGCCTGATTATCTTAGTTCTTATATGATTTATCCTCTAAAATTATCCTGTGGTCTGATGTGTGTTAAGAGTGAGTTTGTCTCTATAATCGGCTCCAAAACAAGTCAGGGTCAACAATCGTAAATATTCAACTTGCTCAATATTTACAACCAAAACTCTGTGTATGTGGGGAAAGCCAACAACTCCAGAGTCATGACTCGGTGAATTATGACGTGGAACAGAATAGAGCCAATCAAGAGGTCAGCTGGCTGAAGAACAAGGACGTAGGCGTAAAGAAAAATAACATAACAGAACATAAACTTAAAACGTAAACTTCAGTGGACCTAAGAAATGGAGAACCACCTCACATGCTCACTATGTTTCAGGGACTTCTTCCACAGTCTTTTCTTTTTTTAAAAAATAGTCAAAGATAATCCCAAGACACCATGTTGTGTGTTGTGTTTTCTGGTTGTTGTGACAGACATATATGTCTATGGTTGTTGCTGTGTTCTTCTTTGGTTCTGTTAGATCATGTTGGATCACGTGAGATTTCTAGTTTTCGGAGGTCTGGATTCTCGATCGGTGGCGGGACAGAATCATGTGCGTGGTGTGCTGAGTTTATTAGAGAATTATCAGAGCACACCACACATAGTACAATCAAAACTGTTCAGTGCCTTATGTTTTATCTTCATGGGTGGGGTCTTAAACATTTAAAACATCTCTTCAGATTTATAAAATCATTATGTGTGTACCCTGATTCAGGCAACCGCACAATTTTTAAAAATATCGATTTATCACTAGTATATGAAAAGGCAGTACACAAACCCACCAACTGCCGTTATAGATTTCTTTCCCTTTTCTCAAAGTCCGGACAAATGTTATTTTTAGCTGAATCAAGTATTCCCTTTGTTTGGGCCCAAGTTTGAAAAACAATGAACATCCTTCCTTTCTTGATCAAACCAGCCAGGGATGTCAGCATGCACACACAGATAAACTAAGAGCAGTCCTCTAACCTGTTTGTTGGCTTTGAGCACAGCTCTGAGAGTGGCAATCTGCTCCCTCTTGGTGCTCAGCAGAGACTTCAGTTTGAGGATCTCTTCCATGCAGGCCTCTTTGTCTTTGTCTGCCACTGTGCTCAGCTCCAGGTTTGCGAGTCTCTGGCGCGACAGCTCAGTGGTACGGTCCACTGCTTGCTGCAGGTGGCGTATCTGGTCTCTGATGATGGCTACCAGGTTGTAGATGTTCATAGGCTCAGGCCGGGGCTCTGGAGGTGGAATTGGGGTAACTGTAATGCTGCCTGAGTCTGATTTTCCAGACTCGGTGTTGGTGATCAGCCCATTAGAGATCAGCACAGAAGACTGTTGCTCCTTCCCTTCCTGTCCTCTCCTGATGATGGCCTTGCCTTGCTTGTAGTAGTCAAGCATTACACGGTTTGGCATCTCATTGTTGCACATGCACACATGGTTGTAGAGGTTTGCCAGCTCTTCACTGAAAGCTATGAGCTCGTCCTGGGCCACGTTGAGGCTGCCCAGTGATTCTCCTGCCGCCTCGCTGACCAAACGCAGCTCCTTCTCCAGATGGGCCACTTGAGCTTTATCTGCCTGGCTGATTTTCTCCAGAGACGCCAAACTAGCCCTCAACTCCTGAACTTCACTCTCCAGGCGTGCTCGCTCGTCATCGTACTGGGTCCGACAGTCTTCATACCTTGCCCTCAGAGTCTTCAGCTCCTGCCTGAGCTCCCCAGCTTCAGAGACAGCCACAGTGTACTTACACTGCAGGATCTCAGGCCCGTTAATGTCCAGCTCATAGTAATCCCCGTCATCATGGCTGTCTCTGTCTTTTTCACTGTCCAGGGCAGACTGGCGCTCTTTACTGGCCTGCAGTTTCCTCATAGCACTGAGGTTCTCAGTCAGCCTGTTGACAGTTTCCTTTTGCTCTGACACAGTCCCATAGGCCTGCTCCAGGTGCTTCTGGCTCTCCTGAAGAGAGTTTATTAGAGCCACTTTCTCTCGCTCTGCCTAGAAGTCATGAATTCAAACACATTAGAATGAGACAGAACAGAAAATACAATGCTGGCATGCAAGACGGGAACTTTGTCTAACACTTGTGTTCAGTATCCTATGGATATGAAACACACAACAAGTAAGCCAGCAAATAAACCAACCATTGATCAAACATTTAATACAACCTACAGGAACAAAAAAAAGATATTATACACTGATATTAAAGACTAACAACTCATCAGTTCAAACTCTCCTACTCCATCTGATCTTTTGCCCTGTCTTCAAAATATTGTTTGTTTTTAAACCTATTTTTATGCCTGTTTTAATGCACTTATTTTGTTATTATGTAAGGTTGTAAGGTGACCTTGGGTGTCATGAAACGCGTCCTTAAATAAAATTTATGATTATTGTTATTATTATTATTATTATTGTTATTATTATTATTATTATTATTGTTATCATTATTATTATTATCATTGTTATTATTATTATTATTATTATTATTAATATAAGTAGTAGTAGTAGTGGAGTAGTGGTATTAAAATACAGTGGTGAGTCCTTCAAGGTGATGCTGAAGGGTGTTATATAATGTAAGTAAGGTGTCATAAATATTTTAAAGTAGTAGGCTGACTTGAAACTTTCTTCAGCATAAAATCTACGAAATGGAAACTCAAGACAAATAACTGATTGTTAGAAAAAGCTGAATGGATGACCGTTGACCTTAAAATACTTCCACTTAGGTGCTGGACAGCCTTACCAGGACAGCTGAGTTTGTTTGCAGCCTGTAGTTGCAGCAGTGCTTAATCTAACAAATTTAAAGGTCATTGCCTTTTAAAAAGAAGCAGTGATCTTTAAATTAATCACGCAAACTATCTCGCTGTTACTGGTTTCCAATTAAAATTGGTTTGTGATTCCCATCTCTGCATGCCACTCATGTAAAATCTTATTTGCATCCTATATGGCCTTAAATTATCAATATTTTTTGTTCAAAGCAAGCAAGGACGATGTCTTCATTTTCACCTGTTGCAGGCCATCAGAACTTTGGCTACACCAAATGAACGTTTACAAATATATCTGAAAACTGAAATATTGTGAAGAAAGTACTTCAAAGTTCTAAAAAGATTTAAAAAAAGTGATTCAAAGTTGGCACTTCAATATATCCTAGATTATTATTCTTAAAGGGAAATATTACATGCCTATTGAATTAAAACTACTGGAAACCAGGCCAGTATCTCAAAATGTCCGAGTATTACATAGGCCTAATCAAAGCATATATAGTACAATGTCAGTCTTACTGACAGCCATGTTCATACTTGTGGCACTGTTGAGATGTTAATGAAGCCCAGAGCGCTTCTGTGGCAGCCTCCAGCTTCTTGATTGTGTTTTTAATTGATAAATCATGCTGTAGGTAAAACAACAGAATTAAACAATGGATGCTGCAAATACTGTCTTTGTATAAAATCTCTTAAGAGATTCTTTGTTTTGACTCGTGTGTTTAAAATGGACTGACAGGTAACTGTGGACAAGGACAAAAAAGATAAATGATGTTGAGTTGGTGAAATTACAGTCTACCTGTGATTATTGATTATTGTGGGCTGTAGTACAGTGAAGAGTTAACTTTGTGTCTGAATAAAAAGAGACACTAACTAACTTAGGAGCTAAATACATAGTAAACACATACCCACTGCATTAATTCTGAAAGTTTAAGCGCTGGATCATCATACCTGCATCAGCTGCTGTTTGAGTTTCTGGATCTCCGAGATGTTGAGCTCACTGAGCAGGTCATCCACCAGGCTCGGGGCAGGCTTGAAAGCTTCTCCTCTCTTGTTTCCAGCAGCTCTGTTGTCTTCATCGCCATCAATTGCCTTGGCCAAGCCGTTCTCGAAGCCTCTGATGAGATCGTCGTTGTCAGGCTCACCAGTGGCGGAGGAGTCGTCGTGGAGTTTGAGGTTGTCGATGGAGACGTTGAAAGAGCCGCTGTAAATTGAGCCCCCAATGGTCATGTAGTGGGACAGCTCTTTGCGCAGGGAGGACTTCTGCTCACGCTCTGTTTTTATTGTTTCTAAGGCCTCGGTCAGCTGCCGCTCTGCGATCTCTTTCAGACGCATGGCTTCCTCCAGCTGGCTGTTTGAGCACTGGGAGTCCTCCTCCAGACGGCGGATCTCATGTTTCAGACCTTCAAATTCCACCTGAGCAGATATTATTAAAAAATTAATAAGGCGGTCAGTAGTCTTATATGTAGTCTTGGTCCAAAGAGTTTACACATAAAGCAAAAGTAAGTCATTTGTCTTAAATGATTGTTTCCTATCACAGAGGCACTCAACCAGTGCTCCTATAGCAGAGGACACTATGACACAAACGGGAATATTAAAAATAAAAAGGAAAACATTGTGTCACATCCCACAACTGCAGGAAAATAGAGACACTCATGTAAACTAGAAGTTTTACAAACAGTGAACCCTAATACAGCAAATGGCATTAATTGTATCAGTTAAAACAGCACAACCTTTGCCAGAATAGACACTGTTTTTACATACTGTGATATTAGAGAATACTTTCCCTTATACTCCTACCAAAATAAAAATCTATATGTGCTGTGTTTGGTATTTGTAATGCGCTTGGATCTATAATTCTGCTGTTTGGGAAAAGGTGAACAAGAAGTTCATCACAACATCTGAGTGTACTATGCTGACGTGACATTAGCTTGTTAATGTTATCAAACAATATTGTCAGGATTGCCGTCAGCTGTCACTTTCAGTCAGTGTTTTGGGGCAGTAACTTTATTAAAGAAAGTAATATCTGACAACTTTAATATTAAAGTCAGAGACTTTTGTTTGATGCTGTTTGTTTTCACTTACAGACACAGAAGAGTGTCAGACATAATTTATCCCATACTTTCTCCTCTTTTGGTTTTCTAGCCAAGATGGAGGTCTGCAGAAGTGTGCCTCAGGAAAAATAATTTGTTGATACAAAAAGAAAAAAATCCTTGAGAAACTGTCAACTTCTCCAAAGTGTAAAGCAAAGGAAGGTGTTTCTGGTGACAGCTACATTGTTGTGATGTCAGCCAAATGCTATCAGTTGTAAACTACAAACTTCTCATAATCGGAATCAGGATTAAAACGTTTATCAAACAGAACATGTTTGTTCATATTTGTTCTTCTCACCTGACTCTGTCTCAGGACAGACACTTGCTTCTGTAGAGAAATGTTCTCCTCCTCCAGCTCGCTGTAGTCCTGCAGCACACGAGCTTCCCGCACTTTGTACTCTCTGATGTCATCACGTAGCTGAGCCCGCTGCAGCTCTGCCAAGTCTGAGCTCTGGAAAAGACGGAGAGGGAAATGAAGAGGTGGCATGTTATGGTGGACTGCATGAGGATCATCTGTTCTCCAGAGGAGAATTTTATTGTTTAAAATCATCTCAAAGTCTGATCCTTTATTCTGGTAACCGGCTCTCTGTGCATGAACTTAGGGTCAGAGTGTCAGCATGTTTGACATTCCACAGAGGCAAATTATATGCAGTGACTGGAAGGAGGACATGGTCCACTTCTCAGTCCACGCTACAGCAAGTCCTTGCAGAGAACATCCTTTGTGTCAATTGCAGTGACCATTACATCATCTTTCCTGCAGACTGACCCTCCCCCACTACAAACTTCAACAATCTCTCAGCTCCCTGTGACAAGTTCTGTAGGAGTGGTCTGCTCTGGAAGTTGATCTAAACTTCCACTAACTTTGCTAGCCTTCTATGCTATCATATTGTTATATTTATGAGCCATAAATGACCGTCCATAACATAAGACTACTTTGATTCAAATATCTGTATTCTCATTTAAAACTGTGTGCCAGAATTAAGCTCCTAAAACAAACATCTGGTGAAGAAATTTGTTTAAAGTTCCCTGTTTAACAGCTTAAAGGCAAGTATAAACACACAAAATATAAAAATGACAGATCATCCAGATGTCAGGTTTCTGCACACAGACAGAGTAACACGTTCACACATACACACCCACACACAAAAGATTTGTTTGTTTATACATCTCAAGGCCAGAGATAGCCAGGGCCAGAGACATCTGACTCCAAGTACAAACCATACTTGTAAATCTAATATCTGAAGAACTCTTCAATCTTCTTATAAATGTCCACTCTGATTCAAGGATGAACTGAACAGGCTTTGGAGATCATAGGTCTCAGGCCAAAGGTAGAGAGGTCATCGAGTCTTGCTTGTGAGTGGTTTTCTTGAATTTCAAACAAATGTCCACCTTGATTCTGGAGATACATGATTAGATACTGAAGGTTAATGCTAAGCTATCAAGGCTATTAGGCTGCATGTTCATCCTTTGCTTGTCCAAAATACACCTTCAGAATGTTTAAGGTATTTACTGACTCAAGGACAACTTCATTAGCTTTTCAAGATCACAGGCCACAGGGCATGTTCAGTTCTTGCTTTAAAGTGCTGAATCTTGAGAACTTCAAGGTATTTTCTTCAAACTTTAAACAAATTACTGTTTATATTGAAGGGTGAACTAACTATAACTTTGAATTCAAGGGGCAATACAATCGGGCGCCATCTTAATCTTTTGCTTTTAAACGTAATACCTACAAATTTTGCACATGAGTCCACCCTGAGTCAAAGATGATTTGTATATATTTGGAAAGCACAAGGTCAAGACCACAAAGTCCACTGTTTTCAGCTGGAGGATCAGTGCACTGACAAAGAACTGTGCCCAAAAGTCTGTGCTGTATGGAAGCCCTTCTGGGGAACTCTCAAATATATAGGTTTTCAAACCAATAAGATAGTAATTAATAAAATACACGCTATTCATGTCCCTTCATCATACCGTCCCAATCCAGTAATAGTCAAGCTTGTGGAGGTATACAGCCAACCACCAGGCTCATATTTCAGTCATCCAAGTGTTCAGACTTTGCCAGAGCAGGTGGTCAGGTTTTTTCTAACTATAATCCAACCATTACCTCTTTCATCTCCAAGGCGATAGTGGACAGGCGTTCATTTTCAGCTTGGACGCTGGTGAGTGAGACTTTGGCCTGTCGTAGATCATTCTGCAGCTCAAGGACTTTCTGCTGGTACTGAGCCTCTTTACTAGCAGACTCTAGGATCAGTGACTCTTCCCTGCTTTCTCCATCTGCTGCAACCTTCTTGTGGGCTGAGTATGCTTGTCCAAAGGCCTGAGGGAACAAGCAGAGAAACAGAATAAATCTCAGAGCAACAGGAACTACTTCGATCAGGGGTTTATTGTCTTACAGTTTAAAGATGCAAACACTGAACCATGTGTACAAACAGATAAGCAAAGTTAAGTGCTCATAAAAAGCAAGTGTCCTTTTATACACTGGTTTTATTACTGGTTGTTACCTTTGGTTTGTTTAAAGGCTCATTAGAGCAGTGTCAGCCTGTTCCTATGTTTTGTTGTTATATCATAATGTTGTTCATATTAGACAACAAAAGCCTGCAGCTCCTTGTGTCCACCGAAGGCTGGCTGCAGAACCCTCAAAGTCTCATTCACATTATATGCATTGTTACAGTTTATCAGGAGCCATAAGGCCCATCTTGGCTTTTACTACCTGGACCTTCGGCACAGAACATTTACTCCAAAGGGCTAAAACAAAGCTCCAATGTCAGCACGCCTTCTGCAGTCATATTGATTTTGAATATAGCTTGAAATTGAGGCCGTTTAACACTGTACAGTGGCATTGTAGGAGCTGGAGAGAGCACAGCACAACACAAGCTCCTTATACACAAAGTAAACATGGTAAAGCTATTTCTTTAGCTTGTAGTGGTAACAGTATCACATAGCAGCACTAGTGAATAAAAAAAGATCATCTATTTAATAGTCTTAAGATTTCTGACCCCTGCTTCCTACAAATAATGCTAAGAACTGATAAACAGCTCAAGTGTTTGTGTATAAGATCCAAGAAAGACGCTGTTATTAATTTCAGTGTGTTCACTTGTTGCCATTGAAGCCAAATGTGTAGTCCTCTGATTTGTGTTATGTTGATGATGAAAGAATGAAGCTTCCTGGTTGGGCTGTTAAAAATGAAACCAATTGGATGTAAGTACAGTTTAGGACTTTTTTTTGCAAGAACTTGGCAGAAGTCACAAGCCAATCACGGATAGAGTTGAACATGCTTAAGTTAACATGAACCTTCTGGAAAACAACGTTTTGAGGAACATGTAACCCCAAGTTTCCAGAAGTTCTTTATGCGGAGAGGTAACTCTATTTTCAGTTGGAGCTGTTTTAACTCTTCAGTCTCCACAAAGCTAAACACAGGAAAAGAAATGCTCAGAGTTTCCAAGTCATTTGGAAATACAGCAGAAATAGTGGAAACAATATCGATGCCAACAGCAAATCAACATTTGATGGGAAATACAACCTTTTGTGTGTATGTTGTTCTCTTGTAAACCTACACTTATCGTGTGAAGGTGTGGTTCTCTTATGATCTTTATGACCCTGTGTTTCAAGCTCCCAGGGCTATGGTCCCCCTGTAGTATGCTTCCTATGGTACAGGAAGTGCAGCATCAGCCAGAGCAAAGCCGCAATTTAGATGTGACATTGCGCAAGGGACTACGTGGAAATCTGGGGCTAAGTTTCACGACACAGCCAGTAATAAAATCCCAGACAAAAACAGAAGCACTGCAAAGCGAAAACACCATGACATGTGCTAATATCTGCAGAAATTAAAGTTGCTGGAGAAAAAGCTCACATCAACCACATTAAAAATCTGTCCATTGTAAACATACTCAGTACTACACACAGGGTTGCTGTGGTGTTCGGCTGTGTGACTGCATCTGTGTTCTTGTCTTCCATGATGAAAAAGGACCTCTAACCAAGCTGTCTGTGTCACAAATCATTCTGTTACAAACTATTTCCACCAGTCACTATGGCTGGAGGACAAAGGCTGGGAGCTGTTGGAGTGATGTTAGTTTAGTCTCCTATGAGCACTACGAGTATATGTGGATTTAACCCTTGCAACTTCAAGCTTTTATTGCTTTTTTGTTCACCTAGATATTTTCTAATAATACATGTAGAACCTCAACCCTATCAAGTACAACATGGATAAAGAAGTCTCTTTTTTAGGACAATCTGAGCTTTCAGAATATTCACTCTGTAGAGACGTCAGTATGATATTTAAAAGTTGAATGATGAAAATTGAAACCAAATTTGAATCACACAACAAATCATACACACAACAATAATTATGAACACATCTATTTTCATCTAATATGGTTCTGTTGAGGCTTAATTATTTGGAAGAAAAAGAACCAAACTTGGGAAAAACTATTTAAATTTTACACTTGATCCTACAGATGTTTTAGAGATCCTAACTGGACACTACAGCCAAGAAAATGGAAGAAAAAAAAAATCAGGCTCATATGATTATTGATCTGACAGTAAGTTGACTGTTTCTGAGTGTCAAATGGAAGACTGATTGCAACACTGTTACACATTTCCTCACAAAAATGTTACAGAGGATCAGCTATTATGGAGAAATCATCTTGGGTTAAAATATATACAAGCTATATACAAGATTGGGAAAAAAAGTTAACTTCCAAACACAGGTTCCCCCCCATACATGTCCACTGTACGTTTCCACACATAGCAGTTAAAATATAAATGTCGCTCCTTTAGGGCACAAGCAACCACATAGGTTACACAGTTACTATGCCATGGCACAAAACAGTACCAGTGACAATGTTGACACTGCTCTTCCATCGTATACACACAAAAGCAGAAATGTGCACATGTTTTAAATTGTAAAAATCTGCCCACTGATTCAGAGCCAGAATAGAAATGTTACAACTGCTGTCTGAAAATACATTCTGAACCACATGGCAGAGCTGTAGATCTCCACCCAAACTGGATCAACCCCCCAACTTTTCTTTAACAACAGTCTTCAGCTGCACTGTTGTTTAACCAACAGGGGTCAGCTAGGAGGGAAGTGATGTGTGGTTTTAAGCACAGTGGATCCTGATGCGTGATTTATTTTCCTACATCTGCCACATGAACAGAAACTGCTGAAGAGAGAAGTAAGTCATGAGATACCAAGGATATGACGAGAGCAGTGAGTCAAGAAGTGACTGGACTGTGATCTACACCATGACTAACAATATGTAGACCAAAAAAATCACCGTGCAACTAAAAAAAATCAGTGAAACATCCATGATAAATCCTTTAGTAAGGACGTAAGTAAGCTCTTCCTCTTCACAGGCAATATCTACATGTCACTAAACATCTCCAAATAGTTGTGACAGTTTGTGAATTAATCCGTCATTTGTAATCATGACTGGCAATCAATAAAATTACTTCCATAAAGTTACTGTTCTGGTTTTATTTTGCAGCTTCTGGGTTGAACGTCTTTCTTCTCTGACTTAATCTTCCTCCTGTAACTCTATCCCATGAGTCCCATTAAATAATTCCAAACAAGGCATTTAAAAGTTAATTGAAGGCAGGCTGTCACCTCATCCGCCTTCACTGATGCTTCCCCTTTAGAACTGAGGACTCTGGTCACAAAACAATGCCGTATATTCACTACACAGCAAAACAACATTTCTGTATCATGCGCGACTATCACACAAGGAGGTTAAAAACACCTCCTAAAGTGTACGCCCTGATTCACACTTAAAGCAATCCCAGGATGAACCACAAAGTCCTTTATTAAAGTTTACTAAAGTTATTCCAAGAAACGCTGGTTTTCTTCTTTAGTAAACACACCTCATGGAGTATGGCATGATTAATTTAATAGAGACCTCAGTTAAAAAACAGTGAAGGTGGGTTGGGGGTGAGAGTGGGCTGGCCATATCTTTTTACTCTCTTTGGTCTTGACTGATCATTGGCGGTTTTGTTCAGTTGAGAGCTCCCTGGCTAAAGGTTTTGCACACTGAGCATTAAAATTTATGGTTGTTAAAATTTGTTTGGTGCTATTTATGGGAGCGGCACGGTGTTAGTCTAAGATATGAGTAACACAGAAGCAGGTGACAACAGCAAATGTGGAAATTCAGAAAGCATTTTTTTAATACTGACAGTTGTGTCATAGTCGGTTTGACAAAAAATGGCTGGGCTGAATCTGAAACTGTAATGGAAAGACTGTCCTCTGTCTACAATCACTACCATAAACTATTCACAGTAGTTATCTGATCAAACAGCATTATGCTTCTTTAGCTTCTTGAAGTGAAACATTTAAAATAACTCGACACAGTGTAGCTATAAAGGGATGGTGGATTTCACATGGAAACCACAGTTACTGACCGTTACAGCCCATGTGTAGGGGCCTCAGGATGCAGTTCCACTAAAGGTTGACGACCACATAATTATCCAACTTTGTCAAAAATGAACTTAAAGGAAAATAGAAACACACTTCTCTCAGGGAAACCAAGCTCAGATTTCCCACAACACTCTGGATCTAAAGGGATCAGATGACAATAGGTGGGTTTATAGTCACAACATATTAACACTGAAAAGAGCTGGGTAAACCAGCTGGCAGCTGAATTAAGTGATGATGACAGATGAAAACCTCCCCACCATCTGCACTGAGGGTTTGTTTGGTGCTTTGCTCATCATTTACACTGACAGATCCCTACAGGTGGTAGCTTAAGAGGACAAATGAGGAGAATTCAGACACCAAAACTGCAATAGCTGAGGGTCTGAAATATCATTCAGAAGAGGAAACTAGTGCATCAGTTGTAGTGCTATTTCATGGTTATCATTAAAGCTTTTAACTATGACTATATAACCACTATTATATTGCATGCATATGCATATTCGAAACGGAAAACAAATGGCAATAACATCCGATCATATTATGAGGAGTGTGTGTAAATATGGCTGACTGTTTTTCAAAACAGTGGTGCGTTTTCTGTGTGTCTTAAATATCATTTCTGATATCCAAGGTTACTGTCTAAGGAGACAGGATCAAAAAGGACCAAAGTTTCAACAACAGATGCATTATGGGGTGCTGGTTTGGCGGAGTGGTTAGCAAACACGCACGTCCCATGTACATGCTTCTGCCGGTCTGGGTTTAAATCCCGCCTGTGACCAGTTTGCAGAGTGTCTTCCCCTACTCTCTCACCCCCTTTCACAAGCCTGTCCACTGTCTCTCTCCTATCAATAAAGGCACAAAATGCCCAAAAAATACATTGAAAAAAAAACAAAACAGATCCATTATCAGATCGTAAACCTACATGAGTTAATCTGACAGAGGGCTGGGCAATTTAATACATTTTGAAGACATGTAAATATTTTTAATTAGATACTGGGAATGTGTCAAGGGAGACATTATTTATGTTGATGTCATTGAGGACAAAGGTAATAAATATTAACTTTATAAATGTTCTTATTGATTCATTGATAATTTTAGATTTTTAGTTGAATGGAAGAAATTGTAAAATACAGCATAGTATATTTGTGCTACCCTAACTCTGTGTGTGTATGTGGAGCTTTAGCTGTGTCATGCTGTCTTGCCATTCAACAGAATTGTGTTGTTTATGAACTCACAGCACAATAGCCGTGTTTCCATCAAGCAGTCTGATTTGGTTCAGAACCACTTGGTATGTTTTTTGGAGTGATTACTCTGGCCTCATTTGTATTTGCAATGCCCACTGGATCTTCACTTGAGGGTGGAGATGTGAGCTGGGAAGAAGGGATGCCAAGTTATTTCTGTGACATCACAGAATTGCAACACAGTCAAGCAGTCAAAAGTAGAGGGCGACTGTAAGCAAAGAGCAACAATGGAGAACTTACAGCACCCCAGTGCTCTATGGAGCATCTTTACAGGAACAGCAGTGGAAAAATCACTCTAAATCCACAGCTTTTTTGGACATGGCTTTGTATAAATTCTTGTTTAAAGGGACTGTGAGGAGAATCTATTACCGGCGACACAAAGACTCTGCTACCCATGAGCATGTGCAGCGACTGTCGTAATGCTGTGTTCCAGTAACCTGGGAACTGGGAGTGACATCTCCAACTTGTCAGCGTTCCAGTTGAATTCTGAAAAAAACATGCCGATCTACCAGGCTATTGTTAGCTGTTGTTAGCACGCCCTGCGTTGTTGTTTACAAATATCACATGAAGAATGTGATTATCACTATGGCAGCATTTTTGTAAATATAAGTCTAACAATACGATGTATACAGCTAATCTAGAGCGACACACCCCAGTCAGAAGTGCAAATACATTGATTATTACGGGAGCTAAATGACTGTTCACACCCGGGGCATCCATCTTCGATTGTCAACTTGGGGGTGGTGAGGTTTCACCGAGTTCCCAGTAGGAAATTCTAACTTCGGGGGTCGTTCCAGTTGCAGTTTCCTACTCAGAACTAGGAAATTCCTACTTCTGACTACAACTGGAACGCACCAAGACGTAACCCAAGCCAAAGTGTGTGTTTGTTGTGTTGTAGCCCGGACCTTCCTCAGACCTCTGCATTGATTTACAGCTTCTTTTTTTCAACAACTTACAGGATGCAAAGCGACAAGGTAATGTACCTCTTTCTAGTTACGTAGCGGTAGTTTTTGATGTGTGACAACAAGCAATTTTTGGAAAACTTAGTATCATAGTTTTGTAGCTGGCTATATATCACTACTTACAGCCCGGTGCTCTAAGATGTGTCCGAATAATATAAATTTGCTCTAGTTTTAATTGTCTTGTTCCCGAAGTTGAATAACCAGGCCAGTCCAGTCCAGCCCTGTCCTGTCCGACCCGACCAAGAAGCTAAGGAATAGCATTTATAGATAACCTATTTTGATGCAATAAAACTCATCAATAAGTGTATATTTCGATCAGGCATATATCTAAAAGTGAGACTTTTTTGCAATTACTTAGAAACTCCTCACAGTCTCTTTAAGATGCAGTTGCAGGGAAATTTACAATTTTTGTGACTAATCAACAGTGTGTCACCCTTTTAGCTCCACCCCTCAGGGTTGATTTGGTGAGCTTGAGGTGCCAAAATGAGGGACAGCACAGGTAAGTTAATTTGGGAACCTATTCTCCTTATTCTGCTGTATTTCTAATGAGTGGTCTGGTTTGGTTCAGCACAGTTTGGTACAGTAAGCCCTGACCTCACTTACCTGCCACCTGTATTTGCACTTGAGGGTGGGGACGCAAGCAAGTAGGAGAGGGTCATGCAGCAGTGCAGCATGGTGCAGCAAGATGCAGCCTACTATTCTGAAGTTGAGTGAAACACTGTAATTTCACTCAAAAGTGTTTTAAACATGGCAAAGGGAAGATGTTTTTATTTCAACTGCTGTTGCACATTAAGTGGCTGTTCTTCCAGCAAATCATTAGACTACACCTTTTGTAGCTCCATCCTTTGATGAATAGCTCAACCCTGATCAATTATTTGAGTATATTTTCCCTCTTTTTGCAGCAGATTTACCAGTCATTTTGTACTGTGTAGCACTGAACTAAACTGGACTGCTTGGTGAAAATGCAGCTTTGCACTAGCCCAATCAATAGCGCAATAACACAAAAGTGCTGCAATATTTACACCTGCAGACCTTCACATTAACTCTGCAAGGCCACAACATCTGTGTAAATTCACACTGTTAAAGGGCAACTTCGGTATTTTTCAACCTGGGTCCTATTGCTCCAAGTGTATGTGTGTATACAATTGACGGGTACAACTCGTTTTAAAATTGGCTCAGTATCAAGGGAGCGGATGCAGCCGGCAGCCGCGAAGCTAGATAGGGGGGCAACTGCATCCCGTATAAGTTTGAGCATTAAAAGTGTTTATTTCGCCACAGACCGGTTGCGATCGCCGGTGCTAGCTCTCTAATTAGCATTGTAAGCATTGTGTTTTCCTTCACGTCCTCTGACCTGTGTGACGTCATCTGTGAGCTTGTTGCCGGAAGAAAACAGAGGAGCCATGCAGCGCGCCGCTCAGAGTGGAGCTGCTTATCCCGGAGGACAGTTGGAAGTTTTACTGCATCGGTATCATGGCTGAATATTTACCAGATTTCGAGAGTGAAGACGGCCACCCGTATTTATTTGAGCCAGAGTATACGGACGAGGAGCTGCTACAAACTCAAGAGCTAACGAGGATAGCAACAGAGGGCTAACGAGCAGACGAGGGAGAAGCAGCGGCTGCACGAACGCGAATTTCTGAGGACTGGTGGTGCTCCTGTGGTTGCTGTGACTCTATGCCCACAGAGGAAGAATGTCTGTGTTGTAACGAGTGGGACCTGTTGCCCAATATTCGTGGTCTCGATGTGTCGTGGGATGATACAGAAAGTACCCGACGCTGTGTAACTACATTAGAGGATCTCCCCCCTCTGATCAACAGGGCAGTGCTGGACACCTTTTTTCATGTACCCAAAATAAATTGGAGGAGGCGACCAAAACCACAGGGACCAAATGGTCAACTATCCATAAAGTAAGTATAACTAATATGTCTTTATGCATACAATACGTATACGTATTGTATGTATTGTGTAAGTGTTTATTTCGCCACAGACCGGTTGCGATCGCCGGTGCTAGCTCTCTAATTAGCATTGTAACACGGTAGGCCACAAGTCTGTACTGGCTGGACGAGAGGAAAAAGTGAAGAGGATATAGGGCAACAGTAAGTTAATTTGGGAACCTATTCTCCTTATTCTGCTGTATTTCTAATGAGTGGTCTGGTTTGGTTCAGCACAGTTTGGTACAGTAAGCCCTGACCTCACTTACCTGCCACCTGTATTTGCACTTGAGGGTGGGGACGCAAGCAAGTAGGAGAGGGTCATGCAGCAGTGCAGCATGGTGCAGCAAGATGCAGCCTACTATTCTGAAGTTGAGTGAAACACTGTAATTTTACTCAAAAGTGTTTTAAACATGGCAAAGGGAAGATGTTTTTATTTCAACTGCTGTTGCACATTAAGTGGCTGTTCTTCCAGCAAATCATTAGACTACACCTTTTGTAGCTCCATCCTTTGATGAATAGCTCAACCCTGATCAATTATTTGAGTATATTTTCCCTCTTTTTGCAGCAGATTTACCAGTCATTTTGTACTGTGTAGCACTGAACTAAACTGGACTGCTTGGTGAAAATGCAGCTTTGCACTAGCCCAATCAATAGCGCAATAACACAAAAGTGCTGCAATATTTACACCTGCAGACCTTCACATTAACTCTGCAAGGCCACAACATCTGTGTAAATTCACACTGTTAATGCAGCTTGGCACCTGCCCCCTTCTCTCCAATATCAGACCTCTACATGGCATCTCTGTGTGAACCTCTGCAGAAGAAATAAAGAGGTGGTCAACCTTCTCCCCCCATTCTGTCTACACAATGTTTTCAGGAGGGGCAAAACATCACAGAGGGGTAAATATTACACCTTGAAGCGGCAGTATGTATAGGGCTACTCTATCATGAAATTAATATGAGCATTATCAGAGATAGTATGAGTCAAGACTTATTAGGTGCTTTTGGAGCAATGCACTGTGCAGAGGGCTAAATTTGGTAACTGGCTGCCAATACACAAATTTGACTTAGATTTTCCTCTCAAGTGTGTATTAATTAACATTAAACTGAGATGTGATGTCTGTACTACGGTGCCCAGTCCTACTGTGATATAATAATTTGAGCAACATAATCAGAACTGATTTTACGAGCTAAATTTGGTTATAGTGACAACCCTAGTTCTGTCATACCAAACAAACCAACAGCAGATTGCCTTGCTGGCATGTTACTTTGACCAAATGCTGCAGCTACAGACGCCAGGCTTACATACCAGGAGCAAGTACGGGCAAGTGATCTGAAGATATCATAACAATATTACGAGTAAAAAGAATGACACGCAACAATGAACATCCCAAAAAAGTGGAAATACAAAGTTTAGTCTAAATGTGTGTCCGTATGCATAAGACAGACATGTTTCCTTTAATTTCCTATTTTAAGGCTCTAAAACATGTTACAGGTCGCCAAAGAAACCAGACCATATGTGGCTCTGGGGGAGACGTTCAAATCCGTCGGAATTTAGAATGTTGAATGTTGCACTACATGAATTTTGACTGTTAAAGCCACGCGCATACATTCAGTGATAGATTACCGATACATTCCGATACAGTAAACGTCACAACCACCGACACCTGAGTCCCAGGTGTCGTGGCTATGACCTCAGGTTACCTCCTTCAGCTGGTCCAGCTCATGTCGGACTGTCTCGTACTCCGTCTCCAACTCATCGAATCTCTGCTTCAGCTGCTGCTTCTCCTCCAGCACCGCCAGCCCGTACTCCGCCGCCTGGATCTTCTCATGGGTCGTCTCACGGAGCTCCCGGGTGAGACGCTCGACTTCGGCTCGGAGCCACTGCGGCCCGGCCTCGGTCACCAGCTCCGCTTCGGGATACTCCTGCTCCTCCATGGACATCTCAGGGACCCGCCGACTCCCGACTGGAACTTAACGGGACCCAGCCCTGGTTAGCAGGAGCAACACTGAAAACCACCGAGACCGCAAATCACAGCCTTCTTTGTTTGAACCGCATTGTTGGAGCTCAAATGGCGCTTCGGTCCCTTCGCCTTTTCCCGCCGCAGGCTGCGATTAGGCTCAAGCTGGACGACGCTTTAGTCATTATTTAGGAGTTTTCTTCGCAGCTCCTTCTTCGAGTTGACAGAGGAAACTTGAGTTGAGATCATCGATTAGAAAAAGCTACCCCTGAACGACATTCAAATGTGAGTGAGCATGATGGGAAATGAAGTTTCAGTGTTGTTCCACTAGCTAATTGACGGCGCACTTCAGTGCCCTTATTGCCTTCAAGTACCAGAATGCATTTCGATGCCTGGAAGGGAACGTTGAACGTATTTAACATTTTAGTACAGTGCTGCCATCTAGAGGCCGTTGAGCGGAACTACAACTTAAAACAAGTCAGTAACACCGTCAGTTCTTCACACGCACTCTGGCTGCTCACGCAACGTGATTGTTCACGCTTCTCCCTCTACCGGCCAGCCAGTGGAGGGCTGGTGGAAAAATAAGGTGGTGTTTCAGGTAACAGACTGACTGGAGGGAAAACTCTGTTTTCAAACATGCAGCTTATCAGAGGGAATTGAGGAAATAATAATTTCTGCAGGTTTTGTTGTTTTTTTCAATCATATTTTGTAATATTCAAACAAAAGTGAAACTGGTGAAGAGCAAAACACTGCCAACCCGTCTGTGAGACTAAGGGCTTCTTTTCATTTCAAGTGTTTCAAGGCATTAATGATAATTTCTTAAATTACCATGCTTGTATACTTCATTATATTTTGCTTCAACTGAATGTTGACAACCTATTTGTTGGAAGTAAACACTGCTTTTCCCCTGTTTCGGTTATAAATGTGCAGAGGGGGCATAAAAGAGATTAAAGTAAGGAAGATTCTAAAGTCTCATGGCAGGTAGGGGCCCCTAACAACCTCATAGTATCAGTAACACTTTGCCATAACTGTTTAAGAATTTCCTTACTATTCAATCACAAAAATACTGACTTTTTGTCCTAATTATTATTATCATTTATGAAATGACATTTATTCTTGTATTTTTCTGAATATTATAAATACATATATACACGAAGACTGATTATGTAAAAAATTGAACATGTTCAATGCTTAAAGTTGAGTTTTTGTCTCCACTGCCTGAAGCTCACGTGTCTTTAAACAGTACAACTTGGCTTTTCGGATTATAAGTGATCAATTTTTATATATTTTCATTATATCTATTTATTTATTGGCAGATGCTTGAGCTGAGGATGTGTAGTTTGTTTGATATGGAGCTTGATATGAAATTATTTCACAAGCCAAACATTTCTGACAGAACCTCTGAAAATGTGTATGATGGTCATTTAGCCTCTGTGCTCGGAAACCTTCAAATAATCTTAAAATAATTCGCTATTATGCTGTGATTGCTCTAAACAAAATTGGGAAGGGTCTCACTCACACTGATGTTGCCCAGTGTATTTATTAATAAAACTGCTTGTTTTTATGTAATAATTTGTATATTTTTGGTTTATGCAAAGAAACACATTTTTCATTTCCAATGAATTTCCTTGCTATTTGAACCAAAGTCAGGTAATGTTAAGGCTTAAGTAATTGACTTTTATTAGCCAGCTCAAAATTGTTGTATCTTAAAGGTGAAATAAAGAGAAAATCTACGGAGCCCCTAAAGGGACATAAGGGTGAAATAAAATTGAGGGGTAAAAAAATAAAAAAGGACGAACTTTTGCGAGATCTCGCAAAAGAAAGGCAGGATCTCGCAATCATTTCTGCGAGATCTCGCAAATCATTTTTGCGAGATCTCTCAAAGTTTCTTTTCTTTTAAACAAGCGTCAATGAACCGGAAGTAAAACAGACAATGATGGAGGACTATCGACATCACCCGTGGGAGAAGTTTATAGACTTTTATTTTGGTATTGGCCTTACATATAAAGATATAAAATTAGTTCTTGGCAGCAGACATGGATTTGTCTATAAGTCTATAAAGTCTATAAACTTCTCCCACGGGTGATGTCGATAGTCCTCCATCATTGTCTGTTTTACTTCCGGTTCATTGACGCTGGTTTAAAAGAAAAGAAACTTTGCGAGATCTCGCAAAAATGATTGCGAGATCCTGCCTTTCTTTTGCGAGATCTCGCAAAAGTTCGTCCTTTTTTATTTTTTTACCCCTCAATTTTATTTCACCCTTATGTCCCTTTAGGGGCTCCGTAAAAATCAGGTTGTAAATACAAGCTATGTAGTCTTTTCTGCTTCATTATATTAAGGGCCTACAACCACTAGGCCCTGGACTGGTACCAGGCTGTGGATCATTTTGTTCTGAGCTGTGCAGTGATGTAAAATTAGAAATGATTTCCCTTTTTTGACTAACAGAATCAGATGGTCTTTGATTAATAACCAGATTGTCGAACATCTGCCCGTGTGCCTCACCTGTAAAAACGGAAAAGAAAGGCTCTCTGTCTTCATCACAGCTGTAAGGACAGATGAGTAAAAGCCTGTGATGAATTTGCAATTCACTTTGATATTTGTGTACTTGTCCTGTTACACTGAGCGTAATGGTAAATATTTATCACAGGGCACACGTGAGGATATTTGTGGCTCGGCATGGTCGAGCTCAGGCTGTGAACAACTGTAGAGACAAGGAAGAGGTCAGACTCTGTAATAATCCCTAATCAATTGATACATCATGCAGCTCAGACTGATGACCAGTGGACTGTAAACATACCTTCAGCACCACCTGCCTGCTGCTTTTTTAAACCTGTTTCTCCACACTGAATGGAAAGTTCCAGTGTTAAGCTGTCATTTATGACAGAAGTTTTTTTTAAAAGCATTCCTGAATGATGTTGTCTTTAGAAGCCATTGTAAAATGGTCTGTTTGACTGTCACTGTGTTTGTATTTTAATGAAAAATAACTTTTCTGATTTGAGTTAAATGAAATACTAACTTTAATACAACCTCAGATGCACTTGGCTTTAAGTCACCAGTTTACAGTGTCACTGGTTTAACCCGGAAAAATCCAATCTCATTTTTATTTCATATTTCAATGAAGCAGATCCTGATTCACTGATCCTGCTTTGTGAGGATTTTAGAATATATATATAAAAATATATAAAAATATATATATATTGCATAATTCAGTCTACGGTACAAAAATGGTTGGGGCTACTGTATTAAAGAATATATAACATTAATTGATTTCTAAAATGGCTTAATAACTCCTCTATACTGTATATTGATACTGGCTGTTGCTCAATTTAGACAAAATTTCTACTTTTCCTTTAACATTTGTAGACAAAATGATATTTAATAAATACATTACATGTTTTCTCCTATTTTTAAAATTATTTAATGATTTATTTTGACACCTAAAATATAATATGTCAAATGAGTAATTAAAACAAACAATAATAGTGATAACTGTTATAATAAATATGAAGATTGTAAAGGGACAGTGAATATCTGTGAACAAGTGTAGTAGAAATCTAAACATTGAAAATAACTCAGATCAAAGCTTATGGACGTTTTCCATCTAAATCTGCTAATAAATGTTGCTTAAATCTAACTTTAGATTAAAACAAATCATATTCAAAGAGGCTACTACAGCTAATAACTTATTAATATAACAAAATAATGAAATAATTTAACAAATGAGCAGTTCACATCAATGTACATCAAGAAACGTGTTTTTATCTAGCAAATGCAGCATACATAACACATAATCAAATGTGAAAGTAAAAATGTACCTTCAGGGACTTCCCTCTGAGCACAGTTCCTGACGGAGCAGTTTTATGGGTTGAGGAATTTGCCCCATGTAGACTCTACAGTCAGTGTTACACCTGTTCAGGGAGTCGGCCTGAAGCAGCTAAACAGAGATGGTGGGTAAACTTGTGTGTCTCTGGGTCTTTTACCTGTGCTGTTGTTACTATATGTGCTTAAAACTATTTAAAATTAATATTTATATTCACATTCTGTCTTTTTAATATTTATTTCTTTCATTGTGTGTCTAGTGACACAAATATAGTGTTTATCATCTCAACAATTTGTGTTGGTCAGTTCCAGCCAAACGATCATTATAACGTTTCTCTTTCAGGAGCACAAAAAGAAACTTATTGCAAACTTTTACCAACACTGTAAGTATGTTTTACATGACACATTAAAGGGTGGTGGCACATAATACCAGGGCAGAAATGTATCTTTACAGAATGATTTACCTTTTGTTAAAGTATTTCTCCTCAATTTTCTCAGACAGATATATCCATTTCTTTTCCATCTGCTTTGGTCTGGGATGGGTAACAGCACTCTATAGTCCCTATCGCTGTAAGTAGTCATAGTCATGGAGATTCATCTAAATATTCTTTGTTCTTGCACTTGCATGTAATGTACCTGTCAAATCATCTGGTAAACAACGTTAAATAATTGTGTACTGTTTGTGCGTTCAGCTGTGATAGCGCCTTCATTTGTTGGTGCGATTTTAACTGTTATGTTTGAGACTGCCAGCGTAGTACTAGGTAAGCTGAACTCTTTTATATGACAAAATAATCCAAACAAAAATTACTTATAATTTTTTAATGTCAAACATGGTATCTCAAAAAATTATCTATGGATAATGTTTTGATTGGAAACAAAAGCCGCAGTACTGACACATGTTCTTTCAGGTGTACCAGCCCATACAAAGGCATGTAAAGGTCCTCCCTATGACAGAACAGGTATCTATTGACTTTGCTGTTAAGACATGATGTGTGATTCATTTTTATTTGTGTTAGTGTCATATTCAGTTTACCCCCAAGACTCTGTGTGTCACATTTTTGCTTTCCTAAGCCATAGCTGAACTAAAACTCTTATATTAACAGACAGAAACTAAGAAGTTGTGGTTTTACAGCAGCTTTGAAAAAAGCAAGCAATATAAGAATAAATACCCAACTTCAAAGGATTTAGAGGAAGATACAGATACAGCGGTGGGAATTGATGTCAACATCATGAGTTAATTCAGTAATTTTTATTATCGTCCCTTGTCATCAAATCAGGTTATGCAACCACATTGCGGTCACAGAAGTAAACTGCACTGAGTAATTTAATGTTGGCTGCAATAACCAACCGAACATTATCACTCAGACCTATAATGAACAGTCTATTCAGTGTCAGTGTGTCAGATGATTGCAGCAGGTCTCGACAGAAAACCTTAACTGTTACAAAACTATTTGTAATTTTAAGACCAAAACTTTCGGATTAATATGTTTAAATGTTGGTGGTATATATAAATATATTTATTACTGTGTGTGTACATGTGTGTGTTTGTGATTTTTGAGTTTCAAAGTAGTAAATACAATATATGATCAAATATACAAGAATGTTCAAATTTCAAATGTCTTAAATTTCATGTTTCTGCCTGGCGTGCTTTATTTCTTGATGAACAAACACTTTATCCAGGTCAGTGTGTGGATTTTTGTCAGAATATTCACAGTTTACAACACTGTCTATTCAAAGTCCACATGATAATAATGAGATGATTCTGGGAAAGACAAAACTCCTTCCTTATTACTCAGTCCTAGTTAAAGTATACTTAAACCAGACTATCAACACCAGACATGACTTAAGATAAAAGGCTTCATCTGATATGATTTCATTTCATGGTCATTTTATAGTTTACAATCTCAAAATTGTATTATCCCAAAACAAGGTAATCTCAAAACTTAAACTACAGTGGTCCTTATGCACTGTTGTACCAGACTCTTGGACAGAACTGTTAATTTTTCTTCACATAAATGAGTACCAGAATAAAACCTACTCAGACACTAACATTTCTGTCTATCCCTTTGTAGATGTTTGCGTTGGATACATTTCTGGTATTATCATGGGCCTCTTGCACTACACATTTTATCATGGTAAAGCTAATTGACATGTAAAATATGCAAACATAATTATTCATATAGTTTAAAAAAGAAAAATATGTGTGCTAACATGTTTTTTTTTTTGGCCTAGTTTGCCCTTTCTCATGTGGATGTGGACTAATAACGTTTTCGTTCTGTGGAGCAATACGGAAATCTAGATCTCTATGGTAGGCATGGTCACAAAACCAGTTTTAATTCAAGCACATATTTTTCTAGTGCTACAGACTGAGTTAAGTGTCTGGAAATGTATTTATAGACATTTAAATGATCCGAAAATGTTCTTTGTTTCTTTGGTAAGGAGGCAAAGAGAGCGGAGGGGCCGCCGGTGGTAAAGAGAGTCCACAATCGCCACAAGGTCAAATGGAGGAGGATGGTCAAACTTGAAGATGCATAAATCTACCTGAAACAAGCACACATTTCTCCATCATTCTTTAAGTTATTTATAAGATTTTCAGTGTGTCATTTTTGATCAATGATATGTAAGCCTTAATTAAATTATTTATTCAACAAAATGAGTTGTACTGTGGTCATTGAGTATCACTGATATAGACCATCCTTAAAGCTCTAAGTTCCTTTGAGATGTTTTACGCTCGACTGCTGATGTTTGTATGAACTATAAACACTAGGTCACCAGTGGCAAGGTGGATCTCACCCATCCATAAATGAGGAGTAGGGATGGGAATTGAAAACTAATTCCAGTTGAGAATTGTGATGAGTCATTTTGCTTATCAATTCACTTATCAATTCCTTCCACTTACAGGGCTCAGAAATGATCTGAATTGTGGCTTAATTTTTTACAAAAGGACCCCTCTGCTCAATCTGGAAACACCAGCAACTTGCAGAAGCAGTTATCTATGCTGTGACATGTGTTTGACATTGTTGCCACTGAAAATCTACAGGCCAACATTTGCCCATACAGAAAATCTACAGGAATCAATAAGGGAATCTTCAAAGAATTGGATCGATTAGCAGGATTGTTAATGGCATTGGTATTGATTAAATCTTATGAAATCCCATCCCTAATGAGGAGAGATGGAAAAACCAAAACAGACTCACAGTTTCAAATGCAGAGGGATTTATTACATGAAAGAAAGGTACATACAAAATTTCAAGTAACAAAGAAAGTGTTTGTTCTTGGGTTCACATGTCGGATGTAACTCTACCTTCACATTCACAGACAGTCACTGTCTCCCCTCTCCGGCACTGTACGGGCCCTCAGCCCTCCACCTTAACTTTTAGAAAAGACGGTGCTACCTTCACCACACTGCTGCTAAACTCCAGTTTTACGGCTTGAACAAAGAAACATGGAGGAGTGTGGGTTGAAACATACAGTGCTGAGGAGAAATGATACAACTATTGAAAGCACAACAGTTTACATTGTTTTCAGATGTGATTTTAAGTGACTGCTCTTTATGACCTACCTACATTTGTTTGGTTTTTTTTAATATCCCACTACCTTCTACAAAACAACAACTCAGCTGGTTTCTTCTTGACACTGCGGTCATGATAAAACACTAGCTTTAAAGCGAGGCCCCACCCGGTAAATTAAGGGCTACATCAGAACAATATAAAAACATTTCCAGATGAATCAAAGAGCTTTTAAAAAACACACACACAAGAGCATCACATATAGTTATTACTGCCACATTTTGATTTCTGAATGATGAGGATATGTGCGTATATCTCTGTCCATTTGTGTGAGGTGATGGTTGTATAGAAGAAAGGGTCAGAAGGGTGGAAATCTACTTCAAAGTGTACGACACAAAATCACATTACTTCAGTACATACTTGGGGGCTTTCACGGTGAAGACTTTTTTTTAGAGCTGGGGTGTGAATCAAAAACATACTCAAATTTGGAACTTCAGCTGCAGAGGGGTGTGATCAGACAGGTGGGTGGGGCAGAGAGGAAAGTTACTTGGCATTGGTGGAGCTGCTGAGCATCTTGCGGACGGCCTGCACGATGGCGTCACGGTCAATGCCGTAAATCTTGAGCAGCTCTTGAGGTTTGCCACAGCGGGGGACATGGGACACAGCCAGACGTTGAAGGTTGAAGCCGGACTCGTTGACCATAGCTGAGGAAACTGCCTCTCCGAGACCACCTGTAGATAAAATATGTTTAAAGAGTTAAAAGAATGAGTAACCCCTCTAACTACAACTCTCATGATTAATCAGATTATTACTCATGATGTTATGTAACACGAGGGTTTCCCAGTGTATTGAGCTAGAACTTGGATATAAACTACAGTCCTAAAGACAAAGTTTGGAGACATTTCGACTGACGAAGTCCCCCATATAATACCACCTTGTAATGTATTTTACTTAAATGGAAAGTCTGATTAGTCAACTTAACAATCAATCAATCAATCAAAGTTTATTTATAAAGCCCTTTACAGTAACCCAAAAGGCCCCCAAAGTGCTTTACAGTAGTGTCAGAAAATAAATAAGAACACTATAGATAAAAACAACATAAAACAATACTGGAAGAACAATACATAAAAGCAAAAGATACATAAGAGTACAACGGGAGGTGTGACAGCAGCAAGGTGCATAAAAGCCATTAGGAAAGATAAAACAAAATAAAACTGACATGAGCCTAAAACTTAAAAGCCTTAGTCAGGGTTAAAAGCCATTCTAAAAAAGTGAGTTTTTAGTTTAGATTTAAAAAGACCAAAGTCAGTTGTGGTGCGGATGTCTGGGGGCAGCTTGTTCCACAGCGTAGGTGCAGCAACAGCAAAAGAACGGTCCCCCCATTGTTTGTATCTCGACCTTGGAACATCCAAAAGGAACTGGCCAGAAGAACGCAGGGCCCTTGTATGGCTGCGTAAAGTTAAAATCTCTGATAAATATAGAGGAGCCAGGCCGTGAATGGCATTAAAAACAAACAACAGGGCGGACATTAGCTCAGTTGGTAGAGCGTCCGCCCATGTACGGGGACTTCCAAACCCCAGCAGCGGCAGTAGGTTCGAATCCCGGCCACAGCCCTTTGCTGCATGTCTACCCCCCTCTCTTCACCCGCTTTCCTGTCATTCTCCAGCTGTCCTATCAAATAAAGGCCAAAAAACCCGAAAAAATAACTTAAAAAAAACAAAACAAAAAAAAAAAAAAAACAACAAAAGTTTAAAATCAATTCTGAAACGAACTGGAAGCCAGTGGAGAGACGACAGCACAGGGGTGATGTGCTCACGTCTTGGCGTGTCAGTTAGAAATCTCGCCGCAGCATTTTGAACGAGCTGAAGGCGAGAGAGGGAAGACTGGCTGAGGCCGAAATAAAGGGCATTACAATAGTCCAGGCGGGAACTGATAAAGGCATGAATGGCTTTTTCAAGATCCTGCTGACTGAGGAAGGGCTTCACCTTGGCCAAGAGGCGCAGCTGAAAAAAGCTCGTTTTCACCACAGAGTTTATCTGTTTGTCAAATTTTAGGCTAGAGTCAAAAGTTACCCCCAGGTTTTTTACCTGTGATTTAAAAAGAGGAGACAGGGCTCCGAGATTCATCGTGGCTGCATTTGGCAAAGAAGGACTAAACAGGATATATTCCGTTTTGCTGTCATTCAAGTGCAGGAAGTTACGTGCCAGCCACTGCTTGATGTCAGTAATGCAGCTCTGTAATTTATTGAGTGTTGAGCCTTCCTTTGGGTTCAGAGGTAAATACAACTGTAAATCATCCGCATAAAGGTGAAACGACATGTTGTGCTTTTCGATGACTGAGCCCAAAGGAAGCAGATACAAGGAAAAAAGAACAGGGCCAAGAATAGATCCCTGTGGCACCCCATAGAGAAGTGGTACATCTGATGAGCAGAGGTCACCAATCATCACAGAAAAGCTTCTATCTGACAGATAGGACCTAAACCATTGAAGACAACAAGGAAAACCTTATAAGGATCCCCAACAAAAGTGCCAAAATCCCCTTCAACTAGAAGCTTGTGTGTTTGTTCCAGTATGCAGAGTGGGAGCAGTATTTGCCACCCTGGTACCATTTCCAAATTTCAGCTCAAGTTCCATGAGACCAGTGAAGTCAAAGGCAGACCGTGAAGTGGACGTCCCAAGAAATCAACATCCCAAGAAGACAGGTTTCCCAACCTCACTTCACTGAGGAAACATACGCTTTCTTCCAAGGGATTTGGCACATTTTTTGGCACAGTGCCCACTTGTTTAGCTGTTGCTCATTCCACAAATGCACAACCCTTACAAGTTATATTTCGCAGTAAAGGTATCTAATCAGGCTTTCCAGTGATTAAAATAAAATACCAGTTGGCAATATTAAAGGGGAGAAGCAAATGATCGAAAGAAAGCAACAAACTTTTTTGACACTATGTTTTAAATAAGACTGCAGGTGATGATATCCTTTGCACTTAAATAAACAACCCTTCCATGTGCACAGGCAATGCCTTAAAGCAGTGGTTCCCAAACTTTTCGCAGCCTGTACCCCTTCAGACTCTTGACCTCCAGCCATGTACCCCCTATTCTCATGCACTTATAGCAACTAGAAAAACAAATGTGTCTGTAAGCCTGCTGCCACCCCGTCTCCCACATTTAACATGCATAACACACAAATAATATCTCTTAAAATGAATTATTTCTCACTAGATAGATTTACCAGCAATGTCAGTGGGCAACAGCAGTTCACTTTTGAAAAAGAAATGTACATTTCTGGAACACATTCAGTTTTGGACTTGAAGCTGTCATAAACTCACCATAGTTTTAATGAGAAGGCTGTCTGACTGAACTTATGTGACTGTAAGAATCTTGGAATATTCAGGACAGATTTCCTTCTCCAAGATGCCTTGAACTACTGAAACAGCTGTTTGAAACCTGACAGGTATTCGCGTACCCCCTAGATCACTTCGCGTACCCCTGGGGGTACCCGTACCCCAGTTTGGGAATCACTGCCTTAAAGGATAAGTTCGGTCTCTACAGCTTTCACATTGTTTATAGAATGAAGTAGAACAATATACTCAGCCAGAAGGCTTTCCTGATCCAAACAGTGCTTTGGGATATATTAAGATCCAAAATTGAGCGGCGGACATCCGTATAATGGTAGCACACGGAGCATGTATAGCGCCGCTCCTAAAACTGCATTAATCGTCCAAAAACTCATAAGTTTCGCCAATATTTCATCATGGTCCACTCGCGCTACTCCTCCAAGACAGTCCGGGGTCGCTCCACCCATGCTTTTGTGACTGTGCTGACCTCTGAACTGACAACTTTCTACTCAACAACTTTCTTCTTCCAGTTTTGTGCAAAACGGACGAATATCTATCGGATGAAGATGTTGTGGACGAGAACTTTGAATATGATGAGTGTCCTTACAGTTTCGCGCCAGAGTTTACAGATGAGGAGCTCATTGAAAGGAGGAAGCCTTACTGCCCATACGCGGCAGCCGCAAAAAAAGTTTCCAGTTCAGAGGTCGGCACAGTCATGAAAACATGGATGGAGCGACCCCGAACTGTCTTGAAGGAGTAACGCGAGCTTTCTTAAGGTTATCTCTATAGCTCTGGAAAAATCTACCCCTGAACGACATTCAAATGTGAGTGAGCATGATGGGAAATGAAGTTTCAGTGTTGTTCCCCTAGCTGAAGGGTCTGTCTGCGGCTCGCAAGATGGAGGTGTGTCATGTAGTGGGCGTGTCGCATAATGACTACATTACTACATGACACGCCCA
Organism: Scarus forsteni; assembly: GCA_036419115.1. Lineage (NCBI taxonomy): Eukaryota > Metazoa > Chordata > Actinopteri > Labriformes > Labridae > Scarus > Scarus forsteni. Next base: position 31,865,343 of record JAZDUH010000152.1, read on the forward strand.
CTACCTAAGACGGAAATCACGGAAAACCACGCGAGACACTGTTAAAAGTTTATAGAAAGGAAGAAGACAAAAAATAAGAGGGAAAAGAACGTTTGGTCTGTGGTTTCTATTACACAAATAAAACCTAACGTCACCCATCTGCTAACCCTTAACCTAACCATCACTCTTTTAGTGCCTAAATCTAAGTTTCTCCTTGAATATAAATATACATACATACATATACATATATGTATGTATGTATGTATTTTAGCTCATTAATTCTTGTCCCGAGTTGTTTCATTATTATTATTATTTCGTGGCAGAGTCAAACAATATTAACATTTCAATGCTTTTAAATCAATTCATTATAAGGAAACAAGCAAAACGGTATTTAGTGTGGGAACAGAACAGAACGTTCAAACTTTAAACGCTACCCAGGCTCATATATCTTTAAGAACAGTATAGTGGGTTCTGTCACGTAGTGACGTCACTACACGACACGCCCACTACGCGACAGAACCCACTACAGGACACGCCCACTACAGGACACGCGACAGGACACGCCTCCGTCTTGCAAGCCGCAGACAGATACACTTGGAATGACGGCGCACTTCAGTGCCCTTATTGCCTTCAAGTACCAGAATGCATTTCGATGCCTGGAAGGGAGCTTTGAACGTATTGAACATTTCAGTACAGTGCTGCCATCTAGAGGCCTTTGAACGGAACTACAACTTAAAACAAGTCAGTAACACCGTCAGTTCTTCACACGCACACTGGCTGCTCACGCAACGTGATTGTTCACGCTTCTCCCTCTACCTGCCAGCCAGTGGAGGGCTGGTGGAGAAATAAGGAGGTGTGCAGGAAAATTTCAGGTAACGGACTAACTGGAGGGAAAACTCTGTTTTCAAACATGCAGCTTATCAGTGGGAATCGAGGAAATATTAATTTCTGCAGGTTTTGTTGTTTTTTTCAATCATATTTTGTAATATTCAAACAAAAGTAAAACTGGTGAAGAGCAAAACACTGCTAACCCGTCTGTGAAACTAAGGGCTTCTTTTCATTTCAAGTGTTTCAAGGCATTAATGATAATTTCTTAAATTACCATGCTTTTACACATTTATTTTGCTTCAAATGAATGTTGTCAACCTATTTGTCGAAATCAAACCCTGCTTTGTCCCTGTTTTGGTTATAAATGTGCAGAGGGGGCATAAAAGAGATTAAAGTAAGGAAGATTCTAAAGTCCTATGGCAGGTAGGGGCCCCTTACAACCTCATAGTATCAGTAACACTTTGCCATAACTGTTTAAGAATTTCCTTACTATTCAATCACAACAATACTGACGTTTTGTCTTTATTATTATTATAATTTATAAAAAAAAAAAATTGTATTTTTCTGTATATTATATATACATATGTACACGAAGTATAATTATGTGAAAAATTAAAACATGTACAATGCTTAAAGTTGAGTTTTTGTCTCCACTGCCTGAAGCTCACTTGTCTTTAAACAGTACAACTTGGCTTTTCGGATTATAAGTGATCAATTTTTATTTATTATCATCATATTTATTATTTGTTGGCAGATGCTTGAGCTGAGGCTGTGTAGTTTGTTTGATATGGAGCTTGATATGAAATTGTTTCACAAGCCAAACATTTCTGACAGAATCTCTGAAAACCTGTTTGAAGGTCATTTAGCATCTGTGCTTGAAAACTTTAAAATGATCTTGAAATAATTTGCTATTATGCTATGATTGCTCTAAACAAAATTAGGAAGGGTCTCACACTGATGTTTGCCCAGTGTATTTAATTACTAAAACTGCCCCACAAACTGTGCTTGTTTTTTTTATGTAATAATTTGTATATTTTGGTTTATGTTTAAACACATTTTTTCATTTCCAATTAATTTTCTTTCTACTTCAACCCAAGTCAGGTAACGTTAAGGCATAAGTAATCAACTTTTATTAACCAGCTCAAAAATGTTTTATCTTAAAGGTGAAATAAAGAGAAAATCAGGTTGTAAATACAAGCTATGTAGTCTTTTCTGCTTCATTATATTAAGGGCGTACAACCACTAGGCCCTGGACTGGTACCAGGCTGTGGATCATTTGGTCCTGAGCTGTACAGAGATGTAAAATTTAATTTAATTTGTACTGTATATTGATACTGGGTGTTGCCCGTGTTAGACAAAATTTCAACTTTTCCTTTAACATATTTAGAAAAAATAATATTAAATAAACACATTAGATGATTTCTCCTATTTTTACAGTTATTTAATTACTTAATTTTGACACCTAAAATATAATATGTCCAATGAGTAATAAAAAGAAATAATAATAGTTGTAACTGTTTTAATAAATATAATGATTGTAAAGGGACAGTGTATATCAATGAATGAGTGTAGGAGAAATCTAAACATTGAAATTAACTCAGATCAAAGCTTATGGATATTTTTCATCTAAATTTGTTAGTAAGTGTTGCTTAAATCTAATTTGTGATAAAACAAAGCATATTCAAAGGGGCTACTACAGCTAATATCTTATAACAAAATAAAAGAAATAATTTAACAAATGAGCGGTTTACATCAATGCACATCAAGGAATATGTTGTGTTTTTATCTAGCAGATGCAGCATACGTAACCAAATGTGAAAGTAAAACTGTACCTTCAGGGACTTCCCTCTGAGCACAGTTCGTGACGGAGCAGTTTTATGGGTTGAGCAATCTGCCCCATGTAGACTCTACAGTCAGTGTTACATCCGTTCAGGAAGTCAGCCTGAAGCAGCTAAACAGAGATGGTGAGTAAATGTCCGTGTCTCTGGGTCTTTCACTTGTGCTGTTGTCTCATATGTGCTTAAAACCATTTTAAATGAACATTTATAGCCATATTCTTTTTTCCTTTTTTAAATTTCTTTTTCTCACTGTGTGTCTACTGACACCGAAATTGTGTTTATCATCTCAAGTATTTGTGTTGGTCCGTTCCAGCCAAAAGATCATTATAACGTTTCTCTTTCAGGAGCACAAAAATAAACCTCCTGCAAACTTTTACCAACACTGTAAGTATGTTTTACATGACACATTCATAATACCAGAGCCTACATTTAACTTTACAGAATGATTTACCTTTATGTTAACTGATTTTTTACTAAATTTTCTCAGACAAATATATCCATTTCTTTTCCATCATCTTTGGTCTGGGATGGGCAACAGCACTCTATAGTCCCTATCGCCGTAAGTAGTCATAGTCATGGAGATTCACCTAAATGTTCTTTGTTCTTGCACTTGTATTCAATGTACCTGTCAAATCATCTGGTAAACATAATTAAGTAGTTGTGTACTGTTTGTGCTTTCAGCTCTGAAAGATCCTGCATTTGTTGGTGTGGTTTGTTCTTTGGTATTTTATTATTTCTGCCTACTTGGTAAGCTGAACCCTTTTATATGACACAAATAATCCAAACAAAAATCAAATTTAATTTTTTAAGCCAAACATGGTATCTCCGAAAATTATCTATTGATAATGTTCTGATTGGAAACAAAAGCAGCAGTACTTACACATGTTCTTTCAGAAGCACAACCCCATACAAAGGCATGTAAAGGTCCTCCCTATGACAGAACAGGTATTTATTGACTTTGCTGTCAAGACATAATGTGTGATTCATTTTTATTTGTGCCAATGTCCTATTCAGGTTATGTCTTTTTACCCTCTGAGACTTTGTGTGTCACATCTTGCTTCCCTACATCAAAGTAATTTATTAGCTAAACTTTTAAATAAATGGCTATATAGATAGACAAACAAACAGACAGACAGACAGAAACTGAGAAGTTGTGGTTTTGCAGCAGCTTTTAAAGAAGTAAGCAAAGCAATATAAGAATAAATACCCAGCTGTAAAAGTTTTAGAGGAAGATATAGATACAGAAGTGGGAATTGATGTCAACATCATGAGTCAACTCAGTCATTTTTATTACCATCCCTTGTCATCAATCTGGTTATGCAACCACATTGCATAACCACAAAAGTAAACTGCACTGAGTAATTTAATGCTGACTGCCATAACAAACCGAACACTTTGCAGCAGTAACCTTGAAGTGCAGCTGGATCCACTCTACTCACTGTCCCTTATCAGATCTGTAATGAACGGTCTAGTCAGTGTCAGTGTGTCAGATGATTGCAGCAGGTGTCAACATACTAAACTGTTACAAAATCATTTTTAATTTTAAGACCAAAACTTCAAGATTAATATGATTAAATGTTAGTGGTATATATAAATGTAGATACTACTGTGTTATCGGTGTGTATGTGTTTGTGATTTTGAGTTTCACAGTAGCAAATATGATATTTGAAAAAATATACAGAAATGTTCAAATTTGAAAGGTCTTAAATTTTAAGTTTCTGCCTGGCGTGCTTTATTTCTTGATGGACAAACACTTGGTTCAAGTCAGTGTGTTGATTTTTGCCAGAATATTCACAGTTTATAACACTGTCTATTCAAAGTTCATGTACTGATAATAATGAGATGATTCTGGGAAAGACAAAACTCCTCCTTATTAGTCATACCAATTTAAAGTATACTTTAACCAGGCTATCAACTTTAGACATGACTTAAGATAAAAGGCTTCATCTAATATGATTTCATTTCATGGTCATTTTATATTTTACAATCTCAAAATTGTATTATCACACTGTATTACACAGTTGTATCAGACTCTTGAACAGTAGCCTACTGTTTAATTTTTCTTCACATAATTTAGTACAAGAGTAAAACCTGCTAAAACACTAACATTTCTGTCTATCCCTTTGTAGATGTGTATGTTGGATTCTTTTCTGGTGTTATCGTGGGCCTCTTGAACTACAAAACATATCATGGTAAAGCTACTTGACATGTAAAATATGCAAACACAATTACTCATACAGTTTAAAAAAAAAAAGAAAAATATGTGTGCTGACATGTTTTTTTTTTTTGGCCTAGTTTGCCCTCTCTCATGTGGTTTTGGACTAATAACGTTTTCGCTCTGTGGAGCAATACGGAAATCTGGATCTCTATGGTAGGCCTGTTTTAATTCAAGCACATATTTGATAGTGCTACAGACTGAGTTAAGTGTCTGGAAATTTATTTATTGGCATTTAAATGATCTTAAATTGTTATTTCTTTTTTGGTAAGGAGCAATATAAGAATAAATACCCAGCTGTAAAAGTTTTAGAGAGCACAATCTCCACAAGGTCAAATGGAGGAGGATGGTCAAACTTCATTCATTCATTTTCTACAGTGGATATCCCTTTTGGGGTTGGGGGGCCTGGAGCCTATCCCAGCAGTCATTTGGCAAGAGGTGGGGTACACCCTGAACCGGTCGCTAGCCGATTGCAGGGCCACATAGAGAGACAGACAACCATTCATGCTCACACTCATACCGAAGGGCAATTTAGAGTCACCAGTTGACCTAATGAGCATGTTTTTGGTCTGTGAGAGGAAGCCAGAGAGCCTGGAGAGAACCCTCGCATGCACAGGGAGAACACACAAACTTCACAAGGCCCCGTCTGACCCGGGGATTGAACCGGTGACCTTCTTGCTGTGAGGCACGTGGGCTACCTGCTACGCCACCGACGCCACTGATTATTTATCAGATTTTCAGTGTCATTTTGATCAAATTCTATATGCCTTATAAAAAATTAAATTATTCATTAAACTAAATTAGTTGTACTGTAGTCATTGAGTGTCACTCATATAGACTGTCCAGAAAGCTCTAAGTTTCTTTGAGATGTTTTAAGCTCATTGAAAATAGACTGGTGCTGCTGCTGATGTTTGTAGGAATTATAAACACAAGGTCATCAGTAACAAGATGGATCTCAACCATCCCTAATGAGGAGAGATGGAAAAACCAAAACAGACTCACAGTTTCAAATGCAGAGGGATTTATTACATGAAAGAAAGGTACATACAAAATTTCAAGTAACAAAGAAAGTGTTTGTTCTTGGGTTCACATGTCGGATGTAACTCTACCTTCACATTCACAGACAGTCACTGTCTCCCCTCTCCGGCACTGTACGGGCCCTCAGCCCTCCACCTTAACTTTTAGAAAAGACGGTGCTACCTTCACCACACTGCTGCTAAACTCCAGTTTTACGGCTTGAACAAAGAAACATGGAGGAGTGTGGGTTGAAACATACAGTGCTGAGGAGAAATGATACAACTATTGAAAGCACAACAGTTTACATTGTTTTCAGATGTGATTTTAAGTGACTGCTCTTATGACCTACCTACATTTGTTTGGTTTTTTTTAATATCCCACTACCTTCTACAAAACAACAACTCAGCTGGTTTCTTCTTGACACTGCGGTCATGATAAAACACTAGCTTTAACCCTGTACTGCACAGTGTTGCCCTCAGGCAACGTAAAGTTTTTTTAAGCCCCATGAGCAAAGTGTGTCTCTTAAAATAATTGCAGCCAGCTAGAATGACATAAAAAGTATCAAATAATAGTCCAGTAAAGTTTGGGATTCTCTATCAAGCATCATTTGAAGGCGGGACTTCCTTTTCTGACACATGGCCACAGGTGCACATGGTGTGAGAAGAAGGCAAGATTATTTGCTTTTGTAATCTTATTTAAAATGACAAAAACTGTAAATAAAAAATATGTGTGTGTGCATGAAGATGTAGAGAAGCCTTTTGTTAGGTTTTATGAAGTTTTTTTAATTTAGCTTGTTCAGAATATCAGTTTTTATTAACGTTGCCTCAGAACGCGTTGTGCGATAAGGGTACTTTTCAATGGATGTTTTTGCAAACTATGTGTTTGGATGTAATTACATACCACATGCATAATTCACAGTATGAGATCTAAATATATTTGTATGTCTTATTAAATTTTACTTCTTTTAACACATTTTGACAGAAAATGGACGAGTATATTTCTATGGAAGAAAAGCACAGGATCGACATGTAAAGGCAAATCCCATCTGACAGTGAGGATAGTGATGTAGACAGCAATGACAGTGAGGAGGAGGAGTGGAATGCAAGGTTTGAGCAGAAGTGAAAAAATAGAGTTCTGAATAAATGGTAAATGGTGAATGGACTTAGCTTATATAGCGCTTTTCTAGTCTTTGACTACTCAAAGCTACTTTACACCGCAGGTCATACCTACACATTCACACCCATTCGCACTCACATTCACTCACTGATGGTTTTTTGTGTTTCTATGTTAGTTTTTCCATCAGTATTTCTAACACATGCACACCCTTTCATGCCCATTTACACGCCACTGGACGAGCAGTGGGAGCAACAGGGCTAAGTGTCTTGCCCAAGGACACACTGCCATATGTCGCCGAGCTGGGCTTGAACCAATATAAAAAATATAGTTCTAAACATTGTTCCTTTGGTTGTTATTGATCTCCAACTTAGTTATTCCTGTTTTTACTGCATTTTCTTAATTTTTTTTATATGTTTATAGACAATCAAGATGCCAGTGAGTATGAAATGATGATACATGAAACCTACGGCTGTATCAAATGAAATATGTGAATATGTTTCAGTTGGGGTTTTTGCTTTTTGTTTAGTTATTTGTTGACATTTCTAAAATATTTTTTGGTGTTGTATTATTCTTTGAGCATTGTTTTATAACAAATGAGTTCATAGTTTCTCTTTGATTTTGTACCATTGTTGCGATGTTGCCCTCAGGCACATCAGAAAAAATATTTTGGAATGAGGGGGTCACAAAACATAAAAAATGAGTTTTATCAATAAAGTGTCCCAAAATGAACCAAGAAATAATGTGGAAACATTTTTATCATGTACCATCAAATTGTGTGCAGTAGAGGGTTAAAGCGAGGCCCCACCCGGTAAATTAAGGGCTACATCAGAACAATATGAGCATCACATATAGTTATTACTGCCACATTTTGATTTCTGAATGATGAGGATATGTGCGTATATCTCTGTCCATTTGTGTGAGGTGATGGTTGTATAGAAGAAAGGGTCAGAAGGGTGGAAATCTACTTCAAAGTGTACGACACAAAATCACATTACTTCAGTACATACTTGGGGGCTTTCACGGTGAAGACTTTTTTTTAGAGCTGGGGTTTGTGTGAATCAAAAACATACTCAAATTTGGAACTTCAGCTGCAGAGGGGTGTGATCAGACAGGTGGGTGGGGCAGAGAGGAAAGTTACTTGGCATTGGTGGAGCTGCTGAGCATCTTGCGGACGGCCTGCACGATGGCGTCACGGTCAATGCCGTAAATCTTGAGCAGCTCTTGAGGTTTGCCACAGCGGGGGACATGGGACACAGCCAGACGTTGAAGGTTGAAGCCGGACTCGTTGACCATAGCTGAGGAAACTGCCTCTCCGAGACCACCTGTAAATAAAATACGTTTTAAGAGTTATAAGAATGAGTAACCCCTCTAACTACAACTCTCATGATTAATCAGATTATTACTCATGATGTTATGTAACACGAGGGTTTCCCAGTGTATTGAGCGAGAACTTGGATATAAACTACAGTCCTAAAGACAAAGTTTGGATACATTTCGACTGACTAAGTCCCCCCAATAATACCACCTTGTAATGTATTTTACTTGAATGGAAAGTCTGATTAGTGAACTTTACAACAAGGAAAAACTTATGAGGATCCCCAACAAAAGTGCCAAAATCCCCTTTAACAGGAAGCTTGTGTGTTTGTTCCAGTATGCAGAGTGGGAGCAGTATTTGCCTCCCTGGTACCATTTACAAATTTCGGCTCAAGTTCCATGAGACCAGTGAAGTCAAAGGCAGACCGTGAAGTGGATGTCCCGAGAAATCAACATCCCAACAAGACAGGTTTCCCAACCTCACTTCACTGAGGAAACATAAGCTCTCTTCCAAGGGATTTGGCACATTTTCTGGCACAGTGTCCACTTGTTTAGCTGTTGCTCATTCCACAAATGCACAACCCTTACAAGTTGTATTTCGTAGTAAAGGTAACTAATCAGGCTTTCCAATGATTAAAATAAAATACCAGTTGGCAATATTAAAGGGGAGAAGCAAATGATCGAAAGAAAGTTACAAACTTTTTGGACAGTATGTTTTTAATACTGCAGGTGATTTTATCCTTTGCACTTCAATAAACACCCCTTTCATGTGCACAGGCAATGCCTTAATCCACTTTCATTCACACAATCCTCCTTCCCATCCCTCTTTCTCTATTTCTCTCTTTCCCACCAGGTCCCTGGGGTGGTTAGTGATTCCTAAGATCTATGGCAAAACCTCTGATAAGGTTTCCAAAATAATGAAAGCAAGATGTGGCTTATTGCCTAGTTTGAAACAATCTTTGCAATGTCTCTGATAAATTGCTGCCAAACTTGCATTATGTTGATGGTGTGATCCTTGCTAATAAAAGTTAAATGAGATAAGCACAAGTACCTTAGAGAAAAGGAGACCAACAAAGAAGGTAAGTCTGAGTATGCTACCACCACACCCCTGAATGATCCTAATGTAAGCCCCAACATCAGACTGATACCCAGCATCCTTTGTCTAATGGTGTCCATGCCATCAGCCTTCCTCTCTCCCTCACAGATGTGGGGCCTCGCTGTCTGTGCAATCTAGGTCACCGAGAGCCCCACGGGCACATGCTCAGTTAAAGAAATCTGACAGCACCCTGCCTCCCTGACTCTTACACTTACAAAAATGCACCATAAAACTGAACCTTGTCCACACACAACAGTCAGCCTCACCATCAGCCAATCAGTAAAGACCACCGCATTGCGTCTCTCTCACTCAACCAATGAAAATGTGCCACCGCAATACACCGAAGAGGCGGTCCAATGGCAGTGCTTCAGCTGGGTCACGTTGAGGAGCTTGTCGCTGCTAGGTTGGTGATGGTCATACATTATGCAGAGGCCGAGCAGCATGAACGATTTTTACCGCAGACTTACCTTCATAGTAGTGGTCCTCCACAGTGAGGAGGCGTCCTCTGGTGGCACGTGTGTGGTCCATGATCGTTTTCACATCCAGAGGTTTGATGGTGAAGGGGTCAATGACCCTGACAGAGATCCTCTCTGGAAAGTCAAGTTATTAATGTGAGAACACAGATTCAGAAGGTCATACCAGAGAAGACAGCAGATCAGCTGGCACGTCTGGTCAAAGCTCCTGTGAGGAGTTTTTATGTTTTTTTTAACTGCTGCATTCCTATGACTGAAAAGGCAAACATGACCACCAGTGACAAAACTGTTCAGGTTTTTTGAAGTGTGGAAAACTGTGGTCCCAGGCTTTGTGTCGGATCAAGTGAATGTAGCATGCAGAAAACATGATATTAACACAAACCAAAGTGTCTTATGGGTGCTTTATAATAAGAATTATGCTTTGGTTAGGATGTTAACAATAGACTTAAACTTACTGATGTTGAATTTTTAACACCTTTTTAGCCTTTATCGTGATTTCTGCACTGATTTCCCTTCAATTAACATAGCACAGGTCTGTTATAGCCTTTCTTTTATGGTTTTCATTGTCCTACATAGATATTTTTCATCTTTGCATGCTGGTAACCTTACACACCAGCTGGATCTGCCTGATTGTGAATGGGCCGCAAAATGTTTCCACTGTTTCCTCACTGGGGCTTTTAAGATCTTATTTACAGACTTATTATTAAAAAAAACATTAACACATTTCCCTACTATACATTAAAATATTGAATATTGAACTATCATTTGTTTGGTGCATCCAACTTATATGATCTTATTTCTTTTATGCAAAAGCATTATTTATTTACTGCACCTTTCTTGAGGTGTTCAGCTGCAGCCAGGGCCTCGTGCAGAGTCACTCCAGCTGCAACCACAGTCACCTGGTCTTCTTTGCTCTGATACACCACCTGGAGAGGAACATTATCATCTGTTTACTTATTGTGTTTGATTCAGTCATTTTGTTCATGTTTCAGGATTTTCCTCGCGTTCTGTTCATCGATTACAGCATGAGCACTGCCTACCTTGGCCTGTCCAACATGGAAGTCCTCGTTGCTGTTGTAAATGATAGCGCTGTCTTGACGGCTGGTTCTGATGTAGCAAACACCCTTTACAGTGAGAAAAAAGAAAGGATCAGTTGGAGCATTTGACTGAAATTAGTGAGCGTAGTACCGAATACACAACTCTATGAGTCGAATAAAAGATACTCCTGGCTGAATTCTATTTTGTTATTGCTCATTTATGTTAATAAACCAATATTAGGAAAAATAATTATCTTTGAACCTACTCATGCAGTTTTTGAAGAAGTTTGTAAGTTCTTAAGGTTCTTATCTGCACTTTGTTTTCAACCAAGAACAAAATATAAGACACGTCTCTCAAATAATCTCAAGTACAGTTCAGATGTTTGAAAGAAGTGTTGCACTCATGTGAAATTCCTTTGTTTTGCTCCACAAGTATTAATTTTAAAGCCTGAGCACTGCTTTTGTTACCTTCGTGGTTGCAGCCAGCTCCACAGCCTTCTCTGTGGACACGCCATCACAGGGGTAGAAGATGGTTGCTGTGGGCAAAGCCCTGAACATTGCCATATCCTCAAGACCCATCAGTGAGGGACCTTCCTCTCCTGAGTTACACACATTTATGATTCAATTAACATGTGTCCAACAAACAGAATACAGTAAGTAATTGTGAGGTCAGTTGAGTGGATACATGCAGATCCACAGACATAAAGCCAGACTGTACATGCCGTATACCTGCACTAACAGAGGGACACCTGCTCTCCTGCTGACAGCTTCCAGGACAGACAGGAAGGGAGGAAAGGGGAGGAGTGAGAACTAGCTGTAAGGCCAAAGGGAGGTAACAGGTGAGGAAAACACAGGATTAAAGGGTAAAGAGAGGGTTACACTAAAACACACACAAATCACTTATGTTAACCGAGAGCACTGCAGTAATGAGTCCTTCAACATGCAAATGTCTTAGTATTTAGGCTCTTGGGAAGCTTGGGAGTTTTCAATTAGTTCTTAGTTTGATGGCCAGAATAAGACCTGTGTTAAACACAAACCTAAGAGTTTTCAATTTTTTTCTACAACAGCAGAGATTGATTGCTTATCTGCCACTTTCAGACTCAAAACAAGAGTAAAATGCACAAAAACTGATGAACTTTAAAGGAGTCTTGGTGCTTGAAGCTGACTAGAACTTCATTCTTTTTATGTTTTGAAACAGAGGAGAAAGCAACACAATGCAACTCATTCTGCTTTTAAAAGTTATCATCAGTGTACTTTATTCATTAGTCTAGTAGAACTTTTCAGGAATAATCCAAAACACCTGGATATAAAAAGGTACCCGTTAAAGGCGCAGTGTGTCATGTTAAGCATTTTTGATTAAGCATTAAGAAGAGCAGATTTGAAACAAAAATTGTTTAATTAAGTATGTTTAAAAAAGTGTAAACTGTTTCAGTGAAAAATAAAACTAATCATTTTGACTTTGACAAGAAGGAATAGACTTTTATGCCATCATAAGGAAAAGGTCCCTCTTATGGAGACCGCCATTTTATTTCTACAGTAAGTAGAAGGAACATAACCTTACACACCAGATGGATCTTTCAACATATTTCACTAGTCTATCTAGGACAAAGCCCATAGAAAGTGTTTGGAAATTTCAGAAGCATATCCAACAGGTGACTTGAACTTCATTTTGTTAATTATAGTCATTACAGGCCAGTCAGATAACGTGGTAGATGGGCTCTACTACTGCAGAGTAAAGAATAGTATGCCGCTTGATAAAACAATCTCTCATCAAAACATGTTAGAAGTGGAGAGAAAACATACTTACATAAAAAAGGTTTGTAGTGCTGTTATTTGTTTTTCACAACCAAAATAAATGTGGTCGTGATCTGGTAAAACTGCTACTGAGCTGTTAGCATCTATGCTAATCCCTGTAGCCTATGTTCAGTCACTTCCTGCTGTCTTCTTGCTCCCCCTTCTACTGCTCTGAAGGATGCTGATTTGGCTTCCTGCTTTGGGCCGCTCACAAAAGCTGTAGATCAGAGCTTGGCAAGATGGATCTCTAATTAGACATTGAATCAGGCGGATTCATCTGCACTGCAAGGTTAGAATAGACGCAGGCTTTTCAAGTCACACCCAGCAATCTAATTCAGAACTATTAAAGAAGAAAATGGTGGGAATGTCTGTGGCTTGAGCTCAAACAAGTTTTATTTATCTAAGTATTTTCATTAAAAAAATGATATGGAGGATCTTAAATGTCATGCATCAAAAGGGCATGAATCCTTTTGAACTATAAACAAACACAAGAAGCCAAACAGCCAGTAGAGGATACAGCAGGAAATGAGAACTTGGGTCCTGGTTCTCCCAGATGGAAATCTTTCATGGTATATTTATGTTAAAGACTAAACGCTGCACATCTTTACCTAACTACCTGAAAAACCTGAGTTACCCATCTTTCCTGGATGATTGCTCATCGTCCTCAAAATTCATCTTAATTGTGAAACCTCACTGACAGAGAGGATTGGTGAGTAAACATTTCATTCTGGATTCTGGCAGCCTATATATCCTTATATAACGTTTTTCACACACTGCACCTTTAAAGCCCATGTGAAGCTTTCTCGTGCTTGCCTTAAAGAAGGCATCATCCCTGCAGTGCTCTGTTTTGGGATACTGTGAAAATGTCTGGCTTTGTTGTGAGGGAAATAAGGAGGGTTTTGTGCACTACAGGGTGGGACAAGGGGTCTAAAGGTGTTACTTACCAGTGGACAGGCCACAGTGGGAGCCACACACGTTAATGTTGCTCTCAGAGATGGCAGCCATGCGGAGCTGGTCATAGGCGCGAGTGAAGAAGGAGGCGAGAGTGCTGGCAAACACAACGTTCCTCTCTCGGGCGGCACAGCCCATGGCAACACTGACCTAAAAAAGATATGTATTGTTGCTTATTACTCATATAAAGTCACAAAACATGCAAGTTCCCTTCATCAGGTAACATGTACCTGACCTCAAAAGGATCATCTAGAGGGTCAAACATCTGCAGCACAAACCATACCAGAGACCTTTTTGAACTTTAATAGAAGGTTACGGAGAAGAGTTCTCCCCAAAGCTCCAGAGCTTATTTCCCATATGGATGGATCAGTGGCATGCCTCCTGTTACAAATAATTTCCTTTCCTCTATCTCCCAAATTCTGGACAACCCTACGGCTTCTTTCCAAACTTTTCAAGGCCCACTTTTTAAAAGTCCATATGAGTGCAAATGTGGTGTTTGATACGGTCTTGTAGAAATAATAGAAACTTCTCTAGAGTCTTAACAGGAGGTCGTCTCAGCCCAAAATAAACAAAAGAGTTTCATTAATACTACATACATTGAATGTCATAAATGCATACATTTTACTTTTATTAGCAATTTCGGACATAAAAAGAAATAGTTTTTATTTTTTTTATTTACTACAAAATGTAAGCCTTACAGTGTTTGACTTTTCTAATTCATAGAGCCAGATGGCCCCACCCTCCTGTGCTTATTAATATTTTACCTCTGAATACACTTGTCAGGACTGCTCATCATCATATACATAGCTGACCTACATCTGCTGCTGCTACGGGAGTCCTAATAGCAAAAGGAATTCAAGTCTGATTCCCTTTTCTTCAGATAAAGTATCTTATTTGTGATCAAGTAATGGCCAAAGGCAAAAGGAAAGTGCTGCATAACCAGTTGAGTCGGTAGCAGCCATATGGACCATAGGGAGGGATACATTCTATGTTAAATTCATCTGTACATTACGGGTTGACATGTCATGAATTATTCAATGAGCCAGACGCAGAGTCACAGCTGTGGGATATACTGTAAGCCTGCACGTGTGCATGCACTGTAGTCAGCAAAATCCCCATACTGAGGACAACCTTTTGAAAGAACAATGAATAGAAGGCCACAAGTTTCACACACAAATGTGATATGCAAGCACTTTGAGTTACATGAGTTGTAGGAAAAGTGCCATATAAATAAACTTTGATTGATTGATTGATATGGAGTGCTTTGTTAATTAAAAAGGCTAGTTGAGGCTGCTTTAAAAAGTTTTATCAGGCTTAGAAACATAATGGCATACCTGTGATGCCCCTTTAGAGCAAAAAAGACCATCAGAATAAAGATGTACTGCCTCACATGGGCTATTCTTATATTCTGAAATTGCTGTCACGGGGTAAGTGTCAGACAATGTGATGAACAGTACACTGCTGTGACAGACTCAAAAGACTACATACATTAAGATTGAAAAAAGATCTTTGTGTTAGATTGCAACACACAAGATGATTTACAGATCATCTGGTGTGTCAATACAAATTAATTTAAAATGTGAAAGACAAAATGACATTTTTAATTCTAACAGATTTTAATTTGTAATCCCTCAAACACACAGTTAACAATTCTGCAGGGCTCTAAGACCACACACCTGACATCAGAGCCCTGCATTTGCACAAAAGAGTGTGGAACAGAACATGTTTCATTTTCACACCAGGGCAGACAAATACAGGCACTGTGCTGTTCTCCCCCACTGGCTCCCTTACTACACTTGTCATGCCCATGACACTACAAGCTAAAGAAAAAAGGGAGCGTCCACTCAAGCAGTGTCCAAAAAGTTGTTTTGCATTTTCGTTAAACCATACTCATAAAACGATTCAGAATCCATCCAAACGTTCAATGAATTGATTTTCATACGCTCATTTTTAAACCTAGGTCCTATCATGTAAAGTCCATTTTCAGAGGCAGCCCAGCAAAACAGACTGATGTTTATATTAGCACAGCCTCTCTCTCCTTTGTTGCACGCACACTACACTTTGCTGCCAATGCACTGCGCTGCACAAACGTAAGGTGCTTTTTTTTATTATCAGTAAACTACCACTCTTCTTTCTTTTTTAAATGTATTTTTTGTGGCATTTTGTGCCTTTATTAATAAGAGAGAGACAGTGGATAGGCTTGTGAAAGGGGGTGAGAGAGTAGGGGAAGACACTCTGCAAACTGGTCACAGGCTGGATTCATACCTGGACCGGCAGAAGCATGTACATGTGGTGCCTGGTTGCTAACCACTCCATCAAACCAGCACCCCACCACTCTTCTTTCTTGGATGGTTTTCATATCAAACAAGAAAAGTGCTTTGAAAGTGTCAACGCTTTCGTATAAAATCAGACCCAAACTGAGATGTTTAGAGCAGGCTCTCTGGTCTCCATGCTGAGCTGTGAGCTGACATGCTCAAACGGCACCTTCCGTGGACAGACATGTCACTGTCACCTTCTTTTTGTGAGCACATATACTGGTTCAGGTCAAGGTCAAGGTCAGTTTTCTAGGCCAAGCCTAATGAGCTGTTTAGCTTTTCTCCGCTGTGCATGTTGGCATGCATTAAATAATATCTGTAGCAGATATATTCAAGGGAGATTTTTTGTGCTGTAAGTAGAAAAAGTTTTGATGGATGTCATACCATGTTCTGCTGAGCGATGTAGCACTCCACAAAGCGGTTGGGATGCTCATTCTTGAAGATATCCGAGTAGGTGAGGTTGTTTGTGTCTCCATCAAGAGCCACCACACGGTCATTGTAGCGACCTAGCTTGGCCAATGCCACGCCATACGCCTTCCGTGTGGAGATCTAATGAGAATGAAATCAAAAATTTGTCAAATCATCTTCATACATCATTAAATAATTTCATTCTGGTGTGGTGCAGAGGTTGGTCCTTTAAGTCTGAAATGACTGAACATATCTCCATTGCCAGTTTCTTAGTCTCTGAGTCTAAAGGATCTTTGAATATGGTGAGTTTTTGGTAGAACCAGGTGGTTACAGGTAACTGTTGGGTTGACATACAGGATACCATCACCAAAGAATCAATTTAATGCTTCACAACATTAGGAGTCATAGCTGTTGAACCTTTTCTCCAGCCTTGTAGCTTGGTGCACTTGGCATCCTGATGTTCCTCAGACTAACAGGCGGGGAATCCTCCATGGGGGCCGGAGGGTACAGGTGCTTGCTGCTGTTCATGATGCGGCTCTGAAGATCCTTCATCACCATCTCAGCCATGTCTTTAGGCAGAGATTTGGCGTGCCAGCCTGGCTTATCCTCCGCAGCTGAAAAACATAAATGGTCATTACTCCATAGCGAGGAGCACCAAAAATATGTAAGTGTGATGTGATGAGAAGAGGACATGACGGTTTTACCTGGGATGCCTTTGCCTTTAATGGTTTTAGCAATGATGGCGGTGGGTTGATGACGGGCCTGGCTGAGGGCTTTACAGAGCTCCTCCACACTGTGTCCATCTACAATGATGGCGTGCCAGCTACACAACACACAAATTCAATCATTGGAAGAGCATCATACCTGGAATTTAATTGGGACCATTCCATATGTTAGTGAAGTAAGGCAAAAGTTATCCATATTTTACACCCTTATGAAACCCATATTTGGTTTTCTTTAAACTGGCTTTTCCTTCTAAAAGAGAAGTTGTTGTCAGTGTATCTTGTGTATTGTAATATTCTAGTATTTACAGTTTTTCTCTTAAAATTAAATAACTTCTGACCTCAATTCAAAGCAGCAATAAACACCTAATTTGTACCAAAGGGTGAATAGTAGAGTTTTTCAAATGTTATTGCATCCTAATGGTTGTGGCCATGGATTATTTATCAGAAAATAGATGGCTGCCAGGGGCCTCAAGTTTTCATGCAGCCATTATATTAAAATGTACGAAAACAGGGTACTTATGGACCCCCCCTCTAATTATTAGGATGTGTTCTGATAATCAGTAGAGGGTAAACAGTACAAAAAAAGAAAACCGCGTAAAAATTTGATTTTATGGAATTCTAAGTCATGGGAAAGCCCCAATGTCCCAAAATCAAAGTTCACTAACTTGAATAAGCTCCAAAACCGTTTTCATGTCAAGCAAATTAAAGGTTGGTCCTTATATATCTTAAAATGTTGTGGCAAGGTTGCATTCAGTCAACAAAACTGTAATTTATTCCAAGAAGAAAGCATTTCACATCCACACCATTATTAAACGTTTATAATTCAGTTTTGTGTTACACTTTTCAAAGAGGTGTGTATGAAATATTTAGGTGTTGTGAGTCTCAGTTGTACTACTACTTAAAGAGGTGATGACAGGCATGAAGAAATATTTCATATCTGAGTATGTCCCTTAGTTCTCTGGCTTTGTTACCAACAAAGGGTGGTTTATATTATTGTGATTATTCTCTTTGATTCTTTTTTTTCACCAGTTTTAGAAGGGCCTTGATATAGTCTCTACCCAGGGCCCCCAAATCACTAACTCCGGCCCTGGTTTTCAATTGAATGTGACTCATATTACTCTATCCAAACAATCACAGTGCAAACAGCTCCTACACACATTTTAATTTATAACAGTTACCCAAAAGCTTCACAGCGCTTCTGGTATTTCTCCACATGATGCTGCAGCGGTGCAGAGTCACTTTGGCCCAGGCGGTTAATGTCCATGATGGCCACCAGGTTGTCGAGCTGGTAGTAGGAGGCGAACATCATGGCCTCCCAGACAGCGCCCTCCGACATCTCCCCATCCCCCAGCAGGCAGTACACACGGTAACTGAGGAGGAGGAGAACACACACGGCTGCACAATAAGTGTGAGGGTCCATATACAGTATATATGTGTGTGTGAGTAGTTTGCTCACATAAGGGTGGGGTGCTGTGCTTTAAGAGGAGATGGATATGTTGAAGGTGTCCTCTGACTTTTCTGTCAGATTGATTTGACATATCGGTCTTTAAGCAGCTCTGACAGGAGAGAGGCCTCTGAGGGCCCTAGAGGTGTGAGTGGAGCTTCACACCTGCCTACAAAATGCTTCACGCTGAGAAACCTACAGTCCGCTGAACAAATACTGTAATCTTATTTTATTGAAGAAACTAGACTTTCCTATGAACAGGGACTGTCTTTTGAATCAGATCTTCCAAGATGAGTCATAAAATTTGGACAGTTAGTTCTTTCCTTCTTGAGTGTTATGGATGGAAAAATAAAAGAGAATGGATCAACAAAACAGAGCAATCACCTACATACATACAATACATGCTTGGCAGCACATTGCTTAAATTTGATTCAAAAAGCGGAGAAATAACTGCAAAAAAAACTGCTGGGCCTGTGATTATTAGAGCAGAAGAATCGGGAGAGCAGAGCATGTAGCAGCACACGCCCACAGAGTCTGGGGAGTCATGAACACTACATCTCACACATGCCTTAAATTTGGATTGAGAACACTCAAAAACACCCTGAATGGCAAAATTAAGGGCTTTTCCGAGAGTTAAAAAAGCAGATTAAAAGTCCAGCATATAAATATACAAATATTTCCTCTTTTAATCATGTGTGTTTGGGCTTTAGTGAGACATTACCTGGATTTGTCAAAGTATTTTCCAGTGTAAGCCATCCCACAGGCCACACCGAGACCCTGACCCAATGAGCCGGTGGCAAAATCCATAAACTGCGACTTCTGAAAAGCAGACAACACAAATACATTCTCTCAAATTTAAGGAAACACACAAAGAGCTCTGTCCTGATGGTTTAACTCTTGAGCATAGATGGGCTACTGAAGCAACCTCCAATCTCAATGCTGCCACCTAATCCATTTTAAATTCACTAAGACTGTGAACGTCAAAAAATGACCAATTTTTCCATTGAAGATTTCTGTCTGATTTGTTCTATACACGTAATGCAAATGTATTAAAAATGACAATGTGAAGTATACTGTTACAATCTTTGATATAAACCTCAGAATTTTAATTGTCTGGACTTTGAGCATTATTAATTTCACAACTATCCCACAGTTGTCAACTTTTCTGTAATATTTTAAGTCAGGATTGTGGTTTGAAGATTTATTAATCATCCATATTTTGGTAAGATTTTATGTCAGGACAACCGTCATTTATTTTTCATTAAATTTCACCTCAATACCATGGTAACTGTTGTCTTTTTCTGCAGATTTTGTGTGATTTAATTTATTTTTCATACAATTTTGCATTGAAACCTGAGTCATTGAATTTTCAGGCTCTTGAATATTTGGTCAGTGTATTCTTTTGTCATCAATGATTTCTGAAATACTGAGCTCCTATTTAACATCAAGTTTTTCATTACACATTTGGTCAAATGTTCACTGTTAATTCTGTTTTAATCAATGCCTCTGAAATTTAACATAGATGCAGTTGTCAGATCTTTAGGTTGAATTTTGGGAGTTAGCAGTGTCCTGACAGCCGACCAGCCACTGTGATCAGAGTTTTGATTTCTGCCCTTGACTGAAAGTATTCCCCTGCGCTCTTTCCCCCGTCTTACACTATCCACTGGCTCTTCTCCTAACAATAAAGACAAACAGTCTAAACATAAACTTGATAGACATACTTCAAAAGAATCTCCGAAATCAGTTGCTTGTGTCAATTTTTGCACAAGAGCTGCAGTCATCAATATTCATGAGACTATATATTGGAGAGTTCTGATTCTACTGTTCAAATTTTGTGTTACAGCTGTGGACATTGGCTGTGACAGAGAACTGTCTTAATTACTATTTTACAATGTTTTGTGTTATCACTGGGATCATTGACTTTTATTTGGGAATTTTGCATCAGGACTGCAGTCATGACAGGACTTGATTGATAAGGTTGTTGTTTTTATATAATCATGGACATCTTTTTATAATTTTGCATCGGAACAGTGGTAATTTAACTTTCATTAAAGGAGACATATCATGCTGATGCATGATTTAATACTTACATATAATATAAAAAAATTGAAAACAAGACCTTACACCCCCTTAATTTTCAAAAAATGAGATATTGTATTTTTTCTGATATCCTAGAACGAGATTTGATGCCTCTGAAAATAGGTCATTGCGAGATGTCCGCGAGATTTAAATCGTCGTGACGACACGAGGTACCTTTCTTTTTATTGGAGTAATCTGATAAAACACTTCCTCCTCTGTGATGTCCGTTAGCCACAAAACCGTCACCGAAGAACACATTCGTCCAGCAGCAGTATATAGCTCCCTAGCTCACATTCACTTATTACCAGCTCTGGCCTGTAGGGGGACTCAATACGCAGTCACTGCTTTGAGCCTGCCGGAAAATACAGTAGAAGAAGAAGGACAGGCTGGCTCTACCCCCGATAGAACTGACCAATCAGAGCACCAAGGGCTGTGACGTTGCAAGGTAACTTTAGGTCAGTGTTGCCAACTTAGCGACTTTCAGACCCCTTTAGTGACTTTTTTTCAAAAAAGCGACTAGCGACAAATCTAGCGACTTTTTCTGGTGTTAGTGGAGAGTTTTCTGGTGTTTTGGAGACTGACGTGAACGTATCGTTCTGCAGTTACTGTCTTCAACGAGCAACGGGCGCTCGCTGCCATGAGCCCCTCCCCGTCCCAAAGCACTCACAGGCAGTGATGTCTCACAGCCTCGTTCAGCAGTCCCCGCTGCAGGCAGAGCAGAGAGGAGACCCTCACCCCTCCGAGTCCAGATTGCAAATGAAATGGGCATGCGCAAAGCCGCTTTTGGCTTGGTTGTAGAGCTAGCAATTCCACCCCACATAACAATCATGTGATTAAATTTGCAATTATAACATTTAACAATACAGGGCAAAACGAGCATTAAAATCATTTAATGTTGTTAATGTTGAAGTTAGTTTGTTTATTTGTAGTTCTAAACATATTTAGGTTGTTTTTTGCTCACTTTTGTCTCTCCCATGATGTTATTCCTCTCTCCTACAGCGTCCAGTACAATTCATGCAAATTGCCGATTATGCAAAATAGGTGATGGCGTCATTTAGCGACTTTTAGCGACTTTTGGGACAGCCAATAGCTACTTTCCATACTGAGGAGTTGGCAACACTGCTTTAGGTCATCCTGAGATCCTCATGTTTCAACGAGAGCTTGATAATGGCCTTAAATGAGGATTTTGAGAACGCTATTGTGGGGCAATGAAGAAACTAAATGACTTGTACTGAGGGCAGAAATGCTTTACAGGCATCCTAGTCTGGCATAGTGAAAAGGAGAAACAAGCATGATATGTGTCCTTTAAATTCTGCAGCAGAAGTGTAGTCTTCAATATTGTAGAGTCATATTTTGAATCAAGGTTGGAGTCTTTTGTATGTCATGCAACTTTTAAGCAATAACATACTTTTGCATGAAAAACACATTTAGGTGACAGCATGACTTCAAATGTTCCTGACAAGCCTTTTTTTTAATATATATATCAGTCATCAAGATTTATATGAAACATTACCTAATGGATTTTAAAACAAAAATAAGTTTAAAAAATGGTTTATTGACCCATAGCAGACTGACTCAATAAAATATTGTGAATGAATCCTCATTTTTATATTATTTATATATTTATTTATATATTTATTTTTATATATTTTTATATTTTTATTTCCAAAAAAATCGATTCCAACATTTGCTTTGGAGTTAAAAATAAAAATGTTGGCTTCTCTGATGAAGGCTGTACTATCATATTCTTGTTAGGTAACTTGAAATTATGAAATCTTATTAAGAGTAGCCTTCCCTCTGAGCGAGAGTGTAACACAAATGTTGCCCTCACAGCTGCCCCTCCCTGCTCTATAAAATGGCTCCCAGCATGTGTGACTGTACGTCAGAGCTCACATGGGTGGAGTGGACGTCCATGGAGGAGTCCACGTGGCACAGACTGAGCATCTCGCTCTCCTTCAGGAAGCCGGCTTCAACCCACATGGAGTACAGGGCAGGAGCAGCGTGGCCCTGTGGAAGGAAAAAAAAAAGAAAATTCATGCCTGTTTGTGAAATAAATTGATTTAAAGGTATAGATTCTCAATAGTAACAAAAACCTTGAGATCCATAAATCTAAACATGACCAATAAGACTGCTCAGACCCTCACCTTGGACAAGACAAAGCGGTCGTTGTTGAAGTTCCTGGGGTCATCGTAGCGGTATCTCATGGTGTGGAAGAAAAGCACTGACATGATCTCTGCCACGCTGCAGCATGATGTTGGGTGTCTGCACAACAGAGAAAACCATGATATACAGTACTTTAAGCATGAAACATAAGCACATTATAATGTACAAGAACTTAAAGGTGATTTCTCTTTTTCATTCACTTTTTAATCTTTTCCTATTTTTATATTAACACATTTCCTATTTTTTATTGATAATTATTGCCATCTTTATGAAGCATTGTTCTTAACTATTAATATGAATAAAATGTCATGCACATTCTCTCCCTTTGTTTGTGCCTCTCCAAGCCCACGTGGACTGTTGTTTGCATCTATCTTTCTTTGTTATTATGGCATCAGAATGTGTGCAGCACCTGGAGACCAAGACAAATTTCCGCAATGGGACAGGAAACATTTCTGTGCATACCGTATCATTTTATAGCAAACTCCCTTTGAAAAACAACAAAATGGGATTTCAATAAGATGATATTTTAGTGTAACCACTTCTATTTCTGACAGGCTTAAGGACAACAGCAATGGGAGCAAAGAAAGTCCAAAATAAGCAGCAACACTCAAGAAACAATCCCAAAGAAACAGCAACTTCCATGTGGCAATATTTGTTAACAGATTTACACCCGTCACCCCCTGACTCTGCAATATGGGTCATATTTATTTTTTAATCACTGTAATGTGTTGTACCTATTCAAATTGCACTCCGGTACATAGCATTGTGTCCTTCATCAGCATGGATGCTAAAGAAACATGTTACCTCTGTTTTACAGTTTTGGGATTTAAGATCCATGATTAAAATCATAAAGAAGGTGCAATAACAGCATTTTCAAAGAAATAAGATCACATAAGATTTGGAAAGTATTAAAAATGTAAATATGTGTATAGAGATTGTACAGTGCTAAGATAAAATTATGTGTTCATGTTGGGAAATCAGAAAAAAAAGAGATAAAAATCTTAAATTTGTTTTTATCTTTACATTAATAGATTTAGTTGTTTACATGAAGGAGCAGTGACTTTGTTAACATGAATCTGGATGCTCTTTGTTATGGGGCATCGTACAGACAGTGCACTGTGCTGCAAACAAAGGGATCTGTAATGCATCTGCATAAAAACTATTCTCCCTGCTAAAAATAATATATCTCAAATATATCTGCAACAAAACAACCTTCAACTTTCATTTTATCAGTTATTTACATATTTAAAATTAGATAGTCTTCCAAAGAGACAGTATGTAGAGCTTACACATGCATCATGCTCAGCATGCTGTGTGCTAACAAAGGGCCTTCAACACATTTAGACATAAAACATATTCATTGTGTTAAAGGCTATCTTCATATGCAGTTGCTATGATAGGACCATCAATTTTCAATTTAAACAGCAACATCTGTTAACACTGCAGTGTTGGAAATATGTATATGAATGCATTAAAATATTCAAAGATAAGAAATAAAAAATAAAAATACAGGATGCTAAGTGTTTTTAAAAAACTGAATTCTATACTCGGAATATTTTGGATTACGTAATCCCCTTTTTCTCAAACGTGCTCAGTCTTCAGCCTCTGTGTTAACAATTAAAATCCGGATGTTTGTTAAACATGGAATATAACCAAATCTGACTATGTTTCTTAAAAAGGTCCTCCTTGTTGGTATTTCATCCTTTAACTGATCAACTGGGGGAGGTGTATTTTATTTAAATATTTTGGTTGATGGCAGACATGCAGAAAAGCAAAAGCATGTTCCTCCAGACGTCTATTAAAGAAGTAAATATTCTTCAAAGATTTAAAATGAATTCAGTCTAAGTACTCAAGGTGGGCTGTGAGTGGTTGTGTTGACCTGCAGCTTTTTTTCTCTATTTTAGAAGCCTTGTGAAAGAGTGACTGGTTATATAACATGATTCTTTATTCTGCTCTTTCTCATGTAAGATTCAAGACCAAGTATTTGTATTAACATTACTTTATTTGATGCCTAAATAAACCAACTAAGATTTTAGTCAGAGTGACTTTTGCCTGCTTAAAAAGCATATTTGACATGCTAAGTCTTTAGCAGTTCTTTAGTCCTCCAGGCAAAATTCCTTAAACAAGAAATTACCTTCAGTGTCACTTTAGTTTTAAACCATATAATTATTTTAAAGAGATGAACGATTGTGATGTTTTATGCAAAGTATCCAATTTATTTAGTCTGTATTATTTTTGTCTTTTTTATTATATTTAATTATTATTTTATACCATATTTTTGGATTAAGTTCAAGCCATGTCTTGCATCAATGTTGAGTTATATTTATCAGTTCTATACTAATATTTCAAAGATCTGTGTGCCTGACTTTAAACTCTATCGGAATATTTGCTCCTATCATTTCATAGCTGCCAAGGGGGCCTCAGTATCACTATAGAGTGTCTGACATAGCCTTTGATTTATGTTTATTGACACCCCTGAACCAACTCATTTTCTACCAGCACCAAGCACGCAAGACTGCGGCATGTGCAACAAGCTGGTACTGCACATAAAGGTCCACTGAGGGCTGCAAAAGGGGAGATTTTCCACAAAGGCTGAAATAACATAATCATACCGAGCAGACATACAATTTTTGACTGGTTTTGGTGCATCCAAGTCATGAAGACAATCTTTACAAAGAAAAAAAAAGACCTATCTCCCAATCTTTCTCGTATTTTCTAATATTTTCTCATCATTTTTGTAAGCCATGTTTTATAGTTATAATAGCTGATAGTATAAAGAGTAATATTTCAACAATTTAAATCAATTTTGATTTATTTTCCTCAAATTCTGAAGAATAAGTGACAAAGGTATTGTACACTGTAGATTAGAATGAACTGTGAAGCAAAAAGCAGCAGAAAAAATGCTTAAAACTTCATCATTACCAGTTTGTTTAGAAATATCTTGCAGTAAATATGTGCATTTGAAAAGACACAAAGAGCATGCTTTACTGCCACATTTGTTATAAATGTCATTCAATAAATGCTTATAAATAAAAACAATGTGTGTTTATATAATAGATGATTTCAATTAGTTAATACTAAAGAGGAATTTCCAGGCTGGCTTATCAAACATGTATGGATATTGAAATGACTCCATCATTGATCAGAGGAGGAGAACAAAGGCAGGACATGCTGTTCCTTTGGCCCTTCACATGCACACACACACACTGCATGTTAGTCTGTGCATGCATGTCTGCAGCTGAGAAGGTGTGACCATCACTGATCACCTTCATGTTGCAGGGAATGTAAAGTTTGCTTTGTGAGATCTCTCTGTGTTCATTATTTTAATGCACGCAGTCATGGCTCTGATGTCCAGGAGTCTTTTTTGGGGGACTCACCCGTTGCCCGCTGCAGTGGTCGCCTTGATGGAGAGGATTCGAAGGCGGTTGGCGATGTTCCTCAGCGCCTGCACTGTCTGCTGGTCAGGTTTGTGGTAATCCTCCATGAAGGCAAAAATATCAAGTTTCCTCCAGAAACCAAGAAAAGTGGACCAAGTGAGATCCTGTGATGAGTTTGTGTGTTTTAATGTGTGTGTGTGAGGTTTGCCAAAGAGCAGCACCTGTATGTGTGTGTGTCTGTGTGAGAGAGAGAGAGATGAGTGTGAGGGGGGGTGAGGCTGGATTTATCCTGTCAGGCATGCAGACACATAGATGCACAAGGACACACATTGCACGCACATACACACACATTTATACACACACATGCTGGAGGAATAGAGGGAGGGGAGGGGGGACCCAGTGACGTGATCTGGGTGTTGGTGCTAAAATCAAGCAGCTCCTGTTTCATTGGCTGCTGGGGGAGTGGGATGCTGGAGGTGTGTCACATATGGAGTCATGTGTATGCGTGTGTATACAATAAGTGTGCATGTGTGCATATACAGTAGATGTGTATGGGTGCCTATAGGGATGGGAGGGGCTGGATAATTAGGTGAGGATGTGGGGGTGAAGTTGTGAGTGTGGGTAGGGATGCGGGGTGGGGTTGTGGGGGCGTATCTGATGCATCTTGCCCTAATTCACTTTGTCTTAACTGTCTGTATGAATAAGTCAGATCAGGATGTTATTAATTCTTTGTTTGTTGTTTACTTACATACAGAATCACAATGTTAATATTTTCAGGTAAGTTATATCTACAATCTCTGATGTCAAAACAAAACAAAGACGGCTTATATGAGTGATTTCTAAAGAATGAATAATTAACTGGGGAAAAATAGAAGGAAATAGAGCAAAAGGGATATTTTATAGAGCTGACTGATGTTTCAGAAACTGGAAAAATTAACAAATAATTGGCAACATTTAATAAGTAAAGCATTAATATACAAATTACCCGTAACCTATGAGGAATTGTATTATGATTGATTTGTTATTTTTAAACATGGTTATTATTGAATAGGACAATAAAGAACAAAAAAAGTACAAAAAAAAGTATAATGACCAAAATTCTTAGAGGCCGTCCACACAGACATGTTTCTTTTTGTATGGGCATTTTGGGAACCTGAAAATGCACATTTCTGAAAATCAATCACGGAGTGAATTTTGCATGATTTTCAAAGGAGCCTTGAGAATGTATCTGTTGCATTATAATGGCTGCCATTCTGCATGTGCCATGCCAACCCAACTTTACTTTACTTGAACTCTTACAAATAGCAACTCTGTATTTCCAAAACTGGAAATTCTATCTAAATCTGTCAGTGAAAACATTCAATATGGTGTCCTGCCTGAATGTCTTTTGTTTCAGCCACCCCCTCCCCAACATAAACACACACACATAGACTTACAATGTGAATAGAAAGCAATATCAACAACATTGTAATGCAATGTCATGCTGCTTATTAACGCTGCGTTCAGTGTGTTAAGGCCTTCAGCTGAGTTATTCTGGAAAATGCTGATGTTTCTAAAGGCTTAATACAGACATTACAATCTTAACAATTCAATGAAGTTTGCATTTTATTTCATGGTGAATATCAACACCAGCCCATCTTTTTGATATATTTTCATTACATTTTTAACAAACATGCTAATAGTTTTGAAACATGCTGCTTTGTTGATATTATAATTAGTTTTATAAACAAAGTAAACAAAAAGTCAGAACATTCTGTTTGTCTCCTCTATTTGAATAATGTCAGAATATACAGTTAAATTTTCATATTGACAAATGTTGGAAATAAATTCTAGTGTATCTTGTCTTTGCTGTACAATGAACTCTGGGTATTGATGTCACATCTCTTTAGTGAAGTGTGATCCTAAAGGTCTTTTAAAATCTATGCTTAGGAGTAGTTTTAGTGAAGGAGACCAAAAGGAAGCTGTAATGACACTGGAGGTGAGCGCATTTAGAGAAATATGGGAGGATGGACAACCATTTGACGTCACTACCCAGAGTGCACTGCACAAATGGCTGAGCCCACGTGATTCTTTTTTCCTTTTTTAAATTTCTTGAAATGTGTATCTGTTGTGTTTCTTTGCGCACGGCTATATAAAAGCCACATATGTCAAACTATCTTGAACTGTGGAAATCAGAGTTTCCTTTAAAGGAGGCTCAGGACTGAGGGAGGCTCAGAGACAAAGAAAGAGAGAGAAAACAAAGCAGGAGCAGAGAGGTAGTGACCTTTAGACTGTAAATGTATGTAAAGATCAGAGCAGAGAGTGTCCAGATCTCGTCCAGAACTTCTCTTTTCTTCTTGTCACTGTGATGCTTAGTAAGCCTGACAATCCTGCACACTGAGGACATTTTGTTCTTTCTTCAGAGAGGGTCTGCAGCACTCAGTCCTCAGGGGTCATGCCTGGACATCACTGACACCTCACACTGAATAAGCTGCAGGGTGAAAAGATGCATTACACCGGTGTAGTGGGTATATCTGTTAACTACAACAGCTGCTGGCATTGAGACACAGGGGCTGACACTGTCCTTCCAGTCTCTGAAGTAGAGCAATATGTATTAGTAAATTTGAAATTCAGGTTTTTATTGTACACTCACAAGAAAGTGGGAAACGCTGTACCATGAGATATTATAGCACAACCATGTAGCCTTGGCCAAACCTCAGGAAATATTTAACTGACATTAAGAAGTATTTAAAAGTTTTTTTTATTAATTGTTAATAAATAAATAAGAATTATAGCTTATAGTTTATAAATTAGTTCATAAATTAGACCTATAGTTAAGATGCAATAGGCCTAGACTGCCGGGAAGGGGGGGGGATCTGGCACACTGGGCTCTATCTCTCTCTCTCAGGGGCTGTTGACATGGAAACTCCTGACTTGAAGACGCAAAGATTCTTCCTTTGCGTTTTCGAATTCTTCTGCGTTTAGATGACAACGCTCGGAGACGAGTTAATCCCCTGTAAATCCGCTGTAGTGTGCATGCCGGTTCAGTAGATGGCGGTGTAGGTCTGCAGAGATGCAGCGCTGCTACAACACACGAATGAAGAAGAAAACCTTTCACAAACAACAATGGCGAATAGACGCACAGAGAAGCAGGAGTTTCTTTTTTGGACAACAAATCTGTCTGGATAGTTTTTTCTGGATAACAAACCGAGTACGGTAAGACACTCACATGTTACTCGGCGGACGGAGGAAGCTGCTGTTGTTCCTGGTA
This sequence comes from Scarus forsteni, assembly GCA_036419115.1. NCBI lineage: Eukaryota > Metazoa > Chordata > Actinopteri > Labriformes > Labridae > Scarus > Scarus forsteni. The sequence continues at coordinate 31,894,762 of JAZDUH010000152.1, forward strand.
TGCGCGCGCAGCCTCCATGTGAAAGAGTACTGCGCATGCGGTGACGTCAGCGTTTCCCCCTGAAACGCTCTGCTCTGTGTTTACACGAGGCTGGATGGAGGAGCGGATTCAAATCTTTCCTCTCAGGGGAGCGTTTTCAAAAGTTTGCGTTTTATGTGGAAACGCAAGTGGTCTCATCTAAATGGAAGGCCAAAACGCAACGAAATGTTTGCGGAACTGACCGTTTTCGGCGTCATGTAAACGGCCCCTCACTCTCTCTCCACATCTGCCTTTGCCCCTTTTGTTTGCTCCTGTACTCGTCTCTGGCTCTTGTCTTGTAGGTGGCCTGGGATCCTTGGTGGAGACTGCCTGCTGCTGTGGAGTCACGAAGCCTCAAAAACTACAATTTTAGACATGACACATAGTTGGCCATTTCATTAGGAACACTCCATATCCACAAAATGAAGAGTTTTTGCTCTATTGTAAAGTGTCTTGAGATAACACTTATGAATTGGCGCTATACAAAGAAAGATTGATTGATTGATATTACATATTATGTAATAAATGCTGAATTGACACATTGGTAAAGAAGAAGTAAGTAATAATTTCATTATTTTTAAAGTTAAATGATTAATAAATATTTCATTTATAAAAATAGTTATGTATGCTTTATTGATTATGAATACTTTCACCCAAACCCTTACCCTTAGTTTTCTGCTTAGATTATGTATGCTAATACAGCAATCACTACCATTAATTTAATTCGCTACGTCGTTTATTATCAATCTGACCCTTCATTATATATATCTTTTATCTCTTTCGGGACCCCAGAGGGCTGGAGCCTGTCCCAGCTGTCACTGGGCAAGAGGCAGGGGGTACCACTGACTGATTGCCAACCAATCACAAGGCAGATTGGTTGAGACAAACAACCATTAACACATTTTCTCCTAAGGGCAATTTAGAGCATCCAATTAACCAAAACAGTATGCTTTTGGTCTGTGCAAGAAAACCAGAATGTCCACAGAAAATCCACACAAGTACACAGCAAAATCTGCAAAAGCAAGTCAATTAACATTTAATATTTCATGATTAATATTAACATCTCACAAATGTCTATATGGGTCCACAAAATAGAGTACATATATAATATTTAACTCTGTCTAGTGAGTGATTTAAATTCATCAAGAGTAATTGTTGACTCTTTTTGGAGTCAAAATGTAATCTTTGTTACACTTAACTGTGTGATATATTTTTTTAGATTTTTATGTGATTGTTTATTTTTACTCTGTATTTGACTAATAGATAATTTCCTTCTGTTGTCAATGGGCAGATAAACAGTTTATACAGTACATAGAAGGAGATGCATGATATAAAACAACAGACTATGTTAAAAGTTCATTTACATGAGAAAAGAACTTCATGAGACATTCAAATTAATGAAGACACCATATACATCAGCACTTCTACACAAAACTTAATTAGTATAAAAACTAACCCTGTATTGTTAAAAATGCACTCTCTCAGAATGTTTTTACTTACCTGAGTGTTAACTCTATATTAAAACTTCAAAGTGTAACCACTACTGTGTTTATCCGCTGCATGTTAATGGGGAAAATTAGCTGAAATGGAGATACCATGTTTGGCTGTTGCACATATTAAATTAACATTTGCAAAGCATGATGGGGGCTTGTGGCATCTACTGAGTAGGTGGAATGGATTTGATAAAGTTAAAAACATTTTCATGACATGCTTGTTTTGCTTGTTTTGGTACGCCTTAAGCTAACTGGACAGCCTTTATGTCTTTTTGCCAGTTTTAAACATTCTGATCAAGATATGGCCAAATCTTCATTTTGCAGAGTACACTGAGATCACTGCATTGCAAACAAAGACTTTATAATTTTGCAAATGAAGCCCAGGCTGACAGAGTGAGGCTTTTAAGGTTTCAGGGGATCCAGGCAAACATTTAGTCATGCTTCTGCCATCCTTTCTTTTATGTTGCTTTTACATATTTACAAATAGTTTTATATACAGTCAGTGTTTAGTCAAAAAGTTAAAATTCCAAACCAGCACTCTAAAGGCTTCAGTTTCCTCAGTGTATGCGAACCTTAAAAGCTGAAAGTTATGTATTCATCTTTAAATATATTTGATGAATAATGAAAATATTGAATATGCATTGATGTAAGACAACAACCATCTTGAAGGGAATCCTGCATATCAAGAAACATTTTCCATATTAAAATATCATATTTGTCTTTTATGTATGCTTTTCAAGGAAACATGGGACTTCCATATTTTTGGAAACAAACAATTGTTGACATTTTTGTTTATTTTATACTCTGTACTTCTGAAAGCTATATTAAATCAACACTATGCAGTTTTTCCATCTTCATTCAACATTTTTGGTACATCACCTTACAAGAGGTTGAATGACACCTCTGTCATGGTCTGAGGGAGTCTTTATCACCTTCACTGGGACTATGTAGCTTCAGCGTGGATGGTAGGAACACTTCAAACACTAAAAACTACAGATTTTTACTGCTTTGGCTGCTTTACGGCGTACATCACTTCCCCCTCCTTCCTGATTCATTTAAAAGACAGAAGTTGAGGCAAAAGCTTATCGTAGAGTTGTTATAATGGCGGAAGCAGCAAAAAATTCTAAAGAAAAGAAAAGTTTTATCAGAGGAGACAAAAAAAAGAAAGCAGAGGAGTAATAAGCTACAGTATATACCTGGACAAGGATTAGCATTTGTCCAGCGTTAGCTTGCTGTCGTGCGCTGAAAGACGAGGAGGGATGTCCGCCCGATGCTTTGGCCCTGTCATTGTTGGACTTGTAGGTAGATGTTGCTAACAACTGACAGCTGACCCCTGAAAAGTAATTTATTTGGAAAAAAAACATGATCAGACTGGACCTTATCAGTCCACATGGTTTATTTGTTTTCCCTCTGTATGTCAACAAATGCATGTTGGTGTGAGGTGCTCTGTTTTGCGACAGTGCAATTACACTCAACAACCATAGAGGCCCTAGAGATTAATTAAGTTTCAATTACATTTACAGTTATGCCTTCCCACATTAATCAAGGCACCATAATCGAAATTAAGGAATTACTAAAAATCAGGTTAATTTATCCTTCTTTCTTTATTAATCACATACAATACAATCCTCATATTTTAATATTTTCATTTTACTGTCAAGGTGTTAAAACTGATGAAATGTTGAGAGTGTTAAATAACAATAAAACTGTGTAATGCACACATGTAATTACTAGATACTTGTGATTACTCATCAGGATCTCTGAATCAGTAATTGTAATTATAGTTTTTGGTGTAACTGAGCAGCCCTGTAATATTACATAATGGCAGCAACAAAACCCAAAAGATTAGTTACAACCCGAATTAGAGGGCAAGAAAATAATTATAAATTAAAAATATTTGTCAGTCTGTTATTACCACCGAAGGTGCATTGTGCAACAGCAATGGTAGCCTGTATGAGCTTTTTCCTTTTTCAATATCCTGAAAAGCTGAAAGTCCTCCGTACACCTTTCTACGTGAATAATTGATATAAACTTTAACTGTTTGCTGCTGTACTGCTCTTTGACTTGCAGCCGCTGCACAATCACACACAAGAAGCAAAGAATGGAGGGAAATTGTGAGATCATTGTTGAGAGAGTTATTCTGCCATCTAGAGGATTATTTCACGTGGTGCATTTGACCTGTTTCTGCTTGTCACGTGCTCCATACATAAGGCAAACAAGATGCTGAAAAATACAGTCTAACCACAAGCCAGTGTGTTATTTGTCAAGCTACAATAAAGTAAATAAATGAAAAATATCCGTGCAAAGTTTATATGACTGGAGATTTGGGCCCAGAAAAGATGTTAAAGCCCAAAAATTATTTGACTTGTTTGAACCCAAACAACACAGAGGCATGTGCAATCTGTTTAACACTTGTTTCTATTCTGCATACTATTAGTATGTTTACATGCTGTATCAACAGGAGGAAAACTCTTTAGCTTACCTCTTGCATTTCCTCAGGTGGTACAGTCTGGACTGATCTACTGGGAAGATGAAAAGGGTGGTATTAAAATGATGCTGTTACATCAAGCCTCTCAGACAGCAACATGTATATTAAAATACTGTAACTAACTGCACTGTTCCCTCTTCATGAATTATGTTTTTTGAAGCTGGTCTTTAAGTATTTAAGCTCAAACAGGCTCATATGTTTGTAATGCTGCACTGTTGTTTATATAAGCCTCTGTGAATGCCTATTGGTCTGTTCTTTATGTAATTTCTGACATAGGCCAACACAGAAGTGGCCTGCTGTACAAGCATATACGTATGAGACAGTATCCTTTCTGATGTGTCACACGGACACAGGCTGATGTGACTCATTACTCCATTTTAACCGGCTTTCCTCTCAGGCCTCTGTGCTACTGAGATTGAACAGAAGAGAGCGCTGTCTGCTGATAAATACAAGGTGAACGTCTCAGCCCATGAGATCTTAAACAATATGTCCATCCATAGTATTATTAATCGGTAACCTGATACTGAGAGTGGTAAGGGATTTTATTTAATCATATAATCAACCTTCTTTTATACCACATTTCATACAAATTCAGTTGCACTCAACAGGAAGGTAGAAAAAGTGATTGGAAACAACATTAAAAAGTAAAAATAACTAGAATCAATTAATTAATAACAATAGTCATAATAATAATAATAAGATGTCAACATGACCCTAAAGACCAGTGAACACCAATATGGTTAAAGTAAGAAAAACAATCAAATCAAGAAGATTGGTAAAAACACAAATGAAGAGAAACAAGAGGCATAGCAAGACATCCAAGACTTAACGGAAAAGAATTAATGAAAAGTTAAATACACAAAAGCCATGTCAAATTAAAAGAAAATCTAAAGTGAAATTTATACATATTAACATGTTTATGATAATGATAAGAAATACAACTACATACTACAGATGTGACTCAACAGCAAACAATGATATTTTTATTCAATAATAAAAAAGGTAAAAAATAAAGACATAGTTTTCCATTTTCAGCTCCTCTCTTTTTATCTGTCAACAGTAAGAGTGAAATTTTAAAGTTTAATGGTTTACGGCAAACTTTCTTCACAGTCCTGTTAGTTAAAGCAGTGTTGGTGAAAATCTGTGTTGCAACTGGTAGATTGCAGTTCACTAACTTAATGAGGAGGCATTGTGTTACATAATGATGTATGTATGAACCCTTTAAAAATTTTTGGTGGTAAGATAATTAATGTCTGTGAAATGACGGGTACTTAACTATGATAACATTGGTGATATGAAATTATGACGGTAGATTTCACAACAACTACTATTAATAAGAAGAAAATGCTTATCATGAATGATACCTGAGATTGTAATCAGCAAGGTGCATATAAGCTCCAATTTCATGACAATTCTGATACAATTTTTGAGTCATTTATGGCTAGTTTTGAAATCTGGTAGTTTTCCAGCATGACTGTGCATTTGTTTTGTCCTGCAGTGTACATGAAGACATAACAGCTAAGCTATGCTTGCATCAATGTATCACAGTAAGAGCATTTTCATCCATTCAAGTATTTGAGTCATGCCAAGAAATAGCTGAAATACAGGTAGATAGTCTCAGTCTGTAGGAGTTTTCAGATGGAACTGTAGCAACATTTGCCAACACTCCTGATTTCACTCATACAGTATGGGCACTCAGGCCAGGCTGATCATCAAATTGTGTCGTGTGAGCATCAAAGTTGTGTTCTTTGGTCATGATTCACAACAGGTTTACTCACACACATCTGATTCAGGCATACAATTAGATTGTAGAAGATCTTAAATGAAGCCTGAGTATTGTCAGGGGATTTTTCAATTGAGTAATCTGCATCAGCTGCCGTGTTGAAAATGTTGCCTCAGATAAACTTTTGGTCGATTCTAAAACTGACATAATGTAGTTGAGCTGCTTTTTAAGCCTCCGAGCAGTATTATAAGCTATGCCCATAATAATGCAAAGAAACAATCTTTAATAAAGTCAGAACGGATGTGTTATGAAAGAAGAATAAAATTCTGTGGAAATATGGCTCACCTTACATGGTACCACTCAAGAAAAGTGAAAAGACTGCAGCAGAGATAATGCTAAGGTAGCCCCGCTGATAAACCAGCCAACACTTGACATGCTCAGTTTGTCAAATCTGCCTCCCAATTCTGAGCAATCTGAGAAAATAGCTCAACTCATTATGTGTAGAGACTCAAGGTCTCACCACGTGGAACAAACAGGGGCTATTTTACATGCTGGTTGGAGCCTCGGTACGTCTTTCCATGTCAGCATCACTTCATTGACACAGCAGTACCAAAGCTCAACAGAGCAGTGAAGCCAGAAATTGAAAATAGGCTTAGCACAGCAGTGTTTTTTATGAGGTAACTGTGTGAGGACTTATCCTGTTCAATTAAACTGAAGAGACATGATGAATATTGAAATATAGTTCTCATTAAATTTGTATAGATTTTTTTTATGTAAATGCAGACATACATTGCAATATATAGTGATATACAAATTGTGAAACACTAAGACTCAAAATAAAATCCAAGCAGGACTCAAGTTATGTGATAATACTGTGTGATGTCTTGGGGCCAACCCTATTAATTAGGCATGTGAGATGTTCTTTCCAATTGAATATAAATTTTTTTTATTGGAGTGTCAATATGACCTCTGGTGTCTCTGTAGCAAGGTTCAAGTGGATGCTCAAGGAACTGCAATTTACTTCACTTCCTTCCACATTGGCTTTATTTTTCCAACATGAGAGACTCCTCCTTGGAGTGTAGACTTCTCTTATATATCTCTGTATTTATTTACTGAGGTGAAAGTGAATACCCAGCTGAAAATTGATGATCATGACACATGCTCTCTTTATCATCCTTTCCTTTCCCTCATTCACTCTCCCCCTTCACCTCTTCACAAGCCATGTGATCATCTCCTGCCCTTTGCAGGAGCCAGGAGGTCACGTCCCTGCACCTCTGTGCTCACAGCCATCATGATGATGACACATGCTCACACACATACATCATGAACACACACACACACATATACGCATACACACACTGCTCTCCTGGTCCCACCGACAACGTCCTTCTCCCCCAGTTCCCCAGCTCCTCTCCTCTGGGCTCTTGGATCCTGTCAGAAAAGCTTTTCCTCACAGAGCCCCACAGGTGCCAGCCAATGGCGGCCTGGGAAAGACACGTCACGTGACGGTGGGCGGCCAATGTCAGACACCCACAACTGCATGCACACTTCCTGGACTGGAGGGAAAGTACACTCAGAGAGCATGAATGTTTCTATTTATAATCTGTGTGGCAGGAAAAAGAGGAGCCAAGAAACCACTTTTTGAAACAAAGGCTTAATATAACAGCAAGCATGTGTGTGGCTCTTTAAACACAACAGGGATGTGCTCAGCATTGTCAGGCTGGAATCATTATCAATCAATTTCTAATATGCACAGGCCTACATATGGACACATTCACTCAGGCATGCTGACACATGTGAACACAAACACACACATACACACAAATAAGCTGATACATTCTCACTTTCATTTGCATGAAGAGCCACAATCACACACACATGCATGTATCTTTGCTTTAATGCCAGCTGCTCCTCCAGGCCTGAGCCTCTTCCACTTTGCTCTTATCACTCCATTTCCTTGAATTGCTTCATAGTCACCATCATGACATAATGCTTGCCCCTCCATCTGGAAGCTGTCTGTCAACTGAAGGCTCCACCCCTCTGACTGTGCATCAGATAGGAGAATGGGATGACTTAATTATCTGCAGAGGGGTCAATCCAACAGTTGCAAACATCTGTACCTAGGAACAATGTTGAAGTAAGGGGACCAACTAGGGTGACATTGTAATGTGGGATATGTCTGAGCCCTGAATTGCATATACAATCTCAGTGACAATACAGTATCTCCATTTGTACCCCTCCAAGAAAGTTTGGAAATGTTATTTTGGTTGATTATATCTCTCTATCTATCTATATCTCTCTATCTGTCTCTATCTCTGTATCGTTGGAAAGCCTGATAAGTTACTTTTACAAAAAGGTAAATTCACGAGTAAGGACCAAACCATCACCAGGATGAATTTGACTATTTTTTATTACGTACAGTGGATAACAAGCAACATAGTAGGTATGTGAAGCGGATAACGGTTAGGGGAAACTCCATGGGGAATTCGCCACAGCTCCCGGGCATGATGAACCCCCTCTTTAAGGCCCTGAGGAATGAAGGAAGAAAGACATTTTTAATAAGGGGAGGGAGGGGTTGGTCGAGTGTGCGAAACAAAAGAGGGAAATGGTCGGTTAGAATTTATAGGAACACAGGAAGTGGCGCGGTTGAGATGTGGTCCTGCTCCCGAAATTCTGCTTAAAGCTCAAAAATTCAAAGCCAAAATTCCCCTCAAGTGGAAGCTGGTGTTCCTGTAAGCAGAGTGCTAGCAGTATTTGGTGTCAGCCCTGGTCTGATTTCCAAACTAAGGACAAAGTTGAAGTGTGAAGACTAATGAAGTCGAAGACAGACTATAAAGGGGCTTTCGAAGAGTACAGCACCCCAAGAAGGCCAGCTCCTCACCTTCACTCCGTGGGGGAATTGTCAGAATTCTTCCAGAGTAAGAGGGGATTGTGGCACTCTATCTATCTATCTATCTATCTATCTATCTATCTATCTATCTATCTATCTATCTATCTATCTATCTATCTATCTATCTATCTATCTATCTATCTATCTATCTATCTATCTATCTATCTATCTATCTATCTATCTATCTATCTATCTGCTCGTGTCACTCAGTTTCTCAGTTTGATTTCCCGTATTCATCTGTTGTAAACTGTCACTATTTTCAGTATAGATTTTCTGGTATAGATTTCTCCCCCCCTTTGTTAACCATATCCTTGTTTTTGCCATGTCAAGTTGGGGGCTTGGGATCTTACAATGACAACACAGCAGGGGTGTCAAATCATTGTCTCAAAGGCTCATATACAGAAAGGTACAAAGATAACTGAGCTGCTTTGATACACCCTTATCAAAAGTGTATTAAAGTTTAGGATTTTAAACTTGCCAGTAAGTTTAAGAGGTCCATGATCAGCCCCTACCCACCTGCCAAGTTTTGACATGGGATATTCCAATTTACCTTTTTTAATCTGTTGTATCCCCTTAAAAATATAGGCTGCATTTGGCCTGTGCCATAGTTTGGACACTAATATCTATCCATCAAATTATCGATCAATCTATAAAATGCATAATGTCATGAAAAAGAGAATTGAAGAACTTCGGTTATTAAGAGGGCCTCATACATTGAATTGTCTTTGCAAACAGGCTAAATTGTAAAAACAGAATATTCCAGAATAGACAGTAATATTATTGATTATAATAAAAAAACAAGCAACAACATGTCTTTCAAATAACCTACATGCATTAGAATTTATTATAACTTTTATTTTCTATAAGCCACATATAAATACTAGTAATATATATTACTAAAGTAATAATAATATTATTAGAATATTATTTACAGATCTATTTGGTAAGTAATGATCTATATTTGGATAGAAAAAAATATAGATCATTATTGATATGTTCTTACTGTCAGTGAAATGGTTTGGACAAAGCCATGTGAATTTAGTACTTTGATGGATTCTGCCATACTGCACATTCCCTCTCAACCTATTTTTTGATCAACCACAGATGGACATTGCTCTGCACTGTGACTTAACTTAAGGCCATCTGACCAGTGGCATCACTGCACAGGCTTATAGCCATACTGATCATGTCTCCTAATATCTAAAACTAAGTATACTTAATAAGGTCAGAACATCTGTGATATTCACCCCCATACAGTATAAGAACTTGTGTATATTACATATTTGGACAGATGCCCTTGTTGAACCAGGCTGTAGATGTGTTTTTTTAGGCTGAAATACAATTATCTCTAACACACATTTGTGTAAATGCAGTCTGTTCTTCAATCAAGCAGAGATTCAAGGAAATATAGTTTTTGACATTTCTGTACAGTGTGGTGTTTAGAATTTCATTTCAAAACATTTACCTAGTAGATGTGTAAGGCCCATGTAAATGATTTGATTTGCATTAATGTAATGGTTAATGCCGTTGAGGATAATGCTATTGCCCAGGATATACACTGTTGCAATCCATCAGTATAACCTTTAACCTGTTGGCACTAAGCTTTGTGGGAAACAGCACGCAAAGTAGACTAGTCTAATGCATGCTGCAGATTTTTTCTGTTTCAGTATGACATCTGGATTCTGTTGGCATGCTGTAGATTTTTACTACATTATGGCTAACTCTGTTTATGCTGTTAGAATGGGCAGCTCAGATACAGTCAGGCTCAACTGCAGCTACTCAAATTTACATGTAATTAAAGTTTCTCCAAAATTTAAATGGGTTCTAATCACTAAATTAGTTCAGTTTACACATGGTCTAAATCAAACAGGACAAACAAAGACACAATGGGATGTATAAGGATAATCCATAATCTCTGAAATATTACCAAGATCTCTTGCTGTGGGTGTCAACTAACATTAGTGTTCCTCTAAAGACACATTAACAATATTTTACATACAAAGACTAGAAAAGCACTCAGAGAGCACAGACCTCTGCCAGCGCCACAGTCCTCACCCATATTGTGATTTTCACCATAAATATTAGTCCTACCTTTATTTCATTGAAAAATTTAGATTCCTTGACCACGAAAACATACCATTAGCAATTGGATTCATAATGATATCTATTTTTGTTTAGTAGTTATTCACAAAAATCACATTTTTCGTCATGGCGGCCAGACGCTGATCTGGATCAACACCAAAATCGAATCAGTTCTTCCTTTTCCTGTGCTGAACATTTCCTAAAAATTTCATCAAAATCCATCCATAACTTTTTGAGTTATTTTGTTCACAGACGGACGGACGGACAAACAAACTCTTCTGAAAACATAACCTCCTTGGCGGAGGTAATAAACAAAATTTGTTGTACATTTAAACTAAATTGCTAGACCAATATTAATGTTGAAATCTGAGTTGATGTTACTACTAGTGTGCTAATTTTATGAAAAAGCAACCTCATTACATCATATTATAGTTCATTTATTTGGAATCAGGGAGTTCTATACATATAGTTACATTACAACTTCTCTACTTTTTAGCCTTAAGCAAAAATATGAGGATGGCCTGACCAACTTTAAGGTTATAAAACCAATCTGACATAAAACAATGAACATCACAGCTTTTCACTTGTGGCTTAAAAGAAAGGCTTTGCTGCCACTGGATCCTTTCAGAAGAGAATTATGCTCTCTGCAGGAGAGAGGGGTGACACTAAGTCAGTTCCACATTCAAACACAAAACAAGAGCAAACTGCACATGGCAGACAATCTTTGTGTGAGGTGTTGGTGCATTAAGACCATTTGGGTAATAAGTTTTGTAGATTGGATTTTGAGGTGAAGCAGACTGTAAATGAGCATTGAGTACAACTCAAGCTGCTCTGCAATTATGATCCATTTGTTTTCATTGATGGGGCGTCAAAATTCTATCACTTTGACTGTCGATATATGTATCATTTATCTTGTTTCTCAATTTTTTGGTGTGTTCCATTTACATTGCAACTTGGACAAGGGGAATAAGGAATTACATCACATCCCAGCTAGTTGCACTCCTGTTACGAGCTGGTAAAGTTGGGGAAGCCAAAGGACAGCTGAATGTGACAAAGAAGTGATAAACATTCAAGCTCAAACTTCACATCCTTCTATGGGCTATTTTTCAACTTAATTTTGGAATTAGCCTAGGGCAAATAAAAACAGACTGCGGACTGCAGTTAGCCCACAGGACACAGTTTGGACCCCCCATGTCCTAAAAATGTTTCCAAACCTGTGCCTTTAGACACTCCAGCACAACTCATAACCATTTTGAAAAAAAAAATAAATAAATAAAGGCCACAACTTCAATGTTACACAATGAATGACTTGGCCTGGGCGTAAGTTTTTCTAACCAGATGTAGCCTGCAACAGTTGCTATGAGAGGAGGCTAACTGGTGAGTCAGTGGACCACCAGAAAGCCAACAAGGGTCAACTGCAGCCGATCACATTTGTAATGTCAAGCAAAGTAACTGACATCCTAAAATATTTCACGATCTGCTTGCTATTCTTTGCCACATATTCTTTTTGTTTGGATTTTTTTAAATCTGGAATTGACTTCTGAGGTGAATTGAGCTAGCATTGGGCTGGGGTGTCCTTTTTGCCCACCCCTGTTTTAGTGGAAGAAGCAGTTTGTAAGGTAATGGAGTGAAAGTGGAAGGAGGAGCCATACAAAGTCTCAGATGGAGAGAAAGAAGCGGATGAAGAGAAAGAGGGGAGACGAGAAGAAAGACAGAGTTAAGAGAGAGAGACAGCAAAAGTGAAGAAGAGAGAGAGAGAGAGAAAAGGAGAGGTAGATAGAAAGAGTGTGTGAGCAGGGGTTAAGGCAGAGCGTGTGTTGTGGGCTCAGCAGTGAAGTTGACGATGCACCGGGAGAACAGCTGCGCTGCAGGGCTTTCAGGCTCCATCACTACTGCTCTCCTTCAAGCAGCTCCACCAACACACACTCCCTCTCTATCGCACACACATACACACAAAAATATACACACAGCTCTCATGAACATGCAAAAGCACTGATTGTTGCATCCAGGCTTCTGCATCAGTGCCCCCTACCCGGGTTTTATGTGCCTGGTCAGGCTATAGCATTAAGTCACATGTGCCACTCTTCAAATTTATCTGAGAAATGCCAAACCTTTCACCACTATGCATTATTAAAAATGTCAACATTTTCAGATGGGCAGGAAAAGATGAAGAAATGTGGAATAAAATTAGGATTAAAAGAGAACAGCGGTGGAGAGAAGAGAGAGCAGGTTTGCAGCTTAAGACCACATGAGTGAAGCGCTCAAATAGATTTATTGCAATCAGATTTAAAATGAGCTGCAGGAAGAGAGGAGGGGAGAGGGTGGGGGTGAGGCATAGGGATAAAGGACATAGAGTAAAAGCTAAGTGCATTTACAAAGAGATAGAGAAACATAACAGCTGTTTGCTGTGAATTGCATGTGTAAACTAAACACATTTTGATCGAGTCAACACATTGTAATCCCCTTAGAGGTTGGCAGACACAACATTTACACAGGACCTTCACCGCAGAGCCAAAGATCTTCTGTCTGTGTGTTTGAAGCAGGAAATCCAACCTGCTCAAGTCAAATCATCTTCATCTGGGGGACTTTTGGAAAGACAAATCATAAAATACTGAATAATTTTCCAGGAATCAAGTGCAGTAATGGTTCAATATAAATCAACACAGTTGAATAATCTAAGTTTAAATTCAGAGAGCAGACAAGCAGCTGAAATCAGAAGAGGGGGCAGACTGCTGTCCTGAGCCAAATGGCATCCATGCCCCCCTGAGGGTGCCGCTTCACCCTCCTTCTGTTTTTACTCCATTTGTAGTGAAAGTGAACTGAACTGCTCTCACTTTCTTCCAGAGACTAGAGGGTGGGTTTGTGTGAAGTGAGAAAGAGAGAAGAGAAAAAGAGAAGTACAGAGTTTAAACACAGTCGTACAGAAAAATTCAGCATGGTCACAGGCATGAATATTGTTGTAAACCTCACTACCAGCCTGTAAAATATCAACTCAGAGACCAGGTTAAAAAAAAATCCATGATGAGAATTGAAAAAGAACAGGTATGTATGATTTTCGTGAGGTTCTGCTCAAATTATCTTTAAAACAATGACAGGTAATGTTCACCCCTTTACACTGCAGCTTCTCTTTTTTTTTTTTATTTGAACATAACAAAAATATGTTTCAACATAAAAAAGTAAAAACAGCAACCATAGTGCAAAACAACAAAATGTGTCATTTGCATGTTCTAAAGGGAGTAGGAGGAAGTCGAAACTTATCTAGTCCCACCCCTTCACTTTACACAGCTAGTCAGTAATTTCATTTACCCACTTCCAAGTGACAAAGGCAGTACTGACAAAATAATCACACATAACCAAATACACAAAATATTAATGATATAACACAAATCATAATAATAAAAAAAAACAAAATAAAATAAAGAAAGAAACAAAGAAACAACAGAAGCTAAATCCACCCGCAGTGATCTTTATACAATCTCATCCTTGTACCTTTTCCAAATCATGGATTTATACTTTTTCTTAAACTGCTCGATGTTTGGACATTGTTTTAATTCATCACTGAGACTATTCCAAAGTTTTACCCCACACACCGATACACAAAATCTTTTCCTGGTCGTTCTCACGTTTACAGTCTTAAAATGGAACAATCCCCTTAAGGTTATAATTCCCCTCTCTTTGCTTAAATATGCCCTTTATATTTCCAGGTAGTTGATTATTTTTTGCTTTAAACATAATTCGTGCTGTTTGAAATTCTATTGATCAGTGAATTTTAACAGTTTTGACTGCAAAAACAATGAATGTGTGTGATCTCTATAAGCTGCTCTGTTTATGACCCTAACCGCTCTTTTTTGGAGAATGAATAGAGATTGGAGAGAGCTCTTGTAGGTGTTGCCCCAAATCTCAGCACAGTAGGTTAAATATGGTGAAACTAGAGAACTATACAGAATGTGAAGTGATTTATCGTTTAGAACCTGTTTGGCTTTATTTAATATGGCAATCATTTTTGCAACTTTGGACTGTAGATGTTTTATGTGTGGTTTCCAGTTAAGATTTTCATCCATTATTACCCCAAGAAATTTGGTTTCTGTTACCCTTTCAATGTTCACCCCATTAATCAGAAATTTTGTTTGTGTACTTTTCCTGCAATTCCCAAACAACATTATTTTTGTTTTGCTGAGATTTAATAATTGTTTGTTGATGTTAAACCATGATGTTAATTTACCCATTTCTGAGTTAACCATTATAAGAACCTCATTTAAACTATTACCTGAACAGAATACATTTGTATCATCGGCAAACAAAACTGGTTTTAAGACATCTGAAACATTGCATGGATCATTGATGTATAAAATAAACAGTTTGGGGCCCAACACTGACCCCTGGGGGACACCACAAACAATGTCCAAACATGATGAGCAGCTGTCTCCTATCTGGACATACTGTTTCTCTTATTGAGATAGCTGCTAACCCAGTCCAGAACCACACCCCTGATACCATATATTTCAAGTTTTTTGATTAATATGCTATGATCTATTGTGTCAAATGCTTTTTTTAAATCAATAAATACTCCTATGTTATCTGCTTTTTGTTCTACAACACTTGTGACATGCT
This sequence comes from Scarus forsteni, assembly GCA_036419115.1. Classification (NCBI taxonomy): domain Eukaryota; kingdom Metazoa; phylum Chordata; class Actinopteri; order Labriformes; family Labridae; genus Scarus; species Scarus forsteni. Next base: position 31,910,067 of record JAZDUH010000152.1, read on the forward strand.
CAATTGACTCTAAGATTGCAAGTGATGTAGACATTCTTTGCCTAAATCCATACTGACTGTCACTAAGTAGATGATGTTTCTCTATGAATTCATTGTTCATTAATTGAAATTAAGAAGCACCTGTCCTAATCATTTTCTGATCTTTTGCTTGCTGTCTCTCTTGCTCTTTCTCTTCTCAGTCATCTTTCTCCTCGATCACTTAGCTTCCAGACAGTAGCTCTGAAAGCAGAGGCCTCACTGGGAGGCCAGGGGAACAAGCTAATTCAGGCATTGCCGTAAGCAGCTGAGAGGGAGAACTCTTTATACTGCAGAATTGTGTCTTGTGCATAGAAGGAGACATGCAAAATACACTAAGAGGCATATAAAAATCAAAAAAGCACAGTGGACTATTTAACTTAGTCTCTCATTTGTCTTCAGTGTCTTGTGTTTTGGCGTCCTCTTCATCTCACATCTGTTCCAGACCACTGATCCTGTCTGCCACCACCAGGTGCAGCTAAATAAAGACACGCACCACACCCTCAGTGTGGGCTCGGACCCTGAGCCCATTAGTCTGCCAGCCACAGCTTCTGGTAGATGACAGAATGGATGAATTTCTAACTCTGTCCAATAAAGGTGGAAAGCCCCAAAATTATATAAAAAATACACTAACCCCAAATTAAGATCTCAAAACATCACCTTAGATTAGATATTTTTTGTTAGTTGAGGGTGTTTGCACTTCAAAACCATGAAAGCTGTGTTTATTTGTAAGGATCATCTTAATGAACAAAACATACAAGTGTCATAACCTTTGTTGCCAAAAAGATTATATTATTGTCAGCCGTGAAAAAAAACAGAAAGCTGTTCCATTGTCACCACTATTTTTGAAACTACACTACATTTCCTTTTTTTTGCCAGCCCTTAAAGTTCAAGCATTATGTCATCTTCATTCAGAAATAACTTGCCCCTTGAGTACAAGTATTTAAACCATTATTTTCTATTTGACACAGAAACTCTCACAATGTCCAGCAACTAACAAGCCAACACACATACACACACATATACAAACTCATGCTCACTCACTCCACCACATCCAGGTAAATAATTTAAGACGATTCAAGAAGAAACCATTATCCTGGGCAGACAGGTAAGATGATATGGTGAGGCTAGTCCCTGCCTCCTCGCTCAATGCTTCTCCACCTCACACGAAACACTACTGTTCACTTACTGACACGCTCTCTGCTGTAGAAGATGAGTGTTTTCTGCTCTTTGCTGCCGGCGGGGACATGTAGGTGAAACTGAGGCCACTCTACTCCAGCAGGTAGGATTTTCAGAACAGAATCCACTGAGATTTCAGAAAGTAGTAGCTAAATCATTTGACTACATCTGTTACTGTCTTTTTTCTGGACAGTAGTTATGTTCACTTGTGAATATATATTACTTTCTTATGTTATAAATTAGGGACCCTGGCTGGAGGTACTACCACTTTGACACCTTTACAACATTCTAGTGAAACGGTTTAAAGGGTCTTCCAGGGGTCAAAGCTCTCATTTGTTCATTAGTCTTTCATAAGGGTGGGATTAATGTGTGGCTAAGTGCTTGACAGATGTGCCTTTTAACGCCGAGGCATTAGTCTAGCAACTCTAACACAAACAATTGAGCTTTTTTAATGAGAGCATCTTGAGAGGTTGTATCCTTATATAAGCTCAAAGTATGTGACATCATTTAAGATCTGGATGGACTGATGAAATTCTTTCATAAAGAGCTGCAAAGGTCATGATGTTCTTTTGCTGCACTTTTGTCCCAATTACACACTATAAACTAAAAAATGTGTATTAAAGGGTATTTTGTATAAATGTATCTACATCTTACATATGCCTGCTCTAGAGTTCTCTATCTGACAGGGAGCAGCTGTGACGTGCGAGCTGTGGTGTGTCACAACTAGATCAGGCAGGGTGGTGTTGACTTACTTTCTCATCAAGGAGCACGTTATTGAGGCAACAGGGAAATGTAGTTCAAGGGGAGTATAATGAAGAAGAGGAAAATGTCAGAAAAAGCTCTACTATTCATTGACTCTTGCAGGAGAGATAATCATCTTTCAGCAAGCAAATCTATGCATAGTAAGACTGAGTGTCAAATAGTTTAGAGAATTATTCTCTTTGTTAAATATAGGTCTGTTAACTGTAATTGATTATTCAAAACTTCAATAATATGGATTTTGACATAACAGTGAAACACATGACGACATGCAAACTGTGTTACAATGTGGGTTTGCTTGTGCTTCATTTGACTTGCAGAATCATCTGACCTTCTCTTATTCAGAAAGATATTCATTTTATCCTGTTTTGGTTGATCTTATGTGTCATTGCTGTAGCTACAGTTATTTTCACAGGGAGTGCTTTAAATACCATTTGATTAACTTTAATGAAAGACAGATGACAGATTGGAACATGCTTGAAGAAAAAAAAAGTAAAATTTTAATTTTAGAGGAAGATATTGTTTACTGGAGTTTGTGGAGAGCAACAACACAGTGAAAAACGAAGGTGACTTTGTTATAGAAAATGATGATACATGTTAAATGTAAACAAGCAGAAACCTCAGCTATTGAAGGTGTAGAAAAAGGGTGTTGAAAGGGGTAAATATGCAGTGTCTATTTTGACAACAGCAAAAAAAATATATATATAGCGCTCTCACTATATATATATATATATATATATATATATATATATATATATACATATATATACACACACATATATATATGTATATACATACATACATATATATATGTATGTATGTATGTATGTATGTATGTATGTATATATATATATATATATATATATATATATATATATATATATATATATATATATATATATATATATATATATATATATATATATATATATATATATATATATATATATATATATATATATATATGTATTGTAAATACTGAACTGTACAGTTCATTGCAAGTGGTTAGACTGACATACAGTTGAAGAATGCTTCACCCCTATGGCTAGTGCCATTGTTTGGATTCACAATTGCCACTTCAGACACCAGAGGGCAATGTCACAGGGACTATTACCATGTGTTGTAGTCTTTGTAATAAACTGTGTTTTTTTAACTTTTGCTTTTCAATTGCCCACATAATGTTGCAGATGTCTACAAGTAGAGTCACTGTAACTTGTTTCTGCCAGTGCTCATTGCATATTCAAGTAACATTGTGGTTGAAGGATGTATTCCTTATTTTTGTAACCTTAAGGCACTTTGTTTCATTTATGATTAATATTATTGCACTATTGCTACCAGGTTCTTAAAGTGAACAGCACAGCAGAACTGTTAGGCCTGTTCATATGTTTAAGATGACAATCGGCTTTTACTGTGTTCATAGAGAGACATAGCTGAAAACAGTCTGGAGAATCTTCAGGAGACTTTTTCCAATGATATTAGGATTCATTACGCTGATAAAACCCCTCTGGTTATAATTTTATTTTTTTCCAAAGAAAGGACACTTAGGCTGTGCTGTGTATCAAATTCATGTCTGAACAAACTGGCTTGAAAGTGGAAAATTAAATGGATGTAAACAAACAGTCTGTAGGGCGTGATGACCCCACACTGTTTTTGTGGCTTGTTTTCCCCCACAATTCTTTCAATCATGTGTAGAGTTTGGTACCATGTACAGTAATGTATTGCATTAGTATCTTTCCTGGGATTCCTGAAAAGAGAGAGAACTGAGCTGTGACACTATGGCACATGATCAGGCTCATGACATGCCTACCTCATACAACCCCACTCAAAAAAACAAACAAACTATAAGGTGAAATTTTGTTTTGAGGAAAAATGTTGATTTTATGACAGACAGTCATGTTGAGGCTGTTATGCTGTTTTTTTTTTCAAGGAAATGAAAGGATACCCCCGATTATAAACAAAGCAGATCTGCTAGTTATAGCAATGACATTGCTAGCCTGCGTGGTGGATACCGCGTTGCAACAAATGTAGAGCAGAGGTGACATAAACAGGGAAGTTTGTTAAACCATGAAGGGCCAAGGAGGAGGACACTGACTAGAAGGACTTCAGGAATATCGTAAGTTCTTGTGCTTATTTTGAGTGTGACTATTGTGTTGTAAGCTCTCGGTCCTGTGTGCCTCAGGCTAACAGTGGCTACAGGCTAGCTAGCATGCGGTTGTGCATGACTGTGTTGGAAAATGATTTTGCGTTATTTTCCTCTTCTTGCTTACAGTTGCGTGACACTGAATGCTTTGTGCGGATTGTTCAAGTTTAACCTTTTCGCATTTTTACATTTCTATGTACTTGTTTTGGGTTATTTAGAGTTTAGTTTCAAGCGATATTTTAGCTACGGCATGTTTGATTCAAGTTTGATGCAAAAACTATTGGCTGGATGATTTGGACCAAAAATACAGTCGCTTACTTTTTAGCTAAATGGCAATGGAAAATATCTTGTCTTGAAAGGTTTTGTGTGGAAATAACAGTGAAAAGCTTTGGATAGTATACAGAATGAGACTATCCCATTTGTTGGGATAATACTCATAAAATAAATCAAGTTTAAATTGATACACTGGCAATGGATGATGATGTCTTGTGGTCAAAAAACCTACCACTTTATATGTTTGTTTTTTTACTTGAATTTATCTGTTTTACTAAGCTTGAGGCCTTGAGTCTCATTTATTTTAGCAGACAGATTAAATCTGGGTACTTTTTCCATTTAATATAACATAGGCATGACTTAAAATCAAATTGTCTTTACTACATTTTTTAAATACATACAAAAAAGGGCTGCTTGGTTAAGTCAAAATGACCATATACTGTTTGAAATAGGCATACTTAACACATTTACCCATTTATTTGACATCACATATCTATATACGTACATATATATATATATATATATATATATATATATATATATATATATATATATATATATATGTATGTATTAACCAAATAGTCAGTCTTATATTTTGTGCACTTTGAAATATATTTTTTATTGAAACAGATGTTAAAATAATAATATGATATAAAAAGAAAATTGCATAACAATGAATTATAAAGCCAAATTAAAACTCAATACACTGTCCAGTCCAAAAGTATTCAAGGTAAAAAACAAAGATAAATTTACAGTTTCAGTAAGCCAAGGCGAGTCAAGTTTATCCATAGTATTATCCATAGGCAGCAATTGTCTGATCAGACAGTGCTGTTGCCTCACAGCAAGAAAGTTACATCAGTTCTCTGATTAGATGAGACCCCTCATTGTATTGTTTGCATGGTCTTCCTGTGCATGTTTGAATTTTCTTAGGTTACTCCAGTTTCCACACACAGACAGAAAGCATGTTCATTAGGTTGACTGGTGATTCGAATTTGCCAATAGGTGATAACAATAATAATACATTTTATTTAAGGCGGCCTTTCATGACTCTCAAGGTCACCTTACAAAAGTACAAATAAAAAAATGAATTTAAACAGGCATAAAACAAGCAATACAACAGACCGTGCAAGAGATCAGAGGGAGTAGGAGAGCTTGACCAGATGACTTTTGGGTCTTGTTTTAAAGAGAGGTAAGAACTCAGTGTTGCGGGGGGAGTGAGTTCCATAACTCATTTTGCCAATAGATGTAGAGTTATGCACAAATGGTTGTTTGTGTCTATGTGTTTGCCCTTTGATTGGCAAGTGACCGGTCCAGGGTGCACCTTATCCTATGAATACATGGATAGGCTCAAGCTCCCCATGCTTCTGGTAGGGAAAGGGATAAGTCAAAAATCACAAAGGCACAAATACATACACACCAGGGTTGCATGATATTTTTATATAGGATATTTCCCAACTTTTTATTGCTGATACCTATACAGTTACCAGTATTTTTTTGTAAAGAGCACAGAGCCTCCACTTTACTGAGATTGACCAGTTTCTCTGGTGAAAGTCCATTTATGTTAGATGTGGAGCAAACATAAAACATTTTATTCATTTTTGAATAAAACTTTTAATTTTAAAAAGGGGAAATATCGTGGAGGTGAGGTAAACCCCTATGAGAAATTACGCATTCTGCCAATATGGCAGTATGACAATGCCAATATGGAATATTAAAGGCCAGTTTGTATTACTAAAATACCAGCTTTAAGTATCAGCAAAGAATTTAATAAATATATATACACCATATATATACACCTGACACATCTTTTAAGGCAGTTATTGCTGATATGGATATTGCTCCAATAGTATTATGCATCCATACAGCTTATGTAGCACAGCCCAAGTCATATTTATTTCTTCAGTCTGTCAGACTGTCTGATTGTCCATTTGCTTGTTGGCAAGATAACTTCAAAACAACAGATTTTGATGACATATTCAGGGACTTTTAGTCATGGCACAGGGAGAACTGATTAGATTTAAGAGGGATATCCAAATTCGGATAGGTATCCAGGATTTTTTTCAAGGATTATGTAACAGTTCAGGATTAGGCATTTTTGACAGTAACTTACCTGACTATGTTGGAAAACCATGATGGTGGGTTGTGCTCTTGGAGCATTTCTAACTTAATATTATTTTACAGACATGTTTTTTTTTTTTTTTATATTACCATGCTTTGAAAAGAAGCTCAGAGAAACAGTTATGGCCCTTTTCCACTAGCACGCCTTGGCCCTACTCTACTCGGCCCTACTCGATTTGCAGTGTGTTTCCACTAGCCCGGTACCTCCTAAAACAAGCTAGTTTTAGTACCTAGTCCACTCTGGTTCCAACCGAGCAGAGTAAATACTAAAAGATGACATCAACAACTGCTGGCTACTGATTGGTCAGACAATGTCGTCATCGATGAGTCATGAGCGCGACGACCTAGCATGCTAGTGGTAGCTACCGTTAGCTTACCCTCATACGTCTTTTCTTTGCAGCTCGATTGCTCTTGTCCTTGGCTTCATTCTGTTGTATAGCTTCAAAAAACTCCTGTGCTTCTCAAGGGGTCTTTCTTCTTACCACCTGCAGCCTTCTCCTGCTTTCCTTTTTTAATCAGTTTGTGACAAAAAGCCACAGATTGTTGTGTCGCGCTTAAAATGATGTCACCGTCGGGTACTCTTACACATCTTCTAACATCCTGTGATGCATAGCACTCCATCTCTTATCCATGTAGGCCCACACTCCCCCTACTATCAAGACCCCACATTTCTGGTGTCCCTGGTTTCTTACAGCCTTTACTTCCTGTATGGACTTAAATTAGCACAGCACTTGAACTGCTATCTCAAATCAACAACAGTAGACGTTTGTCCTCCCTTCCGTTTGTCTTGTCTCGTCCTGTCTGTCACTATTTCCCCTTCTTTCACACTGTGTGGCACGGCCCTCCCCTTCAGCTCACATCAGGGGTTAAATAAAGTTTAAAATGATGGAGAAGCCTATAGGGAGGGCTGGTGATGGTCACTATAGCAGTTCATCATATTCACATATCTCTGACTGCTAGTAAAAAAAATGCATTGGGTCTTTTCAATGCTGTCATCTGACACAGTCCTCAGCAGATAAGATAATGTAGACGGAAAAAAAAAAATTAAAATGACGTCACCGCAGAGCTGCTCAGCGACAGTGCACCCTGTTGGGCAGGCGACTGGGGCTAATGGAAAAGCAGCACAAGGCGAGTAGATTAGAGCCGGGTAGGGTTGAGTAGAGTAGAGTAGGGCTAATGGAAAAGGGTCATTACATTTCAGTTTAATCAAAAACATTTTTATTTTTAATGCCATCATAGCAGATCTTTGTCAGCATTTCTTCATGCTCATATTTTTGATATTCCTACTGGCTGCTGGGCCACACGGAGGGAGTAAGAGGGCCGCAAATGGCCCTCTGGCTGCCAGTTGCCCACCCCTGCTTTAATCACAAGAGCTATTTATTTTGAATGCTATGATGCCAGGCCTTTTCTAGACACTTTCCCCTTTGAAATTGAACAAATAAAATGAAACACACATTACTCATTAAGGAGGGGTTTATTTAAAAAATGACCTTCATGAGATCAGTTTTAGCTCCACATGAATACTCTGAGGCAGGTCGCACTGTTGTTAATAAACTGAACTAATATCTAACCCAGCAGCAGCGCCTGTTGGATGTAAGCAGGGTCCTGTGTGTGATCAGGGTCCTGTGTGTGATCAGAGGCGGTGTGGGGCAGGAGGAGGGGGTCCTGCTCTCTCGCAGTGCTCTGGTCGCTGTACTGTTCACTGTGACGATAAGCAGGCAGCATTGGACTGAGGATGCTCTGTAGTGTGGTGCGCACTCTCCTGTCTCCAGCTCTCTCCTCCATCACCACCATGGACGAAGAGCGTAATTAACGCGCAGCCTGGATGTGTCCGTCCTGCCGCCGGAGCTCATGATCGCTTCACCGCCGTCGTTTGACACCGGACCTCCGTTATTCGCCGTGGGAAACTCTGGAGCGGAAAGGAGACCGCGGCTAAATCCTAAAGTCTTCGGATAAAAGGTAACACAACAGTGCTCGGCTCCAGAAGTTAGCCTGTTTTAGTTAGCATAGCTGCGTTCATGCAGGCAGTGCTGCTGCTCCTTCATCACTGCGCGAGGACAGCACATATTAACAGCGGACACTGTTTGTCTCGACGCTGACATGTTTTATGGAGGGGGCTTATGCTTTACCTCACGTTAAAACACATCTAAAGGAAAGCCTGCCCTGCCTGGTTGATGTAAACTGAGGTGGGCTCCGGTCATGTGGACTGTCCTCTGTATTAGCCCGAGTTTAAGAGCATCATGATTTGAGATTTGTTGCAATAACGATGCCAGCTGTTTCTGACGACCATCTGACGTCCCTGCGCTGCTCAGTTTCCACTATGAGCGCCCGGAGTCAGCCTGTCATTTCACATCATTTTTGGGGCAGATTTCATCCACATCCTGCCTCGGTGTAGTGTCCAAGGGGAAACGAGAGGACGGCTTCACGGTGGCTATTTTGTCTCATGGAAATGACAGTATACACTCAATGACGGCTGCTCGGTCGACGTTTTTGACGCAGCAGTGACATTTATTCCAAAATAAGCGCATTAAATACGCATTTTTTTACCCTCACTCTGAGCTCGCACTAGCTTCGGCTCCACGAAGGCAGCATCCAAGCACAAAGGAGATGTGAGGCTGAATTCACCTCTTAGACATCCTGGCTGACAATCAGCAACATCCACGGAGCAAATAGACTTTACATGCTGGATGTAGAATAATTCATCATCGCTGCAATGTGACCTTTTGTGTGTTTTTTCCTCTGTGGGGCCTGCTCGCAGTTCAAGGACTTACACAACTGACGTGACCAAGTGATGTCTGACAGAGGCAGCTCTGAATTTTACAGCTTATTTTGTGTGTTGGTAACAGGCTGTATGTGTGTTAGAGCTAAAGCTGCATGTCGCCCGTCCTCATGTTTTGCTCCCTGAATACATTAAGGGTCACTGATTTTTGGGGATTGTTGGTTGAATTTGAACACATGATAGCAGTATTAGAGCCAGGCTAAGCTGCCATATTTTGTGTCCCTTTTTTCCTGCTGCTGAATTTACACCAGGATCTACCTCATATTAAACAGTTTATGTTAAAGCAGGATGCACAATAATATTGGTATCTACCAGCAGATAATAGCTTGAAAAGGAGGAGTGGAAGGCAATATATATCATTGAAGGGGTGGAAAGAGTGCAAGTATATTGTGCTCAAATAAAAGTAGAGTTACTTTCATCATTACATGTCCTCCGAGAGCAATAACCTCCATGAAGGCATTACCAACATTGTCAAGTGAGCTATTATCATAAAAAGGTAGAAATGCCCTTTAGAAAATCCCAGATCCATGTCTGTTTCAGATCATTACCAAAGTCTATTCACTTATCTCTTATGCTGTGATCAGCATTCTCTGAAAATGTGAAAACCTGCCCTATCACAACAGATCATTTAATAATTTCCAAAATTTCACATCCATTTTAGGATCACAGCTAAAATCAAATCAAATTTTCCTTGTGCCATGACCAGTATTCCCTGAAAAATCATCAAATCTGTTCGAGGTAACTAACAAACCAACAAACTAAAGATACAGGAAAATGATCTGTTTGATAAAGCTAATGCCGATATGATAAAATGGAATGCACAATGTCATTGGCATGAGATTAGTATCTGCCAGCAGAAAACTTGAAAAGCAGAGAGTAGAAATATGTTATACTCAAGTAAAAGTTCAGGTTTGATAAATATTTTACTAAAACACAATCAAAAGCAACAATTAATCAAATAAGTCAAGGTAAAGTAAAAAGTAATTGTTAGTAATTTTCTTAAAGCATTAAATAATTTGAAAATATTTTCTGTTTTGTTCAAAGGGAAACAGCTTGAGTCTGATAAACAGTTATTTATGTTAGCATATGATGTTATTGTGTATAATAACATCAGACTCAAATACTAGATTTACAAATTTCCTGCCAAATCAGTCAATCAGTCTTCATTTCTTCAGGTTTAGAACTAATATTCTGAAATTCATATTTTAGTCACATTGAAGTCATTTTTTTTGCTGTCCTATGGTTTGGTTTTGGCTTCAGGTAAAGGCTCAAAAGTTGCAGTCAATAAAAAACTTTGACAGTTGGCCATTGCCTTTAGTCAAACATAATTTCTTTATTGATCCTTACTTTATTTGGCCAAACTTTAAAGATAATGTAATCGTTTAGGTTAATGCTTCTTCAGTACATGCACAGGGTGTCTGAGGACTTTTATAAAAGGTTTAAAGTTGATAAATTAATTAAGCATAAATTGAGGCCATAAAGTAAAAGAAAATAATTAATGCAGCACTTTAAGGCGTCAAATTTGATTGACCATTTCAATGTTTAAATCAACCAAAAGAGGTTTTCAGACACGTCTTTATCTGTTTCGTCCTCCTCTTTTTAACTTTTTAATAAGAAACAGTCATGAGTAATCAGAATAATCCTCAAAACCACTAGTGATTTCTTTAACATATTTTCAGATTTTCAAGTGTTTATTGCTGTATTTCTTGGTCAGTTACTCATTTTTTTTGCATTGAATTGATGGCTCAGTCATTTTCTCTTGCATTTCCATTCAAAGTTAATTCTCCTAAAATAATTAGGACTTATCACAAAGAATATTCAGCAGTTTATGATTTTTAAACCTGTTCAAAACACCCTGCATAAATGTTCCAGCACCAGCATTGGGATCTCTAAATTTACAAAGAAGGTCTTGATAGAGAGGTTAGTTTTTTATTGATGTCAATTCCCTGATTGACTTGTCTTTCCTACAAGTCTTTGTTGACTACTTTTCTGGCATTTGGTAAAAAGATTTAACAGTTTATGTCACAATGCACTTGTTCATCTCTTTCACATTGCTAGTCAAACTAACTTTGTCCTTAAAACATTTTAATGTCAGGGATTTTGAATGTCTGAAAGTTCAACATTAATATTCTAGTCTGGCTTGACTGGTTGATAAAAAGTAATCTAAAATTTTGTCATGGTTAATAGTACAATAGCCAAATATATATATATTTATATATTTTGCCAAATGTTGTAATGATGTTCTTTCTAAATCATTCAATATTTTATTATCCAGCCAACACATCAGCTGTACATACTGCAGTAATGTACAGATGCCTGTACCCTGATGTTTCACTGTAAGATGAGGCATTAAGTTTGTTGCTAAAAATAAACCAGTTGCAGACCTCAGCTGAGGTTTTCAGCATTTACACTGGGTTTTAAGAGCTGAAGTTACAGTTGTGGATGACAGGTAATTTTTTGTTTTGCTCTTTTGAGGAATTTGTTCATTGATATTTCAAACACATTTTTTTTCTGAAAAACAGCCTGCAAAACATGTTGATTAGAAAAATTAATTTCAATTTCAAAGTATGAGCTCAGTAAACAGAAGCACATTTTTACTCTGTGCTCTAAAAAGCTCTGTTTGCCAGCAGGTTGTTGCTGTTTTTAACTCTCATAAAAGCAGATGAGGCTTGGCTTTACTGTCAAAACCATTCTGCATAAAATTTACATGTTATCCGAAGCAACTTCTTTCAGTATTTTATTGCTCAGTGTCAGTATGTGAGAGGAATGATTACTAATTTATTTAAGAATCAAATAGACGATTGCAAAATAAGACAAGGTAAAAGCCAGTTAGATATACTTGGTGCTCTTTAAGCAAAATAAGCATTGTATATATTGGTATTGATTGATTTTGGCGTTTTAACATTTACAGTCAGAACATAGGCTTATAAATTTTACCCCAATATTTGCTTTGAACACCATTATGAGTCACGTGAAACCCTTATTTATTTATTTATGTGGATTTAATGTGAGGAAAAACAGCAAGCCGACACATGTTTTCAGGATCAACAACCCAACACCTTAAGCACTGTTTAGCATTAAAAATACTTCTGCAAGTTTTTGTAAGTTCAAGTCTGTCTCCTTATTTTGCTAGGCATCCAAAACATAGTTGAGGGAACTTATAAGGAAATATTTAAAGGAGACATATCATGCTGATGCATGATTTAATACTTACATATCATAGAATAAATTTGAAAACAAGACCTTACACCCCCTTAATTTTCAAAAAATGAGATATTGTATTTTTTCTGATATCCTAGAACGAGATTTGATGCCTCTGAAAATAGGTCATTGCGAGATGTCCGCAAGATTTCAAACGTTGTGACGACATGAGGTACCTTTCTTTTTATTGGAGTAATCTGATAAAACACTTCCTCCTCTGTGATGTCCGTTAGCCACAAAACCGTCACCGAGGAACACATCCAGCAGCAGGGGTATATAGGTCCCTAGCTCACACTCACTCATTACCAGCTCTGGCCTGTAGGGGGACTCAATACGCGGTCGCTGCATTGAGCCTACTGGAAAATACAGTAGAAGAAGAAGGACAGGCTGGCTCTACCCTGGATAGACCTGACCAATCGGAGCACAAAGGGCTGAGACGTTGCGGGGTAACTTTAGGTCAGCCTTGAGACAGAGTGTTTCAACGTGGGCTTCATAATGGCCTAAAACGAGGATATTGAGAACGCTATTGTGGGACAATGAAGGAACTAAATGACTTGTACTGAGGGCAGAAATGCTTTACAGGCATCCTAGTCTGGCATAGTGAAAAGGAGAAACAAGCATGATATGTCCTCTTTAAGCAAAAAAAGATAGATATTGATTCCTTTAGCAATGGTGTCAATTCTCAACTGGAATTGGTTACCATCCCATATTATGGCAGAGCAGCTGATACTGTCATCCCAACTGTAATACCTTGAAATCTGTCTTATAGAATATGTGTTGTTAAACCCATGTGGGCATGTACTGAATTTTATTTAAAAAAATGTACAGAAAACATAACAACCGTACCAGAACTCTAATTTTTGATAGTAAAAACTGTACTTACACAGTTTCTTCTCATTTCTCTAAATTCTCAGGGGCAAATTATGCCAGCAGCACCAGCGTCCTTCCCCCTGGTGACGTGCCAGCTCATTGGTCAGACTCCTCTGCCCTCCTCTAGCCTCCCTGTCTACCCTGGCAGATCCATGCTGCTGGATGCTCCTCACAGAGCCACGCCCACACCATGAGCGCCAACGGGCCTGCCCCAGACCCAGCCCCTGCTGCGGCCTCAGAGGCCCCTCCCGCCTCGACCCCTGCCCCTGCCGCGGCCCCCGCTGCGGCCCCTGCCCCGGCCCCACCTCCGGCTCCTGCAGCGCCACCCGCTCCTCCTGCACCGCCTGCCCAAACGTCCTCCACCATCCCGGTAGGTGCGTTGGCACAGAAGAAGCGGGCGCAGTATGCCAAAAGCAAGAAGCAGGGCAGCAACGCCAACAGCAGGCCAGCCAGGGCTCTGTTCTGCCTCAACCTCAACAACCCCATACGCAGGGCCTGCATCAGCCTGGTGGAGTGGAAGTATCCTTTACTGTGGCCTCATGTGGGAGTGAGTGCAGTTTGACTGAGGTGTTTTTCTATACCTGTTAGGCATTCAGCTGAGAGTTTTTTAAGACACTGTTTCAGTAATCAATCACTTAAGATGTGTATTGAGCAAAAAAATGTAGTTTTTTAATACATTGGGACAGTTTTTAAATGTTGTTTATGCCTCTAGTTTGAATTATTTATACCTATTATTAAATATCTTTATTTTTTATTGTTTGACAATTAGAGCATTTTGCAGAGCATATCCTGTGACAAACTGTGTAATTGTTTATTAACTTTTTAAAATTCCTATGGAATTATTTTAGCTATAAAGCAAACTAAATGAATCTGACACTGGTAAATCTGTATGTGCTATAGATGTGAACAAACCACTAGCATGCAGGTTATGACCCTGTATACGTATTTCTGTGCCTGAAGTTTTTGTACATATAGATAGATATAGCAAAGATTCCTAATGCCTAATGTTGCAGCAACCCCCATTCATTTGTCTTGGGGAGATAAGAGTAAACACAATTAAAGAAGGGAGCATGCTGAGCCAGTTGGGGAGCACAACTCGAAGTGTACATGTTGGTCTGTGTATATATAAATAAGGTGCTTAAACTTGCACAAATATCACAACGATGGAGCTCAATTGTGGGGCAGACAGGGCGGTGAATGAGTGATACATTAGACTTTTTTTTAAAAATGGTATGATGTGATCCTTGATATGTTACATAATAAAAGGACAATCTGCAGAGAGAGTGAAACAACACATATAATGTCCAGAGAGGGCTGACATGAATTTCAACTGAGAGTTTGCTCAGGAAAGGTTCTAGATCATGTCATTTAAAAAGTGTTGGTAAAGTCACAGTTCCCCAGTGATAGACCTGAGTCCACACCCTGCCCTCGAATCACCTTCAGCGACACGTCCCCACTGCCTTACAACTGAGCTGTTACAAGTAAATGTGTTAGTGGTAGATTTTCAGCCATCCTCTGGTAAACTTGGGATTGCCTCAGGTGTAAAGCTGATATTTGAATCTGAGCCAGTAAGCACCAAAGGACATGGGTTCAGGCAGCCAGGGACTTTTGAAAATCCAATGGCCATGAGCTTCAGATCATGTATTATTCTTATTCAGGCCAAGGATGTGGTGTATGATTGGTAAATGTAGAAAAGGTTTTGAGAAGTAGATACTGTAAATTGAAAATGGATAAAAAATAGCGCAGTCTCCTGAGACCTATTTTAAAATGATGTCAAACTGAAATACAGAAAATTCTTCTCACAAAAGATTAAGTGAGAGTCACTGCATCCAAAAATACTTGTGGAGTATTAGACTCTGTGGCCGTTGGGAGGCTTTTTTGCTAAAGCAGATGCTGTCACCACAAAAGCCATCAGATGTTAAAAAGGAGACTGCCTCACGTGAGTCTGACAGATATATTTCATAATCCACCTTTGTGTGTTTGCCCAAAAACATCAACAGGGATTTACTACCCGTACTCTTTGTGAGATGCAGCTGTGGCCTTATCAGGGGTCACGTATTGCTCTGTTTGAACTGCTGGATACAGCTACGGTAAAGCACTGCTGCATGTTTATTTCTCTGCCCTGCCAGTTAAAGTGAAAACAAACTATCAGGTCCATGCCTCCCTCGCCATGTCTGCATGTTGGCCCACTGTCTGACACATTATAATGAGCACAATTTATCATTAGGATGTATTTTTACATTTTACACAATAATCTGCTTTAGACAGCACAAACTGATTACAATCTGATAGCCAAAAATCAAAGGTCAAAGTTGTCTCTCAAGAGGTGACTGCCTTTGCCATCTTTAGAAACACTTGATATTTAATGCCATGCTGCATAGACAAATGCCCTGCAGGTCACCTATGCCCATGTTTCCACCTATGCTTGAAATCACATAATCACAGATGCAGGACCTTGAGAAGTTTGTGTGATTTTGTGTAAAATGAAGCCAAGTTGATAAAACTTCTCTTTGTTTTCCTTAACCTTCTCTTCTCAGGCCATTTGATATCTTTATATTAATTGCTATTTTTGCCAACTGTATGGCCTTAGCTGTCTATATCCCCTTCCCTGAAGATGATTCCAACTCCACAAACCATGACCTGGTGAGTAATGCTTATATGTCTTTAATCATGTTGTGCTTGTGTAAAATGGCTTGCATTCCTCTGCTTAGTTTTAAGGTTCATATCAGTGCTGGAAATCCTTGACAATTAATTTAATCTCGATTGTGCTGGGATTTTAGATTTTATTTCTAATTGTAAGGAAGGCCTGTTGGGGAACTTTTTTATATGGATCAGGTCAGATTGGATGCAAGGTCTTATGTTTCAAAGAAAACTTTGTATTGTTTGCTTATTTTTGTCATCTTTTACTAAACAGCTATTTTAAAACGCATCTTAGTTCTTTACGCCATAAAGCCATCAAATTATATTCAATAAGGAAGTTAAAAAATGAATAAAAATTTGTTTGTATGAATTAATAATTTAAGACAGCTCTAAGATGCTGGAAAAAAGATCCTTGGAAAGTGCTTGGAAGTGCTTGAGTACCACAGAAAAGCTGTAATCCTGAAGTTGTCATTTGGATTCTTAGTGTTTGCGTTCTTTCAATGCCCTCTACCTGGCTTGAGGCGTATATCTTATGGCACGTCCCTCAGTTTGGTGTGGCAACAGTTAAAGGATGAGACAGAAATACCCAAATGAGCAAATGAGTGATTTCAACCTTCTTGAGATGTTACTTTCCATTTCAGTTGGCAAGGCTGTGTCTAAGCTGTGATTGGCTATTTCCTCTGTCAGAGGTGGTTTTTCTTTCAAATTTAGCACGGCCAAAATTTTATTTTCTTATTGTTTGATATAAAAAGAAAAGGGTCATATGTGGCGAGATATCCTTGTCAGAATCTTTTGACAAGTCTGTTTTTTGCATTTACTCCTGGTGTTTTGTGCTCAGACTGAAGTGCGTCAAGTCTCACATTCCACTAACTGGTCAAGCACACAGCCAATGCAGAGAGCACTCCTCTTGTGGCCAATGGCAGGACAAACTTGACTGGAATACAGCTGTTGCCTGCTATGGTTGTCAACACTCACCATGAATGCCTCTTTCTTTCACCCTGATGTAAAGTAAGGATACTGCCACTTGTTTGGGTTTCTCAGTTTAGTTGAAGCAGACTCTCAGACATTTTAATGGACACTGATCTGCACCCTGTGGTATCAAACTCCTTTATATATTACCCTCTGCCATTTTCATCTTTTTGGTGCATGTTAATGTTGCTGTGAAGTACTAAATTCTGCACTCACACTCATGATTAAAACACAGATAATCATGGATTAATGATAAACAATCACAGATTAATCAAACATTTAGAAAAAAATAATAACCCTGATATACATATCTGTTAAAGAAATGGCAATAATGATTTTTGCTGTAATCGAGCAACCCTACAGTTATGTTACAAGCTTATAAGGTCAGGAATACTACAGATCCTTAGTGTCCTCATTGAGTTTAAATTCTGACTCTTGGTGGTATTCTAGGTGACATACAGTATTGATTGGCATTTCAGAATTATCGGTCTGAGAAATTAAGGAATTTAATATAATGAACGACAAGTTACAACAGGCCATTTATGATCTTTACATACAGTTGTGTTATGGACATTCAACTCCTGTGTTTTTAGACAACAGCCTAGAATCTTATCCTTATTTTTTTCCTGAAGTTGCGAAAGAGTATTATCCTTCAAGAGAGGGCCTGAAAAAAAATGAAAACCACTTAATTACTGCTGATATGTCAGTGTTTCCTACTGCCCGATACTGTACCAGTGGAATTGATATGCTCTTTATGGTTGACTTCTCTCTGTTGGTTTATTTTTTTCACATTTCTGTTCTTTTGACCACATTCATTAGCAGTACATTGTATAAAGATGCTCAAAGAAGAAAATGTGTGTGTCTTGGTTGATTTACCGTTAGACGGTTTGTTTTCAGATGAGATGTCATACCTAAATCAGAGCATTTATGGGAATGTCTTGCTAGATGTTTCTCCCAAGCACGTAGAAAATACTGATGTACAAATCTACCAAAAGTAAACAATTGTAATCCAAGTTAACTTAGATGGCTTTAATAAGCCTGGGTAAGTGTTGTTCACCCGCCATGTTTATATAAAAATGGATGGCTAAACTATTTAAGAATATGAAAAACTGTTTGGTCTGTGTTTGTGATGAGGAAAAAAAGAAGGATCAAAAGACTGTCTGTCTCCTGCAGTTTACTCCTTGTTTGCTGAGTATTTATCTGCTCTATTTGTTAAATTGTTTCAAAGTACATAAGCGCATGTGTCATAACTGCATAATCTTCTTTTACTGAGATATCAAACTGAAGATGTAGTCAAAAGATTTAGCAGGTAGAGTTTATGTAGCACATGCTGTGTCTTCAATATATTGCCTTATCATGCAGGTTTGGAGTGTGTGCTGCGCCTACACACAGAAACACTCTGACAACTATCCTCATTGGTGCTTTATCATGTCTTACTTTCCCTCTACAGAGGTTTTATTCAGCTTTCTATTTTTAGATTTTCTCGTCATTGCAGCATTCTGTGCACCTTTTGCATTTATGTCTGTGTGATGAATTATGGGTGATGTAGTAATATAAGCATTGTTCCACAGCCGGGGAGAAGTGTGCTCTCAACATGTGCCTTACACGAGCAGACTGTAACTGTAGTGGTTAATGATTCATGGATAGCTTATGGAGCGTGCCTGTACACAGCATTTGAATGTTTTGGAAAGCTTTGGGATCATGTTAGAGTGAGGTATATCAACCTGCTGTATGATATCAACAAGAGTGTTACTGTGCTGAGCTGGCTGTGCAAGATAATCTACAGCTTTGGTACACAGTGTGTCCGATCTACTTTGGAGAAGTTGGGTGTACTGCTTCTCAGTGTGACCTCCTGGAGGGTGACCTCAGGGTGTTTGTTTGCACAGCGGTGTACCAAGGGAAAGTGGGCCATCAGGAACATTACAGTGTCTGGTACAGTTCATCTTCAGTCTGTCATCAGGGTTGTCTGGGACTTTTAAAGAGTCTAAATGTTCTAAACTGATCGACATTTTGGAAAAAGGAACAAAACTGTAATGTCAGGTAGCTACTGAAACTGTTGATGGCTGTTGTGTTTTGTAATCGTTGTTTGAATCTGTATATTATATCAACGTTGGCCTGTAGCCTACTGTAGACATTTTACCACACTGAATAATTTATGTGCGTATATAAGTTTTGAGAATGTAATCCAACAGAAAAACACCACCATGGCATTTAAGATAAATATCAGACATGCAGATCAGTGCCACTTGTTTATGTGTGATAGACTGACAGCTTGACTGTGAATTGTTTGACAAGTGATTTTTCCATTGAGGTAACCTGAGAGGTGCTGAAAAATATTATCTGAAATAGAAATTTTATTGCATTTATGCAAAAGACTCTGGATTAAAGCAAAATATCCAAGATAAGACTTTTGTTGACCTATTTTCAATACACTCCCTTTCAGTTGTGTAAAATGTTATAAAAACAGCATTAAATGATTTGCAAATCCTTTTCTATGTATATTCAATTGACTATACAATATAAAGGTAAGATATGTAATTATGAATTGGTAGACTGTTTTTTTTTTAAATATTCACTAATTTTGAATTTGATGCGGGCAACATATTTCAGAAAAGCTGGGACAGATGCATGTTTACCACTGTGCTACATCACATTTCAATTTACCAACACTCAGTAAGCATTTGGCAACTGAGGACCGTAATAAGTGTAGATAATTCTTTCCCATTGTTGCTTAGTGAACAACTTCATTGGCTCAACAGTGTGGGGTCTTCATTTTTGAATTTTATGCTTAACAATGGGCAACACATTGTTATTAGGAGATAGATCTGGACTGCAGGCAGGCCAGTGTAGTACCTGCACTCTTTCTTTTGAAGCCACCTGGTGGTAATATGTAATGCATGGTTTGGCGTTGTCTTGCCGAAATACGCAGAAACGTCCCTGAAAAAGATATTGGCTGATGGCAACCCATGTTGCTCCAAAACAGGTATGTTCCTTTTAGCATAAATGACGCCTTCACAAATGTGCAAGTTACCCATGCCACGGGCACTCATGCACCCCTATGCCATCACAGATGCTGGCTTTGGAATATTGCGCTGATTACAATGCGGTTGTTCCTTTTTTCTTTTAAATTTGGAGGACATGACTGCATGATTTCTCAAAAACCTTGAAATGTGGACTCATGAGACCACAGCACACTTTTCCACTTTGCGTCAGGCCGTCTCAGATTAACTCAGACCCAGAGAAGCTGGTGGTGTTTCAGGGTGTTGCTGATAATGGCTTTTGCTTTGCAGGTTTTAACTTAAACTTGTAGACTGTGTCAACTGATAATGGGTTCCTGAGCCCATGAGGTAATATCATCGACAGAATCATGTTGGTTTTTAATTCAGTCCCGCTTGATGGATGGTAGGTCATGAGTATTAAATGTCTATTTTTGGTCTTTCCACTTACATGCACAGATTTCTTTATATTTTTTGACCTTTGATGATATTGGCTGTAGATGATCCCTTAGTTCGTTACAGTTGTGCTTTGGGAAACACTGATCTTAAGCTGTTGGACTATTTGCTCACACAGTTGTTCACTAAGTGCCCAGTACCCAGTCTTTTGTTGCCCCAGTCCAGAACAAATGAAGAGAAAGGAATTGAAAAGGAAATTGTTAAGCAAAATACATATTGATAATCACCTGCCTTAGGACAACAGATGACCTATTGTGCTAATTCTGGCATATTTACAGTGATGTGTATTATGAAACTGTTGATTGATATGTTCAGTTCTGATCAAATAAATAATGAAATGAAATTAAATGAAATTTGATAATGATTTTATAGGTATTTCATCATCACTTTTTAACTGAATTGGTTCTCAATTCCCATCCCTTCACCACATTAACGAACATTACTTTTTTAGAGATTCTAATTCTGATTCCTGATTATTATTCCATCTATTATTAAATGACAAAAATGGCAGAAGGTATAAAAATATCTTTGAAAAATGGTTCTTCATATGAAATTTTTGGCTTTTTGGAGTTGCTTATTTACAAACTGCACTTTATTAATTATTATTCACTATTCATCTTAAGTTGAGTTGACATGTAAATGTCACCAACAACACACAAAGTTTATTTGATGTACACTGCATTGCTGTAGGCAATGAATCACCCATCCAAATCACTGAAATCAGGTGTTTCAATCACTTCCATGGCCACGTGTATAAAATTAAGCACCTAGGCATGCAGATTGCTTCTGCAAACATTTGTCGCTCTTAGGAGCTCAGTGAATTGCAGCCTGGTGTTGTGATTAGAAGTCACCTGTGCAATAAGTCCAGTCGTGAAATGTCCTCATTACTGAGTATTTCACAATCAACTGCTTGTGGTATTATAACAAAGTGGAAGCGATTGGGACAGTGGATCAGTGGATGCTGAGGCACAAAGGGCACAGTGGTTCGCCAAGATTCTGCAAAGTCAATCCCCACAGACCTCCAGACTTCATGTGGCCTTAAGATGAGCTCAAGAACAATGTGTAGAGAGCTTCATGGAATGAGTTTCCATGGCCAAGCCCCTTTGTTCAAGGTAAAGGAACTTCAAGGGAAGGACTAATTGTCCAAAAAATTATTTCCGATAAACTATATTATTGTCAACATTATTTTGAAACATAATTTATTTCATTAATGTAATTATAATATATGTCATAATAAAGTGAGTACACTGTATCAAAAGCAATAAACTTTAATTTCTTTAGAGTACTAAACTGTAATTGAAAGGTCAAGACCTTTAAAAT
Source organism: Scarus forsteni (assembly GCA_036419115.1). Classification (NCBI taxonomy): domain Eukaryota; kingdom Metazoa; phylum Chordata; class Actinopteri; order Labriformes; family Labridae; genus Scarus; species Scarus forsteni. The sequence goes on from JAZDUH010000152.1 coordinate 31,931,782, forward strand.
AAAATAAATGAAACTAACTAAATGATACATTTTTTCTGTTTGGTCGGCAAAGTAACTATAAATCAAACGCCTCAGTAAGCACTGACTGTCGGGACAAAGACTCTGCTGTTCCTACCCTCCTTTGTCGCCACTACTTTCAAACAAATACGACATATAGGCTTGTCGGTGTTCATGGGCCTACACCTTGTTCATTCTTCTTAAAACCAAAATATTCCCTCACTGGGGCTGTGGCAGCCGACTTAGGAACCATCAGTTTCGTGCCTTCATTCATATTAGTGTTCCCCCCCCCCCCAACTCCAGTTCTGTGATTTAAACTTTTCTTTTTTTTTTTTTAAATGTATTTTTTGGGCATTTTGTGCCTTTATTGATAGGAGAGAGACAGTGGATAGGCTTGTGAAGGGGTGAGAGAGTAGGGGAAGACACTCTGCAAACTGGTCACAGGCGGGATTCGAACCTGGACCTGCAGAAGCATGTACATGGGGTGCCTGGTTGCTAACCACTCCGCCAAACCAGCACCCCGATTTAAACTTTTCTGACAGCGAACACTCACTTCAGCTCTCTGTGTGAACGCGCCAGTGTCCCCGCCTAAACCCCCAAAGATTGTATGATTGACAGATACTCACTCCTCTAAATCCGCAATATAACCAATGCATCCAGGTGTTGAGAAAGTTGCATAGAGTGAACCATCTTCTCATACAATCTGTTTGGTAGAGATGAGGAAAAATACAGAAGAGGATTAGGGCCACTGTGAAAGAAAAATCTCCAAAGAAAAAAAGTCAGAATTTTGAGTAAAAACTCAGAATTCTGAGATTAAAGTCAGAAAACTGACTTTTTTTCACAGAATTATGACTTTAATCTCAGAATTCTGAGTATAAAGTCAGAATTCTGAGCTTAAACTCAGAATTCTGACTTTTTTTTCTATGGAGAATTTTTTTTTCTCAGTGGCCCTAATCCTCTTCTGTAGAAAACAAACATGCATGCATGTGTCAGTTTATCAAGGCTGGCAAACCTACCGAGGAGGTTTTATTTGTCACGCAGTTAATTGATTTATTGATTATCGTGACAGGCCTACACACCAGAGCATAAAGCAAGGTCCATAAAGACTTAGGTGAGTGAGTTTGGTGTGTAAGAACTTGACTGGCCTGCACAGAGTCCTGACCTCAACCCGATTGAACGCCTTTGGGATGAATTACAGACTGTGAGTGAGGACTCCTAAAATTCCTAAACCCTGTGGAAATATACTGTACTTAAGAACATTTTGGGTTTTCATGTTAACAAAAACCAAAGTATGTCTTTGATGGAGAAATTTCAAGAGGTTTAATTTTTAACTCTTGAAAATAACCAAAATATCATTGAACAAAATGCCATACACAAACTGAATTCTGCACCTTTAAACCAACCAAAGCTGCGAGTGTGTATGTTTGAGTGACAGACAGGTTGGCATTTTAATTATGCTCTCTGTTTAGCAATACCTAAACAGAGAGCATAAAAAAGGACACCATTGAAACCATGGTGTCCTTTTTGTGACTATGCTTTAATAGACCGGAGATATGTACGCTCTAAATACAGTTTGAGGTCGGATTTATTGGACACACCTACAAGTAAAGAACCTCAATGTAACATTTAATTCACAGCTTACAAGGTGATCCAGGACTGGGCATCATTAATGCAGATTAAAAGCTTAATAAAGAGGATTATTATGGGATGAAAGGATGGGCTATGATAACAATAGAAGATTGTTTATCATTTAGTGGCTTCTTTCCTGTGAAGTCAGGACAAAGCTTAACTTTTCAGAAAACAGTTTCTGCACTATAAACAGTATGTTTTTGCTGATCCTCTATAGATCCTTGTCCAGCTCTACAGATGAGAGAGCGCTTCATTGCTTGCACAGGACTTTGGTTTTAATACTGCAGGCTCAACATTAAATCAGATACCGTTGGGGGTGAATAATGCATTTTTTCCCCCTTTTTCAGCAGAGGCAGAACAATAGATAGTTTGTAGGGCAGGTGCACCAACTTGGCCTTGTTGTTCTACAGAGCTCATGCTGTAGTCACAGGAGGAGCGTTAGCAAGGGGAAAAATAATTGCTGAGCTTTTTCTTTTGCTGTAGTGGCTGTAGTGAAGATTGCTATTTCACACCACTGTGCTCCACAGCCTCACAGGTGAACCAAAAGCTGATGTGAAACCCGAGGAAGGAGGCTGAGGGGCTTGTTGTTTAAAGCAAGGATGAAATTATATCAGCAGCCTGCGAGCGGGTTTTTAGTCAGGCACATGTTGGTGTAACTTTCAACACAAAGAGACACTGACGCCCTGCAGCACAGATGAGTGGACTTCGAGGTTTTCTGGGTGTGCAGACAATTTACAGAGTTTATTATTAGCTGAGATGAATCTCTTTTTGTGCCTGATAGTGAGGGTTGGAGAGAGTGCAAAAATAATACTCACTTACATGAACAGATACTTTGATCTAATTTTACTCATTCACAAATTAAAGTAGCACGATGGATGTATTTAAACAAAACAGGATCCCATTACTTAAAATGTAAACAAAGGAGGGGTTGCATGACCTGAGAAATTTGAAATTTTACTTTTGTGTGATAAAAGTTGAGTTGACTTCAGCGGTGCTCATGGATAAAACTAAGGGACATGCATGCTAAACAAAATGTATATATTGCTGTATGTGAAATGTTTACTATGGTAAGCTGTGTGCAAACAGCAAATTGAGCTACTCATTATCATAGTACTGCTCAGTGACAGTTATTGAAAAGTAATTTTTGAACAGAAGACAAAACATTGACCTGAGCTTAATGGAGGATTGATCTCCGTGAAGTGATATCGAAACAGAAATGTCATCACCTGCTGTTTTCTCTGAGAAGTCCATGTTGGCAATGCTGCCCTATCATGTGATGTAAGATGAGTCAACTACACAGAAAAAGAGTCATCACACAGTAACAAGGTAAACTAGTCAAACAGTCCTGGTAGCCTATGTTTCCCATAAAATAACATATGAAGTACTTCAGACCTCTAAAAGAACAAACGCTGCAGTGAGATGAGTCAGTCCATTATTTGTTTTGCTGTATTTAAACATTTGAACCAGATTTATGTATTTCAACCACATAGTAGCCTTTTGAATGGAGCCCCCCAGTGACATTCAATAAAAAATAATGTGTGGCCACAAGAAAATTCACCTTCAGGGATCTGTCACTTTTCGAGGATACTGTTCATTATTCATGAAAAAAGTGATTATTGTCTGCTTTTGTATTTAAGGGTAGCTTTGTTTTCATCATGGTGGTTGTGATGTCAATAATAATGCTAAGATGGGCTGGAGAAGCTTACATGTATGTGAAGCTGGACATGTCAGTGTTTTTAAAGGATAGGTTTGGTTTCTACAGCTTTCACATTGTTTATAGAATGAAGTGGAACAATATACTCACCCAGAAAGCTTTCCTGATCCAAACAGTGCTTCGGGAGATATTTAGATCCAAAATCGACATTGGACATCTGTATAATGGTAGCACTAATGTATTAATATCTAAAGAACTTGATCAGGAAAGCCTTCTCAGGGTGTCCAGACTTGCTTCTGACTATAAGAAGAAGAATGTGGTAGATAACCGAACTTATCCTCAATACTAAATGAAAAAACCCGAGGATCTCCTAAATACTAAATGAGAGGGCTAAGAATCTAAATCATGTAAGAGGAGGGCTTTTACAAAAGTCTTCTAAAACTATGTCAAACTGTAAACTATCCTCAAATAAATCCAATAAAAACACCAATATCCTATGCGAAAAGAAAGATTTCTTCTTCTTCAGTTCAGAGGTCAGCACAGCCACAAAACCTGTCTGGAGCAACACAGACTATAATGGAGGAGTAGCCCGAGCGGACCATGATGAAATATTGGTGAAACGAATGAGTTTTTGGACGATTAATGCAGTTTTAGGAGTGGCGCCATACATGCCCTATGTGCTACCATTATATGGATGTCCGCCGCTCGATTTTGGATCTAAATATCTCCCGAAGCACTGTTTGGATCAGGAAAGCCTTCTGGGTGAGTATATTGTTCTGCTTCACTCTATAAACAATGTGAAAGCTGTAGAAACCGAACTTATCCTTCAATACTAAATGAAAAAGGGCAGGATCTCTAAATACTTTCAGAGGAGGGCTAAGAGATCAGGATCATGTAAACTATGCTTTTTACTACAGTGTTCTGGCTACTGTCAAACTGTAAACTATCCTCAAATAAATCCACTAAAACACCAATATCCCTGAATATTTGAAAGAAATATTTTTTATTTGGGCTACAAAAAGTCTGACTCAGCTGATCATAATTCATTTAAAAATTATGTCTGCCTAAATGTTCAGACGTTATGTCTCTGCCTCCCATTAATCTTGCCTCTCAGACATCCAAACATTACCGTTTTACTCTTTTCCTCCTTTGTGAACACTCAAGCCTTTTGCTTATGAAAGTTTCCTCTTTTTTCTGCATTATGCCCCTCCATGCCATAAATCCTGGGCTTAACCCTGAATATTCAGGGGTGTGTTATTGTTTCAGCAGCATCCTGTAATAACTCGCATTCATTCATACACAGGGGAATGGTCATAATCATAATGTTTCATAATCTCAATGGGGAGCTGGTGTTAGATGTTTTCTATACCAAAATGTGCACAGGTTTCTATGCCAGATTGAAAAATGACAGCCACAGTGTCTCAGTGCGGCACAGTGTACTCGAAGCAGGACAATGCTGCAAAGTCACTGAGGCCTAAAAAGCATGAGTCTTCCTCCTTGTTAGTGAGGCTTAAATCCAGCAGCTTATTATAAATAGAAAGTAAACTCCTCCCTTGGCAGAGCACAGGAACAAAAAATTAGGGCCCTATTTCCAACAGAGGCTCATGTGAGTAAGTCGATGTCAAAAGCACATGTGTACATGAACCATGCCAGGAACTCATAGTCATTATTCTTGAGTTCTGTCTGTCATTGCTGCTGCTTTGTTTAGTCATTTCCCTGCAATAGTAACAAGTGCCAACACGTGACCATGCTGTCCTGTGTCCGCCTTGTCTTAGGGACAGACAGATAGCCCGCACCCCCCTGCCTTTGCTTTAAGGTCATTTCTGACTTATCTGCGACTGGACACCCCGGGCAGCTCCTGCTGAAGGTAGCTGAGCAAAACAATGACCTTTTCATGGTGAATATGATTCATACGTCTTATCCCTCGTAGGGTAACATGCGGTGAACGGCATACGGTATCATGTAGTGTTTGCCCGTACCACTGTTATTGCATAACTGTGAAGCTGCAGAGCTATTTATTTTTACTGGGGACAAAAGGACACAATCATGTAAAGAGTGAAATGTCCGCACACAAACCAAGGGAGGTCATTCAGACGGCGGCAGGGAAGTTAAAATGAAAGACAGCTTCAAATTTTTATGCTGCTACAAAAAGCCTTTTCCACAAATACGTTTCAGGAGATCCCACAGCCATGGGACTGCCATCTCACTCGCTCTCTCAAATAATTAGAAATGAGGGTCCAAACTGTCTTTAAATTCTGTTAATATTTCAATATTTGACAGAGTCCTGATGAGATGCTACATTCAGATTCATTTCATGCTTCTTTCCTGTGATTACCAACCCTGCCTTTAACATAATAAATGCATAATAATTAAATAAAATCCAATAAAAACTGTAAAAAGTAAAACAGCATGGCATTTTGTAAAGTTCCCAAAGACAACATGTGTTGTGATTTGGTGCTACACAAATAAAGACTGACTGATTGATATTGATTATCAGGGTGTGGGGGAAACATACCTCCTGTGATTTTCATGTTTTTGCTTCTGAACATGAGGAGAAAAGAATGATGAAGAGGCAAAAGAGGATGTAGATGTTAACTGTGAACACCTGGCCCTTCATGTCAAAGATTAAGAAGTGAAACGTTACAGTAATCACACTTACATGCTTGTCATCCCCGAGTTCAGTAATGAAATGTGTTTGTTACTGTCACACCTGAACATGGCTGCCCTCTTTATGGGCATGTTATTCCCTCTAAACTATAAAAGCAACAAAATATGTAAAATACATAGGAAACAAAGTTAGTTTTTTTTTTTACTTGTATTACTGCCAGTGATGGGTCAAGGTCAGGGTTTTGGTGGGTGTTAGAAGATGAAGTCTTGAAACATATGAAAGGAAACTGCCAGATTAATTGCCAAAATTATTTTTCAAACAGGGAAGACATCAGCTCTGATTCAAACTCTTTCTTTGCTTGTTTAGGAGCAGAAAAATAGGCAGAATTAGAAGGCACAGTTACACAAGGGCAAACAAAGAGTCAAAGCAACATCCCAAGACAAGACCGTCGCAAAAAGGAAAGAAACTCAAATGAACCCTCTGTTTGTCAGTACGAGCAGCCGTCAGCATGGTCACTGCTGAGTTCAATATATAACAACAACCTTTACAGTGCCAGACTCATCACAAACAGTTGAAAAATGTCAGATCACAGCCATTGAAGGGTCCAGTTAAACAAACACACTCTTAAGTAATATACCAGGTTGTGAGTCATGTACAGCTGCCGAATTACTAAAAAAGTCATAATTATTTGGAATGATAAAGAAATCACACTTATTGTTTTTGTACTTTTTGCATGATTTTCTAATGATATAATCTATGCTATTGATTTGTCACAACAGTTTAATGAAATGGCAAAAATGTGTAGAAGAGATTTATCATGCACAAGGTTTTTTTCACCTGTAATGGTGTTTTCAGCAAAAAAAATAATACTGCCCATTAACAGAGATCTTTAACAATAAATTGCTAAGATGCAATTTTCCTTCTCGTCCTCCTTACTCCCATTTTCCTTCCCTCCATGTTGGCACTGCTGTCAGGACTCTTGTTTTATATAAGCAGAGAACGGGATGGGCTGATGTGCTTTTGTAAATTTTGCATTTTTGGAGCAGATAAAGGTGGGAACTGCCAAAAACACAGTCAGGAGAATTACCTGAAATGGTGGCTTGCTTAGTGCTATTTTAGCACCACAGCAATAATATCTATATAAATGATAGTGTCTGGACTTTGAAATTATGCCATAACCTGTGCTATAGGTCTGCATAGCCTCAAACCAACACAGAGGGCTGTGTACATTGCCTAAATTGCTGTTCTCACAAATGTCCCCGAAGACTGCTTCCCCTGAGTATTTTTACTCTGCATATTGTGTATAAAGTGTGAAAGATTGGCTGTAGAAGACAAGCTCATTAGTTAGAACTGCTTGCTTTGGTAAATAGATTTCCTTTATGTCTCAAAGTGGCCAAAAAATGATTAAGTTCCTGGTCGTTTGCCTCAACTCACTCAGCAGCCAAATGTTTCATCTCCTCTGATGCCCTCTGTTTTCTTCTTTGAAAAAATTGCAGCATTATCAAATACCTCCTGATGTTTATTAGCTCTGCACTACATATTACATTTTAATTGTCATGGTTTCGTCAGGAAACATGGATGTACTGGAATGGAAATTTCACTGATAGTGAGTTTTGCTGAGTAATACAGATATTACGAAACACGTGTAAATATTTGAGACGGAGTGGGGCATCACATTGTGGTTCTGATACAGAGGTATAAACGAGGCTGTAGAGACAAGGTAAGGGGGTTGGGCACCAAAACAGAACTTGAGTGTATCTCTGCACTTTTGGCATAGAGGCCATGTTTTATGTGTGTGGAGGCCACGTGGGGCTTTAAGCACATAATAGGTATGCTGGCCACCACTCTTCAGGGGTCTTATGGACCTCTCAGGAGACCAGACACACACGTAACATGAAACTCTTGCAGGGTGTCTCTCAAAGCACACACACTTGTTTTCTGTCTCTGCAGTGAACTACACTCATGCTTTGTTCATGAATCATGATTCTTGCTCCCAAAGATTCTGAATTGTATTTTAAAAATCATTCCTTACAAATAATATTTGCCATCCTATTTCGAGTGCCAACAAATGCCCTGCCTGTTTATCTGCACGGGCTTCTATAGTTCACAGTTGTAGCGAGGTGAATGCTGCTACTAGCTTGTTGTACTGCTAAAGTTAGCCCATGTCTTTATGGAACAACAGAGAGTTATCCAGCTTACCCTCCCTCATTACAAGCAAGTATGCGGGTATAGTTTGGATTCTACAGTGTCCCAGATACAACAGAACTTGAAAATACGGATTTGGAAAATTTGAGAACTTATCTTACATGCCATTACCTGGAGTTTAAACAAGCAGCCATTAACAATACTGGCTGTTGACCATTGCATTGTTTTACCTAGCTTCCAATAAACTGTGAAGAGGCAAAAGGAATTACTAAACTATTGCCTGTTTAAGGACTTGTGCCCCTACAGAGTTATAGACTAGTAAATCTTTAGATTAAGAAAACAACCAATAAAGCAATTTCTAAATATAAAAAGCAATTAATTTTATTAACTTGGCGACCGGGATTGCGTAGCTCGCGTCAGTCACGTTGTGTGTCCTTAAAAATAGCTCAATTTGTCACCATCGCATCGCTTGAGTTTGACCACAAATTTATCATATCATCTATCATAAATTTGTATGTACAGTTTTAGCTGACATTGTTCCAAATGTATCCGTTTCACTCATCTACCAAGTGTAAAACACTGCATCCGATGGCCCTACTTCTGCCTCTGTCAGCTGCACCTCGAGTAGGGAGTTCTCTGCTGTCCCGTCCACCTTGACCCCCCTGAGCCATGTTTCAGCTCTTCTCCCTCGGGCTGAATAAGAGTCAAGGAAGGACAGGACTCCAGAGAACTGCCACTTCTGTTGAAAAAGGTGGAACTACTCGCTAACGTACGTTCCCACACATTTTGGATTGTCACTCTAATGTGAGCTGGAATAAAAACAGTTGTTGTGAACAGTCACTGGTGTCGTCTGTGTCTCCAGTACAACGTTAAGTGAGGTAGAGCTAACAGCTTCTTCACCGGCCCTCCTGCTGACCCTCTTCTTCCCACCTCCTTGTTTTATTCCTTCATATACACATACCACTAACCCCTCCATCTTTTCAGGCATACATCCACTGCAGAACAGACACACACACACTCACACAAAGCTAAATGGCTGTCACTGCACAGCCATACGTGATGAGAAGTTTCAAATTTTAAACTTTGGGGACCAAGCAATGCGACTTCAACGTGCATCCCAAGGGACCATGTAGCACGGCCAAGTGGCCCAGGTCACGTCAGTTGCATTGCATGAAGCCAGGGCCGCCCAGCGCTTTGCATGGAACGTGGTGGGCCCAGGCTGCGTCCAGTGTGAATTTACATTTACAGATTATTTTGTCTTCGAAGTCCTAAAACCATTAATCTAAGATTATGGTTAAACTCAAGCAAACAGCTTGTGGTAAATCTTGATATAAGCACCTTTTGTAAGAAAAAGGGTGCCAAAACTGCAATTATCATTAAAATCAGATTTATTAAGCAGCATTACCTCAAGTTTCTGACAGAGATACCATCAGTGTTTACAATCTGCCTGCGTTTTTTAAACATTCAGGAGTTTCTAGTGTTGCTGTCTGTATTTAGTTTTAATTTATTTCACGCTGATAGTTTTGTGGGGGATTGAATGGCGTGTGTTTCCGTATATAGAGCACTGCAGAGGTTCATGTGCCAGTGTTTTGGCTGAGTGTGTAAAGATGGGTGTAAATGTGTACATCTGTGACGAAAATAGCAGTTGGCTGTGTTTATGTGTGTGCATGTGTGGGGTGTGTGTGTTTAATGGCTGGCACAGGCAGCAGTGTCTGAACTGCGGACTCCTGTAGAGATGATGGTAGAAGTATGTGTTTAGTCACTTAACGCAACTGCTCATTTGTGCCTCACACTAGCTCTGTCCCTGCTTGTTATCTCTGGATGTGTGTTTCTACACGTGTGTGTGTGTGTCCGTGTGTGTAGAAGTGTAAGAGTGTGCATATGTGTGAGTGCATGTGTATCTGTGTGATTGAGAAGGATTTAGGGAGGAAAGAGTTGTGTTAACTTTGTTATATACTGTGTGGAAGTGCAGCCATGGTAAGCATGAGCACATTTTGCATCACACAGACTTCCTCAAAGGGAGGACATTGTACTTTTTTCCATGCTTTTCAATCAATATTTTACCAATTCAGTCTCCTGTAGTATAATGTGTGGTAAGGAAACACTTTCTGTTGTTGCAGCTGCTCCATGCTCTGGTCTTTTTTTAAGAATATGTCATGCAATAGCACTTTTCAGTAAACATAGCTGTACAATCTTATAAATCTGATGCATTCGTTAAACTCACATAAAATGTTAAAGCTTCAGATCATGTGTTGTAACCTCTGTATGCATGCAAAATAACATTTGCCAATTCAATCTGTTTTTGGTCCAAAGAAAAAGCCAAACAAAATTAAACAGGAGGAAATGTCCACTAACAGCCACCAGAAAACATTTGATTACAAAGAGGTACTTGTAGTATTTGGTAAATATTGTAAATACTATAAAATCTAAATATGTTCAGTGAGTTAATATGTTAAATTGTACAAGATGTATCGTCTCCTCCATGTTGGTAGTGCATCGTTTGCTCTCGGTACAAGTGAACGCAGACTTACACAGGGAAAAGCATTAAAATAAACAACATGAGTAAAATTATTATGATTAGAGGGTCAAAATGTCAGTTTCGATTATTTTTCAGTTAATTGCTCAATGCTGCATGTGTTGTGAGTGACTGAGTGGCGCAGAAATTATGAACATAATCATCTCTAATCACCTTCAGAATACAATCATACAAACAGGATTGAAACAGCCATGAGAACCAACTAGATCAGGTCACACTTAAAGGAAATTCACTCAAATAAGAAGAAACTGAGTGAGATTAGTTTTAGTAAATTAGGAGTTAAACTCCATACTAGCCTTATTTTCATGCCTGTTGAGTAAATTAATGCCTCAGAAATCATGTAAGTTGTACTGGTTGGTAAAGATTTCCATGATATCCAAAGCATGTAAGCCAACTTTTAGCTCCTATGATGTAACAAGAGTTAGTGTGTGTTCATTTATGTGTGTGTGTGTGAATACCTAGGCCTGTGAATATGAGGGAAAGCGAATACGACAGAGTTAGAGACCTGAAATTAACACGCGGGGCACGATAACTGAGGATGACACCAAATTAAATCAGGAGAGTTCACTGAACTAAGAGGACAGGTCTTAAACTCCGTCAGAGCGCTGCAGACACCTGCATGCTTCTGATACTCTCATATGAATGTAAGCTCCCATCCATGTCAACCATCCTTGCTGTGTTTGCCAGATCTGAAGTACTTTCTTTGAAAATGGTCTGACCTTATCAAGAGCTTTTTTAGTACCTTTAGAGATAAAAGATTAGAGAAGAGGAGAAGCACAAAAAACAGAAAAACTTTGCTAATTTGATGGCTTTTTGCTTGGAGTTTAAGAGTCTTCTGACTCTCAGTGAAGCCTCTGGTTTGGTTTCCATGACAGCTACATGTCATGTGTGCCTCCTTACAAGGACGCACATCTGCAAACACTACAGCTCTGCAGAGCTGAAGTGCTCACATTTGCAGGTGCACAGATCTCAAACCATGTATAACCAAAAAAAAAACAAAAGCAGAGAAGACAAAATGAATTTAAAGTAGGGATGAACAATATTGTCAGAGCTATATCTGGATTGCAAATTACTTAATAGTTGATTCTTGGTATTAGCAAATATAAACATTTTTGCCAGTACTATCAGACAATATTTTAAACATACAAACTGGCCATATAGATAAATTGTATAATGGCTGTATTATTGGCAGATTATACAGCTGTACATACCTTGATGTTTTATCTCATCATCACTGTCCTCTATATAATTAAATTGTGTCATTTATTAAATAAAAATAGATCTTTTTTGCTTCACATCTGCTTTCTACACAAAAAGACCATCACTGTTCAAGTAAAAGGTATTAAAAAAAGAAGGCTTCATGTTTTCGATGAATGTGATTTTGATGCATAAAAAAATCTGTTAATAGATTATTTATTGCTTTTTTTTATACTTTTCTTTTTTTAAGAAAAAGCCTAAATGAAATTTAATTCTTTCTCCATGTGAGGTGTTCAGGCATTTAGTTTGCAAATTAGCCTCACTCATGTTGTTATACAGGGCTACTCGTAGCTTTGACTCAGTGAAAAGCTGCCCGCTGTGTTTGACATTTTCACACTTAACATGTTTGGAGCTCTGGTTCACCTTTCTGGACAGTTTGGTCTGCATGAAAAACAAGGGGGCAGCACTGTGGCGCAGCAGGTAGCACAGGTGCCTCACAGCAAGAAGGTCACCGGTTTGATTCCCAGGTCGGGCAGCACCGTTCTGTGTGGAGTTTGTTACTCCCGTGTATGCGTGGGTTCCTCCCACGGACCAAAACCAGGCTCATTAGATTGATTCGTGACTCTGATAGCCCTGAGGTATGAGTGTGAGCATGAATGGTTGTCTGTCTCTTGATGTGGCCCTGCGGTCGACTGGCGATTGGTTCAGGGTGTACCCTGCCTTCATGTCCAATGACAGCTGGGATAGGCTCCAGCCCCCCACGAACCCCAAAAGGATAAGGTGTATAGAAAATTAATGAATTAATAAAAACAAGGGTCTTGGTTTGCTTTAAAACAAACCAGACTATGGCAGTGGATATGAAAATGATCCAAACCAATGAAGGACCAAGAAGAGAATCTCCAAGCAATACATTGTAGTTTGTCGTAGATACAATATCAACAAACTAAAGTAGCACGATAGGCGATATCAAGCAGAGTCAGGCTTGGGACTTCCAAATGTAGCCTAAATTGGAACTAGAGCTGAAACGATTCCTCGAATAATCGAGATTATTCGATTACAAAATATCCTCGAGGCAAATTGTGTGCCTTGAAGCCTCGTTTAATATAAAATTATACATATAGAATATATATCTGGACTACTATACAGTGCACGGTGTTTGACACGGACGATCATTTCTGTGGCACAACGCGCCTGCTACCTCCTCTGCTGCACGGCTTGTAAAATCATGAAGGAAGAGAAAAGAGAGAAGAAATGGCAGAGAGTGTCCCAAATGTGTGGTCACAACAAGAAGGGACGAAAAGAAAACACAGTGCAGTGTGTCTGATGTCAAACGGAGTTAGCTTAGCATGTAGCTAAGCATGATAGCATGTCATCACTGCTGCAGCACGTCAACAGTAAACATCCAGTCTGTGCATCAGAGCGACACAACAGGATGACACAGGCTGGTTCAGAACGTAAATCAATGCGGAGGCTTCTTGCCCAGAATCCTGTGTATTTTGTTCACATACTTTTCACATCCAATAACTTTACATTTAATTTGATTGCAGAGAGTAGAACAGGAAACACTGGCAGTGAGTAGAGGAAGCAGGTGTAGGGAATGCTTTCATATGTTATAGAAATGTACATTAGCTAGTTAAATTATCTTAGTATCTAAGTATGATATTATTTGGTCCTAGAAATAAAGTGAGCAAAATAAGATCATCAATATGGTACAGTAGTAAAGGCAATAATTTAGCAAAAAGAGACAAGCATGAATACAAATAAAATAAAAATAACCAAACTTAAAAAAAAAAAAATACTGAAAAAAGCAAGATGAAGAATGTTCAGAATGTTCAAAATAAGAAAAATAAGTTGTTAATTTAAGTGACCTGGCTTTTCTGTTTTGTTTGTTGCTAATAATAATAATGTGTAGTGATTCAATGCAAAAAAAAAATAGCAGTGAACGCAATGTAACTGTTATACGATTACTTGATTAATCGACAAAAAATTTTAATAGAGTAATCGGTTACAAAAAGAATCGATAGCTGCAGCCCTAATTGGAACACTATAAAAATGACACAAGTTAATAAAGTTTATCCAAAAACCTGTCACTCTACTTGTCCCCCTCAGCATGTTGTCTGCTTCTCCGTGTGTCTGAATGTTAAGAGTTTCAGCATGTGACAAAAGTGGAAGTACATTTGGAATTGAACCAACTAAAGATCCAAATACAAGTATTGATGTATAGCTGAGGTTTTGACTGATATATGTTAAAAGACACCATGTGTACCTGGTCCTCTTGAATAAAGGAAATACTTTGCAGGAGAAAACTGAGTCCTGTAGTCAGATTGTGTTTCAGCTGTATAGTGTCAATGGTTAGGGTAGATATAAGTACTACATGCTCTGGAGCTTATACAACACACACCATTGTGTCTTCTTTCTTTGTGAAGACATTTACTTGGCAGTGTGGGTATACCTGAGATGACCTGTGCTTGAAGTGTTTTCCTTGGCAGAGTGACAGCCACATCCTCACACAACTCCCAGTCGCCCCCACGGTACCTCTCTCACTCACAAATAACTTACACACAAGACACATTTTTATGCTAAATATATATAACACATGGGCTCAGCTGAATGAAGCGATACAGTATAAGACATAAGGACAGATGTTTGAATTGTTGCATACTGTACATAATGGAATAGAAATAAAATGCATTCAAGGGGAAAAAGCATGTTTTGTCATTACATGTTAGCTGTTGGTTCAACAGTAGAATGAATACAGAGATGTGAGTGAATGAAGCGTAAATATACCGTGATAACATTTGCCATTGTATGTTAAATTAGTAAGCTTATTAAAAGGTTTGCAAGACAAACACACATACAAAACCCCTTAGAATTTCACCAGGGCCCTGATATGAGTACACACTGAAGCACATGTATTTATTGTGCAGACCTGCAGGAGTGGGCGGTGAGGAAGCACTAAATGCTGGCTGCCCTTACCCCCCTGGCTTGGCTTCATGGCTCTGACTGATCTACACAGACAGGGGAAGAAGAGGGAGTAAGAGAGAGATGGAGAGAGGATGGTAGGAGGAGGTGTAACAGGAGAGGGATGGAAGAAACACTACAGAAAATGTGTGGTTATTCTTTTTTTTTTTTAAATGTATTTTTTTGGCATTTTGTGCCTTTATTGATAGGAAAGAGACAGTGGATAGGCTTGTGAAAGGGGGAGAGAGAGTAGGGAAGACACTCTGCAAACTGGTCACAGACGGGATTCGAACCTGGACCGGCAGAAGCATGTACATGGGGTGCTAACCACTCAGCCAAACCAGCACCCCAATGTGTGGTTATTCTGAACATGATTTAGGAAATGGCCCCTCAGTCCATCCCTGTGTTGATGATTGAATTTGTCTGTGTGGCTATAAGATTGTCCAAATTTTTCAGCAGACGATGCCCCTGTTGTAAAATTCTAACATAGCATCTCAGACAGAGAAAGAATACAGGTTGATCAGAGAGTAGGGGCTGTGAGATGACTTCATGGATTTTGAACATTGGTGCTTGTGAACATACTCGAGCAGTCGTCAAAACTGAATATATGAAGCAGCGTTAAGGCAATATGTCCTCTGTAATGTCTATTGTCAGGTAATAATGGTATTATAAACAGATGAAGCTCTTAAAGAAACACACCTATCTGTTTAATAATACAACAGGATATACAAGATGTTTGATATCTAAAAATTTTAAGGACAGTCCCAAATTCTTTGAATTTCCGCAGTCAAGACGATGTCTGGGGTTTCCAGCAGTTTTTGATAACAGAAAATTAGAAATTCATGGACTCGTTTTTCTAATATTGCCATGAACCTTAAACAGATCTCAATGTTGTTTGAGTTTTAGGAGTTTCTTTTCCAAGTTTTTAGGTTTCTGTTATGATCAACCCTAGTGGCTGTTTGCTCCATGCTGCTGTTTGGTTTGGTCAACTGTGCTTAAAGCTGTTCGGCTTGTTGTTGCTGTGTCTGCTCTGCATGAAAGTGCAGCGGTCACACAGATATGAAACATGCATGATGTCACTGTGACTCATGGAAGTCTACGCTCATCAACACGCTTCAGAGTGACTTTCTTAATACAGGATAAAGAGACACTTCCTTGGTCATGCTGTCACTCACACATGAACAAGAATTTTGCTTAACGTGGTCGTAAGAATTCTTCGTATGTTAGACATGGAGCACTTAGTGGTATTAGGATTATTTAGTACATGAATTTGGCATTTTGTTTGATAATATCTTAACAGGAAAAAATGCTGGTTTCTGCTTCTTAATGATTTGAAGGAATATTTTATTCACAGGGTTTGATGATACTTTTAATACTTAACATTATCCTTTTCTTACTTTTTCTTGACATTTTAATGGTAATAACTTGTAGTTCTAGAAAATGATTTTGTTTCTATATCTTCAACCTGAGGATTCCTGATTATCGTGTCCATGCTCGAACCATTTTGATGCAGTCAAATAGGATCAGGCTGGATTTCAAATACTTTAATGTTAATTATTGCCAATACAATGATAAAAAGGCAGATTTTAGAAAATGTTTTTATATTTTTTAGATTTAATGTGATAAAAAGTGCATGGTCTGCGATATTAATAACATTACAGTACTGTAATATTTGATATATTGCAAGAAGGTGTTACAATAACATCTGTTAAACTGAGGAACTTAAAATCACTTGGATAAGGAAAGTTCTATGGTTGTTGTCTTTACTCAGTGATGTACTGTCATACTTACATACATAGATAGAAACATGGTCATGTTTTCATTGTTTAGATATAATAAAAACAACATTATATAAATGTAAAGAAAGCAAATTATTGAAAAAAAAATTTCAGTCAAGAGATAAAACAAATTATACAGAGGTATTTGACAGACATAATCGACTTGTGAAGACTGGTGAACATATTTATCAATGAAGTATTAATACTTGTGGCTAGAGCAATGCTTATTGTTTAGGACAAAATTATTTTATTGTAACATGCCCTACTTCTTGAAATTTACAGTGTTGTTCTACACAATTTTCTGTCATATCCAGCGTAGACTTTGGTCCATAGTAATGATGTGAAATATTGTCTTCATGACATCTGGATTGACAGATAAGAATTTAAACGTTTAACCATATATGAATGGCAGATATGGACATTTCTGCTGATATTATAGCTTTATATATCATTAATTTCAATGTTGAGTTTTTGCGAGCCTGTTGTTGTATTCAGATAACGACTTTTAATTTAAAGGTATAAGCTACAAAAAAACAAGAACAATGTTCTGTCAACAGGTTGTTACACAGCTATTGGCAGCTCTTGAAAGGGCTAATGCATGAGTCTTGTTTCTATAGTCACTGTTAAAAAAAGCACTTGGCTCAACTTAACCTAGGCTACACTGTGTCATATTTATCTAACAGAGAAGCTTTGCAAGTCCAGGCAGACATTTTTAAATAGATTTCATATTGCAGTTGCCAATAAATTGTTCACAGCTAAAAATGTTGTGTTTCTCCATTAGTGATGTCCGCTTGTATTTACTACATAAAAATGATATACCAACTCTGCACAAATCATGAAAAATTCTTCCTCTTTTGGTCAATTATAACTATGAAATTTCAAACAATGCTTATTATCTAGCACCTACACACCTGTAGGTTCAGCAGAAACAGTGCGATTTGCTCTGCTTTGTGCATGAATGTGGAGCTGAGCCGTCAGAATCTTACATCTCTGCTGCCCGGAGCACCGAGCTCACACTGATCAGAGCAGATCCAGCAGTAACAACAGCTGACTAGGGCCCCTTGTGATATGAATGACCATCTCAAATACCCTTAGCAATGATTGGCCATTTGCTTTGGCAGGCTCTTAATTACGAGCTGTGGTTGAACTTTTTCTTTTTCTGTGTGATTAAACTTTTTCTTAAATCATATTCAGTTATTAAACACTATGTAATATTTAGATCATTCATTTATGCTGTGTTACTGCATCGCCTAGTCAGTGCATCTTTTGGCTTTAGATGTGAGAATTTTGACCACAGCTGATTGGATGTGGGACCACCACTAATTCTGTCCAGTGCATTATTTTATTATAATGACAGCTTTTTTTAATAAATTGGATATCTATACAACGATGCCTTTCATTTTAACTTGGCTGAAAATGCAAAATAGTGGAATGAGAACACTTCAGACTCTGATTAGTTCTGTATTCCCTTTCCTGCTGTCGGAGGAACTTTCAAACTGCTTTTGTTTAGCTAATAAATGATAATGAATCTAGAATGGTGCTGTAATTGCTTCACAGACTGTTTTATTGTGTTTTTATGACTCCTTTACCACATTTTATTGCCATGCTCAATATTTAATTAGGTATTTTCTGCATGTTGTCTGGAGGGAGATTATAAAATCCTCCTGAGCACTCTGCACAGGCCTGCCTGTCTGAATTTTTTTTACGCTGTGGTTTACATGTCTCAGTCGTATGAAGAGTTCATGTTTAAGCTAGCACGGCTCAGTGAGTTAGCTTCCTTTGTCATATGGTGATCTGAGCTGTTAGAGTGTGAAGTGAACTGGAGACATGAACGCCTGGCTCTGTAGCAGAGGAGGGTCTGTGGAGGGAAAAAAAAAAGCATTATCGCGTGTTAGCCTGCCCTGCGTGGGTTTATGATGAGCTCTTAGCATGCATTTTAAAACATAAACATTTGCAGTGCGTGTGTTTGTCAGTGAGTTCATGATGTTGGGCTGTAAACTTCAAAGGAAAGCAGGAAGCGGAGACATTAGCTGCTCATCATATGCACAGTACTGTATGAGTAAAGGAGACATACTACAGCGAGTTCTTTACCACACAAATAAACTTTGATGACTCAGAGATATATTTATGGTCATCCCTAAAGGCCTCTCTCTCTCTCTTGCTCTCCATCTGTCTCTCTCCTTTTTCCTATTCACAGTTAAATATGCAGATCATTGAATAAATTGCTGATTAATTAGAATGGAACGGTTATCATTATCTATTACATTCAACATGCTTTCCAAACCAGGATGTGGCAATTTGCATAAATTTGCCATGCCTCTGAAGGCTTAAACTGTTCTGACAATGCATGATATTCAGGTTTCAGTTTCTCAGCAATTATAACCCAATTAATGCAACAGACCACACTGATAAAGATATTATACTGTATTATATCATCCGTGTATATGTTCCAGTTCTGAAATTTATGGGAGCCAGAAGCAGAAATTTATCTTTGCTTGGTTTTTACTCCATTTCCTGCAGTATAAATGTTTCTGCTGGTTGTCTCTCTCAATTCATTTATAATGTAAGGATGGGACAATACATTCAACACACACTTCCATTTGTGTCTCAGTTTTTGAGTCTTAGCTTTTGCTTCAGTTCATTTTTTTACAGCTCTGGCAATTTGAGCTTTTCTTTTCTTAGTTGCTTAAATTCTCATCACAGGAAGATGTTATTAATGTGAATAAATAAATTACTTTTGATTCTTAAAGTATGTCTTTCTCTAAGGAGAAAGAGCTAATATTGTGATTTTTCAAGTTAGTCCTTTTGTGTGTTTCATGTGTCTTGCCATGCCGGTCTTCCATGCCCAAGACGTCAGGACTCACTTCTTGTATACAGTGTTAGGAGCTGTCAAAAAGGTCTCGCTCCCCTGGACCACACACACATAGACCTACCAGTGTGACATCATCAGCATTCTGTTTTGTCATATATGTATACATATATATATATATATATATATATATATATGTGTGTGTGTATATACTTAAATATATAAATGTACTTTTTCTACACTATTCTAGAGGTGAAACAGGAAACAGTGTAATTGGAAACAGAAGTTTCAGTTTTTGTGATTGAGAACACAAATTGCTGAAAACTTTTTTGACAAGTTCAAAAGATGCAAAAGACTTGGCAATAATTTCCAGCCTCCACAACATGATTTTATCACAACTCAATATTTGTTGGTGTCCGCTGTTAACATCAGGATTATTATTTCATTCAAAGACTGTTCCCTCTCCAGCCAGCTCACAACAAGTGATTGAAATACTGAAATTTCCTGTGGGTAGAAATTAGTTCTCACTAATAGTGTCAATGAGTCTTTTAGCGTTAGTTCTACAGATTTGACCAATTGGTCTCAGACAAAATTCATGAATGATAGTTGACTTTTTTTTTAGAACAAGTGTAAGTATGTGGACTGCTTTGATTTTATGGGTATTTAAGATTTACTGAATTAAAGGGAAGTTCTGCAAGTTTGTAGGTATTCATGAGGTACATGTCTGCACTACGTCAACTTAAGTTACTTTAAACAGCACTCAATATCTGAAAACATAAGCCTCCATAGCTATTAATTATACCATAACTATGATGCAAATCAGTCTTCCTGAAGCCTGAGTCCTCTCAAAAGATCACTTTCAAACATGCAAACTTTAAAGAGGCCCTTTTTGTCCAACATTTAAAACTAAATATATTATATAATATATTGTATATTAACAATACAGTACACTGAGATCAGTTGTAAAAGACATATTACATAACTTCTTAAATGTGTTTTGCTGATGACCTAAATGCTTTTTAATAACACAGATGCAAGCTTGAATTGTTTAGTGTTTGTTCTTTTTGCCCCTAAATGCCTCTAAAATTGTTTACTCTCCTTTTCTTCCACCCGATGAATTGTTGTGTTCTCTCTGCTCCCTGTGGCCCGCGCTCCCTCTGCCATTGAGGCAGCAGCCGTGAGCTTAACTCAACCTTTTACTCCACTAACAAAGAGTCGCATGTCTCTTATTGTGGGCTAAGTGCTTCTCACAATCTGCTGTAAACTGCTTGGAAAACGAGCCCCGCAGCCCAAAGCGCTCCCGCATTTATGGTGTTTAAAGACACCACAGAGCAGCAGATAAAGGACTCCCTCCCTCAGGCCTCGCTTATTATGTTTATCAGGATGTATTATGTGTGTGTCACTCTGAGCTTTGTCAGCTTCAATGAATCTGAAGGGCCATGGGAAGAAGTAAATGACTCTTATTTCCATTTACTAATATGGATGGTAAATGTAGCTAGTTTTAGGTAAATTTTGCTTCACCTTTATTTAGCATTTTTTTAGTGCAGTATTGAAGGAATACATTTTGCCCCACACACACAAAAAAAAGCTGCCAGGACTAATGCGTGGTTATGCCTGTGCCAATATGTTCCAACTCTTTAGGTATCTTTTGAGCTGACCCCTCCATGACCAGACCACGAGGGCGCAGTAGCCCCCATGGTCTGGTCCAACCCACCAGGTTACAGCCAGGATACAGTGAGATGGATCAGGTTCAGGAAAGTGTGCCAGGTGCCCAGGGAAGTTCAGCTGCTGCTCTTGTATCCAGCAGCTGTCTTGTCCTATTCCTGCCCTCTTCAGCAAGTTAGCATTGCACACATGGTGCTGCCAACAATACCCAAAAAAGGGAAATTGTCATAAATCAGTCCAGCTGGCATCTCTGGACAGTGGTCAATGGCCAGGCCTCGTAAGAGTATAGCTAAACCGGGAGGACCAGAGACCTAAAGACTCTGACTTTGGTCTGCATGCTCAGATACTGTGAGCGCTGTATCACCTTGTCTAGTGAACACACTGGTAAATGAAGTGCACCACAGCTTCCAGATTAGATACTAACATCCAAGTCATCCCCAAATGCCTGAATCTTCATTTTAACCAGGAGACCTGCAGTTGAGCCTCATCACTCAGCAATTCAACAGCCCCCACCAGGATACCTACAGTCTCTGGTTCTGATTCTTGAAGACATTTGCCTCTTCTCCAGAAAGCTTTTCCGGATCTGTGTGTGTTTTACCATTGTGCTGAATATATTGTGATGTGAGTTTGATCTCATTTCTCAGCCTCATTCACCAGTGATGCCTAACAGCCCGAGTGCAGAGTTGATATGGCTTCCGTGTAAACAGGGCTTGCTTTGGTCTCATATCTCCGGGGACGTCTCAGGACTGTCCTAGCAGCTGAGTCACCCTGTGATGTGTCAACCTGCAGCACCTCATGCTCAAACATGCACACAGCACCTTTATCTAACTGTGCTCCTGGATCACCCACTGTGCCCCTGATTGACATTGACCTAATGCTTTGATACTTCTGGGTTTTTTTGTCATTATAACAACCTGACAAGAACAAAGTCCTGCATTAGATCAGTGTTTTTAATCTGTGTACCATTTAAATAGCATTTCAGTCTAAATGTGTCCTCCCAGTTTTAACTTCTGTCTAATATAGTCATTCTTCAGAGACTGAAGATCTGGTTACAACCTAAAAGTTTGGCAAGTCATAGAGTATTATGGAGCCCACAACCAAAGGAATTTAATTTTTATGTCTTATACCTCTTGTTGTGGTGATATCTTACCATCCAGTGGTCAGCAGTGTCTCTAAAACATGTTCAAACCCCTGCCCAGTTCACTCTGAACTTTACAAGAGGTGATACAGAAAACTTTAAGTACTAAGAATGATCCTAAAGGGAAAACCAAAACAACACGAGAGAAGAGTCAAGTCAAGACAAGCCCCATAATTGTTTAGTGTTCCCTTACCCTCCGTTTTGAGTGGTGGCCCACCATTCAAACGCAACTTCCCACTGTTCTAAGATAAACACACAGAATACTACATGTATGCAATATATGTAAATAATGTGCCCCCAAGGTCTAAAATCAGCACCTTTCTTTGCCAAAAGATTTAAAAATTAAACTCTGGAATTTCTTATTTCGATAAAAAACATAACCTGACTTGACAACCATGTTTGGTTTGACAAGAACTTTGTATGCCATAAACTTGTGAATGTCAATACAGTATCCATAAAGAAATTAGATACTTAATTCCTGATTTGATACCACAGTAAGAACAGTAAAAAAATAGAAATAAAATGCTAAACAGTCCTTTAAAAAATATGTTTCCTTTTATTTTTTCATTGATAACCTCAAGTGCAATGTAGGTCCAGGAAAAGTGACTGAAACAATGATCACACATTTGTAGTAAATTCTAAGAGTTTATTGTTTTTATCACGTTCTTTACCTTCAATGCTTGTCCATAATATTTTTGACACTTTTCTATTGTTTATTTTTGATTCCTAATGATTATAAAATATTGAGTTAAAAATGATCCAAGTGTTTTTTGATAGTCCTCTTGTATAGTTGGTATACACATGACGACACAGTCCATGCAAGTGAATTAGATTACAGGCACTGGGTGAATAAAAAGCAATGATAGACAACAGCAGTTAGAGGAAAGTAAGCAGTCAAATACTTTTAGATTCAGCTGAACAGTTGCAGGTATTTTGTTCTTTGGATTCATTATTGTTAACCAAGGGCAGTATAGATCCTCACCTGATGTTGTAGAAACATTGGCACCATATAGTCAGGTTTGTAATGAGGATGAAGCAGTGCGGTTACAGCAGTGGTTCAGATATAAACTCCTCTTCTTAACATGTAGTTTTTATGTAGTTTTAGCTTTAAAGAAAAGTCAAGACATTTAATTTCAGCAATTTATCATAAAATTAAAAATCAGTATCTTAAATGCCAAATGCACTGAGAACAACAGATATTTTTTTTATACTTGTAGCCTTTATTAACCCAGAGAACGTGGAGAAGATGCCTGGTTTTGCAATAAACAACTTGAAGAAAAGTTCAGTACATCTATTTCAGTAAAATATATGAATAATAAAAATGATATGGCTTCCATCTAGCAAAGTATTGATGTTATTTTTGTATAATTTGTATTAAATTGAGGTTTAAGAGCAGTTAAAAAGTAAACAGGAGGCAACGTCAGTTGAATGGATGCTAAAGCCATAGATGCAGAGAAAGCCTCAGCACATTGATCTTACTTATAAAACACAATGTCACACAGATACAGAGTTACAGTCAATACATCTGATGGTTTATGCAAATTAATGCTGCATCGCAACCAGAACTTTGTGGGTTCCAAAACTTTTTTAGACATAAAAACAGTATCTGGACTATATTTTCAGCAAGGAAAATCATCTCCTTATTCAGGAGAATTAAAGCATTTCCTTGTGTTTTTCCCACTGGTATTAGTTAACAGACGCTGCTCTCTGCCACTCAGCAGGTTGAGACTGCTAGTCTGGTGCACATATTGTAACATCACAGCATACCCTCCATACACCGCCCATAACAGATATACCCAGGGGAACACTGTTTTTAGTAAGGTAAGATGTTTTAAAAATAATTTCAAGGAGATGAAGTTTGGGAAAATGCTGTTGTCAAGAAGCTCAGATAAATTTCTCAACAGCTTTAAGAAGCTTTATTTCTAACAGGAGACATTACTCTGCAGTTTGTGATTTTCTGTTGGAGAGTATTAGTGTATGTCTCTTCTGTGATGATGATTATTATGTCTGGGTTTAAAAAGCAAATGTGGCGGGGATATATGGAGTGGAGCTTAAAATATACCTCAGTGGCCCACCCAAGTATCATTTTTCTGTGGGAAATCCTGCCTTATAATTGATCACAATTTAGGAATATGAATTGAAATAAAGGTGGCTTTGACTGTTACTTGTTTCTGGACTAGTTTTCACTTGTGCATCTTGAATTATAAACAGAATTGCTGAGTCATATCACTGCTGAGCGATTATTTAATATTCCCATCACACTTGTTTTCGAATCCACATCAGACCCCTGTGCTTCTTTGCTGTGAGAGTACATAAAAACATCTCCTTACTTCTGTTTGAATGCTCATTCATGTAACTTCTGCAAGTCCTATTAAATTTGTTGTCTGTTTCTCCTTTGTGTCTGCAGGAAACAGTCGAGTATGCCTTCCTCATCATTTTCACAATTGAGACCTTTCTGAAGATCATCGCGTACGGTTTGGTGATGCATCAGAACGCGTATGTGCGCAACGGTTGGAACATGCTGGATTTTGTCATTGTCGTCATAGGGTGAGTGCTCAGCTTCTCATCTTCAATGATTTGTTTTGATAGAATGAAACTGTCTGATTGAACTGATTATGTACTCGACGGCTGATCAGGATACGTCACAAAGTCTTGTTTTGGCTGGGCAGATTTTGGATTTGCCTTTTGACGTCACTATAGCACTTGCAGTTTACAGTGTTTCTGATAAAGTTGCTTAAGCCTCTGCTCCGAGTGGGGCCGAGTGCTAATAGAGACCCTCGTACACCCACAGTATGTGACCCAGAAAAGACAGAGAGAATAAATCAGAGCTTTACCACCGCTGGAGTGAGTCACCATCTCTCCATACTTCATCTCTTCTCCAACACTCCCTCCCATATTTTTCTTCATTTCCTCACACTGACTGTCTTTCTTTCCATCTCCCTCTCATTTGGCTTAGCTTTGTCTGTTTTTCTTATACTTCCCCCTTCCATTTTGATCTCTCAAATCATGCACTTCCTGCTTCACCTCCTCCTCCTCCTCCCTGTCCTCGTTCCCATCTCCTGAACGCTCCTATCTTGTTATCTCCATCCTTATCGCAGCTTCTTCTTTTTTTTCCTCCTCTTTTGTCCTTCCTCTCTCTCTCTCTCGCTCCCTCCTAAGTCTTTCTCTCCTCTTGCACACACAGTCCAGTGGGTAGCTGGGTCAGATTTGTGTGTATGCAGCATGCAGGCTTGTTCTGCCATGCAGTCAAATGCAAAGACGGCTGTTGCTGCTCTGAAGAGTGACTGTTGCTGCCCTAACGGCTGAAAGAGCTCATGTCTACAACACAACAGGCTGTATTTGGGTTTTCTGGTGTATTTTTAGGTTATAAGAGGAGCTGTTGGGGTTAAATAGTTGTCCACTTATAGTTTACAGGTGCATGAGGATTCAGCTTAGTAACTAGAGTGGGTTTAATGCATTCTTTAAACTTTAAGAGCAAAAAGTTTTGCAATGACACCAAAGTTACTGACGATTTGTCCTGAAGCCATAAGAAGGTGAACGGTGTTATTTTACTCTTGGACTTTAAACATTGATATCAGTCCATTTATTAAGATCATGAGAAGTTCATAAACAGTCACAAGAACTGCAGTATTGTTATTTTATGTTGATGAAAAAAAGTCCCATCAAGAACTTGACTTGTTATTAACAGAAAACAATAAAATGAAATGTGTGGATTAGTAATGAAAGAGTTCTCAGTGAAATACTTTAATATTTTGCACATCACCATGGTTTAGTACATCCTTGTAAATTGCTGTATTTGTTTTGGTTTTGCATGGTAAATGGCTTTCATGTATTATTATTCTTTATAGATAGGTTCAGCTTTGTTTGTGCCTGTGAGTCAATGTGCTGGAAAATGGAAACTCTTACCCATGACAGGCCTAAGCATCCACCACAGTGAGCTAAATATGGGGCACGCTATCACACTTTACAGTGCTTTATTGGGAGAGGCAACAGTACGAGAAGCACAGTGTTTGCATGCATTTGAAAATACAGGTGTCATATCCATATTTTAGTGTCAGTTTCAGAACTGAAAAATTGTTGTAATTTTTCCTCATGAAATATATATATATATTTGGGATACTTTTTAGATATAAGTGCTGTCTTATGAGAAGTGATTAAAACAATTTTAAAAACATGCTGAAGAGAAAGAGAGTTGCTACAAGACTCAACAAATCGACGTGTTATCTAAACAACGTGTAGCCGATGCTATAAACCAGTTTGACAGCAGCTGTGAGATTTGTTCAGCAGGGGGAATATTAGGATAGTTCTGCTTTTCCTGAAAATCAATAACATTTGAGCTCATCAATATAACTATCAAGTATTGTGGTTCCTTTCATAGCTTTTTATTATAAATCATATTAAACCAGAATGACATTCTACAGTAAAACTTGACTGTTGGCTTGTAAAGTAAAAATAGGAAAACAGATATTTAACTCTTCAGCTTAAACTCTTGTCATGGTTAATGCTTCAGCAAAGATTTCTTCCCATTTGCTCAAAATGGCCTTGATAAGTACATCCAAACCTTTTCTTAAACCTAATATCTATTTAATCAAAGAACAGGATTGAATCTCAAAACGTCAGTCAGAAGATAGACAGAGGTATCAAAATCATCAGG
Organism: Scarus forsteni; assembly: GCA_036419115.1. Taxonomy (NCBI): domain Eukaryota; kingdom Metazoa; phylum Chordata; class Actinopteri; order Labriformes; family Labridae; genus Scarus; species Scarus forsteni. The sequence continues at coordinate 31,958,553 of JAZDUH010000152.1, forward strand.
TAAAAGATTAGTCATGTTAGTATTTTTAGCTTATGATATTTTTAGGAGGTTTTAGAAAGGGACAGAAAAGTTCCCTTAACAGAAATTAAAAAGTTTTTCTGTATTCTGACCTGGCAGAAAAAAACTGCACATAAGCTCAAATGTTATTTTAGAAAAAGAAAATTCTGTTTTTTGTTTACTTTTGCAAGGCATTGGTGAAGATAAGATTCATCGCAATATATTGTAATAATACAAACAGGGCATTTCTTGACAATCTGTCACTTAGATAATCTTTTATTCAATTTATATCATTGAGAACCTACAATTTATGTTGTGTATAATGAATACTAATCATGTATTTATAGAAAGCACAATCCCTGCAAAATAAATAAACTTTCTTTATGTTCCAGTGACAGATGTGTAAGCTTTAAATGTAAATAGGAGGGAAGGACTAAAATGACTGAATGTCTGCTGGCGATTAGCATTTTTTCAATGCAATTTTAATGTGTATTTATTTAATCTACCGAATACATTTGAAAAAAACATTTATGAGGACTTTATTTGAATAAAATCAAATAGGAAAATAGCTTTGTATCCTCAGTAACCAATTGCTATTTCGATGAAGCAGACGTCCCATGGCTACACTATGTAGACATATTCTGGAAGGATGCTGGAGTGGAAAGCACAAGCGAGCTGGCCAGATGTATGGACAGTCGAGACGCCAATGGAAGGCTAATCTGAGGATGACCTATAGAGATTTTCAACTAAAAAGAGACAATTCAACTAAAAATGGCAGTGAATTGGATTCTAAAAAGAACACTCCAGGTTAAGGCTTTCAGGAGCAAACCAAACTAAAAACCTGGTTAAAAAAATAGGTTCATCTTAAACTGTAATCTCACTGTGTAGACACATCCTAAACAAGGAAAGCCAAAACAATAAAACTACACCAATTCTTCTTGACCACATTGTTTTGCTTTTCAAAGTGACTGTAGAGGATGTCAGACTTGTAAACTGAATTTAATGATTTGAAACCACTCTCAGTTTGTCTCAGTATGAAAGTAAACTCGCTGATGATATCCACCTGAGCAAGAAAAGAAGTGATGCATCATATTTGAAGCTGTCTCCTCAGGTGTGCTCAGTAGGGAAGAGTCAATACTGTGTGAAGGTAGTTTCCTTTAAAACATGGCTGGGTGAGCAATGGCATCCCAGTGGCAGGCGGTCAGTTCTCCAGGTGTGACTCAGTGTAACATAAGTCTGAGCAGACGGAGCTTATGGGCCCTCAGACCTCCCCGCATACACCATGGGCAGCTTCAGTCTCTGCTCTGAATCGTCAGCCCTGGTGATTGATGTGTGGGGTTGATTTCCTCTCTTGGCATGGTGAAAATGCTTTACTGACTGTAATTGAGGCTCTTCTGTCCTCACAGTGAGAGTTTGGTCTTCAGAACTCTGACTGTCTTGGTGGCAGCAGGAAAAAATTCTGCTGCTGCTTTTGAAGCATGTGCTGCTACGCTGCGTAACTGCCCCAGGCTTTTTATTGATAAAAGGATCATTACACTATCGTGTCTGGAAACTGATTTACTGTCTACTTATGCTTACTGGCCACTTCATTAGGTACACCTTATTGTACAGGCTTTTCAAGCGTTCGCCTTTAAAGCTGCCTTATTTGTATGTGGAATAAATTCAATGGGAAGCATGAGCCAGCCTCTGAGACTTTTGCCCTTGTTGACATGATGGCATCATGTAGTTGCTGCTGTTTTGTCGCTTGCACATTCATGATGTGGGTCCATTCCTCCATATTACCAACAATGCTCAATTGGATAGAGGTCTGTGACTGTGGAGGCCACCTGAGGTCAATAAACTCATCGTCCGAAACAAGACTCATCAGACTATGCAACTTTCTTTTGGTACCCGTCGTCCAAAATTTAAGAGACTCTGTGTGCTTCGCTAACAGGAGTGGCATCTGGCTTGGTCTCCTCATGCTGCAGCCTATCTGTTTCAAGAATTGTAGTATGTATTGAGATAAATCTTTTGCATACATTGTCTGTAACGAATGGTAATTGAGTTACTGTTGCCTGTCTATCATCATGTACAACTGTGGCCATTTTTCTCTGACCTCTGGCATTAGAGAGCTTCTGCTCACTGGATATTTTCTCTTTTTGGACCATTTAACCCTGGTGATGGTTTTGTGTAGAAAACAGCCGATCAGCAGTCCCTGATACACTCAAACCAGCCTGTTTGGGGCCAACAACACCAACAACCATACCACAGTCAAATTCATTACATTGCTGCCATGCGATTGGCTGATGAGCAATTTTTCAATACCAAGCAATGGAATAGCTGTCCTGAATGAAGAGGCTGGTGAGTGTATATAAGTAATGCAGTGAATTGAATATATGTGTGGTATTTTATGTTAAAACAAACTTTTCTTGCTTATTTAATGGATGATGTTAAATTAAACTTATGAAACATTAATATATACGTCTACTTCTACATGATAATCGGAAGCAACAAAACAAAAATCCTCTGGGTGACATCTGAGTTTTACTGGACGATTTTAAGGCAATTTTGACCTTTTTTTTCAGGGGTACAGTTGTTTTTTAGATGTGTGTCAGTTGTTGTGCAGTGTACTTGGTGATGGGACTCTGGATCACAGTCCAATCAGCTGATCTTAACTGGTTGAATGGATTTCTGACCTGTTTCCTTGTTTTGTTATACAGCTGCACAAACTCACACAGTGAGAACAGAACCATGTGCATATTCTCCTTTATCAGGGCTTTTTTTCCTTTTGGAGAAACATGAATCACATCTACCAGGGATGTCATAGGAAGCTAATCTAAAATACTAGTCGCATTTGGCTATGATTCCTGCGGATGTGTCCATATTTTTTGGTGTATGCCAGTAGTTTTTTTCATTAATACTTGCTAAGAATATACAAAACCTTGATTACATGAATCTGTCAAGTTCATGATAACCAGTGGAAATACTAACACATCTTTACTTCCATTCTTACACATATTGTTTTGTCCCTTGGCTTTGTGGTAGGTTGTCTATGGTGATATTTAAATGGCATGCATCTGTTCTTCACTTGTAAACTCCAGCTTAGCCATTGTCAAAAAAAACCCTGAATATTTGCCACCTATAGCTTTTAACGACAGTGGTATAAAAGGGTTGAGAACCCCTCTGAGGCTGCATAATCATTTCCTCTGTCTGTACAGCAAATGAGCACAGTGGCATGCTTTTTATATTCTAATAAAAGCCCAGCACTGGGGTATGTTCCAAACAGATTTTGATAGTGGCAATATTTAGTTGTTCACATAATCTGCTGTTTAAATGAGAATTCATTGTCATTTGTTTTAATTTGAATATCTGTAACTTCTCAGCACTGATTAATTTGCACACAGAATTGGTTTGGTGAACTTATGAAGCCTTGAACATCATGGACCAGGTATTTCAATCATTAACTCAGGTATTTAATGTGGCCAACTGTGCGTTGTTGTTCTCTTTGACTCTCCCCTGTGTGGGGCAACATGGGGCCCTCAAATCAATTCTCTAATGATCTAAAAATAAATATTGTTCGACATTAGGGCATAGGGGAAGGCTACAACAAGCTACCTTAAAGATTTCAGAAGTCAGCTCCCACTTTAAAGGACATAGTGAGGAAATAAGACCACAGGCACAGATCCTTTAAAATTCAGGGCAAGATAGTTATCTGCCTAAGTTGCAGGACTCTGATGTGAAGGCAGCGACATGATGCTGCGGTGATTTACAGTTTTAAAAAAACGCAGGAGGCGCATCTTTGTCCCTGCCCCTCCGCGCAAGTGCCAGAGAGGGAGGAGAAAAGGCGTGAGAAAAGGCATGAGTGGGTTTAACACAGCCGAGTGTTGTCTTCACCAATCAAATGAACGCCTCTTCTTGCCTTTAAATGCACTGCGGCCGAGGCGCAGCATCTGATTGGTCAGAATGATTCCTGCCACCGCGGAAACAGTGTGCTCGAAAGACCCGGTAGCGGAGACGTTCAGAGCTGCTGTCACTTCAGCAACTGGGAGAACAGGCTGGCCATCAGTGCGCGCATCGGAGGCCACGAAGCGTGTCACCGTGTGGGCCAGCTCCCGGGACAGATGTAATTCCTTTGTCATTAATAGGAGTACAAAATTAAGAGACAGTTACCCAGCAGCTGGCTTATCCAATCATAATGCTTGTGATCCACCTGCACTCCTGGTTTGTTATCGCCAAATAGCAGAGCCTTTAGTGATATACTGTATACTCTCCTGGTGATTCTGCCTCATCGTCCTTGCAATAATGTACTCCATCTTTTTAGATCATGTTTAAAATAAAGACTAAAACAAAAGGAATATGGGAAATCCCAGGTAAATCCTGAGTGACATACATTTATTTTCTCCCTTTTTTCTTCGCCGTATATCTCCCTCTTTTCTTTGAATTTATAAACGTAAAATTCAGCCATTTCTGTGATATTCTGTGTTCAGATTGAATTCCACGTTTAATGTCTAATTCTGTCTGTGATTCAGTAATCACAGATTTTATAGGGCCCTACTGTTAAAACAAGAAGTGGCAGTCGCAGAAAAATATAAAAGAGACAAAACCAAAGGATGGTGAGAACAGTCAAATCCAACCCACAGACTATTTCCAAAGACCTACAACATCTTCTGGCTGCAGATGGTGTCACTGTGCATCGTTCAACCGTTCAGCGCACTTTTCACAAAGAGAAGCTGTACGGGAGAGCGATGCAGAAGATGCCTTTCATGCACGCACTCCTCAAAGAGAGGTATCAAAATTACATTTGGACAAGCCAACTTAATTTTGGAATAGATTGTTGTGGACTAATGAAACAACGACGGAGTTATTTGGTCAAAAAAGGGGTGATTTGCCTGGACAAGGCATTCCTGCTGCTGCCCACAGTAAAATCTGGCAGAGGTTCTGACATGCTGTGGGTGGGAATCTTGTTGAAGCTGAGGGTTGCATCGATTCCATAGATTTTTTGTTGTCGTATGTTATAGTCATCATGTCCATACTTACCTATGCTGTGTCTCATCTGCTTAGGTTTTTTCTACCCATCAAACGTTTGTGTTTGGTAAATGTTTCCAAGGTATTAACAAATAATGTTTCTTTTCATGGACCTAATCTGAGTGTTACATTTAGGCATATTAACAGTCAGTATGTTAATTGATTTTCAGGGAAAAATAAAACAAAAATAAACAATCCTGATTGATGGATCGCTGTGAAAATGACATTATGTTTTGTAAGATAAAGCCCTCTAAGTCAGAACTCTGAAAACATCACCTTCCTCTGCCTATCAACCTTTAATAGTTCTGACTTGTGACTGGTTTGCTTATGTTTTAAAAAGCTCCTAAAATTTCAAAAACAATAAAAATGAGGATGAATTAAGTTTTATGCCCACTCACCATTCAGTCAATCCACTAAAACATGACAGACATTACATTAAAAACAAAATGATGAACAACTTCACTTTATGATACTTTTGTTCTGATGGCGGACTAACAGTTTTTGGTCCTTGTTTTTTCTTTTCTCACAGACTCTTCAGTGTTGTCTTGGAGCTTTTGACCAAAGATGAGAAGCCAGAAATTGACGGAGAAAGTAGCCATCCGTCAATGCACGGCCACGGGGGAAAACCAGGTGGATTTGATGTTAAAGCCCTTCGAGCCTTCCGTGTGCTGCGACCCCTGCGGCTGGTCTCAGGAGTACCCAGTGAGTGCACGTGTTACCTCAATGCATAAAATCCAGGACATATTTTGGTAATATTGTGTAATTGTTTTGGCTTTGTAAGAATCAGTAAATTTAGCTTGAAGAGCTCTTCATAAGAGGGCCAGATTGTCTCTGTGCTTTCCCTGAGGACTGTTTTCAAAAACATCTGTCAACATGGACAGCAGCACCCTGGAGATATGAGCTCTGTGTTAAATGAAAACATAAACAAGTTTAAAGTAAACACCTGATGCGTTTATGAAATTGCATTTTCTTATGTAGTGAAACTTATACATGCAGATTTGCCTCATTTAGAACAAAAGGAAAACATCTGGTACAGGCAGCTTCATTTAGAACAAAAGGAAAACATCTGGTACAGGCAGCTGTGTGATTGTTGTACTCCTCACAAACTGAAAACAGCTGATGTTTTAATCCGTAGTTTTTTTAAGCTGTTCCACCGCTGTGAAGTTGAGCCAATATTGATTTCCTTTCTCTCTCGCTCAGGTTTACAGGTGGTGTTGAACTCCATCATTAAAGCCATGGTCCCTCTTCTTCACATTGCCCTCCTGGTCTTGTTTGTCATTATCATCTATGCTATTATTGGCCTGGAGCTTTTCATCGGGAAAATGCATGCAACTTGCTATCTTCCTGGTTCAGGTAAACCCCATTTTTTTTGTCTCTGTACATAAACACGGGCAATTAAATGTTTAATAGCCTGTGTTTATGAACTCAGTTCATACATATAATTCTGATGACTGTTGGAGTATGTACACATTGATTCCCTGATCCGCCTTATTCTGGGTCTTTTGTAGATGGTTTTCTGAGCTCTTGTCACTTAAAAGCCCCCACCCTCACATGGGCCTAGCCTTTTCAGATTGGTTGACCTGTCTACTCTGGGGTAGTTCGTCAGTTGCACATTTTCTGCATTCAGTCTACAGTCTGTGCTCTGAACTGGCCTTGCTCAAACAGCATCAGAGGGTTTTACCTGCTGTCAAAACAATGTTAGGGTGCCACACTGCAAAGTGTATTTGGGGTGGGCATATGGGGGACAAGCCATTGTGATAGGAGATGACCTGATGTCACAGACTTTTTGTCTTGTGCATAGAAGTACTTTGTCAAGCAGAGGAGATGTGACGCATACTTAAGGGCATATAAAACCTACAAAAGCACAATAGGGACTCATCAAGTATGTGAATTTGGTTTTTGGAATGGAGCCACTGTTCTCTTACTACTTCATGCTGATGCCTTGTTGCCTTGTTAAGTTGTTTTTTAAAAACACATTGAAGTATTCGTATTTGGGATTTGAGTTGAAAGATCTACATGGATTAAACAAAATTTTGAATACGTTTCTAGTCAGTCGAAGAAGTTTTGCGAACCAAGCTATCAAGATGTGCGTTGAGGCCTTAAAAAACTACCTCCTGGGTTTTTGCAGCCAGCCCCAAGTGGACACATGAGGAATTATAACTGTTACCACTTCCACACAGGCCACCTTCTTCAGCAATGAAGGCTGCCACTTGGTCACAATATGCAATATAATTCCAAGAAAGTCTTGCATTTAGTGTTTTACTCTATTAGTCTATTATTTTTCTGTAATACATATATGTTTAAGAAAAATCGCATCTAAATAAAACATAAAAAATTCCCCCATTCCCAAATTTCTGTCGAGTACAGTCCCCACTGCCAAACCCAATGTAATGAGAGGTGTTCAGGTAAACATTGGTATGAGAGCATAATCTTTATTCAGGACTTGAACCTCAAAAAAAAGAAAAAAACTGGGGTAGAAGCACAAAAGGTTGAGCATTTTTCTGTCAACTTGTGCAAAATCTAACCATCTAAAACCATCTAATGTAGAAAAGTTAAAGATTTTCTCACCCAACCTTTCAGTGAATCAATGAAGCTCCTTCACATTGCCCAAGTGTTGCATGAGAGTTTAGCTAACTACATGAAAGCAGTACAATAAAAATATATTTATGTATTCATATTTGTACAACTTAAATTATAACCCTGAAAATGAAGAGTGTAGTACATCAAAAAGAAATAAAGTTATGAATTCAGTACCATTGGCATGACCCAGTTAGGTTGTCTGTGGGAACTCATTTATATTTCAGTGGTAAATTAACATGCTGGAATGTTTTCCCTCTCTCCCTGCAGACGGGTTAGCGGAGGAGGAACCCGCTCCATGTGCGATCTCAGGGCATGGGCGCCAATGCCCCATCAATGGCAGTGAGTGCAGGGAAGGCTGGCAAGGTCCCAACAATGGCATCACCAATTTTGACAACTTCCTGTTTGCCATGCTGACAGTGTTTCAGTGCATCACCATGGAGGGCTGGACGGACGTGCTGTACTGGGTGAGACACTCGCTCTGCTCTCCCGCTTCAATCCCCCGTGACTGTCACTCGCCCTAAGCTGAAGTGTCTCTTCTCATCAGACATGAAGCTGCTGATTATTTCTTAAGGCATCTTTGTTTCTCTGATATGATTGAATTTCTAATTAATGGGCTTCCCCTGTTTTCTACCAGTCCTCTATTTTTCTTTGTTTCAAGAAAAATTAGATCTGCTCTTTTTCTGACCTAATAGTCTGTTTTGCTCTTGTTTCTCTCTCCACCTCTCCTTGTCCTTCCTTTGTGATAATGCTTGTCCCTACAGATGAATGACGCTATGGGCTTTGAGCTTCCATGGGTGTATTTTGTCAGTCTTGTGATCTTCGGCTCCTTTTTCGTGCTTAACCTGGTTTTGGGTGTGTTGAGCGGGTAAGCACCTTTCTCTTCTTTCTGACTGAGAGCCTTGTCTTGGTTTTAAAGGCTCAATGTCATTTTGTTCTTTTTTCTGATTTCTTTCCCTTTTCTTTCTTCATTTAATTTTTTAATATTTTGTTTGTTAACGGACAACTATTGGCTCCTATAGGTCAATGATGCCATCGGATGGGAGACTCCTTGGATTTATTTTGTTAGCCTGATCATACTGGGCTCCTTTTTCGTGTTAAACCTTGTGTTAGGTGTGCTAAGTGGGTAAGAGGCAGCTGGTTTTGGTGTGCAGTGTCAAAAGCATGTTTGCAGTGGTTTCTGGCACTTTCTGCTGTGTTTTATAGCAGCTCTCTAAATAGTCCATCTAAGAGACCTAAACAGTCTACACAACTATTTCACTGTATCAAGCCTGTCAGGGCTTTGAGAAAGAGGATTATTCTCACTTAGATAATTTTTTTTAGAAAATCCTTGAAACTTTTTAAGTATATTTGTTGAACCTGAGGCAATAGAAGATCTTAAAAATCTTTTTTATACTATGTGAAAGGGGGTGTACTTTGGCCTTACCTATGCGTAGGTGGGTATTTTGTAAGTGTAGCTTTTTCCAAGCATTTTGGCCTGTTGTAGACACGTAAACTTCATATTTGGCTGCTGAAAATAAAAATTGGAAAAGTCCTGCTAACAAGAAGATGCTCAGAAACTTTTTTTTTACATTGCTAACATGTAGACAAAAAAATTGCATACCTATGTTGAGGTCAGACTGTGCACTTGTTTCTCCTCTTTGTGGCATCACAGTGCAATGTTATTACTTCTGTTCATGTGAGCGTTTTGTAATGCCTGACTTTGCTAAGCTTTAACTAGTTTCAAATGATTACCTGGACTGCATATGAGCTCACACACACACTAGCTCACAGCTGCTATTTCACAGAAATGAACACAAAGTAAGGCATCAGTTTAAGGGAGGGAGAAAGAAAGGGAGCTGCAGCCTCTATCCTGAGTATTCTAGTCAAAGATACTTCTAAACAACTTGTTCTGATACGACAAAATGCATAAAACTAAATCTGTAGTGAAAATAAAGATGGATGAAAGTCTTTGATTCAGTGTGCAAACACGATGGACACACTTTAAGGGCATATTTTTTTCTAAGTGTGGCAGGACTGGATGTAAAATGGCCTGAGTCTGCGAAGTGCTTAACCTTAAATACCTAAATTAAGGTTGGCAGGTAGACCGTTAACACTAAACTTTTTTCCTAAGTTATGCAGAAACCCTGCAGGCATCCCTCTCTGCCCTCTAAATAGTGTCAAAATGTTACGTTCTTGCCTCAGCAACTGCAAAGTGAACATTTCCTCCCCTACTGTCCTTGCCTCCTCTGTAACCCATCCACCCTCCTGAGAGAAATTAATCTTATTCCTCGCCCTTCTCTCCCTCTGCACTCCTAAGCTCGCTCAGACCCTGGGTTTGTGTCCCCGGTGCTGGGGGGAGGGTTTGCATTAGAAATGACTGTGGCTGCTTGACCAGCAAACCAATCTTTATTTTGGTGTTGAAATTGGTGATATTCCTTCTGTGCTTTGTTTTCTAAATGCTAACTTACAATTATCAACTGTGTGCCACTCTATCTTGTACATTTGATTGTCTCATTCCATGCTTGCAGTGCACTTTGATTTCACAGTAATCATAGTATTCTGCTTTGTACTGAATATATTTACCAGATGTTTACTGCATCTTCTTATATTTTAGCTTCCAGTGTTGTTGTTTTTGAACTGCACCTATAAATTTAGATGTTGTGTCTCTTGAAACAATCCGTCTACATAAATAGCCTTTTTTCTGGAAGATAAAGAAGCTCAAGGATGAGATACTTTACTGATAGACTCTAAATATAGAGCTGTCGTCTTTCAGAGGTGTATATCTCCCTCCAGTGGCTAGGGTTCACTCAGACACACAAGGCACTTAAAGGGTTGTGGGGAATGTGTATAAATACATACCATTAGGGAATAAATGGGAGATGTACAGAAAGGCAGTCTTTTGTTATTGTGTGTAAAACTGGACTTTGTTGAAGGTCTCCTCTTGCGTGAACGATTAGTCAGTTTCCAGTTTGGTGTAAATGTTGCAGTTGTTTGCTGTGGTAAGGTTTCTGTAAAAGCATGTGATGTATTAGATATCATAATACCTCAGTTTCAAACTATGGTTACAGTGCTTGTGAAAATCAAATTTTACAAGGAGTACAAGGGCCAGATCTTAAATACTTTGAATATTCCTTAGCCGAATAAATGCATGTTGTAAATCTTGACCTTCCCTGCTAATCGATAAATAGTCATCTTAAAGTCATATTCATGTGGATAAAATGACAAATTTTGTATAGATCAGTTTATAAATAAGCGTGCAAAGCAGTTGGAGTCACTGGATTTCATGTATGTGATAAGGCATAGCTTCAACTGTGGAAGTGATTGCACCCTGTCAGGTTACTACGAGCCTCTGATTGTCCCGTAACGAATGTAACACAGAAATTTCTTTTTTTCACCTTTCATTTTTTAGAAAGGCTCTAAGCCATACCCTTCCCTGAATCTGCTATGTCAAACTAGACTTGTTAGCTGCATAAGCACATACATCAAAATGAAAAAGAAAAATAGAGTTAGGGCTATGGTTCTTAAAGTGTGGGTTGGGACCCCTTTGGGGTGACACTAAAGGGTGGTGGCACAATACCATCCATAAATCAACATAATCTTTTAAACCTTTTAGCTGCTGTTTTGTATCAACAGTGTTGAAAGTATAACCATAAACTGGGTTCTAACAAGCTCTAACAAGAGAAAAAATTATGTATGAACAAATCCATGTAGTGCGACTATCTTATACTTTGGCTGCATACAGGGATGGTGTTGGTCCCTGCTGTCGTTTTGGGAGTCGTGGCTCAAAAGTTTGGAAACCTTTGCCCTTAAGCAGTGGGCCACAAACAAATGAAAGAAATATTTCTTCTGCTCACCGGAAACTCACTGGAGAATAACCCATGCTCATTCGTTATTAGTAATTTTTCATTAGCTCTGAGTCATTATTTTCCAACTTCCCTGGGGAAGTTTTTGCAAAGGGATTAATAAAGTGTTGTCTGATCTAATCTAAGGTCTGGTCTCTTGTGAGCAGCAAATGCTACCTTGTAGTCACTAAAAACTACCTCAGAATCACCATTAAGTATATTGTGCACGCTGTAAACTGATGTATCTCATGAGAAACAACAAACTTTCTAATGCAGCGAGATAGTTTCTGGTGCACCTGGAACTATGTTGTGAGAACAACTTAGTTTTCCTTCTTTTTTAGTTTGTGTTCCTTTAGAGGCTCTGTAACTTTCTGTTTTTGGGGGAAGAAAAAAAAACATAGTAACATACCCTGTTATTTTGGAAATATACTCATATGTTCTGATATCTAACAATGTTTCCCAGCCTTATCCAAGGGCACAAATGATTGCAGGCAAATCCTACCATATGTTCTAATGTGCACAAAATATCAGTAACATTGCTACAGTACCAAAGCATTGCCAACATATTTGTGCCGTTTGGACTGTACTTTCTTTTGTGTAAACCACAGGTTAAAATGACTTACAGCAGTTTTTAAAACCTTTCTTGCTGTGGAAGCTATCAGTCATAAGATTGACAGAATGTATTATTTTTAAGTACCTGTTAAAAAAGTATGGACATATATAAAAAAAAAGTTTCAGTGTTTCCATTGTGATAATTCACCCTCTTGTGTGTTTGCATCTGTTTGTTTTGTGTACCTTGCCTTTGCACAAACCCAGAGAGTTCTCCAAGGAGAGAGAGAAGGCCAAAGCTCGCGGAGACTTCCAGAAGCTGCGTGAGAAGCAGCAGCTGGAGGAGGATCTGAAGGGTTACCTGGACTGGATCACTCAGGCCGAAGACATCGACCCTGACAATGAGGACGAGGCAGACGAGGAGAGCAAACGCAACCGTAAGCACCGTTTTCCCACCTCCTCTTTTTCTCCGTCACGCTTAGTAACACTGCGCTCGCATCACAAGCCACACTTTAATACAGCAAAGTGAGACAATCTGTTTCCACCACATGGAGAAAAATATCCAGCAGTGTGTGTTATTGTTGGCTTGAGAGGGCTGTGATTTCTGCAGCTATAATTAGGCCTGTATTTATATAATCAAGGAATGCAAGAATTTGTACTCCGTAAATCCATAATGTGTCAACAGTGGGAGTTTTGAAGGAAAATACTGTGGATTTACCCACAGATTATTTCTCTCTGTAGGATCAATATTTTCTTGCTTGAAAACATACATGCTTTAGATGCTTTGGCTTATATTACTGTGCTTTTAGTTGAGGAGTGATTCATTTTCATAGTGCCTCATCATCATGCAGATTTATCGGAGAATCAGAGTCTTACATGTGAAATATCACACTTTTGTACTCTCAACCTTTACAACATTAGCATCAATTGCCCATAACCTACAAAACCTGCCTGCCTTGGCTCTTTGGAGATTATTTTGGATTTCTTTTTCCAGTCAAATCCACATAAAAATTCATCATGGTATCACAAATCAGTAGTTCGTAATGTACTTTTCATGAATGCGAAATATTTTTTTCATCAAATGATTGACAATTAAAGCTCATGTGAGGAGATTCGTCTGGTCACTTAACAAGAAAGTAGTTCTAATGTCTCTATATGAGCTACAAAACCCAAACAAAGGTATTAGGATAGTCATAAAGTAAATTTTTATAGCCTGCTGAGAGAGGTCCGACAAAAGCTGCTTTTGACAGGAAACTTTTCTGAAGTGACATACTTCCCTCCAACCTGGATGTAAACTAAAGGAGAGTGAGTGAACACATTGATATTGAAAGCATCAGTAGCAGGCCACACTAACAGGGTAGATTAGGTTGTGTGTTGGCTGCATCAGGCAATAACAACATAAAACTGGAGGCAGATTGTAGCTACATCCAGTACAGAATTATGGATGCTAATGTGAGAAGAGAACCAAAGGCTAGTAGTCCTGAGAATGCTAACATTAGCATTGGGGGCACTCTTTTCTGCAGATTATTTTACCCACTGACCGCGTAATTCTTTGATAAATTGTTTATTAGCAGTGCTTGTGAACATTTTTACTTTGCTTTTAGACACATTTAAAGTTATCCACCAGAGAACTTACCTAGTTTTTACTTGAAAGTATGTCACTGCATCCGTTTCTACTTCATTTTTGATAAAATGATGAAGAAAAGCTACTAAGTGGGTCATAGCTTTCCTCTTAGCTGATAGCTAAGTATTTAAGCTATGTGAATTGAATTGAATTGAATTGAATTGATTTATTTCGGTCATGTCAGCACACTTATTCAGCGTCACACATTGTCAATAGATGATCACATTGTACATGTCCGAAGGGGAAGACGGAAGAAGCAGAGCTTATCTAGTCCCGTCCCCATTTCCTCAATATTTAATCTCCTCTTTTTTCACGTATCATCAGATTATAGTAAATTTGTATTCCATTTACAGAAGTATGACATAATTCTTGACTGTTTGTATGTGCATTCAAGCCTCTTGCAAAAAGATGAATGGCACTAATTCACCATGAGCTGAGCGGAAAGCAGAGCCTCTTTAGTAGCTTTTCCACCTCATTTTGAAATATGCTTTTAAGGAAAACAGTACCATACATCAGTTGTACCCAACTGTGTACTGGTTTGGTTGAAAAGTCTTCAGTACGTGCCCAGGCTGGGTGCTCATAGCCTCCTTGTAAAAAAAAACAACCTTAAGTGGTGGTGAAGTGGAACTCTAAACCTTCAAACATGAGAGACTCTGTAGGGTTTGCAGGACTTATAATCAAGCTGAAGATTTGGCTAAAATCAGCACAAAATTATAGTCACAGACTTTTGCCCAGTACAAACTATTTATCGTGCTTTTCTTGTTTTGACTTTTGGATTTTTTATGTTTAGTATGTTCATATTTATAGATTAAATTTGATGCCTTATAAAGTGGAAATCCTAATAATTGGATTTTATTACTTTGACATTGTATACCATGTACTTTCTGATATGTGATTACCTGCCCTGGGGCAACAAACACATTTTTGCAATTTGCTAGCTCTGGTGCAATTCACCTTTTGTCAGCACACTCATTTGTGGCTGCTCCACCAATCAGAGAGCCCTCTCTCAGAACAACTATTGCAAAACTGCTCTGGTTAGACTAATCAAATGTCAGTCAAGTCTTTTCATTGAGCTGTAGTAAAATTGTAACCTGCTTTTTGGTACCTTATACGGCTAAAAGTGTGTTTGGGGTGTTTGTAAGAATGACTCAGGATGTCTTTTTGTCCTGTTTTTTTCTGGAAGGAAGGTTCATTTAAAAAAAAAAAAAAAAGTCCTCTTTGGATTCAGTGTTGTTGAATCAATGCTAATACTTTACTTCAATTGACAAGAATACGTACAAATTCTTTAAGATAGGAGGATATATTTTTAAAACTGACCATTTGTGATATGAATGTTTTGATGTTTATATTTTTTTCTGGAATATCTAGTAACAATAACTTTAAAAGTTATCATTAGTGCAGGTTTAACAAGTTTTGATTATCTCCTTTTGTTAAACAAGCCCTTTGTTGAAAACTAATATTAGTCAACATGCCTGGCATCAGACAGTGATAATACTGAAAGCATTTTCAACAAGTATTAAGGGATTGTATGATATCCTTTCATACCCTACAGTATTGTTACAGCTCTTTCACTTGGGTCCATTTTCTAAACAACTAAAGTCAAATAGCCATTGAAAAATGTTAGTAAAATTTAGTGGTATTTTTAGTTGTTTTAACTGGGAAGAGGTCTGATTGCAGGAGAGTTTGTCTAACCTAGCAACAGTAACCTAGGAAAGAGACTTAACAAATGATCTATGACATTTAATAGTGCACTGCAAGTAAAAAAATAAACAACATAATTAAAAAAATCCTTTCACAGAATGTCCTGAAACGTACACTTCCTGTTAGTTGTCAAAAAGCACCTAAAGTGACCATGTACAGCTGTTGCTAAAGAAATTATTTTCTAGAGCAAAGATTCCTGATAAATGCGTCGTTCGTCTGTAATGTAAGTTGAAACTTGTATCAACAAACACCACTCACACACTTTAACCACAAAATCAGCAAATACATTAGAGGCATGGCTTTGTTCTGGGGGCGCCAAAATAAGTACAACCCGATGCTCCTCACATGAGTTTTACACATTTTGGAAATATTGAGGTTTTGTCCTAAGTAATACAACATTGGTTGATAAGGCAAGAGAGAAAGCACATTTATTTACAAACACAGAGATATGTAATGACTAAAATACCAAGGTTCAGCATATAAACAAATAAGGTGTCTGAGCAGAAGCTTTTTTATCTCCATGCCTAATGTATGTCTCTGATAGAAGCAAAGCACGCCTCGAGTACCACTGCAGTTTATCTGGGAAAAGGGGGGGAAAGGAGAAAAAATTATATTACTTGAGCAGTAGAAAAACTCTAATCCAAATCCTCTTTATATAAGCAGCACACACGACGCAGAACAGAGAAACCGCCGCTGATTCACTTTATAGTTTGAGCGTCAGGTTGCAGTTTTTTTCCCCCTCTGTCTGCTCTCTTCATTTTAATGTAATCTGCTCGTTTACTGTTGCTTCTCCAACCTGTCTTTTCCTCCTGTTTTGTATATAAATAAATGCTTTCTCCCTAAACCATTGACCCTTGCAGCAAACATTCAGTGCCTTTTGTAAGCTTTGGGGTTTGTCGTGCAGGGTTCATGCTGCTTCTTTCCAACATCCATCCTGGCTTTTTGGTGTCTGTCGATGGTACATAAGCCCTTACTAACATGTTAATATGCTTTGATTTGCAGAGTAACATGTTAGTACAGGGCTGGGTCACCTGCAGGCGTTTCCAGTGACTAACAGCTCTCCATGTTGTTCTTCTGCCCTCCTCAGTGTCTGCGGCCTGTGGCTCCCGCTGCTCTGTTCATTGTTGGATATTGATATTTTTTGAATACTGTTGTTGTCCTGTGGTGCTTGTCTGCTCTGACCCATTTTGATAGCTGCCCATTCTCACAACCCCTCCCTCCCTGTCCCCCCCCTCCCCCCCTGCCCTTCCCATGTGCCTCCTCTGCCGTGCCGTTGTGTCTGAATGCATGGACTTGCATGCATTACACATGAAGGGGTGACTCTGGCTGATCTAACTGAGAAGAAGAAAGGAAGGTTTGGGTGGTTCAGCCAGTCGTCCGACACTCATGGTAAATCCTGTGCTCTCCCTCCACTGTTCAATCAGTCTTTTATATGTGTGTGCTTATGAGTCAGTTTGAGCTTGTGTGTGTGTGCATGTGCAGGAGAGTGCAATTGTCTGAGTGTGCAATGATGAAATGAATTGGGCCAACTTGTTATAAGCTTTTCATCAATATTTTACAGAAAGTTCCACCTTTCTTTTAAAGGGACTGTGAGGAGTTTCTAAGTAATTACGAAAAAGTCTCACTCAAGGATATATGCCTGATCAGAATACCCACTTTAAGATGAGTTTTATAGCATCAAAATAGGTTATCTATAAATGCTATTCCTTAGCCTTCCGGTCGGGTCGGACAGGACTGGACTGGCCTGGATAGTCAACTTCGGAAACAAGACAATTAAAACTAGAGCAAATGTATACTATTCGGACACCTCTTAGAACACCGGGCTGTAAGTAGGGATATATAGCTGGCTACAAAACTATGATACTAACTTTTCCAAAAATTGCTTGTTGTCACACATCAAAAACTACCGCTACGTAACTAGAAAGAGATACATTACCTTGTCGCTTTGCATCCTGTAAGTTGTTGGCAAAAAGAAGTTGTACAGCAATGCAGAGTTCTGAGGAAGGTCTGAGCTGCTTCACAACACACACACGCTTTGGGTTGTGGTGCGTTCAAGTTGTAGTCAGAAGTAGGAATTTACAGGTGTATACATAGTATTGTTAGACTTATATTTACAAAAATGCTGCCATAGTGATAATCACAGTCTTCATACAACAACACAGGGTGTGCTAACAATAGCCTGGTAGATCGGCATGCTTTTTTCCGACTTCAACTGGAACGCCGATAAGTCAGAGATGATGTCACTTCCAGTTCCGAGGTTACTGGAACGCAGAATTACGACAGTCGCCGCGTGTGCTCATGGGTAGCAGAGTCTTAACGTCGCTGGAAACAGATTCTTCTCACAGTCCCTTTAAGTATTCAAACTTCAAAAATATGAGGTTTTAAAGATTGGAGCTATTTGGATCATTTGTGACTATTGGAAACTTTCCAGGTGTGCTTAAATTATTAAACTAACTTGGCTGTGCAGATAGATAAGCCTGGCTTAATGTCTGTAATCAGACAGAGCCACCTCGCCTTACCTTCTCCAATCTACAGATTGTGAGCATCCCAATGTGGGACGGCCCAATGAGCATCCTATAAAGCAGGAATCAGTTAGAGCTATAAGTGTAATGACAGCAGGAAGTTACATTTTGTACAGATGCTAACAGCTTTAGTTGCAATTTTACCAGATATGGACTGCATTTCTTTATAAAATGAAAACCAAATACTGACTCTACAAATGTCTGTAGTAATGATATTATTGCTCCAGTTCAGACATGTATTGGTGAGCGTTTGTTTTACGAAGTGACTCGTGTTTTGTCCTTTACACTGCTGCAGTAGTGCCCACCTACTACATTATCTGATTGGCCTGTAATGGATGTGATTGACAGAGCAATTGTGCAATCAATTGCAGGATATGCTATTGAAAGGTTCTGCTTATTTCTAATCACTTTCAATGGACTATTTCCCAGATGGACTAGTGACCTGCATTGAACAGTCCTTCTGTTGTGTCAGGTTAATTTTAAACAGGACCTGAAATAAATACTGATAATATATAGGCTGATAAATGAGTAAGCAGGCTGGATAGAAACAACAGGATCAGTCTGCTGAAAGGTTAAAGGATCTTTGGTGGTAAAAATAATTAAAAGGTGGGCTGTTTTTTATTGCCATGCTGGATCAGCTATATTTGACTCACTAATGCAAAGCAGCACAATATACTGAGTTTGCTCAAACTGTGAAATTAACCGGAAGAGTGAGACACATAGGATAGAAAATTCCATCCTGAGCATCCGAAATGACAGCTGAATGATTGAGTGTGTGTTTTGATGTGTGCAGCCTTATGTAATACCTCATCACTCTGTGCTTTACCAGTGTGTTGAACCTGTTGTGTCCAAGCATCACAGCCTTTTCCAATTTTCTCCTTTTTTTCCTCATCCATTTTTTTTAACAAATCTGCTGTTTCTAAATTTTAGAAAGGAAGCTCTTTTACCCAATGGAGATACAGCTATGTTTCATAGCAGGCACACCCTGTTTCCCTCCTCATGTCCCATTTCAAAAAAAGCAGGGGCTCAGTGTGAATATAGGAAACAGGGCTAAACCCAGATCACTACGCCAGCAGTCAGCACTATTTTCAGAGCTAAGAGCTGTCCGACCAATCAGGAATCAAAGCCAACACGTCTACATAAGCTAAGCAGCAGCAGCAAAGAGCGCACTCCCTCATAAAGCAGTGAGACTTTTCACACAGTTAATCATCATGTGTCTGCACACACACACACACACACACACACCGTCTCCATCAGCAGAACTCTGAGTGTAGCATTTCAGAGACAGCTTTAAGAGGCCGGCCCCCTTCTCCTCGTCCTCAGCTCCTCATTGTGTGCATCAGTCAGCCCTCGTGGAGCAGCTGTCCACTCTGCTGTCCCATGTCAGCTCCCTTTCAGCACTCTGTAAATGATACTAATGATGACAGTGATGCACAGCCACAGCACTCAGCTCTTTCCTTTTCTATGAGGTTGCAAATTTTGTGGCTCCAGTTTGGCTTTGAGGATCAAAAACCCGAACATTTTCTATTTTTAATATCACTTATCACTCCAGTAATTGTGATGCATTTGGATGTTTTTTTAAATGCTTTTTATCTGTGCCGTCTTGTAAAGTCTCTTAGTGTTTCCAGTGGGGTTCACTGCACTGTGCTCCATCTGAAGAATCTGTGATGTGAATATTTTCTTGTAAAACGTCTGCTTGGTTTTTGCCGCTGCAGCGAGCGTTCCAGCCAGTGAGACAGAATCTGTGAACACCGAGAATCAAAACGAGGGGGACGAAAAGACACAATGCTGTGGACCTCTGTGGTGAGAACACACAAAAGTCAGCACAACTCTGCAAAAACTCATTTCTAAGAAAGCCAGTTCATTAAGTTCCCTGTGGCCCGGTAAGATAATTGAATATTTGTAGTGATTACCTGCTGAAAATTGATTATTATTAATTGCAATTAAGTGCAATTAACAATAAGGTTATGTTTAAACTGTTTGGGAACCTTAACATTAACATTTTTTGTTATCAAAAATGTGGAAAACTGCTCTTTTGTGGATATTATTAACAAATCTGAGAAAGTCCTGGACTTGCATCTGCATCTGGATTCAGTTCTCCAACGAGATCTTATAACTTATTTTTTGTGCCATGACCATCATTCCCTGAAAATTCCCTAAAATCAGTCAAAGACTTTTTGAGTTATAAGCAAAAATGAAAAAAAGTGTCCTACCTTGCACTGTTGGCAATTAAAAAAACCTGGATAAAAAACAGATTTGTATCACCATCAAAATCGCCTTGCAAAACAATGAGATAATTTCCAAATCAGAAACAGACAAGGGAATCAATGAAGGATTTGATCAATAAACAGAAATGATAATAGCATTGGTATCAATAAAATAACGTGTTATTTTTACCTGTTATGTTTCATGAGATTTATAAGTGCTGATCTATTTCTTAATTTGATGATTAAATGAATGCAAATAAATGTACTTCATGATACTGATTTTCAGTATTTGCTGCATCAGTGTGGTCTGAAACCATGGCTTAAAGGAAGGTGATTATAGCTTTGGAGGGATTATAAAGTGAAATGCAGTTTTAAGCAGAGCAGCCCATTCAGAAATATGCAGTTATGTTTGCAAGATGACTCAGCTATGTCCAGTAATCAACAGCATCTATTATTTCAGGAGTAAAGTTGTGTTGTTTGTTAGAGATATCAAGTGAAGGTAACATACATGCCAGGAGAATATCTGGCATTTACTTTTAATTTGTACTCTCTTCAGCAAGTGGTACTTTCCTGTGCTTTTATTTTGAAAGACAAATAAGGACCTTCTGGTAGATAAATAATAACCAGGGCACGGCAATTTAATCATTATTGTGATGTGATCCTCTGCTTTAACATGTCACGGTGGGCTGAGTTTATCGCAACAAATACAAACAGCTTTGGACAAGCAAAGTTTTGTGGTGTAGTGGCCCTGCTTTTGCACCCTTTGGTGCAGCCAGATGATGTTATAGCATGCTGTTAGCTACCTAAATTTCTTTGTGCCAGTTTTGTTGGGGGGATAATAGAAGCAAAGACACTGTAAGTTATATGAAGTCTTTGTCTGCTGAAATGATCACAGTTCTATTCATTATTACAATATTGAACAGTGTCCTCACACAAAGTCTGTTTCTCATATTGTGCAGGCCTAGAAACAATTACGACTTAACAGTGGCAAATTGAAATAACTAAAAGATTAGCGAGAAAGTGAAATGTTTAGAGTTTTTGAAGTTACACAAAGTGATGCTACGTTGAGCCGCGAACAGTTGCTTCCCTTTTGTGGTAGTTTAGCTGTAGTGGATCTTAAAAATAGAAAACAGCACCTGATAAGCACAATTTTAAGAACATAAGGCTCCAGTTTGGGGTCTTAATCTTATCTTCATCAAGAAGTTAATACTGGCAGCCCTGATTTCTTGTGAAAAATGTCTTACCTATATAAGTCACATTCACAAAAGTCAATATATAAATGAATTATTATTATGAGGTATTAAAAGAAAGAATATTTCATAAATGGCTTGTTATGAGTGGAAAAAACCTGAGTGCGGCAATCAGCATTTACTTCTGGAGCGCCCTTGAGTAAGAATTGCTTGTTATTTTGGGAAACCTAAAGAAACTTTGTCTGCTGCTTTAGCAGATATTTTACTTGTTATAAGCAATTCAGAGCAATAATACATTTTCATGTATCAATAGAATGATCATGTGATAATAGCCCCTGTATGTCAGAAGGTATTTTAGACACATGAATAGATGAATAGACTTGGTGAGATTTGAGTTTTTGATTGGAGAAAAACTCATTTATTTGATGTTTGCTGGATTTGCAGCTGGATGTGATATAACTTATTAATTCCATCAAACCTGTGCCACCACCTTCAACTTTTAACTTTCATTTCACTTTTTTTCAGTCAAAAGATTTCAAAGTCAAAGTTCAGGTGAGTGTGTTTGTGTCTTTTTTGCCTAAAGCATAGAGCTCAATACTGTACACTCTGTTCTTGCATTAAATTATAAAGATTATTTTTGTAAGTGCTTGGCTTTCATTTTACTGTATTTTAATGAGACTTTACCAGGGATGATAAATCAGCGCCTTTTATCAAGTCAGCATCTACCACAAACCACAAGGTGTTGGAAAAAAAGCCTAACGTAGGATTTTTCAGCTCATTTACTGCACAGTATGACTTGCAAAAAAATAATGATGCACTTCTCCCATGGCCTTTCCCCCTCTCTGCATTGTTATTCATAATGACTGGAGACATTCCCTTAAAAAACACGATGGTGATGTCTTTATTTTACTGTGAGACACTTCTTAGACTCACAAATGCTTTGTTTAGAGGGACTTCATTCTTTATGAGTTAGCACCGTATTCTTTCGATCCTTGAAAGCATCTTACGTTATATTAATGATTTTCTCTATGTTTGTCTCTCTTTCTGCAGTCGGCGCTGGCGTCGCTGGAACAGGTTCTGCCGCAGGAAGTGCCGGTTGGCGGTCAAATCGGTGCCTTTCTATTGGCTGGTCATCATATTGGTGTTCCTGAACACTCTTACCATTTCATCGGAGCATTACAACCAGCCACTGTGGCTGACCCAAGTGCAGGGTATGGACAGAACAACAGTGCTGTTGTCATTTTTGGGTCTTAGAGATTTCTCCCTGCCCTAAATTTGGTGCTTTTTTGTTTGGTTTTCTAGTTTTAAGCCATACCTTATTGAATAATCAGGAACTTGATGAGGCAGAACATAAGCAGCTAAATTACTGTCAAATTGCATTATTTACACATGCACGCTCATGGTTAGGTTTATGTACAGTGCTTAACAGTTATAACTGCTTAACTATGCTGTTTTGTCTGTTTAAATACTTTGTAAAACATCTGTATTTAAAGGTACGAATATATAAAGATATTAATATTATTATTACTATTATTTTTATTATTATTATTATTATTTTTATTATTATTATTATTATTAACATATTTAGGCATTTATGTAGGCTCTTATTTTCAGTGAGCTCTCATGTTTTACCATTTTGAAAAGGAAAGACGGACTTCAACTGAATTTACCTTTTTATACTCAAATTTTAGTTGCTCACTGGACTTCTCTGAGAAGTCAGAAATTAATCAAGCAAAACATTCAATCACTAAAACAATTTTTCTATTCAGGAATGCAAATAAATTACGATGATTTGAACATCTAAATCATAACATAATAAAGTGCTTCACTATTTTCCCATTTTTGTAAAACAGTGAAGTTGAAAATTATTCGATAACGATTCTTATTCATTTTTTTAGAATTGAAAATATCATTTTGGTCAAAGACCTTCTGAATAATGGTGCATTAAAATTTCAGAAACATTAAAATGATTTTGGTAATTACCATGAGTTATGGTTAAATACATTTGTTAAGCACTGTACCCAACAGAGTTGATTTTGTTTGCATTGGTCAAAGCCTGACAAGGTGAAAGCTTAAGAATAGGGCATACAGATACAGTGCATAAATCTTCTTTAAAAAAGGCTGAAAATGGGCTCTCCCCTAATTTTACATATCAGAGTTTCTGAAAAATTGCTCACCTCTTGTGTTTGGATTATGGATTATGTAGGGTTTTATTTGTACTTACAAAATGAAATAAAAGCTAACAGGATTTAGCATGATTCTTGGGACACAGTTTATCACAAGAAATAAAGATAACATATTTCTTCTCAATTTGTTTCTTTATTTTTAAAGCCATCATTATGATAGAACAGTTGATAGCACAGGAAATTGGAGGGAGACAGTGGGATGATTTGGATAGGAGCAGAACTCGAGCCTCAGTGCATGAGGCAAATGCTTACAGCTGGACTGTAAGCACCTCGAGCACCGTTCAAGTGGAAAACAAATCAAACTCTAATGATAAATGTTAGCTGTTTTGTCAGTTTTGTTAAACACTTTTTAGGCTAATAGTTTTGCTGTACTTGCAGCATGATCCTGTGAATTATACTCATCTCTAGTAACTAAACTCAAGGAAGACTTTAATAAACATGTCTGTAACTTTTCCTTTCATAACCTGTGTTATTTTTATGTTGAACTCTTCTCTGCTTTCAGATGTGGCCAACAAGGTTCTGCTGGCGCTGTTCACATGTGAGATGTTGGTGAAGATGTATAGTCTCGGGCTTCAGGCGTACTTTGTTTCACTGTTTAACCGCTTCGACTGCTTCGTTGTATGTGGAGGAATCACAGAAACCATTCTGGTGGAGCTGGAAATCATGTCTCCCCTTGGTATCTCTGTGTTCCGCTGTGTCCGCCTGCTGAGGATCTTCAAGGTCACACGGTACGACTGTTATCACGCTGTGCCTGTGAGATCCCGTGCCTGTGTGTTTTTGTCTGGTGTAAGGGCGGTGTTAAATGAGCCACCTGTCTTTTTTATTTCTTTTTAGTCACTGGCAGTCACTGAGTAACCTGGTGGCTTCCCTGCTCAACTCCATGAAGTCCATTGCATCACTGCTGCTGCTGCTCTTCCTCTTCATCATCATCTTCTCCCTGCTGGGAATGCAGGTGTTCGGTGGAAAGTTCAACTTTGATGAGACCCAGACCAAGAGGAGTACCTTTGATAACTTTCCCCAAGCTCTTTTGACTGTGTTCCAGGTAAACACAGACTAATTCACAAACAGCTTCTGTTTTGATGCAGCTACAAACCAGAGTCATCTATAGCGGTGTACAAAAAGTGCAAAGATGCTGCATTTTCTCACTCATGCAATAGTTGTGTATTTATGTACTCCTATATGTAATATTAATTTAACCAGGGAAAGTTTTTGAGATTTAAACAGTGCCCTTTTTCTTAAGTACTCCGGTTAAGCTAGACACAAATGACAGTTTCAACTTTCAATGAGCAGACATACATTCACTGGCCACATGATTAGATACACCCGGCCAGGTGAGGGTTTGTCCCTCTTTTGCCTTCATAGCTGAAAACAATCTTTACAGATTTTGAACCACACTGACGTAACGTCAGGCAGTTGCTGCAGATTAGCCGTCTGCACATCCATGATATAAGTCTCCCATGTCACCACATCCCAAAGGTGCTCTGCTGGATTTAGGTCTGGTGACTATGAAAGCCACCAAAGTTCAGTGAAGTCATTGTTATGTTCAAGAAACCATAATTGATATGATTTGAGCTTTGACATGGTGCGTTGATCCTGCTGGAAGTGTCCGTCAGATCCATCAAGTAGGCTGTGGTGTTGAGGAATGCTCAGATGGAACTAAGGAGCCCTACATGTGCCAAGTAAGTATCCTCCATACCATTACAAACCACCACCACCAGACTGAACCACTGGTCCAAGGCAGGATTGATCCTTGGTTTCATGTTGCCTACACCAAATTATGACCCCACCATCCTGTTGTTGCATCAGAAATAATCAGACCCAGCAATAATAATCCCATATTCTGTTTTCCAATTTTGGTAAGCCTGTTCGATTATTGCCCCTTTTTCCCGCTCTTGACAGACATGAGTGACATTGTGAAGCCCTCTGCTGCTGTAGCCCACCCTCTCTTCAAGATTCGATCTGTAGTGTGTTCAGAGACGGTCTTCTGTGGACCTGATAAGAAGGACTGGTTAATTGTGTTACTGTAGCATCTCTGTCATCTTAAACAACTGCTGCCAAACTCATCTGGCAACATCAAGACTTAGAGAACTGCCACTCACGGGTTGTTTTCTCTTTTTTGGGCCATTATCTGTAAACCCTAATGATGGTTGGACATGGAAGTCCCTGCGGATCAGATCAGGCTGTTCAGCAGAAACAGCCACATCATGTTCAAATTCAGCAGTTATAATTCAGCAGGCATTATGATATAAGCAGTTATATCATTATGCCTGCTAAGTGGTGTATATGAAAACAGGGGAAATATTGGTAAGATATATAGATTGTCTTATATTATCTTAAAATTGTCCAGTTTGGTTGTCATTTCTAACATATAAAATGATCAGATTAGCATCTAAGTCTGGATGACAGACCTTGTGTCCTGCTTTCATGGTGATGGAAATACAGTGATAGCCCTGCTGCTTTCTTGATTTCACATTTTGCGTTGAAAAACTCCACTTGGCTCAGAGAACAATTCTAAAGTAATCAGCTGATTTTAATAATTAACATTTTACTTATTACCTTTCCATTTTTGCCTTTCATCTATTTTTGATCTATAGAAGATCTGTATTATGTGTGGATAAGGCTATTACATTACCTACAAAATTATTTCTTCTTTTTATAAGGTTTTTCATTTTCCAAACAGGAAGTAAAATACTCAGCTTAAGACATGAACAAAAAAAGTTAATAAATAACAGAATGCTGTCTTGAGAAAATGTTAATTGTTGGCTTTAAACAGGTTATTCTCAGACAGAGGGCAACTCAGCTGCAAGCCTGCTTACAGGAGGGCAGAGAGAGATTTTAGGTCATTAAAGAATAATGTCACCCCTACACAGTTTGTCCAATAGAGGGCAATGACAAGCTGCTTTCAGACAAATCTATGACTCCTTTGGCCTCAGCTTTAAACATGCAATGATTTCAGATGTCTCAGTTGCATCACTTTGTAATCCAAGTATCACAAGAAAAACAGGAAGAATTTCTTTCATTATAGCATCATTAACATGTAAGTTCAATAGACAAACAAGCACCAGAGAAAATTCGGGGAAGAAAAAAAAGAAAAATGAAATGTCATTATGAGGTTTACATGAATAAATATCTATAATCCCACTGCTTGGGGAAAACATAAAACTGTGAGTCAGCAAGTCCAGTTAACTGTAAAATGTAGTGTCATATTCTAACCTCTGTTTTCTGTGAAGGATTGTGAAATGGAGTTGTATGGAGTTTTCAGTTGACAGCAAAACAGACTGTACTTAATACTCATGCCTCTTTATACTCTGAAAGACCAAATAAAATAGTTGGCATAAGTATGGACTTAGCAAAGATTCACAGTGACCGTAAAAGTTAAACTTGGGGAGAGTTTCGGTGTCAAATATTGGTCTCGTGTCAAGTACAGGTTTATAAAGAGTTCAGATGGAGTGCTAAAATTAATGAAACCAAAGGCTCCTCAAAGAAACTATAAGATGTATTCTCAACTTTTTGAGCTTTCAAAGATTAATAATGCGTAAGAAAGTGCTGAAGCATATGTTTATGAGTCTCAAAAATAATTCCCTGGATAAATTATGGTGCCGAGCATGACTATGTAATTGTGTTTAGTTCTAATATCATCAACATGGTTGGTCTTTTTCCTCTGAAGTTACTGAGGGTTTGTTACATGTGTGAATTTTGTTCCCGTACATCAACATTTGACTGTGTGGGGTTTATTGTGGCTTGTACTTTTTGCATCAAAATGTTTGTCAGCATGTTCCTTAAAATGAGTACAGTTGAAATATTTATGTTTCATTTTCCAAACACCTGCTGTTCTCATGATTTTAGATTCTAACCGGAGAAGACTGGAACGCTGTCATGTATGATGGGATCATGGCGTATGGGGGTCCGTCCTCCTCTGGAATGATTGTGTGCTTTTACTTCATCATCCTCTTCATCTGCGGAAACTGTATCCTCTATAAACTGAAGACATTTCCTCTGATGTTTTCTTTTTTTAAAAGAAAAAAATATAAAGCAGCTTTGAAGAAATTTGTCCTTCACTGAACACTTTGCTCAGACATCCTCCTGAATGTCTTCTTGGCTATCGCTGTGGACAACTTGGCAGACGCAGAATCTCTGAACACGGACGAAGGAGACAAGAAAGGGTGATTTTGTGAAAATATTGTTTTTTAAATGTTTTCTTCAGATGCCAGTGTGTGTGTGCGTAAGCTCTGCTTTTATTTATGGTGATATTTCTTTCTTTTTTTTACAGGGACAAGAAGGACGATGAAAAAGAAAAAGAGGTATGTTTGTCCAAGAAAAAGGCTTTTTTCAGTCATATGATCCTGATGATGCATGAAGGTCAGATGGAGGACAGAAAGTGAAAAGCACTGGTTAAAAGTCGATGATAACTGAGTGACTGCTGAAACTTCACCAGTTTGCCGCTGGTATTTAAGTTTTGTTTTTGACTTTCATTTGACAAAAATGTTCTTCTAAGGACTAAGCAATTTACCTAATGTTGAGGTGATCATTATCATAAATTACAGCACTTTGTCCTTGTACATCCAGGTGAACTACATGAAGGGGTTCAAGAATCTGAAGTTTACAGCTATTTCATTAATTACCATAGACTGAAAGCAGCATTGAATTAACTTCAATCTGCTTTTGTTCTCGGGACTTTATGAACTTGGGAATTTCTGTTACTGTTTTTTTTTTTTTTGTTTTTTGGACTCAGAACTCTACGCTGCTTGGTGGTATCAGAGTAAATGTCTGTGGTATATGCATGTTTTTATTTTAGCAAGCATGTCAGAGCTTCCAGACAGCAACATGCTTAAAATTTCAAGAATAAGGTGCTTCTGGCTGAAAGACTCTACCATTCTTCCGATACCTGCATGCATGTCTCAGTCAAAACAGACAGGAAAATGCAAAATAGTGAGCCATATTTACCCTAATCCAACAAGTATGTATGCCCACAGCTGGAACATATGTCACAGAAAATATAGAAACCATCCAATTAATCTGTCTGGCCATGCCAATCAAAGTTAAAGCTCAGTTTGCCTCCTCTGTGGAAGACTCCTGTGGGACCTGTGGAAGGTTTCTCAGGCCAGTTATTCATTGAATTTCTGTGTCACTACTTTTTGGACTGGAAATATAATAAGTATCGTATGGCATAATTATAATCAACATAAAGATCTGGCATTTTGAAAAGTCTTCTCTATGCATAAATCACCTCCTGACCTCATCTGGAACTCTATGCAGTCAGGAGATGTCGGCTAAAAACAACCTGTTGTTTCTATGTTTCAATATTGGATCTTTCTACTGTAAAAATTGACTAAAACTTATTCTCTGTTTCTGTAAGGAGGAGGAGGAGGACAATGATGACACTGCAGGGGATGAGGAGGATCCAGAAGTTCCATCCGGACCTCGACCAGTCATCTCCGATCTGGTTAAGAAGGAGAAGATCACTCCCATCCCTGAGGGAAGTGCCTTCTTCATCTTCAGCAGCACGAATCCGTATGAAACACACTTTGTACCCAAATAGTTCCTAGCTCTTGATGACTTCACAGTGTTAATTTTAGCTTTCAGAAACATGAATGGTTGGAGCCTGAGCATCTAAATTATGACGACATGTTTTATGACAAATAATCCTCCCTGTTGTGTTATGTACCTAGCACTTTGGAATTTCTTAAAGCTAATAAGCTATTGATATGTCAAACATTAGAGACATGTTGGCTACACAGATATACAAAACAACACACCCATTGAACATTCTTCGATTAAAGAAAGTCCTGTGATGCCGGTCAAAATTCAGTCAGGGTTTAAGTTTAAGAGCAGTATGTTCAGATATACAGCTTAAGAAAAGCAATAGAGAGAAAGAGAGTTGGTTCTTCCCTTTTTTACTTCTCAGAATTCCTGAAAAAGTAAGGCACTTTTCTGTAAGTGTTTTGGGAAAAAAAATTCCTGGTACAGTAAAAGACAAAAAAAACTAGCTGAGTTGACAATCAGGGAGTCCAAGAATATTGATACACCACCATGTCCTGAGGTTTTGCTGTGTGATCCTGTCTCAGTATTTTACAGCCTAATATTGATATTTTATTAACAAATGATTTTGGGACTTTTGGAACATTTGTTTGGCATTGTGGTTTAACCTCTGGCTGCCAATTGTGAGCAGACAATCAGCTGTTTGTTACTCTGACACCATACATTGATTATGATCCTCTCTGTCACTGGGATAAACAAAAGTTATCCATGTCGCAGGGACCATTCTGGAGGAGAACTATCTCATGATATATTATTCAAACTATGGACCCCTCCCCTTTCATTTATTTATACTCATTATATTAGGGATTTACAATTTTTTTTTTTTTACCTGTTTAGGTGATTCTATCGGCAGCTGGACTGCTTAAGGACTGTACTGATTAACCTTAACTTGTGTAGTTGCTGCTTAGCTCCAGCTTTAGTGAAAAATATCAGTTCTATTAAATCTACAACTGTATTAATATAGAGTGTAAAAATGTTTTAATGAAAAAATGTTCCAACTGTCTTGGGAGCAACATAAACATGTGCTATGAAATGTAATAAGAAAAATGAATAAGTACATAAAATAACATAACATGTATCCTGTTAACACAAATATATTACCGAGAGATATTTACAGAGAGCAGAAAAGTCACCAATAGCTAGGAATGCCACCCCCCCAAAAGGATTTTAAACAGAACATTTAAAATGCAGCCACACTGAACTGATCTTTGTCTATTGTGTTTCCTCTGTCCTCCAGCGTCCGCGTGTTCTGTCACAAACTCATTAATCACCACATTTTCACCAACCTCATCCTCGTCTTCATTATGCTCAGCTCTGTCTCACTCGCTGCTGAGGATCCAATCAGAAACTTCTCTGCTCGCAATATTGTAAGTCCACCAATCCTTCACTACAGATGTATCCCTGGATTTAAAGACAATGTGTAGAGGAGATAAGTGACCTCATTATAATGAACATGACATATTGTCATACACACATGTCATATTTCTCGAAGTTGCCAAATTTGTGGTTTTGCTTGTTTTAGCCAATCTAACATAAATGACATCAACCAAAGCTTCTATGACCAAATTTGAGGCTTTTAAAGATGAACTTACATAGCAGAATCAAAACAACTTTGTGTGCTCTGATCTTAGCATCACTGTTATCTGAAGAGACTTTAATGCATTTTTCACTTATTAAAGCTGCCAAAAATAGAGTTGTAGGCTTACTGTCAGATAAATCATAGAAACTATGTATATGAATCGGCTCTTAAGCTCCATCTGCCCATAATTCAAAGACTAAACTATCCTTGTCGCAGGCTATAGATGCAATTTTATTCAGTCGCTGTCCTTAACACTGCAGAGAGGGCATAGGAGTGTACAAAAAAAAAAAGCTGATTTAAAGAGAGAGCTAATCAAGATGGTTTATTAGTTCCTTTTATAATAACCATAGCTTTATATCCAACCCCTGACAGCTAACTTCAAAACAGTGCTATTCATTTTGTATAAATACAGTTTCTCTCAGGACACAGGAACACTAGTAAACCTTTCCAAATATAATAAAATGACATTGTGATAACACCAATGCTTTTCAGTTCTTACATTCATCATTTATGGGGTTGAATGTCCAATAATAACTCTCTAAATCCAAAACACAACCAAAGTCATGTTGCCTTTATGACATTGATATTTGTCCCTGTTGTTTTTCAAGGGACTTGTGAGTTTTCTTGGCAGCTCATTCAGGGTAAAGACAACATGAAGGACGGCTTTTAGAGAAGGAAATCTTTGTTCATATGGTACACCAAGGTCAGGGCAGAGTTCTTTAAAGAAACTCCCTCAATTTCAGGAACCCTGCCCTGTTATGTTAAAGATGTTAACTCATTTCACATAACTCAATTGTGTGTCTTAATCCAAAACCAAGCTGTAGCCTCAAACTACAGTTATACAAGTATCCTCTTAAGGTTATCTGCAACTACAAGAGCCCCAGAGGTCCTTTAACAGCCATATTTAAATGTTCATTCTTACAGCACAAATGGATTCGTGCACAGCCTTGTGCACTCGCAGTTATAATCTGAGTAGTGCATCTCTTCATAGGCACTCACTGTAAGGGGTGAATTATTCTGTTCCTCACCTGTTTTGATCATATTTAGACATGGAATAATGAGGGTCGGGTAGGGCAGCCTAGGGGCCATTTGGTAGACTGATGGTCAGCCTCAACTAATGATCTTTGCCTTTTTTTAGATCATAGACTGTAGAGACTGTTGGATGAAGTCTTGCTAACACAGGTCTTTTGGTTACAGAAAAGGCACTTTTAATGCACATCCACAGCAATTTAAATAATAATTATACATTTTATTTGTATTGCATTTTACATTTTTGCAATCTCAAAGCGCTACAGAGTAAGATAAAAACCATACAAAACTATTAAAAACAATTTAAAAACAACATGTTGGTAACGTCATCTCAGCCTCACTTTTTGCCAGCCCAGGCAGAGATACTGTATATTGACCTTAAGCCCCTGACCTAAAAATAATTGAGCTTTCCCAAGCTGAAAATGAAAAATGTTAGATTGTAGTTCACGTACCTCACCGCAATAAGTTTGCTGGTTCAATATATTCAATGTATGGCTCCCCTACATGATGAAACATGTAAGGACTTGGAAGTACTCCAAGGTAAAGTACACAGCTTAAGAGTAAAATCAAATAAAAGCTTAATAAAAACCCAAATGAGGTAAACACAGATGCATTGGAAATTAAAAGTTATCTTAAAAATAAATTATAAACAAGCCATTAACATAAGAGTTTGAAGATAAACTACCGTGTGGCCGAGCATAAGAACAACAATATAAGAAGTTTCTCATTCAAAGTGACTGAATCAGGGTTAACAGCCTGATGGCTGAAGGAATAAGAGTTTTGAAGTAACAGTTTTCTGCAGTCTGAGGGCATTAACATGAACTCAGTGACAGTGGTGGTCACATTGAGGTTTTTTTTTTACCTTTTGGACCACCTCCGCTCTACCATGAAGAACACTTGTCTCTCTGTTGGTCTCCAATTATTTTTGAGCAGACCTTAACAATACTGAAATAGCCATTCTTGTTCTTCAAAGATGGATCTTCAAATCAGCAAATAAAGGAAAAAGTTGGACAGTTTTCTGTTAAGGACTGGAAGAGTATCTTGTTTGTCAAGAATTACTTTTTTCATTTGAGTTCAGAACTATATATTTTGTAATGTGTCCCAAAGTTGTCATGAAACTCTTTTTTTCCCCTCCTGTTGAGAATGTTAAATGTCTTATGAAGTGTTTCCTACATTGTTGGAAAATGTGGTCCATAGGCAGTGAAATAAAAAACTAATTTGGACCTATTTATAGCCAAAGATCTTTCCCGGTATTGGTTGGTAAAAGCAAGGCTGAGATGGTGTCTCCAGTATGATAACTGCCATCTCTAATGCCCCATCCACACAAAGCCAACCGAGGTCTAAACTAGGGATGGGAATTTCGACTAATTTCCCCGCCGACTAGTCTCAAATTTTATTTGCGACTAGTCGACTAGTCTATAAGCAAGAAAACTCGCAATTTAATACACATATTAAGTTAAAAATTTTTTTTTTTTTTTAATGTATATTTTTGGACATTTTGTGCCTTTATTGATAGGAGAGAGACAGTGGATAGGCTTGTGAAAGGGGGAGAGAGAGCAGGGGAAGACACTCTGCAAACTGGTCACAGGCGGGATTTGAACCTGGACCGGCAGAAGCATGTACATGGGGTACTAACCTCTACGCCAAACCAGCACCACATATTAAGTTAAAAGTTTAACATGCAAATGTGTATTTAGGAACTATTTTAGCCCAAACATTCAGGACAAACTGTTAATTTAAATTCTATTGATTTAACAACAACTGACTGAATAGTTGAACAATTTAAAGAGAAATACATTTCTGATACGTTTGCCAATGCAATGCATGGCATTTATTATAAATACTGCTTTGGTTTGAAACTTGGATGCAGCAGCATGACAATTCCAAACGTACAACATAGTAGCCTAGAATAGAATTTCCCTGAAATCTCTGGCACTTAAGACTAGTGCACGATTCAAGAAACTTTCATTTCTTAAGAATATTTAACTGTAATTGGAAGGTCAGGATATTTTAAATAAAATAAATTGAGCAAAAAATATTGTTAATTTAACAAACAAAAAAGAGAAAAAAAACAATGAAAATGAAATGGCCTATCTTTTAGCAAAATTACATGTAAATAAAAATAATTATACTAGTCAAAAACAAAAAAAAATTAGACCCTGTCTATGTAAAGAAAAAACAAAACTCACACAACAATAAAAACTCTGGCCTAAATGAAATGGAGTTTATACAGTTCAGGAATTGTGACATGTACTTTCTCCCAGTCAATTAGTACTATCTGTCAAACGTTTGTAACTGCTGGCTTTTCAGGGCTGCACTTCTCGCAATGTAGCGAACGACACTGTCTGTGAGCGCATCATTTTGGGCTTTTATCTATATGTTCTTTGCCGACCAAACACCTCAATAAGTGTTGACTGTCAGAACAAAGGCTCCGCTGCACCTGCACATCTTCGTCGCCACTACTTTCAAACAAATACGACATATCGACTCGTCGGTGTTCATGAGCTCACACCTTGTTCATCCTGTTTAAAACCAACACATTCTCACACTGGGGCAGCCGGCTTAAGAACCGTATCTTTCGTGCCATCATTCATATTAGCGTTTGTTTCCTCGTAACTCCTCAGGACGATCACTTCAGCTCTCTCCGTGTGTCCGCGCGAGCGGCCCCGTCTTCACCCCAAAGATTGCATGTTTGACAGATGCTCACTCGGCTATAAATCCGCTAACTCCGCTATAGAACCGATGCACCCCGGTGTAAAGAAAGATAGACGTAGTGAGCCATCTTGTCATTCAGCCTCTTTGGTAGTAAAAGAGGAGGAAAACAAACATGCAGGACACTGCAGGTGGCATTTCTCGCCAGACGAGTGACAGTGTTCAGTCAGTAGCACAGGCAGAGGAATGTTTTTTTAATACGGGAGAATTACGGGAAAGTATTAAAACGGGAGGACGGCGGGAAAGAGGGATAAAATACGGTAGTTCCCCGGCCAAAACGGGAGACTTGACGGCTATGCGCAGAGGCGTGAAGAACAAGATGCATGATGCTTAATGTAGCGTTTAACCGACTAGTAAAATACTAAACGATTAATAAATAAGTAGGCGGTTAACCGATTAAACGACTAGTCGCGCACATCCCTAGTCTAAACGCATACATTTTTTGCCGAATCTGCGTATCATCCATATGAAGACGGCGTTTTGGGGGTCTGTAAACGAACATTTTTGAAACCAGGTTCCAGAGTGGAAAGATTTTGAAATGCTGTATACACAGCTCCGTGTTTACTGGCTCTCCGTAACTTCTCTGATACGCTTACGTCATAGTTTCATATCATGACACGCATGCGCCACACGCAGCAACAACAACAATGGCGGCGTACGGTGTAGCATATGTGCTAATGAAGCTAGTGACCCTACTATCCCTGTTGCAGCAAAATCTCCTTCTTCTCAATCACCACCGAGTTGAAAAAACAATTAGCGAGGACACATTACGACACTTTATGATCACTTTATCACAATGTCTGTGTACAACTTTTGCCGCAACTTTTTCCCACTGCTTTTTCGTCTGTTTCCGCTTGTTTCCGTCGTATTGTTACAGCGCCTCTAGAGATCTGGCATGTGTTTAACAGTGTTTTGATGCGTATCGAGTGCATTCATGTGGACGCACACATTTTCTGAGACGCCTTCGTCTTTATGACGATCGTTTTGGAAACTGTTAAGCGTTTTGTCTTCGTGTGGATGAGGCCTTAGATCAGTCCTAAGAAACCAGAGGGTGACATCACTGAGATGCCTGTGTTTTCTATTCCTACAGCTAAAACACGCAAAACCACTGGTGCTGTCCCGTTTGGTGAACCGTCTGTTTTAATTTCAGTGCATATTTTTAGCAAGATTTTAGGCAACTAACCAATTTAAGTGTGTGACTCTTACAAACTTTTTCCAGGAAGCTCTACAGATGTTTTTTTTCCCTTTCATATTATTTATATATGATGTTTGAAGCTGCATGATGATCTGTCTTTGTTAAACATGTACGTTGCTTTTTGCAGATACTTGGTTACTTTGACTATGCTTTCACGGCTATCTTTACTGTTGAGATCGTGTTGAAGGTAAATGCCCTGTGTCCCCTGTCCGTGCTGTGACTAACCTCACCCAGTAACATTCCAAACGTCTCGTTGCCTTCCAGGTCCTAGGCTATGCAGATTATGTCTTCACTAGTATGTTTACATTTGAGATCATATTGAAGGTAACCCCTTAAATGACAACGAGAGCCTTGCTGCATTTCTCTCCTTGTGTGTCACCTGCCACTCAGTACAACCTGGCTTGTTTGTTTCCTTTCTCTTATTTACTTTTCTCTTCATGGCACCTCTTTTAAAAAAAAAAAAAAAACACAAAAAAAATGATCACATATTGGAGTTGTGACCTTGCAGACACTAACACAAACACAAGATTTGCTCTTAATCCACAAATCTAACTGCAAACTCAAGTTAGGGGAAGGAAACATGGCATCAGCATTACATTATACTCACATGGGTGTCACGTCATCTGGGTGGAGGGGGGGCGGCCATGGCTGAAATGAGTTTGACGATGCAAGATGTGAACAACATGATGCAACCCCTTGTGCAATGCAACACATTTTTAATGGGCTGTTCAGACATTGTTCAGGCGTTGGCTGAAGTTGAGTTTGTTTTGAGGACGTTAAAAGTCAACTCCAGTCAAAGCTAACTCCATGCCTCTCGCATTGACTGCTCTTCAGATTAACCATAAAAGAGGGGGCAAAACCAACCATGTTCATGCCGAGCATGGTTCAGTCTGCTTTCCCCGACTGAGTGCACAGAAATGTGGAGTTTAAGATCCAAAAACTCATTCTTTGTTTTACTTCTAATTCTTAAGTGCTCTCTGTTAGCACCCTCCTCCCCTGTCTCCACATTTACGTGCACTCAGAAAAAGAATCCTTTACTTTTATTATTTGGAGAAGAGTTATTTTTGGCTGGTTTTTCTTCTCTGCCTGCTGAAGTTTGAAGTTTTTCATAGGGAGCTGCTTTCCCTTATTCCTAACAATTAAAGAACATAACGGAATGTGCTTTAAGATGACGGTCCACATGAATGTGACAGTAAGGCCATTTCATCCTTCCAATCACTATAACTAGAGCTCTTGCAGGTAGTAAAAATCCTCATGGCAACAAAATGCATGTTTTATTGCCTCATTCCATAGTGGATTGTGAAATGAATGACTTACTACTACATTCATGTAGTGAAGGGCCGTGGGGGTGGCGATGGTAGATTTAGCCTCCTGTTTCACTGCTCTGAGGTCGCCACCCCAAATCAGAGTGAACTATAAGAGTGTGAAGACGTGTGAGTGTGTAAGTTGGAGAGTGTGAGTTCACCCTTGTAATGTGTCTGTGGTGTTGGTGCATCCTCTGTGTGCGTGGGGAGTGAGTGAAACAATGTAATTATGTGTTTTTAGATGTTTGAATTGAAAAATGTTTTTACTCCCTGTCATGGGCTCCTTTAAATCAATCCATCCTCCCCTCAGATGACAACATACGGCGCCTTCCTTCATAAAGGAGCTTTCTGCAGAAATTACTTCAACCTTCTGGACCTGTTGGTGGTGGGAGTGTCCCTCGTCTCCTTTGGCATCCAGTGAGTTCAAACAAAAATGCACGCTTCTCCTTCTTAGTTAGTCACCTCTTTTCATTTTCTCACACTGGCATACACAGGGGCTTTGAAACAGTCAAACATAACTCATGTGATAAATGTCACAAGTCCCCATGATAAAGAAACAGTGGGAGTTTGCTTTCCAGAACAACTATGTGGAGAACCACTAAGCACTAGCTCGGCAAGTAAATGAGTGAGTCAGTGGTCGTGTCTGTGGTAGAGTTTATGTCTGGTTAAGATATTTTGACAATATAATGAACTATTAAACAAAGAGTCAGTCATGAGGTCACTGTTTTTATACTGCTGTTGTAACAACATTTACAAAACCCAGTTTCTAAGAAGCTGAGATGCTGTGCAAAAGATAAATGAATGTAAAACATGTCTGTAGTTTAGATCCATAGTGTAGTTTTGTCTGACCTGAGTGCTCTCATGTGCCTCGGGTATGCTGCAGTTACTCACGCTTTGCATGGTCAGTATTTACAGCTATGGTCAGGACACAGAAGGAAGAAGACTAAACAGTAGGTTTATCACAGGCTTTACTTTTTGTCACATTTGTGACGTAGACACGTTAACAATGTCCTGATAAATATTAGATTACTCAAAAGTAACTGTGGTGGAGTTATTTAAACTCTTCAAGTTGGTAGTAAACAGTAAAATCAAAAAGGTGACCATTTGCTGGACGTTTTGCTTGTTGCGGGCAATGAGAGTAGAACCAGAATCAGGATTGTTGTAGTTTTGGTCTGGTTTCCTGATACTC
This sequence comes from Scarus forsteni, assembly GCA_036419115.1. Lineage (NCBI taxonomy): Eukaryota > Metazoa > Chordata > Actinopteri > Labriformes > Labridae > Scarus > Scarus forsteni. Next base: position 31,996,480 of record JAZDUH010000152.1, read on the forward strand.
AAGTGTGAATTGAGTACATTTTTATATTTTTACGACACAAGTTGATGGAAGGCTTTGTTAAGTTTTACTTTTGTAATGTAGTAGTCAGATGGATGGAAGTTAAGCCAAGTCCAGTACTTTCTTTGGAATTTAATAGGATTTATGAGCACCAGATTTTTTATTATTATTTTTTTTTTATGTAAGCACAAAGTGTCAGAACTCAGAAATAAAATAAATGCACACCCTGCCTCTTCTCCTCTAGTTAGATCCTAGTTACTTGTGTTTTTTGGCTGTTAAACGTAAGCATCTTTTTTTTTAAATGTTCATTTTAACACCACATTTGTCTCTTTTCTGTTCAGGTCCTCTGCCATCTCAGTGGTGAAGATTCTTCGTGTGCTTCGTGTCCTTCGACCCCTGAGAGCCATCAATCGAGCCAAAGGCCTCAAGGTGAGATGGCACGATCATTTGGTCTCATCTGTGGCACAGTTTGTGGAATGGCTCCAGCTGTGTGTGACATGTTTTGATCCGTCTCTTACAGCACGTGGTGCAGTGTGTGTTTGTGGCCATCAGAACCATCGGTAACATAATGATCGTCACCACTCTGCTCCAGTTCATGTTCGCCTGCATAGGAGTGCAGCTGTTTAAGGTCAGCGGGCTCAAGAAAAAATCAATGCCACACATGAGCTGTAGATATTGAGTTAATTGAAAATAGTTATTTATCAGTAGAGTGAATTTGCTTTGTCTGCTATCACAGGGAAAATTCTACCGCTGCACGGACGAGGCCAAGTCCAGCCCGGAAGAGTGCAAGTGAGTTTAAATCATCTTTTGTCCTAACTGTGAAACTAACAGCTGTCATCATGTCTGAGTTTTAACTTTCATGCATGTTATTTTCTGCCTTATAGAGGAACATACATCCTTTATAAGGACGGAGACGTGAACCAGCCAACTATCCACAAAAGAGTGTGGCACAACAGTGACTTTAACTTTGACAACGTCCTTATGGCAATGATGGCCCTGTTCACTGTGTCGACTTTTGAAGGCTGGCCAGCGTAAGATTAAAACTAGAACCCACACTGCCAAAAGAAAAATCAAGATTCCCATAGCTATATGAACTAGATTTAATTGTTCTTAAAAAATCTCTTTTCAGGCTGCTCTACAAGGCCATTGACTCTAACAGGGAGAACCTCGGCCCCATCTACAACTACCGAGTGGAGATCTCCATCTTCTTCATCATTTACATTATCATCATCGCTTTCTTCATGATGAACATCTTTGTAGGTTTTGTGATCGTCACATTTCAGGAACAAGGAGAGAAAGAGTACAAGAACTGTGAGCTGGACAAAAACCAGGTCAGTCAGCAGCTTCAAAGCATCAACAATAGTCCCTGATGTTTGTGTCAATATGTTTGTGGAGCCCAAAAAAACTTCTCTGAACCTGAAGAAAACCTCTTGTGTTAATATGATTCTCATATGTAGGCCTAACAAGGATTAATCAATATGTTTGATGACGTAAAACTTTGTATTTAGGGGTGCACCAGTTGATTGAAAGTGAATCATCAATTGAAGATATTAAAAATACATGTCATACAGTCATAAGTGATGCCTGTGGTCACTGACACAGTAACCTGCTGTAAAAAACCACGTTGTGCCATCAGGGTTGTCAACTCACCGATCAACATGTCCACTCGTCTGCTGTTGCTGCGTCCTCTGCTCCATCATCCTTTTAAAGAGTTGTGGTGGAATCCCTAAACTCTGTTTTTTACTCTGGTTGATTGGCTAGGGCCTTGATTAAAATATGTTGTTGGAGGTGAAAATTGCTGTTTTACTTTGCAATATGAAATGACCATATTAGTAACATATTGTAACTAAGTTAATGGTCTGAGACTGATTGACTTTTATTCACTGTTTTATTCACTATTAAGGGCGATTTGGCCTACTGGATAGTTCTAATATATTTTTTTTCCATCTGCCAAAAATGTGCATAAATTTAGCCACAAAATTGAACACATGTAACTGATCAGATTGTGTAACCCAGTTTTCCGAAGTATGGGATACTTCTTACATTGCTTCTAAAGAGCTTTTTCTACTTCTCTGTCCAGCAAAAGCTCAATCATTCTTGTAAAACACTGGTATCACAGGTCGTCTGTGATCTATGATCCTTTTAGGCAGCAAAAATCCTGGTTGTGATTTATGTTTGTGTGAGTATGTCCAGATGCCCCTCTAGATCTTCACTTAATGTTGTCTTTTAGTCACTGATCACTTTAGAGGCACTAAACTACAGCCACTTTCTTTCATAGCACCACTTTTAAAACATTTATTAAGTTGCATGTTTGAGAGGTAAACATCAAATCTGGGCTCATAAAAATAGTATGTATTTTTTGATGAGACGATGTGCTCTTCATCTAGCACTCAAATCAGTGTTGTGTATTTTTGTGCAGCGTCAGTGTGTAGAATACGCTCTGAAGGCTCGTCCACTGAGGAGGTACATCCCCAAGAATCCGTACCAGTACAAGTTCTGGTATGTGGTGAACTCCACCGGGTTTGAGTACATCATGTTTGTACTCATCATGCTCAACACACTCTGTCTGGCTGTACAGGTAAGATGAGAAACTATAAGGAAACCAACATAGATTAGCATGTGTAAAGAAGAATTGGTGCCCTTACAGTCGTCATTTAGTTGAAGCAGACATTGAATGAGGTTATTACATTATTTGCATTTGTTTTGGCGCATTAGTTTAAAGGCAGAGGTAAGGAAATACTTATTGGGTTTTACTGTGGTGTGGATAAATCTTCATTGACATAAATGCAGCACTGATACAGTCTACCAAAGTTTTTATCTCAACACTCATATGTAGCTGTTTTTTAAGTTTCTGAATTTGATTGTCTTAGGCAAGAAATGTATTATTCCTTTTAATGTTTTTTAAAGTTTCGGTAAATTTTACCCATCCGACCCTAAAATAGCATTTGTGCATTTTCTGGAAAAAATATTTAATATTAAGAGAGCATTGACAACAGCATCCCCTAGCGGTACTGTCTAAAATTACACGGTGATTAACAAAATTACAAGCAGACCAGATGATTAAAAAGAGAAGAAAAATGAACTGACAGCAATAGTTTGTTTATGGCTATTGTTTTTTTTTTCCACACAACCTTTAAAATCACTGTTAATGTAATTTAAGCACTAAAATGCCTGGGAATTTTAAGATTTTTTTAATTACTAGCTGTAATAAACAATTTAACATTCATATAGATACAAAAGAATTGTTAACCATCTCATATTTTTCCCCTTCCTGTAGCACTATGGCCAGTCAGCGCTCTTTAACTATGTCATGGACATTCTTAACATGGTCTTCACTGCTGTCTTCACTGTGGAAATGGTTCTCAAGCTCATCGCTTTCAAACCCAGGGTGAGTCTCAAACACAAACCACCTCAGACTGATCATAAACTCTTCGTTCCAAACCCAAACAGAGATGCTGAATAAGATTTATGTGTCAAATGAATTCCTTGAAAAGGACAAATGATGGCTGATAAGGCTAATGACTCTGTGTATATATTGGACTGTAATTAAACCACATAAAACTGCTCTCTGTATGTATTGCATACTAACTTGCTAATACACTAAACAACATGTCCTATTTGTGCTGAATATCTTCATCAATCATGTTTCCAGCATGAGCCACGTTGACTAAATAGCCATCAGCTAGCATTCCCATTGGGCCTTATGTCAGCTTTAATGACAAGTATAGTTCATCCCTCACACAGTGATGAGTAAGTTCTTGTATAAATCTTCAAAAAAAAACTGTTGCTCTCAGTCAAATAATCCCCATTCAAAATTCAACTGTGGGGGAGAAAGTCAAAGTATAGATTGGGAGTCAGTGAGAACAGGGAAAGGGGCGGATAAAACACTACCTGCTCACAGAAGGTATCATCAGGAAATTTCAGACTCACAGGGTGTGATCATTACACTTTATGGACTTGTGGTTGTTAGGGCATAAAGGCAGTCAGTCAATCCCACTACAAATTGAAGACAAACAAGAGTCTTTGGGTTTACATTGTATAGTTTTTTCTCACCAACCAGGGATCAACGAACGCACTGAATGGTACTTTGTTTTGTTTTGTTTTTGTTTTGTTTTTTTTTGCTTGAGTGAGTAGGTTTGCTTGAAAATTACAACTTTTAAGTATTTAGCTACAAAACACAAGCTACATTCCAAACTTCTGTTCTTCTGTACTTTAAACAGATTTTTTGATCCACATCTGCTGCCATTTCTCAATGAACTTTTTACATTTTTTTTCCGTTATATCGCTGCATTTTGGTAATGGAAAGTATTTCTTTCTCTTGTATCAATTTGACAGGTTAAAGGGACTGTGAGGAGTTTCTAAGTAATTACAAAACAGTCTCACTCAAAGATATATGCCTGATTGAAATACACACTTTAAGATGAGTTTTATAGCATCAAAATAGGTTATCTATAAATGCTATTCCTTAGCTTCGCGGTCGGACAGGGCTGGACTGGCCTGGATACTCAACTTTGGGAACAAGACAATTAAAACAAGAGCAAATTTATATTATTTGGACATGTCTTAGAGCACCGGGCTGTGAGTAGAGATATATAGCCGGCTACAGAACTACGATACTAAGTTTTCCAAAAATTGCTTGTTGTCACACATCAAAAACTACCGCTACATAACTAGAAAGAGATATATTACCTCGTCGCTTTGCATCCTGTAAGTTGTTGAAAAAAGAAGTTGTAAAGCAATGCAGAGTTCTGAGGAAGGTCCGAGCTGCATTTATTAGCATCACAACAAACACACACTTTGGCTTGGGTCACGTCTTTTGGTGTGTTCCAGTTGTAGTCAGAAGTAGGAATTTCCGAGTTCTGTGTAGGAAACTGCAACTGGAACGACCCCCAAAGTCTGAATTTCCTACTGGGAACTCGGTGAAACCTCGCCACCCCCGAGTTGACAATCGAAGATGGATGCCCCCAGTGTGAACAGTTATTTAGCTCCTGTAATAATCAATTTATTTACACTTCTGACTGGGGTGTGTCGCTCTAGATCAGCTGTATACATAGTATTGTTAGACTTATATTTACAAAAATGCTGCCATTGTGATAATCACATTCTTCATGTGATATTTGTGAACAACAACGCAGGCATGCTAACAACAGCTAACAATAGCCTGGTAGATCGCCATGTTTTTTTCCAACTTCAACTGGAACACCGATAAGTCGGAGATGATGTAACTCTAAGTTCTGAGGTTACTGGAACGCAGCATTAAGACAGTCGCCACGTGTGCTCATGGGTAGCAGAGTCTTAAGGTCGCCGGTAATGGATTCTCCTCATAGCACCTTTAAGGCAGCCATTACTGACATAAAACTTTGGGACTTTGGCAGTGCTTCTTTTTCTTTAGGATGAAGCCTCCATACAGTTGTAATATCATGTAAATACAATAGATATATTGCTTTATTTTAGCTATCAAAACATAATGAAGAACAGAAAGAAAAATAAATATTAATGAGACATAAAGGCCACATTACTATGTACAATACCCCCCACCAGCCTTAATGTAGCGTTGGCAGCACCTCCCTTTGCAGAAATCACCTCCTGACCTCCGTCTTTGGATCTCTTTGGTGATGTGACTTAATATGATAGCAACATTAATATCCTGGTATTTCTATCAGACACAGAACTGTATACTACAAACTCTTAAAACATAATTTGATCTTGTATTTAGTTTGAAATAGCTTGGAAAATAGGATGTTTTGGACATCAGCTATCCATGAAAGTAGGTTTATTTTCATTAGTAGATTGAATATATCTGAATAGAGACAGATCTGTGTTGTTTTTGCCTATTTGTCAAATGTTGGAATCCTACTGTCTAATGTTAGGCAAGAAATCACGTAGTCTGATTGACAAATTAAACTGTTGTTAAAATGTTAAATAGTAGAACAGAACACATGAACCTTTGACAAACCCTGAATGAGTGTTTTTGCTTTGTATTCATTTTTCCTCCTTTTCCTGTGCTCCCTGCCAAACAGCTCTGTGTTGAGAAGAAGGACAGAATGCTTGTAAGAAACAGAGTTTGGGGTGCTGTGCTGACTTTTTTTTTCTTGTTTTTAAAAAAATCTAAAATAGAACCTGCTCACTGTTTGCCTTGGCAGCAGTGTTTCTGTGTGTAAAGTTGTTTTTTTAACATTGGGTTTGGCACTTTTGCCCTACGGCTAAACTACTATTTTTGTGTATTTATCACATCTAACGTGCCCCCACTCGCACCCTCTCACTCAGGGATATTTTGGTGATGCCTGGAATGTGTTCGATGCCCTGGTTGTGATTGGCAGCATTGTAGACATAGTTCTCAGTGAGATCGATGTAAGTAGGCTCAGTGGCAGCGTGCCCTCTTTGCTCTCTGACCCCCTCTGCTCAGGACACCACACTGCAGGACTGAGATTTCTGACTTTGTATCTGATAACTTTAATACCTTTCTCCTTTTTTTCTCTCTCTTTGTGTCCTCACCTGACCCTGCCATTTCATTACATCCTGTATCTCTTTTCTTCCGTCCTTTTGTCTTGCTTGGTCACTTGTTTCACCTCTCCCTCTCCTTCACTTCCATCTTTATCCACTCACATTACTCCATGCATTAACAGCACTATTTCGCTGATGCTTGGAACACATTTGATGCCTTAATTGTTGTTGGTAGCGTCGTCGATATTGCTATTACTGAAGTTAATGTAAGTACAACTTTTTCTCAGCTTCCTAAGTTACACTGAAGCCTTACAGGAAAGCCATGCTTCAAATTACAAAAAAAAAAAGAAATAAAAATAATTGGTCTTTATGTGACTGCTCAAAATGACAAATTACCTTCTTAGTTGTTCTGACAAAAGTTGGGAGTAGATGTAATTTGAATGTGTCTTGTATTAGAAAGTAGAGGCTTGATATCACATACAGTATCTCAAGCTTTTCTCAAAATTTGCCTATCTTGTATTATCATGTTTTTTAAAACTCCTGTGAGAAACTTCCAGATTGGGGCCTCCCGTGGACAAAAATTGTAACTCATTTATGAATTACGTTTGCTCATTGACAGACGTGCAGTTTTAAGGATAGTAGTGATCTATGGATGGAGAAATTCAAATACATATGGATGAGAAATCAGCTATAAAGTCCTCACAGAAGCTTTAAACATGACAAAGAAATCAGAAGATACATATTCAGTTTCTCTTGAAGCATCTCCATTTTCTGTAAAGCTTCAGTTTCACCTTCCTCTATGTCCTGTTTTGACAAACGCTGTGTTTATACCACTCTGATTCAGTCAAAATGCTCCCTTTGCTTCTGCTTAATGTTTCATTGTCAATGTGTTGCAGTATTTTTGTTGCAGGATTCAAACTTCTGGGTGAAAATGCTCATTGTTAACTCTTGAACACTGTGATAAAATCACAAGCGGGAGTTGTTGATCTGTGTGAACTGAGGCTTGTATTTGGTGCACAGCAGGGTACATTATGATGTGGTTTCTAATGTGTTTACTCTTGTTCGTTTTGTTTCCATAGAAACTTGTAGAGGCAAGTATTGGAATGACCCCAAATTGTTTTCTGTGTGTAACCTGTTCTGAACAACAACTTTATCTGCGAGACCCCTGTAGTGAATTAGGGACTTCGGCAAAAATAGGCTTTGACATATCTTATTAATAGTTCTAATTAAAAGCTCTTACACTGATCAGTCTGTGATTGAGCAGTGATTGAAATATAAATTTAAAACATTACCTTAAAACATGTGTCAGGTCTTGATCAAATAATCAAACACTGCATTTTCTTTGAGGACACCTTAAAAGTCAGTGGGCAGCTCGGTTGAGCTTTTTTGAGTTCAGATGGATCAAAAAATGAAAAGATGTATAACAACAGGACAACTATGAAAGAGAGTAGTTATAGTGGTGATGATGATGCCTGTTAGAGATGCACTGCGCCAGAGACCCCCTCCTCAACTGTGATCCCACCTCCCCACCCCTCCCTCTTGGGTGCTCAATGTTTGAGCTGCAGTGCTGTTTTTCTGGAGTTATATTATTTCATGTTTCAGTGTTTTTGCCCTGTTTCTGTTCTTAAATGTGTGTCTGCATGACTGTTTAACAAAGTTTGTTTCAAATATTTGGTGGTGGTGGTGGTGCGTGCAGGTTATTCTTGTTCTGCATGCGTGTCTTACATGTGTACATTTTTTTTACTTACAGATGTGCTGTGTGGGTGTGCGTGAGTGTGAATGTGTGTAGGGACATAATGTTGAGTTCACAAGAGATCCCACTGGCTCTTGTGAGACACCTTTCATCCATTATTCACCTTTAGCAGCATGTGGTTGACTTTTGTGTGACCAGAGATCAGGTATTAAACATCTTCCATGTATTTTTTGTAATAGCTGATCGAAATAGTCTTTTATTTAATTTATGCTACTTGCTTGCTATTTCAGTCATTAGCTGTGATTGTTCAGCTTTCCAAATGCATGATGGGAAGTGTCAGCCATAAAATTCATCTTGTCCCCTAACATCCTCTCCATGTCCCGCCTCTCACAGATGGCGCTTGGCCACCCGCTTCATTCCCCTCCGGTCAGTTTCCTCCATAGAGCCTTGTAAAGTTTGCCCTCTCTCTTCCACCATAACCCTTCAATCCTGTACCTCCAGACAGAATGGCCCTGGAGCTCAGAGCTCAGAAATGTCCGTCATACACAACATGTAGGACAGTTTTTATGTGAAATTTATTCAACTCTTTTGGTTTTACTTCGGAAATAAAATCTGTTGTCTAATGCAGCTTCACAGATAGCATAATTACCATGCAGAGTGGTGTGGTTATGAACGCTAAATTACAGGAAATAAGTTCACATCTCAGCACTTTTTGAAGTCTTTAGTATCTTTGTGTGAATATTCAGTAAAATGCTTAAAATAACATCTGTAAAAAACAGGCAGAGGAGATATTTTGATTTTTCTTTGATTTTTATTGGATCAATGTAAGAGCAAAGAGTTTTCAGGGACATTAAACATCAGTGTCTGCAGTTTACAGCCACAAATGCCAGCCCCAACCACTGGAGTAAAGCTTCACAAAGTCAAAGAAGGGACTTACAACTGTCTGCTGTATCATCAGCATAAGTGAGAGCCTCTGGCTAATATTTACCTTGGTGGTCCAGTTCTGATTGTTCTTTGGGCTTGTAGGTAGATTATCATGAGAGACAAATGTCCCACTGTATCTATGTACAGTGCCATTAAGTTTTGGAGAGGGTGTGACACACAACCACAGTGCCACTGTTTTCTGCTGAGTCCCTGTGCTCTTGTCTCACCAGTATTACACCTCTGGTGTTGCCTCTTAAGGTAGAGCTAATTAGAAGTCAAATCTTGTCCCTCATTCCTTCTATGTTGCACTCAAGGTAACGGTGAACTATCAAGGGTGCATAAATATCACGACTTGAAACTGCAGCATTGATGAGGCTTAAGTTTAATTTTAGCTTTTTACATTCTATGTTTTTGCTCTAAAAATAATGAAACAGTGTAGATAATCTTGATGATCAAATGCCACAGACCTTCTTTTTCAGAACTGAGTGAAAATTCTCATGAAAAAACTCAGACTTTGTGAAGCATGATGCTAACTTACGGGTTGGCCGACAAACTTGCATCATTTCTGCACCACTCTAATAATGCTCTGATTGGTCATCATGTTGTCTGTGTTAGAAGAGCTGCATTACTCTGTGACTAAAACTTTGCTCAGACTGAGACTTAAAACTGAAGTAATATCTGAGCTCTTCAGGTAAGAAGCTGTAGAAATAAATTTATTTACAGATAAAAAGATGCTTGATCAGCTCTTGTTTTTTGTATGTCACTCTGCTGATGCTCTAAAGCAGCTGAGTCTGAGGTTCTTTAATGATCTTGTATTTGTGTCTCTGTGAGTGATTGTCTCTGTGTTTTGTTCTGTCTTCCTGTAGTGAGCTCTTAAAGCTCACAATGGAGCTCATGTGTAGCGCAGGTGTGTAGACTCCAGTCAGGTGCATGAACCCTCCAATAGCGACTCTCTCCTTCTTCTCTCTTTCCCCCTCTCCTCTATTTCTCTCTTGTTTCTACCTCTTACTACCTTCCCCTTCTGTTCTTACTCACTCTCCTCTTTCTGCACCCGACTGTGAGAGCGCCCTGCTATGGCAGTTTTTTTTTCCTTTCTTGCAGGGCACTACTGACATGCATGAGATGCTGCATTGCTATGAGTTCACCAGTTGCCTCCTCCTCTTCATAAAAATACGTCTTGCGTGTGCGTGCAATGCTCTCACCCCTTCCTCAGCAACGTAGCGATGCTGAATGCATGTTCCATCAACGCTGCAGCCAGGATTACCTAAAGAACCTCCTCAAGCTAATTCTTCATGTTTGTTTTTTCATTTCTGCCCATTCTGCACCTCTGATATTGATGCTCTTTTAAATATCAGGCTGAGGGATTGAATGAAGCCAAATCTGTCTGGAGTGTCTGTTTTCAGTCGTCAGCCTGTTGATTCAGCTCCTTTACTTTTTTTATTTTGTAGAATTGCATCATGACACAGGCAAAGTCTGACAATCTGCCACATCGTAATTGATTTGTATTCTATTTCACACCTTTTTATTTTAAGTCTTATTGCTAAGTACCGCTGAAATCTAATCATTTATTTGTATGAAATGACATGCGAAGAGTGTTTGTTTAGGATCAGTATTTGCAACTGTTTATATCAAACTTAATTACTCTACTTGGCACAGTAGAGAATATATCAGTCATACAGTAGAAGACGTGTTCAGTCTCACACAAAATGTTAGTGAAGGAAATATCTGCAGGTCAATACAAAATAAAAGAATATTGTAAAATGTAGCAATTATTGTCTTTAGGTTGCTGCAGGCATGTCCATTAAATGTGCTGAAACCATGCCTATGCAAGAAATACATGCCACGCTCAGCCATCAAAAATTGCAACCACCTGACAGTGGTGGGTTCATCTGTCAGCTCTGTTGGACTCATCCAGCTCCACGTTCCAGCCACCAAAGACAGAATCAGATTCAAACTGAGGACACTGATGTCTTGCTTCTTAAGAAATTTGATAAAGGATCAAGCTGGTTTAAAGCTGGGGTTGGTAATCTGATTTAGATACACTTTTTGTAATACTGGTTAAAATGGTCTCTATGACCCGATGGCAATCAATTCATAATGTGTTCTTAAAATAGAACGAAAAATATCCGCTATCTACAGCAGGCGTAAAACAGGAAACACCAACCAATAATCATGCCGTGACACCTGTTTTAAAACCAATCAAATCCCGTCACCGTACATTTTCCCGGTGTGCACACACTCGGTGCTAGTAGCCATTTTGGTGGAGAGGTGGGAGGGGCTAGACAGAGTCTTTTGGAGATGCTACATTCAAATTCATGCTAGTTTTCCAAAATTACCAACCCCAGCTTTAAGGGTGCATTTACTCTATCTGGCACTTTCCTTTAAAAAACATTTTTATAGTAGTACCTAATATCTGGTACATGTTTTTGCAAAATCTCTCACACAAAAGATATGCCCTGCTTACTAAATATATTATCAAGAGACTGTTGACCTCCAATTGTTTAAAAAATATGGTCACAAATTGTTCGGACTTGTTTCAGTTTTCAAACACACACATGTACCAGTATTTTTTTTCTAGCTGTAGCATGAGGGGCTTTAAATATGGCAGGAAACACTTGTGTGTCACTGGCTGCATTTGTAACTGCCAACTACAGTATGACTGCGCTATTTACTTATTATATTAAAGGGAAGTTACAGTATGATTGGTTAAAAGTAACTAGTTTGCATCCATCTCAACGACCTTAGCAAGTTTTTTTTCCCACAAAATGTCCCCTAGTATATCAGAGGTCAAATGGTGGGCAGAGACAGCATATGTCTGTGGCAACAGCATTAGCTTTTCTGGCATAATGATTTGGATGAATTCGATTACAATCAGTGCCAAATCAAATTGTGGTTAATTAACATTTTTAGGCTATCCCATCAATGTTACAGAAGTATGTGAAAGGTCAATGTTTAGCTGTTCAAAAGAAGAACATCAAAATCACTTTTCAAACTTTTTCAGTCCAGAAATTTTACACTGTGACAGCATTAGCCATTAGCAGGGCTGTTGTTTTATCTCATTTTCAAGACCAGAGAAAAGCTAAGATAGTCTAGTATACAAAAATAAAAGAATATCAGCTATCGACTTCTTACTTTTGTCTAATGGACCTTGCTTGAAAAGAAATGTAGATATAATGATAAGTTATTTACCTCCGAAGTCATTGATTTATAGAAAGTCTTATTAGTTTTACTTAAATTAGAAAAGGGAGCTGTTGCTCTGTTCCTAGGCCATGTGAGAGTCCTAGACTGTTTTCTTTATTAATGAATTCATTACATTTGATCTGTCAGGTAGCTTCTCATTATCATTTTCCATAGCTCAGTACAGACATGTCAGCCATGAAATCCATTAATCCTCATTAGTTGTGAACATCATAGCAGGGATGGATAAAGTTGTGTTCCATGTTATTAACTATGTAAGTAGTCTATGTTGTTTGTCAGGAATGTTAAGCTGTAATCTGTTGTGTGAGAGTTTTATAGTTTAAGGATAAACTTTGTATGTATGTCATTATACTAAGTGTTTCTAGACTCATGAATGTTTGTCCTTGTTAAAGTTAAACAATAAGACAGTTTTGTCTGGTCCATATGAGGAGTAATGACTCTGTTCTGTCTGCATCCTCCTGACTGACGTGTGCTCACGTTCTGTGTTTGATTTAAACCAAATGTTTTGAGTTTTTGGCCCCATGTGTGTGAGTCCTGTGGGCTCTGTGCAAGTCATTAATAAAGGTCTTTGATTTTAAAGCCAACGGAGACTCCTCAGGTGGATGAGCAGGGGGTAAGATGCTCCTCCCCCAAACTCCCCCCTTCTCTCCCTCCCTCTCCTTCAGGGCCATGCCATGTTTAGATCTACATTGATTTGTTTGATTTTGGTTTGACTTCATTTTTTAAAAATATCTGTTGCATATTTTTGTTTCTTTATTTCCTCATGATAAGGTTTCCATTCTTGTTATTTTTGGATTTTTCTTCTTGGTTTGGTCATCTGCATATTTCCTTAAAAAATAGCTTTCCATTATCCAAACGTTTGGAGTTATTTCTAAGGAGAGTGTGTCACTCAAACGTGACGCTGCGTGTGTGGTTAGGTGGGAGCGGATCTATGGCTGCTCCTCACGTTTGTATTGCTGACACTTTGCTACATGGTCTCCTCCCACTCTCTTTTGGTGGTGGGGTAGTTGACCCATGGATGACACCTCGGGATCAGGGCACCCAGCTCTGACCTGTGAACCTCCTGGCCGACCCGTTGGGGTGGGCCCCACTGTGACTCCGCATGCAGTGACTCTGGACTGAGGGTGCCATGCTTGTGCAGACATGTCCTGTCAAGTATGGCAAGATTTTTTTCTCCAGCATGCTCGCCTCCTTTGCTTCCTCCCCAGTAGGTCTATGCAGTGACAGGGCTCCTGACAGTGCTTTGGATGCAGATTAACGGAAACATATCAGCTGCAGCCGCACTGCTTAAAAACTCTGCTTGATTAAAGTTTGGTCACATGATGTAGGAGATGCACCGACTGTGACAAATACTGATTCTGATATAATAACTAAATTGATATAGAAAAGCTGAAGCTAACATAATGCTGATTCAGTGATTCCAAACTGATACCAACACTGCACTGATTCCATATAGACACTGAGACATACATCATACTGATTTTGATACCATACTTATTGCAGTACCATGCCAATATTGAAACCAAATCCAATAAATACTTTACTTATAGCACCACCATACTATAACAAATACCATGTCAATATGGGTATCAGTACCATCCTATACTGACATCAAATTGATACTGATACAAACACGTAATCCCAAGATGATTTTAATATTGTACTGATGCCAATGCAATCCAATTCTCACACCTTAACAGATGCCAGTTCTGATACAATGAAGAATTATACTGAATATAAAAATATTAAAACTAAAATTCAAATAATACCAGATACCAGTACAATACTGATACCAATAAGACACTGATACCAGTTACATACAGATTTTAATACACAACAATACCAGACAACACCATTAGAAATCAATCATAAAACCAAACAGATGCAGTATCACCACCAGTACCTACACGAATACCAATAACACATCTGATACTACAGATACCGTTATGGTACTAAAACCATGCACTTGCGATGAAAGCAATACAATATCACTACTGTACTGGGCTGATGCCATATTTATGTCAGTAATGATACTGATAGCATTACCAATGCTACAATATTACTGTTACAGATCTTATGCCATACCATAACTTGTTCTTCTATTATATCCATACTCATACTGATACAGTACTCACTTAAATGCCCAATTGATGCTAATATAGTAGTACTGCAGGGACCAATACCAGAGCCCTGCTGATACCTTGTCTTAGCTGTTACTGCCAGCAGGTCCATAGCGGTTACGTAATTATTCATTTCTTTTAATTATTTAAATTATATACTGTCTGCAATAGATGTACTTATTGATTGATATCTCCACTGAAATGCTGCTAGAACAGTTCTTACAAAGTGCATGTTGCTGATCTTTCCCAGATCTGGCATAAAACATTTACATTAATAGGGTTTTTTGCACATTCATACTTGGTTTATAAAACAGATGACCTATCTATCCAATAAAAACAACTTTTTTTCTGAATCTGAATTGATGAGAAGTTACAGTTACATTACAAATACAGAAGTTAAAAAAATTGCTGTCTTAGGAGTGTCCACTTGGAGTCAGCTGCAAAAGGCTCAGAAACCCCTTTAACACTCTTATTAACATGCTTATTTAGACAGAAGAAATAAACCTGGTTTAAGAAAAGAGTTCACTGTCAATAGCTTGATTGTTGATGCAGTACAGCAAATAAATACACATGATAAGTGATCGGTTTAGTATTTCATAACAGACACCTTTTTTTATCTACTCCATGTAGGGCAATTAAACTTTCCTTCAGAATCTGTGTGGTATGGAGTCTTAGTAAATGCCATATTATTAGCCAAAGGGCTGATGTTTGTCCACAGCC
Organism: Scarus forsteni; assembly: GCA_036419115.1. Classification (NCBI taxonomy): domain Eukaryota; kingdom Metazoa; phylum Chordata; class Actinopteri; order Labriformes; family Labridae; genus Scarus; species Scarus forsteni. The sequence goes on from JAZDUH010000152.1 coordinate 32,011,576, forward strand.
AGTGCCAATGTTAACCCTCACATAGGTGCATCCATCTTACATTTTGTCTAAAATTTACAATTTTCTGTGTTTCTTAAGCAAATTAAGATATTCTTGAATCAGATTCAGCCCTTTAAAAAAAGCCTTCTTTAACTTGAATTTGCAGTGTTGCTTTCAGCCCATATGTATCTGGCCTTGAGGTTTAAACACCTCCTCACATTTTAAAGCACAGCCAGGCACTCTGTGAACCAAATCTTCTGTCTCCCTCTGGTCCGCTGACTCTGGTCTGCTTCTCCACAGAACACAGAGGACAGCGCTCGCATCTCCATCACCTTCTTTCGTCTGTTTCGAGTTATGCGGTTGGTCAAGCTCCTCAGCAGAGGGGAGGGCATTCGCACCCTGCTCTGGACCTTCATCAAGTCCTTTCAGGTGAGTTGGGGAAAGTTAATGTTTTCAATTCAGTGTAATATAATAGTTACCCTTATTAATGTTTTTCCTCGCTCTGTCTTCTCTGCTACATTCAGGCTCTGCCTTATGTAGCCCTCCTGATAGCCATGTTGTTCTTCATTTATGCCGTCATTGGCATGCAGGTCAGTTTTAAGTTTGAAACAAAATATTTAAGACATATTACAGAGGCTGATCCAACTAAGGTGAGCAATATTTGTTCGACAGGTGTTTGGAAAGATTGCCATGGTAGATGGGACGCACATCAACAGAAACAACAACTTCCAGACGTTTCCTCAGGCTGTGCTTCTTCTCTTCAGGTGTGTATAAGGCATCCAGGGGACTAAAACTTCCATGGCTACTTAATCTAATACTAACATTTGGCTATTCTGTTGCCCAGATGTGCCACAGGGGAGGCATGGCAGGAGATCATGTTGGCATGTATGCCGGGGAAACTGTGCGATCCTGAGTCAGACTACAACCCCGGAGAAGAGATGACCTGTGGCAGTGGATTCGCAATTATTTACTTCATCACCTTCTACATGCTGTGCGCCTTTTTGGTATGCTGAAAAGTATTTGCATTGCTTAAAAATCAAGTATTGACTGATGTTATGTGTGTATTTTAAGATTGGCAGCATCAGTATAAGAGCATGTAAGTACATAGAGATTTTTTTTATGAATGATTTTTATGTTTCAAGTGTAACATTCAAATTCTTTCTATAACTATTAGGAGTGGAAGAAAACATTGATTCAACAACATATAGCAGTATCTTGTGACGTAATACTGTATTCATATTTGTAGTGCAATGTTGTGATATCTCACTGTTAAATAACTTGTAGAAATAAAGAGCATCTGATTTTTATTGTCCTGCAGCCTCTGGCTGCTCGCTGGCAGCAGACATTTTGAAATTCTGTTTCATTTGTTGCTATTATTTCTGTCAAGTTTACAAATATTGGACAAACTTGCTTTATTTAAGTAACACTGATTAGATACTGTACTTTTTGTTCATAGAGACTGTTAATTCTCAATGATATAAAAAAATAAAAGGATTCTTAGTGAGAAAGATTTTAAAGTAATGGACTTATAACAATATGAAATATGATGAAATATTGTTTTTTCATACTGTATTGTAACATTAAATTTTGATGCTCCACATTTGTTAAGCACTCAGAAAACTCAAAGCTTCTATGTGTAAGACGATTTTCCTGTCCTCCTCCAGATCATCAACTTGTTTGTGGCCGTCATCATGGACAACTTTGACTATCTAACCCGTGATTGGTCCATTCTTGGTCCACACCACCTTGATGAATTCAAGAGGATTTGGTCTGAGTATGACCCAGAGGCAAAGTATGTGTTCTGTCTTCTTCATTGGAGAATTCCTTCTTTTAATTCACATACCTCAAGGTCTCCAGTCTAACACTGTATTTTTTTCCAACAGAGGCAGAATTAAACATCTGGATGTAGTGACACTTCTTCGTCGTATCCAGCCTCCTCTGGGCTTTGGCAAACTGTGTCCTCACAGAGTCGCATGCAAGGTTTTGTCTCCATTCATTTATTATCATCTTTATGCCAAACACAGTCTGATTTTGTGTTTTATGATTGATTCACCAAATAAAGCTTGAAACTTTTAATGCTGGAAATATTACCAATGGCTGATGCTAAAGATTTTGACTAAAGTTAACTATTCACAAACTATGCATCCACAAGGTGTTTGTTGAGAAAGATCTTGGCTCAGGCAAAAGTTTGTTGAACCAGAAGTATCCAAGCAGCAATAGGCACTCTCTGACTGTTTGGTTAGTGGGCAAAGCAGTCTACAAAGTGTTAATTATTTTTCTTCTAGTCATTTTTCTTGTCTCATTCATTTACTTTCTGTTATTTTTTATTTGTATTCTCCTGGTCCTGCCACTTTTTGTTACGTTTGTTTCGTTACTGCTTCATTAATTCAATCTTATTTGTTTTTTTTATTACATTAATAGTGCCTTTTTTTCTTAGTTTTTACCAACTTTTAAATGTCACTGTTTCTGTTATAATTTGATAATAATAATGTATTTTTAATCCTTTTGGGCTGCATGATTTAATTACTGACATAAGCTAAATACAAAAATATGAAATTACAGTTTAGCACTGAAATGTATTCAAAAATACCACTCATAAACTTAAAGACCATGCACAAGTTATTTGTCTTCTCTTCTTCCAGAGGCTGGTAGCCATGAACATGCCCCTAAACAGTGATGGCACTGTTATGTTTAACGCCACGCTGTTTGCACTGGTGCGCACTGCCCTGAAGATCAAAACCGAAGGTATGGACCAAAAATAAACTGGACCAGATATGTCGATAAGTATACCTTCACATGTTGGAACATTTTTTCATTTTAACCAATATCTGACAGTGCATTCTGTTATTATGTTTTTTTTTATTTGTTTGTTTTTCTCATTGTTAAGTTCAAGTCCATTCATTGTAAAGAACACCAAGTCTGCACTGCACTAGATTTTGCCTGTTACCCTATTGTGATGTATGTTTCTTCACAAATTGGACAAAAAAACAAGACCTGGAGGATATATGTATTTTTAAATACATATTTGTATAACATTTATTATAATTTTTATGCCAAAGTTTACATTTGGACCCATATGCAAATAGTAAAGATTTGTTTAAAGAGATAAACAAAGGATAAAGCTACTCCCTTAAAGGGAAACTCCGTTTTTTTGACACCTGGACCTTATTTATAGGTGTGTGCATGCTCATATACTCACTCAGACAAACATCGTGCAGCTCGGAGTCCTTCAGAAGTTATTTAGATCCAACCGATTCAGCCGCACTTAGCGGGGGCCACGGCAAGGGAGCTTCAGCGCGGGACATAATCTCTGCAAAATCGCTCATTTCGACTATATTTTTTCATCCATCGCCAGTGTTATCATAAAGTCAGCTTGTCTACCGTCTTCAGGTGGGTCAGCTGACCTGGTAAACAAACTTTTGATGACGTCATAGCCGCGCGGCACAAAGGTACAGCTGACTTACTTTTTGCCGGCATTGCTGAGCAACATGGCAGAATATTTATCTGATGTCGAAGAGTCAGACTACTTTGATGGTTGTCCTTACTGGTTTGAGCCCAAGTACACGGACGTGGAGCTCCATGAAAGAAGAATGCGGAGGGAGAGAGACGAACAGCTGGCTCGAGAACAACAAACAGGAGCACGTCCACGACTCAATGCTAACTGGTGGTGCGCTTGTGGACAGTGTTCACCTATAGCAACAGAAGAGGAGTGTGTTAGCTGCTCAGAGTGGGACTTGAGACCGGCTGACACGCGTATGGACCTATATGTCTGACTACTCTGGAGGATTTCTCTGCAATGACAAACCGGGCGGTGGTAGAGACGAGCGATTTTGCAGAGATTATGTTCCGCGCTGAAGCTCCATTGCCGTGGCCCCCGCTAAGTGCGGCTACATCGGTTGGATCTAAATAACTTCTGAAGGACTCCGAGCTGCACGATGTTTGTCTGAGTGAGTATATGAGCATGCACATACCTGTAAATAAGGTCCAGGTGTCAAAAAAACAGAGTTTCCATTTAATACATGGAACAGAACAATTACTAGTTATGAAAATACATTTTTCTGAACATTATTTTCAAAGGTGAAGGCAATTTTATACCTCCGATTTCTTGCAAAATACCCAAACATACCAGCAGTCAATTTCTTTCAGAGTATTTGCAGTTTCTTGTCATGCTCTCTTCATGGTTACATTATTCATCTTTTTAAATGTTTCCATGTGATGCCTTGAACCAAAGTTAGCTTAAAGCTAGTTTAGATTTGACAGGTCACAAAAACTTGCCAGATCATTATGAAAGCAAACAAAACATGGCAAAAAAACAGCTTGACTTCAAAATGTTAAGCGTGGCAGCACAAAGCTGTACATCACAGATGCAAATGCAGATTACACTTAATAAAAGCAGTTATAAGATGTGAAGGACCATTCAGTAGTTGCAAACTTGAGCATCTTGCTGCAAGGTCTTCAGTTTGTTTCTTAAGTTGCATTCTGGATTACAATTCTTAATGTTACCTGGCAGGGCTTTCAACTGAGTCATGGTTCTCACAGGGACAACTGAAGCAAATGAAAGACTTGTGCTGTGATTTAGTCTGCCTGTTTTTTTTTCCATCAGTCACTAGAGGAAAGTTTTGACTCTCTGTTTTGGCAGCACTGTACAGCCTCACACTGAACACTTCATTTTGGTGCATCAAATTTCACGTTTTCAGATTCAGATGAACTACAATGGATCAGGTTGGCTCAGTTCACAGTTTGAGGGTATACGACTTTCTCAAAAGCACGTTTTCCCCAAAGTCTCACTTGTTTGTCCAGTTTAAGTGCTCTATGCTGTGCTTGAGCGTGCTTCACTCCCCTGGCTCTTGCACCCTTGGAGGAGGTGGGCCTCAGGAGGGCACACTTGCTCAGCTGTAGAGCGGGTTTCTAAGGAGTCTTTTTTCATGTGATTTCAGGTAATCTAGAGCAGGCAAATGAAGAGCTGCGAGCTGTCATCAAGAAAATCTGGAAGAGGACCAGCATGAAGCTGCTGGATCAAGTGGTGCCTCCTGCTGGTGGTTAGTGGAACTGGAATGAAATAGCACACACCATGTGCCTCACTGGCTCACGTAGATCACATACATGCACAAACACAGACATTATACGGTGCTCTTATTCTGCCTGATTAAAGTGACAGGGAGCTTTACCATGATCTTTGTAGATTTGCTCTAAATAAAACTCGCTGACACATACACTTTAGATCTCTCAAATGTAGAGCTGTATCATGCTGTCTCTGCCCTGCTCATGTTCTCTGGTTGTCCCCTCTGCAGTCTGTCTTTTAATCATGTCTCTTGTCTCTTCCTGTACTGGACGCTGATGGAGGCCCTTGACTGTCGGCTGGGCTTTGGGCTTGCATGGCCTCGTAGACCTCTGTGCAAGAGCATGCTCTGTCTTTCTCCTTAGCCTCTCTCTTTCTCTCGCTCTCGCTCTCTTTCTGTCTCTCTTGCTTTACCTGTCTTGTCTATTTCCATCTGGATCTCTCTGTCAAGTTAACCGCTGTCTTTTCCCACTGCTTCAGCTTCCACAGCTTCCTCCTCTTCTCATTCTCTCTTATCTCTGTACCCCAAACTCTGAGACACTTCAGAATATTCTGAAGCAGTTCTGTTTTAGGGTGGTGGCATGGAACTAGAGTTGCCTCTGTCTCTGATCTCTGTCCCCGGCGCTTTTGTTTCAAAGTGATTCAGACCCCTGCTTCAGAATAATTCTCACACACTCTTAAAATAAAAGCAAGATTTTAATAAGCTAAAACTAAATTTGAAACATTCTAATTTGTAGTTTTAGTAGGTAAGACATTCATTGCAAACAGAACTCTTTGAGAAAAGAGCACACATGAGATGACACATACTGACTTTAGCCTGAAGTGTATGATGCTTACTGTAGATCTGCTTGCTTGCATGTGCTTAATTAGTGGATTAAATGTTACAAAGACAGAGGATTTGGTTCTAACAGCTTTCTTCCCTCCAAAAATTAAACTATATGTTTGATTGGTAACGTACTAGATGATAAATGAAAAATCATTTTATCTTGATCTTTGCGAATAGTTTCTAACCAAAAGCTCATAGAAAAAGAGCAGTCTTTTAAAGGCTTAAAATGTGAAACTGTGTTTAAAACCAAATTAAGTATGTGCTACATCAACCTATTGTGGAGTAAAGACTCCCTAAAAGGAAAATTATGTTGAGCTATTTGTGTTTGTTGTTGTTAGCTTTGTGTTTACACTGATGGGGCAGTGTGTCTTTCAGCCTGTTTATGTTTCATACATATTTTTGTGTGTAAACCTCGTCCTGTCTGACTGTTTAATCTGCCACAATGTAAAGAAAGAGGGACTTGACACTTGAGCTGTGCCATATCATACATAAAGCTAGTCAGGATAAAACTTATAAAAAATAATATATCACAATATCAGTCACAGTTACTACAGTGTGATATATGAAAACATAATGGCAAGAGTACACCTAAAAGGTCAGTTATATGCACAGTTAACCAGCTAAATGGTTAAAGTTGGATATTTTGGAAAGAACAACCAGAATGACTTAACTTGACACACCAAATAGACCGTTCAATATATACTGAACAGTGTACAGCGTGTTTTTCACTGGTCCATGTGGGCAACAGCCCATAGAAAGTGTTGGAGGATGGCAGAACTTTTCAAAAACACAAGCGTAAGGTGATGGAGTGATCATTCTGTCAGTCATATTCACAACTGCAATCAGATGATGTAATAGGTAGGCAGTCACGATTGCCCCGGTGTAAGGTACAGAATGTGAGCCAATTCTAACAGCAAACTGCAAAACATCCTTTCGATCAAGAAAAGCCTTTAGTGTTTCTTGTTGATTTTTATTTAATGAAATATTCTGTCCAGACCTGAGAAAACCACTACTGAAGCTGTTAGCATCTATGCTAATCTCTGTATGAGCAGTTGCTTCACGCAGTCATCATGCTTGGAGGACCCGCCTCTTCCTGTCTTAAGGGATGCTGATTGGACAGTGCCTCTGTGGACTGAATCAATTCCTCAGGCTTGGAGCTTTGCAAGATGGATCAGTCTGATAAGTGATGAATCAGGCAGATCCAGCTGCACCGCAAAGTTAGGAGTTACTTGTCATTCAAACCAGTTTGTGTCGGTAAGACCCATGATCCTGCTCAAATGCTTTGTCCCAATGGTATCACAGCTGCCTGCTTCTAGTAAGCCATTGTAGTTTAAGGTAATGACTACTGCTTTTCTGCCATAATGCTCTACTATCTGGATGTAAACAAAGCTCAGTGAAACTCCAATAGCCTCTCACTGGAGTAGCACAGTATACAGTATTTTCATATAGGAAGATAAAGTGGTATGTTGGCTGTGTCAGGTTAATTTACATGTGACTAATCAGCTTTAATGCTGTGTTATTTGCCATGAGGAAGCAAAACTTGAGTAATTATGGCTGGTGCTGCAAGTTGTTTATCTTTTGTTTTGGTCCTAAAATCTGTTTAAATAGCCACATGTTAAGCCTTTGAAACACACTGCATGCTTGTTTAATGAGGAAATGACTTAAAGTTAGCTCTTTAAAGATAAGTAGGTGCTGGTGATAGGTCTTTCTGGCTCTCGCTGACTTTTCTGTCTCATGATTAAACTTTCAATATTTCACATCAAATGTATAAAATGTGTTATTCTAAATGCTAAATCTTAAATGTAGTATTCGGTATATCTGTACTAAAAATGCATCTAGATCTTTTTTTGTCCCTTTAACTGATTGGTATTGCATAAAATACCCCTTTTCTTATGATTCCCTTAACACTATTTGAAGTTTTAATGTAAGACCACCACAATATAAATATGACGATACTGAAAACCCTTAATTATTGTAAAATCAGGTTAAATCATTTAAGTTATGAATCCAAACAAATGGAACAAAATGTGTCATTAACCCTATCTGCATTTCACCTTCTGTGTAATAATTTAAAATCTGCCCATTAACTTTGGCCCTGTTTTAAATACACGCTATAATTATTTAAGCTCTTAAAGTTCAAGTTTCTGGTTTACTCTTGTTATTTATATGATCCACTTTAAAAAACTTGAATATGTAATTGCTTTTAACAAACAATGTCACACAGAAAAGTCAACTATTGCCAGGAATGGCCTATGTACTGCACCTACTAGAATATAAAACCCTCCTGCCAAATCACTCGTACTATATATATCTATAGAATCTGACATAAGATTTTTTTTAATTTTTTTTTATCATTTAAGCTGTACAAGTGTACAAAGATGATAGAAAAATATTTCAACACCTATTTGACCATCTGTTTTTTTTAATAACAGAAGAATGGGATGTGGTGCAGATTGAGGTATAGTATATACACCATCAAGATGGATGTATATCTTTTTTGATTTGGGGTTTGTATAGAGCCCCTGTCTGCAGTCTTAAAGCGATGGACCTGCAGGTTAAACGCAGAATGGATGGAGGGGGAGAGAAGCCTCTCCTTGTCTTTCCCAGGGTGATGTGAGTAGTGACCTGATGACACAGGAAGCATTTGTGTGGTCTGTTCACTCAGATGATGAGGTAACCGTGGGGAAGTTCTATGCCACCTTCCTGATACAGGACTACTTTAGGAAATTCAAGAAACGTAAAGAGGAAGGCCTGGTGGGTGCTCACCCCTCGCAGAACAACACGGCCATCGCCTTACAGGTGAGTCTCTCAGTGTTTGCTTTTCAGGAAGAGAGGAACTGTATGAAAATGTGTGGAAGATTTGGGTTTATGAGCATCGTTATTTTGTTTGGTCAAGTCTGTATAATGTGTCTTTGTACATTTCATTCAAATATCATTAATGTTATGGTTTATGATCCAGCAGGACGTTCATGATCTTGGTGCACAGTATGACTCTTACTGTGATTGACATGTTTCCAGTGTGTGATATCTGTGTCTCTGCATCTTCAAATATCCCTGATGTTGATGTTAAGCGTGTGGCATTGTCTCCAGCCAACATTTCATGTGTTTTTGTGCATCATAATTCACCCATTAGCTCATTAAAAACCACTTACAGTGTTGCCATTTCTGTTAACTCATCATGAGAGATATATGGCCATGCTTACCCCCATATATCATCAGACAGTCAACATAACCAGCTTTTAGTTTAATTTCAGTAATATTTTTTTTACTTTATTTTACGGAGAAATCTACGAAGTAAAGAAAAGCGAATCCTACGTGAGATGACACACAGCTGGACGCTACACAGGGCACACAAGTGTAGTGATCCTCATAGCAAGAGAGCACATCTGTCTGTCTGCGTGTTCTCATCTCTCACAGTCTGTCGATACTCGAAATGTCAGCTGTCACATGTTACACAGGTGTGTGTGTGTATACCCTGTGTGTGTGCTGCTTGTGGTATGATGTCAGAATTCGTACTGTGAGCTGTGTGATGAAGGTCCACGCTGTAAGGTTTAGCCCTCTTGTTATGGTTACAGGCTGGCCTTCGCACGCTGCATGATATTGGGCCCGAAATTCGCCGAGCGATATCATGCGATCTGCAAGATGACGAGCTAGTAGACTTTATTCCAGAGGAAGACGAGGAAATTTATAGGGTAACTGATTTTTTTTGGTGCTTTTTATCTGAATGTTAATATCAAGTAGATGTCTCTCTTTTTAAACTTTTTGCTCATTTTGTTTTTAATTTGGTTTCTTTTAATTTCTTCCATTTCAAGTCCAACAAATGACAAACAGTGCATTCATATTGCTCACTCCATGAAATCAGCTTCTGAACTTCTTTTTGCTCATACAGTTACTTAAATTAAAATCAGACTTAACATCAATACGTAACAGTATATAATAGGGCTGCACAGTGTTGGTCAATATGATAACCACAAGATATTTAGATATTTACTGAACAGCATAATTATTTATTGATAAAATTATTATTTTAATTTTCAGTTTGTGTGGTAATTTTGAAAAAAGTGTTCTGCAACCACCCACTGACGGGGCTTGAATGAGAAAGCAAAATTAAGCATGATCATTTTGAAATAGAAAAATTAAATTCTGGATGATTGAGTCGTGTTGTTGATTTTTTTTCCATAAAGCTGTTCAGTCATAGTGGGCAGGTTGTGTTTGGTGTGTGTGGAGAAGACTACTGTAAAAGTGGTATATGGGAAAAAGAACATTACTGTTGAAGAATATGTATAGATACCATTAAACATTTGGTAATGCAGAGTAAATCACACCCCTCAACATACAAAAATATCAATTTTTTGTTTTATCTCCACCTTTCAGAAAATATTTACTCAAACAGTTCGTATTAAAAAAAAATCCTATTCCACATCCTAAGTTGGTGGACACCTCTATGCAGCAACAGTAAACATTCAAGCACAGTGCTGGAGGGCTGAATCCACATCTGTGTTTTTTAAGGGTACATGGTCAGACACAGCTCATGATATTTACACTTAAACAGCCGGTTCTGAGCAGGGCTGAAACAAAGGTATTTATAGACATGCCAAAAGCCAACATCTTTTTCAACTTTAAGCAAGAATCTTCCATGGGTATGTTTTTACATCTTAGACTTAGGAGTGAAATATGAGACCTTTGGATGACTTAATAATGGTGTATGAGTCTGGAAAAGACACAAGCATGTTTATATATGACTAAAACCATATAAGAAATTTTCAAAAACATGGTTTATTCACAATATACAGCAAAAAAAAAACTTCACTAGCATTCGAGGTTTTTGAAAATTTTCCTTTATTTGGCCAGACCTATTGTTACCGTTGGCTGCTGAAGAAAAATTAGGTGTCACTGTTAAACTCTGTGATGAAAGGTGGCACCACGTCTTCACCTCCAGAGATCTACCATTAGGAAAATTTAATTGCAGTTTTGACTTTTGTCTGTAGTGGGCAGCTACTATGCACACTTTTCAGAATATGTAGAGTTCAAATACAAGGGACTTAAATTATTAGATCTGGACTATAACTAATAAACAAAACTATTTATTTACATAGATTTTCATTTAGAAAAAGGCAGGTCTTGGGGTTGAGTTACTTTTCAAATACTGCTCATACCAACAGAGCAGTGTAAACAATACAGGCTGGTGTGTGCTTGTGAAAAAGACCTCTGAATTACATCATTAATCCACCTACTTTCCTTCGAAGAAAAGCCTTTTTTGGTAATAGGAGGGCCCAAATTGTGGTTATGATCAAATCTCAATAACTGTGCAGCCCTAATATATCATGTCACACGAGTTCTTCTGTAGGGAGTTGAAGAGTCAGTGGTTTTACTTTGAGCATTCCTTCACAGCGAAACGGTGGACTCTTTGGCAACCATCTCATGAACGGCGGCCATCGGCGATCCAATGGCCACCAGACCAACGCTACTCAGAGACCTCTACAGGTGCAGCCTCCGCCTCATTACGCCCACATGGAGCAGCCGGTGGGACGCCTTTCTCGAGCCAATGCCATGTCCCACCCCAACCACCATCATCACCACCACCACCACCACCATCACCACCGACACCACAACTCCTACGGCAAGTCTCCCAAATCCACCAACATCAACCTCAACAACGCCAATGTCTCCAGCCTGCCCAACGGTGGACACCATCGTTACTACGAGCACGCTCCGCCTAATGGCTACCCAGGTCATCGCAGCTCCTACTACGACTACGAGAAGCCTCGAACCCCGCAGGGTCAAAGGTAATCGCACAGATCATCAACAGTTGATGTGTAAACCGGGTTTAAGTTAAACATAAGCACATAAACAGTGCTGCATTAATTTTCATTTTTCAGTACTAACTTATAGTCCGATAAATGTGATTTTTTTGAGCTATACTGAGCTGAGTTTGAAATTACTGACCATCTTTAGTAGAATACATCATAGATATTTATGTGTAAAAACTCTACAGCTTATATGGAATACTTTTATTCTTAAGTTTACCTGGGTCAATGACATAAAGGATCAATTCACTAAAAGGAAGGTTTATTGTGGTTCTTTAAAGTAATGCAGGGATGACTTGTTTTTGTAGGCCAACCCAGAAATTAGCATTTAGCTGGTCCTCTCTACTAAAAGCCTTACTGGATCTTTCACTGTTTTCTAGGGTCACTGCTGATAATAAGCTCTGTGGGTGACAAAAAAATATGGAACTTACACATTTTGTTTTTCTTAAAAATCCTCACAAATTAATCTTGCTATTATTTTTTCAAACTTAAATGTGATTGGTGACAGTACACAGCATTTACCAAGCTATTATCAAACTACAAAATGGCTGTTGGACTCATAGGCAGCTATCACACTTGGGAATTTCCTCTTAATCAAATTATTGATAAGTTGGTGCTCATGGAAGTGGCTATGGTGTATGTATTATTGTTTTTCAAAACTGATCGGTAATGACTTCTTTAGAGTCACCGGCCATTTTTGGAGTCCTTCTTAGCCGTTTGCCAGCAACCATCCTTTTAAGGGCACAGTTAGGCATCAGGCGTCTCATGTACTGTGGAGAACATGATTTTCTCTATCTTGTATTCAGTATTTGGCACAAAAGTCAAGAAGAAAACAAAAAAATATCCATTATGGCATCTAGAGGATAGTTAACATTCAGAGACAATACGGCGTCCAATCGAAAAGTCAGATAACAAATTAAAGGAGTTTTCAGAGAGTCTGCGTTACATTACTCTATAAGTTTCAGTTTAACTTTTTGAATATAGCTTCATTAGACACAGAGAAACATTTATCAAATGTATCTATCTTTTTTTTTTATCCTCCGCTGTTCATCTTAGAGATTTTCTGTAGCATTTAATGAAGCTGTCTTCGGCGGTACGACAGCTCATAACTAATAACATTTTAGTGTTTCATTTTATGCATTGACTTTCTGCTGAAATGTGAAAATCTGTGGGCTTGATCTGTTGCATAATTATTTTTTCCACAGGATAGACCCTGTTTCTTATCAAACCCCTCCTATGTTGAACCTACACTCCAAAGCTCTTCAGTCTATAATTCATCACAAACCTACTCTCATGCTGACAGTTAATTTCATAAGTGACCAACTGTTCTCTTATCTCCTGATTTCTCATGCTCTGTTTAGCCAGACGCACCAACATTTTTTTTTGTCTGTTTTTTCTTCAGGACTCAATAAGTTTGGGTGACAATTTCATTGCTGTCACTTAACAGAGGAAAAATGATATTTTGGTTTATTTTCTTATCTTCAGAGAGGAAAATGGAATTGTCATCCAACACTGGAGTCCACCTCATGCTCTCTCCTCCTCATACATATATATGAGCCTGCTGCATGTGTCTCATATACTGTATGATAAATGTCACACTCTCTGTGCTCTCTCCTCCCTTTCTCCTTCCTAACCAAAATGCTTTCTCTCAACCATCTCTCTGCTTTCTTGGACAGAAGGCGCTACTATGAGACCTATGTTAGGTATGTTGTCCTCGTAGGATTGATTCCAGAAAGTATGTCTCCACGGCAGAAGAAGAACTTTTTTTTTCATGTTTGTTTTCTTTTGACTTGTTTTGGATCAGTGAATGGTTGCATCCTTGCTAAGTCAGTGTACTGTGCGATATGCTGGCCGGTAATTAATCTGGTTGTCTTCTGCTTCTGGTCTCATGCAGCTGCGCTAAATTTAAAGTTTAGAAGTTAAGAAAAAATGTAAATGCTTGTGGCCAGCATATTGCTGAGCTCAGCCCTGCTTCATGCATGTGTCAAAGTGAAATGCCTGCTTTGAGGAGGACCAGTGTGATAAAAACAAGCAAGCAATACTAAGTAACACGTCGGAGTGCTGCCAGGAGTTGTGGGCCCCATGGTACAACATCAGTGTGGACCAAACATGCATACCTCTAAACAAACTTTCATGATTGCTCAAGCTACAGCTCCACAGTAACCACTCAATATCTGTATTTATATATAAATACACTCCCATACATTTTAATACTAATTTCTAAGAGCTAACTGATTGTTCAGACATTTTTTTATATATATTTTCTGTTTAATGACAGCAAAATCTTAAAGAAATCTTAAAGTTCAGTTTGAAGAGTATTGAATATAACTGTCGTACCAGCAATTTTCTGACCTCTGGACAGTTTTAATGATCAAATGCTTGAATAGAAATTTCCAGTGAATCACACATTAAAAATTTTACAGTCCGTGAATTAATCTAATGACTAAAAGGCATAGTTTACGATTTTCTGTGTGTGTGTCAAAGTAGTTGGCACAGAGACTTGGGCTATTCATTGCTACAAATGGATGTAAATCTGTCTATAGTGTGTTATCGCCCTTTAATGTTTTTGTGGATTGTTTTCACCCGAGATTCTTATAGTTATGAGGATCTGGTGGCACTATTTGCAGCAATGTGTAGTCTTTGCATCCATACCGACTATTTTAGTTCAGGCTGAGAGCTGCTTTCTGTCAGTGAAGCTCATGTTCAAGCTGTAGTAAAGTACCTAATACAAATCCCAAACTATCCCATAAACCTATTTCAGTCTGAGACTTCAGAACATTTTTAATATGTAGTTTAAGCACTACATCATGCATGAAAGATATAGATCTAGATGTAAGATTTAAATCATTTTTTCTATATATTTCTAAGGGGCTTTTTTGAGTTTGAATTCCTTTTCAACTAACACTTGTTTTAATAAATCATTCAGGTATAAATTGATAACTAATATCTTTAGATGAAGCCACACTTTATGGTAATGTTGTCTATAGTGATTATCCTCAGATTGCATTATACTAACTTTTTTAGCAGATAATTAGTAGAGTTTTGTAGTCTTTTGCTTTAGTTCATTTTCTAAGCCTTTTTTTAACTTTGAGAAAATCAAATAATAATGATTATCTATAACAATACCTATTTTTCAATCATTTTTGGCCTCTGTCACTCATGGGCCACTAAAGTTGTCTTAATTTTTTCCATCTGATGACCCCCTGATTGCACCACATATTATTCACCTTTGTTTTTGTTTAGTGTTCACCTCCACAATATCAAATACTCAGCTCTTTTTTTTTACATTTGACTCTGTGTTAATCTTACAAAGGACCTCAAAGTGGATGAGATGTTTAGAGACAAGGACAAAACTTCTGCCTTTTGTCCTGGTTTGGCTACGAGAAATATTTATACCTGTGTTCTGTTGCATCGCTGCCCCCTGGAGGCTTGCGTCTGCATGGCAGTGCATGGCCCTATTCCAGTAATCCTCTCCCATAAGCAGCTGTTGGCGCACTCTGACCCCTCTGACCTCTCATCAGGTCCCGTGGAGTGGATGGACGTCACCCCACCATCCGCAGGGAGGAAGAGTTTGATGAGGACCGCTTCTCTGGGGAATATTACAGCGGGGAAGAGTTCTATGAAGACGACAGCATGCTGTCAGGGGACAGGTACCACTTCTTACGCAGTCCTTCATTGCACATCACACTCAGAATCAGACCTCCTGTATGAACCACATAAATGACATTTTTAGTGCGAGAAGGCCACATTGTACTCTCTGAGCCAACACAAGTAAAATGACTTAGAATTTAAAGAATGCACAAAAATAGCTTTCAGAAGATTCTCCCAATATTTATGCTCTCACACTTAAATGCAAGTTTTGACTCATTTTGGAGGTTGTACATTGTTGTTTTCAAGGTATTTTTTCCATTAATTATCCATTTGACATTCCATTTGGCAGGGAGATGCACTATTTTAATGAAGAAGAAGAATCATATTTTTCATATTAAAACTGTAATTTCTGATCTCATGGCCTCCTGGAAAATCGTAATAATCATAATAATGCTTGTCCGTATATTTGATTACTTCGCCCCACTTTCTCTTCCCTTTTTTGAGTCCATCCACTGTCTCTCCACTAATTGTTAAAGGGACAGTTCAGTTTTTTTGAAGTGGAGTTGTATGAGCTCCATATGACCACTAAGGACATTAGATACAGTAGAAAGTTCTCTCTTCACCAGAAAGCCACAGTCTGACCGTCGGTGACGAAGAAAAGACGCTAACAGGAAAGTACTGTACCGAATTTAAAGGCTATTTTCTCCGCCTACAAGAACTCAAATCAAAAAGTAATACCACAGTTTAAGAGTACGCTACATATACATTTTTTGAAGTGCATTAATCTTTCGAAAATATAAAGTTTATCCGGACCTAAGCCAACTCACGTCGTGTGTCCCTCCGCTAAATCACTCCGCCGCCCCCCCACCCCCTCTCAGCTGATCATACAAGCTAGCGGCTTCAGATGCCGGCTGTAGCTTCGTGTAACTTTTATCAAGTATCGTAACTCTTCTGTTTTGACTTGTAACGGTGTGAGGAAGAGACAATGCAGGAAATTAAAAAAGGATGATTATTGATTTATTGTAGGCGGAGAAAATAGCCTTTAATGGTACAGTACTTTCCTGTTAGCGTCTTTTCTTCATCACCGACTCTTACAGACTGTGGCTTTCAGGTGGAGAAGAGAGAACTTTCTACTGTATCTAATGTACTTAGTGGCCATATGGAGCTCATACAACCCCACTTCAAAAAACTGAACTGTCCCTTGAAGGCTAAAAATGCTAAAAAAGAATATCTTAAAAGAGTTATTAAAAAAAACATGTTTAATTTTTATAAACAAGACTGGTGGTGATAGAACTGTTGAGAGGACTGTAAAGTAGAAATTTTTTTTTTAGTATAATAATTTTATGTCATTTTAGACCTCCAGTTGGCCACCCTTAATGTCATGCAGTGTAGAAGAAAACACATTGAATCTTAATCAGAGGTGTCTGGATGTTTGCTGTCTTCTCACATGCTCTTCATTTCATGTGTCAACAGGTATCAAAACAGTGATACGGAGTACGAGACTCCCAAAGGATACCACCACCCTGACAGTTACTATGACGATGATGAGCAGCCGCTGTACCGTGACTCAAGGAGGTCACCAAAGAGACGGCTGCTTCCTGCCACACCTCAAGGTTTTCTAGCGTTTTTATTCTGCATCAAGGGCTCCAAGTTTATGAGAACATTTTAGTTTATTACAGAACATACAGAAATGTATACCAATGCCTTTTTTCGTGCTAAAAAAGTGAAGCAGCTTTGGCATTAAATAACAAAGCAGAGAAATCTAAACAAGCAAGGGTAAAGAAAGGTGAAGGCTGGAGGAAAATACAGAGGGAGAAAGAAGGAAGCGTCTCTCATTACGTTCTGCCCAGAGTGCATGATTGCTATCCTCTCTCTTTACCTGCTACCCCACATCCTCCTTCAGTTAAATCTCTCTCGTGTGCAGAGGGAGCTGGGAGACCAGAGAGAGAGACTTGAGTATTACATTCAGTCATTAAAGTCCTTCCTCTGAATGCGTTCCTGTCAGACTCTTAGCTGAATAATAATTGTGCGGTGTCGCATGCTATCAGAGTTTCTTGCATGAAGTTAATCACTGCTCCACTCCTGACCCGCTCAGGTCACCGGAGGCCGTCCTTCAACTTTGAGTGTCTGCGCAGACAGAGTAGCCAGGACGAGCTTCCACATCAGCGCACCGCTCTACCACTGCACCTCATGCAGCACCAGGTAACATCTGCACACATCTCACTTCTTCTGTCTGTGTGATTACAGACTTTCAAACACTCCTGCACAGTCAGGACATGCTTTGGATGAGTTTTTAAGAATCTCTGAGTCTTTATAGAACAAAACTAAAACTTATTACCAAAAGCTTACTTCTGTTCATATCATCACTGACTCATTCAGTTTTACCACACTAATGTACCTGTATTGAAACTTTTCTCTTCCATACATCATACCCCATATTTCATTTGCTTAATATTTATCTTTATTCTGTTTTAATTTTGTTTGTATAATCGACTTTCTATTTTCTTTTTCTGCTGCAATACTTGACTTTCCCCTCTTATCAATATAAAGTATTTTCTTACTTTCATTCAGAAGTGCTGAAGAACATATTTCTCATCATTTCACACACTTCTTGTGTCCCGTTAATGCGATGATGTATTTTTTATGTCTCCTCTGACTTATTAGGTAATGGCTGTAGCAGGCCTAGACTCCAGCAGAGCCCACCGCCTCTCCCCGACCCGCTCGACCCGCTCCTGGGCCACGCCCCCTGCCACCCCTGCCAGTAAAGACCAGTCTCCGTACTACACGCCTCTCATCAGGGTTGACCACCCGCACAGGGGGAGCGCTGCCAGCAGCCAGGTGTCTGTACGCAAGAGCTCTTGGTACACGGACGACCCCGAGTTCTCCCAGAGGACGTACTCGCCGGTCCACCTGCAGGTACCACCGGAGTACCACAACCAGTACCATCAGAAGAGGGGCAGTGCCACCAGCCTTGTGGAAGCGGTGAGTCTGGTTCCCACGGGCACTTATGCACAGAGCAGACTGAGAAATGATAAGTGACATTAAAGCAGTTGAGATGAGATGGAGTCTTGTTCTTAATATCACGGCTGTGTTTTGGTCACAGGACAAGGGCTGACCATAACTGGGCTATTGAGATTTGCTGATTTGACCAAAATCATATACAATACAAAGCTGTTAAATGTAGGGATGGTATTAGAAAACCAATGCCAGTTCTGAATCGTTAACAGCTCCATCAAAGAATCGATATCATGAGTCTTTCTGTTGATCGATTCCCTTATCAATTCCTTCCACTGACAGGGTTCAGAGGCGTCAGAATTGTGGCTTAATTTTTTACAAAAGGTGCCTACTGCACAACCTAAAGTGAGTGAGTGACATTGATGACACTGATAATCTATATGCCAACATTTGCCCACATGGAAAATCTGCAGGAATATATAAGGGAATCTTTAAAGAATTGGATCGATTAGCAGGATTGTTAATAGCATTGGTGTTGACAAAATCTTATCAATTCCCATCTGTAGATAAATACAGATCATTATGGCTGTATGTCTGGTTGTTCACACCCTTTTCTGGCCTATGTCACTGTAAGAACACAGCAGAAGCTGGAGGGATAGCTCTGTTGCCCTGGAAGCTAACATTAGTTAATTAGCCACCACAGGCTAACATGCAGCACTGGTGTCTGATCTGTGTTTATACTAAACTTTACATGGATTAATTCCCACTTAAACAGAGTTCCCCAACCACCAGGCCTCAGACCAGAACTGGGCTGTTGTACATTTGGCACTAGGCAGTATAGAAGCAGAAATAATGACCATTTGTTGAATAAAAGATACTGAAGGGTGTTTCATTCTTAAAGCATGACAGGATCCCTGAATATTCACCCTTTACATTTAACTTTGTGGACTAAACTCTCAGGACTCCGTTACTGCTGTAATGCCGAAAAAGTGCATCCTGAGATAAACTCCAGGTTCAGTCTTGTGCTTATGCACTCTTCCTCTTGTGCTCTGGATGTCGTTGTACTCTGCATGATGTGCATTACTTCAGGACAGCCAAAACTCAGACTGATAATAAACACACACTCCGGCACTGTTAGTTACTGTATCTGAAGGTGACTTTCAGCTGGTTAAACAGTGAGAGCCCCCACATGAAGGCTGGGATGCTATTATGCTGTTGTCCATAAAACTGGGCCGGTTTGGCCCAGAAAAGGTTTGGGACCACTGGACTAAAACATCCTGTCAGATGATGTAATCTGCCATAAAATCAAAAGTGAGTATTTTTTTGTTTTTGTTTCACATGCTTGTTCAGCCATGGCTGAGGTGATGTTTATTCTTGCTGTTCTTTAAGATCCACCAGACTTTTAGCTTACCAACACTTCTTCTTTTGGACTATGTTTGGTTTTTTATGTTTATGAATCCACAAATTTTGCTGTTTTATTAATTTATTATTTTTTGTTAAGACTGAACAGTTTACCGACACTTGGCTGTAAAAGTTTGTGAACAGTTTTTCTCTTGTTGACTGTGTCCCTAAAAAATATGAGTGGAAATAATGCAAGGTAAAGCTTAAATTCTGTCTTGGAATATCCAAGAGGAAAGCTTTTATTGCTCTTTTTAAAGATAACCTAATTGAGGTGTAGTGATTTACTTTACTCATTTACTCGTACTCCATAGAATACAGGTATGAAACAGTTGTGTAACGTTCCTCTTATCCTGTCTTAGGTTTTGATATCAGAAGGGTTGGGGAGATACGCCATGGACCCAAAGTTTGTTGCTGCCACAAAGCATGAGATTGCAGACGCCTGCGAGATGACGATAGATGAGATGGAGAGCGCAGCTAGTCACCTGCTGAATGGAGTGATGGCACCGTGCGTCAACGGGGTCAACGTGTTCCCCATCCTGACGCCACGGGACTACGAAATGCAGGACACGGCGGCCAGCTACAGCGACGAGGAGCCAGAGACAGAACCCAGAGCTCCTTATGAGGAGGACCTAGCAGATGAGATGATCTGCATCACGACTTTATAGCAGTGGCTGGAGAACTCTGCTACTTAGAACCACTATATCAGTGAAAATTTTAAAAACAAAGAAAAAAACGAAATGCATCTGTTGGCTCTGACCATAAGAAGTGCCTTTAACAGTGAGGAGAAAAAAAAGGCATAAAGAAGAGAGACACATTAGTCCCGCTCTTTGAAATGTTCTCCACCTGCCAGCTGAGGAGGCCACAGCACAGAGCCAGACAGCACCCCGCTGAGCGCAGAGGGACTGACTGCACCTTCCACAGGCTGCCACACACAGGGTCAGCCCGCAGCCAATCACAGATAAGGACAGCCATGCCAGGGGAAAGATGGACCACTGTGCAGAGGTGTGAGACGGGCGGGTCTTTAAGGGTGATGACAATCAGATGTATGATGTCATTACCTCGGTCACTTTATTAAGGTTTGGCATATCATGCAAGTTTTCAATGCAAGCATAGAGAGGCATATCCCCCCTCCCCCTCCTCGTAGATTTAGGAACACTTGATCCCTTTGTCGTTAGAAAAGAGTGTTTAATGATCGCTAAGGCGGAGTAGAAAAGTGAAGAGCTGTACCAGATTATGCAGGAACTAACCGTCCTACTTATAGCATCATTCAACTTGAGATGTGTACTTTTGAAGCATTTGTGATAAATGCACTAGCAGGCAGGTTATTTTAAATTTTTAGGATAGCCTGGTTAATATTTCATAGTTGATATGCTGTAAATTGTATTATATAAGAAAAGAACCTTTGTAAAGAGATATTCTATATTTTGTAATTATGTATCATTTAACAGATCAGCAATATGGACCCTTATGACTCCTGTTATGCTACAAAAGCAGCCTTGCATACTTTAATTAGGTCTTTCTTTGCCTTTTTTGTGTTTTGCATACACGGATCCTTCATTTTTACATTTTTAAGAGGCTCTGCTTGTGTAACAACACTACTGCACAAGATATGCAAAAGGCTTTAATTTCTTAGCATAGGGGTTCATGAGTTAATACATCAAACCAACACCAGTTGCATAAGGTTAAGCCCCCTTTAAAGGAGTATTTTTAGAGGCAAGCTTTAAGGATCCAGGGCTGAAATTTTATACAGATGTGACCACCACATTTGTTTGCATATTTTGTGCAGGGCATGCACATGAATTTCAAATGCTTAGTGCATTTACAATGCTGCTTTTTTAGTTGTTTCCAGAGTCTACCCTTGTTTTCGTCGGCCCCTTCTCTAAATGCCTTTTTGCTGCTGAAAGGAAGAAACATGGCAGAGGTTGAGAACAAGGATAAAATGATATTTCTCAAAGCCCGTGCTGGGATTTTACATGACATTCACTTTTAACGACCCTAGTGGAGTTCCTTTTAAAAAAAAGAAAAAAAAACTTTGTAATGAATCCTGGCAATCACATCTCAGCCTTCATGTAGTGTGTGTGGCAGCAGGAGACAAACACACACATCCAAAGGTCAGAAACAGTCGGCGTATGTCTGAAGGTGGAGGACAGACGGTGTCCTGCTGGTAGAATGCTGGAGAGAGGCTAAGCAATATAACCCCCTTCTGCCCCCCTCCCCCCCTTTCTTCTCTCTCGGCCTGCCTGGTTCCTGCTTACAGAATACCTCGTGAGGCAACGTGACAACATATCATTGTGTCAGCTTTTCCTGTCTGTCCCAGCGTCCCACAGCGCTCCGTTTAAACTTTGTGTTTTTCCCCTCAAAGCAGATTTAAGAGTGAAAACAGAAGGGAGAACTAACCCTGGATGCAGAAAAAAGGAGCCCGCAAATATCATGAAGTATCTTTTATTGATCTGTATTGATACAAAAAGTGGAATAAATAAACAGCAGTGGGCTTTTTCAGGCATTACCATGGAAGATTTTCAGCAAAGGATCTTTTGGGTAAATGTTGTTCATGAGTGTTTGATTTGTAGGCGAGTGCGTCCTGTACTCTAATTCAACCGAATACTGTCATGAAAATGTAGGTTTTCCATTTTGTGTGCACTTTGAAAGGGCTCTTTGACTTGTTTGTGAGTTAAAAAAAAATACATGTGCTAGTCCTTTTTTATTGACAGCTGTCGTCTTAAAGGGCCGGTGCACACAACAGGCACATTGTACTATTCGTAGCAATTACAGTACTGATGAACTGAAGATATGCATTATTTTGTAAAACACTTTTCAAAGTTGTGTTAAACTAAAGATGAAAAAGAACTTACTTTTACCTCATGTCAGGGATTCCTGAGAAAAAGAAAATAAACGATTTGGTTGGGTCTATACCAATGGTATTTAAATATTAGCACATAGCTGTTTGTCTTTGCACAAAGTAACTGTATAGTGCTTTTGTTTCTCCTTTTTCTAAACAGATTTGTGTATTAAGGTGAGACAATTTTGTACTTTTTGTGACTGTGTGTATGGTTTAGTGGAATCTATATTTGTCATTTACAACTCACCTTACAATGCTGGGAATGAAAGAGTCTAAAAAATATTTTCAAGGTGCACTGTTTCTCTGTTGGCGGGTAGGGAAAAAACAAAACGGTTCAAAGTTTACAGAGAAACATTTATTGATTTGAACGTTTTATTAGTTTTCTTCATATTGTTATGATTATAATTACTATTACTACTATTAATGTTCTGAAAGCTGTATTCAAATAGAAGATAATGTAAAATATGTACAGAAGTATGGAAAGACCCATGGTAATGTTCTCTACTTGAAAGTCTTGATATTTGCTCCTTAATGTTTTTATTCAGTAAACATCATTTCTCTTAGTAGCAAATGCTTTACTATTACCTTCTAGGTTTTGTATCAATACATTTTTTGGTATTTTTCATTTGATTTTGGCCTTGATTTTATTTAAAATCGATATGAATCGATACTATTTTATTTTCTATTGATCATCAATGAATAAATTTTTGCTGAATTACACACCTCTCATTTATTTGTAGTCTATTTTAACAACATTGAAATTCAGCCCATGATTAATAAAGGGGTTTGTAACTGCTCAGCCCTTAAAGATAGTTGGGTTTTTAAAGTGGGGTTGCTCGTGGTCTTTGGCACTAGTAAGTATGATTGTGGACAAAGTAATCGTCCAGCGTCGTCCCTGGTGGGAGACAGCCAAGGACTGACGCTGGGTGATATATAGCAGTCAATGGTGCCACCAAAAACCTCTTAATAACCCACTTTTAGGTTAAGACTACTCAAAAAACAACATGGTCTCCTCTAGACGCTACAGTAAGATTCTTTACAGCATTCACTGACAAAGCCCCCGTGTTAAGAACTACTTTGTGATGTGAAGTAAAGGCTACGTGTCCTTCCATCAGCAACTCCTGCAGGCTTAAGCGGGTCAGGTAGAGGTCACTGGAGCACAAAGTGATAGAAGTCTGACTCCCTGGATCATACTGGCTGCTATATAGCCTGGCATAGATACATTGCTATCTCCTCTGGGATGAACCTGACCAGGTGCGATCATGGCTCTCATATTTACGAGTACCATAGACGAGCAACCCCACTTTACAAAACTCTAACCCTTCAAATCAAAGAAGTCATTTTCTTTATGAGTTTTCTGTGTGGTGTGTGTACATGAACATTTCAGGCAGGTGCCACTTGTTTGTTTGCCGTCTCATAAGTTGTTGCGTTCTCAGATTCTTCGTCCTCCACAGCGCCCCCTCTCCCACAGCACAAGAAAGGCACGGCGTATTTACGAAACTGGAAAAAAAAAAGAGTCGGTGCACAAGATCAGCCAAGAAATCTGGACATGATTTAAATCAGCAGCAAGTGGACCGTCTATTATTGTCTCTTAAAACAGTAACTCAAATCAGATAAATGCCAACTTATAATAAAATAAATACAATGTTACAGTAAAAAAAATCTTTAAAATGTTGCTCCTCTGTAACCTCTGCTTATCATAGAAGCCCAAAGCTGACTTAAATTCATGGATTTATTCTTGTCATGTTTTTCAGTGAAAACGGTTAAAAAGCAGAAGATAACACATTATAGTTGCTCTCTTCATCACAGAAATACTGTAAAGTAAAATGTATGCATAAAAGCCTCTTAGGGCACCTGTGTACTTACGAAAGCCTTCCCCTCAAAAGCAGCACTGATAACTAACATCAGCTCCATTCCTGATAAAGTAAATATTTAAAAACAAACTTTCTGAAGCATTTTGATCCCAAACTTTTCCTGAAACCCTGTTTCTTCACTACTGTCTCTTAGTCCTTAACTTAAAACTTTCGTAAGATAAAATACTTTTTTTTAAAGACTTTTGCTCTGAGAATTGTTCTACATAAAATATTTTTATTCTGTTGACTTTTCCTAAGCAGTTTTCTGTAAGACATGTCTTGTGCCCCTTTCTGAGGCCTTTTTTCGGGGGGTATTTTGTCCATTTACTTCTGGAGCCTTTCTGTAAAAGTTTTCATTTGATACCTTCTATTCCAAGGAATTTATAGGTGACCTTCCTCCTCCTAAAAAAGGTCTTTTTTAGGCCTTTTTGTCTGAGACTTTTTGAGACTTCTGGCCCAATTCCTGGAGCCTTTTAATCACACCGTATGTGTCGTACTGTTTCTTTAAGCCTTTTAAAGAAATATTCACTCTGATGGCTTGAAACAGTTTTCCTGAACTTTCTAAAAAGTCTTTTGAGATGTATTGAACCTTCGGAAATATTTATATTCTTTTTCATGCCTTTCTGTGGATTTTTTCTTTCCAATACATTTTTGTTTGTTTACTTGTGTCTGTTTGTTTGATGTGTGTTGTTTCTAAGGAGGTTTTGGTTGAAGCTTTTCTATCTGAATCTTTTCAAGTAAACTAAAACCGGTGACTCAGGTTTTCTTGAGACCTTGTTCTGACATTTCACTCAGAGACCCATGCATGCCCTAATACAGTACGACTCCACACCTCTGTAACAAAGTATTGAGTGATTTCTATTAATACACATGAATGGTTTAGAAGAGTGCAATTCATTTGTGATCAGAAAAAATCATTGCAAAAGATATTCACATCAGAAATTATTTTAATGAAACAGTGAACTAAACAATTTTTTATTTTACATTATTAAAAAAATGTAAATCCAGGAGAAATTTTTGAGGGGAAAACTATACCTCCTGAAGGAAAATAGTTGGAGTAAACTTAAGAAAAGTGCATTTTTGTTGATCACCTTTAGTCCCAGCCTGACTGTGAAGTCCGTGACAGTCTAAGTTAAGGATGCACTCATGGTGTCTACCACTAGGTGGTGCTAATGTACCAAAAAAGAATGAAAAGAGCTGATGCAACATAATTTCTACAATCTAATTAATATCATATTATTGAGTGCTATGAGTAAAAGAGCATTGCACCCAAATAAGTAACAGTGATTAGAATTTACGTCAGCATATGTCTGTAAAGCTCCTCAAGTTAAAGTAGTTAATAAACTTACTCAATGTACTGAGTAGTAAATAGTTTTTCTGATAAATAAGGAAGTTAGGTTGAAGTGTGAACATTAGTTAAATTATTGATTTTAAAATGTCCACATGCACAGGATTAGCACAATTACAGCGTCAGGAGTAAATGTGTCCAGCCTTGATGTGTGAGTACCTGTTTGTTCAGGTAGATGTAGATGATGGGGTTGTACACAGTGCTGCTCTTGGCCAGGTAAACTGGCACCGTGCCCACCAGTGGATGGATGTTCACATCAGGGCTGAAGACCACCACCAGGGCTAGACTGGCATACGGTAACCAGCAGATGAGAAATGACAGGATCATCAGAACCACCATGGCCGCCACCTTCATCTCTCCCTTAGCCACTGCGCCGCCCTCCACACACGCCATCTTTGACACCTGGAACACAAAAAGATAATCAATTATGTCTAATGTTTTGACTATTTTGACTTTAACGTTGGTGCATAAAGACATTTCCTGTTCCAAAATATCTGCACATTGTTTTTCTTGTGCTCACCTACAATAATGGTGCATAAATTAACCATATGGTGATAACATAAATATTATATGCATCTATTTTCATAGATATTCAAATGTGGGGCTGAAAATGTCTCTCATTCATGTACCATTGAAACTAATAAACTATTAATATTCCTCTTTGACCATCAATACTAATATATTGTACACTTTTTCTAAATATTGAATTTAGTCACGTTTGTACATCACAGATTTTTGTGTATCTGCAGGGCAAAGGTCACTGTATAAACTCTCACCTGATGTAGAGTCCACATCAGCTTGGTGTAGGATGCCACTATGATGGCAAAGGGGACAGCGAAGCACACTGCAAAGTAAGCTAGGATGTAGGAGATGTTGTGAGGGTCTCTGTTGTGCCAGTCAGGAGCACAGGACGTCCCCACCCCCTCCAGCTCATACCTGCCCCAGCCAAACAGAGGGGGCAGGTTCCACGTGAGGGACCACATCCAGGACAGTGCGATGCCTACAACAGCATGCTTTCTCTGGAAGGTGATCTGTCCCAACAGCTTACACACCACAAACATCCTCTCCAGGGCGATGAGGGCCACCGTGCACAGAGACGCGATGCCTGCAGAGAGGGAAGGGCAACACAACTTTACTGACAGAACCCTATTCAAGCATACAGAAGTGCTGAGTCAAGATCAAAAAATATCAAAAGGACAGCATCAACCACTTTGATAGTCATGAAACTGAACAAAAATAAGACACTAGAATAGGAAACATCATAAAAATAGCATACAAATATTAAACTTGAGAGAAAAGAATAAGTATGATATTGAACTTATGAAAAGACAGTACTGAAATGTTTTTTTATAGATGTAGAAATCAGGTTTGGATACAGCCAGTGAAATTAAGGTGTTTTTTTTTTAACATTGTCAGGAAAATTTAATTTACCAAACAATTATTTTGGCAGGTGAACAAAAGGAGTAAACTTGGGCTTTTCATGGCAGAAAACAAAGAAAACTGAACTCCTGTTTTCAGATTGTTTTGCTTTGTGACCAATGTCACATCATGTCACATTGTAAACAAAGACAGCACTGCAAAGGTATAAAAACTGACAAGTCTGGACTAAAACCCTGTTATCTATCTAGTGAATGGGACTTAATTCATTTCACTGAACAACTGACACAGTTTTAACTTACTTTGTCCAACTTTTCTAAGTGAATGGCTTAATTAAAATAATATTTTAAGAACAGGACACTCAGTTAAAGCAGGTATTGAATTTGATCATTTTAAGTAGTCAACTCAGTTTAAACATTTTAATTTTAATCAAATAATCATTTTGTTTAAACTTCAACTTTGATATTTCTATTAACTGACTTCAAATGTTCAAGGTAATCAGTTTCCACAAAAAATGTGAGTACTTTGAACTTCTCTGAGTTTTTTACTGCAGAGTGAATGTCGGTGTTAACAGGCTAGGTGCTTAAATGGTTTAGCTTGGTTTCACTTGAGTCAGGGACAGGACTGGCTTTCACATGAAGCAATAGCAGGTTCATTTTTGCCTGGAGTACTTGACGGATTTATTGTTTATCCAAATTAGAAGAATTAAAAGAGGCAGGCTGTGGCTTTAGCTCATTATCAAAGAAAAGGCTGTAAACACTGTTAGCTACCAAGAGCATTGTCAAATCTAGAAGCGCTTCATAAGCACAAGCCACAGCTAAAGCATTTCGGGCACTGTAAGCTGTAAGAGTTATTATCAAAAAGGTTTAAAGCTGCCCTATTGCGCAATGTCAACTATTTCTTCTTTTTTTTTAAAGTCTTGGGTCCACATCTGGAGTCACCCATATCAATTTCACTAATCGCTTCTTCCCTGTGCTATGACCAACATTCCCTGAAAATGTCATCAGAATCCTTTGAGAAGAGAGTTTCGTTACTCACAGACGGACGGAAAGACAAACATAGGGACAAACATCAGCAAAAACGTATCCTCCTTGGGGTTGGTAATTTAGCCGAGTTAACTCAATTGTCAGGATAATTTTGTGTTTCAATGTAAAAATCTGTGGTAATATCATTAAAATTTATTTGTCAGGAGAAATACATACCCGTAAAAGTGTGTTTGGGATTCAGCCTGTCGTTAATAAAGTATTAGGTAGAGCTGCTCGATTATGGCAAATATAATAATCACAATTATCATGGCAGATAATTGACAAACAATCATGATTATTAAACACTATTACAAATTGATTTTAAAACACACCTCATGCTGTCATTAAGCATATATAGTTTTGACTCTATCATTTAGAACATTGAATAACGTATAATTCTCAGGAAAATACTTGTGATAACACAAATACCTCCAAATAATGCTCATAATAGTACAAGAAAAAAAGTTGAACATATCATGTGGCACAATAATCTTTTAAGTCCGATCACTCCGCTTTCATAAATGTGGAAAGCAGTAACTGAGATAAAAACAAAACTTATTTCCCAGCACTAATGTCAGTTTAAAAAAGGGGGTTGGTTAATTGTTTAATCCACCAGCCAAAGTTGCAGGCGCACTAAAAAGTTTATTTCTGAGAGAGATTAAAACTCACTCAAATCACTAACTTAGCTAATCTGATCTCCTTGGGTGGATTAGTTTTGGAGCTCCCAATAGAAATATCCAAGTTTGATGTGGTACTGTCTTTTGTATGAGCAAGCAGCTGCATGTATATAAATTTATATAGATTTAAATGGGTCCAAGCATTGATCCTTGAGGAACTCCACATATTATTCTATTCTATCTAATCAGATTCATATTTATCAGCTGTGTAGACATTGTAAGAGATGCTTTTTTTTAATCAGTGCAAGCATTTAGATGTAGATATTTGAATGTGTCCAAGTATTGACACTTAAAACCATATTATCTCTGTATTCTTAAATTCATAATTTAAATGAATATGTATTTGAATTATAAGGCAGGCTAAATGATGCTTTACTGTAAAATCTAAGAAAGCCCCTGTATGTCGATATTAAATAGATTGGTTCAATAACATAATTTATGTGGGACACCACGTCTTTGCTATACTCTCAGATTAATGATTATCATCTGCGTGGGCGTGAAAGGCAAAGTTGATATGTGCATGCTTTGATCCCAGCAAGAGACACAATCTAGATATTTAAAAGACGGAGTCCAGATGATGATCCTTGTGGAACTCCAAATGCCATCATGTTACAATCAAATTCATTATCATTTTCTATGCTGGCATAGTGAGGGATATGCTTGAGTCACATGTACAAAACCTGTAGAAAAAGAAAGGGGCCAAAAATCAATTCCCAGGGAAGTTTTTTATTTAAGCAAGTGGCAGCAAGCATATGGATATCAAAAATGAATGGTCCAAGAATGGATCCTTGAGCAACCCGAAATGTTATGCAATACTGAGTCACATAAATATTACCTGCCAAGGCATTGTAAGGGATGAGCAAACCTTAAATGTAAATGTTAAAGTGGGAGCCCAAAAATGTATCCATGGGAGCCTCACACATCATCGGTCTTTCATCAGATCCATGATTATTGTCTGTGTATGAATGGTAAAAGATGATGTAACCTCTAAATCTTAGAAAATTGCAATATGTAGATACTAAAAAAGAATGGGCCCAGGACTGATCCCTGGGGAACCCCACATGCCGTCTTATTTTGGTCAAATATATAAGGTACAAAATAGCCCCTTACTGTAAGCATACCTTCAACCAGTTTTAAAGCAGCACCAGAAAGTTTCGCCTATCACTCCATGTTTTGATTAACAGCAAAATTCAGCAATGATATCAACTTTAAACTTCTGGCACATCGCTGCTGAGATGAGTGTTATTAAAGAATTAAAGAAGCATAAGCAGAAGGGTTACAAAAACATGATTCAGAATCTTCAAAAAGGATGAGTAAAACATTTGTACACATTATAAAAGTTGCCAACTCTGAACATGTTAACTCACCACACAAAGAGACAGCAAACCCCTCCATCACACAGCCAGTGCGTCCCAGAGAGAAGTACCCCTGAGCATTGTTGACCACAGACAGCACCCCCCCGGTCATGGCAGTGCCCAGGTCAGCCACAGCCATGTTCATCAGAGCGTAGTTGAGCGGCTGCCTCAGCTGCTTGTGCATGAGGGACACAATGATCACTGTAGCGTTGAGCACGATGGCCGGAGCAGTGAAAAAAGCCATGATGATGGAGAGGAAGATGAAGCCACTGCGTGATATAGGAGGGTTGTCTTGCGGGCCCAGGTAGAAGGAGACATTTTGGGAAGAAGCGTATGGATGCATTAGAGCAGAAAAGTAAAGAAAGTGATGTGATAGGTTCCTCTAGCTCTGGAGCTTCTGCTGGAGATGCTCAATATGTCCCCACTGCGGTGGGATGAGATTAAACTCACCCCTTCTAAGAATAAAGGATTGAGCAAAGAGCAACTCCTTGGATTGAGGATCCTTGATCCCTTACCATTTGCTTGATTGTGAAGGAAGTTTAACAGGATGACTCCACAGTCCTCAGCCGGATTAGCCCACTAAGTAAGTGTGAAAAACAAAATAATATCTGACCACTCCTACCAAGCAGAGGGATTAGGAAGATGCTGGATTAACCTCCTGAGGTACACTCTGAGGAGTTTGACAGCCATTCACTGTATGCAGACAGGTGTTTTCTTCATGATTATTTTAGTACATACCTCCATGTTATTCATTTTCCTTATTGATTTGCTTTGGAATCATATGAAAGATCAATTCTGAGGGTGAAATCTGAAGTGACTTGTGTGGTTGTGACTTACTTTATCATAAAGGAGTTGGAGTAGCGGTACATCAGTGGTAGATTCAGTTGTCTTTTGAAAGGTCAGGAGTTTGATCCCCAGCTGCTGCTGTCAAGTCAACATAATCAAAAGATGTGATAACTAAGTTTTTACACTTTACTTTTATAAAATAAATTAAATTGCCTATAACTAAGACTTAAAAGTAACTTACTACAAGGGATGCAGGATTTGATCAGTACAAAATCAGTATCAGCTAAAATCAGACAAAAAAGTTAAATATCGGTATCAGCCATTATTGGTATTTACAAGTGATATATCAGCTACATAAATCAACCTTTTTGGCTATGATATTGGCAAAACACACAAATGTAGATACAGATAAAGTACATGCGCCTTCTATGTTGGGTGCTGGATCAAAAAAAAAAAAACATATGAAAAGTACAATAAAATATGCACACCCAAAAGAGCTTACTTCAAAAATGTATACAAACAGTGACGTTTCAATCCGTATAGCTCTTCCTCAAACTTGACCAGACTTGATCAGATTTGTCCACACAGCTTGAAAGGCACTGTTTG
This sequence comes from Scarus forsteni, assembly GCA_036419115.1. Lineage (NCBI taxonomy): Eukaryota > Metazoa > Chordata > Actinopteri > Labriformes > Labridae > Scarus > Scarus forsteni. The sequence continues at coordinate 32,043,060 of JAZDUH010000152.1, forward strand.
TATAATACATTTTTGAAGGGAGCTCTTTTTGGTGGATCTTTCTTGACTTTTTCAAAATAGACAGAAGCGTCATACTGCACTTTATCATCACTGCTTGGGTAGGTTTAAAAATCAAGAGTTAGATTATGTTTTTCTTGTTTTAAATCTGTTCTTTCCCAAAAAGAACGACTGTCCCCTTGAAAGCAACAAGTCCATTATTATAAAGACTTTTTTCTTGTGATGAAAAATATTTGTATAATTTTTTGGTATTGGCAATAATGAGTTCAGAAGTAGTGGCATATATTGCTTCCACATCCAATATTGTGCATCTCTACTAACAACTGAACATTTAGAGAACTAATCACTCTCCTCTCCTCTCTAAACAAAGTTTACTGTGGATGGCAAAATTCTTAACATTTTTTACAGACAAACCCAAGGTTGAGATACACTACAATGCCAAAAGTATTCGCTCACCTGCCTTGACTCGCATCTGAACTTAAGTGATATCCCATTCCTAATCCATAGGCTTCAATATGACGTTGGTCTACCATTTGTAGCTATGACAGCTTCAACTCTTGGAAGGCTGTCCACAAGGTTTAGGAGTGTTTATGAGAATTTTTTACTTTTCTTTCAGGAGAGCATTTGTGAGGTCACACACTGATGTTGGATGAGAAGACCTGGTTCTCAGTCTCTGCTCTAATTGATCCCAAAAGGTGTTCTATCTGGTTGAGGTCAGGACTCTGTGCAGGCCAGTCCAGTTCATCCACACCAGAATCTGTCATCCATGCCTGTGACCTGTTTCAGCACTGCACATGTTATATATATATATATATATATATATATATATATATATATATACATGTCTTTATGGGATATATATATATATATATATATATATATATATATATATATATATATATATATATATATATATATATATATATATATATATATATATATATGTATATATATATATATATATATAATTAAAAATAGAAAATTCTTCACTTAATGGATACAGAGAAAACAGTCATGTAACATTGTAACAGATCTGTGTATTGGTGGTCTTAACACAAATGAGTTGTGCTGAATGATATGTCCAAAAAGAACTGAAAGAAGGTTTATTTTTTGTGGGTAAGTAAAGTGATCCTACTGCAATGAGTGATCAAAATATTAAGGCAAATAAATATTTAAACAGAACTAAAGCGGGAATACAGTATTGTGCTTTTTGAGAGGTTGATCCTATTGCATGGAGGACAAAATATTAAGGCAAATAGAGAACAGAACTGAAATTGTTTTTCAGTCACCGAGTTGAGGGATTACAGAGCGAGAAATGTCGAAAGACACTTTAATCCCTTGACTCACTGAGTGGCAGAAAGCAACATCAGTTCTGTTTACTTATCTATTGTATGTACATATCTGATGTTATGTTTTACAAGAGACAAGATACTGCCCATCAGTACATGTGTATGTTTTTTTATAACCGGGATGAAGGATTCATGCTGTTAGATCCACTCTAATTCTGCTGACACTCACAAACTGGTGAAATAACTGGTCTGGACTCTCGATCACTGCGATGAGCCATAAATAAATCTAATAAGCATGTTAAACCCTGAAACACACTGACGCTAAATGACACTCCTGGTTATAAAAATAGATGTAAACATAGTGAAGCACAGACTAATATTCAAAACTTCAGGGTGAGTGTGGATGATGTGGGGTAATAATATGACAACAAATGTGTCTTTGGACCAGTTGTCACTAAAAGGCATCCTGTGGTGTTGTAATCTCTCTGTGGCATGGTCACTCTGGGTGTGAACTCGCTGGAGTGAGGTCAGGAGGTGAGGTTAAGCTCTGGACATGAGCGACCACGGGTGTCCCATGTTTCACCTTCTAAGAGGTTTACAACTAATCAAGTCAAGACGGGGGCTACAACTGTTTGGGTTTAGTGTTTGGCTGAGTCTGGCACTGATAGTTGAGCTTTGTGTTTATAACATCACTCTAATGTGTTACCTTTCTATTGAATATATGAATTGAAATTAAGACGACCAACTTTTTTAGACATTTGCCAATGCTGTTTTTTTTATATTCTGAGACGTCCTCTGTTTACTGGAAAATAAATATCCACTTACCTCAATTAAAACATGAACTCAGGCAAACCTGATAATGATAATGAATATCAGTATTAGCACTTATGAGCTCAGAAATATTGACATATCAGAAATCTGCAAAAATCCAATATTGTGCATCCCTAATTTGACCCAGTCTGCCTGCTTTGTGCCTCTGTTCACGCCAAACAAAGAGGCTCCAACATCCCTAACAGTTCCTTTATTTATGTATTTTCCAAGTTTTCCTCAAGATGTGAGCATTTCAGTTTGATAATATATATAAATAATAACTATATTTTGATATAAGTAGTTGGTCTAATGCTGTTAGCATGATCAAACATAATCTGACGCTGTAACCAGACACAAGAGAGCGAGTCAGTATGCCTTAATCACAATGATCTCATGATGAGCTTCATATATTGTTGACTTTTAGGTGTAGAAACCATGAAGCCTAACTATGATGACCTCTGTGTGAAGTCCTTAGATTTTGAGATGAGTTTTTTTAAACAACATCATTCCTATGCAGCAAGAAAAAATCAGCACCATGGAGAGCGCCACAAACGTGAGAGACTTGCTGTTCTAAACCTTTAAGCTATTTTCTGTCAGTTTTTTCTGCCTAGAATTTCTTTAAAATAATGTACCTAAAACAGCCTGAGCTATCAGAATAAATATGATGAGATTATTGGAAGATGTATGACTAAAGAGACAAAACAAAACATCTAATCCAAATTCAACTCAACAGAAACTGATAAAAAATTACACACAGATCAAGAGTGAACATATTCACACTTGAATGTGGTTCCCTTAAGCCTCAGCTATTAGGAGTAAAAATGCAAAGAATAAAAATAAACCCAGAACAAAAGTGATCAACATATTTAAACATTTCCCTCAGACATTTTTTGTTCATATAATCATTTGTGACACTTTTGAAAGTAGTTTCTGACCCAAATGTTAAAAAGAGTCACATCATGCTTTCTTTTTCATTCCTTCGGAACTGAGAGGTAACTATCTTTTCTCATGCTGTCCTTTATTAAGAAGTTTAGAGCACAAAATTGGTCAGTAGACTGACAGGAAGTTGTCAATTTCTTTCAGAGTCACAATGGACGTCTAATATGAATAGAATTATATTTTTTCTGGATAAACTAATAGTTTTTATAGATTTATTGTGAATAAACAATGCACTTCATGCCCTGATCTAAAACTTCCTCTAATAAATACATTTGACCTCATTTCTTTTACAGACTGATAAAATAAAAAGCGTCCAAACACAGACATCCCCATTAAGATCTGTTAGACAATTCTGAAGATATAAATAAACAATGAGTGTTATGTCTTGGTGGCAGCAGTAATCCAGAGGACTTTGGAGGATTCATTTAAAGGTAAAGAATCAGAATTGAATTCATTGAAAAGTATTTTGACAAAAGCAGGGGAATATCTTTGTGTTTTTGTTACTTAAAATATAAAGGCAGAAAGTAAAGTGAAGAGCCAGTAAATGGCTGTGCTCCCTCAGAGGATGACTTCAATAAGAATAAAAAAATCCAACAGATAGAATATTTAAAGCAACAGTAAAATATATTCAATAGAAGCAGTGTGAAACTGCATAGTGTTGCATAAGGCGCAGGATGAGGTAAGGGCACACATATCTCTCTTGGTGCATCATTAGGACAGTGGCAATGTGAACAGACAGTACTTAAGACCCCTGAGTATTTATATAACACATAAGTCTGAATGAGAGGCTTAAAGCTGATTTATGAGATAACTATGGGTTTAAAATAAAGTCTCTGCCATGTTGAAGTTACTTAAATAGTTAATGTATACTTGAAATTGATAGAACGCCCCATTTAGTTTTTTTTATACAACATTAAAAACAGGATGTCCACAAGGTTCATCATTCCTTATCTTAAAATAAACAATTTATCAAGCAATTTCAACATAAAACTACATTTAGACTTAACTTTTGCAATTTAATAATGATCAGGGTGAAACTGTGAGTCTATGGTATTTGGCATTTAATTATGCAAAACTAAGATTGACAGAATAAATAATGCTTACTGATGCTTTGTAATATTTCATACATAAGGACCAAATGCTAACTTAAAGCCTATATTGTGATATTATTTTGGTTAAATGTTAATATATACTATGCTGTTAAAATATGCTTAAGCCTGCTTGTGCTCCTGACACACCTGCATCATACCATTTACCATACCATACCATTTTTTAAATATAAATATGAATTTGTGGGAGTTAAGCCATGCAAAAGACATCTAAATATTACTTTTTGACAATAAAATGTGATAAAAGTATGCTGTTTTTCTATGGAAAGGGAGCGAGTTTTTTTAAGACCTAGGGTAAAAAATTAATGAATTGATATGTTACATTTTGGGGGGGGGGGGGCTCGCTCATGGGCCCTTAGTATCCTAAGAACCTTCCTTCCTTTCCTTTATTCCAACAGAGTGACCGTGTTTCCAATATGGCGACCACCACACTTTGGCTTCAAAACACACCTGCAGTGATTATATCTGATGACGTCACTGAGACTTTCCATTCTTCATATTGATCACGCTGGACTCACGTCAACGCTGCAGCTCTGCCCTCTCAGGTGTGTGTATCTGACCTGTAGGATGGAGGTCAGGTCACTGTTTTAGAAACAAAGTTGAGAGCCTGTGTTGATTCCTCGTGCGAGACTGGCTGTTTAACCCGGAAGTAAGTCACTCCTTGCTCCAGGACACTTCAGCAGAATTAAGGGGACTGTTTTTATTCCTCGTCGATAGTTAATTAAATCCTGCAGTCAGGCTTTGGTCGGAGACTCAGGATGATACTGTCCGTCATCCTACTCGAGACCAGGCAGCTTATCGGCACGCGCCAGACAGTACGGGCTCCTCACAACTTTGATGTACGACGCAATTACTAAACTAATAAAAGCCTCAAGTCCAAACACGGTGTGTGGGGGGTGGAGGGGTAAGTTGGAGGGGTGGAGCTCTGACCTGCCTGCTGCTTGCCTTGACAACATTGTCGACTCTTGATCAGCAGTTTGGAGACGGATACTGGACATACGCAGACCTCATTGGGAGAACTTCAGGAAAAGTGCGCAGGCGCAGTGGATTTAACTGTGCATCATTCTATTAGAAGGATGAAGCCCAATTATGAACTGAGGGTAAATTATTTTATTTCAAACACAAACTCCAATTTTAACTTAGTTGGAACGTTATTTAAAAAGATTTTTAAAAAATGTAAGTCCTTTTCAACATGTATTCAGTTGAATTCACTAAAGAGACATTGTATTTATTTATTTTTCTTTTTTTGTTGTTGTTGCAAATATTCACTCATTCCGAATTTGATGCCTTCAAAAATTTTCCAAAATAGTTGGGACAGTGGCATGTTCACCACTGTGTTACATCACCTTTACATTTAACAACACCCAATAAGACTTTGCTTAAGTGCTTCACGGTCCAGGGTCTCTGTTGTATTTTGCTCTTCATAATGCGCCACACATTTTCAACGGGAGACGGATCTAGACTGCAGGTGCATTAGTCTAGTACCCAATACCACACACTCTTCTACTGTAAAGCCCCACTGCTGCCACTCATCAGAATACAGCACAGGTTTCCACTTTCCCTCAGTCAGATGAGATGATGAAGGCGTTTCTAGGTGATTTTCTGAAGTGTTCCTGAACCCACGTGATAATATTTTTTACAGAATTATATAATTTTGTAATACATTGCCATGTGAGGTTGTGGGCATTCAGTGTTTAATTCGGTCTTGAAATCCCTACATTCTATGCAACTGTATCTTGAGACATGCTGTTGGAAAATTTGCTCAGAATTTCCATTTTGCTGATGTTTTTTGTTTGTCCGAACAGTATCTAGATTAATTATTTTCTTTTGCATTTTCAAAATAAATATTCATGATTCATTAAGTCATTCATTCAGTAATTGCTCACAAAGTGGGAAACCTCGCCCCATTGTTGCTGGTAAACGACAGAGCGCTTTTCATGATGAAACAAATATGACACTCACCTGTTTCCAGTTAACAGGTTCATTTGTGAAATGTTACAACAGGTGATTTTTTCCAGTTTTTTGTGGGTGCTGTCCCAGCTTTTTTTTGGTAACGTTTTGTAGGCATCAAAGTCAAAATGAGTAAACAGTTACAAAGAAAGAAGAAATGTATCATTTTGAGCATCAGGTATCCTGTCTGTGTGGAGTTTTCAATTGAATGAGGTTCTAAAAAAAAAAGCAGATCCTTGTTTATTGTTTAATTTAGGTTAAACACAAGTCCCAACTTTTTGGAGATTGGGTAAATGCAGAAACCAAAAGTTTCATAAGCTCAGCCCTCCACATGGGAAGTTGTAGGTGAGGTATATGACGTCAGTGGTTGAGGTGATAGCCAATCAGAGATATTAGGCATAAAATCTGCTACTTAAAGATATCACCCCAATTCGTGTTGAAAGATTTGTTTTCTTTAACATATGTGTGAAACCACCGTCATGTGTTCACATGAACATGTATAAACCTGCACGTGAACCTGTTTGTATGTCCCTGTTTTTCTGTGCTGTGCTGCGGAAGCTTTTATCAAACATCTGCAGTCTCATTATCGCACTGTGAGCCATTTTCTATCAGGAATATCCCTTATTCTGCGCCTTTATGCCCCACTCTCCAAATAAAGCATCACTTCAAACACTCCTGATCTCTCTGTTCATTTTGTAATACTTCAGACACAATGGCAGAAATATAATATGCGGCCCAGTTCGATTATAATCACATTTTATCTCTTGTCAAACTCTCGTGGGCTTGTGCCAGCGCAGCGCGTAAAGCGAGTACAGTAGACTGCAGCGTCAGCACAAAATAACCAACAACTTCTGAACAGCGGGTACGGAAGAAACATCACTAAAACAAAGGTAAGGGGTTTATTTTCGGTTATATTTGATCATTAAGTTTTCTATTGTTTTCAGACGACAGTTCCTGTCAGAACAAAGACACCATTTTCCTTTACTAATCGTCCACCTCTGAAATGTTTGCCCCTAATTTTTAAGCTTCATCCCTAAAAGCTGAAGAAATTTTCCAGGAATAAGGGTCCGTGAATGCAGCAGTGGCAGCAGCAAAGAGCAGGTTGAGGGGTTTTCCCTTTTGAAAAAGGAGGACAGACTGAAGGAGGTGAGTCTCTCTCTCTCTCTCTCTCTCTCTCTCTCTCTCTCTCTCTCTCTCTCTCTCTCTCTCTCTCTCTCTCTCTCTCTCTCTCTCGGTAGTACAGTAGGGGACGTGCTGGCACTACCTCGGCTGGATGAGGAGACGGTGTGCCCGGGTCCACACAGCCAGCACGGTGCTGCTGAGCCTGGATTTTCTGTTTTTTGTTTTACTTGCACAGGTATTTTTCTTTACAACCAAAGCAGAAGATGTTTGGGGAGTGGGGGATTCTGCTGTCGCGCACGTGCAGCTGCAGCCTCCTCCTGGTCTGGATGCTGGTCGGTGTGGAGGTACTGGAGGTGTCAGGGTCCCAGCAAGGGATCCCTCTGTCAGTGTGAGTGAGAGGCAACTTCTAAACTTTGTGCTTGTACGTCAAGCTAGAAAAGCAAAGCAGTGGTGCACCCACGCTGACAGATTTTAGTCAACTTTACGGTATTTTACGGTCTGCAGCAGCTTACTGTTGGAGGTCTATACAGTCAGTAACTGTGACTATCTGACTTTATATGCCAGGTTTTTATAATGATTTTACTGATAGTGTAACTAAAAATATTTTAAGATGGCACAAATGTTTGTCTAACTATTGTTTATTGGAAATGATCATTAAGATGTTTGAAAATTAGGTGATTTGTAAGTGAAATTACATTTCTAGTGTTTAAGTTTAATAGGCAGTATAATGTTGTAAATAAAAAAAATATATATGTTTGCTGTTATTGACAATACAGTAATTATACCCTACATTTAAAAAAGTAAGGCTACAGAGATTAAAGATAAAGTAGGTATATTGTTTCTTGAAAATACAGTAATAATGCTATATATTGAAATAAAGTATTTAGAGATTTACTGTTACTTACTAGGACCCAGCTTCCAGTAAGTAACTGCAAAGCTACAGCAACCATTTCACATATTCTGTTTTAGTTTTACACTCACATTATGAGGCTTAAAACTTACTGTAGGGATTTTTTGGACATAAATCTCCATAAAGCCACATGCTCAAACACCTAGAGCACAAAGTAACCCAGTCCACAGTAAAGCTGCTTGCAGGTACCTAAGATAAGTAGAACAAAACATGATTTTATTTGAATAGATCACAAAGGAAGGACAAAATGTCAATATGATAAATAATTTAAACCACATTTGCAGCAAAAATTGGACAGTGAATTAATCAGAGTAAAACATTCCAGAGTAAAATTTCAATCCTGAGGTTTAATCATAATATTTACTGAGTCGATATAACTATTTTAAAGTGTTAACTTGACTTTGGAAAGTATGAAAACTAAATTTAGTTGGAAGAATGTTGAAAGCAACTCTGTAGAAGCTAATTAAACTCTGGACTTTTTGCTGTGAAGAGATTTAAAAAATAAAAATGTGTGTATTTTTTTCACAAACTGATTCTGATCAAGACAATATGATATGTTTCTGAATAGAAGAGAAAAAACGCTATTGTCTACAACTGTGTGCTAAAGCAGAATTTAGCTTTAAAGAGCATGTGCAAATTTAAATGCATTAACAAACAATTTGGTACATTTAAATATGATGGCACATTTAAGGAACACGACGGATAGAAAATACAAGCATGAGCAGGGGACAAGAAAAAAATGAAGTGACTGAAAAGCAACAAAAATCCTCTAAAGGACAGTCAATATAAGCCTGCCCACCTAAGGTGTTAACTACAGAAACCTTATCGTTTCTTCATTTTTAAGACAAATTATGATGGGTGCATTAATTGTGATAAATGTATCGAAGATTATTGGGTTTTAAAGTGCGTCAGAGACAATGAACTGTGCACATGAGGAAGGTTCATTAAGTAATATAAAGTTGTCATAAATCATAAACAAGTCAGTGATCAAAAAAACTTCAGATAAAACAACACTGAGGTTGCCTGACATAAAAAATAGAATAAACCAAGTTCTCTCAAGATGATGAATCGACGGATGGCCAAGATATTAAATACTTTATTAATCCCCAAATAACCTGCATTCATACTAGTAAATCAGGTAAGTCATGTAACGAAAAGGGGAGATGAAAACGTGCAAACATATATATTCTAATACATGAGGTTGAAGGAATATTGACATAAAATCTAGAGAAAACTGTCAGGACTTTCAGCTACAATTAAAACTACATGCACATAAGAAGGTTGGGAAATGGACATTGCCTGTAGGAGCTAAAAGTTGGTCACTACATTAAATCCATCACAAGCATGGTCCTGTAATAAAAAAAAACAAAATGCACTAAATATGAAAAAAATCTTGATCTTCGGTTGAGGAGTTGTATTCCTTAGCTGAACATAAAACATTCCAATTCATGCGCAGGCTGATCTTATTCTTGTCCTTAAAATAATTCACACTTCAATTCATAAAGATCAGAAACTTAGATTATTTAAGTTCTCCAAACCTTTTTTTAATCTTAAATATGAACCTGTGGGGATACTCCAGTGTTCCAAAATGAACTGTCTAAATCAAAGAATAACTACAAAACTCTTTTTTGTGCACTAAAGGCCATATGAAGAAAATTAAGATGGTTTTAAATTTCAAGACTTCTCCAGAGAATGTTTTTTTTGTTTACTTCAGTAATTAACAACTAAAATAAAAATCTTGGATTAAAATTATTTTTATAATCATATTGATATATATCAACAAAGTCTGGATTATTTGCAGTAAAAAGTAAAATAACGACACACTGCAGACTGATTTAAAACTTCGGGGGACAACATGCTCTTTTTCCATCTTTGGCATACAGGATGGATCAGTTATCTGCAAATTTCATTTTTCTATGTTGAATTTGGTCTGTAATCTGCAACATTAGGAAGAAGAAAACTCTGTCAAAGTGAATAGACTTTGTGTTGCTGCAGATCATTTTTTAGAAAAAGGATTTTTCCTGCTGCCTTCAGTCTCTTTTGAATTCAAGCAGGTTAACCAGCATTTGCATCATTGAAATCTCGTGTGTCAGACACACTTTAATATCTGAAGTCTTTCGATCAGGCCTGGGACAGTCTCCTTAAACCACAATGTCCTACACCTGTGATTCTCAATTGGTGGCCAGGAGTAATTAATGGGTCTTAGAGCCATTTACAGCAGGTGTCAGAAAAAGCAATGAAGAAAATGTGCATCTGATGGACAGTTCAGATTGTATTTATATTGTTGCTGCGTATTTAACTGTCAACGGGGTAATCTCAGTAATGTTAACCTTGATTAGTCCGACAGTAGCTTCACTTGGGCTGCACTGACAGAGAGTTGTATTTAAAGGAAATTCTTTCCTTAGCATCCTGCCACTTTTGTTGAAAATTATATTGTTTCTATTTTTTACTCTGAAATACTTGACATTTTTTTTCCATAAGTCATTTTATACCCTCTTTGGTTATGCCTAAGACCCCTAACCCTATCCAACTGACTCAGCACTTCTGTAAATGTAAGTACGGCGCATATTCTAGGCAGTTCGAACTTGATTTAAAAAAACAGGTTTTATTTGTATTTTATTTCTATCATTCTGATTAATAAAGGGTCTCTGCAGATCTTTAAAAGTCTTTAAAGGTCTTGAATCTGTTCTGAAATTTAAGGCAATTAAAAGTCTTGAAGAGTCTTAATTTTCATGTCCATTTTAGATGGCACCTACACTGAGGACATGTTTATCTAATACTGTAGCGGTAACTGTTAATGGACTGCTTCAGAGAATACTAGAAAGTGATGACAGCAGCGTGTGTCTTGCACAGTCAGCATTAAATTGGGTTGTCACAATCATTACAGTAAACAACCAGATAAATGTAACTTACAGGTGGTGGTCAGATTTTCAGTTCATTATGGCTGAAGCTGGCGTCGCAGCCTTCACAGTGTTGTGATGCATTTTTACATGAAGACGTTCTGCAGCTAAAACTTGTTGACATTGTAGTGATCTGTCATGAGGATATGGCTCAACAAGGAGAAGAGTTTCTTATTATACTTTCTGGTAAAAGATAAAATCTATAAATCACATGTTTATGATAAATCATATCATTTTTTTTAGTTTGCAAAACAGGGAACTATCCCTCATTCACTGACAAGATGAACTGTCTTATGTGGAAGTGGTTCTCAGCTGGTGGGGTTAAAACCCCAACTTAGGAAGTATGCCATGAAAAGAAATGTGGCATTAAATCTAAAATGTACGAAACCCATATACATTTTATCAAATTTGGCTTTGTTATGACAACAAGTACATTTTGCTTATTTTCTTAAGATCTCTTTTTTATCTTGATGATAAAAGAGCAAAAGAGTGATGTACTGAACTCTTGAGATCTCCAACAGAGCATAAGTTTAAACATCACAAGAAACAGTAAAATAAAATCTATGTACAAATGCAAACTAAGGTTTTTTAAACAAGTTACAGTCTGTTCTAGCTCATTGCTCTGTTACTTTAAACCATCTACATTCCAAGCTGGTATATTTTTTCACTGAATTAAATTGACTGTTTTATTTTATTTTAGCGTTTTGGGTCACAGATTCTTATTTCAGAGGTGGTGGGTCCTGAGGCGAGACCATTTGAGGACCACTGTTGTAGAACTCACAACACTTATCAACTGTTACCTTATGGGTTTTTATAAAAATGACAACAAAAGAGTCACATGTGGAAAGAAATTGTGTTGTAAAGTTAAAGAGGATTTGAAAAGATGACTGAACACCTGACAGAGCTGTACATCCTGGATGTTGTAAATAAAACAAAATCCCTTAATCATTTCTTGATGATGTGGACAAATACTTAATTCAACCTCAATGCAGAGACAGAATATATATAGTTAATGTGAACGAAGTTGCTTATGCCCAATATCAACATATTTACAGTACTGGCATTGAAGTACACAGTGAAAAAACACACTGCACGAGGGAAACATCTTTATGGTGTGATGCTGTGAAAGTGCTTCCTGTCATAAACACCCTTGTTGTGTAATGTGGTTGACCAAAGTCATGTTTGCGATGTTACCCGCTTTTAGAGGGATATTTTTTTACAGCCATTTGCTTGTGGCTGCTGCTAGACTACAGGATAGCTTATTTTTTTAGAAGTAAATAAATTGAATATAGGTAGGCTTGATCTATCAAATGTATTTTAAATTTATTTCTAAATCACCCTCTGAATAATAAAACAAGTTCGTATTTGCCTGGCTGCTTGTATTTAGTGATAAAGCAGCAGTAATGCAGAAAATCAAGGAAGCTACCCACTGCAAGCATCTGGATACCAAATCAAATTGAATGGTTGACTGAATAATCAGAATTGAATTGATTTGTGAGACTTGGTAATATGCACAGCCCTATTCTTCATGCTTAACTTTATTACAGAGTTGAGGACCCATAACCTCTGATCGACACGTCACCCCTGGTTACATCTGTATAACAGATCTTTCATTAAACCAAATGGCTGATTAAAAAATCAGGAATAGATGTCGTGGATTTTCGTTCTGAGAAGGTGAACTTGAAGTCCTGTCTGTGCCAGTTGAGCTCTGCTGTCCTGCACTGTAGCAGTGCTCTATTCTCTGCTGACTCATTAAGAGTTAAATAAAAGAAGTCCCAAACTATAAAGAATAGATCATCAGAATTACAGGCAGTCATCTGTCATGACGGCGAAGGTCAAGGGCGACGAGTCTTTAGGATAATCTTTCATCTGGTGTCAGAAGTAAAAGCTTTAAAAAATGACGGCTGAGGAGAGATAAAGCAGGCAGGGTGAGGAGAGGACAGGAGGAGGGTGAGGAAAGATAAGGGCTTCAAATCTACATCTGTGACTGCTGCTCCGTCTTCTAATCTGTTTATCATGATATGTTTTTAAACTGTGCCAACAACTTTTATTTGATTATTCAGTTTGGATGCTCCTTTTATATGTATTATTTATCTTGTGTTTATTATTTTAAGACTTTCTGCTTTATTGTCTTTTACTGTTCTCTTTATTTCAGTGTAAAGCTCTGGGCATCCGCTTTTGGTGGAGAAATTAAATCAATCTCTGCAAAATACTCTGGATCCCAGCTACTACAAAAGGTATTTACTCTGTTTTATATCATTGTCTGAGCTTGAATATGAAGGTGTTGTGGTTTGTAAGATGGTTGTATATAGTAAAAAGACGCACTGGTTCTTAGAGCAGTTTTAAGTTTAAGTATGATCTTGTAGCCATTTAATCCTTTTGGATTGTTCCTGTTTGAATATTGATGTTCACGATTGATGTTAAAGGGATGATAATCAAAACCTAATTCCAGTTCAGAAGAGATAAAACTTTCTCAAAAAATTTATAGCAATTGTCTAAAAATTCTTTTCATTTGTCCTGCATGTCTGTCAAATCAAGGACGTCACGCTGTCATCAGAGGCAGTCAGCAGAAAACATTACAAAGAAGTCACAGATGTGAATATGGCAGAGAGAAGATAGTGGTTGTCTGAAAAGTGGCTAAATTTTACAAAGTAGGATGCCCACTGCACCCGTGTCTGTGTGACATCAAGCAAGTGGAAAATCACCAGAAATTCAGGATTCAGTTTGTTTTCACATCCAGATCAATTGAGAGTGTTATACAGAGTTATATGATATAAGCACAGTCTGTTGAGATGGGTGGTCTCGGCTCAGTTCCAATCAGCTCCTAGAGCAGTTTGTTTACAATGAGGACACAATCGACCCAGAGACCAACACAGACAGAGTGACGACTTAACTCATCACACTGCTGTAGTCGTATAAACAGCGGTTATAGCTATAATGGTTGCATGACAGTGAACAGGCAACAAAGCAGAAACTACTTTATAATTATGTTTTAGATCCCAAAGACTCAAAGTCAGTGCACAGGTAAATAGTAATGGACTTGATTTTGAATTGATTTGATTTAATTATTTTTTTTTATTTAGAACATGTATATGAAAAAATAAAAACAGGGAAATGCAATTCGGTTTCTGTAGCACCTCTTTGACTACTCAGTGCAGTTTTACATTGCAGGGTACATCACTCATTCACACCCATTCACCTTGAACTGGCAGAGTGCACTACCACACATCACAGACACCCCAGAATACTTTGAAAAAAGGCTAAACAGCGAAACATTATACTCAATTTCTGTACAACAAATCATCACAGGTCACGAACAAATCACCTGATTTAAAAGTTTTTCTAGTTACAAGAATTTACAGCTTGTTCAAGTACGAGAACTTATCTTTTTAAAGCTGCCCTCCAATTTTCTCTATCACTCAAAAAAAGTTTCTCTGCAGACACCTCTACAGGTGTTACATTGTAGTTGGTTACCATGCTATCCATTGTCCTCTATGATCAGCTGACAGCTTGTAGACTCTTCCTCATGCACTGAGTTTAGTTAAATTTACATTGTTTGGCGTGTCACAAATAGATAAATAATTTTGCTCATTTGTATAATTTTACATTGAACATTTAACCTCCGCTATTAACTAGTGAATTGTTTCGTGCACAGCTTAGCCTGTTAGCTTTTTTTCTCACAATGTACTCCTACTCATCAACAGTGGTTGTGACATCATGGCGGTGTGACATGGCCTGGACGAATCTCTTTTCAAAATACTGCTGCATTAACATGAGACAATCCAAAGCAAATGTGCACATGTTTACAGTTTTTTATAACTCAATTAAAAAATAGGTAGGTGTTAAAAGCCCACGTGTCTGGCATTGGTGTAACTGAAATCTTATGTATCTCTATTTTTCTTCCACAGAAAATCCACAGGTACTGAAAAGGAAATCAAAAAAGAACTGGGTTAATATAATTGATAATAGCACTGAACCCAATAAAATCATATCAGTTCCTATCCCTATCACTGATTCACTGTATTTCTGCCATAGCTGATCCCTCATTTTTTGACATCTTTTTAAGTTTTGATTTCCACCCAAAGGTGATTCTTGAGTCTAAATAAAGACATGAGTAGACACGTGCCTGCTGACTTTATGCTGCACTCGCTGTAATGGCTGCAGAAACATTTTGGTGCCTCAGATGAATGCTGATGCGTCATTTTAGAGAGGACTCAGGTGTGTTTGGAAGAGACAGAGCTGGGCGTGTGTGTGAGTGTGAGCTTGTGGTTGTGTGTGTTTTTGTACTCGACACGGCCCATTACCCACCGCTCTGATTCCCCCCCTCATCTCATCTCTTCAGTTAACTCTCTGGAGTCAAGAGTTTCAACCTCTGGACATGGACGCGACAAGGAGACAGATTGAATTAGAGAGAGGGAGAGAGAGAGAGAGTATGTGAGAGAGAGGAGGGTTATGAAATGAGGGACAAGCGAAAGCAGCAGTAGAAGGGAGAGTGATGACCCAGTGCGGTTGATTTAACTTTCCGACCACTCGCTGTCAAAGGTGGACTCTGTGTTTTTAGGCCTTCAGGTGGCAGATGGAGAACTGTCTGTTCATATGCTGTTCAGAGGTGGAAAAAGTACTGAAAAATTGTAATTGAGTAAAAGTATCTTTACTTTGCTTAAATCCTACTCAAAGTAAAAGTAAAAGTACCCATCTATAAATTTACTCGAGTAAAAGTACAAAAGTACATCATTTAAAATGGAATTTGAGTAAAAGTTACTTAGTTACTTTCAGTTATTTAATGCAAACAAAAAAAAGGATGAGCCATGAATCAAATCCAGCACAAGTTGTTTTAATCAACTTCGAGGCATATTAAAGTACACATCCACACTTGTAAAAGCTCAGCTGAGCTCAGTAACATGATCCTCTTACTTCCTCACAATACAAGGACAGTCACAACCTGTACTGTAAAGTGCAAACTATTTTCAGTCATATTGTCCAACTGACAACACTACAATTAGAATAAAGAAAATTAAACCAGAATCAAAATATTCAAAACACAAAATGCACACAAAATAAAATGCCCGCAGGATCCTGCTATAATTGACTTTCACTTCCGGGACACAGGGGTTTTCCGCCCGCATTTAATTTTTTTCACTATCAATATTGTACTCAGTAATGATAGGGGGTTCAAATGTAGTGAAGTAAAATACTTGGGTCAAAATGTACTCGAGTAAAAGTAAAAATTACATATTTCAAAAACTACTTCGAAAATTACAAATTACTCATAAAAAGTACTCAATTACAGTAACGTGAGTAAATGTAATTCGTTACTTTCCACCCCTGATGCTGTTATTATTGTTAAGTTTATTTTGTAAGTTAAGTTATATGATATTCACCACGAAAGGAACAAAGTGAATCATAAACATCTTAAAACAATAACAACAACAAAAACTGACAAAAAATAAAATAAATACAGAGAAAGCAGAGATGTATGAAATACAGTCAAGTGGTCCAATTCAAGAAAATGTGTTTAAAGCTGCTCCAATGAAGTCTTGTTTTTGCCAGCCTTGGTTTGTTGGTTTGTTTGTTAGTTTGTGAAAAGTTTTAACCAATAGGTTGGGAATGGATTTTTCAATGATGTTTTCAGGGAATGTTGGTTGGCACAAGAAAGAAATCGCCACATATTGGTGGTGATCTGAATGTTGATGTACAAAACCCAAAACCAGTGAAATTGGCACGTTGCGTAAATCGTAAATAAAAACAGAATACAATGATTTGCAAATCCTTTCCAACTTACATTCAATTGAATACACAGCAAAGACAAGATATTTAATGTTTGAAGTGAGAAACTTTATTTTGTTTTGCAAATAATCATCAACTTAGAATTTAATGGCAGCAACACATTGCCAAAAAGTTGGCACAGGGGCATTTTTACCACTGTGTTACATCGACTTTCCTTTTAACAACACTCAGTAAACATTTGGGAACTGAGGAGACCAATTTTGACTGAGCATTTCAGGGAAGCTGCTTTTATACCCAATCATGGCACCCACCTGTTCCCAATTCACCTGTTCAGCTGTGGGATGTTCCAAATAAGTGTTTGATGAGCATTCCTCAACTTTCTCAGTCTTTTTTGCCACTTGTGCCAGCTTTTTTGAAACATGTTGCAGGCATCAAATTCCAAATGAGCTAATATTTGCACAAAATAACAAAGTTTACCAGTTCGAACGTGAAGTATCTAGTCTTTGCTGTGTATTCAATTGAATATAAGTTGAAAAGGATTTGCAAATCATTGTATTCTGTTTTTATTTACGATTTACACAACGTGCCAACTTCACTGGTTTTGGGTTTTGTAGAACCAGGTGCAAGATAGGGCCATTCTCCACATTTTTGCCAGTGACTCAAAAAGTTATCACTTGTTTTTGATGACACTTTCAGAGAATGTTGGTCACGGTACATGGAGGAAGTGATCAGATGTTTGTGTTGATCAGAGTCAGAATGCAGTACCAGGAATTTCACAATGGATTTGTTAACTTTGGGAGTTAGGGCAGTTTTCCACAATTTTCTGCCTGTAACTTTTAAAGTTCTTTACAGATTTATTTGACATTTTCTGAAAATATCAGTCACAGAATATAAAGTAGTGATTAGATTTGGTGGTGATCTGAATCTGGGTGCAGACCCAGGATATTTTAAAGGATTTTTTAACATACAGAGAAAGTGCAGTTCTTCTTATTTCCCACAATTTTATGAACGGTTTGCGAACATTGTTGGATACAGCATTTTCCCACAAACCATTTTTGCTTATAACTCAGTAAGTTCTCAACAGATTCTGACGACATTTTCAGGGAATGTTTGTCATGTCACAAAAAAGAAATAATCAGATTTTGGTAGAGATCTCAATCCAGATGTAGATCAAGGTTTTTTTAAGAGTTAGGGCTACAACTCATATCAGCATTGAGGTTAGGTCTGACACATTAAGTAACAAAAGACCCTGTTTATAGGACCTGAGGGATCGACTACAAATATACAGACAAAGCAGGTTGAAGATTTGGACTTGGATTAATCTTGAGCTTATTTAGATCTATATTTACACCAGCAGTCACATCTAGTTGTTCACTCCCATCAACTCTCACATTATTTCACTGATGGTCCTGAGTTTCTTTGAAAATTGTCCATCAGTATAAGCTACTGACTAGTGTTTTATGCCCATTGTTTGTAAACTGTTTGCATGTAGAGGATGTGTGCATACAACTATTACCATGACCTTCATATTCTGTGGCTAAAAGATCACTGGAGAGGCTGTTTTATTTAATTCTAGCTTAGATAAACCTAGTGGGTTTTGCAGTTAAAATATAGATAACTTTTTGATACCATGGTAGTGGATCCGACAAATAAGGACAGGAAGCCTAAAACAACCACTGTACTATCCTGTCCAGCCTGACTTGTACCCTGCTGTTTCTTTGAGCTGTCCAGTATCTACTCTCGTCAGGCTATTTGCTCATCAATCACAGTTTTTTCTCAGTCTAATACCATCCATCATCATTCTGTATTGTCTCTTAGCCTCATCCGTTGTGAATTACAGCACAGAGATGAGCATACTACCTTTCCTCTTGTCCAATTGGCTGTCTATAACTAAGTGGGAGCTTTGGCGTAAAGCATATGCTCTTCTTGTGAGATGACTACACCTCGCTGCCAAACTTATGGAGTGCTATATGCAGATGACCAGCAAGCTCTGTGGGAGTTGGAGATACCGTTGTCTCTGGTGAAAGTCCTTTCCTCATCAGATCAATCTTCAATCTACTCTTTTAAGATTGAAAAATGTTTTGCTATATTTCAAAGAATGATAATGGGTAAATGATTTTATGTGTTGGTAAAACACAGACTGTTTAACATTACTCCATTTTTTAATTTGATTTAATTTTATGAAAGATTATGCCTAGCAAACTTGAAGGCAATACTGTCAGACCCAACAATAATGACTGTTTTCTTGTTAGTATTGTCAGCTAAATGGCTCTTGAGAAACAAACATAAATCATGGGAAAAACAGCTTTGTTGTCCCAATATAATCAAGACACAGCCTTGAGATAAAAAGCTAAATTGAGAAAAAAAAAATGAAAATAAAAATATGGAAACAAATACCTGCTATGTGCTTCTGGACATCCCAGTTTTTTTTGACACTTTTTCCCTAACACATGTCCTGCTGACTGAGAACTGCTCCACAATTCACCTGAAGTCCCCAACCCACCAGATGAGAAGCAGTGAAGTCAGGCAAAATTATCAAGAGGATCTTGACCTGTAGACTATTCATCACTCCTCAAAATATACATGCTGAGATATGCCGTCACTTTTTGTCACCATGGGTAACCTTTTGTTCTTGTACATTTTTTTTACTTTGTCTATCATGTCTGCATTTTTCTGTTTGTTAATGTAAAAGGAGGAAGGCTCACTCACTTAGAAAATAGCCAAAAGGGTAGAGTCAAGTGCCAAATTAAAGTAACCTGAAATATGAGTATGATATTTGTATCCAGCCGACTCAGCTGATTTGTTTGACTGGTTTGAGGTCAAACATGCACACTCTTTTATATGGTGAACAAAGCACCATAAGAACCCTGCTTTAATTTTCTGCCTTAGTTATTTGTGAAGTAGACCTGGTCTTTGCCATGTCATGAGAGTGTTGTTAGTGGAGCTTATCCAAGGTTATTCAATTAATCTATGTCCAATACTGTTACATTTAGATATCATACATAATGAAGTCTAAAAATATGTGACAACCCTGAATGATATACCACAAAAACTTCCTTAATACAGTGAAACAGGGTAAGTCTCTGAACACAATTCCAATCCAGGGTTGTCTTCATACCAAAGTTTAAGCTCTTAATCATAACAAACAAATATATTGATCCCTTTCTTTTAATAACACAGAAAAAGACCTTGTAACAAAGAACTGAGATGCTGCTTCTGTTTGATTGACAAATATTATGGATCTGACTCCTAAAAAAAAAAAAAAATGCACGTCTAAATTGCACATTTGATAGTAACATTTTGAGAGTGAAACAATGTGAATGTATCTAACAGACCATTCCGTCATTTTAGCTTTTGGTTGGTTTTGGTCAAAGAGATTGTTGTGGTTAAAATTTGTGGTACCAGTAAGCATCAAATATAGTCTCCACACATGCACTCCTTGAAATTTAAAGATCTATGACCCTGAACATTTTTTGAGTTGCTGATTCACACTCCTTACAGCAGGTAAAAGTAAAAGGGCTAGTGGGAAAACAATGCATAACTACATAAACAACTCAAGTCAGAAAAAGTCGGAAGTCTTCAGGAGGTGAATAAAGTCCTTTTGATGCGTGCAATGTTGAAATTCCTCTTGAAATCTTTGGAGAAATCTAAAAATGAAAATTTCCTGATGTTTGTCCCTCACAGCATGGAGGTTTCTTAGTCAAACGTGGGAGGTCAATAAAAAAGTGTAATGGCAAGTGGGAATAAATCTTGCTTTTTGCATTCGCATATGCAATCTACTCTAAAAAATGTATGCTTTTTTTCAATGGATCTGATTTTATGCATGTTTCCCTTAAATTGCCCTGGAAATTATCATGGTTATCTGCCCAAAAAAATCCCCCAAAACTCTGACTTGCTTGTTCACACTTGTCCCTTTCAGCAGAGTTTTGTCTGTCAGCAAGAGAAAGGATGAGGGAGGGAAAAGATATTAGGGGTGACTAAACTTATTTTTGGGTGACTAATTGAGCCTTTTGTATCTGCACATACTGTTTCACTCCATAAAATATCCAGGTAATTTTGTGCATGTTTAAATTAAGCTTTTTTAAAACATACAATCCTGAAGTTTCCCAGAAAATCGCTGGATTGTCTACCCCCCCGTGCTAATGGGCGATCAAATCGTGACAGGGCTAGCAGAGAAGATTTAAGGTCATTTTTGAGAAAAAAATCCTTGTGCTTGTGTTCATACATGCAGCTCACCATGGTAAACAGGCATATTTCATTGTATGTGAAATATAAAAATACTGTCTATATTCACCTCCCCTACAATACCTGGCCAACCCAGTGGCTTCAAGGCTTGAGCTTAATTTTTGTCCAATAATGACTCCGTTTTTGTCCTGCCTTTCCTTTACTTGCAGGTTAAGATGAAGAAATATTCCAGCCATTTTTGCTGGTTAATGCTCTGCACTATTCTTCCTTTTTCAGGAGCTGTGGACAATTTCAACACCACGTCCAGGGACAAACTCGAGCTCTGAGCCCAGCCCTCCCATCAAAATCACCAGCAGGATTAATCCAAAAACCACTGCGGCCTGTCTGTGGGAGGAAAGCCAAGGACCCAGAGGTCCACGCAAATACGGGGAGAGTGTTCAGACTGCAATCAAAAGGCGCCTCCAGGCTCCAAACCTTGGAGTCTCCTGCCTTGAGGTGACAGATCCTTAATACAACATTTACTCTGAAGCTTTGTCCATCCATTTATGCGTCTCATCTTTGTACAAACACATTTTTGTAATATGCCCTGCAGATTTGCTCCTCTTTTTCTGTAAGTGTAAGCACTTTGCTCATGTTCCTGTTCATGGAGGCATGTCTGCAGGGCCAGTCAGCACAAAGCAGCGAGCTGTGAGTGAGCTGATGGGTCGTTAGGGGCCGCTCATTAAGGCTGATCATTAGATGCTTTTATGGAGGATTAGCCCATTTTACAGAATTCAGGCAAGAAAAAAAGAGGGACTTTGGGGCTCTTCAGGGTCTGCAGCGGTCATTATTCTGATCAATAATCATGATCAGTGCTTTTGATAGATGGGGCTTAACCTCCCCTTGAAGCCTTGAGGAGTGTGAGGAAGAGTAGGAAGAGGCAGGGAGGGGGAGTGGGCCTGGGAGTGCTGAGGCGAGGAGGACAGGCGTGAAATGAACTGTTCTGCTCCACTGCGAGTCCACACTCTTCCTTTCAGTAGGTAATTTGTTGCCTCATGTACTGGAGTGTGTGTGTGTGTTTGTGCTGTTTGGATGTGTGGTTCATGAACGCAGCTTTTGTTTATTTTTAGATAAAGTTTCTGTTCAGTTGTGTGTGCATGTGTGTGGCATGAGAGGATCATTTTTGTTTTTCTTTGATGTGTGCATGACTGTAAGGTGCAGGATTATGTAATGTTGTATTCCTGCGGGCTGTGGCGGGCTTTGTTCTGTATCACTGGAGGTCCTGAGCATCCGGCAGCATCAGCATTATGTGAGGTGTACTTCATTACCCAGAATCACCCAGGCCTGACACGTTATTATCTTTCTCCTGTGCTTTGACTCCATTTCAATTACCCTCTTACCATGCATAGCCTTCAGCTCCAAGACACGCCTCCCCCCGGCCACCCAACAAGGCCACCTCCAGCCAATCGGCGAGAGAGGAGCAGCGTGTGCAGCCAATGACTGAGAGCAGATAAAGATGATCAATCATTGCGCGCGACGCAGGGAGGGTTTTATCAGGCGTTCATCTGAGACCGGCTGCTGGATGCAGCTTGTCAGCCAACATGTGAAGCCGCATAAGCCTTGGTTAACAATTCCCCACCTCTCCGAAGGGGCTGCGGAAACACAGCAGTGCTCTTAAATGTTGCAGAACACATGGACACACACACCAGTACACACTCACTAACTGCAGACTACTGCCATTGTTTTTCTCACCTTATTAAATGAACATTCTCAACATTCTCAGTGGATGCATACGTGTGATTTAAATCACTTTGCCTTTTGTTTTCCTGCAGCTGTTCCCCCTGTGAACCCTTGTTTCTGCTTATTTTCAGAAATATCGAGAATCTGAAAAGTCAGTCAGAGTGGAAGAAATCGATGGTTTGAAACTGGTCAAAAATCTGGCTGTGAAGATGGAGGAAATGTTAAGGAAAAAGGCAGAGGCCACAAGGGTAAGTAAAGTACTGCATATGCAGTGGAATCATTTTTGTATTTATCTAATAATTGTGCTTTATGTAGAAAATCAGGGTGACTGCTTAAAATGTGGAAGAGTGATGTTAAAAATCAAGTGCTCTTAAAGGATAAGGAACCAGAATCGAGATGCAAATAAATGAATGGCTATAAAGATAATTTACAAAGAAATCTAATGAAAACCTGAAGTTTCAAATTCTAAAAACACACTTTTAAGGCTTTTGATACAGAAATACGCATCCATGACTGATCTACAAATCTTCAACATGAGAAAAACCCCTCCTCTCCGTCTGATGCTTGTTTCACTTTTCAGAAAATGTGTGCTCAAACCGTCCAAAAATTCCCCCTAATGATGTCAGCTGGGTGTAACACGCACTGAGCCAGGTGTTTGATTGGCTCACAAGTGGAAATAATATGAACAGGCATGTCTGTGCAGTCACAGTAAACATTAGAGGACAGCATTCGAGAGCAGAAGCCACATTATCTTGTTGACAGGGCTTCAGTCAGAAACAGCTAATGGGGAATTTTTACTTTACCAGGCTGTTCTGTGCAGGACTGAAACAAAGGGATTAGTCTGAGTGGATATATAAGAGTCACTAAAAAAGATGTGTGCTGGGGCCATTCTGGACCAATGCAGACTTGTTAAGACCTTTGAATGAAAATCTGAGGTACTCTGATGTGGTATTAAGATCCTTTTTTCTGACAGGGATGTATCAGCATGTTTCAACTCGGTTGAGTCTGAATCAGAACATGACAAGCAATTAAAAACACAGGTGTTTCAATACAATTAGGGTGTCATGTGACAAGACGCCCAGCACATGACAGAGAACACCTGTCTAAACAAAATGCATAACAAATTCACAAAAGGCAACCAAGATGACAGGAAAAATATAAAATACTGTCTAACTGTAACCAGCAAATTGGGGTCTACATTTCGTGTAAAAGGGACTGCTCATTCCTTGGCAGGATATGAAGTAATTTGAATATTTATCCAAAGGGTAAGATCTTAAGACCTTCACATGATCAGGGACAGATTATAACCTGAACTAATCAATCCTTGGTTTATTATGTATAATCTGGGTTAAGGTGACACAAGCCCTATTCACACTTGCACAAAATTTTCTGTCGTCCAAAGATGTGACATTTTGGTTTTTATTTAACCCTGCAAGAAGTTAATGTTTTTGTTCTAACAAAAATTATGAAAAAAATTATATCATTGTAGAGGATTGGTCATGGTTAGATGGTTAGAAAGGAATCAACACTTTATATTAAGGCGTTGATTCAATTCCTGGAAATTTTCAAGGATTTGTTCAGGTTATGAAATAGGGCAGCTTTCAAAACATTCAACATTATCTCTGCGAACAGTTTTGGAAAAGCCTTTCTGGAGGTCTGTGCTCTTGGATCACTTGGAGTTTTAGATGGGAACCTTGAAACTTATTTTTGAGCACAAAGGTGAGTGAAGGCCTCGTGAAATATATCATAGTAATCATACTAGTCCCATAGTAAAACAAGAAAATGTATTAGTTTCCAGAGAAAATAATTTTAGTTTTGTCAGAATTGCTTGCCTTGCATTTTATTCACTCCCTCTTGAGCTGGAGCTATCCTCACTGCAGCAGCACCCTGTCTGTGACCTCAGAGCAAAGGCGCTTGTAATCATTTTTAATGCTGTACCTCGCAGGGACTGCTGGGAAATGATAACGTTTATCTTCCCCCGCCTGATCCCGTGTGTGAGACAATTCAGGACATTTAGCCCATAAATTACATCCAGGAAAGCTGTCACTTCGTGTTTTGACTATCTGTGAAGCGTGTGAATTATAATAATGATCATAATAAAAATGTTAAACAATGCAAACTATGAATGAGAAAATAATAATAACATATCCATGGACTGTAGAAGAATGAATAGCCTTCATGTGCTGCGTCACCAAATTTGCTGACGTCATCAGCCTGCTCCAAATTAAAGTGTCAAAAAGAGGAAGTGAACTAAACAAGCCCGTGAAGGTGAGCTGTCTGACCGCTGCAGGTACATTTTATGATAAGGAGAGTTATATCTAGATGTTTTACTCGCCAGAATGAGAAAACGTGATTTTTATTCCATCACACTTTCTTTATTTGCCAAATGCTGACGAGGTGAGAGCCCTGAGTGAGGTCAATTGAATTTCTGCAGCTCCTGTTCGCCGGTAAACAGCCCAGGTTTGTGTCAACATTGCATTTATTTTGACACATGTGACAGATGTTAATTACTTTCTGGACTCGTGGAAGGTGAGGGGGGCTGTGATGCTCAGGTGGGCCTTTACCGAAAATACACAGCCAAGCATTTTTACAGAGCCCAGTTATTTTTTTTAAGCTATCGCTGTTTGTACGAGCTCCAGTAACCTGCCTCCATCAATCATTTCACACCTGCTCCACTGAAGCGCCCCACATTTTATGGACAGCCTGCTTTAACAAAAAAGAAAAAAAGAAAAGAAAAACAAGATTTAGAAGAAAGAACCACCAATAAAAAAAATGTGTCGAAATATTAGGGATGTTGGCCGAAAGCTGACGCAGGTGTACGGTTTGAATTGGCGACCTTTTTACTTTGTGCTTGTTGCCATAGTTCATGAATGCTTCTCCGTCGGGTTTTTTTGGTGTTTTTGGAAAAATAATGTTAAGAATATTAAATCTGATTATAGAAATGTCTTAAATAATAACAGGAAATGCTGAACCGTCAAAAGAGGCGTCTCAGTGACTGACTGTCCTTCTTAACTGTTGTAACCACGACATCCGCAGTCGGCATAATGTCATCAATTAGCAGGGTAACGCGTTGAACCGGAACACCAGACATGTCGGTTCCTACCCAAATCATTTTTTAATTACTTATATGCCAGATACTGAAGAATTAATGTTAGGGAATTTGTTGGAAGGTTGCAGTGCTGCGTGAAAAGTGTTTTAAAGTAGGCCAAGGAGAAGGAGTAAGGAGTTTATTTTTCTCAAAAAGGCCTCGAGAAACATCAAGACACGGGTTCATGTACCCAGTTAGTACTTCTTATGCTTTAATTTCTGTTTAAAATGCTGATCAATCAGTAACTTAAAAAAAAATCTGTTCAGAGTTTTTCAATTGACAGAATAAGCATGTTAGACTAGAGAGATTCAAACAAACCAGTCAGCATTGTCAAAGCCCCAAATAAAAATTATTGACTTTGTCAACACTTAATGATGATCATGTTCCAACACATCACTGAGCATCACATTTACACAATACCATGCCTTCTATTATCAGTTTAGGGAAAGAATAAACTCTGATGATTTAATATTAATACCATAGGCCTATTGAAATCTGTTGGAGAACCCCTACAGTTTTAGACACATTTCATGAGTTCTTTAGTCCATTTTAGTGTGATTATCAGGTTGGAATAAACATTTACAGAATAAATCAATGCTGCTAATATTAAAGAGGCTGTTTGCATCGAAACATTGAGAGTTTGTCTTGGTCTTTGGTAAATAAAAAACACTGGCCTTAAGGAGAGGACAATGGACAAAATGGATATATCTATGCTTGAATTGTTTATACACGCCGTGAGTAATCAGAAAAGAAGACAAAGACGCGACTGCAGGGGCGCACAGGAGGCCATCATTTTTATTTTATTTTTTTGCGATTGACATAAGTCCTCGACCACAAGATAACTTAATTGCCTCTTTTTATTTCGAAAAGATGAATTTAGTTTTGTTATATCTTGGCTCGAATTAAGAATCTGTCTCCCTGCAGCGGCTCGTGGAGGCAGCAGAAGAAGCGCACCATCAGCACGAGGAAAACCCGGACCTGCAGGTGAGCTTTACACGTTTAAGGTGGAGATGAAAATAAAACTGTGCTGTGACATTGTGTGAAACCCAAATAAATATTTTTTAAACTGGGCAGTGCGAAGTGAGAGGAGGCTCTTAGGCCCTAAACGTCTTTAATTGTGCCGGCTTCGTCCTTCACACTGCTGTCCTGACCGCTCTTTGATACATTATGTTTCTGTGATAAAAAATGTCGCACATATTGAAGGCTGCTGCGGCGCCACGCTGCCATAACTCACACTGACTGTTTTTTAAGAGTAATCATAGCTCAAAGCTGCAGCACAGTGTGCTCTACTGTAGGGACGGTGATCGGGATCTATTGATGTCAGATGGTTTTGCTGCAGGTGGTGATGTATGATGAAAATTTTGAGTCGGGGTGATTTCAAAAGCTGAACAAAAACGAAAAAAAAAACAGCTGTGTGCTCAGCAAGTCGAGAAGTTATGGCATGTAGACTTTTCTGTTAGAGTTTAGCCGTCCTCTAAAAATATAATTTTATCGAACAACACATTTTGACATTTAGGTTTAACCAATTTTAGTGATATTTAGTAGAGTTTACATCACAAAATAGTCTGTTCTGGAAGATAATGAAGGGTTGAATATTCTGTTTTGATAAACCAGTCAATATGGCTTTATTTAGGTTTTATATTTTTAATAGCAATACATTTGTGATTTAGTTTATGTCATTACCAAAATACTATTACATACAAGAAAAATAACTTTGTTTAACTTTTACATTTACAGTGCATTCTCTTAATGTGTTGAATTACAACTGTGTTAGTAAGAAATTAAAATAAAAATCCCACCACTGACTATAAACTAAATGACATTGTATACTTTTGTAAACTGCTTTCCTTTTTTGCTGAAAATAAAGAATAAGAATGTGGAATACTATCAGCACGACTGGCTTTGGCGATATCATCTGGTATCTCAGCCATAAACATCAGCTCAATATGAACATATATATTTCTGCAGTTTTTATTAGAATCAACAGCCCAGAATCAACCTACAAACATATTGTTTAGTTTGAGGGGTTATACTTGATTGACTGTATAAAGTGCCTACAAGAAAAAAGTTTTTTGTCTAAACAGTGTTGTTTGTGTCTCTAAAAATGAACCCTATTTTATTGCATGAACTTGCCTGTGTAGATTTGAATAATTGTTGTTATCTGCTAAAAGGAATTTAACATAATCAGCATATTTGACTTCTGCAATTTCCATTTTGTACATCCCTGAAAAAATGCGTGCTTGTTTGTAAAGTTTTAAAAATCTAGTGAGATATATGATTTTTGTGTCTGTTTTAAGAATGTTGAGATTACAGGCTGCTTCAGCACACCTTCAGGGTCTGTTTTATGATCATGCTGCCATAGCTGTTACTGTTAATAAGTACAGTATGTCTCAGATGATGCTAGATAAGATTGTATACAGGCCTATAAGTAGGCTCAAGTAAGTGAAAAATGACGTCAGAGGCCAGCCTGCACTATACTTTAAATCATGTTACACAGGATGTGCACGTGTGCCTTGACTCTTTGCAGGACGTTTTTTTTTAGCTCTCATTGCGGATTTCCTGAGTCTGCAGAGGGAATGCAGCCCCTCTCTCTTTCTCTCTCTCTCTCTCTCTCTCTCTCCCTCTCCAGTGGACAAAGATAAATGAAAGTCTTTTGCGCTGCATTGTTTCACTTTCATGGCCTGAGATTGGAAAGGCACTGGAGCAACAAAACTGTGAAATAACGGGCAGCACTTTACAGTTAATAGAAGCATTTACATCATACAAATGCATTTCAGCCAGCGTGTTTCCTGCTGTTCACATAGCTTAACAAGACAAGTAGGCTGTATCCTTAAACCAAAAATATTTACGCTGTAAAATGATAGGAGTGATTTCATGTCATATATTTTTAAGATTTGGAGAATATTGCATGAACAGAAACACATTCTCTAAAGAGATACTAAAAGGAAATCATGATCCAGTTTTATTCTCATCTAAAAACGTTCAAAATTTTAAACATTTGCTTTACTTTTTTATATAGACAAACATAACCTTTTGCACTTTGAGCATCTAAAGCAGCATCAGTACCATTTCTTTATGTTTAAAAGGTTGTTGTACCATAAACATAAACACCATGCCCAGCCCAAAGCCGCTTACAAGACACTTTAGAATTTACGGTGTAAATAATGCTAAAAGAACCATCCATGCATTTTTCAGGCTTGGACAGTAAACTGGCCAACTTTTAAACAGTAAAAGTAAGTAATGAACCCCTTCATAATCATCGTGGGTCCAAAACATCACAGGATTTTCTGACATAAAAAAGGTTTTATTAAATCATTTACAGAATAATATTTCAGCTTTACTCATGGAGCCACTCAAACATTTTGTTCCCACAGCTCTCACACAGCTCAGGCCCATCACACTGTCGTTTCATCTTTGAGGCCATAAAAAATAATAAGGTAGATTCAGTCTCCACCTGTGATAATGATGTGATGTCATCACATTACTCCTTGTGGCATCATTTAGCCAAGCTCGCCTCCCCTGACACTGCACATTTTTCACGCATCATTTCTCTGACCACAATGAGATAAGCCAACCGCTCTTATCTCTGCCGCAGCGATTCACGGACACTCGGCTGTTTTGCATCGACCCCGGTGTGTCGGCAGTTCAAGGGTGTGCAGATCAGGGCTGAAGGAGCCACAGAGACTTTTTCACTGTCAGCGATTAGTTTACTGTTATTTATCCAAGCTGCTTTGCTTTAGTGTTTTCTCACAGCTTTACCCTCAACTCAAGTTCATTTTAAGTCTAAATGAAAACCTGAGATGATGTTTTAAAATACCTTGTTTTTATTTGTTTCTTCTTTGTAGTATTTTGAAAAGAACTGAACTGCCTAACCAGGGTGTATTCAAGGTTGTAAAAAATGTTACATAGTGATAAACCAATTGAGTGGAAGCTAAAACCGCTTTAAATATAGTCTTAAAAGTAGAATAATGAGAAATATTATTTTACAGCTTGTTTTAAATGTTTATATGACTTCAGAGAGGTCAAATGCCATCTTTTATTAATTTTGGAAATAGTAATTAAATTTTAGACATATAAAGCAAAAATATTTCTTTTTTTTAAAGGCCAATATTTAATTTTGTATCGTTTTTTAAGCCTTTTGAAACTGTTTTGTTTATGAGTTGATTGTTGGTATTTAATGTACATTTTGACTTGGCTACATTTATATTTTCTTGTAATTCTTTACATTAGACCAAATTACTGTGACAAGATGTGGCTTTTGGACAGTGTTAAGCCTTTTTCATGGGTTTTTACCTAGAACATCTTACCCTGCCTCGGATGTATTTTTTTCTATTATGTATTCTTAGGTTACTGCGAAAGTTGTTATGCTACTATTTTACTATTTTAACACAGTAATGGTAGAAGAAATTGCTTAACTTTTATTACTTCAGATTTTACTTCAGCTAAACCATTGTGTGACATTATTGTACAAAACTTTATTAGGTAACTTTGGGATTTACAAATGCATCTCTAAATCAGTATTGGATATTATCTGTCCTCTTTATGAACATCTGTCATCAGCAAATAAACGATTGGGTGAACAGGTGTTTATTTGATGTGTCACATCAGTGAAATGCCAGATAACAGAGAAAAAGTTTCCTGTTGTGCAGAAGAGCTGACCTGCTGCACAAAGTTATCTGTTTTATGCTTAAACATGAAAAGCATAGTGGCATGTTGGAACATCAGAGACAGATAATTACAAAAACAAAGATGTCAGCATTGTATATATTTGTGTTGAAATATTCACAACTGGTGTGTCACTAATTTTGTATTTCAACCAATATTTAGCCAACTTCACTTTCTGAAGTGATACATAGGCTACCTTAAGATCAATTTTTTGCCATAAACACAAAACAGACAAAAGAAGAGGTATTTCTTAAGTACAATGTGTAAAAAGTATTATGGGAATAAGTTAATGATTTGATGTGGGAAAACTACCTATGTTTCAATAATGTAAAGACCCATTTTAGTCATGCGCCCCTGGGACTGTCCTATATTTTCATCAGTTTGTCTCTACCAAAAGCCTTTAAACTCCAGAAACATGCCTTGATTTGTGCTTTTGTTTTCCTTATTAACAAATAATAATAAAAAAGTACAGATAAACTGAGGTTTAGGGATTCCTGCTTAATTTTCATGCCACACCGTTATGACAAATTAAACTCAAATGGGAGAGTGTGTCGTCGTAAATCCTCAGAAATCCTGTTTTTTATGCCATATTGCAGTCATTAGAGTTTTATTACGTCATAAACACTTGACAGACTAATCTGGAGGATAAATAATTATCTTAAAATTAAGTTTATCTGCTCATGTTTTAATAATATTTGACAGTGATTCAGCAGTCTTAAATAATGGACTCCATGAGGAAACAAGCAGCAGCAGAACCATTGCATTATGATGCTGTATCCCACATTTGGTTAAGGGCCCGCTGGACCATCAGCTCGAAGACAAAAGCTCATTTAAGACCCTCCCTCTGCAGATACTGTACTGTGGTTTCACTTTAAGGCCTTCAGCTAACTGCAGTGGTGTAAGAGTCAGCGGGGCGTCTCCGAGCTGCAGTGTCCCCTGGCCTGCTCTACAGTAATAACCCTGCTGCTTAACGCGCTTCTCCACAGCACCATCACTTTTTGCTGAGGGTGCACGTTTCTCTTCCCCCCTACAGCCCCCCTCACTCCCCCGCCCTCCTTCTCACCGCAGCTCGTCAGAGAGCCGCTCAGGCGTGGTATGAGCTGTCAGCGGCTGCTTGATGGTGATGCCCGTGCGGCCTCCCCCGAGTGTGATGCTGTAGAGTCCATCACCAATCTCTCTCTCCCTCCCTCCCTCTCTGCCCCCCCCTGTCGGTGCAGACAATCAGGAGCAGAGGCCACAGTGAGGCCGTTCACACGGGATGAGACACTCTTTCTTCTGCTGCGGCAGGCAGTGAAGGACAGGACACGCTAACTGTTGGCTTTCACTTTGGGGAGAACGGAGCTTTTCAGAGGCAGCAGAGAAGGCCTCTTTGTCCGGCCAAGTCCTTTTTGGACCTCAGCGACCTGTGAATAAAACTTAAGACACATTTTTTCAACTCAGGGAATTCTAAAAACTGTTCTTATCAGACAGCAATTGATTGAGAATCTAAACTTGATCCAATCCTAACATGGAAAGCTAATAATTAAATTTATCTTTGCTGTAAAGCAGAACGCCTGTATCTCCATTATTGTGATATCTATTTCTTCATAAAACACTGCTACTAGTAACCCTTCATGTTGGTTAGTGGTTTTCTTTCATTTTAATCCAATGAAAAGTATAAAGGCAAGGCAAGTTTATTTGTAGAATTCGTACACAAGGTAATTCAAAGTGCTTTACAAAACAAGAAAAGAAAATCACAATACAAAAATAAAAACAAAAACAATCATTATAAAATTAACTTTAAAGGAGAAGAGCTCAGGTAAGATCCTTTCAGTCATATGCACGGTTAAATGGATCTGTTTTGAGCCTAGACTTGATCGTTGTCAGATCAGAGGCCTGTCTCGCATCTTCAGAAAGACTGTTCCAGATTTTAGCTGCATAAAACTGGAACCCTGATTCTCCATGTTTAGTCCTGACTCTAGGCACCAGCAGAAGGCCGGTCCCTGAGGTCCCCAGAGTCCAAGATGGTTCATATGGCACTAGCATGTCAGAGATGTACTTTGATGCTAGGCCGTGGAGAGATTTGTACACAAGCAGAGCTGCTTTAAAGTCTATTCTCTGAGCCACAGGAAGCCAGTGTAGAGATCTGAGCACGGGACTAATGTGTTCGTACTTCCTGGTTCGGGTCAGGACCCGAGCAGCAGCGTTCTGGATGTACTGCAGCTGTCTTACAGCTCGTTTAGAGAGGCCAATGAGCAGGCCGCTACAGTAATCCAACCTACTAGAGACAAATGCAAAGATAAGTCTCTCCAAGTCAGGTTTCGACACTATACCTTTCATTTTGGCAATGTTTTTAGAAGGTAAAAGGCTGCTGATGTTATTGATTTGATGTGGTTGGTGGAGTTCAAGTCTGAGTCCATTATCACCCCGAGATTTCTAACCTGATTTGTA
Organism: Scarus forsteni; assembly: GCA_036419115.1. Lineage (NCBI taxonomy): Eukaryota > Metazoa > Chordata > Actinopteri > Labriformes > Labridae > Scarus > Scarus forsteni. The sequence continues at coordinate 32,075,900 of JAZDUH010000152.1, forward strand.
GGTTTTAGAGAGAGACCGGAGGTGACTGCTGACACTTTCTCTTTGTTTCTGTGGACCAAATACAATGACTTCAGTCTTGTCTGAATTTAGCTGGAGAAAGTTGTTTTGCATTCACATAATGACCTGTTGGATGCAGTGACAGAGTGAATCCACTGGTCCATATTCACCTGCTGTCAGTGAGTGTCGTCTGCATAATTGTGGTAGGACACATTATTACTTTGTATAAACTGACCTAAAGGCAGCATGTAGAGATTGAACAGAAGTAGAGTTGCTCTGATTCTGATATCAGTATCAGAAAATGCTCTGTTACTGCAGAAAATGCTGGTATTGGTATCGGCAAGTACTGGAGTCCAAGCACCATCCGATACCACGTAATTTATTAAATTAGTAATCTAGTTATTGTTTAGCACTGTTAAACTCTGGCACAGTTCTTCTTTGCGGCTCTTAAAACAGTAGTGCTGTGCTGAACCTGCAGGGACCTGGAGGAATTGATTACGTGACACAGACACAGCAGACACATGTGTGTCAGAGACGGTTGATGGCTTGGAGCTAAGCTAAGTAGCACGATGATGCTGCATCAATGCTGTCTTTATTCATGTTTTACAAAGGGTGTAACCTGAGCCAGGCTTTACCTCAATGATTTTCACAGCACAGTTGTGAAGGTGTTGTTTGATATTTTTTTTTATAACATCATGGTGTCAGATTGGTACTCAGTATCGGCTGATACCCACAGCACAAGTATCAGTATCGAGAGGGAGAAAATGCTATTGGAACATCTCTATACAGAAGGGGTCCCAGGATTGACCCCTGAAGCACCCCACAGGTTAAGTCCATGTGGTCTGAGACACAGTTACCAATTTCAACAAAGTACTTCCTGTCTTCTAGATAGTACTTCAACCAATTTAGGGCAGTGCCAAAGATGCTACCCAGTCTCCTAGTCTCTGTAAAAGGATCTCATGATCCACAGTGTCAAAAGAAGCGCTCAGATCTAGCGGCTAATCGGGCCACTCCTGAAGAACAATAAAACAGCCGTCCATTGTCTAGGGAAAAAACTCAGAAATATTTTAAAGTTTAAGTTGTTAGTATATAGGGGACCACACAAACATTTTTCGTTTAAAAAGTTGTATGTCTTTGAGGAAAATGAATTAAAAGCCTTTAAGTTTTTCAAGTTTTGTTTCAAATTTATAAGCAAAATTCAGTTTTGCATCTGCCCGTTGTTGTAGTTCTTGATGGACAGACAATATCGACAATGTCATCTCCATCAATGTTTTGCTTATTTTGAATGTTACACTCTACAAGTTAAGAGGAAACTTAGGTCTCCGTGGTTCGACTAAACAAAGTCACAACTGATGTCTCAACTCAACTGGTTTCAAGGATGACTTTAGTGTGGACTTTACATCAGAACTTAGGCGTGTCATGATAATCAATAAATCAATTAACCGCACGATAAATAAAAACGTCCTTGGTAAATTTGCCGGCCTCGATAAGTTAACGCGTGCATGCATGTTTGTTTTCCTCCTCTCTTTCTACCAAACAGGCTGGATGAGAAGATGGGTCATTGTGCAGCTGTCTCAACACTGGGGTGCGTTGGTTCTATTGCTGATTTAGCGGAGTGATCCATCTGTCATTCATTCAATCTTTGTGGGGTAGGCGGGGCCGCTCACGCGTACACACACAGAGTGCCGAAGTGAGCGTCCTGAGGAGTAGCAAGGAAACAAACACTAACACTACGGTTCCTATACCAGCTGCCACAGCACAAGTGTGGAAATATTTTGGTTTTAAGCAGAATGAACAAGGTATGAGCCCATGAACACAGACGAGTTGATATGTCATATTTGTTTGAAAGTAGTGGCGGCGAAGAAGGGGAAGTGCAGCGGAGCCTTCGTCCTGACAATCAGCGCTTTCTGAGGCGTTGGGTCAGCAAAGTAAATACAAATAAAGCAGCGCAAAATGGTGTACGCTCACTAGGGATGTATACTGTGGACCGGTACTTTCATGTACTGGTCCCTTTATTTGGTCGGTACCCGAATACCGTTAAAAATCTGGAAAAACGGTACTGTTATCGGTACTTAAACGTCTCTTCAACTGTCACGTAGTTATGATACTACCGCCGTCCGGCTCAAGCATGTCGATTAGGGCTAAGTGCTTGAGGGTTTGGGCTCACTTTAGCAAAGTTGATGAAAACTTGGCCTGATGCAATCTTTGTCAGAGAGGAGTTACGTCCAAGATGGGAAATACTAGCAACATCGCCAAACACCTGGAGCGTGCGCATAGTATAAAGCTAAAGGAGTGCAGGCTGTTTGATTGCTATAGCAACACGAGTAGAGTTAGCAGCCCGGCTAACACTAAAGACTGCAGCACCAACAGATACAGAGACTCTATTATCCGCCCCTTCAGTAAAAACCCTGCCGAAAACAACACAGTCACACTGGGTTAAACTCTTGACGAAGCGCCGCTGCACTCGGCCGTATAACTTGGATGAAAAGCCGAAGGCACAACTCTCCTCAGATGATTCGGAGCTGTTAATGTGCGCTCGGAGAGGAAACTCTTTGTTTACTGAGGTCAAGAGAGCACCGTATGTGACTGACGGTCAAGCTGCGCTCACAGCGCCCTCTGTTGGATGTAACGGTCCACTGCTCCAGGCGCCCTGATGTGCCCTTGAGTGATCTACACTCAATATTTTACATTTGAATATTTATTTACTATTCGGTTACTGATATTTATCCCCATATTTGAACGGTTATTCGAATATCGAGTATAAAGTGAGAGCCCAAGTAGTCATCATTACAGCATTGATTTTAGCACCACAAGATACATGGGTCTGTACATGCAGTCTGTTTGGCGGCATGAAGGAGTTTTGCCATCACCTTAGCTTTCTTTTTGCCTCAGAGAAGCATTTGTAATGCATTACTTCTATTCTGTTGAAGCTTTATTATTACCTTGTGCTAATAAAAAAAGGTTGAATCTTTCAATATCTTGTAAAGTCTTTATTTTTTACACAAAATTACGTGTTGTAGTACCGATAAGAGTATTGACAAGTATTGATACCGATAAGGAGTATCGGTATCTGTATCGGTATCGATAAAATCATAACAATATACATCCTTAACCCTGACACAGTGTTGTTCGCTACATTGCAAAAGAAATGCAGCCCTTCAATACTGTTGAAAAAACAGAAATGTTAAGAATGTTTGACAGACAGTAGGAATTGACTGGGAGAAAGTACATGTCACAAACAATTCTGAAACTGTATAAACTACATTTTATTTATTGTTTTTTCATTGTTGTGTGTGTTTTTATTGGAGTTTTTTTTCTTTACAGAGACTGGGTCTATTTTTTTATTGTTTTTGGTTAGTATGATTTTTATTTACATGCAATTTTTCCCAAAAGAGATTTCCATTTCAGTTTCATTGATCTTTTCCTCACTTTTTTGTTTAATTTATTATTTTGTTTGTTTAAATTATTTTAATTAAAAGCTCTTGAACTTCCAATTACAGTTAAACACTCTCAAGAAATTAAAGTTTATTGCTTTTAATACGGTTTACTCACTTCATTATGACATGTTATAATGACATTAATGAAAAAATTATGTTTCAAAACAGTATTGACAATAATATAGTTTATTGGCAATAATTTTTTGGACGATTGTCAGCCAGCAAAATTTGTTATTGCGACAGGCCTATCACAACTCAAGGTACAACTTACACAGAGCTGCTGCAGCAGGCTACTGAAATGTTGGTGTTTTGTGTTGAAGGATCCTTTTAACCTTTACCTTGCTCATTTTATACTTGCAAAAAGTACAAAATTTGTTGGGTATTCTGTTAAAGATGTTGTGTCCTCTGTGTCAGGATATGTATCATATCCTAAGGTTGATTGAAATAAGCTCTAGTCACTATGCTGCTCAGTAAGATTGTCAAATTGATGAAAATGGACCCTGAACATATTTTAGGTAGGCAAAATGCAGGAAAAGATTGTTGAGATAAAATGTCCAAATGTAATGTCCCATGCCTTTCCTCAGAGGTAGTGGGGGGTTTTACGGGCCAGTGGGCCACCTCTCCAATAGAATGATAAAGGAGGCACTGATACCTGTGTTGGTAGCATTAAATAAATGTCAGCATATCTGATATCAGCAAATATTTCAATATCCTACATCTCCACATTCAAGTATTACTAGATTTGCTTTTCAGCTAATAGAGAAAACTGGCATGCTCATGTCTGCAGGCTCTTGTTAACATTGTCATTTTCACTTTTCCCCCTCAGTACGATTACTACAATGCCGTGCTCATCAATGAAGTGGACGAGGAGGGAAACCATGTGGAGCTGGGAGGAGAGTTCCTCCTGGAGCCCAATGATCACTTCAATAACCTGTCTGTCAACTTGAGCCTCAGTGTGGTGCAGGTGCCCACCAACATGTACAACAAAGGTGAGGGGAGGTGGGGCTCCCTCCAGCAGAAATATGTGGCTGTGCTTTAACTACTGCAGGCTGATAAGGGGGGTGGAGAGGAGGAGGGGGAAACTAAAGCTGTGAGAGTGAGAGACGGAGACTAGAGCTGTATCAGTGTCACAGCCACGGAGAGAAGAGGCGTTCAGGGATCGATAAAGAGCCTGGACAGAAAGAGAAAGCAGCTGCAGACTTTTCAAAGACAAGGAGGAGGATGTTTGTCATACGCTTGCTGTTCAGAGGCTTCTTGTCTTGTAACAGAGTGTGTCACTTCTCCCTGTGTGTCACTGCGACTGCCTTTGTTTGCCTGTAATGGACTCCCAATAACTCTGTGTTCAGTGCACAAAGGGAGGCTCGTCTGGCAGGAGGAGAGGAGGGGGGGTCAGTCCCTGGCTTTGTATCTCCCTCAGAGGGGTCAGTAAGGTCAGCCGTGCACCACCATGATTACCATTATCACCATTTAATCTACTTGTCTCTATTTCCTCCCTCTTCCCAGACCCTGACATCGTGAATGGAGTGTACTGGTCCGAGGCCCTCAATAAAGTTTTTGTAGATAATTTTGAAAGAGACCCAACGCTCATCTGGCAGTACTTTGGGAGTGCCAAAGGTTTCTTCAGGCAGTACCCTGGTGAGTGCCGCCGCCTGGAGACCGTCTGTGGTGCTTTTGTGTCCGTCCGTGTGTGTGTATGTGGGCAAAGAAAGGCTGGTCTCGAGGGAGCCATCAGCCGTCAGGGCAGGGGAAAAAAACAGATCAGAACAAATGATTTAGAATTACTAAAAGGGTGATTTGGTTAATGTTGTAATTTTACAGACCATCAGAGAGGATGCACACACACAGACGGTGATTAATCAGAGTTTGTGCATCCACAGTCGCACTAAGGAACAGTGAACGGCTGCAGAATTACACACAGTGTTAGAGGAACAGGCGGTGGGCCCACTGCAGTGCAGAGGCAGAACTGCAAAGACCTTATAACACGAACACTTTTTTGTAAGACAAATCAATTTTTTTAAGGACTGCACTGAAAAAATCTTAACATTATTAAGAGAGAGTATAAGCATTTGAGATAAATAGACCATAAAAATTCTGAATTTATAACTTAAAATATAAATTTTATTTGGTGGGACCAAACAAGCTTCTTTTAACTCACTTTAACTCACTCACGTTATACTTTTATTATCTATTTGATATATCTGCTGTTCTTACTCATTTCTGTACCTTTCTTATCCTTCTTTGACCTGTCCAGGTATCTTTGAAAGTTTTGAAACACTGTAGTCTGTTATGAGTTTATTTCAATAATCTTATCTCTATCCACTGATGTGTGTTGGAAGTCTTAGTTTTTTGTTGTTGTTTTTTTTTTACAAAATGCAGTTACTTGTTTTAAAACTTATCCTCAGAATTTAAAATCTTTTTTAATTAAGAACTTAAACTGTCTTTCTACAACGCCCTGTTAAGACTTTAGACTATAGACCTTGTTCTTTGTTTTTTTCTTTCCATGTTTGCATTTTGCCCTTGTGAAGTAAAGCAGTTTTCGGCTCATACCAATTAATTAACTATATCATGTGTCTCTAGTTGCAGCCAGCTGTTGCTCAAGTTCATACAGATTAAATTTATTTGTTACAGTCCACATAATATCACAATATTGCAATATTTTATTTTTTGTATTATGTTGTTTGAGATAAAAATTGACTCGGTCATAAAGAAAATTGGTGTAATACTAGAAACCTAAAGAGGCTGGTTGCCTTTTTTGGAAAAACTTCCTTTACTTAAATTTTTCAGATAGCAGGAAACAGATACCATGTATGTATATTTCCATTATCTTTCAGCCATACTGCGTCATGCAAAGAAGGGTTTTTATATTTTTCACTTAAATGCACAGTTAAATCACACATATATGAATCAGTATTGTCTTTTGTTCTGTTTGTGAAATTTAAACTATTCAGAGGGAAATATGACTACGCCCTTACATGTCATTTAATGTAAGGCAGATGTGAAAAGCAGGAATATACTTGTTTTAAAGCTTTTTTTTTTTTTTACCATTTCTTCTTTTTCCTCGTGTCTGTAATCTATCACAGCAGAACTAATGTGAATCAATATATTGATTATTTTTTTTATAAGCTACAACAATAATTACATCCCTAATGATTACAGTAAGATTAATCTTTCATACAAAATACAAAAATGTTAAAGTCTATTCAAATTATAATAAAGATAAGATATGATACACAGAGTCATGCAGTGAAGAGAAGATCATCAAATAAGTTAAGTAAAAAACCCTTTTTATTTCTATTAATGAGTATTGAGTTCTAAGAAACAATGCATGCAATGAATACATCAAGACATAAGCTTAGTATCTAAAGCAGTCTCAACTGACTCTACTCTGACAGCATTAATAATGTTTAAAATGTAACAACCCATTGGAACCTGGTTTCAGATTCAAAATATTTTATTGACTCAATTTAATTCCGTTTCATCTCACTTAGCTCCATATTACACAACCAACATCCAGCAAAAACCACTCCAGAGAGTCAGAAACTGTTCTACTTGTTTTTTATGCTTTTATTTCCTAAAATACCCATCTAAAACTCACGACTCTGCGGTGCATTACCAAAAACTTTGGGAGAGAAGCTCAGCTCAACTGAGAGGACAAACTTGGCTAAGACAATCAGTTTTTATTGCCTTTATTACATCTAAATAAATTAGCAATTAACTGTGTAGCAGCAGAACACTGATTAAAACATTTGTGTAGCTCTTTTACTGATGATGAAGAAACATTTTCTCTAACTAGTTATCTATTTGGAACTTTACTTTTGTAAATGCATTAGAACAGTCATGAATATCATACAATATGTGAACAAACCACACACAAAGATGGCATTCAACCCCCACAGCTTTAACTTCAGGGCTGAGTGGATACACTTTCTAAGCTAATTATTAAAAATGTAAGCCAGATTAACAGTAAATAATGGTAGAAGAGTCAATAACAAAGCTTGGTAAACTTATACAATATGACAAAAAATGAGAAAATCATTTAGATGTTTTTAACCTGTGTCTGCAACAGCACCATAACTTTTTCTGATTGATTTTAAATGTTTTAAGTTTGCCCATTACAGAGCATTAGTTAAAAGTTTTTCTTAACTGGGGATTTAAGCACAGGTCCCATTCCAGGTGTGTTTAAGGGTGTTTTTACACCAACCATATTTATTGCGCACCAAAGAAGTTTTGGCCCAAGGTTTGGTAGGTTAGTATCAATGATCATACAATATGTCAGCACAGCCGAACAAACCACACACATGAAGATGGCATTCCATCTCCCACAGCTTTCACTGGTGTGAAACAAAGTGGTCCAAACTGATCTACTTTTGATGCATTACTTCCTGTTAATCCCGCGGTTGAATCTTTTGCTTACTCAATTTGTCGATTTGTTTATTCTGGTTGAGGATTACGATGATTTAAAAGGGTCCAGAAGGTCGCTGATGCCGTCTCAAACACGATAACAAAACACACTTGAAGGAAAATGTAGAAGAGAGCGAACCGTAAACATTGGTTGTTTGGTGTAGGAAATGGTTACCATGGTAGCCTCTTCTTTGTTCTCCTCTGTAGCAGGTTTGGTAACCAGTTACGTGCATATCGCCCCCTGCTGTTTCAAGCTGAGTAATAAAAGTTTTTCTTAACTGGGGATCTAAACATAGGTCCCATGTCCAGGTGTGTTTAAGTGTTTTCCATAATATCTTGGAAATCTATTTAACAAGAATTTGATTTACGTTGATTAAAAAATATATATCTCTGTAAAGGATCAGATGCAACTCTTTTTCTCTCCTCTTTGGAAACGCTCTGATTGGAGCGGATGGGGAGGCTATGATAAAGAGCTCTGTGCTGATTGGCTGCCCAATGGATGTCTGAAGGGTTGGGGTAAGAGGAGTTACAGATGACGAGGTGGATTTAAAAAAAAAAAAGTCATGGCGTCTGCCTGTGATGAGCAGAAAACATATGAAAGTGGAAGCTGTATAGCTTTTACGCAATAAATCCCAGAGAGCATTTGGAGGGTTTTTTTCTCAAAGAGGAATTGAGCATTGCTCAGTGAACTGAGAGTTTAGCAAAAGCTGTCATGTTCTTTTGCCCCCAAGCCCCTTCCAACAACATCAAAGGCTAAAAAAAATTATTTTGAAGGACATAGAACCTTATAAAGATTGATAAAACTATAAACACAGGCATAATAACAGTTCTATTTTCTGTGTGCCGCTGTTATCTCCCTAATATAACATCTTCCTTCATCAATTTCCTTGTTCTTTTCTCAGGAGTGAAGTGGCATCCAGATGAAAATGGTGTCATTGGCTTTGACTGTCGAAACCGGAAGTGGTAAGCAAGAGAAACAAATGCAGACTTTTTTTTTTCTCACTGTTGATGTATTAAGATCCACTTGGCTTATTCTAAATTCATTACCTTAATAACAAAATGCTCAAATGTGTGACACACGTGTTTCAGGTACATTCAGGCAGCGACATCTCCCAAGGATGTGGTGATATTAGTGGATGTTAGTGGAAGCATGAAGGGGCTGAGGCTGACCATCGCCCGACAGACCGTCTCCTCCATCTTAGACACACTGGGGGATGATGACTTCTTCAACATCATTGCTGTAAGCTTCTGTTAATCTTTGGTTATGTTTGTGCATGTTGATGTATTTGTCCACTGCATAAGATAAAATCAATGTACCTTCACAGTCTTTCAGCAGTTTTAATACCAATATCTCCAAGATTATGCTTACTTGGAGATGTTTACACTGATCTATTTAAAAACACTATCTATCTCCATCTTTGTTTTTTCTCATTATTTTTAACAATTGTCTTCATGGTTGTCTTATGTAAACTGTCTGGTGTGCCTATTAAAAATGTGTTAAATACTGGTAAAACTGTTATAGATTATATTTAATAAAAATTCCAATTATAAGAAAACAAACCCTTTAAAGATTTTTTATATTCTTATATTAAATCCTCAGATGTTTTGGCTTGTGTTTGAAACTCTTGGATTTATGCCAGACTCAAAAAATAACACAACAGCTGGGTAAATTATGTACAAATATGTTATCCCAATTGTCCAACCTTTGCCAGTACTGCCATGAGGTTGATTGTAAGTCTTTCTTATTTAATCCATGGCACTTGATTAGCCTTGAGTCCAAAGTTTTTTTTAGACTCCCAGAAATGAGTTATAATTCAAGACCATTAGATACAAGATGATACAATAATGACCAGGCACAATATAGTAACAAATATTATCTTTAGGATTATGGTCATTTACATAAATAATTGCTTTAGAAAATTATTTTTGCAGTAACATATTTCAATAAACTAAATATATTACAGAAAGTAAGGGAAAAATGTTTGGTGAAATATTTTTGTTTGTGTGACAATTTTTGGCAGTAGGTCTTACCACAACCACACTGGCTGCAAGCATGAGGAGCTGCCAGGCTGTTGTGTCTGTGATTTTCCACAAACTACTGAGGCTTCTTTTTGTTAAATGGATTTATTGTTTAATTGTTAAACGTTTTCTTCAGACGTCAATCAACCAAACACCAAACAAGATTCAAAACAAAATAAGCATTTTGGCATTTGTGGATAGAGTTTGGCAAGTATCTCAGGGGTGTAACCAACAGACTCTGCTCTGCTGCTCATCCAGCAAATGCATGTTCCTCATAAACATGGCACCATCTTAATGGGAAATGGGCTTACCAATGTTATAAGATATATTGCCATGAAGCATTGTTTCAACAAATAAGTGATCTACCAAACTGTAAAGTACTTACTTTTTATAATTTGTTTAGAGACTGCCCAACAATTGTTACAATTGAAGGTTTTTTCTGGCTGAATTTGTGGTCCTGATGTAAAGTCAACACATTTAGACATGATAGTCTTGTTGGCACCCTGGAGAAGATTGCTGCAATACTAAACAACACATTGAATGTCCATTTGGGGACATTGCCTTGGACGTCAGACAGTAGACAAGATCTACAATAGAGCCAGTAAAAAAAGAGTAGAAAACACACCATTAAGCCTGTCAAAAGAGAAGCTCATAACATGGAAGTCAATGTAAGACATTTCCTTCAGCTGGCCCATTTCAGTCTAAGTCAATAAGAGAAAAGTGTTGTCTCATTTGTATTGATATTAAACTAGTATTGGTATAGTGTGTAAGCGTTTCTATATTGGTTATACATTTTGATCAGATAATTAAGCAGACTGTTATGTTTTTTGTCCTCAGTACAATCAGGAGATCCACTATGTGGAGCCTTGTCTGAATGGCACGCTGGTCCGAGCTGACAGAACTAATAAAGATGTGAGTTAAGATCAAACAGATGGGTCTTGACTGTATGGAGCTCGTTTGGGGCTAAAATTGATTAGAATATGTCTAAAACATCTCTTAAATTTGTCGTGTGTGACAGCATTTCCGAGAACATCTGGATAAACTGTTTGCTAAAGGGATCGGGCTGTTGGGTGATGCTCTGGCTGAAGCATTCAATATCCTGAGCGATGTGAGTTCCTCTGTTTTTCATTTCTTGCATTCACCCTCCTCTGTTTCTGCTATTGTCAGTTTAAAATGTATGATAACCAAATACAAACTGAAATAATGTATCATAAAGTAAATCCCCTACTGTTTTTGCTTTTTTTACTGTTCACTGAATTTGTGACAAAACTGTTTAGCATTCATGGATTCAACAGAAGAATTTTAAAATTTATCGATTTATTGGACATAAAGGTAATGAATTTGGGCATTAATTTGTTGTGTATTTAATTGATGGGCTCCACCTGACTAGAACATTAGGAAAACTTTCATTTTACAGACCACATTTGTTTTCAGTGACAGGAAATGTTCATGTAAGACACACAGCTAATCATAATAAAAGTAACACACTGCAGTCAGATATATGTGAGTGCTTGGGAGGTGGCCACTCATTGAAACGCTCCAGTACCATCCCCGTTCCAGCCTCCAAACACAGACACATCTATTCTGAAGCATGATTAATGGCTCTAATTAATGTCAATGATTAATAACGGTGCTGATTGGTACACAGAGCAGATAAGAGCAGGAGCCGCGCCACGCTGCTTTTTATCTCCCTGTTTTCAGGCAAGCTGTGGCTGCAGCACCGAGGCAGAGGGAGTGCCGCTTTTACCTCTGCATTTGTCAGATTAATTAAAGCTGTGCAATGAATATGGTAATCAGGTGGCCAACTGCTGAATTGTGTTGTTACGCCACTGCCCGGTGAGTGAAGTGAGGATACAGACTATCAAAGAACAAATCAGACAGAATCACATTAAGAGCACTGCAGCATTTTTATGTTCAGTGCTGCCGAGCAGAGAGAGAAAGAGAGGAACTGAGGATGTGAAGGCAGAGTACGGTGAAATGTTTAAACATCACAAAATGTGCATTGGATGGTTTTAAAACATGGTAATTGATTCATCTCTCAAACAACAAGACTGGGCAATCGATAAGATTTTTATCAACATCAATTACGTAATGATCCCTTATATTGATCATGTCTCTTATCATTAACATTTATATTGAGTAGTTTCTCATTAGTTAGAATTCTAAAACAAATGGCTAAATGCACTGTAAGGCCAAGCAGGATTCTTTGTTCACTGTCTTTAAAATGCAGGACTGCTGCGTAATGATTAAACTACATGTGTTTAACAAGTTTTTGAAAGAGTCATTTTGTTGAAAATGGGAAATCATCAACATTTGCGTACATGATTGTGTTGCTTGTGAGCTGTAGGGTATACCGTAAAACTTTACTTGACCAAATTAAAGAGTTTTTTTGTAATTCATTGGAATAAGTTCTGACTGTTGCAATGTGTTAATTGCTAAGGCTCATATTATGACAACCATAAAAAAATATGACAACCAATTAATTGCACAACCTGTTTTCTACCTGCCACTGTGGCTAGTGGATTCCAAAATCTACAGGGGGCTCTGTTACATAAAAGATATTTTCTAGGCCTGTATTGATAGTGAACAGACCATGAACTAGCTTTTAAGTGGAGTGCAGAGCAGGGGAAGGAAGGCATACAGCAAATGAGAGTCAAGCCGGACAAAATGAGAGCTGCAGTGATGTTTACAGCATAATCAGAGCTTTTATTTTATTGTGTCTATGTGTTATGTTATGATAACATATTGATACGTAATATTCTGGTATTGTGTATACAATAGACATCACTGCATTTGAATTGGTATTGCATATAGTGACTGTAGATATTATTGTATGTGTTAACATTTCCAAGACATTAAGTACTGAGATCCTTCAGAGTTTTTTGTGTATGATGGAACCAACATGATGCCTACAGTAGCAGTGAACAAGTAACTGTGTTGACTGCTGACTGTGAGCATAATGTTTGTGTTTTCTGTCATTACTGAAGTTCTATAGTATGTTAAATGCCCCTATAATTTAATGGTCTTTAATGCACATCAGATGCAGCTTCAATGAAAAAGTCACACTCATATATGGACTCTTTGTGTTCCACATTTGTTGTGCGAGTGTCAGTCACAGACTTTTTAAGCTGAGAGTGTTTCTACTAAATTATCCCTAAACATACCACATCTGCCCATCAAATCTCTTCAGCCTACATGAGCTTCAAAGGCAACAAAAATAGATTCTAACTTTACATATTTTATTACAAACAAATGCACTTTTTAACATGCCGTGTTATCGTGTGTGAGAGATGTCCTGCAGACCTCCTAATGCCCAGCCTGTGTGAATGTGTCTCTGCGTGCTGCTCTGTCTCCACATTCATTCTGTTACAGGTCAATAAAACACTTAATTACCACCATGCATCTTCTGGAATAAAAAAGACACACACCTCTGAGTATTCAATAAGACATGATCAGAACTTTATTGATTAATGGCTTCACATCTGCCATACCAGACATCATCATCCTGCACAGTGAAAAGGAAACAGTTAGTGTTGCTTGTTTAAAGTTGCACATTGTGTTTTTTTTTTATATCTTCAGTTTAATCAGACCGGACATGGTAGTGTGTGCAGCCAGGCCATAATGCTGGTTACTGATGGGGCAACTGAAATGTATGAGGATGTTTTTGAGAGGTACAACTGGCCAGAAAGAAAGGTAAGTCCCACTCCTTCCCTTCTCTGAACCCTAATTTCTCATGCAGTGATCATCACCGGGCAGCTCAGGGCTATGTCAAACCCGCCCACGGCTTTCTTTTGGACCCCAAAGTATTAGAATAGACGTATTTTTTTTGTTAAATCCCTGCAGCTATTACAAATTCCTTAAAGCAATTGTGATTTAAACAAGTCAGTCAACACAATTTTTATACAATTACAGCCTGACCCGACAGTCATACAGTTTTTGGACTCGTCAGCCATGTCTCAAGTAGTGTGTCAAAGTGACCGACAACATAAGACCAACCTGGGATGCCTGTGACTCCTTGTCAGAATGTGTAGCATATATGATGTTTACACTACCTTATAGACATAATCCAATGAGAACACAGGGAACTCTGCACATGTGATAGTCATGGATGTAGACATTCTGAAGTTTTTGTCTGGAGATCAATGAGGCTAGGATAAAGTAGTAAAGATCTAAGAAGTGAGAAAGTCATGCATTCTTTGGCCAATGCTGAGTGTCAAAAACTGTAGTTCTTTAAATGTCCTCTTGAGGCTGTCTACAGACGCACCAAAAGTCAAATGTACACCCCAGATTAAAGTGTATTATTTTTCTTTGGAAATAAACATGTTTACAGCCTGGTTAACAAAAAAATGAATTGGTGAATCCCAGGCAGTTAATGTCAAATTCAGCTTAACACAAATAGTCTCATTTTAATAAAGCTCTTTAAATCATTTCGTCATGTTTTAGATGAAAAACACTTATAAAATAATTTCTTCCTAAGAGGTCCTAGTAATCTCTTTATATTTCATAGCATTTATTGAGTATCCGTTGTTGTTTTTTTATGGAATTGACTTCATTCAGTAGCAGGTAGCAGTAGCATCAGCTATTCAGCAAAGCAACAGTGATTACTGATGAGGAGTTTCCCGTGTTGAAGTTTGAGACAGAGAATTTGACTGGAATTTCAGGCCTGTTTGATTAAAACGTCACAAATTATTTTTTTTACCAACTTTTCTACTTTTGATCCATCTGTAGCTCTGTGTTTGGATGTTATTTCTTTACTTCATAATCTCTTACGCCTTTTTAATGCAGTCAAGGTTTATATGATGTTGTGTTGACACAGCAGAAAGAAAACATGGACATAAACTGTTTTCAAGGGCAAAATATGAAATGTGCACTTGCAGTGCAGTCCCTCAGCATCTCTCCTCTCATTGCCCCGGCTGCTTATTCTTCTTTCTCTGACAGTTTAAATTCTTTTGTTGGCTTCTCTTTGAAAGATGCCAATGAAATACAAATGAAATGGGCTGCTGTTACACTCACAGAGTCATAAAAACAACAGCTCAGGGCCCTTTTGTTCAGTCCTACTGAGCATATGTGTGTTGGCGGTGGTTGGCAGGGTACAGGCCACTATTTGGAGAGCCACCCCCAACTAATACCCACCCTCCCTCCCCACGTACCCCCAGGGCTGCTATATGGCAGCCATTCACTGTTTTTTTCTATATGCTTTATGCTTAGCAAAGCATCTGGAGCCAATGAGCCGTGCACGTTTGGCAAAGTGTCACACAGCGTTCTTTAAAAGGACAGAGGAACATGCCCTCATGCACAACCCCCAACAAAGAAAATTAATTTAACCGCAGAGTGCAAACTGGGAAAAGAAATCCTGCTGTTACATGGTGACACAACTGACGGGAAAAAAGAGAATAAAGAAAGGGTTTTTTTCTCTTGAGGATGTCTAAACATGCAACTTCTTGCAGATTGAATCAGAACGAGGTGATAAATACTAAAAAGATGCATCACTTTGCATGATTTTTTTAAACATCTTTCAGACTGTTTCCATCTGTGTCCTCTGCACAGGTGCGGATATTCCCTTACCTGATTGGAAGAGAGTCTGCGTTTGCTGATAACCTCAAATGGATGGCTTGTGCCAACAAAGGTTTGAGACTTTTTGATAAACACTGGTGAGGACAGCTCTGTGTCAGCGTGTCTGATATGATCTGATGCCGTTTGTGTGGAGTAATGTGATAGGTTGGGGATGTGTGGGTATCCGTGTGGTTTGGGTCGTGACGTGCAAGCTCTGTGTGTTTTCATGTGTGTGTTTGTGCTGGCTCAGATTCCTTCTGCCAGGAGGCAATGAAGTGACACTTGAGGGGTGTCAGAGGTCAATCTGCTCTAATCCTTCTTCCTGTCAGAGCATCTCCCCCTCGTCTCCCCCTCGGCCGCTTGCCGCTGATGGCTCCCACGTGTCAGTGTTCCACATCAGTGCCCTCTGGAAGAGAAAGTCACAGGCAGGAAAACAGATCACAGGGGGACTGCAGGGGGACGAGCCCCAAACATCCTCCCCCACACAGACCCCCAGTATGGGATAACCTTCCATGTCCAATTTGAAGCATTGTCAGACACAGCAGGAGCTGACAGTGATGTGTGTCGCTCTGTAATGTCAGGGACATCACCCACGGGGAGAGAACATTTAAATAAGTACTGTACCCTCAGCTTGTAAACCACAGTGCTTCCGTTGCCATTAAGGGCCTCTGCTGCTCTGGTTTTCCTCAGTACCCCTTTTAATCTCATCTATAGCCTCAAGCCTGTTCACACATGCACTGCTGCTAAAACAGGGATAGCTGCCTCTAACATCTTCCTGGGCTGTCTGTCTAAAAATGAACAGCACAGCAGTCTCAGCGAGGAACTTTTGGTAACCTCAGGTGTTGAAGTATTAAATCAATGCTGAAGTGTCAAAAACTGCAGTTCCTGGAAAGTCCACTTGTCTAAAATAGCACCAGAAGTCTCATACACACACCCCATGTGTAAGTGTTTTATTTTACATCAGATAACACTGCCTTGTCAACAACAACAACAACAACAAAAAAATAACACACCTGAAGTAGTACCAGGCACTTAATGTCAAATTCATCCATCCACTATCTGTTCTGTTTATCCCTTTTGGTGTCGTGGGGGCTGCAGCCTATTCCAGCTGACATTAGGCAAGAGGCGGCTAAACCCCTAAACTGGTTTCCAGCTGATTGCAGGGCCCCATAGAGAGACGGACAACCATTCATGCCCACACTTATACCCAAGGGAGACGGACAACCATTCACGCCCACACTTATACCCAAGGAGACACGAATCAACCGAATGAGCATGTTTTTGGTCGCCACTGTATCATTTTTTATGACCATAAGTAGATATCCAGAAGCAGGTTCTGCTCTTTTAAACATGTTGCTGTGCCTCACTGGAGCATAAACTGTGTTTTATTTCAGGATATTTCAGTCAGATCTCCACATTAGCCGACGTTCAGGAGAATGTGATGAGGTATCTTCACGTCATGAGCCGCCCAAAAGTTATTGACCATGAACACGATACAGTGTGGACTGAAGCTTATGTGGACAGTGCTGTGAGTATTTCTGAAGCTGTTTCGGGGACTGTCAAAATTATTGTTCCTCAGCCTTTGTGAACGTTTGTTTGTGCACACTGTATTCTTGTATGTTCAAGGCAGCAACTTGCTTGATCTGAAACAAAAACATAACCTCAATCTGTGTTTGTTTTAAAACACAGATTATTGTAATATTTAAAGATGTTTGTGGTGTTTAGTACATCACTGCTGTGTACTGTAAATGTGTGCACATGTGTGTCTTCTGCCTCATCATCATTCTTCATGCTGCAGGAAAATTTCCTCATTATTAGCTTCATTAATCCGCATGGATCCTCTCCCTAATGTACATCTGTGTCCACAGAGCCTGTGCTCAACATTGCAGCTAAAATCACCGATTAATCTATGTTTGTGTGTCTCTTTTCTTCACTTAAAGCTCTCCCAGGCTCACAAGGTGAATATCTTTAAGTCAGACCTTTCTTATTTGTCAGATTCAAACCTTTTTTTGCACAGATTGGCAAAGTTCATAAAAAATTAAACTTCATAAACAAGTCTGCAGTATAAGAGGTATAGCTTTTAAAAACACTCTACCAAAACTCTCCTCTCCTTTTGTATCAACACAGCGTGGCACTCAGGTCTTCAACTGAACAAAGCAAATGTCCCTTTGAGCACAGATGTGATTTTATAAAGGGAAAATCACATGGTGTTTTTCTAAAACCTGTTTGTCATAGTGTTGATTGACTGTTGACCCCTTGGAAACCCACTCTAAACTTATACCCATAATGTCAAAGAAACAATCAACATGGCCTTTATTATGGACTTTCTCACGTGTGACGATGGTGCTTTCCAATGCATTGACTGCCATTTTGTTTCAGGATTGTATTGCATGTCATCACTCCTAAAAAAAAAAACTAGGTTTTCTTCAGTTTGTTCCAAAATGTTTGGAAAGTAAGGTATTTCAAGTTATTAAAAATTGCAAAGGGTTGCATAAGCAAAACAAATGGGCATTTCTGGAGAGGAAAGAAAGGGTAAGTTTTCATTTAAATGTTAAAATAGAGGTGATGGACCTCAGTACAGCTGGCAGTGTATTACAGAGAGAGGGCCCACAGTTACAAAAAGTCTCCTTGCCAGACTTGGATCTAATTCGATGTACAGACGAAAGACCTTCAGCTGAAGTGTTGGGGAGGGTTCCTCTAATAGCCATACCTTCAGTCTTACCATGTTAGTGTCTTCTTCTTTCTTGGGTAAACAAACAGACAATGATTGAACCCAAGTTGTTAAAAGATGAGAATTTGTATTTGGCAGGAGTTACAACTTTAGCTCATCTTTTTTCAAATTAGTGTCCATACTGAAATTGATGTATTAGTTGAAAGTATGATGAATGGATTAACAGAGATGTGGAACTCAAAGCCAGAGTTTGATTACCAATAATAAACAGGTGATTCGAGGACTCGGCATACTTGAGTTATGCTTTTCAAAGTAAAAGTGACTTGAGAGGTTAAACTGCAGCTCGTTGTTCCTACTCTCATCAGGCTGTACTTGTTCCTTGGAAGTCTAAAGTGAGGAGAATCTATTCCCTCTAAAGGGGCCGAGCAGAAGAGAAGCATTTATTATACTTCTCCTCGGTATGGAGACAATGAGCACACACACACGCACTAGAGGGATGTGAGATTGTCCTCTGGAGTGTGTGCTCTTGTATCTGAGCCTCAGACACACCATTCATCATTCTGTGGATCATTGCATTTTATCTCCTAAAGCCCGTAATAAAACTGACATTGGAGGGGCGACCAAGAAGAGAGGGAGAGAAAGAGAAGCGATAGTTGGCAGCAGCGTGGAGGCGTCCATGGTAAACCTGTGTGTGTGCATGTAAACTTAAGCAGCCCAGTTTCCTCTTCCATTGTGTGCTGTGATGAATTTAAGGACCCAACATTCTTCATGTTGTCAAGTCAGCTTGCACACACACTGCAGCTTACAGCTCATTTGCACATACACAAATGGTCATCTCTCTCAAACACACACGCACGGTGGCAGGCACTCAGCTGTGTTGACTGACGAGGTGAGGGAATAGCAGACCTACTTTAGGAGCGCTCATGTGCTTAATTATGTCAGCCTTCATGGTGCAGAGCTGACCTCGTCTCCTCCTCTGAGCCTGACGTGACAATCACACGGCTCAGATTTAACTGTTGTGATGACTGTGTTGTTTTATTCTGCAGACAATGTTGTTTCTTTAAGCAATTTATGCAGATGATTGTAATCTTTTGCAATAAAAAGTTACAACCAAGCACCTTGCAAAACGTTTATTCAGCCATTTAAAAAGGTTTGTGTGTCCTATGAAGTTATTCTTTTTCTAACAAAGTAGTAGATTTTCCTCATGTTTCATTTAATTTATGGTGGTTTTACAATGGATAGGTGTAGCTAATGCACGTTCCAGGTCATGATCCAGAATGCTATGGCTTTCATACCAGGCATGCGTGTGTGTGCTACGTTATGACTGCATTCTTTTGCAGTCAAAGCTCTATTTCTTTGTAAATATCACCCCAATTATAAGCTTCAATAGAAAGTTCAGGAAGCAGTTCAGTAAATTTCCCAAAGTGTGACCTTATTCATTGATAACTGACCTGGAAACCTGCAGTATGAAAGCATTCTGAGCAAACAAGGGGAGTTTCTTTACAGAGGTAAACTGAGCTTTTCATTTTGAAAGGCACAAACAGGAAGTGTAATTGGAAGCTTATTATCAATCCTGTGACATTCCTCTTCTACTGTGGAGATACATGCCTGCTGGATTAAGATTAGCATGGCTCTATTTTTCATGTTCTTGTCTGTTTTAGCCACGTGAGCTACATGCAGAGAAAAAGGGGGTTGGGGGGGCTCCTGTTATTGAGAAATTAAGCTCAGGAGATGCATGTGAGACACATGGCTCATGTTGGCAGTCTCAAAACTCTGACTTGATTATATGCTTGCTGAAATGAAAACACGCATGCACTGCTGCTGTCATGCGAATAAAAGGCATCCAGTGGGAAAGGGCCCTAATATTCAACTTTAGTTTATCTAGGTTCTGAAGCTCTTTATCTGTGGTAAACAACAGGTTTAGATATCAGTATTGGGTGGGAAAGTCATTGCTTGGATAACAGTCTTTTTTTAATTCAATTTATCTCTTAAATTAATATTAATTTGTCAAGTGTGGACTTTGTGCATACAGTATGCAAGCTTGCAAGATTCAACTCAAGAATTAGCAAAATACTAAATTTCATTTTTAATCTATAGACTAATGTTTGCAAACCTAACATTGTGTATAAACACCAAAAGCTGTTTCAGCTTCAGATTACTTGAAGAAACCAACAAGGTTTGACATGTTGAATTCTTTTTTTATTTTCAGTTGAACGAAAAGTCAGGCCCGAGTCTGATGACAACAGTGGCTATGCCAGTGTTCAGCACAAAGAATGAAACGGTAAGTATTATTTTTAAAAGTAAATTACAATTTTGCAATCATAAGGTTGTAAATCACAATCATTACTAAAACACAGATTGATACAGAATCATAGTTCCTCATAGGTGCTTCAGGGATTGACTTGATTCAGACCATTTTTATCATTCATTCATTTGTTTTCTATGCTGCTTATTCCTTTCAGGGTTGTGGACCGTTTTTATCAGACAAATGAAATAAAAATCAAAGCTATTTTCACCAACACAAATACAAATTTCTCTTTAATTGTATTTTCATGTTAGAGAGATTGAGGATTAATGTTGGAAAACAGGTGTTGTGTGAATAAGCCAGCATGTTTCCAGTAAACATCTATGAGCTGCTGCGAGATTCATGTGTAAAGATGGGTAGTGGATGCTTTGGCACTGCAGGGGGAGCACATGAATGCAGCAGGATGTCACTCTATACTTCCTCTGTTTTATGATGGTATCTGCTGTAGCAACTAGTGTGTGGAGTTTGAGCACCTTTTCATCATCTTCCTCCCTTAAGTTTTTCTTGTTGTCTGCTGAAATCTTTTGGTCAGCTGGAGTATAATGCATCATGCGTTTTCATTTAGAGGATGATTT
Source organism: Scarus forsteni (assembly GCA_036419115.1). Classification (NCBI taxonomy): domain Eukaryota; kingdom Metazoa; phylum Chordata; class Actinopteri; order Labriformes; family Labridae; genus Scarus; species Scarus forsteni. The sequence goes on from JAZDUH010000152.1 coordinate 32,096,858, forward strand.
TCATCAGTTCTTTCTTGTTGAATTTGGGCACAGAGAGGGAGGAATTTGATTCTCTGTGTTAGCATGTCTATGCAGATTATGATTCATAAAAGGAATATTGAAGGTATGTGTTGCATGGTTTGATAAATCTGACTTACCTTGGCTGCACGCCAGTTTGCAGTGTTTGGTGCATATAGACTTCAAGTATGGGTTTTACAGTTTTTGTAAATGAGACCCAGATATAATGTGAGTTGGCCTACTGCTGCGCTGCATTGTTTCAGTGGTCACATTCAAGTTTAATGCCCTTACACATCACGGCTAATGCAAACAAAACTGCACTTGAAATTCCAAATGTTTGGAGGCAATTTTGATTAACCTTTACATTCACATTAGGAACAATGTAATTTTGAGGACATTTGGGTGTTTTCCAAAAACAATAGCACCACAAACTCATAAGAGACTTTGGCATCAAGTGTGGTGCCTGTTTTGGTTTAACAGTAACTAGATGGGCAAATCTGACTTTGTGAAGGAGAGGAACCATGTTGAGTTCTGCTGTTAATTCATAGTCTTTAACTAAACCACAGACACTTCAGGCATTTCCAACGCTTTCTTTCACTTGAAACTATCTTCATTTCATAATCATTGTTTTTCATCCTGGTTTAATATAAAAGGGGTGCTCTGAAACATTTACAACCAAGCAGGCTGCCTTGTTAAATGTTTTGATTGTGTTTATTGTGCCAAAAATGAGTGTTTTCATTGGTAAAATATGTCCTTACCAGATGGGAAATTTGAAGAAATCCAACCTTGAATTCAGACAAAAAAGCCACAATTTAAGATAGTTCCACACAAATTATTTGATAAAAAATGATTGTGTCTGGTGTGAAGAGGCCCTTGGATTGAACATTTGACCAGGATTAAAGTCCCAGTTTATTATTAATAAGGAATTGTTGCTTATTAGTTAAAATGGTGAGGATTTTTTTCCAAAAACTGTGAAGGGCGCCAACATAAATGGCTTAGCAGACTCATTTTGCTAATTTCTTTGAGTTTATTCTATGCCAGACAGTCTTATAAATCTGCCATTTACCTCTAAAAAACATAACAGGCAAAAATTCTCTGGTTTGTGAAATAATAGTCTGTTATAACAACTATGAAGCAATATAGAGCTAGGCAGATTCTGCTGTAAGCATCGGCACAGAATCCCTAGCAAGATTTTGCTTTGGTGTCTCAGCTCCTCTCAGTTTTTTTTTAATCTACCCTTTATTTAACCATGTAAATTCCCATTGAGATCATGATCTTATTTACAAGGGCAACTTGGCCAAGAGGTCAGCAGCTTCTGGAAAGTTGTGGAGCTTGTTTAGTTCCTGGAGAGATAAATAATGATTAGCTTTAATTTTACTTTTTACAATTTTTCTCCACTAGAACTACTGATTTATAAAAGTACCACAGCATTTAAGTTTGTTATGTTTTGCTGAGTACTACTGATATCTCTAACCAAAACATCACATCCTCAAGTGTGACTTTGCTTAATTTGGCACAAATGAAGCAACAGAGTAGTTTTTCAAAAAAATGCCCACATACTGAATATTCATGCAGAGTGTGACTACAGTTGTGTGTTTCTGTTTTGGATCCTTTCATGCAGAAGAACCAGGGTATTCTGTTGGGGGTGGTTGGAACAGACATCCCTCTGCAGGAGCTGATGAAGCTCATTCCCAAACATATGGTATAATCAGCTGTTCTCTGATTTTACTTTGAATAAATTAATTCACAAATTTGCATTATGTTAAAAAAAATGTATCCCTTGTGTTTCTCATTCTCCAGTTGGGGATCCATGGGTACGTGTTTGCGATCACAAACAACGGCTACATCCTGACTCATCCAGACCTGAGACCTTTGGTAACTCCTCCTGTTATTGTAACTTTTAAAGCTTTAGTGTCACAACATTCTCAGATTTTACCCTGATTTTTCCTTTTTGTCTTCCTCCATGTATTTGAATGCATAATGAAGTGAAAGCCTCTGTCAACAAAGGCACACAGAGACAAATGTGTAATCTGGTTAGGAGGCTGAATGGGCTCGTATAGTCTGTAATCCCCACCTTCTCCTTTGATGTATGCATGCAGGGATAAAGGCCACACATAGGGCTGGCCAGCCCGAGGTTTCCCAGAGGTAACTTAACACTCACTGGCAGAGAGCACAGCCGCTCACACGGGGAACTCTGCTTCCTCATGAGCTCTGGCTGTGCTGGTGGATCTGTGTGTGCCAGTGTTAGTGCTATTCCTCTCTGTGCACCCGTGTTCCATGTTGGTCTGTGTTGGTATTTTGTGAATGTCTCTTTGTTGCTCAAACTGTGCTGTGGTTGTAGTCGGTGATTGTCTTTTGTACAGAAGCGGAGTTTGACATGTACAGTTTAATGCTTTGATGTAGACTTGGTTAAGCGTGGATTTCCTATCAATCATGTAAATTAATTTTAATTTACCTGACAGTGTTAATTTCACGGACAATTTGGTGAATAATTACACAGCAAAAAACTACTAAAGAAGCTTGATAAATCAGAGCATACAGCGAGTCTTTATTGGAATACTGAAACATTAAAGAAGGAACAAAGGGAACGAGATCTTTTCTAATTACATTGATTGGATTCGAAAGTTATGTGTCACATACAGATTTAGCAGTTTGGTCAGGCTCGACTAGCAGACGTTTGAAGGGCTTTTGTTTTTAAATCGAACAATATGACTCAAAAGATTATTAATCTGTATTGTGTCATTCTCTGCAGTATCAGGATGGTCAGAAGAGGAGGAAGCCAAACTACAGCAGTGTGGATCTGTCTGAGGTGGAGTGGGAAGACAAAGATGATATTGTAAGTTTTAAGCTGCCTTACTTCAAACAAAAGGCCCTAAGGGCTGATCTGTGGGGTATATTGAATTATAAATTTATGATGTGTTCTTTTTTTTAATTTACCAGCAGCATTAAGATTAAAAAACTCCTCGCAAGGGAGTCCTGGACAAGACAGCAGCAAAAGAAGTTTCACACAAATAACTAAAAAAATTGCGAGCATGAAAAAAAGGATTTCATAATCAACAAATCAGCTGAATGCAGCAGTGAAATGATTCTTAACTGTGCTTAGAATTGATCTGTTTTTGATTATGTGTGAGTCCAACTTAGAATTGGTGTTGATTATCACTGAACTGTGAGTTTGTTGCAATGCCTAGTTAATGGTTTCTCATTTAAGACTGATCCTGTCAGTCCTCACACCATGGTGCATGTCATGATGTGGTACATGTCAAGGTTGTGGCAAGGTTGCCCCAGTGATGTTTATAAGACAAAGATCCCTCAAAAAGCGATGAAATATAACGTCATGCAGAGTCTTACCAGTATGTTTATATAACAGAAATTAAAGTTTGTCTGATTTGTCCAGCAGTGGACTCTAATCACATTTAAGGCAGTTTGGAGCATAAAGTTTGAGCATCACAAAGTTGAAGTACTACAGCATGACATCCAACTCTTACATGCTGCTTCAGCCATGCCCTTTGACTTTTGTACATGAGCAGGACATAATCTATTCTGCCATGTGTCTTCTCGCTTAACATCGAGTTTCAAATGGATAAGAGTCAGCTTAATAAGGACTTCCTCATTAAAGTCCTTTAATAACTATTTTTATTCGGTTTAACACCAAATTTTCAAAATAGCTAACAAGCTGTCAATTTTACATGGTGGATCCAAGAGGCTTTTTTTCCAGGTATTATCTTCATACAGATGCTCATTAGATTGAAAATCCAAGATCTGGTGGTTTTATTTTAGATTTCATAGGGGGCATCCCTACTTTTTTTGCCAAACCCACTGACAGAGAGTAAATAAATAAACCTTCTCATTACTTTATTGAGCTGCTCTCTACTTAATTTGATTTGCATGTGTTTCAGATTCATCAATAAATAACATCTGGTTTCCTGAGGGATATTTTGTGACCATGACTTTGGTATTCCAAACAAACATTTGGCTTTTCTGTGATGATTACCTAAATCCTTTGACAAACAGTGATGTGGAAATTAGATGGGATACTGCTTGTAATTATTGTAATAACAGATGCATACACAGGATGCATTTTGGTTGACAAGTGTGGTTTATGCATCCGTTCATATTGGCAAGAAGACCTTTTAGACAGCCAACATGGGCTGCACATCTCACATGTGTCTCCCCCGGCAAATACCTTGAGGGTAGAAGACTTACCTATACCCTGAGCATCATGCCTGTCTTGATGCTAAAATATACCGATAGATAATAATCATGTTTACCTTGTTTCAGCAGCTAAGTTTGCTCACAGCTGTAGAATATGACACAGGTAACAGTCCAGATACTTTTTCTGTCTGTACCTTTCAAAGACAGAGCTCCATTTGTCACTATTGTTGAGAAAATTACCTTTTCTTAAGATAATAATTCTGAAGTATTCCCAGGTCCATTATTCAATGAATTCAATCCAAAAAATCTGTAAGTGTTTCCAGTGGCTATACATTTGAAAACTGCTTTGGGGCAATGTTAAGGCAATTTTCCACATCCTTAATGACAATCCAAGTAATAACAACTTTTTGCTAAACCACATATTCATGCTTAATCCTTTTACTTTTAACCATGTAAGGAACCTCATAAGTCCAGTGTGAGATGCAGGATAATATCCTGAGCAGAATAGGCCTCATTCAGGGCCTATTCATACTGCAAATTAGCTGAAGCTATACGTCTTATATACATTCACATTTTCCCATTTTCTGTGGTAATTTTGTATGTATTGTCCCTGTTAAAAAAACATTGAATAAAAAATCAAAAATCCTAGGTAGGTCGTAGGGCCCAAAAATGATGACACAAACACACTGGATTAGTGAACAAACCTGCATTTTTTTCCATCAGTGTGTCTTATTGTGTTTTGTCTGTCAGCTCCGCAGTGCCATGGTTAACAGGAGGACAGGGACTTTCTCCATGGAGGTGAAGAAGACGGTGGATCGAGGGGTGAGGATGATCATATTAAGTGGCTCTCTTTAAAATAAAGTTGTTCTCTTTGGCCCAATCCCAATCTTTTCCCTGAAGCAAGAGCATTCAACTCTCGTGGGTTTTTAAAGGCGTGAGGCAGTGTGTGGGTCTGTTGCAGCTCCAGATGGTATAAAAACTGAGTAACGGGACACACTATCATGACACCAAGCAGTGCCTGGAGACAATATGTTGTATTGTTCCAGATGATAAGAAAATGACTTAACGTATATTTTTGTGTTTCTTTGGTCTGAGCTTTGTATTTTTTAACAGTGTGAGGAGTCAGAAAAAGACATATGTATCATACAATTTAAAGTAAAAACCAATCCTAATTCAAGGCCTTGTTCCTTCTACTAGCTGAGTGTTGGTGCACAGATAAACGCAGGTCTCAATTACAGCCACAAATTAATTTGGTCTGTAAGTTTCTAAATAAGTTAGAGATAATGAGAAAAGCAGGAAGACAAAAAATGTGCAACATCTATTCAAGAAAGACAGTGATATAAGTCTATATACCAATGCTGAATAAAATCTGACTTCAGTTAAAGATTCAGAGTAAATAATGTATGAGTTTTGCCTGCTGAGTTTCTTGCTTTAAGTCTGTAAATTAAACCTCAGCAGGAATAGGGACAAACCTGCCACTGTTGCATAAAGTACTTATAGAAAAGGAAAGCATTTTTTATTCATTATGTAATAACTTCATGCTTTAATCTGTCCTTTAAAGTGTCTGCCATGATATTAGATATTGCCTCACATTTATGGTAAAATATAATATGATATCACAATATTTTAGGGAAACCTGGAGAAAAATAGTGTGAGTTAGATACATTTTGACTTATTGTTCGTCTACTTTAAACACAGAGAGTTGTAGGGGGAGTCTGCAGCCATAACTATAAATAAATGTTCAAAAAACTCATCTAACTACTTGATAGTGAAAAGACAACTAAATGAGCTGATTATTATCCCCATAGGCCAATTTGCCCTTAATATGAGAACTAACCTTTAAAATATCGATTTGGTAAAGGGACACAGAGTTTGTATTTGTGTGAGATTAAGTACTTATTGACAACACATACTCATGAATTCAAGCAAAAAATTGACAGTAGGGCTGGTAGCTGATGACAGACTGCTTTGAAACTGTAGCCTCAATGTCCATTGACCATTTTTCACAGTCTCAGTCTCTGGCAGTGTAAGAGAGAGATGCATTTTCAGTTTTACAGATTTCAAACTGGATATAAACACTGCCTGAATGTCACAACTGAGTAGTCTTTTTGATGCAACAGTTTTGCCATGGCTACTAAGGACCTACTATGCTTTTCTATCTGCCTCCTGAATTATGTGCTGCATAGTGAAGGTGGAGGTGTGTGAACAGGCTGGTGGTGTTTAATCACTGTTTTGACACTTGTTTATTTATACTTAAGTTTCGACAAACACACTGTGAATAATTCAAAATGAAGAAGTAATCCCAAACTGGTGTAAAAAAACTTTGAGGGAGGATGTTACTACTTACACTAATCTGTCATCACAGCTGTGAGTACCTATAAGCCTGGAAGTTTTTCGTTTTCCTGCTGCCATGGCTGCACCTGTCTGAGTCTTTAGGTTTCTTGTCCATATGATCTTGCTATAATCCTGTGAAGCTTGGACACTATCATAGTGCATTACAGAAATTGCATATTGCACCTCGCTAACAGATTCCTATTTATTCTCACGTTTTTATTCTCTTTTTTTCATTCTTATATTTTTATATATTTGTTTATTCTTATACTTGGGCTTGCATCGGGACCAGGGAAACCAATTTTATTCTATCCCATGTTTAACACGTGTTGAATGACAATAAAAACTCCTTGAATCCTTGAATCCTAGTGGCCAGAAACGCTGTCTGTACTTCTTCATGATACTTCTCTTTTGGCTGGGGCTGGACGATCCTTCTTGTTAAAGTTAACTTTAGACATGTTGAGCAGAAAAGTCTGCAGAAAGAGCTTAGCATGCACCAGAGCCCATACACACTTAACAATAGTACTGTGGTAATGCACCAAGCTTTCAAACACTGTGAGACCATCCCAGTCTCATCCACCATGAGTCTGGAATTGTGGGATCTGTTGATGAATCTCTGTGCATTTCTTTATCTGCTCTTTTTAGAGGCGTGTTCTGAAGATGCACAATGACTATTACTACACTGACATTAAAGGAACTCCATTCAGGTGAAGAAAAAGTTTGATTTCTCCCTGGAAAGTGTCTCTGTGAGGTCCTTGTTGACTGACAGGCTGATTTTCTCCTTCAGTCTTGGTGTGGCTCTCTCCAGAGGTCATGGGAAATACTTCTTCAGAGGAAACGTGTCAGTTGAAACGGGTGAGTCTCTTCGGCTCTGTCATTTACTCTGTTAACAAAAGCCTGAACACAGTGATAAAAACATCAATCTGACCTGCTTGTTTAGGAGGTCTTATTGAATCCATCCTCCCGGGCTGGCACTGCTGAAGCGTTACTGACTTGTGTTTTTCAGGGCTCCGTGATCTGGAACAGCCAGATGTCGCCCTGGCAGATGAATGGTAACGCTGGGGTTATAGGGGCGCGCATTCATGCGATATGTAGGTTATCCCTCTGTGTTCAGCGGGGATGTTGGGGGGTCTTTGATGTAACACTGTGGCTCTTGTTTGGACCACAGGACGTACTGCAACACAGAGGAACAGCACGAGCATCGGCACCTGACCCAGATTCAGGCCATCAAGCTCTTCATGACAGGGAAGAGACCACACCTCAAGTGTAAGAGGATTATATCACAATTATGTGGAGTCATGGTTGACTCAAATGTAGTGCAGACATAGTAAATATAAGCATGACATATCTTCTAAACACATACCTCTGTTTCTGTGCAGGTGACAGAGAGCTGATTCAGGAAGTTTTGTTTGATGCTGTGGTCACAGCTCCACTGGAGGCCTACTGGACTGGACTGGCTCTCAACAAGTCAGAGTAAGAGCATTTCATTAACACAATGAGCAAATATATACAGTGTTGGCAACTGATTAATAAAGAGTGTCTGCTAAAGGATAACTAAACTCAGAGTTTCTAATTAAGTGAATTTGCACTAGAATTCCAAAACTGCCTTTAAAATGTGGAGGTAAAGGTTTTTAGGGTTATAAAGAGAAAAAAAATGTGTTTGGAGCAGAGCACTGCCACCTTAAGTCCCTTGCACTATGGACATTTGCAGCAGCACCACAAACCCAGCCTTCGATTAAAACTTGGTGTCCAACTCCATGAATGCAGAAGTGATTGGACATGATCTCAAATAAGCAAATACTGAACAAAACGTTTGTGACCCTATTTGTTAAATTTCCACAGGTTTTGTCTTTCAAGGCTAGACATCAAAACTTGAAAAGTGATTACTGCCACAGCTTTTGAGTGTTATACAGGAATTTTAAAGCTGTTGATCGTAAACATCCCATCTTAATACACACCAAAGATAATGTTGTTTAGAAGACTGTGGCAGTGGCAAAGTATGACCTTGAAATCGCCCCAAAACATGCTCTGTTCTCCATAAAGTCAAAATGTCAGAATTTTCAATGAGATAATGAAATTGGCCAAACAGGTTTTTCCATTGGTCCTGGCATGAAAGGCATGCTTACCAACTTTCATCTCTTCAGTAGAACCTGCAGTAAAGGCTATTTTGTTCAAACCCACATAAGTCATGTAACTTCCTCTTCCAGGTTATATTTCTCAATTTTCATGGCTTTCCAAGCACTTTAATTCCCTGGAAAATATACACTGTTTTACTAAAAATAACTGTAGTTGCTTCTTAAGGGGATCTTTGGACAAAAGATGTGCATGTTTTTAATCAGTGCTCATACACAAAAAAAGAGTTGTTTTATGATTAAGTAGATTCTTTTTTTTAAGCACACTTTTTTGAGGATGGAAATAGACAGTAATCCTCATTATGATAAAAAAATGCATTTCTTGCTTGGGTTGAAGCTAAAATGTGTCCTCGTGATTCTAAGTTAACAAAATGAAGTGTGTGCCCTCCACAAGTGTGAAATTCTGTCTTTGTGCTCACAAAGAATTAGTTCCTTCTTTGTGCAGCGGTGCAGGGAGGGTAACACGAGGAGGGTGTTTTAAACTTAAAAAGACTTTGTCAAACTGCTGAAGCTTTACATTAGGTGCAGCTGAACTTTAGAGTTTACTGAAGCACAAAATGAGCACTGAGGATTTTGTCCCCAATCATTTATGATAGAGTCGTGCTAGGATTTCTTTATGTCTGTGTGAAAAGGAGTTACAGTGAAAGATAAGTTTTCACAAAACCTCTGGACAGTCAGGTTTTAGTTTGATATCTAATCAACATCTGATTCTTGGAGTTCATTAACAATATCCTTTTAATGTAACTTTAAGATAGCTGTCCGAGCATTGTGCTTTTGTTAATCAATTAAAAATAACTAAAAAGCTACTTTGAAATTGTTCTTACTTTACAGCATTTTTCACACTTGCATATTATTTTTTCACAATGCTGTACCTAAATCCAATCTTACAGCAGGGACGTACAGCTCCTTGACACTCCCTATGTTCAGCCCAATCAAAGTAAGCTATCCATCAATAAAGCGCCTCTACCTACACAAACTGAACAACACATGAAAGAGAAACATGTCCCACCTTGGAGAAATTATCAATTTTTCAAGCTCAACTACGTATGTCAAAGACATCTTTGTGTGAAATGGCATGACAAGTTTGTGATGAGAAAGCAGGTGGAGATGTTCTTCTAAAACAAACAAATATTCAAACACAACGCATGAATCTCTTATTGGGATTTTACCAACAGGAACTCAGACAAAGGAGTAGAGATCGCCTTCCTTGGAACTCGCACTGGCCTGTCTCGAACCAAACTGTTTGTGCCCACTGATCAGCTCTCCAATCAGTGAGTGATTCTCCTCTGCATTTCTTTAATCACTGTAGCAGCGCGAGCCGTGAGGACGTGATAGCGTTCAATGAATTCAATCCTTCTGTGCTTGTCTCACTCTGTGTGCTTCCTCAGAGATTTTCTGACAGCCGAGGACAAGGAGGGAGTGTTTAACGCTGATCACTTCCCCCTGTGGTACAAGAGAGCGGCGGAGCAGGTCCCCGGCACGTTCATCTACTCCATCCCCTTCAGCACAGGTACGCATGGGCAGGTTTATTATCAGGCAAATGTAGACAACTGCTTGTGCTGCAAAGAGGTCTCAAGATACAGTCATCATCGAGGAAATGAATATGAGTTTTATGTCTCAGTTTAAAGTGATTTAAATGTGTGTTGGTTTGGAGAAGTGAGTGAAACCAAATAAGAGCGTCCGACTTACTGTGCAAGTTGAACAGAGTCAGGACTGTGACCTGCAATTTCATCTTTTGCTAATAAAGTGATATTTTCAAAAATCATTTGGCTTTTCAAACCATTCTCGGTAAATACTTACAACCCATTTGTTCAATTTAGACAGTGCACTATTCCACTGTTTGTTACTTATGTTGTGAGTAAATTCTCTCCCTCTCTCTCTCTCTCTCTCTCTCTCTCCCCCTGTCTCTAATAGATGAAATACTTTTAGTAAAGTCCTGTACACTGCTTAAATTGCACAAGTAGATTGTCAATGAGGAAGCTAAATGGGGATTCTCTTGCTCCCAGCCTGTTCCATCCACTTTGGACAGCCATTTTGTACTATTCAATCTGCAAAACCTTTATTTTGATTGAAAATGTAAATTAAAAAAAAAAAAGTTTAATCCCACCAAACTTTTAAATCCTTGTAATTGCCCTTACACAGTCTCAATTAGACAAAAACATGCTGGCAATATTAGGACAAGTGGTTGTGTCTGAAGCTTCTCTAAGTTCATTTTATTTCCTCTTAACATGTTCAACATACTCAGACATTCTAAAAAGGAGTTTTGTAAGTTTCTGAGGTTTTTTTTTTTTGTAAAGCAATTAATTTTTTATTGTATGTGTTTGTCTCTGATTTAAACGGGGATTAAGTTTATTTTTTCCAAAGGACTCAGAATATTTTGCTATGATTGCCTGTAGTTTAGCCCTGGGATTGACTGGCGACCGGTTAAGGGTGTACCCCGCCTCTAGCCCAGTGACAGCTGGGATAGGCTTCAGCCCCCCTACGACCCCAAAAGGGTTAAGGGGTATAGAAAATGAATGAATGATTACTGTTAATTTAATGGGTAAGGAGCCTCATTTTGGTCTTTGCCAAGGCCTTCAATTACTTTAATACCTCTTGCAGGTATGCAGGACAAAGCATGAGAAAAAAGTCAACTTAGGCTACATGAAATGTCACTTCTCTTTTGGAAAAATGCACCTCATGCACCACAGAAAACTTTTAAACTGCACTCTGTTATGGAGTGCAGAAGTATGTAAAGCACTTCTTCTGGTTGTCGTACTTTTTCATTATTTGAACATCTGAATCAGTCGATTTCTACAAGCCTCTCTCAGTTATGGACTGTGGTTTTTACTGGTTTGCTCTGATAGGATGTGCAGCACAGCTCGGCTCTTTTATAGGTTTTATCCTGTAAATGTGGCTCATGCTCTGTCTGCTGGCCACACAACACTGAATCCGGCTTCACTCTGCAGGACATTTACCACCTTTATCTGTTAATGAAGACCACATTCACTCAGGCTGTGCCATCTTAACTGGAAATGTCCTATCAAAGCACCCATATCAGGATTATTAGAGTCATCAGGCTGAAGGAAAAGCTCCGACCAGGCTCTATTACTGTACAGAGATGGATTTGTGCTGCAGTTTGTCCTTACGCTGCTGAGTCAAGAGTGCCATCTAGTGAGCTGAAAGTGTACTCTGATGAAATGACTGTTTTATCTCTGCTCTTCTTCTCCAGCTTTAGAGAATAAGAGTGTGGTTTTGGCCAGCACGGCAATTCAGCTCCTTGACGACAGAAAGTCTCCGATCTTTGCTGGTAACAGTCCCTCGTTTTATCATCTTCATGATAAACTTATTCAGGATAACTTACACTTTTAGGGGTTTTCTTCAATGTTTTTAACCCATCCTTATAGAATAGAATAGAATAGCCACTATCGTCATTGTACTTTGTGGGGTACAATGAAATTTAGTATTCTTTCACGGAGCCACTGTGCATCACAAAAGAAGCCAAAATCAGTGCAGGCAGCATACCACAGAACAAAAGCTGCAAAACAAAACTGAAAAACAGCATACACAAGACAAGACAGGCTAAAATTAAAACATGTACAGAGCAACATATATATATGTATATATATATACATATATACATATACATATACATATATATATATATATATATATATATATATATATATATACATATACATATATATATATATATATTTGTATATATTTGTATATATTTGTATATATATGTTGCATGTGTGCATGTAATATAGTATAATATTAAAGCGACTGATTATATTAAAGTGACTCAAATTCTGAACAACAGTTAAGAATGATGCAGAAATAGGATTACAAATTTGTGAAGAAAGATGGACATCAGGTGTAACAGTGAAGATTAAAAATATTTTCTTCTGTTTTTATAAACCTCAACTCCCACGACCAAGCTTATTCATAAAAAGAAACTGCTTATCAGCATCTTTTATAAGTTAATGGAGTAATCTAAAAATGTACACCATGTTATTACAAACTTTAATCCTAATGACACCATAGTCACAGTTTTTACATTCTGTTTAATTATGTTTATTGATCTTGAAAACCCTACCTACTGTCCTTATCCATTTATCGTGGAAAAATGCTTTTTCTATTTTTGCCATTTATTTTTTGTATAAGCTTAATGTTGACTTACTAACATGCAAGGAAGTCACACTTTTGCTGGCATTTTTTTGACAGTTTTTGAACAAGTTAACTCAAAACGTCCCGATCTGGTTTTTATGACAATTTCAATCAAAGTAACTCATCACACAAAGAATAAAGGATTTGATTTTGGTGTTCATCTAAATCTGGATGCAGATCCAGAATTTTTTTAAAGGATTTCTTAACAGTGAGATACGCTAATGACTCAAAAATTTTGGAACAGATTTTCATGACATTTTCAGGTAATGTTGGTCATGGCAAAAGAAAAAGTGATGAGAGTTTGGTGGGTTATAAAGGTAGGATGTGGATCCAGGGATTTTTCAAAGGGTTTATTCACAATACAGGAGAGGGTAGAGTTCCACACATTTAGCAATAAGTTGCTCATCAGTGCTGGTCAGGCCTTGGTGTAGATTGTGCACTCTGAGAACTTCTGCTCTTATTCTCTGTCTAGCTCCTTGTTCCTGATTCAAATGTTTCAAGTTCATACAAACCTGATCTGATTAAATAAGAATAATTACTTTCAAGGAAGAAAGTTCTGTAAATATATTTATTTGTTTATGTATCTGAGGGTATTTTTTTAGAGATGGTTACATAGACACACAGCCAACAGTCAAATCGTAAAAAGTACCATTAGGTTTATGTGAATGTTAATGCCCAGCCCTTCTCCCTGAATAGACTTTTGTAAGAATCAAATATTGAAACTGTTTGTTCAAAGGAGGAAACCAGAAGGCCATTGGGTATATAACAACAATCAATGTAAGAACATATATAAGAATTAACATTTTGCTTTAAAACATAGTGAACTAGAAAAGCACTTGGAGAGCGCAGACCTCCGCCAGCGCCACAGTCCTCACCCATATTGTGATTTTCACCATAAATATTAGTCCTACCTTTATTTCATCGAAATATGTAGATTTCTTGACCATGAAAACATACCATTAGCAGTTGGATTCATAATGATATCTGTTTTAGTTTAGTAGTTATTCACAGAAATCACTTTTTTCGCCATGGCCGCCAGACGCTGATCCGGATCAACACCAAAATCGAATCAGTTCTTCCTTTTCCTTTGCTGAACATTTCCTGAAAATTTCATCCAAATCCATCCTTTACTTTTTGAGTTATTTTGTTCACAGACAGACGGACAGACAGACAAACAAACTCTCCTGAAAACATAACCTCCTTGGCGGAGGTAACTAGGTGTGAAAGTGAGCTTGAATTTACCAGAAAATTGTTGCCCCTTTAAAAATAGGGACGTTGATTTCAAATATGTATGCACTCTTACTCATTACCAGAGGAAAAAAGTCTTTAAATCAATGTTAAATATATAAAGGTCAATTATGAAAGCTATTATAGTTAGGTGCGTTATTTGGTAGGTAAACAGCAAAACTGAAGCCATTTTAGTTTACACCTTTCAACCACAACTATGGTTTTGGTTTGTGGGTCTAACATTGCTAAAGATGCACACTCAAGAGATACAAAGATAGATATGCATATGTGGTTTCTGTGAACAATGCAGAAAAAAAAGTTGAACAACCGAACTGCTGTTTAAGATTGAACTCCAGTTATTGTACAAATGTATGTGATCGAATCAGAGAAGACAAAATGTTAGGCATCTTGCAAGCTTTATAATCTGTCAAAGTTATATTTTAGCTCTGAGAAACTGGCAGACATTCAATACAAAAGGGCATATGACTCTTTGCTTGTGGGTCCAACATTGCCAAAGATGCACACTCAAGATACAAAGATAGATATGCATATGGTTTCTGTCTAACAGATGCACCTCAGAGATACAAAGTTGAATGCATATGGTTTCTGTGAACAATGCAGAAAAAAAAGTTGTTTACAAGCGAACTCCAGTTAAGATTGAACTCCAGTTATTGTACAAATGTTTGTGATAGAATCCAGACTGAGATCAATATGTGTCATTCTCCTCTGCTTTTATCTTAATCTGTAAATGTTGGAGCTGCCTATCAGTTTTGTTTCTGTTTTTAATGATCTATGTGTATAATTAGCTCTGAGAAACTGGCAGACATTCAATAACATGGTGAAAATGTTAATTCTGTTTTGTGTTATTTTAATACATTCTTAGTGCTGATATTTGCATGTTTGTTTTGATTTAGCTGTTGATGCTCTTGAGAGTGTACTATCATGGAGTGACAAATGCAGTGGCTTTAACATTTTAAAAAGGTAAAAAAGTGATGGTTACAGCAATCAGTGACCAATTTTCTTATGAAAGATAGAATATTTTTCTATAAATATAAAATATTTGAAATAATCTGAGATCAATATGTGTCATTCTCCCTCTGCTTTTATCTTAATCTGTAAATGTTTAATGTTTTTGGAGCTGCCTATCAGTTTTGTTTCTGTTTTTAATGATCTATGTGTATAATTATTGACTGGGGAAATAACATGGTGAAAATGTTAATTCTGTTTGTTTTATTTTAATGCATTCTTAGTGCTGATATTTGCATGTTTGTTTTGATTTAGCTGTTGATGCTCTTGAGAGTGTACTATCATGGTATGCATCAGCCTTTTAATGTAGAATTTTAAATACATAATTTAGCTCCCATTTTCAAAAATCTGTCACCTGAATAAGACACCTGGTCCAGATATTATCCTTACACTATATTTATTTCTTTGTTATTGTATTTATTACATTGATATTATTTTTTATGGCATTGCGTATGTGTGCAGATATATCTTCTGTTTCTTCCTGCTTTCTGTGAATAGCCTTGTCTCCATAAGATGTGCTTGTAATCAAACTTGTTCAATCAGGCCTCACATCAGTCTGTGTGAAGAAAGATAGAAAATAAAGCTTAATTCAGCAAGACTGAGCTGAACAAAGAAGTAAAAACGAGCCATATACATAAACGCAAGTAGATGTGAGGATGGTGTCAAGCTGATATCACTAAAAAGTAATTGTTCTTTCTCCTCATGTTATTAACCAAAATACTTGTTGCCTTGTTGGTCCAAATACAACTTTGTTTTCTGTTTTCCTGGGACACTTAATAAACATGTAAAATAGAGTTGATGACCTTAAATGAAAAAAATATATAAGTATTATTAGTTTTATATGTGTTGGACAAACTTGGCAAATGATCTTGACACTGTGCTGTGTTTTGTCTCAGCCGTGGGGATTCAGATGAAGTTGGAGTATTTTCAGAGGAAGTTCTGGACAGCCTGCAGACAGGTAACCACATCCTTAAAAAGTCTTAAATTGTTTTGTTTTTTAAGTCTGATTTTGCTCCACTGTTTTGGGGATTTTAAGAGCGATAATTGAAAAATAAACAATGGAAGGGCCATTGTGTTGCATTATAAGCAACAGAGAGATTTTGAGTGTTTGCATTTGTGTATTTTCCATGTCTGCATCTCTTTTTTTAGCATTGAAAAGGAAAACATGTAGCATAAAAGCAATATAAACAAATCAGAACTAAACACAACACAACACAGCAGAGAACTAGTGCCACGACAAAGGGTACTGTCTCTGCTCCTGTTAAAGTAAAATACTCTTTAGGTACAAGTGTATCTTACTCATCAATTCACAAACATACAAATATAAACTGTCACATGCACACATGCCCATGTATACACATACACACACATATACATACAGATACGTACAAACATACGCATAATTAGCAAAAATAACAATAACAATGAATGTCTGCATCTGTTTCCTGCTTTGCCAGATATGTGCATTGATATCCCACTTTCTAATTAAATTCTGGTTGAGTCTACTTATTTCAGTTACAGTCTTACTTTAAAAATTAGCATTTTTTACTTGCTATAGCAATAAAGAAATATGAATAACCCACAATGGTGATGATTGCTGTTTGATTTGCAGCACAGCAAACTCTTATTTATCACATTCTAGGTCATAAAACATCTTACAAGTCTTAAATCTGTGTATTGAGGCTGTGTTAGAACCCTGTAAAAAAGAAACCTGATATGATGTGGATCTTTACTCCATGTTTTTTTCATAGTGTACCGCTCTGGATGGAAAATGCAGCATCAGCTGTGATAATGAGGTAGGATCAGTCAAAACTCTGTTTTTTTATAAACCTTGGTCACTACATTTTGTCAATGACGTTTTTTTATTTTTACTTCTGGCAGGATATCAACTGTTACCTCATTGACAACAACGGCTTCATCCTCGTCACAGAGGAGCAGTCTCAGGTAATGTCCTCGATTTTAAGCCTGATTTTTATTTTTGAAGTCAGACCACCTCACAGAAGTTCAATAAAACATGACGTAGGTAGTCACATCCTTCTTGTAATGAAAATAATCAAGCAGAATACCAATTTGAGGACTTGTCAGATAAACTTCCAATCACTTAAATAATCTTTTAAACTAAACATATTCAAAGCAGAAAGCATTCAGTAAAACGGAAACCACAGTTCTACGAATCCTTCTGTGCTTCAAACCACAGACACATCGTGCATGCACAGGTGGAGTAGCTAAACAAACAAAGTCATGTGGTACCCCTGTTGACCCAGACTAGTTGAAACTGTCTGTGGGGAGGAAATATTGGCACATCAAAGTGAGTGTCCTTCAGGTCGATAAATGTGAACCATTCACCCCTTTCCACGGCATGCAGTGCCTCTGCAGTGCCTCTGCAGTGCTAGGCATGTGAAGGGCAATACATGTAAGAACTTGTTGAGGCCCCGTAGATCGACAGAACAGGGCGTAGTCTACAGTTCTTACTCACAAGAAAGTAAGCTGAGTTGTACCTCTCTGGATGAGCCAAGGGGCCTAAAGGTTCAATATCACCCTTGACCAGGAGGGCAGAAAGCTCCTGGTCCAGAGATAGTGCTTTTGACCCCTGGGGTGGTCATTTTGACCCAGCAAGAGGCTGGTGCCTAAAACTGTAGTCTATAGACCTGGATTAAAGTAGAACCCACCCAAGGGTCCCGTAAGAGATCCTGAAGGGTGGCAGTGACTGTTGTGAGTCCAAGTTAACCTGACACGCCAGACGGACAGTTCCAGATATCTGCCACAGAAATATTTCACTATGAAACAAGCAGGTCCATCTACTCTGCAAGGCAGGGTCAAAGCATGCTTGTGTGGAAAGCGATCAGAAGCTGGAAAGGTCTCAACAAAGCACTGACTGGGGTGTTGTGACACACCCTGTGGCCCCTAATGGCCACTGGTGTTAGCGGGGGACTGAAAATAAGGAAGGACTGGAGCACTGCTAAGCCTGGCTGGTGAGGGATGCTCTTGTACAGTCCAGAGAGCTATTGCCTGGTCTGTCCGGCCTGGATGGTCCGCTCTGGAGCCTCTTGAACGGCTTGTCTGAAGACTTCTCCAGACTCTGCAGGAACACTGCAGAGTGTTTTCCTACGTGTCTCTGTGAGGGGAGGGGCTTCATCAGATGGCACGATAAGCTGCAATGTTTGGCCGGCATGTAACTTTACCCATGCTTAGCCAAGTCTTGGATTGCTGCAAGGGCTCTGCCATCAGATGAAGCATTTACATGGGCATCAGCCAAAGCATCAAAACCCTGAAGACCTTTCCTTCAGCACCTTAAACCTCGAAAGGATTTAAAGAAATAAGTCATTCTGTGTCTTTCTTGACTAAAATAAATGCTCTAATAGCTTCTTAAACAGCTATAATTTCTCTTTTTTCCAAATGGAGAGGGCCTCTTGCTGTCTTCCTGAGGCCTCCATATGACTAAAACCACCCTGTGTGTTAAACCGTGCGCTCCTCTCTTAGACAGGGCTCTTCTTTGGAGAGGTGGAGGGTGCTGTGATGAACAAACTTCTACAGATGGGATCCTTCAAAAGGTCTGAGATTCAGTTTAACATTTCTCATAAGAGCTGACCTCAACACCTGATTGTTGTATATTTGTTTATAAAACATCTGCTGCTCTGTTTCAGGATCACTCTGTATGACTATCAGGCCCTCTGCAGAGAGTATGCAGGGAGCAGCGACAGTGCACGCACTTTATCAGATGTGAGTGAGCAAAACATCAACAGATTTAAAGTTAGAGGCATCAGAGCCACATCTTAATCATCTCTGGTTGCCTGATCTTTGCAGTACTTTGTTGTTATTACCGCATAGTCTTTTCATCATAATCTGTAACATGTGATTTATGTTAAATATTTTTTTTGCTGATCAAAGACTTTTCCTCCTCTTTCAGCCCTTCTCTGTTGCGAAGTGGCTCCTGACTGAACTTGTCATGTAAGAACAAAAATGTGATATAGTAAGGTCTGTTATTAAGCTGGTATAGCCAAAGCAATGTGACATATTTTTAAAAAGGATTTATGAATCACTCTTGGTGTTTAGTAAGAATGAAATATGATTAGATAATGGACTAAAGGCAGAGGGGTGAGCGCCACTCAAAATGAAAAAATTAAATAGTTTAATCAGTCGCCTGATGCAGCAAAATCACCGGGCTTGAGGATTCATTTAACTGTTGGCTCTCTGATTGAGCTGCAGACTCACTAAACTAAGACCCTCCTCTCATTTTAATTATAGTTGAGCTTCTTCGCATGAGACAAACTTTTGCCGGGGCTGGATCTTTTCAATGCATCACAGTCAAAATGTGACCACAATTTATCTTACTTAAAAAACAGGTCAGAGAATAAAAATAGGCCATTAAGATGTGAAAAGGTGATTTTTTCTTTTTTAAACTTTTGGTTTATGGTACTTCAAGGTTTTTACAGGAAATTAGAGCTGTAATAAAATGTTTTTCCCCAAGCCTATTTTGTAATGCTCCTACAGAGTTTTAACTGAACACAAGAAATTAATATATCTATTATATTGTTATGGAATGAATTAATTATACCTGAAAACAAAGATTTCAAGTACAAATACTTTGTATTTTTGTGGCAGATTTTGTGATGTTCTTGTCGTTTTTTAACACTTTGTGAAGCAAAAAAATGCATCTAAGAGAAAAAAGTTGATGAAATACATTGTTTAAAAGCCAGGTAATATCCTGTTTTTTATTTGTGTGCTTAAATCTTCTTTTATTCTGGATTTGCTTGTTAATATAGCATTGAAATTTTAAATCACTTTATATCAAAGCACTATAGGCTACATGTTTACCTTATATGTAGGATTTAGGCCCTTTAGCACTGAAAATGAAATAATGTGGCCCTCCTAGTTGTTAAGTTTCCAAACCCTGTTCTTTATGATCTCAGATTCTGTTATATACATTTGAGTAGCCTTGTCTCTCTTCTTTCACTTGAGCAACGTTTGTAAAAGAATCAGATTATCACACAAATAATGGTTAGATATATTGCAGAGTATTTTTTACTCATGTCAAATGGGGAGAGGCTCAGTCAAGAGAGGCATTGTGTAACCTGTCATCATGCTGGGAGGCATGGTTTGAAGATTTTGAGTTTTCCTGCATCTCTCCTTCACATTATTATGTCCTTGGGACAGACACTAAGGCCTAGATTGTCAGTGCCATGTAATGGGTATGAAAGTTGGCTTATTTAAATAGCTTATACTGGGCAGTAAATTAGCTTATATGGGATAGTGTAAGGTTTTTGAAGTGTGGGTTGATGAGGTACATGGCACAACCCTATACAGCCTATCAGGGTTATACATTGCTGCAGGTGATGCCACTGACTCCATTTTTAAACAGGAGTGAAAACAAGCCAAAGGAAACGCATAGTGTGATACACTATTTTCAAACATTTAAATTGAATAACTTTTCAACTGCTAAGCCACTTTGTTCTGGTACATGGCACCACTGACCTGTCTTTCTGCCAGCAACATACTGATCAACATACAATTTGACTGACATACAGTCTATCACTACATCTCAAATAAAGACTTACAATACTGACACATTGTAAGATGGTCCTGCTGACCAAGCACAGTCACTGCACACAATGTTAAAATGCAGAATTCTACCTCAGTTTACCTCCTCAGTAAAAACTTAGTGTGTTTTCATCAAATAAACTTACAGTATCATTGAAACCATGCTACTGGTAGTAGTGTAAGTGTTTCTGTCAGCAGGAAGGTTCTGCATAATGAGAGCTTCAGACCTCAAAGGCACATGTAAAAACTCCGAGCAACCTCTGATCCTGAAACAATCTGAAATGATGTTTATATCTGGTTTGGTAGAGGTTGTTTCCTCTGCAGCCTATAGCTGTTCAGTGCTGCTAGCGGGAGGACACCCAATCACCCTACACTGTTTTTAGGGCTTGTTCTACCTAAATTGTCAAATTACTTAGAGTAGGTGAAACCATCTGCAGCAGAAAGTAGCCCTAGCTTGCATACCGATTATTTCTGTTCAGAGGCAGACCTGATCTCTGTCACTGTAACAAATGTTCAGGATAATGCTGTGTACTTCAAACAGCCACACATCAAAAATCCTGAACTATTGCTTCAATTTAACTATGTGTTGTTTGTGTTTAACTGATTGATTCATTTCACTGTTTTAGCCTTAGTAACAAATAAAGACCGTGATAAAGTAAAATGTATTATGTGAACTTCAGATCTCGAATGACTTGTGCTTGCAAATGTTCTTGGTGATTGTCCATGGGTTGAATTGCCATTGTGGCCATCCAGACTAATCCAAAAAAAGAAATTTCATAATTACCATTTGGTTTGTGAAACAGGGTGGAAAATACTCCTTGATAACAATGTGGAGTTCTTGAGCCCCTTCTTGCGGACATGCCGGGCACACCTTTTACAACTGCAAAATTAAGATCGTATTTTCACTGTGAGATACTGATGCAACAAAGCACAAACAGAAGTTTGTCTGCAAGTAGCCTTATATAGTTGAATGATATGGGCCTCCTGATTGGTAAGTCAGTGTACCAGTCAGAAAGCAGAGATGGTCAAAAGAGTGGTGCAAGGATGGTATATTTTTACAGGCCAACAAGATGTGACACTGGTTTGACCAACTAAAAATCTGTGGGATTTTTCTGTCTTGTGTCTTTGACCCATCGCTGATTAGGTCTGTGGTGAACCAAAAATGATGAAACTTCCACATTTTGTTTGTCACGTTAGAGGGATGTTTTTCCTTTTTTTTTTATTTAAGTGTGTTTGTGTGCATGAGCCTCAACATGTGGCACAGCTCAGTTCCCTCTTAGATGCCAATGCTATCCATTGCTGTATATGGTGCCAAACTCTCTGCGTTATGATAAGAATTGTGGGAGAAAGCAAGCCACAAATTCTGATGCTGGTGGAAGGACCTGTGGCTATGCCCTGTCTAAAAAAAGATAGTCCCTTGCAGGACATTTGTCTAAGACAGCGGTGCTACTGGCCAAGGACACAATATACCTACTGTAAATAACAAAAGACTGGACAACATACAACAGTAACGTAAGCAAGAAGTCAGCAGCAAGCACTGGCAGTAGTTATTGCACAAGGAGGTTAAAGTGCAGTGCTTGTTACAATAAGCAGTGAAAATAAGTAGAACAAGTTTTTAAAAAAACGATTTACGGTGATAAGAATAAAAACATGAATAAAAGCGGGATAATAAAATAGTGTATAATCAAAGCAACTTGGTAGTAGAAAGTACGCCGATGTAAACAAATGGTTAGTAGCATTTGATTTGCATTCCCCACAATTCTTTTACTAGTGGAGAGATTGGCAACATGTACAACATTGTATAGCTGTAATCTTTGTCCCAAGCTTTCTGAATGAAGACAGAACTGAACTGTGACACTGTGGCATGCATTCAGGATCATGCCATGTACCTCTCACAATCCCACTTTGATAAAAAAAAAAAAACTATCCCTGAACTATTCTTGTACCTATATATGTGTGTGTGTGCGTTTCTTAAAAATGAAGAGTATGGATCTGACCTACTCAATTGTATAGTGTCTTGAGATAGCGTTTGTTATGAATTGGCACTATAAATTAGGGCTGGACAATTAATCGGATTTTGATTGTGATTTCAATTTTGCCATCTGACAATCATAACAACATTATAATCGAAGAAAAACGATAAATATGCCACACAGTATGGAGTGCTGTGTATGCAAGTTCCTGCGCTTCATAGCACTTCTGTGTTCCACGTGCAGCCACAGCAAGTGTGTATGACTTATGTGGATCAATCATACTGTATGTGCCACTCGCTGGTTCTTTAAAGTTGTGTTTAAATCAATACTGAAGTTTTTAAATAAATGAATAATTTTGTATATTAATTGTGATTTCATTATCACTTAAAATAATCGGGATTCTTATTTTTACCATAATCGTCCAGCCCTACTATAAATATTGATTGATTGATCATCTTCATGAAAAAAATCTCCCAATTGTTTAATCTTGAACATAATAAACTAGATTAAAATTCTGTTATCAAGCTGTAATGAAACTACAACATGGTTATTCAACCTAGAAGCAACTATCCCACTCTCAATATATAACGTTGTAGCTGTACCATATGTATTATTGTTAATTAAAAACAATCAGAATTGTTTGCATTTGGTGTCCTGACATTTTTGTAATCCTTGATAGCAGTTCACTTGCAAACTCGATTTTAAATACAAAATAATCTTTTAAAATCCAAAAGCAGGGGATTATTAGATGCATTTCTAGTAACATCATAAATTGTTCAAATCTTTGCATGTGTTCTTCATGCACCTTATTTCAGGCATTTAAAGCTGCTCTCCCATACACATTAGGGCGTTGAGAACCAGACATGCCAAGATACTAACTTAGCACTGCATTTTTGGACTCATTCCTTAAGTGTGACACAAAGTCACACTCAATGTAGTGTGACTTTTGTGCTGAGTTGGTTGATCAGTTTAAACTCTTTATATCCTTTTATCACTAACAAATGACTACTTTTATAGATTTTTCCTTGTATTATTCATGCATGCAGAATTCATTGTAAACATTTGTTTAATATGAAGTTTGTGTTTGCTCTTTACAGCTTCCTGCTAGAGTTTAACCTGTACAGCTGGTGGAACATAGATTTCACAGCAAAAGGTAACACATTTGTTGAACTATTATAGTTACTTTCAGTTTGTGCATGGGAGCCCTAACTGTGTTAGAGGCTGAAAATGAGAGGTGGAAACTTTCTGTGTCAATCTGTGGTTTCATCAATGCCTGTGGCCCAGTTAACGTGCATTCTCATACGTTCAGCTGAGAGACCACGGGGGAAAACCATGATGGTTCCATGTGACACAGAATACCCTGCGTTTGTTTCTGAACGCACCATCAAAGAAACAACAGGCAATATAGACTGTGATGGCTGCACCAGGTACAACTTTAGACTCGCTGATGAGCTCTTTACTAACAATAAATATCCAGTCTGACGAAATCATTCAACAGCATTTTAATACATTTCTTTGAATCTCTGCAGATCATTTGTCATACAGCAGATCCCCAGCAGTAACCTCTTCATGGTTGTTGTAGATAATAAGTGTGACTGCAGCAGTGCTCCTCCAGTAACCATGGACCCCATTGAGATCATGTATATCCTTTCTAGAAGAAGATACAAATGTTTAAGTTTATTGAATCTCACTAGTAATTTTGAGTTTCTGAGTGTGAGAGAATTTTCATTTCCTCTCAGAATGTTTCATTTCTTTTTTTAGATTCAGGCCACAGGATTTACATAAGTTTTACAGCAGGCTTCATTTTGGTGTATTCGTAAAGCCTCAAAAGCCGTATGATTTGTTGACTTCCTTCCTTGACATCTTTGTACACAACGAGTCTCTGAAATGTGACAGACTGAAGTTTCAGAAAGACAGGAAAAAGCCTGAATCGTGTCATCCGTTTCACCCTGAGGTAAGAGCGATCATGTGACTGAGTTTATTCAGGTCAGAGGGCTGCAAAACCTGATATTCATCTTACCCCCCCCTGGATATTATAAAGATGGGTTGCTTCTGTATTTCTTCCAGAATAAATAATGTTTGCAGAATAAAAAAGCACAAGTAATGGCCACATTTCTGATTTCAACTCATTCTGGCTCAGTATGTTGGCTTTCACTCAGTTTGGCTTGTTGTTTTAAAGATCAGGACTCACCCCTCTGTAGTGAACTGTGTTTGTAGTGCCCATTTTACCAACAGGACTAACAATGTATGTTGAACAATGCTAAGAGATATTGCAATGGGAGAGAAAGGACTTTCCTGATGCTCGTTTGATGCCAGGCTAAAGACATTTGTTACTGTATTAAAACATTTAAATTAGTTTTTTTATTATGATATGGGACTTTTGATATTGAAGATTCGGTATAACTTGCTGACTCTCAGAAATTGTGTTTTCAACTCCCCAGTTTACTTTGGAAGTCTTATTTCAGTTGATTGTTTCTTCCCTTTAATAATAACACTTGGTATTTATTTTTTATTATTAGAAAGCCTGATTTGTCACTTTTGCTACAAGGTACAACTTGTAAGTATCATGCATTCCTGGAATGAGGAATACAACTAAATATGTGCCCACAAAACCTAGCCAAAATCCCCTCTCCTCCTAAAAGAAAGTCCAAGGTTCCTCTTTGAAACAAGGGTGAGGAACTGGCAGGTCTTCTTGGGTTGTTGTTTTCCTCGGACACCCAAGCTACGTTCTGACTTTTGACTTCCCCAGTCTCACAGAACTTGATCCTATGTATGGAAAAGGTATGAGGACTGACACCAGATGATGCTGCCACTCTAAGCAGGAACACCAGCTTCCAGTTGCAGGGGATTTTAACACATTTTTATGGGGGGCTACCCACACATTTAGCTGTGCTGCTCATTCCACAAGCAAGTTGTACCTTATTGTAAAATTGACTAATCTGACCTTCCAGTGATATTAAAAACAACACCAGTTTGTATCATTAAAGGGGAGAAATAATCACAGAAAATAAACTTTTCAAACATTTTTTGAGGAGTATAGTTAAATAAAGCTTATTCCACCTTCTTATCATTTCATATCTCACAGCATGTTTCCCTCCAATGTGTGACACTGCGTTTGTATTTGTACAGGAAAATGCCATGGAGTGTGGTTCGGCCTCACGCCTCTCCAGTTGCCTTACAGCAGCTCTGCTTCCTCTGATCGCAGCGACCATCAGCAGGTGACCATAACCAGCCTGACTGGACTTCAGTAAGGACTTAATTTACAAGGAGGCGCTTACAAACACTCATGGAGAACATGGCCAATCAGAAATGAACTTCATCCCTCTGCAGCACTCCACTCAACACCGATCTTATCAGTAGCGCTCATTGTCACGTCAGTAATGTGCAGAAACAGAGAGCAGGAGAAACAGGATTGTTCGGTGTCTGCTGAGAGCATTGCACCATCTTTTCTTGTAACCAAGCTGAAATTTAATAGAAGAAAAACATGTCACCAGCTTGCAGTAGGAGCACAGGCATTGCTTGTTGAAGCATAAGAAATCCTTTTTGTGAGGGATGATAACCAGACATCTATACCGTGTTTATTTCTTCTGGAAAGGAAGATGGCTCATATAAGAGTTTTAAATTCGCTTTCTGCATACATGTGAGAGAATGCAGAGAAGAAGAGTGAACAGAGCTGTCATAGTTTTCTGTATTTATATAGTTTAAAGTTTATTTTATGTCTGTTCATTTTAATGTCAGTGGTTTTATGGATCCTATGAAATAACTGTGAGAAAATAGAAGCAGTGACCTTGCTTTATTCTGCCATTTTCACTCTTGTTTGGAAGTAGAAGATAAACTAAAGATGCATGAAGAAGAAGAAGATCACAGATTGTTATATTGATATCTCCAGCCATAATTTGTCAACGTGAACACATCCTCTTAACTACATGTTTGAAAGAGCTTCTGAAAAAATAAAAGAATATTTTCCTTCATTTATGTTTAATCTTATCTTCCAGATGTGTGTGTGTGTGTGTGTAGTTTGTGTGGCAGCATGTGTTAAGATAAAGTCTGGTTTGTTTCAATCATTTTTCAACTTGTGAAACTCAAAATAATGAAAGTGGTGATGCTCAAACATCTACAGGACTTTGCTAGAGTTGTAGGCAGGCATAAAATGCTGTAAAGTAACAATGCTTACTAATAGAAGTGTGAATTGTTTATTTTCATCAATTAACAAATGCAAGGTGATTGAACAGAAGAGAAATAAAATCAAGGCAGTCAGTTCCAAACATCTCAGAGAGCTGCCCACAGATTAGTGATAGCCTTTCACTCAATTTTCTTATTGAAATTTTAACAAAAATTTTTGCTGTAAATCTTTGAACACTCATACAGATACTGGTACCATGTTGTCACCCAAAATGGCGACAGTTTTCAGTCTCTGTCCATGAAAATCAGTTTAAGAGATATTCCATGTAATTTTATGATAAATAATAATTACACAAGTATAAATACAACAGCTACACACAATCTGTTGGGCTATACTGCACTTATTTATACATCTTCTTAAACTCAACAACCACAAAAAAACATTAAATATCATTGAAATTTACCAAAATATAATTTAGAGAGTAGCAATACATAAAGCTAATCTCTTGTTATTATTACTCTGGTCTAGTTTGCCATAAAACTGTTAAATACTGTATCTGTGCTAAGCTTGAGGGTGCGCCTGGAGGTCATTGGATACATCTGATTGGTCTCCACAGTCACATGACACAGATCTTGACCCTGACTTAGCACAGAAAGAGACAGCAAGGCTGAGAGTCTTAAATGACATGGGCTGTATGTTTTCTGTTATTGTCCTGCGACAGAATAAATTTGGCTAAACAAACTTCTTCATGGTTTTGCATGACAGGTAAGTATGTACTTGTAATTTTCAGCATTGAGGACATTTCCACTACTAACCAAATCCCCAACTCTGTTTGCAGAAATAAAGCTCCAGACATGCAAGGAGCCTCCTCCATGCTTCACTTTCACTTATACACATGTTATTAAATAGCTTTCCAGCCCTGACTAACAAACTGCGAAGTTCAGTGGCCAAATGTTTAACATTTTGATCAGTCCAGGCCAAATGCTGTCGTTTTCCTGCATCCCAGTCCCTATGTTTTGGCGCATAGTTGGGTCCTTTGGCTTTGTTTCCATGTCAGAGATATGGCTTTTTGGATGCAATATTGGGCAGACTTTTCGTATTGGTTGTTGGACCCTACTAGTTTTATAGAGTTCTGAGCTGACCGCACTGCTGTTCATCTTCTGAATTCAGCGTAAGTTACCAGCATGACGTCTCTTTCATCTGCTGCACTCAGTTTCCTTGGATAACCGCTGAATCTGTGATCCTCGAGACTGACTGTCCTTTATGCTTCTTCAAAGGAGCTTTAATAGCACATCTTGAAACCCCAGTCTGCTTTGAAATTTGTATCTAGGAGGGACCTTGAGGATGTAGTAGAACTATCTTGTTTCTTGTTGCTGTGCTCTGTCCTCCTTTGTTACGTGACTTGTGACATGAAACCGTTTTCTACAACCTAACTTTGTTAGCGAAGTTTGGCTGTTCATCTCAGATTTAAGACTCTTACACAGCTACTCCTGTCTCAGTCAATGACTGTGTATCAACTTTATCAACCAAATGACACTTCAGTGACCCCCTTAAGGAGTCTGAAAGAAAAGTACACCATTGATCAACTGAAAGATCGATACATATGCACATTATATTGTAAAGCAACATACAGAATACAGTACACATAGGTTCAGCCGTAGAAAGTTTTAGATTAATGCAATTGATGTTTGAAATGCACAGAAGACCAAAGCTGGAACATTATCATCCATCAGGACCACCAAGTATCAGTGGGGCCCCACAGTGCTGTACATGGGTATTGTACGTGAGTCATTTACGACCGTCACTGCTGGTTCATTGGAGATTGTGGAGTAGTAACAGTCATACTGTAAAAGAAGGAAAATATAACCAGAGCATTCATCAGTAAACATGAAAATGTTTTCCAGCTCTGTCCATCATGTCAGGCTTACATCAGGATTTGGGGTCTCCTTCCTCTTCTGTTGCTCAGGTCCTGTCAAAAAGAAGTTTAGTAAAGTTTATCATGAAATTTTAAAGTCTGTGATAGAATGCTGAATGTAATATTTAGACCAGCTTATTGCATTTTAGAAGTTGATTAGATACCTAAAAATAATCAACCAGTGCACCATTTTGTCTGAAGCAATATAAAGCTCTGAAGAGAAGTGTTAGACATCAGTTTATTTTTGTCTCAGTGCATCAGCGGTTTACTGCACACAGTGGTTAGGGTTCACATGGTCGACACACATGGTTCAGTTTGAGCTTCACTGTCTTTTATGTTTAAGCTGATCATTACATCTGTAAGCTGAATCCAATCAGTGTCTATGAATGAATATAGGTTATGACTCTATCTTTAAATTACTTATTTTATTCTTCGAGACTGATCATTTTAAATGCTACAGTAAAGTAAGCAGAAAAAAAGACAGAGCAGTATCAACTCCTGTGTAACTGAGTCACATGTTCACTTGTTTGTTAATATGGCTCATAATTTCTTTATAGTTGTCTGTTCTGTATCATCATGTAGTCTATCGTCCCTACTTACTTTTTTCTGTTGTCAATTCCACAAATACAGCATAGACTGTTGAAGAATTGGATGAAGCTGTGTGATGTCAGCCATTCAATTATGCAAGGAGCCTTTGGAACATTGTAATGGATGCTGCCATATTACATGCCATTTCAACAAAACGCATCTCAACTAATCTTAAAGTGCAGATGGACCTGCCTGCCTCATTGTATGAAATTGTTGCAGATATATGGAACTGTCCATCTGGCGTGTCAGGTTATAGCTCAACCTTCAGGCAGGCAGGAAAGCCATCCAGAGGTGGGACTTAAGGCCGTCGGACCAATTGCAACTTCCTATTTCTAAAGCTAATCACCCTTAGGAAATCCTCACTAAAAAAAAGGTGCAAAGTAAAAAATTCACCCTTCAAACAATGAGTACACCAGTATGTAGAATATTTGGACTGAAAACAGTTTATTTGGCTGTTTATTTTTAGGCCCTAAAAACACAATCACTCCAGCCTCACGTGGACCCTTGGGTAGTGGGTACTACAGGTTTTGGCACTTTCGTGTGGGCCTCCATTTTTAGCCTCAGAGATTATTGCCAATAGAGGCCCATGGAGAAGTGCCAAAAGCTGTGGTACCCTAAATGTCCACTTGGGCTGGCTGTAGAAAAAAATTGGGGCTTTATTTTTTTATATTTTGTCTGGTTTGGTTATTTTGAAAGATTTATTTAAGACTTCTGATTTTGTAAATGTGGCATAGCAATTGGTCAGCCAGCCTTCAGTCCCGTCTCAACACGTCCTTTCTTTCTGTGAGGAAGTTTAGCGAGGTCAGGCTGAGATACTGTAGCATGTTCAGTATGGAAACACCTATTAGAGGGCATGGATAGCATTTCAAAGGTTTCTATGACATGGCTTCTTCCAGTTAGAACTCAGTCTCTGGTTATTGCCAGATATAGAGTAGCACAGTGACATTTTTGTGGGACAATCTGGAAGTAAGCATCATGCTTGTTCCCTTGAAAAAAGCTAATAGGATTTTTGGATTGTTACTGATAAAAAACTCTGTAGTCATCATGATAATCATCACAAATAAACAGAAGTTTTACCATTTTTGAAGAGTAAGGGTAATCAGGAAGAGTAAAAAGATGATTTCAGACACCATTTGGATTTAATTAAGAAGAAGAGTTAGTGAACAGAGATGAAAAGTTGGGTGAGTGAGTAAGACTAATTTTCTTTCAGCTGCTGCCTATTTGGCTTAATTGCTTGTAAAGTACTCTGTACCTTTTTTTATTTCAAAGACACCATACAAATACATATTACTATAATCCTATGACATAATTAGACATTTTCTCTCCTTTGTCAGAAATCTAAACTGTATCTCTGTATCTAGCTCCATTCTTGACCACATGTGTAGCCAAATGTGGAAACAAAATTCTGACGTCTTCTCCATTCTGATCCATGGAAGAGGATCTGAAGCAGCTCATAGGTTGAGGTTCTTTATTTATTTATTTATTTATTTATTTTTGCCATTTATTGTCTTTGCTGGAATAACTGTGAAATAATTCAGTTACAAGCTCATCAGTACCACTTCTTATTCACAGGCCAAGCACTTAACACTACGCACATACAGTAGATACTTTAAGTCGTATTTTCAGGATTTACTTGTCAGATTGAAACTTTTTAGTCTAATAAGATCTTTTTCCCAACCCTCATTTAAATGTTTGGCAATTAATAGTTTGTTCTCTGTTCTACTTCATCATCATGTTTGCTAAAACATCATCAAACTGGAGATGAGGCTTCAGCTGTGGTTGTCTGTTCAAATAATGAGAGGCCAAAATCATGCTGTGAAATGATATCTGCTGCAGTAACTGAAATGCCTTTTAATTGATCATTTTGACTTGATATCAACACCAGAATCAGTGGTTCCACCTTAATGGATATAAAAGCATTTGACTTTATGGGAAAATTGAGACACTCACCTGCTCTTCTCCTGTGACAGAGGACTGTAGAAACCATCAACAAAATGCCAACGGTTACTCCTAAACCAGGGGCAAGTGCAATATGCAACCACTTTGCTGCTTCAAAAAAACAGAGGCCAGAAATGGGTCAGTTTGACTTCTCACATTAAAGACATTTCATGTGAAAAAATGAAACATATCCAGTCTTATAAGTACAGTTGCATGGAAGGAAGGACATATGGATTTCTTTAAATGGCCTGTTTAAGCACACATTTTCTGAAATGTGATGTAAACAACACAACGAGTAAGGACTATAATGGTGTTTAGGTGGTTGATGCTAGGCTATGGACACTTACTGTATATTAACCATCAAAATATATTTTTCTGTGATGTAGAACTTTTCAAATTTAATATCTAAGAAGAATTGTACAAACTGTCATAGAAATTGCAATGATTCCTGGACTGTTCAGTTTGTTTTAGGAACAACAGAGGATCTCTGCCTAAAGATCTTAACCCTTTAAGGCCCAAGACCATAGATTATAGCCAGAAAATTCTAATATTTTGGAGCTGAAATGTCTGTTTCACTTTCTGCAAAAATCCTACAAAAATCAAAATGTCCATAAAATTGAACATATAGATTTTTCGTATCTCATTTGATACATTAGGTGTTTTTGGCAGCTGATAATCCATTTGAGGACATTTTTGTCATTTATCTGATTGTATTCAGATGGTTTTTTTTGTAATTTGTTGATCATATTGAGTAGATAGAGGTATTATAAAAGTATGTATCAAATATGATACAATTGGCTTTATAGGGTTAACATGTGCTCGTTCAATGATATGAGGTATTGAAAGTCAACAGCGTGTGCTCCTCTATGCTATACTCCTTAAAAATAGTTAGGATATGTTATTTTAGTCAATTATTTCTCTCATTAAATAATACCTATTTACATTGTATTTTATATTGTTGGAAGCCTGTTTAGTCTCCCTTACAACAAAATACAACTACTAAGAATCTGGAATCAGCAACACAGCTAAGTTTGTGAGTCAAATCCAGCAAGTAATTCAACTTCCTCAGTGAAACAAGGGTGAGGAACTGGTCTTTTTAAGGTGTTGTCTTCCTGAGAAACCCACATCATGTTCTGTCTCTGACTTCACCAGTGCACAGTACTTGGTCCTATGTATGGAAATGGTGCGAGTGCTGGCACCAAATAATGCTGCTACTCCGCGTACTGGAACAGCAGCTTCCAGCTGCAGGGGAATTTAGACACATTTTCTTGGGGTTATACCCACATGTGCTGCTCATTCCATACTTGAACAATTCATACCTCGCTGTAAAGGTGATGTCAGGCTTATCAACAATATAAAATACTATAAAATACCATCTGATAACATTTACATTTTTTAGGAATACATTTAAGTAAAGCTTCTTCCACCCTCTGATATGTTTTCTTTTAATCTGTGCAATATAATTCAATTTTCACTTTCCTGCTTCACATTACGAACAAAAGACATTTTGTGTGACAAAATGCACCAAATCCAATCTTCAAAGTTTATCAGCCTTACCTGAAGTGTTTTTCACAGTGGTGGCAGTGCTGTCTTTTGTGTTGGTTACACCAACATTTAAACCTAAAAAGTACACAACGGCAAAATGTTTTCCTAATTAACAAATATGGTTATATGTTCTAAAACACCCTGATGATATTTTTGAAGTTGTAAATATCCTTTAGTGTGTTTAACATATCTAAAGTACAGTTTCAGGATTTCTCCCCCTCCCCCTGTTCACAGCACCAGTAGCTGCCTGAAACAACTCATTTCCCCTGAATAGACCTGCCATTGTGATATCCATTCCTATTCTGTCTGCAGCTGAAGTCAGTTGGTTCAGGGTTGAATAGTGATAAGAACTCCAACAGAGTATCCCTGACAAAGTAACAATGAAATTACCGATAGCTTTACTTCTGTAAAAATCAGTAAGTCTTCGTAATTATAAATACTGATCAATAGAAAATATGTTTGATAAAATTATCTTTATCTTTATACAAGATGGAACATCACTTTAGTCAGAAATACAACAGTGTGGTAATGAGTATCTAAATGCAGTATTTACTTTTAGTTTTAAGCACTTCTGGTACCCTTGTCTTAAAGCGAACAGGATTTTGAATCGATTTCAGGATCAATGGGCCTCATGCAAGAACCGTTCGTACGAACAAATATGTTCGTAAGTGTTGCGTACAAATGATTTAGAAGAATTAGTCACATTTAGCATTTTTTTCGTATTTAGAATTTTCTTTCAAGTACGAACACAAATTAGAGTGGTTCAGACTTGTCTTAAAAATCACAACAAATGAGTCTGCTCTTTTCAAATCAAGGGCCTTACATACTGACTATACATTTAACTAATTTCAAGCCTTTCTATTTAATGTACTTTTTGGGCATTTTGTTCCTTTATTGATAGGAGAGAGACAGTGGATAGGCTTGTGAAGGGGGTGAGAGAGTAGGGGAAGACACTCTGCAAACTGGTCACAGGCGGGATTCGAATCTGGACCGACAGAAGCAAGTACATGGGGTGCCTGGTTGCTAACCACTCCGCCAAATCAGCACCCCTATTTCAAGCATTTTTAATAAAATATAGCATAAGACGAAATAAATCTGAGGATCTCAAACCAGAGAATACATTAAAATCTATTAATTAAAGGTTTATTAGGCTGGCCAATGTAAAATGTTAAACGAGAGAGTAACCAGCTGCTTCATGGCTGAGCTTCTTCTTTTGGATGCCCTGGCACGACAGGCACTTAGAAGAGAGCGTGTGTTTGGCGCCATCTTTATGAATGAACACCCCTGTTTTATGGTGTGGGAAACGTATCCTTGTATGGTATTCTTGGGGTGTTACCTATGCAAATATGCTATCCTCGTGCATGCACGCTTAAGTACGCAGAAGTGGCATTCATCATGTTTCCGCAGGTCATTTAGACACTTTTCTAAAGGTAGAAGTGTTTGTTGAATCTGACGGAGCATGTTTGTATGAACGCAACATAAGAAAAAAGGTAAGAAAAATTTAGGATGAAAATAAGAAAATGTTCTTATTTTGAGGCCCATTGCCTGGAATAAGGCTTTTTAGAGTTATTGTGCCTTTAAAAGAACATTTGCTAACAAATTGCTCCTGTGACTTCACAAAAATATCTGATAGTTTTCATATCATTTTACATATTTCGTTGCCACAACCCTGAGCACCAACTGGATCTTCTCACACCAGGAGGATATTCTTTTAAAGTGAGATATTATACTAAGAAGTGATAGAAGTTTTAAGTCACAGACTGTGTTGTTGTTCTATAGGCAAGTTAGCATTTAAATGTAGAATAGTAGTCTCTTACTAACACATATATAAAGAGTACACATTAACAGAACTCTGTTTTTTCATTTGGTCTCAGAGAGGCAGCAGAAAAGTTCACTATACAGATGTTTGAATAACAGCATGTCCATCACATCCTACAGGAGAATGTAAAAGCATCATTGTAGTTTCTCTGCATGTATTTATGTCCCTAATATTAAGAACATGAATGTAAATGTTAAAGATTCTTTTGATTATATATGGATATATATATATAAAAAAATCTGCTCACAACGTCACAAAAAACAATGGCAACATCACCTGGTGGTGGTGTCACTGATGTAGAAAATGTGGAGACCAAAATGTTAGTACTCAAACCAACAGTTGGATTTGCTGAAAAAAGACAAATTCAAAAAAGTAATATGGGTGTCGATAGATTAATGAAAATGGAGTTAATGTTTTCACTTAAGTTCAGGAGCAGGACCACGCCACAAACCACACCTCCAATCAGCTGACTAGCCGACTTATTCTTAGCCATGCCTCATTGCTCAGTTTGTACCTGACTCTTCAACCCACCCTCCCACCCTTCATTTTTCAATCATAGTCTTCGTTTCTCCACTCAGCTCCTCACTCACTCACTCTAGGTGGGGTCAAGATCAGCTCGGGCAGGACACGATGAGACGGTACCACCACACGCTGAGTCTCCCTCTGCCTGGCTTACGACGTCCTTCCTGACGGCTCATCTCTTGACAAATCTCATGTCACACGTTCATCACTGTCATTCCTCATATTCCCAGATCTTCATTAAACCGTCAAACGCATACACTTGTGGTGTGGTCCTTGCTAGTGAACTTTTAGTTCTGATAAGTTAAAGCAAAAATATTTGTACTCATGTTTGTTACCTGATGCTTGATCTGTAGAGATGGCAGTAGTGGAAGAAACAGGCCTGTCCTTGTCATGACCTGGTAAATGTAAATAATATATCTAAATTAACGGATGTAATGGCTATGTGTGTGTGTGTGTGTGTGTGTGTGTGTGTGTGTGTGTGTGTGTGTGTGTGTGTGTGTGTGTGTGTGTGTGTGTGTGTGCACGTTGTTTTTTTTTTAACAGGGGCAGGATAAATTCAATAGTATTCGCACCAAAGTTAGCTGATTACAGATTTTCATCTGTTATACCTGGGCAAATAAACAGAAAATATATTTAGCAGGAGAAACATGATACAAAAATACCGATGGCTATTTTTATTAGTTAGGAGGAAGGCATTGTTTCTGTTTTTGTTGTTGGTTTTATTATTTACATTTATTCAGTTAGGAAAGCAGAGATAAGAAGTGATAGAAGGTTTTAAGTCACAGACAGTGTTGTTGTTCCATAGTTTCCTTTCACTAGCTTTAGTCTCTTGAAGATAACACTTCAAATTCGCATGAAGTTTCAGCACACTGTAAAGTCACCAGGAACGACCAACTTGAGCCTTGCCCTCAGGTTTTATCAGGCAACTTAGCATTTAAATGTAGAATATTAGTCTCTTACTAACACTAAAAAAAAGAGTACACATTAACAGAACTCTGTTTTTTCATTTGGTCTCAGAGAGGCAGCAGAAAAGTTCACTATACAGATGTTTGAATAACAGCATGTCCATCACATCCTACAGGAGAACGTAAAAGCATCATTGTAGTTTCTCTGCATGTATTTATGTCCCTGATATTAAGAACATGAATGTATATGTTAAATTGTCTTTTGATCCTATATGGATATATAAATAAAAAAAATCTGCTCACAACGTCACAAAAAACCATGGCAACATCACCTGGTGGTGGTTTCACTGATGTAGAAAATGTGGAGACCAACATTTTAGTACTCAAACCAACAGTTGGATTTGCTGAAAAAAAGAAAAAAAAAGGCAAAATAAAAAAAGCAATAGATAGATTGATAGATTTATGAAACTTTTAGTTCTGATAAGTTAAAGCAAAAATATATGTATTCATGTTTGTTACCTGATGTTTGATCTGTAGAGATGGCAGCAGTGGAAGAAACAGGCCTGTCCTTATCACGACCTGGTAAATTTAAATAATATATCTGAATTAACAGATGTAATGGGTGTGTGTGGGGTTTTTTTTTCAACAGGGGTAGGATAAATTCAATAGTATTTGCACCAAAGTTAGCTGATTAGAGATTTTCATCTGTTATCCCGAGGCAAATAAACAGAAAAAAGATATAGCAGAAGAAAAATGACACAGAAAGCTATTTTTATTAGTTAGGAGGAAGGCAATGTTTCTGTTTTGTTGTTGTTGTTGTTTTTATTGTTTACATTTATTCAGGTAGGAAAGCAGAGACATAGTAGCTATATATAAGTTGACATGGGAGGCAGAGCAAAAACAGAGTCTGCTGCATTTTTATATAAAATTAAAACATGTACCTGTGGTCACAGTGAGAGCAGGCACAGTTGAGGTTTTGGGTGTTTCCATTTTTACAATATCTACAAAAAAGAATGACAGGATTACACAAAACATATTCATGTATGAAACTTCTGTATTAATGACACCTTCTCAATTCACTTCATAAGCTAATATTAATTAAATCACAGGTCCCTTCAGTCCTTTTTTTGGGACACACATTTTAGATTTTATTTTTATTTTCACATCCATCATTCATTTGACAAGTGATTTGCAGAAATTCGCAAAATTGGACCTCCATTTGTTTTATCATACCTAAAGCGCTCTGAGTAAGTGTAAAAAAATCACTCTTAGCACAAGCAGGCTAATAACAGACACATCCAAATCCTTTTAAACAATTTGGAAAAACAACATATAATATCTTAAAATTTACTTTAACAATATGTGGGTCAAGCTTTTCTTCCCTTGCAAATGTACACACTTTTTTATTCTTAGTTCTTAATGTCCAGTTTAATTTATGAATAGAGCTGTCAAAAATAGAGCTTTTGCCAAAAATATTTGACAAAGTAAAACAATAATAATCATAGAAACATTTTATAGGAATCTCAAAATCGACGTTGGGACTTAATACACCAAAACAATTTTTGTAGGCCGATACAACACAAACTGATTAAGAAGCACCAAGTTGATTTTGGGGTAAATCACCGACATGTCAAAGTCTGTGTTATTTCTCAAAAAGTTTACTGTCTTAGCTTTTTGTTTGTAAGAAAGAAAAATACAGACACGTGAAAAACGTGTGGGAAACATTTTCAGAGTACAAAGAGTTCTGATATGAAGGATTAACCCTCTGAAGACATGTATGTTTTTCATATGACAACAACTGAAGTTGGAGAGCAAATCTAATCTACTGAAAGTTTTAAATATATAAAAATGTTACAATCTTATGGCGCCTTTTTCTGACACATTGACACTTTTAACCTAATGTGGTATGTGTTACTTTTTATGACATGTGGGTCCCTGTGTGTGCCTTTGTCAGGGCATTCAAGACCAAATGATCACATATAAAGGTTTGAAATATCAGATCTTGTTTTTGGGGACTTTACTCAGTCAAAATTTACTTTAATCTTTTATTACTGTATTGCAGCTGTGAATCATGAACTCCTGTGATTTCTGACTTACCTGTTAAGCTGTATTCATCACTGCGAGGAGACAAAGACTGTGGTCCTCCTAATGTGTAATCACAGCCGGCAACCTTTTGTTGAGCTGAACTTAGATTTCTCAGAAAATCATTGACTTGAACTGTAAACCCACAGAATAACTGTTGTGGGTTTGTGTGACTCCAGACTGTTGTTGTCAAAGCCGGAGTGTTCGTCTCTCCAAAGTACAGGTTACATTTTGTTCCAGGATGAGCAGGTCCAGGTAGAGAGCAGGTGAAGCGAATATAGTCACCAGGAGAATGTTCACAGCTCAGCTCTGGTGTCTGTCCTGTAACAGGAAGAATATTTATAGAACTTATTAAACTTAACTTATTACTCTCTTGAGTTGTGGAGGGATGATGTATTCCTATTGGCTGATTTGGAAGTAATCATTGTACTAGGTCCCTCCTCTAAAAACCTGTGGGATTTTCAATTTGTTTTGTACCACTGCTGATAAAATGCACAATGGCAAATAAAGAAAAAAAAATCATGTTTTTGAATAAATACACCTTCAACAGTTTTTGCTACATGAATGTAATGGGTGAGAGTAAAATGCTATCATCAGACTGCTGTGGGATAAGTTCTGTTGTTTACCCTCTGTGTCTGAAAGTGGGTTTATAAATGTTTAACATATTCAAAATACAAAATCATTTGTAAAAAAGAAAATGCCAAAATAATTCAGTCAGCTGAGCACCTTTTTTAAAATTTTACTCTCATGAATTCCATTCATGTAGCAAAAACTATTAAAGTTGTTTGTCAAAATTAGTTTTGTGACATGTTTTTTAGAAAAGCAACATTATCAAGTAAACAAAATCAGCAGGTCTGCAGGGGACTCTGTGGCAGGAAAAGGCAGGCGAGAGAACATAAATCAGGTGACCCATGATTGTTGATGTCTGAATCAGCAGCAGGTGCTAATTGGACTGAAGTACCTACTTTGTGACAGTGTTATTTTTCTGTAACATATTTGAGTATTTGGTCATGGGGGATTTATGTACTAGTATACTGTACATTACTGCAGCCCCCTGCAGGCCTGGAGCACTTATATTGTTGTACTTGTTGTGTTTCTTCTCTTATTGGTGTTTTTCTGGGTTTGGTTTGTTTTGGGCCTTGTTTCATTTCTAACTTGCAGCACATTTGCCGTTGATACATTAGCTTTTATCTTGAAGTTCATTTTTTCATTTGTACTGTATTGCTGTGTTTTTTGTTCTGCCTTTGGTTGTGTTTCTGTACTTGAATGTTTTCTGTTCTTTAAGCGATTTTTTCTTGGGGGCTGAATGACCTGGTCAGCCACCTTACTTTACAGGTTTGAAAACACATTCATACTATTCCCAATCTGATGCTGCATCATGTCACTAAATTGTCTGCATATAAGAGAATCAGCCACTCACTGTGTATAGTGATGGAGGTCGTTGCGCTGTGTGGAGATGGAGAGTCTTCCCTCTCCAGCTTTACACTGTAGAAACATGAAAGTTTAACCTCTGCAAGTGAACTCTGATGTGACATCTTCAACAGCTCAGATCCTGTCAGAGTCTGATGACAAGACGAGACCCTGATGGATGCTCCACTCAAAGTGATAAAATGACAGTGAGACACAGAAACAGACGGTGGAGTCTGACAGTTCAGAGTGACTGAGTCTGTCTCATTGATGACTGATGGATTCACTGTCAGTGTAGGAGGAAGAGAGGCTGAAAGTGTAAACAAAGATTTAGTTAAACTTTCAGAGTAGCTTCAAGTTTAATGCTAAATTAATATGTTAATTCCATAGTATGACAGAAATGGCTGGATAAGTCATTTTTTTCTAGAGTGCATACTTACTTCGAACAATGACAGACAGCGTTTGGCTGTTAGGGGATTGAGGCCCATTCAGGTAAAAACATGAGACTATAACTTCAGCGGGTGAACTCTGATGTGACCAACTTAGCAGCTCAGTCCCAGTAACACGGTCAAGACAAGAAAGTCTTTTGGCAGGCCGTGTACCCATGATAAGAAAATAACACTCGGACACAGAAACAGACGAAGGAGTCTGACAGTTCAGAACAACTAAGTCTGTCTCTGTGATCACTGCTGGATGCACTGTCAGGGTAGGTGGGACAAGACCTGGAAAATGTATTTACCACAAACTTCATATTAAATAGAGAGTACTGAAATACTGCAAATGCACTTTAAATTTAAAGATGTGAGTCTCTGGATACACACAAGAATTTTCAAACTCAAAGACTGACCTTGTGCTTTCAACTGATGAAATGATTCTGTTGAAGAAAAGTGGGTTGATAAAGGAAACACATGAATCAGTAAAGTCAAATAAAATACATCTTCTATTTCTCTAGACTAAAAGTTAAACATGATGAGGCATGAAGTTCCACAGGGGTCTTTCCTAAGTCCTGTGCTGTTTTCACTCTACATTACTCTACAAAGTCAGGCTTACATTCACCTGAGATAAACAACATTATATGAAGATGACTTGCAGTTGTACATGGCGGTAGTCTAATGCAACAAATCTTGAAGCTGCTGTTGGAGAGTGATCAACTGAGTTCTTGTGACCACAAGAAAAATACATATAAAGATTCTCAAGGAACACAGAGCTACACTCATAAAATGTGTACACATAATTTTGAATGACAGACATTTTTTTTTACCACAGATAATAATATAAAACTGTCCAGTGTGTTTTATGCACACCATAAAGAATAGTGCACAGAAAAGAAGTTTAAAGCTAACACTATTTGATGTCTAACAAAAAAGTCTTTAATAGACACAATCATGTCTGATCCTGTTTTTCTTACTTTGATTCACTTTATGCTTTTCAGGAGGTCTCTAACTCACCTACTCTGACTTTGTGAATACATCAATGAAAAAATATTGAAAAATAATAAAGTGATCAGGACAAACTGCAGTTCAAACTAGAGGTGCTTCAGGGGCAAAAACCTCTTCCGGCATTTCCAACATTGTCTGGTGAGTTATTGTCAGAAATGTGGAAAACTGCCTTTTCTCACACTGTTAGCTATTCCTTAAAAAAAATAATTCACATAGGGGTTTAGATCACCCCAAAATCTATTCGGTTCTCCCCTGTGCCATGACCAACATTCCTTTAAAAATTTGTAGCCAGTTCATTAATAACTACAGAAAATGTGGAACACTTCCCTTCCTCACAATGTTAACAAATCCTCTGAAAACTTCCTGGATCCACATCCATATATGGTCATCACCACCACTTATTTCTTGTGACATGACCAACAAATCTTGAAAATTCTTTAAACTGTATTGATAATAGTTACTTACTGTTTGCAATCTAACAAAAAACACAGTCAAAACAGAGCCCTTGTCAGAGGAAACTGTCACTTGTGTTCGTAGCAAAGTCAGCCAACATTCAGTGGTGTTTCCAGTCTTGCTTGAAATCACACAGACACAAAATATTGTGCAATTAGAGTCTTATTATGTAAAATTAGCTCACACCCTGACCACTTTGGTCTCCTCTCTGCCATAATGACTTCTTTGACTTATTTGTTGCAGTTTGCTCTGAATGCTTCTTTAATGAAAAAGTTTGACCTCCTTGATTTGAAAGACCTCCAGAACTTAGTGGAAGAAATTACATTGATTTGTTTAGCTATTTGTTATTGATTCTCAACTGGACTTTTTTTTTCCAATTCCCCTCCCAGTTTGTCGGTGAGCTTTGTTTAATTTCCTTGTACCAACGTTATTGACCACCTCTAAACATTAGTCAGGATTATTCAGTTCAGAATGTAAAACAAATCTGAAGACTAAGTTGTTTTTATTTGTTTGTATTTAACTTTTATTTACCCTGATCAGTCTCAGTGAGATGAGGGATCTCTTGTCAATGTCATGCGAGTCTTCAGTTGTTCAGATGCTCACTTTTTGTTCTTGTATACAGTTTGGTGTTTTTAAATGACACTTTTTTCCGTGGTTTCTGATCCAAGTACAACACTTATGCCTTCATTCAATCATCTACAAATAATAGAAAGGAAGATACAAAGATTTAAACTTACGCAAGAGGACAGCTATCAGCAGGAGTCCAGCCATGATGACTCTAAGTCACTTGACTGATGATAATTCTTTACAGCTCACACCTACATGTCTCCCTACACTTTAAATTACAGAAGTGTCACTTTGCAGAAGCTGATCTCAACAAAACCACAGCAGTAAAGCCACACAGAGACAGACCACAGGACACAAATAAAGAAAGACTTAGTATTCTGGGGCTGTGTATTTAAAACTAAACTATCGAAGTGTTGAGAACTTTTTGAGGAAATAGTTTTATTTAAATTTTTTTCTTATTCTGTGTGTTAGGGCCTCCACACCAATGAAATACCTGGCTCGATGCTGACCAAAAAAAAAGGAGACCAGAAACATATTAAAAGATGCCACACAAA
Organism: Scarus forsteni; assembly: GCA_036419115.1. Lineage (NCBI taxonomy): Eukaryota > Metazoa > Chordata > Actinopteri > Labriformes > Labridae > Scarus > Scarus forsteni. The sequence goes on from JAZDUH010000152.1 coordinate 32,139,243, forward strand.
TGACAAGGTTGATTGTTTTTTTTTTTTTTAAGTAAAAAGTTCATATGAGAAACAAACTAAATAAACCGAAAGGGGCTGGAGTTGTCAGCAAAAATGAACAAAACAGGAGAAAATGAGTAGGCTAACCTATAGGGGGCAGTCGCAGCTCTCACCTCTCCCTAAACTGCCTGGCCAGAAGCTAACTACACCAAAGACTAACCAAAGCCGAGAAAACTGGACCACAGACAATCTCCAGCCCAAACTGAAACAACAAAACCCTGCATCCTCGTGCTGCTGAGGAAATAAAGAAGAAAAGGGAGAAATAAAACTACCTGTTAACCCAGGAAAACACAAAACAAAGGAGTGCGTGGAAACCTCCTGCTCCTCAGGTCTGTAGGCCTTTTTCAAACCGGCCCCTACACACTCCCCCTCCGTAATGGAGTGCCTTCCATCAGAAGTCACACTCGCAGCTGAATGAAGTTCACTTCATCAAGGTGAAGGGTAGGACTACAGCAGTAAGCTTTGGGAAACAGGAAGTGTATGCTGCCATGGTTTTGTGGCGGCAACATGCAGGATTGGCAGATCTTGCCTTGATCCACCAGTAACTGAAAAATGATTAGATCCTCCAGAAGGTGCAGATGTTTGAGACGTCTTTTACTTTTGATTATGCAGCAGTGAAATGTGAGCCTCTATTTTTTGTTGCTCGCACATTCTGTAATAATCACTCTGGATATTAATTTTATTCATCTTTATTAAACTACATGAGATTGAACCTTAAAATAGTCCTGTAATGTATAATTTAATGTAAGGCCAATTTATAGTAATTAAGTCAGCATGTCATAGGACAGGTTGTCCTCCATAAATACAAAAAAACAAGAAAATATGTTTTAATGTCAGAGCAGCAAAAAAACAACTATTTTTGTTGTAATTTGAGTTTATGACAAAATATCACAAGAACATCAAAAATAATTAAAAAAAAAAAAATAGTCTACATATTAGCAACATGATGTTGATCAGCCTATACTGTATGTATCTCAGTGCTGAAATTAGCCTAAGTAATATGTCTAAGTTAACTAAGAAACTTTGTTAAAACAAAAAATTTCACTTTTTCTTTATTTTTTTCTTACTGAAGAGCTTTCATTTTTCACTCTCGCCTTCATGGTTTCTTTGGATTTCATGACATTCCCTGTAATATAAAACACTTAATCAAATAAATATAAACTGTGTTCTGGACTAATGCAGGGTAGGCCTTAATTTGATGATCAAGACCATGTACATCTTAAGTTGTAAAAAAAATCATTAAATATTTGTCTTAGTTTAACAGTGTTTATGCAGGCGCTTGTGTGGAACTTACATTTGTATGTTTATGAGGGGCCGTACAAGACTTAAGACTTAATTACACCGCAAATTAACGCGATAAAAAATTAATCGCGATTAATCATAGCACACAAACATTTTGATATTGGCCAGCTGGAGGACCCGTACATGGCGGTGGCACGTCACTTCACACATGCCTATCTAGTCAAACCAAACAAAAGCCCTGGTGACAACAGAAATGGCATATTTAAGACTTAGTCTTATTTTATTTTTGAATTTATTTATCTATATTTGTACTACATTCTTTAATAATGCATCAGGCCTAATTGTTCTGCTGGATGTCCTCGACCTTTTTCTTATTTTGAATTTGATTTATGAAACACACTTAAAGTGTAATTTGAGTTGCCTGATTGAGCTTAGAATTTTCTGGACAAGTTGTCCTGACTTTGGTTTTATTTAGTCACCAATAAAAAATGTGGATTTACAAATCTTCACTTCTTAGTGTATTCATTTGATTAGTCCTGCACTACAATTTTGTAATATCCTATAATTCAAATTCTTTATCTGGGTACTTTAAGCAGATATGAGATTAAAATGCGATTATTTAGATTAATAATTATAAATCCGGTGATTAATTATATTAATTTTTTTAATCGTTTGACAGCAATAACCTTGACATGTTTCCGCGGAAACTTCGGCCTTCCTCAGAAGTGTCACCAGATGATAGGTGTGACGTGTTAAATCAGCTGGTGTTACGGAGGTGTGACCTTCCTGTCAAATTTTCTGACAAGAGGGTCACGCCTCCTGCTGTCCATTCGCCTCTGCAGGACGCTGCTCCAGGTGTGTGAGAGCATATAAGCCCCCTCGTCCCTGGGCCCCGTTTCCTGATCTCGATGGCTTCCCTAATCCAGCGCTGATGTTTGTTGTCCTTGGTGCAGATGACTCTGGCCTTGTCCCAGTCCATAAGATGATTTTCCCTTTTGCAGTGGTTGGTTATGGCAAATTTGTAGTTTTCCTGCTGTGCTTTTTCTTTTATTGATCTTGTTTGTCTTGTTCCTGTTTCTTTTTCACACTCCTTCTGATGTTCTCTCCGTTGTGTGCTGAAACTCCTCCCCGTCTCCTCGTTTTGTTGCAAGATTGGCATGATATTTCGTATATGACATTGCATTTATTGTTCTGATCGATTTTGTCCTTTGGGTGTACCAACAGTTGTCTCAGTTTTGTGTTTGGTTTGACTGATGTGTTGATGTTGAACTTTTTCATGGTCCTCTGGATGCGTTCAGTGACCCCTCCAACGTACACAGAATGCATCCAGAGGACCATGAAAAAGTACAACATACATATTTTTTCACTATCTTACACACATACATTCTCCTTTCTTATACATTTATTTTCACTATCTTACACACATACGTTCTCATTTTCCAGGGACACAGGAAGTCCCTGTTGTGGAAGTTTTTCCCGTTTCTGGTGAAAAATGAAATAGAGACATCTTGCCGGCCGACATGGTTTTATTTCTTTGCAAAGAAGGCCATTCAACACATCAGCAATCAAGACAATGTAGAATGCGCGCTGAATTCAGAGGGATCGCGGTTTAAGTAAGGGGTGGATACACAAAAATGGGAAAACACAGGGTTGAGGATTCAGGTGGGGGTTACGTCTAGACAGGGAAATACACAAGATGGGTAGACATGGTAAAACAATAGCAGACAAAAGAAATACAATTTACACGGCGATGTCATTGATCTTTGATCAAGGGCACCAAGATGGGTGGGATCAGCCTGAGCTGAAGGTGTCAGGAGGGGAAGCATATTTGAGGGATGACAAAAGGGCAAGGTGAGGAGACAAAAGGATTTTAAAATCAAAGAAGTCTGGAAGGATAATTATGATGGGGGTCAAGGAGTGTGTATTGGTGGCAGACAGGAGATGGTGCAGGGCTGGAGGTTAAAAAAATGTCCTATCAAAATTTCCCATCACATCCCTCCTTAAGAAGGAAGTCCACCATTAAACAGGAAGTGACTCTCAAACCTGGAAATACATGTGCCGGCTTGGCTTATCCTTACCTGTTGCTTCCTCCTTGGCTGACACTGGACACAAGCTGGCGCTGCCTTGTTCAGTGAGTCGGCATCCGTGCAGACTCGTTTGTGGAGGGTTTGATAGCCCACTACCCCTCCTCGCCAATCGGTTTGGGATGTCCCTTAATATGGCGGACCCTCCGCAAGGACGCGCAAACGGAGGGGTAGTGGGTAGGGAGAGTGTGTAGGGGGCGGTTTGGGATTGAGCCTGAGTGTGTGCCCAACATTGCACCTCTCTCACCTCCTCTAAATACCCCTCCTCCTCCCTGAGCACAGATTGCTCTCAAGTGTGCACCAGAGGAGAGGAAGGAGGAGGACCCACAAGAGAGAGAGCAATGAGGAAGGAGGAGAACCAGGGAGAAACAGGAGAAGCAGGGCTGCATGTAACAGTGTGACTTAGGCTACGTTTACACGTAGTCGGGTATTTTGAGAAACGAATATTTCCCTCCCTTCGTTTTTCAAAATAACATCGTGCACACGGCATCGTTTTCAAAAAAGTTTCCGTTTACATCAACCCGCATAAATACGCCGTCGAGCGCCGTCATAACTACGCCAAGCCTATGGGTGGCAGTGTAGGAAAGGAGAAAGCCATGCAAGCCAATCAGAAGCCTCATATCGGCGACCACCATAGACATATATCGTGAAGCGCCTCATTGCGGCCTGCTTGGAAGCGCATCGGTCGTCGCCGCCATAATGGAGGGTCTCTTCACTCCGGTCTAGCACCAGAAACATGTCGAGTGAACGCATTTATGCTCGTATTTTGTGCAGCCTAAAGTGACAGTAAACGGCGCAATATTGAAAGCAGATGACTTTTTTTAGTTTTATTCCAACACAGCTGAGTATAAACTTATTTAAAGTTTAATACACATGTCAACGTGATTTATATAAGATGTCTGGTTTGTGTGTGCGAGCGCAAGTAAATGTGCCTGTGCCTGAAATAGTTGCATTGAATATTCTCACAGCACACAAAAACAAAAATATGAAAATAATGTTGACATGCGTATTAAACCTTAAATACGTTTTTATTCAGCTGTTTTGGAGGCTGCACAAAACACGAGCATAAATGCGTTCGCTCCACTTGTTTCTTGTGCTAGACCAGAGTGAAGAGACCCCAACAATATGGCGGCGACGCCCAATGCGGTCCAGCACGTAATGAGGCGTCTACGTATATAATGTCTATGGCTCAGGGCTCAAGGTTCAGGGAGGAGATTGAGATTCAGCCTGTATTTCCATGTGTATTTCTCCGTTTTTCTCAGGTTACATGAATACGCAAAAACGGAGTTTTCCGAAATCTCCACTTTGGCCGGAATTTTTAGAAAGATTCGTTTTCCGAGGCGAATTCGCCGTTTGCGTGTAAATGAAAGGCACAAACGAAGGGAAATGTCTCCGTTTTTAAAAATACCTGTGTATGTGTAAACGTAGCCTTATGTAATGCTCTCTCTCACAGTGGTAGAAAAACCTTCAAATTAAGATAAATAAGACCTGTAGGGGCCCTGGTTTGGCAGAGTGGCTGGCAACCAGGCATGTCCCATTTACATACTTCTGCCGGCCCAGGTTCAAATCCAGCCTGTGACCAGTTTGTAGAGTGTCTTCTCCTATACTCTCTCTCATCCCCTTTCACATTCTCTCCTATCAATAAAGGCACAAAATGCCTAAAATATACTTTTTTTGTTTTAAAAAAGGAGACCTGTGATACAATAATGATACTATTGTAGTTTTGTCTTTTAAGTAGATTTTGAGTAATGATGAGTAATTATTGAACTATTTCAGTTGATACAAATAAGGTTGAAGCCAAACTGAAAAAAGTATCAAATGAGCTGAGGTTATTTTTGCCAAGGGGATTCAAAAAACATCAGTATTTCCACAGCAGTATTTTAAAACCTTCTGTGTAACCCCCCCCAACTCTAATATTACCATCCATAATACATTCATTCATTCATTCATTCAACCTTTATTTAATCTCGAAAAATCATTGAGGGTGTCCCCTCATTTTCAATGATGTCGAGAGTACAGAGAACAACAATAAAACAACACAGTTAAAAACAGTTACATTCAAAAGCAGAGTAATTCATTATCAGTGTTCTAAACTGACCAAAAGAAACAAGTGCTGGCAGTTTTAATGTTTTTTGTAAGATGTTCCAGGTGAAAGCAGCAGAAAAGCTGAAAGCAGTTCTTCCAAATACAGTGTTTACCCGTGGAACTTCAAGCATCAGCAGGTCACTGGATCTTGTTGGATATTGATTATGAGATTGATGTAACAGAGATGTTATATATGATGGCATTTTACCAAGTAAGGCTTTATAAATGAATAAGAACCAGTGCCTGTCACGTCTTACATTCAGGGGTGCCCAGCCCACTTTTTCATATAAAGTGCAATGGTGGGTGGAGTAACCTTCCCCAGTGATGAATCTGAGGGCAGAGTGATAAATGGAGTCCAGGGGTTTAAGAGTAGAAGCAGAGGCATTTCTATAAACAACATCACCATAATCCAGAACAGATAAAAAGACAGCTTCAATAACACGTTTTCTACTTCGCAATGGGAAGTTAGTTTTGTTCCTGTAGAAAAACCCAATTTTTTGTCTTAGTTTGCTAGCCAGGGAATCGATATGAAGTTTGAAGGTGAGTTTTTGATCTAACCAAATGCCAAGGTATTTATACTCAGATACTCTGTCAATACTGTGTCCTGTTAGGGTGGTGATGTGAAAACTACTGTCAGTGATGTCTGTGGCTCTGGAGAATAACATGTATTTAGTTTTACTTGGATTGAGAACCAGTCTTAAGTCAAACAGAGCATGTTGTAATAGATCAAAGTTTTGTTGGAGGATTTGAATGGCTGCTTGAGCAGTATTAGCAAAACAGTAAAGAATTGTATCATCAGCATAAAGATGGGAATTACAATCTGTTATGGATGATGTGATGTTGTTTATATATATAGTAAATAAGAGAGGACCAAGTATTGAACCTTGTGGAACCCCTTTTGATAGAGGCAAACACATAGAGCGACAATTACCAAGAACCACATACTGATCTCTCTGTGAAAGGTAGTCTTGGAACCATTTACAGGACATAGAGTCAAAACCAGTTTCTCTTAGCCTTTCAATGAGCAGGGAATGGTCGACAGTGTCAAAGGCTTTTGTTAAGTCAACAAATAAAGCTGCACAGAATTTTTTCTTGTCAGTATGAGAAATTATATCATTTGTGACAGATGTTACAGCAGTGATTGTACTATGGTTTGTTCTAAAACCTGATTGATGTGGGCTTAATATATGATTACTGGAGAGGAATAATTTAATTTGATTATTGACTAATGATTCTAAGATTTTAGCTAGACAGGACAGTTTGGAGATGTACGTTGAATCTATGAAGCACTCTCTGCTCAAATATGCTGTGGTTAACAGATGTCTGGATGGATAAAAAGCTCATTTCTTGTCCTCAGTCCACCAGCAGAGAGCGTGGCTTCACAGCTAATGAAAACAACCCTGCAGACTTCTCTGCAGAAGCCTTCTCACTGAATGGTTTGATCCGATTTGTGTGATCCAAAAAAGAGCAATTAGAATTGTAAATAAAGTGACCTACAGGGAACACACAAACAAACTTTTTATCAAACTGAAAGCTTTAAAATTTAGGGACTTGGTTGTCTTTAAAACAGCCCAGTTTATGTATAACATAAAGAACAATAAGTTACCTGTTCATATCCAGGGATTGTTTCAAAAGAGATATGTTTTTTAGTTTCCGAGGAGGTGAAATATTTAAAAAACAGATTGTAAGAACAAACATAAAACAACACTGTATTTCTGTTGCTGGGGTTAATATTTGGAACAAGTTGGACCCAGAGCAAAAAGACTGTTTATCATTATTTCAATTCAAAAAGAAAACCAAGCAAAACATTTTAAATTCCTATGTTGAGAATGACCAATGACTGTAAAAAAAAAAAAAAAAAAAGGTTGAAAAGTCTTTGCATCCAGTATATTTTGTTTTGTGTCTTGTATTATGCATATCGGTTTAAAAAAGAATTGGCAGTTTCTGTTAAAACTGTGATGTATGGACTGTTAGCCATCTATATGTTTTAAAAACTGTGTAACTTGTGTTGGGGGCGGGTAAAATAAGCTTCAGCTTCAACCTGCTCCTTTTCAGACTACCATGTTGTTTTGTTGCTGTTTCTCGCTCAGTTAACAAGATTGTCTGAATAAACTTAAATAAACTTGAAACTTGAAACTTGAAACTTGGTTCAGCACGATATTGAATAAGTATGACGCATTAAAGTAAAGACAGGCCAAAAATCAATCAGTCTGAGGTCTACTCTGTATAATGTATCATTTCTAGCTTTTAGTGTTCAAGCACAGGTAAATAAATGTATTTCATCTGTGACAAAAACCTGTTTTATCACTGTTCTTTTTATGACTCTGCATAAAGAGTTTAATGCTGCCTGTTCAGTTCTTTTAATGAATTATTCACAGCAAAATAATTCCATCGGAAAAATGTATGTAGATTAATTGCACCTTGACACTACTGAACAACCATCAGCTGTAGCTCTGTAAATATATGCAGTGTGTATACAGGATTATGTGCAACATAAGTCATCTGCTGTTTTATTTAAAATATGGGCAACAAGCAAAATTGCTTATGTGTAGTTTTAGTAATGTGTGATGTTGATCAGGTGGAACCATGGGTAATGTGCACTGCAGGAGTTGTGTGTCTCGTATTATGTGCTCTTCTGTTTGTATGTAGGTTTAGTTTGGCTCTGTTATTTTGTTTATTAATTTCTTAAATAATGATAAAATGATTAAAGTGATAATGTCTTTATTGATACAGCAGCTTTAAAAACAGATGTTGAACAGATGCTTTAACAGGCATATCAAAGTTAAAATTCAAAGAACAAAAGAATAGACATTTACATTCAGGCCACCAGAGAAACTTCTTCAAAAGTCAAACAAGAAAGGAACAACATGCAAAAAATAAAATAAAATAACGTGTGGCCAATAAAAGCTGCACAGCAATATTTCCAAGAAGACAATAAAGTGTATAGTATCAATCAACCTGATGAAAACACTCACAAAAAACTAACCATACTGATGCTAGAAATAAAAACAGACGAACAGGGACATGCTTTTAATTCAGTCCTTCTTAGAATCTCAAAATGTGATATTGACTGTGGATAGTCTTTAAATGATCTGGTTCATATTTAGCTAAGTCAGAGCACTGTCAGCTGATTGATTTGCTGTGATAAAATGTTTGTTTAACTATGAGCCATTTCACACCATGGTAGTGCTATATGCCAGAAGGTTATAAAGGGGAGTGAGAATGCAGCTTCCTCTCTTCCTCTCGATTACGTCACGAAACAGAGGCTATGATGTGCTTTTTGCATCCAGTTTTCTCTCTGTGCCTCCTGCACAGTAAAAGAAAGGTTTTAAATGTCCGTTCAGGGAGTTGAACACTGTGTCCTGCAGTCCTGATGAATGTACCCATGGAGTAAACATGCTGTACATCAGTCTGGGAAAGAAAAGAACCAAGGCAAGTTTATATCAGCCATGAAAGTTAAAAAAATATCAATAACCATGTGTCATGTTTCACTTATATCCACATTTAAAGCTCTTCTGTGATCAGTTTTCTGTTGTCTGCAAGTAAAGGAGCATCTCATACCATCACATACTAAAATCAGTATTTTCATTCATGTGTAGCATCACAAATCAATTCATGGATGTAAAACTTCATTCACACTTGCAGAAAAACACTGATAATATCCTGAATTTACCCTGGTGAGTGGCATGTGTGAATTCAAACAGCAGGGTTTTCACCAAGACTTTAACCTGAAATCTTCCTGCTTTCCCCACAGTAGTGCCTCCTTTATAAGTGAAGAGGGTTTAAAGAGTGCCGCCGTGCAGCTCATACTTCAAATATATTGACCTGGACATGCAGAAATACTCTCAGATCATCCCGGCCCACACCTGACATCAGGCTTTTCACTTTTTGTCCACACGTAGAGTCTGTATCTGGTGCTGCACAAAAGCTACATTGGTGGTCATCAATGAGAGATGAGATAGATGTTTGTGTGTGGTTTGAACAAATGGTGGTTGTGATATACTTTCCAACCACCGTTGAATAACAGCGGTGGTTGGAAACTACATGTGAGCAGTCAACCTTGGTGTTTTTGTAGTCTCAACAGTCACACAACAAGGAGAATAAATAACCTATGCGCACTTTCTACATTTAAGTACCTAGCTGGTAGCGTTTCATTTTCCTCAGAAATTATTTCACACCCCAATAAAACATGTTACAGGTACGAGCCGTTAAAGTCTGGTACCTGAAGATCCTCTGACTTGAGTACAATATCAGATGCTTCTAAGATCAATTGGAGTGCATGGTTAGCATCAGCTTACTGCTAGCCCCCTAATGTGTTGCAAGCTTGTTTATGTTTGATGAGATAGAGTTCACTTTTAGAGGTTCATTATGTTTGTTGCTGTAGTTGCTATTCAGTTCATACGTGTTTTTAGTGTTCTTTTTTAGGGACAAAAAGGTATGGTTACCTTGACATGTTTCGACATAACTCTGCCATCTTCTTCAGAAGCTTTTCAGTCCAGTCTCTGTCATAATTTAATGAGTCAGTTAAACTAGCATACAACACCTCAATGTTTTTAAATCAAGAAACCAGTCAACTATACTTCACATGAGTTGGGAGAGCTTTGTATTGAATGCAGAAAAGGAAACAACCTGTAAACTAATAATTTAATACTAGAATTTGTCATGTCAGTCAAGTTTCATTTTATTTTGTAATCTCGTGTCTTTTGTCATGTCTTTCCTGTTTTATTTTGAAAGCACAAACCCTTGTCTGTGTTTCAGGTTTCTTCCTGTTGGTCTCGCCCTGTTTTATCACGTGTCCTGATTGCTTCTGTTTCCCATCACCACTCATTACCTCATGTATTTAGGGTGAATCCCCATACCCTTTAGCCCTCTGTTTTGAGGCCAAGGGGAAGGGGTGAAAACACTCTGCTGAGAAATGACACACCACTCGATTTCCGCCATGTCAAAGGGCAAGGGGTAGAACTGGGATTCACCCTTAACCTCATGTTTCCCTCTGTCCTGTGCCAGATCGTTGTACATCTCAGTCCTCGTTCCAGCATTCATCTCAGCCTGCCTTTTCTGATCTCACCTTTTGCCTAGCACTTTATTTTTTTTTGGATACCTTAGCCTCTCTTTGTTTGCTTTACTGTGTATCGACCTCTGCCTGTTTCTGGATAATTTTTTTTGTCTGTTTTACTCCTCTGTCTGAGTGCATTTGTGTCCTCCTTCCACAGCTTATGATAGAATTTACTTAACTGAAGGTTTGTCCTTTTATGGAGCCTCAACATAGCGGAGAAAATGATGTTTTTACATAATTTTGAATAAAACCTCTAGAAACCTGGACTACCGAGGACACATTTTTTAGCCCGGGGAATACATAAAGTCACGTTGAAAATGTTTATTCAAAATACAATAAAACTTAATGCAGTTGTTCCTACAAATAACTTATAAATGTAATGTTTTTTAATTTGTATCATTTTGCATGGATGTCTGTCTATGAAGAAACAAAATGATATTTTTATGTTTTGATATGATACAGTTCATTTAAACTGCCTCACTGTCAAGTTCACTTCCATAAATTTCCGGAATTCCCAAGGACAGCTTAAAATGAACAATTCCAGAATTTCACAACTTAACTTTCCATTGAGCATACTTATAAATTTACCATCAACTTTACCATTTTCTATCCCTCTGCAACCCAAGTTTGAGAGAAAAGGCTGCTCACCAGCAGGACACTTAGCAGCAGGTCCATAGATGATCACACTGTAGTTTTCCTCTTGACCTGCAGGTAACTTTGAGGGGACAGAATGAAGGGTGAAACATGGTTTAGGACAGTTTTGATATATGAATTAACCCCATAAGCTTGCTATTCAGAAGATTAACAAACGTAACATTACCAGTCTACTATAGTCTCCATTGCTCATGTGCATCAGAACCTCTGAAACAGATGTTAAACTCAAAGTAAGGCAAAGTATTGTACATGGTGTTTGTTATAAGTATGAACAAAACTACATGATGTTGCCTTATAGCTAAGTCAAGTGAGTACATTACCTCTCCTGTTTGATTGTGTCCTAAAGAAGTACAAAGATGAATGAGTTTGGCATTACTGTGCACATTAGTTGCTCAACATCAGTGTTGTACTACAAGTAAACTTTTTGAGAACACAAACACAACATTCTGAGAGACATTTTTACTGTGACTTATGTGCCATCTCAGAAAGAAATGTCTAACAGAGAAGGCTCTCCTGATCAACTTATCAATAGAAAATACTTACCCCACACTATCGTTATCTGTAAAAGTTGTGAAAAATAAGAAAGAGAGAGAGAGTGTGTTAAAGAGCTGAAGTAATACAGCACTGAAACATGGTGCTCTGATTGGTTCAAAAACAGCATCAGGTGTTTCTGACCTGATTAAGGTGATTGGCTCACATCAGGCATGTCGTAAACATTATTGACAAAAGTCATGTGTAAATACGTTCTCTGAGGGATCATAAATGTTTCAAATACATCCATGTTGTTTTCACTAAAGTTTTCTCACCAGTTCTGTTTGTGAAACAGAGAAGTGCCAGTCCCAGTAAAATACCACACACAGACGCTCCAAAACTGGTGACAACCAGTTTCACTTTTCTGACAAAATAAGGACAGATGAGTGCTCAGTATGTCTTGATTTACAGCTAAATGTAAAATTGATGGAGAATGTGTAACTCTGATTCCCATTTAAATGTCAAATGCAGACTGTGTTGTGAATAAGATAAATTATTAGGATAAGTGGATGATAAAATACACACCCCGGCTCAGACCCAGAGGTAAGTGAGCAGAATGCAATGGTGTTGTAATGTCTGCACTTTAGCTCAGTTACCTTTTCTTGCCCTCATGTTTCATGTCTTATATTTCCTATTTTATTTTGAAATCACTCCTTTTTTTCGGTCCTCTATTGTGGAGGTGGCTAATTGGAGCTGTGGCCGTAAGGTGGTCGGTGACACCCTGGTGGCTGGTGGACACCAGAGGTGAGGGACGCCGTCAAGCTGAAGAAGGAGTCCTATTGGGCCTTTTGGCCAGTGGGACTCTGGACGCAGCTGACAGGTACCGGCTGGCCAAGCGGAATGCACCTTCGGTGGTTGCTAAAGCAAAAACCCGGGCATGGGAGGAGTTCTGAGAGGCCATGGAGAACAACTTTTGTATGGCTTCCGAGAGATTCTGGACCACCATCCGGCATCTCAGGAGGGGGAAGCAGTGTGCCGTCAACACTGTTTATGGTGGGGATGGTGCTCTACTGACCTCAACTCGGGATGTTGTGGATCAGTGGAATACTTCGAAGAGCTGAGGTTGCAGAGGTGGTCAAGAAGCTCCTCGGTGGCAGGGCTCTGGGGGTGGATGAGATCCGCCCGGAGTTCCTCAAGTCCCTGGATGTTGTAGGGCTGTCATAGTTGACACGTCTTTGCAACATCACGTGGACATCGGGGACAGTGCCACTGGATTGGCAGACCGGGCTGGTGGTTCCTCTTTTCAAGAAGGGGGACCGGAGGGTGTGCTCCAACTACAGGGGGATCACACTCCTCAGCCTCCCCGGTAAGGTCTATTCAGGGGTACTGGAGAGGAGGGTCCATTGGATTGTTGAACCTCGGATCCAGGATGAGCAATGTGGTTTTCGTCCTGGTCGTGGAACTGTGGACCAGCTCTATACCCTCCATAGGGTGCTCGAGGGTGCTTGGGAGTTTGCCCAACCAGTCCACATGTGTTTTGTGGACTTGGAGAAGGCATTCGACCGTGTTCCTCGTGGGGTGCTCCATGAGTATGGGGTAGCGGACCCCCTGATATGGGCCATCCGTTCCCTGTATGACCGGTGTCAGAGTCTGGTTCGCATTGCCGGCAGTACATCTGAGCCGTTCCCGGTGAGGGTTGGACTCTGCCAGGGCTGCCCTTTGTCACTGATTCTGTTCATTACTTTTATGGACAGAATTTCTAGGCACAGCCAGGGCATTGAGGGGTTCCGGTTTTTGTGATCTCAGGATTGGGTCACTGCTTTTTGCAGATGATGTGGTCCTGTTGGCTTCATCAGACCGTGACCTGCAGCTCTCACTGGATCAGTTTGCAGCTGAGTGGGAAGTGGCTGGGATTAGAATCAGCACCTCCAAATCCGAGTCCATGGTCCTCACCTGGGAGAGGGCGGAGTGCTCTCTCCAGGTCTGGGAAGAGATCCTTCCCCAAGTGGAGGAGTTCAAGTACCTTGGGGTCTTGTTCATGAGTGGAGGAAGGGTGGATCGGTGTAAACAGTAATGCGGGCACTGCACTGGTCTGTCCTGGTACAAAGGGAACTGAGCCGAAAGGCGAAGCTCTCGATTTACCGGTCAATCTTCATCCCTATCCTCATTTACGGTCACAAGCTGTGGGTTGTGACCGAGAAAACAGGTCCCTTCAGTCCTTTTTGGGGACACATAGTTGTATTTTATTTTAACATCCAATATTCATATGACATGATTTGTAGATATCTGTGTTTTATAAACAAATTCTCAAATTGGACCTTCATTTGTTATTACATTCCCAAAGTGAGTAACTGAAAAAAAAATAAATTCTTTGTACATGCAGGCTAATAACAGAGGCTTTTAAATGCATTTTTAATTGTTTTTTTTTTTTTTTAGCCCAGCAGCAAAACAACATGTAATATCTTAAAATTCACTTTAAACCTGTGGGTCATGTATTTATGTCCCTGATATTAAGAACATGAATGTAAATGTTGAAGGGTCTTTTAAATATTAAAAAAAAAAAAAAACTGCGCATATTGTCACAAAAAAACAATTGCAATATCACCTGGTGGTGGTTTCACTTATGTAGAAAATGTGGAGACAAAAATGTTAGTACTCAAACCAAACACAAGACAAAATTCGGAAGTCTTCTCCATTCTGATCCATGGAAAGGATCTAAAGCAGCTCAAAAGTTGAGATTTTTTGCAATTTATTATCTTTGCTGGAATAACTGAAATACTTCAGTTACACTTGTAAAGCTCATCAGTACCACTTCTTATTCCCAGGCCAAGCACTTAACACTACGCACATACAGTAGATACTTTAAGTCGTATTTTCAGTATTTACTTGTCAGATTGTAACTGTTTAGTCTTAAAAGTTTTTTTCCAACCCTCATTTAAACGTTTGCGAATGTATAGTTTGTTCTCTGTTCTACTTCATCATCATGTGTGCTAAAACATCATCAAACTGGATATAAGACTTCAGCTGTGGTTTTCTGACAAATAATGAGACCAAAATCATGCTATGAAATGATATCTGCAGCAGTAACTGAAATGCCTTTTAAAGCAATTTTTTTATTTAACCTTTATTTAACCAGATAAATCCCATTTAGATCAGGATCTCATTTACAAGGGCGACCTGGCCAAGAGGTCAGCAGCACACGCCAACACGGCAATAAATTACATCCAATAAATAAATCAGAAATAACAACCTGACAATGGATGAGCAGTAATTTTTCAGGACAGCTACGATTAAAAGCACAGGCATTGTTCAGAGGATTCTCGCTGTCTGGTGAGCAAGAAGAAACAAAAAGCTTTGAGTGACACCAGTTCAGCCATTTTCAGTTCAGTCTGTATCGTGTTCCTGGCTGTGGGGGCAGTATTATCATGTTGACTGAATATCAACACCAGAATCAGTGGTTCCACCTTAATAGATATAAAAGCGTTTGACTTTATGGGCAAACTGAGGCACTCACCTGCTCTTCTTCTGTTACAGAGGACTGTAGAAACCATCAACAAAATGCCAAGAGTTACTCCAAAACCAGGGGCAAGTGCAATATGCATCCACTTTGCTGCTTCAAAAGACCAGAGGCCAGAAATGGGTCAGTTTCACTTCTCACATTAAAGACATTAAGTGTAATTGCAGGGAAGGAAAGACATATGGATATCTTCAAAAGGTCTGTTTAAGCACACATTTTCTGAAAGGCCATGTAAACAACGAAGGGAGGAAGGACAAGGGATCTCTACCTAAGAATCTCTACATGTGCTCCTCAGAGCTATACTCCTTAAAAAAGACTTAGGAAATGTTATTTCAGTCATTTTTTTATCCCATTAAATAATACCTATTTACATTGTATTCTATTTTGTTGGGAGCCTGTTTAGTCTCCCTTACAACAAAATACAATTACTAAGAATCTGGAATCAGCAACACAGCTAAGCTTGAGAGTCAAATCCAGCAAGTAATTCAACTTCCTCAGTGAAACAAGGGTGAGGAACTGGTCTTTTTAAGGTGTTGTCTTCCTGGGAAACCCACATCATGTTCTGTCTCTGACTTCACCAGTTTCACAGAACCTGGTCCTATGTATGGAAATGGTGTGAGTGCTGGCACCAAATAATGCTGCTACTCTGTGTACTGGAACAGCAGCTTCCAGCTGCAGGGGAATTTGACACATTTTCTTGGGGTTATACCCACATGTGCTGCTCATTCCATACATGGACAATCCTTACAAGTCATACCTCACTGTACAACAAAAGACATTTTATGTGACAAAATGCACCAAATCCAATCTTCTAAGTTTATCAGCCTTACCTGAAGTGCTTTTCACAGTGGGGGCAGTGCTGTCTTTTGTGTTGGTTACACCAACATTTAAACCTAAAAAGTACACAACAGAAAAATGTTTTCTTAATTCACACATTATATATGATTATATGTTCTAAAGTGCTTTATGAGTTTTTTTTTTAAAGTTGTACATATCCTTTAGTGTGGTTAACATGTCTAGAGTAGAGTTTCAGGATTCCCCGCTGTTCACAGCACCAGTAGCTGCCATAATGATTTGGTCTGCAGCTGAAGCCCATTGGTTATAATAAATAATACAATTATTATAATACAATTACCAATAGCTTTACTGCTTTAAAAATCATTAAGAGTCTCCGTAAGTATAAATACTGATCAATAGAAAATATGTTTGATAAAATTATCTTTATCTTTATACAGGAAGGAACATCACTTTAGTCAGAAATAGAGCAGTTTGGTATTGAGTCTTTAAATGCAGTATTTACTTTTAGCTTTAAGCACTTCTGGTACCCTTGTCTCAAAGTGAACAGGATTTTGAATCGATTTCAGGATCAGTACCTGCAATAAGGCTTTTTAGAGTTATTGTGCCTTTAAAAGAACATTTGCTAACAAACTGCTCCTGTGACCTCACAAAAATATCTGATAGTTTTCATATCATTTTACATATTTCGTTGCCACAATCCTGAGCACCAACTGGATCTTCTCACACCAGAAGGATATTCTTTTAAAGTGAGACATTATACTAAGGGGTGATAGAAGTTTTAAGTCACAGTCAGTGTTGTTGTTCCATAGTTTCCTTTCACTAGCTTTAGTCTCTTGAAGATAACGCTTCAAATTTACATGAAGTTTCAGCACACTGTAAAGTCAACAGGAATGACCAACTTGAGCCTTGCCCTCAGGTTTGATCAGGCAACTTAGCATTTAAATGTAGAATATTAGTCTCTTACTAACACTAAAAAAAAGAGTACACATTAACAGAACTCTGTTTTTTCATTTGGTCTCAGAGAAGCAGCAGAAAAGTTCACTATACAGATGTTTGAATAACAGCATGTCCATCACATCCTACAGGAGAACTTAAAAGCATCATTGTAGTTTCTTTACATGTATTTATGTCCCTGATATTAAGAACATGAATGTAAATGTTAAAGAGTCTTTTAATTATTTAAAAAAAAATCTGCTCACAGTGTCACAAAAAAACAAAGGCAACATCACCTGGTGGTGGTGTCACTGATGTAGAAAATGTGGAGACCAAAATTTTAGTACTCAAACCAACAGTTGGATTTGCGGAAAAAAGACAAAGTAAAAAAAGCATTATGGGTGTTGATAGATTAATGAAACTTTTAGTTCTGATAAGTTAAAGCAAAAATATATGTATTCATGTTTGTTACCTGATGTTTGATCTGTAGAGATGGCAGCAGTGGAAGAAACCGGCCTGTCCTTATCACGACCTGGTAAATGTAAATAATATATCTGAATTAACAGATGTAATGGGTGTGTGTGTGTTTTTTTTTCAACAGGGGTACGATAAATTCAATAGTATTTGCACCAAAGTTAGCTGATTACAGAATTCCATCTGTTATCCCGAGGCAAATAAACAGAAAAAAGATATAGCAGAAGAAAAATGATACAGAAAGCTATTTTTATTAGTTCGGAGGAAGGCAATGTTTCTGTTTTGTTGTTGTTGTTGTTTTTATTGTTTGCATTTATTCGGGTAGGAAAGCAGAGACGCAGTAGCTACATATAAATTGACATGGGAGGCAGAGCAAAAACAGAGTCTGCTGCATTTTTATATAAAATTAAAACATGTACCTGTGGTCACAGTGAGAGCAGGCACAGTTGAGGTTTTGGGTTTTTCCATTTTTATAATATCTACAAAAAAGAATGACAGGATTACACAAAACATATTCATGTATGTAACTTCTGTATTAATGACACCTTCTCAATTCACTTCATAAACTAAAATTAATTTAATCTCAGGTCCCTTCAGTCCTTTTTTTGGGACAAACATTTTAGATTTTATTTTTATTTTCACATCCATCATTCATTTGACATATGATTGCAGAAATTTGCAAAATTGGACCTCCATTTGTTTTATCATACCTAAAGCGCTCTGAGTAAGTGTAAAAAATCACTCTTAGCACATGCAGGTTAATCACAGACACATCCAAATCCTTTTAAACAATTTGGAAAAACAACATATAATATCTTAAAATTTACTTTAACAATATGTGGGTCAAGCTTTTCTTCCCTTGCAAATGTACACACTTTTTTATTCTTAGTTCTTAATGTCCAGTTTAATTTATAAATAGAGCTGAGTTTGCCGAAAATATTTGACGAAGTTAAACAATAATAATCATCGAAACATTTTATAGGAATCTTAAAATCGATGTTGGGACTAAATACACCAAAACAATTTCTTGAGGCTGATGTGGCACCCTGGACATTTTATTAGTTCAAATTATGTCCAGAATTCTTTCTTTAGTGGTTCGTAACATTAACTGGGTCCACCCACTATTATTATTTTTTCATTTATGTAGCTTAAAACATTTAGTGGCACTTGTAAAACACTCACCTGTAGCACCTGGAATAATTATGAGACAATACCGATTTGTGTCAGAAGGTGGCAGTGTCGGTTTGGGCAATGAACCACAGCATGGAAAGCAGATACTCATTAAAGACTGCTTCCATACATGTTTTGCAGATTTTGCAGTGTTGATGGGAAAATAAAATCGCTGTCACCTTGATGAACGGTCGTCATTCTTGGACAAGTGTAACACTGACACAACACAAACTGATTAGCATCAAATTGACATGTCAGTCTGTGTTATTTCTCAAAAAGTTTACTGTCTTAGCTTTTTGTTTGTAAGAAAGAAAAATACAGACACGTAAAAAACGTGTGAGAAACATGTCAGAGTATAAAGAGTTCTGACTGGTATATGAAGGATTAACCCTCTGAAGACATGCTTGTTTTTCTTATGTATGACAACAACTGAAGTTGGAGAGCAAATCTAATGTATAGAAAGTTTTAAATATATTAAAATGTTACAATCTTATGGCGCCTTTTTCTGACACATTGACACTTTTAACCTAATGTGGTATGTGTTACTTTTTATGACATGTGGGTCCCTGTGTGTGCCTTTGTCAGGGCATTCAAGACCAAATGATCACATATAAAGGTTTGAAATATCAGATCTTGTTTTTGGGGACTTTACTCAGTCAAAATTTACTTTAATCTTTTATTACTGTATTGCAGCTGTGAATCATGAACTCCTGTGATTTCTGACTTACCTGTTAAGATGTATTCATCACTGCGAGGAGACAAAGACTGTGGTCCTCCTAATGTGTAATCACAGCTGGCAACATTTTGTTGAGCTGAACTTAGTTTTCTTAGAAAATCATTGACTTGAACTGTAAACCCACAGAATATCTGTCGTGGGTTTGTGTGACTCCAGACTGTTGTTGTCAAAGCCGGAGTGTTCGTCTTTCCAAAGTACAGGTTACATTTTGTTCCAGGTTGAGCAGGTCCAGGTAGAGAGCAGGTGAAGCGAATATAGTCACCAGGAGAATGTTCACAGCTCAGCTTTGGTGTCTGTCCTGTAACAGGAAGAATATTTATAGAACTTATTAAACTTAACTTATTACTCTCTTGAGTTGTGGAGGGATGATGTATTCCTATTGGCTGATTTGGAAGTAAGTATTGTACTGGGTCCCTCCTCTAAAAACCTGTGGGATTTTCAATTTGTTTTGTACCACTGCTGATAAAATGCACAATGGCAAATAAAGAAAAAAATCAAGAAACTTACATATGTCATTCATCCAAAATGTGTTTTTGAATAAATACAACTTCAACAGTTTTTGCTACATGAATGTAATGGGTGAGAGTAAAATGCTATCATCAGACTGCTGTGGGATAAATTCTGTTGTTTACCCTCTGTGTCTGAGAGTGGGTTTATAAATGTTTAACATATTCAAAATACAAAATCATTTGTAAAAAAAAAAACAAGCCAAAATAATTCAGTCAGCTGAGCACCTTTTTTAAATTTTACTCTCATGAATTCCATTGATGTAGCAAAAACTATTGAAGTTTTGTTTGCTCAACATTTAGTTTTGTGACATGTTTTTCAGAATAGCAAAATTATCAAGTAAAACAATCACCAGGTCTGCAGGGGGCTCTGTGGCAGGGAAAGACAGACGAGAGAACATGAATCAGGTGACTCATGAATGTTGTTGTCTGAATCAGCAGCAGGTGCTAATTGGAATGAGGTAACTACTTTGTGACAGTGTTATTTTTTTATAACATATTTATATATTTGGTCATGGGGGGATTTATGTACTTGCACACTGTACATTACTACAGCTCCCTGCAGGCCTGGAGCACTTCCGTTGCTGTACTTGTTATTTGTTTCTTCTCTTACTGGTGTTTTTCTGGGTTTGGTTTGTTTTGGACCTTTTTTTTTCTAACTTGCAGCACATTTGTCGTTGATGCATTAGCTTTTAGCTTGCTGTTCATTATTTCATTTGTACTGTATTTCTGTAAGTGTTTTTTTGTTCTGACCTTTGGTTGTGTTTCTATACTTGAATATTTTCTGTTCTTTAAGCATTTTTTTCTTGGTGGCTGAATGACCTGGTCAGCCCCCATACTTTACAGGTTTGAAAACACATTCATACTATTCCTAATCTGATGCTGCATCAAGTCACTAAACTGTCTGCATATAAGAGAATCAGTCACTCACTGTTTATGGTGATGGAGGTCGTTGGGCTGTGTGGAGATGGAGAGTCTTCCCTCTCCAGCTTTACACTGTAGAAACATGAAAGTTTAACCTGTGCAGGTGAACTCTGATGTGACAGCTTCAACAGCTCAGATCCTGTCAGAGTCTGAAGACAAGACGGGACTTTGATGGATCCTCCACTCAAAGTGACGATATGACAGTGGGACACAGAAACAGAGGATGGAGTCTGACAGTTCAGAGTGACTGAGTCTGTCTCATTGATCACTGATGGATTCACTGTCAGTGTCGGAGGAAGAGTGGCTGAAAATGTAAGCAAATATTTAGTTAAACTTTCAGAGTAGCTTCAAGTCTAATGCCAAATTGATATGGTATTTCCATAGAATGACAGAAATGGCTGGATAAGTCGATTTTTTCTAAAGTGCATACTTACTTCGAACAATGACAGACAGCGTTTGGCTGTTAGGGGATTGAGGCCCATTCAGGTAAAAACATGAGACTTTAACCTCAGCAGGTGAAGTCTGATGTGACCAACTTAACAGCTCAGTCCCATTAACACGGTCAAGACAAGGAAGTTTTTTGGCAGCCTGTCTTCCCATGATAAGAAAATGACACTCGGACAAAGGAACAGACGATGGAGTCTGACAGTTCAGAACAACTAAGTCTGTCTCTGTGATCACTGCTGGATGCACTGTCAGGGTAGGCGGGAAAAGATCTGAAAAATGTATTTACCACAAACTTCATATTAAATAGAGAGTACTGAAATACTGCAAATGCATTTTATGTAAGTTCATTATGTATGTCTGTATCTTTAAACTCAAAGACTGACCTTGTGCTATCAACTGATGAAATGATTCTGTTGAAGAAAAGTAGGTTGATGAAGGAAACACATGAATCAGTGAAATCAAATATAATACATCTTCTATTTCTCTAAGTTGGAAGTTAAACTTGTGAGACATGAGGTTACGCAGAGATCTTTCCATAGTCACGAGCTGTTTTCCCTCTACATCCCACCACAAAGTCAGGCTTTGCATTTATGTGGGATAAACAGCATTTTTATGCAGATGACTTGCAGTTGTACATGGTGGTAGTCCAATACAACAAATGTTGAAGCTGCTGTTAGAGACTGATCAACTTGTGACCACAAGAAAAATACATATAAGGAATACCAAGCAACACAGAGCTACACTCATATGTGTACATGTACTTTTTAATGACAGACGTTTTTTTTTTATTTTCTTTTACCATAGACAATGACATACAACTGTTGAGAATAGTGCACAGAAAAGAAGTTTAAAGCTTAAGAAGTTGTTTAAAGCTTGCCATTATTATTATTTGTCTGCCATAGACACAATCGTGTCTGATCCTGTTTTTCTTATTTTGATTCACTTTATGCTTTTCAGGAGGTCTCTAACTCACCTACTCTGATTTTGTGAATACATCAATGAAAAAATATTGAAAAATAATAAAGTGATCAGGACAAACTGCAGTTCAAACTAGAGGTGCTTCAGGGGCAAAAACCTCTTCCGGCATTTCCAACATTGTCTGGTGAGTTATTGTCAGAAATGTGTAAAACTGCCTTTTCTCACACGGTTAGCAAATCCTTTAAAAAATAATTCACATAGGGATTCAGATCACCCCAAAATCTAATCAGTTCTCTTCTGTGCCATGACCAACATTCCTTTAAAAATTTGTAGCCAGTTCATTAATAACTACAGAAAATATGAAACACTTCCCTTCCTCACAATGTTAACAAATCCTCTGAAATACTCCTGGATCCACATCCATATATCGTCATCACCACCACTTATTTCTTGTGACATGACCAACATTTTTTGAAAATGTCTTCTAACTTTGTCAATCAGCTCTTGAGTTATACTGTTTGCAATCTAACAAAAAACACAGTCAAAACAGAGCCCTTGTCAGAGGTAACTGTCACTTGTGTTCGTAGCAAAGTCAGTCGGCATTCAGTGGTGTTTCCAGTCTTGCTTGAAATCACACAGACACAGAATCTTGTTCAATTAGAGTCTTGTTATATAATATTAGCTCACACCCTGACCACTTTGGTCTCCTCTCTGCCATAATGACTTCTTTGACTTATCTGTTGCAGTTTGCTCTGAATGCTTCTTTAATGAAAAAGTTTGACCTCCTTGATTTGAAAGGCCTCCAGAACTTGGTGGAAGAAATGATATTGATTCTTTTAGATATTTGTTATTGATTCTCAACTGGACTTTTTTCCACTTACCATACCAGTTTGTTGGTGAGCTTAGTTTAAATTCTTTGCACCAACATTATTAAAAACCTCTAAACATTAGTCAGGATTATTCAGTTCAGAATTTAAAGCAAAGCTGAAGACTAAGTTGTTTTTATTTGTTTGTATTTAACTTTTATTTACCCTGATCAGTCTAAGTGAGATGAGGAATCTCTTGTCAGTGTCATGTGAGTCTTCAGTTGTTCAGATGCTCCCTTGTTGTTTTCTTATGGAGCTTTGGTGTTTTTAAATGACACTTCTTTTAAGTGGTTTCTTATCCAAGTACAACACTCATACCTTCATTCAATCATCTACAAATAGAAGAAAGGAAGATACAAAGATTTAAACTTACGCAAGAGGACAGCTATCAGCAGGAGTCCAGCCATGATGACTCTCGGTCACCTGAGTGATGATAATTCTTTTAAGCTCACACTTACATGTCTCCGAACACTTTAAATTACAGAAGCGCCACTCTGCAGAAGCTGATCTGAACAAAACCGCATCAGTAAAGCCACACAGAGACAGACCACAGGAGACAAAGAAAGACTCAGTACTATGGGGCTGTGTATTTAAAACTAAACTGTCAAAGTGTTGAGAACCTGTTCAGGAAATAGTTTTATTTAAATGTTTTTCTTCTTGTTTCTTCTTGTGTGCACTCTCTGACTGATGGTGATAGAAAAACCTTCAAATTAAGATAAATAAGACCTGTATTAAAATTCTCATACTATTTTTGTTTTTGTGTAGATTTTGAGTATTTGTTTTAAAAATGTATTCAACTATTTTAATCAACACAAATAAAGTTTTAAACCAAGCTTCAAAAAGCATCAAATGAGCTGAACTTATTTTTGCCTAAGGGATTCAAAAATCATTAGTATTTAGACAACAGTATTTTAAAACCTTCTGTGCACCCCATCCAAACTCTAATATTACCATAATACATCAAATCTATGAAGCACTCTCTGCTCAAATATGCTGTGGTTAACAGATGTCTGGATGGATAAACAGCTCATTTCTTGTCCTCAGTCCACCAGCAGAGAGCGTGGCTTCGCAGCGAATGAAAACAAACATGCAGACTTCTCTACAGAAGCTTTCTCACTGAATGGTTCAGCACGATATTGAATAAGTATAACGTATTTAAGTAAAAACATCATTTCGAGCTTTTAGTGTTCAAGCACAGGTAAATAAATGTATTTCATCTGTGACATAAACCTGTTTTATCACTGTTCACATTAGGGCTGTGCATAAAGAGTTTAATGCTGCCTGTTCAGTTCTTTTAATGAATTATTCACAGCAAAATAATCCCATTAGAAAAATTGTGTGTAGATTCATTGCACCTTGATGCTATTGAACAACCATCAGCAGTAGTTTTGTAAACATGTGCAGTATATACAGGATTATGTGAAACATAAGTCATCTGCTGTTTTATTTGAAATAAGGGCAACAAGCATAAATGTTTATGTGTAGTTTTAGTAATGTGTGATGTTGATCAGGTGGAACTGATGTGGGTAATGTGCACTGCAGGAGTTGTGTGTCTCGTATTATATGCTTTGTCTTGATCCTGTTTAGTTTGGTTGGTTTCTGCTCTCTCCCCCTCCCTTCCTGTTTTTTCCTGCAGGTCTGTGTGAAGCAGGGTAAAGCTGCAGCAGATAATTAGACACACCTGTCACTCTCTAGGTCACTCTGACAATCAAGCTCCTTTTGTAAGCCTGGCCTGGAGTTGACCACACTGCCAGAAATTCCTTCTTGTAAGGTGGAGTCACGTTCTCTGTGCTCCACTGTTTGGGAAAAACCCTTTCTGAACCTGTTTTTGGATTCTCTGACCTGATTTCCTCTCCTGTTCCCAGGTCTTCAACATCATCTGCTGCTCCAGTTAAGATTTTTCTTTACCTAACTTGTACCTTGCTTTCACAGACTGCCAAGTTTTATTTTCAATAAATTTTTGAAACCTGCCTGTTGCCTCCTGCTTTGTGATCCAATTTTAGAGAAAAACCTAACATGCGCTTCTGTTTGTATGTGGGTTGTGTTTGGCTCTGTTATTTTGTTTATTGATTTCTTCAACAATGATAAAGTGATTAAGTAATGTCTTTATTCACACAGCAACTTTAAAAACAGATTTTTACAAATGCTTTAACAGACATATCAAAGTTAAAACTCAAAGAATAGAATAGACATAGTCAGGCCAACCAGAGAAACTTCCTTTGAAATTAAACAAGACATGAACAACATGCATAAAATATGTTTGGAGGTCAGGAAAAGCTGTACAGCAACATTCCCAAGAGGACAAAAGTGGACAGTATTACCAACCTGATGAAAACACTCACTAAAAATTAACCATACTGTTGCTAGACATAAAACAGGGCAAACAGGGACATGCTTTTAGTTCCATATACTTATAATGTCAAAACATGTTATTGACTAGATAGTCTTTAAATGATCAGGTTCATATTTTAACTGAGTCAGCTGATTTACTGTGATTAAATGTTAAACAAACTATGAGCCATTTCAAGCAGTGCTATATGCCAGAAGGTTATAAAGGGGAGTGAGAATGCAACCTCCTCTCTCCCTCTCGATTATATCACGAAACAGAGGATATGACGTCCTTTTTGCTTACAGTTTTCTCTCTGTGCCTTCTGCACAGTAAAAGAGGTTTTAAATGTCCGTTCAGGGAGCTGAACACTGTGTTCTGCAGTCCTGATGAATGTACCCATGGTGTAAACGTGCTGTACATCAGTCTGGAAAAGAAAAGAACCAAGGCAAGTTTATATCAGCCATTAAAGTTTTAAAAAATATCAATAACCATGTGTCATGTTTCACTTGTATCCACATTTAAAGCTCTTCTGTGATCAGTTTTCTGTTGTCTGAAAGTAAAGGAGCATCTCATGCCGTCACACACTAAAATCACTTTTAATTCATGTGTAGCATCACAAATCAATTCATGGACCTAAAACTTCATTCACATTTGCAGAAAAACACTGAAAATATCCTGAATTTACCCTGGTGAATGGCATGTGTGAATACAAACAGCTTGTTTTTTTACCCAGACTTTAACCTGAAATTTTCCTGCTCACCCCACAGTCGTGCCTCCTTTATAAATGAAGGGGGTTTAAAGAGTGCCTCCATGCAGCTCATACTTTAAATATATAGACCTGGACATGCAGAAATACTCTCAGAGCATCCCGGCCCACACCTGACATCAGGCTTTTCACTTTTTGTTCACACGTAGAGTCTGTATCTGGCGCGACACAAGCACCACATTGGTGATCAACAATGAGAGAAGATACTGATTTTTCGGTGTGCTTTTCCCGAGGCACAGTTCATGACAAAATTTACTTAACTGAAGGTTTGCCCTTATCAGGAGCTTTAAATATTGTGGAGAATTTTTTTTTTTTTGCATAATCTGTTGAAACAAACAACCAAATTTCATGCAAGCAAGCTTGAGAAAATCTGTTGTTTCTCAGTCACATGCACATAGCACACTGAAGTCACGCCCCCTACATGGATTGTGCATTCTTCCATCACATGAACAAATTATTCTCGAAATCTGGACTTCTGAGGTCACATTTTTTAGCCTGTGGACCACATTATGTCAAGCTGAAATTGTTTGTTCAAAATATAATAAAAACTTGATGGTATACCGTCAAATAACTGTTAAATGTAAAATGATAAAAAAAATTCATCCGAAATTTACCATTTTCTACCGCTTTGAAACCCAAGTGTGGGAAAAAAGGCAGCTCACCAGCAGGTTCTTTAGATGATCACGCTGTAGTTTTCTTTTTGACCTCCAGGTAACTGTGAGGTGACAGAAAAGAGTCAATGGAGAGATATAGCTTAGAACAGTCTTGCTACATTCATTCACCCCATAAGCTTGCTCTTCAAAAGATTAATAAACGCAACATTATGTAACAACGTAAAATTACCAGTTCACTATAGTCTCCATTGCTCATGTGCATCTCCACCTCTGAAACAGATGTTAAAGTCAAAGTAAGGCAAAGTATCACACATGCTGTTTGTTGTATGTATGAACAAAAACTACATAATGTTGCCTTACAGCTAAGTGAGTACATTACCTGTCCTGTTTGATTGTGTCCTGAAGAAATACAAAGATGAATGAGTTTGGCATTATTGTGCTCATAAGTAAGTCGACATCAGTGTTGTACTATTAGGAAACTATTTGAGAGCTTAAAACAATATTCTGAGGTACATTTTTACTGTGACATACAGTACAGGCCAAAATTTCAGACACACCTTCTCATTCAATGTGTTTTCTTTATTTTCATCACTATTTACATTGTAGATTCTCACTGAAGGTATCCAAACTATGAATGAACATATGTGGAATTATGTACTTAACAAAAAAGTGTGAAATAAATTAAAACATGTCTTATATTCTAGTTTCTTCAAAGTATCCACCCTTTGCTCTGATTACTGCTTTGCACACTCTTGGCATTCTTTTGATGAGCTTCAACAGGTAGTCACCTGAAATGGTTTCCAACAGTCTTAAAGGAGTTCCCAGAGATGCTGAGCACTTGTTGGCCCTTTTGCCTTCACTCTGCGGTCCAGCTCACCCCAAACCATCTCGATTGGGCTCAGGTCCAGTGACTGTGGAGGCCAGTCATCTGGAGTAGCACTCCATCACACTCCTTCTTGGTCAAATAGCCCTTACACAGCCTGGAGGTGTGTTTGGGGTCATTGTCCTGTTGAAAAATAAATGATGGTCCAACTACATGCAAACCAGATGGGATAGCATGTCGCTGCAGGCTGCTGTGGTAGCCATGCTGGTTCAGTATGCCTTCAATTTTGAATAAATCCCCAACAGTGTCACCAGCAAAGCAGCCCCACACCATCACACCATAGACTCCATGCTTCACAATGGGAACCAGGCATGCAAAATCCATCTGCTCACCTTTTCTGCATGGCACAAATACACGGGGGTCGGAACCAAAGATCTCAAATTTGGACTCATCAGACCAAAGCCCAGATTTCCACTGGTCTAATGTCCATTCCTTTTGTTTCTTGACCCAAACACATCTCTCATGCTTGTTGCCTCTCCTCAGCAGTAGTTTCCTAGCAACTATTTGACCATGAAGGCCTGATTCACGCAGTCTTCTCTTAACAGTTGTAGTAGAGATGTGTCTGCTGCTGGGGCTCTGTGTGGCATTCATCTGGTCTCTCTGAGGCTGGTGACTCAGATGAACTCTTTTTCAGCAGCAGACTCTCAGCTTCTTTAACAAGGCAGAGGTTGTCTTGGAGGTGTGTTGAGGGGTCCCTATCATGTTGGAATACTGCCCTGCGGCCCCTTTTCTAAAGGGAGAGGATCACAGTTTGCTTCAGTACGTTACAATACGTTGGCATTTGTGGTTCCCTCAATGAAGTGCAGCTCCTCAGTGTTGGCAGCACTCATGCAGCCCCAGACCATAACACTCCCACCCCCATGCTTCACTGTAGGCAACACACACTTGTCTTTGTGCTCTTCACTTGGTTGCTGCCACACATGCTTGACACCATCTGAACCAAATAAGTTCATCTTGGTCTCATCAGACCAAGGACATGGATCCAGTAATCCATGCCCTTGGTCTGCTTGTCTTCAGTAAACTGTTTACAGACTTTCTCAAGCATCATCTTTAGTAGAGACCTCCTTCTGGAATGATAGCCATGTAGACCAATTTGATGCAGTGCACAGCTTATGGTCTGAGCATTGACAGGCTAACCATCACACCTTCAACCACTGCAGGAATGCTGGTAGGACTCATACATCTATTTCCAAAAGACAAACTCTGGATATGATGCTGACAACATGCACTAAACTTCTTTGTTTGACCATCGCAAGGCCTATTCTGAGTGGAGTCTGTCCTGTCACAACCCCAAAACACACCTCCAAGATGACCACTGCCCTGTTTAAGAAGCTGAGGATAAAGGTGATGGACTGGCCAAGCATGTCTCCAGACCTGAACCCTATTGAGCATCTGTGGGGTGTCCTCAGAAGGAAGGTGGAGGAAAGCAAGGTCTCTACCATCCACCAGCTCTGTCATGTGGTCATGAGGAAGTACAAAAGGATTCCAGTGGCAAAATGTCCAGCTCTGGTGAGCTCTAAGATCAATAGGGTTATGGCAGTGCTAAAAAAACTGGTGGCCGAACAGAATATTGACACTTTGGGCTGAATTTGGACACTTTGAATAGGGGTGTACTCACTTTTGTTGCCAGCTGTTTAGACATCAATGGCTGTGTGTCGAGTCGTTTTGAGGAGACAGTAAATTTACACTGTTTTACAAGCTTCCCACTCACTACGGTACACTGTGTCAAAGTGTCATTTCCTCACCGTTGTTCCATAAAAAGATATGATAAAATACTGTATTTGCAAACATGTTTTGTGAGATGTTATATATTGTGTCAATGTTCTAGTCCATGATTTTGAAAATAATTTTCATGAGAAAATACTTACCCCACATTGTGGTTATCTACAAATGTTTTGAAAAATAAGAGAGAGAGAGAGTCAAAGAGCTGAAGTAATGCAGCATTGACATACTCTGATTGGTTCAAAAACAGCATCAGGTGTTTCTGACCTGATTTAACTGACTGGCTCACATCAGACATGTTATAAACATTGTTGACAGAGGTCAAAACGTCTCGAATACATCCATGTTTTTTTAAACAAACGCTCTCACCAGTTCTTTTTTTGTTACAGAGAAGTGCCAGTCCCAGTAAAATGGCAGTGGTACACACAGACACTCCAAAACTGATGAGAACAGACTCCAGGCTCCATGTTACTGTTCAGGAGGACAAAAACACAAGTAAGTTTCACTTTTGTGACAGAATTAGGCCAGATAAGTGCTCTGTATGTCTTAATATACAGCTAAATATAACAGTGATGGAGAATGTATAACTCTGATTCCCATTTAAATGTCACATGCAGACTGAGTTGTGAATATGATAAATTATTACCTTTAGGTTTAGTGGATGTTCACATACACGCGAGGCTCAAACACAGAGGAGCTTCATCAAAGATGTAATGGTGTCGTCATTTCTGCACTTTGGCTAAATTACCTTTTATTTGGCCTGCATGTTTTATGTCTTTTATTTTAAAATCACTCCCTTGTCTCTGTTTCAGGTTGTTTCTTGCCCCCCCCTTATTTTCCACACACCTGCTCTTGTTTATCTCCTCCTTAGCTGTGTCTCATCACTCCTCATTACCTCATGCCTTTGACTTATTGTCTTTAACCTTTTGCTTTTAACCTCATGCATCTGACCTCATGTATTCACCCTTATGTATTTAACCTCTTGTCTTTGACCTTGTGTCATTGACCTCGCGTCTTGAACCTCATGATTTTAATTGTATGCCTTTGACCACATGTCTTTAACTTCATTTTTTTGACCTTGTATCTTTCTCTGTCTTGTCATGCCTCACTTCTCTTTGGAGCATTTATTTCATGGGCTAGCCTTCATAGTTTTTGTCCCTGATTGTTTTTGGCTTTGCCTTTTGTCTAATGTGTTTTGAGCACTGTTGTCTTCCTCTGACTGTCTGCTTGTGTACCAAACACTGCCTGTTAACAAACTGTTATTAAATCTTTATTTCACCTTTGTGTACTACATTTGGTCCACATCTTTGGTTCAGGTTCTGGCAGGTGTTGTCAATGCTGAAATACAAATTTTTCATTTCCATTAAATTTTGGCTTCCAAAATAACTTTAGATAATTTACCCTTATATGGACAGAATGGATATTAATGTTTTTTTAATGTATTCCATGATATAATGTTCATTTACTAACATAACATCCACATCTTCGGGGATATGTTGCCCTTGTAGGGTACAATCTACATTTTCACTGAACGTTTCATTTTGAATGTGGCAGATCAGAATTTTTTGTTAAGAAGTTATCTACATAAATATATATTTAGAATATATATTACATATAAATATACATATATGTAAATATTTTATAGTTTTTGTAGTTTATGTCAGTATGAACACATTTATATGGATTATATGTTTTGTAGAGTACATATGTAAAATATATTTGCATCGATTTTAAGTAGAATATACTTTTATTCAACCCATGTGAATTGTATTTCTCTACTTTTATTTCTTTGCATACATGTTCGAAATGCATTTTGATTCAAATACAAATTACATGGCCCTTGAAGAATGTTTTGCATCAAAAGTTTAACAATTTAAAAAGACTAATTTCAGAAGACAAGTAATAATAAAAACATGAAGCATGATCAGATTTTTGAAAATACTATCAATTTTAAATAGTTCTTCACCTTTCATTATCCAAAAATGAGATGACCAAAAAAGAGCCTTAGTTCATATGTCAGAGTATATCTCTGTTTTATACCCTTATCTTGGCGATGCATCCCCCAGGAATATGATCATTTAATCCCAGATCATAACTTGTGAAAATCAAATTACTCATTTCTCAACAAGAACTCATAAAATCTCTTTATTGAACTACTTCCTTAAGCAACAGGCTATGAGGGACATGCAGAAGCAACAGATCAAAGTTTCTCATTGTGCCCTTGTCAACACATGCTGCCATTTTGGAACTTGAAACCAATAACTAGTAATTCAATGTTTGTATGTAGTCACATGACCAGTGGATTTCATCCTGACCTCCATTTTGTTGTTTCCCATGAAATCAAGTGTACCCACTGAATACTCTGCCCCCCTTATGTCAGTTATGATAATAATAATAATAATAATAATAATAATAATAATAATAATAATAATAATAATAATAATAATGTTGTTGTTGTTGTTGTTGTTATAATAATAATTCTAAATTATTATTACTATTATTATTATTATTATTATTATTATTATTATTATTATTATTATTATTATTATCATTATTATTATTATTATAAATGACAATAAATTTGAATTTGATTTTGAATTAGAAAATTGGAGAAAAGAAACCTTTAAACGTTTAAGAGCTTGAACAATTTTCAAAGAAATAGTGGGAGAAATTTAATGTTGATAAATGGAAGAAGCTTATAGATTGCTACAAGAAACTTTTGGAGGCCAGAGGGTGTGCAACAAAATGCTGAAGAGTCATTTCATTTTTGCTGCACATGCTTCTTTCCATTTCTCCTTTGAAGTTACAATATGTAATTTTTAAAAAAGATTTCTTTTGTCAAAGTAGCTTGGACCTCCAATAAAAAAGATCCTGATGATATAAATCTGGTACATTCCCATTTATTTCAGAAAATATTGTAAAGTTATGCAAAAAATGAAGAGGTTTCCTTAGTGCTAAGCAGGAGTAGGCCTATATGTGTCTCTAGTTGACCCCGTGGACAAATAAAGTTTTTGTATTATTAATCATATTTTCATTACCTGAAGATGGTTTTACTGCCGCTGAGGAGGTGGATATAAAACTAACCGGGGTCATTGTCAAGCCAACACTGGAAGCTGATGAATGAAAGACATCTGTCATGATATGTTGAACACATTATTTCTCATTTATCAAAATAAGTTATTAATACACATATAGTTTTACTTACCACTAGACGCCTGTTTGGTAGTAGAAACTGCAGTGGAAGGAACAGGTCGGTCAGTACTCTGAACTGGTGAATAAAACATTTTGAAGAAACACATTTAGGGAGTGACTTTTACATTTTCTTACTGTTGTTTGTATATTTGATTGATCCTGCATGGTCAGTTTTGTTTTTATTCTGGACCATAGAAAGAATAGTGTTTAGTGTGGTGACAACTGATGGGTATCCAGTGTAAATAAATAGATAAATAATTAAATGATGAGTACATCTGTTTATCAGTAAAACATATTCTACCTGTGGTCACACTGGGAGCAGATCCAGACTCTTTTTCCACAATATCTACAATAAAAGAAGACAGAATAAGGCTTATCAAAAAAAGTTAGTTATCTGAAACTGTCATTGCAGCAGATTTTTAATGATGTTTAGATTAAATATACACATTTAGAAGTTACTTTAACTGTCTTTTCTGTGTATACTATGTATCATGAACTTGTGTGTTTTCTCACTTACCCGACAAACTGATTCCATCACTGTGAGGAAACAAAAAGCTGTCTCTGCCTCCTGATGTGAAATCACAGCTGGCATCTTTTCGTTTAACATAATGTAGTCCTCTCAGCATATCACTGATGGTGACAGCGAAGAGGCAGAACGACTGTTGTTTTGAGTTTTTTTTACTCTTTATAGTTGCTGTTTGAAATGGACTACTTGTTTCTCCAAAGTACAGACGACATCTCGTATCAATACCAGCAGATCCCATCAGAGAGCAGATGAAGAGAACATATTCACCAGGAAAATGTTGATGACTCAGTTCTGGTCTCTGCCCTGGTAAAAGGAAAGAGAAATCATTAAGTATGATTTGACATTTTAATATCAAGCCAGAAGTAAAGTAAAAACTGCATATGGAGCTCAAATTTACAGAAAATCACCTCCACCTGCAAAGATCAAGTTTTAAAACTCACAGTCAACCTTTGATTTATTAACATTTGGTCCATCAGCTAAAGATAATGTAAGCTCACATGTAATTCACAGGAATCAAAATCTATCTTAAATAGTACATTAAAAACCAACTCCCTCTGAATTAAACAATAATGACACTGGGAAAAGCAGTCACTCACTGTGTATGAAGATGGAGGATGTTGCACTGGGATAAGATGGAGAAAGTTTGCCACCAATGATTTTGGTGTAAAAACATTTTACTTTAATTTCTGCAGGTGAACTCTGATGTGTTATCTCCAGAAGCTGAGTTCCTGTTAGAGTCTGAATACAAGACAGGACTTTTTGATTTCCCCCAAAGTCATAAAAACACTGAGATGAGGATGATGGAGCCACGCAGTTTATTGTGATGGAGTCTGTCTCAGTGATCGTCTGAGCATTTATTATCAGTCGAGGTTGAGAAGCTGAAAATGAAAGGTCATTATGATATGATTGCATTAAATTACATTCTTCAGATGCTTGTTTTCTTCAGTAAATGTATTTAATGGTAAAATTAGGAACAGATTTATCCTCTAGTTTGACATTAAGAACTCGGCTCACACGACAAACAGACCAAAGACTCACCTCGTACTTGAGTCTCACAACAACAACCTGTTGAAAACACAAAGTCTTTCTTAGGTTATTCTCAACAGAATTAAACAATACAACTTCAAGTGCATGGTAGACTTAAAGAGCTCTGTTCTCCACTTCCAATTAAAAAATAAAAAATAAACACTATAGAGCAATGGCTGGAAAACAATGATCACATAAACTGTAAAATCTGCTTTCAGAGAGATCAATTTAGTATCATTTAATCAATCAAACTTTATTTGTATAGTACTTTTCATACAAGATCTTGTAGCGCAAATTGTTTAGAGAAAAACAAAGAAGTAAAACCAAATAAATAATAAGTAGAAAATTGAATACAATGACTTTGTGTATTTTTTAAAAATGAAATATAAAGTTTGTATTTATAAAAACATCATAACCATGTTGTGTGCCCACTACTGAATATGAATTTTAAAGTTATATAGACTTTTATTTTTAGACAAAGAGGTTAAACTTATTCATGAAGACAAACAACATGGTGAAGTTCAGTACTGGCGTTGACCAAAGTCAATAATAATGTGAGAAACTCAGTAGTCTTTATATTCAAGACACATTTTATCGAAGTTGCTGTCGGGAAAACCACAGCTCACTGCATCAGACAAATAGAGGCCACAAAAACACACTTCACCACCTTTTGAAAAACATAATCAGCACATGTAACAAAGACAGCTTATGCACTCCAAGACACAGTATGCTGCAAGAAAAAAGAAAAAGCACTCACAGGAATAAAGATTTTCTCCAAAGATTGAGCTGCATTTTTAACATTTGTAAACATACATACGAACAAAATAGGGAGCACAGCCAAGGATTCCTACCAGAAAATGAGGAAATAAATTGCTTTAAGCCAACATTTATTTGATTCAGTCATCAGATAACATGAAAATTTATAAATACAAACCTGCCTGAAATATTTTATCCGATTTTGCTATTATATTGTAACTGTCTGAAAAGCCTTTGGGATCAGTGTTTTTTTTATTGATGCTAAAAAAATAAATTAAATAATACATTAAAAAAAAACAACTTCATTCGAGAATTAACATACAGCATTCTCTGAGTGTTTTTGTATGTAGTGGCGTGATAATAGGATAGGAGAGGAATTTAATAATTCAATCTGAACTTTAGACCAAAAAACTGAACCTGCTGTGTAAATGACAAAATTATGGCCTTCCTATATGCACGTTGATATAAGGGGAATAAGAGATTACAATCTGATGGATTTATTGTTTTGTGCTGTGTCTCAAACACACTCAGTTATAACCAAGGGGTTTAATCCATCCCCTTTGCACCCTTCACCTGGCTTTGCACCAAGAAGATGTGTCCATAAAACATTAGACCGACATGCCCCAAACCGCTTTGGCCTCGCACTTTTAAACAATGCACTTCATGCAGTCAAAATAGGGTCAAAGGTCTTATAGATCAGGTTTCAAATTTAAATTTAGAAAATAAGACCCAAGCTTGATATGAGAATAAGTCATGCCATCCAATGACAAACAGGAGTAAAGGGTATGCAGACCATATCATGCTAGTATTGGACAATGGAGACACTTTAAACACAAGCAGCTGCCTTTGTCTTTAAGCCATAAGATGTCATACATCATGCTGTTCGCTAAGCATCAGGTCACCAATTTTGACCTCAACCTTACAAACTGTATTCTCTGCTGGCAGGCTCGCATCGGATCAACATATGTGGCTTTACAGTGTTTTGTTAATGCAGACACTCCTTTAGGAAACTCCTCTTTACTGACTACCTTGTCCTGACAGTAACCATTTTGAGCTGTACAAACAGATCTGAAAGCTGAATTACATTAAAATAGATTTATATCTCAATGGGGAAAAATTGCTTTTAGTGTTCGGACCAGTTACAAATTTAAGCTAAGCTAAGCAGCCCTGCCTACTATCATGTTATTTTTAAAGAGCCTATATCTGGACCTCTTTAAGAAGAGCAATCACTGTAGCTTAAAAAGTGACTAATTTGCCAGGACAAGATATGAATGTCTGATGTGTGTTTCTTTGTAATAGTGTTTTGTTAGTTTGTCCTGTCAGAATTGTCATTGTATCGCGCTGTTGCAGGACACACATGTAAAGAGAGACTTTGGTGAAGTGGGTTTCCTCTGCAAAAATAAAAAATAAATGATATGAAAGTCTAATTGTGTACAATTAGCCCACACCTTGACCATCTTTGAATTATGTTTTTGCCATATCCTCTGACTGCCTCTGATGAGAATAGAAAAATGACTTTGATTCTTTTAGGTTTTTGTTATTTATTTTCAAATGGGTTTTTTCCAATTCCCGTCCCAGTTTGTAGGTTTTGTTTTAGCCTTTGTTTTAATTCCTTGTACCAACATTATTAAACACCACTAAACATTATTCAGAATTGTTCAATTCAGATTTTAAAGAAAAACTGAAGACCAAATTGTTTTTATTTGTTTGTATTTAACTTTTATTTACCCAGATCAGTCTCACTGAGATGAGGGATCTCTTGTCTGTGTTATGCGAGTCTTCAGTTGTTCAGATGTTTCCTTGCTGTTCTCATGTAGAGCTTTGGTGATTTAAAGGACACTTTTTAATTGTATAGCTGCTTATCTATGAGCAGCAGTGTTCATTCATTCAATCATTTCCATTATCTATTAAAAAAAATACAAAAATCTGAACTTACGCAAGAGGACGGCTATCAGCAGGAGTCCGGCCATGATTATACTCAGTCACTTGAGTGATGATAATTCGTTACAGCTCACACCTACACGTTTCCCTACACTTAATAAAAGTGTCACTTTTCAGAAGCTGATCTCAACAAAACCACAGCAGTAAAGCCACACAGAGACAGACCACAGGACACAAAAATACTCAGTACTCTGGGCGTGCATAATTAAAATCAAACTAAGTGTTGAGAACTTGTTGAGGAAATGGGTTTTATTTTTTTCTTATTATGTGACTTATATCATGCTCTCTCTGACTGACAGAGATAGAACACCCTTCAAATTAGGATAGAATAGACTTGTAATACAATAATGATAGTATTTTTGTCTTTTAAGTAGATTTTGAGTAATGGTCAAATAAAAACCTTTATTTAGCACATATATTTGCTCAAAATATTTAACTTTCTTAACTGATATTAATAAAAGTTTAAACCCATCTTAGAAAATGTACCACATGAACCGAAGAATTTACCAGAAGAAATGAAGTTAATAATTCTAAATTTGTCACTTGCATGTTCAAAAAGGAGTAGGAGGAAGTCAAAACTTACCTGGTTCCACTCCTTCACTTTACACAAGCAGTCAATAATTAACACACTTACAAATAATATGATACAAATAATCACACATAAACAAAATAAACCAAATAGTAATAATATAATGACACAAATAAAAATCAAATCCAAATCAAAGAAAAATAAATTAACATAAGGAACAACAACACATATTGAATCTGTGAAGCACTGTCGTATCTCGAACACTTGTGATGTGCAGAAGATTGAAGGAGGCTTCTTGACACTGACTTGTTTTAGAATAACGGGTTTATTACAAAAAGCAAAAACAGAATCATACAGGCACTGCAGGATACCTGGGAGCGACTGCCAATGATGTCCTTCTCTCCGATTTCAGTTTATATAGGATTAGGAGTTGCATACACAGTTACATTTGGAGAACAATAAAAGTAGCCTTGGCTGTCACTTGAGCTACACACTGCCTTAACAAGACATCTGCATTCCTGGTGTACAGAGTCATCTGCTGCCCTCACATGTACATATTTCTAGGAATGTATACTTTTGCCTTACATAGATACACGCCAGATACTTAGGCACTCTCCGGGTGCTTAAAGGTAACATATGGATGGATGTCTGGATGGATAAACACCTGATTTCTTGACTTCAGTCCATCACCAGACAGCATTTCTTCACAGCTAATGATTTCTAGCTTTTTCTTTTCAGGCAGAGATTGTCATGATCCTGCTCCTGGTTTAGTTAAGTTCCCCATTTTGTCCTTGTGTCTTTTGTTTTGTCTCGTGTTTCCTGTTTTACTTTGAAAACTCACTTGTCTCTCCTTGTCTCTGTAGGTGCTGCTTCTTGTCTGGAATTGTCACACCCGATCCTTTATTGTGCTCTCCTGGCTGTTTCTTATCACCCCCAATCACCTTGTGTTTTAACCCTCACGTCTTCTTTGTTCATGTGTAGTTTTATTTGCGTGTGAGTTTGATCAGGTGGATCTATGAGTAATGTGCACTGCAGGAGTTGTGTGACTTGTATTATGTGCTCTTTTGTCGTATGTGGCTCTGTTATTTTGTTGATTGATTTCTTCAATAATGATAAAATGATTGAAGTGATAATGTCTTTATTCAAACAGCAAGTTTCAAAACAGATGTTTACAAATGTTTTATCAAAGTTAAAACTCAAGGACAAAAGGAATTGACATTTATAGTCAGGCCAACCAGAGAAACTTCTAGAGGAGTCAAGCAACAAGACAGGAACAAAATGGCAAAAATTAAAATCTGTTCTTGGAGGCTGGTCAAAACTCAACAGCAATATTCCCAAGAGGACAATAAAGTGTATAGTATCATCAACCTGATGAAAACACTCATAAAAAACTAACCACACTGATGCTAGAAATAAAACAGGACAAACAGGGACATGCTTTTAATTCAATCCTTCCTATAATGTCAAAACATGTTATTGACTGGATGGTCTTTAAATGATCTGGTTCATATTTGAATAAGACATAGCACTGTCAGCTGATCGATTTACTGTGATTAAGTGTTTGTTTAACTATGAACCATTTCACACCATGTCACATTTCAAGCAGTGCTATATGCTGAAGGTTATAAAGCAGTGTGAGAATGCAACTTCCTCTCTTCCTCTCGATTACGTCACGAAATAGAGGATATGATGTGCTTTTTGTATACAGTATTCTCTCTGTGCCTCCTGCACAGTAAAAGAAAGGTTTTAAATGTCCGTTCAGGGAGCTGAACACTGTGTCCTGCAGTCCTGATGACTGTACCCATGGCGTAAACGTGCTGTACATCGGTCTGGAAAAGAAAAGAACCCAGGCAAGTTTATATCGGCTATGAAAGTTAATAAAATATCAATAACCATGTGTCATGTTTCACTTATGTCCACATTTAAAGCTCTTCTGTGATCAGTTTCTGTTGTCTGAAAGTAAAGGAGCATCTCATACCATCACACACTCAAATCAGTATTTTCATTCAAGTGTAGCATCACAAATCAATTCATGGATGTAAAACTTCATTCACATTTGCAGAAAAACACTGAAAATATCCTGAATTTACCCTGGTGAGTGGCATGTGGGAATACAAACAGCAGGGTTTTTTTCACCCAGACTTAAACCTAAAATTTTCCTGGTTGCCCCACAGTAGTGCCTCCTTTATAAATGAAGGGGGTTTAAAGAGTGCCTCCATGCAGCTCATGCTTCAGATATATTGACCTGGACATGCAGAAATACTCTAAGAGCATCCCGGCCCACACCTGACATCAGGCTTCTCACTTTTTGTCTACACGTAGAGTCTGTATCTGGTGCTGCACAATTGCTACATCGGTGGTCGACAATGAGAGATGAGATCGATTTTTCTATGTGGTTTGAACAAATGTTGGTTGTAATATACTTTCCAACCACCGTTGAATAACAACAGTGGTTGGAAAGTACATCTGAGCAGTCAACCTTGGTGGTTTTTAGTCTCAACAGTCACACAACAAGGAGAATAAATAACCTATGCGAACTTTCTACATCTACATCATTTTGAAAGCACAAACCCTTGTCTGTGTTTCAGGTTTCTTCCTGTTGGTCTCGCCCTGTTTTATCACACCTGTGCCCTTATTGCTTCTGTTTCCCATCACCACTCATTATCTCATGTATTTAGGGTGAATCCCCATACCCTTTAGCCCTCTGTTTTGAGGCCAAGGGGAAGGGGTGAAAACACACTGCTGAGAAATGACACACCACTCGATTCCCGCCATGTCAAAGGGCAAGGGGTAGAACTGGGATTCACCCTTAACCTCATGTTTCCCTCAGTCCTGTGCCAGATCGTTGTACATCTCAGTCCATGTTCCAGCATTCATCTTAGCCTGCCTTTTCTGATCTCGCCTTTTGCCTCGCACTCTTTTTTTTTTTTTTTTGATATCTTAGCCTCTCTTTGTTTGCTTTACTGTATATTGACCTCTGCCTGTTTCTGGATTTTTTTTTTTTGTCTGCTTTACTCCTCTGTCTGAGTGCATTTGTGTCCTCCTTCCACAGCTTATGATAGAATTTACTTAACTGAAGGTTTGTCCTTTTTAGGAGCTTTAACATAGCGGAGAAAATGATGTTTTTACATAATTTTGAATAAAACCTCTAGAAACCTGGACTCCCGAGGACACATTTTTTAGCCCGGGGGATACGTAAAGTCAAGTTGAAAATGTTTATTCAAAATACAATAAAACTTAATGCAGTTGTTTCCACAAATAACTTATAAATGTAATGTTTTTTAATTTGTATCATTTTGCATGGATGTCTGTCTATGAAAAAACAAAATGTTAGTTTTATGTTTTGATATGATACAGTTCATTTAAACTGCCTCAATGTCAAGTTCACTTCCATAAATTTCCAGAATTCCCAAGGACAGTTTCAAATAAACAATTCCAGAATTTCACAACTTAACTTCCCATTGAGCATACTTATAAATTTACCATCAAATTTACCATTTTCTACCCCTCTGCGACCCAAGTTTGAGAGAAAAGGCCGCTCACCAGCAGGACACTTAGCAGCAGGACCATAGATGATCACACTGTAGTTTTCCTCTTGACCTCCAGGTAGCTTTGAGGGGACAGAAAAAAGAGTGAGCTATGGTTTAGGACAGTCTTGATACATTTGTTCACTCCAGCTTCCTATTCAGAAGATTAACAAACATAACATTACCAGTCTACTATAGTCTCCATTGCTCATGTTCATCAGAACCTCTGAAACACATGTTAAAGTCAAAGTAAGGCAAAGTATTGTACATGGTGTTTGTTATATGTATGAACAAAAACTACATGATGTTGCCTTATAGCTAAGTGAGTACATTACCTCTCCTGTTTGATTGTGTCCTAAAGAAGTACAAAGATGAATGAGTTTGGCGTCACTGTGCACATTAGTTACTCAACATCAGTGTTGTACTACAAGTAAACTTTTTGAGAACACAAACACAACATTCTGAGCGACATTTTTACTGAGACTTATGTGCCATCTCAGAAAGAAATGTCAAACAGAGAAGGCTCTCCTGATCAACTTATCAATAGAAAATACTTACCCCATACTATCGTTATCTGTAAAAGTTGTGAAAAATAAGAAAGAGAGAGAGGGAGTTAAAGAGCTGAAGTAATACAGCACTGAAACACGATGCTCTGATTGGTTCAAAAACAGCATCAGGTGTTTCTGACCTGATTAAGGTGATTGGCTCACATCAGACATGTCGTAAACATTGTTGACAAAAGTCATGTGTAAATACATTCTCTGAGGGATCATAAATGTTTCAAATACATCCATATCGTTTTTCACTCAGATTTTCTCACCAGTTCTTTTTGTGAAACAGAGAAGTGCCAGTCCCAGTAAAATACCACACACAGACACTCCAAAACTGGTGA
This sequence comes from Scarus forsteni, assembly GCA_036419115.1. Taxonomy (NCBI): domain Eukaryota; kingdom Metazoa; phylum Chordata; class Actinopteri; order Labriformes; family Labridae; genus Scarus; species Scarus forsteni. Next base: position 32,180,866 of record JAZDUH010000152.1, read on the forward strand.
CAACCAGTTTCACTTTTCTGACAAAATAAGGACAGATGAGTGCTCAGTATGTCTTCATTTACAGCTAAATGTAAAATTGATGGAGAATGTGTAACTCTGATTCCCATTTAAATGTCAAATGCAGACTGTGTTGTGAATAAGATAAATTATTAGGATAAGTGGATGATAAAATACACACCCCGGCTCAGACCCAGAGGTAAGTGATCAGAATGCAATGGTGTTGTAATGTCTGCACTTTAGCTCAGTTACCTTTTCTTTTCTTATTTTGAAATCACTCCTTTGTTTCGGGTCTCTATTGTGGAGGTGGCTAATTGGAGCTGTGGCTGTAAGGTGGTCGGTGACACCCAAACTCGCTGGTGGACACCAGAGGTGAGGGATGCCGTCAAGCTGAAGAAGGAGTCCTATTGGGCCCTTTGGCCCGTGGGACTCTGGACGCAACTGACAGGTACCGGCTGGCCAAGCGGAATGCAGCTTCGGTGGTCGCTAAAGCAAAAACCCTGCATTGGGAGGAGTTCTGAGAGGCCATGGAGAACATCTTTTGTATGGCTTCCAAGCGATTCTGGACCACCATCCGGCATCTCAGGAGGGGGAAGCAGTGTGCCGTCAACACTGTTTATGGTGGGGTTGGTGCTCTACTGACCTCAACTCGGGATGTTGTGGATCGGTGGAATACTTCGAAGAGCTGAGGTTGCAGAGGTGGTCAAGAAGCTCCTCGGTGGCAGGGCTCTGGGGGTGGTTGAGATCCGCCCGGAGTTCCTCAAGTCCCTGGATGTTGTAGGGCTGTCATAGTTGACACGTCTTTGCAACATCACGTGGACAGTGCCACTGGATTGGCAGACCAGGCTGGTGGTTCCTCTTTTCAAGAAGGGGGACTGGAGGGTGTGCTCCAACTACAGGGGGATCACACTCCTCAGCCTCCCCGGTAACGTCTATTCAGGGGTACTGGAGAGGAGGGTCCATTGGATTGTTGAACCTCGGATCCAGGATGAGCAATGTGGTTTTCGTCCTGGTCGTGGAACTGTGGACCAGCTCTATACCCTCCATAGGGTGCTCGAGGGTGCTTGGGAGTTTGCCCAACCAGTCCACATGTGTTTTGTGGACTTGGAGAAGGCATTCGACCGTGTTCCTCGTGGGGTGCTCCATGAGTATGGGGTAGCGGACCCCCTGATATGGAGCCGCGGATGACCAAACAAAGGAATGCGCACTCTGCAATAACTAGGAGCGTAGATAAAGAAACAAGAACCCAAGAAATCCCGCTCTACGCTCCTAGTTATTGCAGAGTGCGCATTCCTTTGTTTGGTCATCCGCGGCTCCCGTAGGCACCCGTAAGAGTATCATAGAAATGCGAAGTAGTGCTGTTTAGGCTATAAACATGTGCTAAATTATGTCGTTTTGAGTAAATGGTGGACGTTACCCGCTCAGGACACTTGGATTACAGCGCACGAGCAGTATGGAGGAATATTGCCGACTTTTTGTGGACTTTTAAGGACACTGTTTGTTCGGGCTCTTATCTAAGTCATGATATCAATATCAGTGGACAGCGAGTATGCCCCCAGATCTCCGGCTGCATCCTAGATGTTCCAAAACTACTCCACAGTGTTGCTCAGCATGAGGGTGAGTAGAAAATGAGGCCAAATCGTTGTTTGGGTGTAGTATTCCTTTAAGAACATGAATGTAAATGTTGAAGGGTCTTTTAAATATTAAAAAAAAAAATCTGCGCATATTGTCACAAAAAAACAATTGCAATGTCACCTGGTGGTGGTTTCACTGATGTAGAAAATGTGGAGACAAAAATGTTAGTACTCAAACCAAACACAAGACAAAATTCGGAAGTCTTCTCCATTCTGATCCATGGAAAGGATCTAAAGCAGCTCAAACGTTGAGATTTTTTGCAATTTATTATCTTTGCTGGAATAACTGAAATACTTCAGTTACACTTGTAAAGCTCATCACTACCACCTCTTATTCCCAGGCCAAGCACTTAACACTACGCACATACAGTAGATACTTTAAGTCGTATTTTCAGTATTTACTTGCCAGATTGTAACTGTTTAGTCTTAAGTTTTTTTCCAACCCTCATTTAAATGTTTGCGAATGTATAGTTTGTTCTCTGTTCTACTTCATCATCATGTGTGCTAAAACATCATCAAACTGGATATAAGGCTTCAGCTGTGGTTTTCCATTCAAATAATGAGACCAAAATCATGCTATGAAATGATATCTGCTGCAGTAACTGAAATGCCTTTTAGAGTATTTTTTTATTTAACCTTTATTTAACCAGATAAATCCCATTTAGATCAGGATCTCATTTACAAGGGCGACCTGGCCAAGAGGTCAGCAGCACACGCCAGATATCAATAAAAATTAAAAATAAAATAAAATAAAATAGGTTCAGGCAATAAATTACATCCAATAAATAAACCAGAAACAACAACCTGACAATGGATGAGCAGTAATTTTTCAGGACAGCTACGATTAAAAGCACAGGCATTGTTCAGAGGATTCTCGCTGTCTGGTGAGCAAGATGGAACGAAAAGCTTTGAGTGACACCAGTTCAGCCATTTTCAGTTCAGTCTGTATCGTGTTCCTGGCTGTGGGGGCAGTATTATCATGTTGACTGAATATCAACACCAGAATCAGTGGTTTCACATGAATAAATATAAAAACATTTGACTTTATGGGCAAATTGAGGCACTCACCTGCTCTTCTCCTGTAACAGAGCACTGTAGAAACCATCAACAAAATGCCAACAGTTACTCCAAAACCAGGGGCAAGTGCAATACGCATCCACTTTGCTGCTTCAAAAGACCAGAGGCCAGAAATGGGTCAGTTTCACTTCTCACATTTAATACATTAAGTGTAATTGCAGTGAAGGAAGGACATATGGACATCTTCAAAATGCCTGTTTAAGCACACATTTTCTGAAAGGCCATGTAAACAACAAAGGGAGGAAGGACAAAGGATCTCTACCTAAGAATCTCAACATGTGCTCCTCAGAGCTATACTCCTTAAAAAAGACTTAGGAAATGTTATTTCAGTCATTTTTTATCCCATTAAATAATACCTATTTACATTGTATTCTATTTTGTTGGGAGCCTGTTTAGTCTCCCTTACAACAAAATACAATTACTAAGAATTTGGAATCAGCAACACAGCTAAGCTTGAGAGTCAAATCCAGCAAGTAATTCAACTTCTTCAATGAAACAAGGGTGAGGAACTGGTCTTTTTAAGGTGTTGTCTTCCTGGGAAACCCACATCATGTTCTGTCTCTGACTTCACCAGTTTCACAGAACCTGGTCCAATGTATGGAAATGGTGTGAGTGCTGACACCAAATAATGCTGCTACTCTGTGTACTGGAACAGCAGCTTCCAGCTGCAGAGGATTTAGACACATTTTCTTGGGGTTATACCCACACAGGCTGCTCATTCCATACACGGACAAGTCATACCTTGCTGTAAAGGTGATAAGTCGGGCTTTTCATTAATATAAAATACAATATCAACTGATAACATTTGCATTTTTTAGGAATACATTTAAGTAAAGCTTCTTCCCTTCCACCCTCTGATATGTTTTCTTTTAATCTGTGCAATATAATTCAATTTTCACTTCCCTGCTTCACATTACGAACAAAAGACATTTTGTGTGACAAAATGCACCAAATCCAATCCTCTAAGTTTATCGGCCTTACCTGAAGTGGTACTCACAGTGGTGGCAGTGCTGTCTTTTGTGTTGGTTACACCAACATTTAAACCTAAAAAGCACACAACAGAAAAATGTTTTCTTAATTCACACAAAATATATGATTATATGTTCTAAAGTGCTTTATGCAATTTTTTTAAGTTGTACATATCCTTTAGTGTGTTTAACATGTCTAGAGTACAGTTTCAGGATTCCCCCCTGTTTACAGCACCAGTAGCTTCCTAAAACAACTCATTTCCCCTGGCCCCCTAAATAGACCTTCCATTGTGATATCCATACTTATTTGGTCTGCAGCTGAAGTCAATTGGTTCAGGGTTGAAAGCCCATATAGTGATACGAACTCCAACAGAGTATCCCTGACAGAGTAATAATAAAATTACCAATAGCTTTACTGCTGTATAAATCAATGAGTCTCCGTAATTATAAATACTGATCAATAGAAAATATGCTGGATAAAATTATCTTAATCTTTACACAGGAACGAACATCACTTTAGTCAGAAATAGAACAGTGTCGTAATGAGTCTTTAAATGCAGTATTTACTTTTAGCTTTAGGCACTTCTGTCTCAAAGCGAACAGGATTTTGAATCGATTTCAGGATCAGTACCTGCAATAAGGCTTTTTAGTTATGGTACCTTTAAAAGAACAGCTGCTAACAAACTGTTCCTGTGACCTCTCAAAAATATCTGATAGTTTTCATATCATTTTACATATTTCGTTGCCATAACCCTGAGCACCAACTGGATCTTCTCACACCAGGAGGATATTCTTTTAAAGTGAGATATTAGTCTAAGAAGTGATAGAAGTTTTAAGTCACAGACAGTGTTGTTTTTCCATAGTTTCCTTTCACTAGCTTTAGTCTCTTGAAGATAACACTTCAAATTTACATGAAGTTTCAGCACACTGTAAAGTCACCAGGAATGACCAACTTGAGCCTTACCCTCAGGTTTTATCAGGCAACTTACCATTTAAATGTAGAATATTAGTCTCTTACTAACACATATATAAAGAGTACACATTAACAGAACTCTGTTTTTTCATTTGGTCTCAGAGAAGCAGCAGAAAAGTTCACTATACAGGTGTTTGAATAACAGCATGTCCATCACATCCTACAGGAGAACTTAAAAGCATCATTGTAGTTTCTTTACATGTATTTGTGTCCCTGATATTAAGAACATGAATGTAAATGTTAAATTGTCTTTTAATTATTTAAAAAAAAATCTGCTCACAGTGTCACAAAAAACAATGGTAACATCACCTGGTGGTGGTTTCACTGATGTAGAAAATGTGGAGACCAAAATGTTAGTACTCAAACCAACAGTTGGATTTGCTGAAAAAAAGACAAAGTAAAAAAAAGCATTATGGGTGTTGATAGATTTACGAAACTCTTAGTTCTGATAAGTTAAAGCAAAAATATATGTATTCATGTTTGTTACCTGATGTTTGATCTGTAGAGATGGCAGCAGTGGAAGAAACCGGCCCGCCCACATCATGATCTGGTAAATGTAAATGATATATCTGAATTAACAGATGTAATGGGTGTGTGTGGGTTTTTTTTTTTCAACAGGGGTAGGATAAATTCAATAGTATTTGCACCAAAGTTAGCTGATTACAGAATTCCATCTGTTATCCTGAGGCAAATAAACAGAAAAAAGATATAGCAGAAGAAAAATGACACAGAAAGCTATTTTTATTAGTTAGGAGGAAGGCAATGTTTCTGTTTTGTTGTAGTTGTTGTTTTTATTGTTTACATTTATTCAGGTAGGAAAGCAGAGACGCAGTAGCTACATATAAGTTGACATGGGAGGCAGAGCAAAAACAGAGTCTGCTGCATTTTTATATAAAATTAAAACATGTACCTGTGGTCACAGTGAGAACAGGCACAGTTGAGGTTTTGGGTGTTTCCATTTTTACAATATCTACAAAAAAGAATGACAGGATTACACAAAACATATTCATGTATGTAACTTCTGTATTAATGGCCCCTTCTCAATTCACTTCATAAACTAATATTAATTAAGTCACAGGTCCCTTCAGTCCTTTTTTTGGGACACACATTTTAGATTTTATTTTTATTTTCACATCCATCATTCATTTGACATATGATTTGCAGAAATTTGCAAAATTGGACCTCCATTTGTTTTATCATACCTAAAGCGCTCTGAGTAAGTGTAAAAAATCACTCTTAGCACAAGCAGGCTAATAACAGTCACATCCAAATCCTTTTAAACAATTTGAAAAAACAACAGATAATATCTTAAAATTTACTTAAACAATATGTGGGTCAAGCTTTTCTTCCCTTGCAAATGTACACACTTTTATATTCTTAGTTCTTAATGTCCAGTTTAATTTATGAATAGAGCTGAAGTTGCCGAAAATATTTGACAAAGTTAAACAATAATAATCATAGAAACATTTTATAGGAATCTCAAAATCGATGTTGGGACTAAATACACCAAAACAATTTCTTGAGGCTGATGTGGCACCCTGGACATTTTATTAGTTCAAATTATGTCCAGAATTCTTCCTTTAGTGGTTCGTAACATTAACTGGGTCCACCCACTATTATTTTTTTTTTCATTTATGTAGCTTAAAACATTTAGTGGCACTTGTAAAACACTCACCTGCAGCACCTGGAATAATTATGAGACAATACCCATTTGTGTCAGAAGGTGGCAGTGTCGGCTTGGGCAATGAACCACAGCATGGAAAGCAGATACTCATTAAAGACTGCTTCCATACATGTTTTGCAGATTTTGCAGTGTTGATGGGAAAATAAAATCGCTGTCACCTTGATGAACGGTCGTCATTCTTGGACAAGTGTAACACTGACACAACACAAACTGATTAGCACCAAATTGACATATCAAAGTCTGTGTTATTTCTCAAAAAGTTTACTGTCTTAGCTTTTGTTTGTAAGAAAGAAAAATACAGACACCTGGAAAACGTGTGAGAAACATGTCAGAGTATAAAGAGTTCTGACTGGTATATGAAGGATTAACCCTCTGAAGACATGTATGTTTTTCTTAAGTATGACAACAACTGAAGTTGGAGAGCAAATCTAATGTATAGAAAGTTTAAAATATATAAAAATGTTACAATCTTATGGCGCCTTTTTCTGACACATTGACACTTTTAACCTAATGTGGTATGTGTTACTTTTTATGACATGTGGGTCCCTGTGTGTGCCTTTGTCAGGGCATTCAAGACCAAATGATCACATATAAAGGTTTGAAATATCAGATCTTGTTTTTGGGGACTTTACTCAGTCAAAATTTACTTTAATCTTTTATTACTGTATTGCAGCTGTGAATCATGAATTCCTGTGATTTCTGACTTACCTGTTAAAATGTATTCATTGCTGCGAGGAGACAAAGACTGTGGTCCTCCTAATGTGTAATCACAGCTGGCAACCTTTTGTTGAGCTGAACTTAGTTTTCTTAGAAAATCATTGACTTGAACTGTAAATCCACAGAGTAACTGTTGTGGGTTTGTGTGACTCCAGACTGTTGTTGTCAAAGCCGGAGTGTTCGTCTCTCCAAAGTACAGGTTACATTTTGTTCCAGGTTGAGCAGGTCCAGGTAGAGAGCAGGTGAAGCGAATAGAGTTACCAGGAGAATGTTCACAGCTCAGCTCTGGTGTCTGTCCTGCAACAGAAAGAATATTTATAGAACTTATTAAACTTAACTTATTACTCTCTTGAGCTGTGGAGGGATGATGTATTCCTATTGGCTGATTTGGAAGTAAGTATTGTACTGGGTCCCTCCTCTAAAAACATGTGAGACTTTCAATTTGTTTTGTACCACTGCTAATAAAATGCACAATGGCAAATAAAGAAAAAAATCAAGAAACTTACACATGTCATTCATCCAAAATGTGTTTCTGAATAAATACAACGTCAACAGTTTTTGCTACATGAATGTAATGGGTGAGAATAAAATGCTATCATCAGACTGCTGTGGGATAAATTCTGTTGTTTACCCTCTGTGTCTGAGAGTGGGTTTATAAATGTTTAACATATTCAAAGTACAAAATCATTTGTAAAATAGAAAATACCAAAATAATTCAGTCAGCTGAGCACCTTTTTTAAATTTTACTCTCATGAATTCCATTCATGTAGTAAAAACTATTAAAGTTGTTTGTCAAAATTAGTTTTGTGACATGTTTTTTAGAAAAGCAACATTATCAAGTAAACAAAATCAGCAGGTCTGCAGGGGACTCTGTGGCAGGAAAAGGCAAACGAGAGAACATAAATCAGGTGACCCATGATTGTTAATGTCTGAATCAGCAGCAGGTGCTAATTGGACTGAAGTTATTACTTTGTGACAGTGTTATTTTTTTGTAGCATATTCGAGTATTTGGTCATGGGGGATTTATGTACTAGTATACTGTACATTACTGCAGCCTCCTGCAGGCCTGGAGCACTTATATTGTTGTACTTGTTATGTGTTTCTTGTCTTATTGGTGTTTTTCTGGGTTTGGTTTGTTTTGGACCTTGTTTCATTTCTAACTTGCAGCACATTTGCCGTTGATACATTAGCTTTTATCTTGAAGTTCATTTTTTCATTTGTACTGTATTTCTGTGTTTTTGTTCTGCCTTTGGTTGTGTTTCTGTACTTGAATGATTTCTGTTCTTTAAGCGTTTTTTTCTTGGGGGCTGAATGACCTGGTCAGCCACCTTACTTTACAGGTTTGAAAACACATTTATACTATTCCCAATCTGATGCTGCATCAAGTCACTAAATTTTCTGCGTACAAGAGAATCAGCCACTCACTGTGTATAGTGATGGAGGTCGTTGTGCTGTGTGGAGATGGAGAGTCTTCCTTCTCCAGCTTTACACTGTAGAAACATGAAAGTTTAACCTGTGCAGGTGAACTCTGATGTGACAGCTTCAACAGCTCAGATCCTGTCAGAGTCTGACGACAAGACGAGACCCTGATGGATGCTCCACTCAAAGTGACGATATGACAGTGAGACACAGAAACAGAAGATGGAGTCTGACAGTTCAGAGTGACTGAGTCTGTCTCTGTGATCACTGATGGACTCACTGTCAGTGTAGGAGGAAGAGAGGCTGAAAGTGTAAACAAATATTTAGTTAAACTTTCAGAGTAGCTTCAAGTGTAATGCTAAATTGATATGGTAATTTCATAGAGTGACAGAAATGGATTGATCTGTTGATTTTTTCTTAAGTGCATACTTACTTCGAACAATGACAGACAGCGTTTGGCTGTTAGGGGATTGAGATACTTTCAGGTAAAAACATGAGAATTTAACTTCAGCAGGTGAAGTCTGATGTGACCAACTTAGCAGCTCAGTCCCAGTAACACGGTCAAGACAAGGACGTTTTTTGGAAAACTGTCTTCCCCTGATATGAAAATGACAGTCGGACACAGAAATAGACGATGGAGTCTGACAGTTCAGAACAACTAAGTCTGTCTCTGTGATCACTGCTGGATGCACTGTCAGGGTAGGCGGGAGAACACCTGGAAAATGTATTTACCAAAACTTTATATTAAATAGAGAGTACTGAAATACTGCAAATGCATTTTATGTAAGTTCATTATGTATGTCTGTATCTTTAAACTCAAAGACTGACCTTGTGCTTTCAACTGATGAAATGATTCTGTTGAAGAAAAGAAGGTTGACGAAGGAAACAGATGAATCAGTAAAGTCAAATATAATACATCTTCTATTTCTCTAAGTTAGAAGTTAAATTTGTGATGAGACATGAGGTTACGCAGGGGTCTTTTCATAGTCACAAACTGTTAACCCTCTACATCCCACCACAAAGTCAGGCTTTGCATTTATGTGGGATGAACATCATTTTTATGCAGATGACTTGCAGTTGTACATGGTGGTAGTCCAATGCAACAAATGTTGAAGCTGCTGTTAGAGACTGATCAACTTGTGACCACAAGAAAAATACATAAAAGGAATACCAAGCAACACAGAGCTACACTCATATGTGTACATGTACTTTTTAATGACAGACATGTTTTTTTTTTTATTTTCTTTTACCATAGATAATGACATACAACTGTAGAGAATAGTGCACAGAAAAGAAGTTTAAAGCTTAAGAAGCTGTTTAAAGCTTGCCATTATTATTATTTGTCTGCCATAGACACAATCATGTCTGATCCTGTTTTTCTTATTTTGATTCACTTTATGCTTTTCAGGAGGTCTCTAACTCACCTACTCTGATTTTGTGAATACATCAATGAAAAATATTGAAAAATAATAAAGTGATCAGGACAAACTGCAGTTCAAACTAGAGGTGCTTCAGGGGCAAAAACCTATTCTGGCATTTCCAACATTGTCTGGTGAGTTATTATCAGAAATGTGTAAAACTGCCTTTTCTCACACGGTTAGCAAATCCTTTAAAAAATAATTCACATAGGGATTCAGATCACCCCAAAATCTAATCAGTTCTCTTCTGCGCCATGACCAACATTCCTTTAAAAATTTGTAGCCAGTTCATTAATTACTACAGAAAATGTGGAACACTTCCCTTTCTCACAATGTTAACAAATCCTCTGAAATATTCCTGGATCCACATCCGTATATCGTCACCACCACCACTTATTTCTTGTGATATGACCAACAAATCTTGAACATTTCTTCTAACTTTGTCAATCAGCTCTCGAGTTATACTGTTTACAAACAAACAAACAAACAAACACAGGCAAAACCCCCTTTGTCAAACGTAACTGTCGCTGTGTTAACAGCAAAGTCAGTCGGCATTCAGTGGTGTTTCCAGTCTTGCTTGAAATCACACAGACAGAATCTTGTTCAATTAGAGTCTTGTTATATAATATTAGCTCACACCTTGACCACTTTGGTCTCCTCTCTGCCATAATGACTTCTTTGACTTATCTGTTGCAGTTTGCTCTGAATGCTTCTTTAATGAAAAAGTTTGACCTCCTTGATTTGAAAGACCTCCAGAACTTAGTGGAAGAAATGACGTTGATTCTTTTAGATATTTGTTATTGATTCTCAACTGGACTTTTTTCCACTTACCATACCAGTTTGTTGGTGAGCTTTGTTTAAATTCTTTGCACCAACATTATTAAAAACCTCTAAACATTAGTCAGGATTATTCAGTTCAGAATTTAAAGCAAATCTGAAGACTAAGTTGATTTTATTTGTTTGTATTTAACTTTTATTTACCCTGATCAGTCTAAGTGAGATGAGGAATCTCTTGTCAGTGTCATGTGAGTCTTCAGTTGTTCAGATGCTCCCTTGTTGTTTTCTTATGGAGCTTTGGTGTTTTTAAATGACACTTTTTAATTCTGTGATTTCTGATCCACTTACACACTTTAACCTTCATTCAATCATCTACAAATAGAAGAAAGGAAGATACAAAGAATTAAACTTACGCAAGAGGACGGCTATCAGCAGGAGTCCAGCCATGATGACTCTCGGTCACCTGAGTGACGATAATTCTTTTAAGCTCACACCTACATGTCTCCGAACACTTTAAATTACAGAAGCGCCACTCTGCAGAAGCTGATCTCAACAAAACCGCATCAGTAAAGCCACACAGAGACAGACCACAGGAGACAAATAAAGACACAGTACTCTGGGGCTGTGTATTTAAAACTAAACTGTCAAAGTGTTGAGAACCTGTTCAGGAAATAGTTTTATTTAAATGTTTTTCTTCTTGTTTCTTCTTGTGTGCACTCTCTGACTGATGGTGATAGAAAAACCTTCAAATTAAGATAAATAAGACCTGTATTAAAATTCTCATACTATTTTTGTTTTTGTGTAGATTTTGAGTATTTGTTTTAAAAATTTATTCAACTATTTTAATCAACACAAATAAAGTTTTAAACCAAGTTTCAAAAAGCATCAAATGAGCTGAACTTGTTTTTGCCTAAGGGATTCAAAAATCATTAGTATTTAGACAACAGTATTTTAAAACCTTCTGTGCACCCCATCCAAACTCTAATATTACCATAATACATCGAATCTATGAAGCACTCTCTGCTCAAAGATGCTGTAGTTAACAGATGACTGGATGGATAAACAGCTCATTTCTTGTCCTCAGTCCACCAGCAGAGAGTGTGGCTTCACAGCTAATGAAAACAACCCTGCAGACTTCTCTACAGAAGCCTTCTCACTGAATGGTTCAGCACGATATTGAATAAGTATAACGTATTTAAGTAAAAACATCATTTCGAGCTTTTAGTGTTCAAGCACAGGTAAATAAATGTATTTCATCTGTGACATAAACCTGTTTTATCACTGTTCACAGTAGGACTGTGTAAAGCGTTTAATGTTGCCTGTTCAGTTCTTTTAATGAATTATTCACAGCAAAATAATCCCATTAGAAAAATTGTGTGTCGATTCATTGCACCTTGATGCTATTGAACAACCATCAGCAGTAACTTTGTAAACATGTGCAGTATATACAGGATTGTGTGCAACATAAGTCATCTGCTGTTTTATTTGAAATAAGGGCAACAAGCATAAATGTTTATGTGTAGTTTTAGTAATGTGTGATGTTGATCAGGTGGAACTATGGGTAACGTGCACTGCAGGAGTTGTGTGTCTCGTATTATATGCTCTGTCATGATCCTGTTTAGTTTGGTTGGTTTTTGCTCTCTCCCCCTCCCTTCCTGTTTTTTCCTGCAGGTCTGTGTGAAGCATGGTAAAGCTGCAGCAGATGATTAGACACACCTGTGGTCACTCTGACAATCAAGCTCCCTTTATAAGCCTGGCCTGGAGTTCACCACACTGCCAAAAATTCCTTCTTGTAAGGTAGAGTCACGTTCTCTGCGCTCTGCAGGTTTTTGAACCTGTTTTTGGATTCTCTGACCTGATTTCCTCTCCTGTTCCCAGGTCTTCAACATTATCATCTGCTGCTCCAGTTAAGATTTTTCTTTACCTAGCTTGTACCTTGCTTTCACAGACTGCCAAGTTTTTTTTAATTTTCAATCAATTTTTAAAACGAGCCTGTTGCCTCCTACTTTAAGATCCAATTTTTGAGAAAAACCTAACATGCACTTCTGTTTGTATGTGGGTTCTTTTTGGCTCTGTTATTTTGTTTATTGATTTCTTCAACAATGAAAAAATGATAACGTAATGTCTTTATTCACACAGCAACTTTAAAAGCAGATTTTTACAAATGCTTTAGCAGGCATATCAAAGTTAAAACTCAAAGAATAGAATAGACATAGTCAGGCCAACCAGAGAAACTTCCTTTGAAATTAAACAAGACAGGAACAACATGCATAAAATATGTTTGGAGGTCAGGAAAAGCTGTACAGCAATATTCCCAAGAGGACAAAACTGTACAGTATGACCAACCTGATGAAAACACTCACCAAAAATTAACCATACTGATGCTAGACATAAAACAGGACAAACAGGGACATGCTTTTAGTTCCATACTTATAATGTCAAAACATGTTATTGACTAGATAGTCTTTAAATGATCTGGTTCATAATTTAACTGAGTCAGCTGATTTACTGTGATTAAATGTTAAACAAACTATGAGCCATTTCAAGCAGTGCTATATGCCAGAAGGTTATAAAGGCGAGTGAGAATGCAACCTCCTCTCTCCCTCTCGATTATATCACGAAACAGAGGATATGACGTCCTTTTTGCTTACAGTTTTCTCTCTGTGCCTCCTGCACAGTAAAAGAGGTTTTAATTGTCCGTTCAGGGAGCTGAACACTGTGTTCTGCAGTCCTAATGACTGTACCCATGGCGTAAACGTGCTGTACATCAGTCTGGAAAAGAAAAGAACCAAGGCAAGTTTATATCAGCCATTAAAGTTTTAAAAAATATCAATAACCATGTGTCATGTTTCACTTGTATCCACATTTAAAGCTCTTCTGTGATCAGTTTTCTGTTGTCTGAAAGTAAAGGAGCATCTCATACCATCACACACTAAAATCAGTATTTTCATTCAAGTGTAGCATCACAAATCAATTCATGGATGTAAAACTTCATTCACATTTGCAGAAAAACACTGAAAATATCCTGAATTTACCCTGGTGAGTGGCATGTGTGAATTCAAACAGCTTGTTTTTTTACCCAGACTTTAACCTGAATTTTCCTGCTCTTGACCCACAGTCGTGCCTCCTTTATAAGTGAAGGGGGTTTAGAGAGTGCCTCTGTGCAGCTCATACTTTAGATATATTGACCTGGACTTGCAGAAATACTCTCAGAGCATCCCGGCCCACATCTGACATCAGGCTTTTCACTTTTTGTCCACACATAGAGTCTGTATCTGGTGCTACACAAGCACCACATTGGTGGTCGACAAATACAGATTATGTGTGCGTTTTCTGTGGCACAGTTCATGACAAAATTTACTTAACTGAAGGTTTGCCCTTATCAGGAGCTTTAAATATTGTGGAAAAGCATATCTTTTTGCATAATCTGTTACAACAAACAACCAAATTTCATGCAAGCATGCTTGAGAAAATATGTTGTTTCTCAGTCACATGCACATAGCACACTGAAGTCACGCCCCCTACATGCACTGTGCATTCCTCCATCACATGAACAGATGATTCTAGAAACCTGGACTACCAAGGTCACATTTTTTAGCCCGTGGACCACATTATGTCAAGCTGAAATTGTTTGTTCAAAATACAATAAAAACTTGATGGTATACCGTCAAATAACTGTTAAATGTAATGTTTTTTAATTGGTTTCATTTTTTCAATGTTATATGATGCAGTTCATTTAAATTGCTTCATAAATTCCCAAAATTCCCACATAGCTTCAAATTTGGAACAATTCAAGAATTTCACAACTCAATTTCCCATTGAACGTACTTATAAATTTACCATCAAATTTACAATTTTCTACTGCTTTGAAACCTAAGTGTGGAAACAAAAGCAGCTCACCAGCAGGTCACTGAGCAGCAGGTCCATAGGTGATCACACTGTAGTTTTCCTCTTGACCTGCAGGTAACTGTAAAGTGGCAGAAAAAAGAGTGAGCTATGGTTTAGGACAGTCTTGATACATTTGTTCACTCCAGCTTCCTATTCAGAAGATTAACAAACATAACATTACCAGTCCACTATAGTCTCCATTGCTCATGTGCATCACCACCTCTGAAACACATGTTAAAGTCAAAGTAAGGCAAAGTATCGTACAACCTGTTGGTGGTATGTATGAACAAAAACTACATAATGTTGCCTTACAGCTAAGTGAGTACATTACCTGTCCTGTTTGATAGTGTCCTAGAGAAATTCAAAGATGAATGAGTTTGGCATCACTGTGCACATAAGTAACTCGACATCAGTGTTGTACTTTAAGTAAATTAATTGAGAGCATGAACACAATATCCTGAGAGACATTTTTACTGTGACATATGTGTCGTCTCAGAAAAAAAAGTGTCTAACAGAGAAGGCTCTTTTGAGCGAACTTATAGTATCTCAAAAAAGTGAGTACACCCCTCACATTTCTCCAAATATTTTATTATACTGTTTCATTGGACAAGAGTGAGGAAATGACACTTTGATACAGTGTACAGTAGTGAGTGAGCAGCTCGTAAAACAGTGTAAATTTACATCCACCAGCTCCGTCATGTGGTCACGAGGAAGTGGAAAAGGATTCCAGTGGCAAAATGTGCAGCTCTGGTGAGCTCTAAGCCCAGGAGGGTTAAGGCAGTGCTGAAAAAAAATGTTGACACTTTGGGCTGAATTTGGACACTTTGACTTAGAGGTGTACTCACTTTTGAGCCAGTAGTTTAGACATCAATGGCTGTGTCGAGTCATTTTTAGAAGATAGTAAATTTACCCTGTTCAACAAGCTGCCCGATCACTACTATCCACTCTATCAAAATGTTATTTACTCACTGTTGGTCCATGGAAAGATGAAATATTTTTAAACATGTGTTTTGTGAGATACTCCATATTGTGTCAATGTTCTAGTCCATGATTTTGAAAATAACTTTTCATGAGAAAATACTTACCCCACATTGTGATTATCTACAAAAGTTTTGAAAATAAGAGAGAGGGAGAGAGAGAATGGGTTACAGGGCTGAAGTAATGCAGCACTGACACAATGCTCTGATTCAAAGACAACATCAACATCAACATCAGGTGTTTCTGACCTGATTTAACTGACTGGCTCACATCAGACATGTTATAAACATTGTTGACAGAGGTCAAAACGTCTCGAATACATCCATGTTTTTTCATACAAATGCTCTCACCAGTTCTTTTTTTGTTACAGAGAAGTGCCAGTCCCAGTAAAATGGCAGTAGTACACACAGACACTCCAAAACTGGTGACAACAGACTCCAGGCTCCACTTTACTGTTCAGGAGGACAAAAAACAGGTCAGTTTCAATTTTGGGAAAGAATTATGTCAGGTAAATGCTCTGTATGTCTTAATATACAGCTAAATATAACATTGAAGGAGAATGTACAATTCTACAATTTCATTTAGCAGACACTTTTGTCCAAAGCGACGTACAACACAAGCAAGAATTCGGACCGAGGGGAAAAACCTTAGTAAGTGCGTCAAAGTGCCTATAGTCAATTGGCCACAGGTGCTGCCATCTCGTGCCAGAAGAAGTGCCAGGGTTTTTTTGTTTGTTTGTTTTGTTTTTAATAATGCAGCTTAACACAACAATAATTCAAGTCACAACGAATAATTCAAGTCACACGAATATTTCAAGTCAGCAACAAAAATTCAAGTCAACAACATTGATCAACATTCCAAGCATTCAAAATTCAGTGCTAAATATTCATTAAGAGCATAACTCTGTATAACTCTGATTCCCATGTAAATGTCACATGCAGACTGAGTTGTGAATATGATAAATTATTACCTTTAGGTTTAGTGGATGTTAAAATACACACCGAGGCTCAAACACAGAGGAGCTTCATCAAAGATGTAATGGTGTCGTCAAGTCTGCACTCTGGCTAAGTACCTTTTATTTGTCCCTCATGTTTCATGTCTTATGTTCCCTGTTTTATTTCAAATCACTCCCTTGTCTCTGTTTCAGGGTGTTTCTTGCACCTCCCCCATCTTCCACACTCCTGCTCCTTTTTGTCTCCTCCTCAACTTTGTCTCATCAGTCCTCGTTACCTCATGTCTTTAACTTCATGCATTTAACCTAATGTCTTTGACCTCGAGTCTTGAATCTCATGATTTTAACCTTATGCTTTTGACCACATGTCTTTAACTTCATTTTTTTGACCTTGTATCTTTCTCTGTCTTGTCATACCTCACTTCTCTTTGGAGCATTTATTTCATGGGCTAGCCTTCATAGTTTTTGTCCCTGATTGTTTTTTGGCTTTGCCTTTTGTCTAATGTTTTTTGAGCGCTGTTGTCTTCCTCTGACTGTCTGCTTGTGTACCAAACACTGCCTGTTAACAAACTGTTATTGAATCTTTATTTCACCTTTGTGTACTACATTTAGTCCACATCTTTGGTTCGGGTTCTGGCAGGTGTTGTCAACGCTGAAATACAAATATTTCAATTCCATTAAATTTTGGCTTCCAAAATAATTTTAGATAATTTACTCTTATGGACAAAATGGACAGCAATTATATTTTTTAATGTATTCCATGATATCATGTTCATTTACAAACATAACATCCACATCTCCAGGGATATGTTGCCCATGTAGGGTACAAACCTCATTTTCACTAAACGTTTCATTTTGAACGTTTCATTTTGAAGTGATGTTTGGCAGTTGGCTACATTAATATATTATATATTTAGAATATATATTAAATATATATGTAAATATTTAATATATTTTGTAGTTTATGTCTGTATAAACACATTTATATGGATTATATGTTTTGTAGAGTACATATGTAAAATACATTTGCATAGATGTTAAAGCAGAATGTATTTTTATACAACCCACGGAAAATGTATTTCTCTTCTTTTATTTCTTTGCATACATGTTCGAAATTAATTCTAATTCAAATACAAATTACATGGCCCTTGAAGAATGTTTGGTATCAAAAGTTTTACAATTAAAAAAAAATAATTTCAGAATACAAGTAATGATAAAAACAAGATGCATGATCAGTTTTTGAAAATACTTTCAATATTTAATAGCTCTTTGTCTTTCATTCTCCAAAAATGAGATGACCAAAAAAGGCCTTAGTTTATATGTCAGTATATGTATTTGTTTTATACCCTTATCTTGGCTATGCATCCCCCAGGAATATGATCGTTTAATCTTAGATCATAACTTGTGAAAATCAAATTACTCATTTCTCATCAAGAACTCATAAAATCTTTTTTATCAATTTACTTCCTCAAGCACCAGACTATGAGGGACATGCAGAAGAAACAGATCAAAGTTTCTTATTGTGCCCTTGTCAACACATGCCGCCATTTTGGAACTTGAAACCAATAACTTGTAATTTTAATGTTTGCATGTAGTCACATGACCAGTGGATTTCATCCTGACCCCCATTTTGTTGTTTCCCATGAAATGAAGTGTACCCACTGAATACTCTGCCCCCCTATTGTCCCCTCCAGGTCTCCATACTACAAGACAATATATAAATACTGTAGCTGCTTCTAAGTTGAAGTGCCGTATTGTTGTTCCATAGTAGTTTGATAATAGCTTTTTACTTGTGACAATTATGATTAAACTTAAAAAAATAATCAAAATTCTTTACAGTTATCACAAGGAACAAAACATATGCCTTTCATAATTTTCTGTTTGCTATAGGTTTTGTTAGAGAGATCCAGCACAATGCTATCTTCAGTGTTAGCCTCCAAAAGCACATCATCCCTACTCTACAGTCCAAGACACTTGACTCTCTCAGGGGAATAGGGGGAGGGAATGTGGGATTGATTCTAGATGCAGCCCTGGTATTTATGTGCACTTGTGAGGATCACATCCGTGTTACTGTCTCCCAAAATTATTTTTTCAGAGATCATACTTTTTCGCTGCAGGCACTGTTACTTAAAGGTGCTATGAGGAGAATCTACCGGCAACGTAAAAGACTCTGCTATCCATGAGCCCGTGCGGCAACTGTCGTAATGCTGCGTTCCAGTAACCTCGGAACTGAGAGTGACATCATCTCAGAGCTATCAGCGTTCCAGTTACAAAGTCGGAAAACATGCCGATCTACCAGGCTATTGTTAGCTGTTGTTAGCATGCCTGCATTGTTGTTCACAAATATCACATGAAGAATGTGATTATAACCATGGCAGCATTTTTGTAAATATAAGTCTAACAATACGATGTATACAGCTGATCTAGAGCGACACACCCCAGTCAGAAGTGCAAATAAATTGATTACTACAGGAGCTAAATAACTGTTCACACTGGGGGCATCCATCTTTGATTGTCAACCCGAGGATGGCGAGGTTTCACCGAGTTCCCAGGAGGAAATTCAGACTTTGAGTGACGTTCCAGTTGCAGTTTCCTATTCGGAGCTCAAAATTCCTACTTCTGACTACAACTGGAACGCACCACAGACGTTGACGATCCACAGTGTTTGTTTGTTTTGAGGCCATGGATGAAATAAGGACCTTCCTCAGAACTCTGCATTGCTTTACAACTTCGTTTTTTCAACCACTTTCAGGATGCAAAGCGACGAGGTAATGTATCTCTTTCTAGTTACGTAGCGGTAGTTTTTGATGTGTGACAACAAGCAATTTTTGGAAAACTTGTTATCGTTGTTGTAGCTGGCTATTTATCGCTACTTACAGCCCTGTGCTCTAAGACGTGTAATATAAATAATAAAATAATAAAAAATTTGCTCTAGTTTTAATTTTCTTGTTCCGGAAGTTGGCCAGTCAAGCCCTGTCCGACCCGAACGAAAGGCTAAGGAATAGCATTTGTAGATAACCTATTTTGATGCTATAAAACTCATCAATAAGTATGTATTTCGATCAGGCATATATCAAAAAGTGAGACTTTTTTGTAATCACTTAGAAATTCCTCACAGTCTCTTTAAAGGTGACAACAATCTAATAAAGTAAAAATAGGACATTATTTTCATCAAATTTCTGGATGACATCTTTGGCTGTCATTTTCTGTTATCACAGTGAAATAAATCGGCCACATCAGTGTTCAGGTTCAGGGCCAATCACTGGCTAGCTGTTTAGTTTTGTCACATGGTGCTGCTTGACCTGGTGTTTGGGAGGTGCAGACAGTATCACCAAGTACTGCTGTTGTTCCCATAGTCCTGCTCATTGTGATAATCAGGGTCTGACAGTCTTTAAATGATAAAAACTACATTTATCATTACCAAAATCAGTATGTTAAAAGTATTAATAATTTCATCACCTGATGGTGGTTTAACTACATTAAAATGGGTGGAGGTAAGGCCAACCAGGGTCACTGGAACTGGTAAGTGATACATGCCATAATATCTCAAAAATTATCTCTGATTTCTCATAATTAGGAATTAAAACACCTATCATGCTCTTTATAACCTGATTTTTGATTGGGGTAGAAACAGCAGTATAAGAAACAGGCCTGTCGACATTCTGATTTGGTGAATAAAAAGCAAAAACTCCATTCGAGTGGATGGTAGTAGCCGTACTTCTCTACCAAATGACCTTAACTTCTCCCTTGAAGAACTAAAGGGACCAGCTCTCCTGGCCCAGATAACATCAGCCATGCTCTGAGGTACTTTGCTGAGCAGCAGAGATGTTTTTAAGACACTGTTCCAGAGATCCCTTGACACTGGGACAGTTCCTCAGCTGTCGAAACACTTCACAGTCACCTCCATCCCCAACAGGACTACCACCAAAGTTCTCAATGACCTCAGAACTGTGGCTCTCTCCTCCTTCGGAAGTCAATGGAGAGGATTATAAAAAACATCACATCATGGATGCAACCATCTTACCAATGGATCCTCTCCAGTTTGCTTACCGCAAGAGTAAAGGCATCAGTGATGCCAAATTATACATTCTGGACACTCTCTACGAACACCTAGACCACTTTGAGCTTGCTGTGTTACTGGTATTGGCACCCTTTGCTCAAACTCAGTATGGAATCATATTGTGATTCACCTGTGTCGCGTATTGGTATTAATAAGCTTGCCAAGCATGGAACTGGCAAGAACCTCTCTAGACTGAGGGAACAGAAAAATTTATAAGAGAAGTCTTCGAAGGTTGGCATGAATGGTGAAGAAAACACCATGTCTAACATCCAAAGACCTGAGGGCCAACTTGGAACAGTCTGGGGTCATGGTCTCAACAATTACTGGACAATGCACACTAAACCAAACAGGGCTTTATGGGTGAAGGCCAAGGAAGACACCATTGCTGAGGAAAACACATAAAACGGAAAGACTGATCATCACCAAAGGGTACCTGGAGAAACCACAATCTTTCTGGGAAAATGTTGTGTGGACAGACAAACAGAAAAAGAGTTTTTTGGCAATGCACACTAACATTATGTTTTCAGATGGTGCAATGGCACCTCCAAGGAAAAGAGCACCCTACCAACAGTTAAGCATGATGGAGGTTCCATAATGGTGAGGGGCTGTTTGCTGTATCTGGCGCTGGAGGCCTTGAATAATGGAATCGGAGAATTATCTGGAAATTTCAGAGTGAAATTTCCTATCCAGTGACAGAAAATTTGGTTTAAGATGAAGAGTGTGGGTCTACAAGCAAGACAAAGATCCAAAGCACACATCCAGAAGCACTCAGGAATGGTTGAAAAGGAAAAAAATTGACTGTTTTAAAATGACCAGCAATGAGACCTGATCGCAGTCTGATTGAAAATCTTTGGTATGAGTTGCAACAGTCTTGAACAATTTTATTATTATGTTATTATTATTATTACTGTGTTAAAATAATAATAATAATAATGATAATAATAATAATAATAATAATAATAATAATAATAATAAATGACAAGACATTTGAATTTGATTTTGAATTTGAAATCTTCCATTGGGGAAAATAAACCTGTAAACATTCAACAGCTTGAACAATTTGCAAAGGAATAGTGGGAGAAATTAGAGCTGAAAAACACAATAAGCTTATAGATTGCTACAAGAAACTGAAGACTGTTATCACTGCCAAAGGCTGTGCAACCAAATACTGAAGAGGCGTGCTGTTATTGCTGCGCATGATTCTTTCTGTTTCTTCACTGAAATTACAATATGTAAGTTTTAAAAAGTTTTCTTTTGTCAAAGTAGTTTGGACCTTCAATAAACAAGATCCTGATGAAATAAATCTGGCACTTTCCCATTTATTTCTGAAGATATTGTAAAGTTATGCCAAAAATTTAGTGGTGCCAAGAATGCCAAGCAGGAGTGTATATGTCTTTAATTGCCCCCCAGGGGACAAATAAAGTTTTTCAATTTGAAATAATATTTTCATTACCTGAAGGTGGTTTTACTGCCACTGAGGAGGTGGATATAAAACTAACCGGGGTCATCGTCACAGCAACACTGGAAGCTGATGAATGAAAGACATCTGTCATAATGTGTTGAACACATTATTCCTAATTTATCAAAATTAGGGATTAATACATGAATAGTTTTACTTTCTACTAGATGCCTGTTTGTAAGTGGAAACAGCAGTGGAAGTAACAGGTCGGTCAGCACTCTGATCTGGTGAATAAAAATATTTTGAAGAAACACATTTAGAGAGTGATCTGTGACAATGACTGGTAAATCTATTAACTTCTTTAACATGCTTTACCTGTGGTCACAATGGGATCAGACACAGTCGAAATCACACTCGGCTCGTTTTCCACGATATCTTCAATAAAAGACAGAATTCATTATATGTCATAATATCTCAAATGTTATCTCTGATTTCTCATAATTAGGAATTAAAACACCTACCACACTATTTCTTACCTGATTTTTGTTTGGTGGTAGAAACAGTGGTATAATGAACAGGCCTGATAACATTTTGATCTGGTGAATGAAAATAATTAAAAAATCATTAAAGTGACAGATTTAGTACATAATTGGTGTTTTTAAAACAAAGGAGCTTGTTTGATTAAAAAATAAGTCATATTAATCTGTAAGGTATTGTATCAATGTTCATGATTCTATCTAGTTACAGAGGCTGGTTTAATTACTTTTTGTGTGAACCATTTAACTATCTATATTTTCATGATTCTATGAATTGTTTTAGTTTTGTTCTTAAGGTATCTTTTATTTTTTTTCTTACTATTGTTTGTATATTTGATTGATCTTGTATGCTCAGTTTTGTTTTTATATCTGGACCCCAGAAGAAATAGTGGTTACTGTGGTGACAACTGATGAGGATCCAGTGTAAATAAATAGATAAATAATTAAATGATCAATACATCTGTTTAGCAGTAAACATATTCTACCTGTGGTCACACTGGGAGCAGATCCAGACTCTTTTTCCACAATATCTACAATAAAAGGAAAAATAATTAGGCTTATCATATCCATGTTAGTCATCTGAAACTGTCATTGTAGCAGATTTTTAATGATGTATAGATGAAATATACACATTTAGAAGTTACTTTAAATGTCTTTTCTGTGTATACTATATGTCATGAACTTGTGTGTTTTCTCACTTACCCATCAAGCTGATTCCATCACTGCGAGGAGATGAAAAGCTGTCTCTACCTCCTGATGTGTAATCACAGCTGGCATCTTTTCGTTTAACATAATGTAGTCCTCTCAGCAAATCACTGATGGTGACAGCGAAGAGGCAGAACGACTGTTGTTTTGAGTTTTTTTTACTCTTTATAGTTGTTGTTTGAAATGGACTATTTGTTTCTCCAAAGTACAGGTGACATTTTGTATCAATACCAGCAGATCCCATCAGAGAGCATGTGAAGAGAACATATTCACCAGGAAAATGTTGATGATTCAGTTCTGGTCTCTGCACTGGTTAAAGGAAAGAGAAATCATTAAGAAAATTGGAAATTTTAATATCAAGCCAGGAGCAAAGTAAAAACTGCCTTTGGAGTTCAGATTTACAGAAAATCACCTCCACCTGCAAAGATCAAGTTTTAAAACTCACAGTCAGCCTTTGATTTATTAACATTTGGTCAGTCAGCTAAAGATAATGTTAGCTCACATGTAATTCACAGGAATCAACATCTATCTGAACATAGTATACTAAAAACAAACTCCCTCTAAATGATATGTGTAGTGTCCACTGATTCAGGGTCTTAAAACAGACCTGTATATTACACTTGAATGGCTGTTTTACACTCAAGCAGTACAATAATGACTCTGGGAAAAGCAGTCACTCACTGTGTATGAAGATGGAGGATGTTGCACTGTACTGAGATGGAGAAAGTTTGCCACCAATGATTTTGGTGTAAAAACATTTTACTTTAATTTCTGCAGGTGAACTCTGATGTGTTATCTCCAGAAGCTGAGTCCCTGTTAGAGTCTGCATACAAGACAGGACTTTTTGTTTTCCTCCAAAGTCATAATAACACTGAGATGAGGATGATGGAGCCACACAGTTTATTGAGATGGAGTCCGTCTCAGTGATCATCTGAGGACTTATTATCAGTCGAGGTTGAGAAGCTGAAAATGAAAGGTCATTATGATATGATTGCATTAGATATTCTTCAGATGCTCGTTCTCTTCAGTAAATATATTTAATGGTAAAATTAGGAACAGATTCATCCTCCAGTTTGACATTAAGAGCTCAGCTTCACATGACAAACAGACCAAAGACTCACCTCGTACTTGAGTCTCACAACAACAACCTGTTGAAAACACAAAGTCTTTCTTAAGTCAACAAAATTAAACATAAAACAACCTCAACTGCATGGTAGACTTAGTGAGCTCCTTTCTCCACTTCTAACAAAACATAAAAAAAATAAACACTATAGAGCAATGGCTGGAAAACAATGATCACATACAGTATACTGTAAAATCTGCTTACACAGAGATCAATTTAGTATTATTTAATCAATCAAACTTTATTTTTATAGTACTTTGTATACCAGACTTTGTAGTGCAAACTGCTTTGGAGAAAAACAAAGAAAGTGAAAAAAAAAATAGATTAAAACTGTTTACAATGACTTTGTGTTTATTTAATGATAAAAAATATAGTTTGTATTTTAAATAACATCATAATCATGTTCTGTGCACACCACTGAATATGAATTTTAAAGTTATATAGACTGTGATTATTTTTAGTCAAAGTTAAAACTTATTCATGAAGACAAACAAAATGATGAAGTTCAGTACTGACATTGACCAGAGTCTGTAATAATGTGAGAAACTCAGTTGTCCTTCCCATATTCAAGACACATTTTATCTAAGTTTCTGTCAGGAAAACTACAGCTCACTGCATCAGACAAATAGAGGCCACAAAAACACACTTCACCACCTTTTGAAAAACATATTCAGCACATGTAACAAAGGTAGCTCATGCACTCCAAGACACAGAAACAAGAAAAAAGAAAAAGCACACACAGGAATAACGATTTTCTCCAATGGTCGAGCTGCATTTTTAATATTTGTACACAAACATACAAAGAAAATAGGGAGTACAGCCAAGGATTCCTACCAGAAAATGAGGAAATAAATTGCTTTAAGCCAACATTAATTTGATGTTCAGTCATCAGATAATATGAATATTATAAACCTGCCTCGTCCCGCCAGTTTTGAATGGATATTGGAATATTTTATCAGATTTTGCAGTTACATTTATATGGAAGTAATAAAAGCGAGATTACAAATTTCAGCTAAGCTAGGCAGCCCTGTCAACTATCATGTTATTTTTGAAGAGCTTCTATCTGAACTTCTTTAAGAAGAGTGATCGCTGTAGCTTAAAAAGTGACTAATTTGCCAGGGCAAGATATAAATGTCTGCTGTGTGTTTCTTTGCAAAAGTGTTTTGTTAGTTTGTCCTGTCAGAATTGTCATTGTATCGTGCTGTTGCAGGACACACATGTAAGAGAGACTTTGGTTAAGTGGGTTTCCTCTGCAAAAATAAAGAATAAATGATATGAAAATAAATAGAGTCTAATTTTGTACAATTAGCCCACACCTTGACCATCTTTGATTTTTTTTTTTTTGCCATGTCCTCTGACTGCCTCTGATGAGAATAGAAAGATGACGTTGATTCTTTTATTTATTTTTATTTATTTTTATTTTCAAATGGTTTTTTTTCCAATTCCCGCCCCAGTATGTAAGTTTTGTTTTAGCCTTTGTTTTAATTCCATGTACCAACATTATTAAACACCACTAAACATTCGTCAAGAATGTTCAATTCAGATTTTACAGAAAAACTGAAGACCAAGTTGTTTTTATTTGTTTGTATTTAACTTTTATTTACCCAGATCAGTCTCACTGAGATGAGGGATCTCTTGTCAATGTCACGAGTCTTCAGTTGTTCAGATGTTTCCTTGCTGTTCTCATGTAGAGCTTTGGTGATTTAAAGGACACTTTTTAATTGTATGGCTGCTTATCTATGAGCAACAGTTCATTCATTCAATCATTTCCACTATCTATTAAAAAAATACAAAAATCTGAACTTACGCAAGAGGACGGCTATCAGCAGGAGTCCGGCCATGATTATACTCGGTCACTTGAGTGATGATAATTCTTTACAGCTCACACCTACACGTTTCCCTACACTTAATAGAAGTGTCACTTTGCAGAAGCTGATCTCAACAAAACCACAGCAGTAAAGCCACACAGAGACAGACCACAGGACACAAAAATACTCAGTTCTCTGGGGCTGCATAATTAAAATCAAACTAAGTGTTGAGAACTTGTTGAAGAAATGGGTTTTATTTTTTTCTTATTGTGTGACTTATATCATGCTCTCTCTGACTGATAGAGATAGAACACCCTTCAAATTAGGATAGAATAGACTTGTAATACAATAATGATAGAGTATTTTTGTCTTTTAAGTAGATTTGATACAATGATACAAATAATCACACATAAACAAAATAAACAAAATAGTAATAATATAATAACACAAATAAAAATCAAATCCAAATCAAAGAAAATAAATTAACATAAGGAACAACAACACGTTGAATCTGTGAAGCACTGTCATATCTCGACCATTTGTGATGTGCAGAAGATTGAAGGAGGCTTCTTGACACTGGCTTGTTTTAGAATAATGGGTTTATTACAAAAAGCAAAAACAGAATCATACAGGCACTGCAGGATACCTGGGAGCGACTGCCAATGATGTACTTCTTCCCGACTTCAGTTTATATAGGATTAGGAGTTGCATATACAGTTACATTTGGAGAGAAATAAAACTATTGGCTGTCACTTGAGCTATACCTTAACAAGACATCTGCATTCCTGGTGTACAGAGTCATCTGCTGCTCTCACATGTACATATTTCTAGGAATGTATACTTTTGCCTTACATAGATACACGCCAGATGCTTAGGCACTCTCTGGGTGCTTAAAGATGCTGTAGTTGACAGATGGATGGATGTCTGGATGGATAAACACCTGATTTCTTGACTTCAGTCCATCACCAGACAGCATTTCTTCACAGCTAATGATATCTAGCTTTTTCTTTTCAGGCAGAGATTGTCATGATCCTGCTCCTGGTTTAGTTAAGTTCCCCATTTTGTCCTTGTGTATTTTGTTTTGTCTCGTGTTTCCTGTTTTACTTTGAAAATTCACCTGTCTCTCCTTGTCTCTGTAGGTGTTGCTTCTTGTCTGGAATTGTCACACCCGATCCTTTATTGTGCTCTCCTGGCTGTTTCTTATCACCCCCAATCACCTCATGTTTTAACCCTCACGTCTTCTTTGTTCATGTGTAGTTTTATTTGTGTGTGAGTTTGATCAAGTGGATCTATGAGTAATGTGCACTGCAGGAGTTGTGTGACTTGTATTATGTGCTCTTTTGTTTGTATGTGGCTCTGTTATTTTGTTGATTGATTTCTTCAATAATGATAAAATGATTGAAGTGATAATGTCTTTATTCAAACAGCAAGTTTCAAAACAGATGTTTACAAATGTTTTATCAAAGTTAAAACTCAAGGACAAAGAGAATTGACATTTATAGTCAGGCCAACCAGAGAAACTTCTAGAGGAGTCAAGCAACAAGACAGGAACAAAATGCCAAAAATTAAAATCTGTTCTTGGAGGCCGGTCAAAACTTAACAGCAATATTCCCAAGAGGACAATAAAGTGTATAGTATCATCAACCTGATGAAAACACTCACAAAAAATTAACCACACTGATGCTAGAAATAAAACAGGACAAACAGGGACATGCTTTTAATTCAATCCTTCTTATAATCTCAAAACATGTTATTGACTGGATGGTCTTTAAATGATCTGGTTCATATTTAGCTAAGTCAGAGCACTGTCAGCTGATCGATTTACTGTGATTAAGTGTTTGTTTAACTATGAACCATTTCACACCATATCACATTTCAAGCAGTGCTATATGCTGAAAGGTTATAAAGCAGTGTGAGAATGCAACTTCCTCTCTCCCTCTCGATTACGTCACGAAACAGAGGATATGACATGCTTTTTGCATACAGTATTCTCTCTGTGCCTCCTGCACAGTAAAAGAAAGGTTTTAAATGTCCATTCAGGGAGCTGAACACTGTGTCCTGCAGTCCTGATGACTGTACCCATGGCGTAAACGTGCTGTACATCAGTCTGGAAAAGAAAAAAACCAAGGCAAGTTTATATCAGCTATGAAAGTTAATAAAATACCAATAACCATGTGTCATGTTTCACTTATATCCACATTTAAAGCTCTTCTGTGATCAGTTTTCTGTTGTCTGAAAGTAAAGGAGCATCTCGTACCATCACACACTAAAATCAGTATTTTCATTCAAGTGTAGCATCACAAATCAATTCATGGACCTAAAACTTCATTCACATTTGCAGAAAAACACTGAAAATATCCTGAATTTACCCTGGTGAGTGGCATGTGTGAATTCAAACAGCAGGGTTTTCAACCCAGACTTTAACCTGAAATTTTCCTGGTTGCCCAACAGTAATGCCTCCTTCATAAGTGAAGGGGGTTTAAAGAGTGTCTCTGTGCAGCTCATACTTTAGATATATTGACCTGGACATGCAGAAATACTCTCAGAGCATCCCGGCCCACACCTGACATCAGGCTTTCACTATTTGTCCACACGTAGAGTCTATATCTGGTGCTGCACAAAAGCTACATTGGTGGTCGTCAATGAGAGATGAGATAGATTTTTCTGTGTGGTTTGAACAAATGTTGGTTGTAATGTACTTTCCAACCACCACTGAATAACAGCGGTGGTTGGAAAGTACATGTGAGCAGTCAACCTTGGTGGTTTTTTTAGTCTCAACGGTCACACAACAAAGAGAATAAATAACCTCTTCGCACTTTCTAAATCTAAGGACCTAGCTGGTAGCGTTTCATTTTCTTCAGAAATTATGTCACACCCCGGTTAAACATGTTACAGGTACGAGCCGTTAAAGTCTGGTAACTGAAGACCCTCTGACTTGAGTAAAATATCTAAAGAGACATCTCATTTGTAGCTTGGACAACCCAGCTTCCAAGATCAAATGGAGCGCATGATTAGCATCAGCTCACTGCTAGCCCCCTGATGTATTACAAGCTTGTTTATGTTTGTTGAGATAGAGTTCACTTTTAGAGGTTCCTGTGAGCATTTTGTTTGTTGCTGTAGTTGCTTTTCAGTCCAGTCTCTGTCATAATTTAATGAGTCAGTTAAACTAGCATACAATACATTAATGTTTTTAAATCAAGAAACCAGTCAACTATACTTCACATGAGTTGGGAGAGCTTTTTATTGAATGCAGAAAAGGAAACAACCTGCACAGGAGCTTTATCATTTAAAACTAGAATTTGTCATGTCAGTCAAGTTTTCTTTGAATTTGTAGTCTCATGTCTTTTGTCTTGTCTTTCCTGTTTTATTTGGAAAGCACTAACCCTTGTCTATGTTCCTGTTTATCTCGCCCTATCATGTCACACCTGCATCCTGATTGCTTCTGTTTCCCATCACCCCTGATTATCTCATGTATTTAACCTCCTGTTTCCCTCAGTACTGTGCCAGATCGTTGTTCCAGCTTTCATCTCAGTTATAGCCAAGCCGTGTATTACCTTATCCTGCCTTTCCTGTTCTCACCTTTCGCGTGGCACTTTTTGGAAATCTTAGCTGCTAGCCTCTCTTTGTTTGCCTCACAGTGTACTGGTCTCTGCCTGTTTGTGGATTAAAAGTGTCTGCTTTACTCCAGTGTCTGAGTCCTATAATTGTGTCCTCCTTTTTCTGAGGCACAGCTCATGATAAAATGTATTTAACTGAAAGTTTGCCCTTATCAGAAGTTTTAAATATAGTGGAGAAATGTATGTTTTTGCATAATCTTGACTAAAGCAACTAAATTTTATGCAAGTATGCTTTAGAAAATCTAGATTATTCCTTAATCATATCATCACATAGCACACTGTACACTGCAGGGGTGTTAAGATCACGCCCCCTACATGCATTCCTCCATCATGAACAGATGATTTTAGAAACCTGAACTATTGGGGACACATTTTTTTAGCCCGTGGACCACGTACAGTCAAGTTCAAATTGTTAATTCAAATATAAAAGAACTATTTGTTTACCTACAAATAACTGCTAAATGTAATGTTTTTTTTTATTTGTATCATATTGCATGAATGTCTGAGGCAAAGCAAAATATTGTTTTCATGTTCTGATATGATACAGTTCATTTAAACTGTCTCCCAGAATTTCCAAGGACAGTTTCAAATTTGGAACAATTCAAAAATTGCCCAACTTAATATGTCATAGAACATCTCAATAAATTTACAATCAAATTTATCATTTTCTAATCCTTTGCAACCCAAGTGTGGAGGAAAAGGCAGCTCACCAGCAGGTTCCTGAGATGATCGTACTGTAGTTTTCCTCTTGATCTGCAGGTAACTGAGGTGACAGAAAAAGAGCCAATGGTGAGATCTGGTTTAGGACAGTCTCAATACATTCATTCACTCCATTGGTTTGTTCTTTAGAAGATTAACAAACGTAACATTACCAGTCCACTATAGTCTCCATTGCTCATGTGCATCACCACCTCTGAAACAGATGTTAAAGTCAAAGTAAGGCAAAGTATCATACATGCTGTTTGTTGACTGTATAAACAAAAACTACATCATGTTGCCTTACAGCTAGGTGAGTACATTACCTGTCCTATTTGATTGTGTCCTAAAGAAATAAAAAGATGAATGAGTTTAGCATTATTGTGCTCATTAGTTATTTGACATCAGTGTTGTATTATAGGTCAACTATGTGAGAGCATGAACACAACATTCTGATCAACTTATCAATTTTGTGTCAATGTACAAGTCCATGATTTTAAAATTAACTTTTTATGAGGAAATACTTACCCCACATTGTGAATTTCTAAAAAAGTTTTGAAAAATAGGAGAAAGAGAGATAGAGAGAGAGAGAGAGAGAGAGAGGGTTACAGGGCTAAAGTAATGCAGAACTGACATGATGCTCTGATTGGTTCAATGACAGCATCAGGTGTTTCTGACCTGATTAAAATGAATGTCTCATATCAGACATTTCTCAAACATGGTTGACAAAAGTCATGTGTAAAATACGTTCTCTGAGGGTCATAGATGTCTCAAATACATACATGTTTTTTCACACAAATGTTCTCACTGTTTTTTTTGTTACAGAGGAGTGCCAGTCCCAGTAAAATGGCAGTAGTACACACAGACACTCCAAAACTGATGACAACCCACTCCAGGCTCCACGTTACTGTTCAGGTTCTGAAACGGGGGGGGGGGGGACAGATTTTGACCTCATCATTGCTGATTGTACGGCGATGCAGGCAGGCCCACATTGACTTGACACAGAAAACAGTACAGTATCTTGTTTCAACAGAGAATTCATAAAAAAACTCCTCCTAATTTTACTATTCTCCTGTCTACAGATGTTTAGTGTTACTAAACCCTTTATTAGGATCAGTTTTAAATTTCAACCAAGCTAAGCTGCCCTCTTAAGTGAATGTTGTTTTTTAAGAGCTTCTATCTAGATTACTTAAGGAGTGCAATTGCGGCTGGTAAAATGTGACTTATTAGCCATTAGCAAGATATGATCGTCTGATGTGTTTCTTTTTTTTTTTTTGCAGTGATTATGTTTGTTTATCTATTCAGAACTGTCATTGTATTGTGCAGTTGCAGGACACATTTGAAAGAGAGACATTGGTTTCAGTGGATTTCCTCTGCAAATATAAAGAATAAATGAAGCAAAAATAGAGATCAATTGACTCAAAGAGATAAGACAATTGTTTATTAAGGTAAATATAAAGATATGTTGGATAGGTTGAACATGTCAGTGGAAATAACTACATCAAATTGAACCTAATGAAACGTTCAGTTGCCCTCAGGTTGAAAACAGTGTCATCTATGGATGCTGCTGTGAATATACAACACATACTGTTTGATGCTGCTAATGTGGGGCCATCATCCTGCTCATACACC
The DNA here is from genome assembly GCA_036419115.1 of Scarus forsteni. Lineage (NCBI taxonomy): Eukaryota > Metazoa > Chordata > Actinopteri > Labriformes > Labridae > Scarus > Scarus forsteni. Next base: position 32,212,924 of record JAZDUH010000152.1, read on the forward strand.
CATAGCAGCCATGGTGAGGGGCTTCATTACTTTTAGCAAGTTCCTCTGGTAAAAATAATGATCCAGAATATGATTCAATGTTGAACTGGTAGTAAAACAGCAAAAGAAATAACTAAACAAGGGAGACATAGCTTCAAGTTATAAACAAGGGAGACATAAGTTATGATGTGTTCAAGGCAGGTTGATAACATGACAAAAGGGAAATGAAACATCATGATATAATTTCTACAATCTGATGAATTAGTATTAAGTGGCCTGTTTGGCACTTATCATCTCTCTTCTAAAAGTCAACACTTGGAATCTTTTTCTCAAGCTTTAAGGCCAGTGCTGTCCTGTATGCTGTTGTGTGCTGTGGCAGAAGGCTCTGGGTAGTGGGCTCCAGCAGACTGTACAAACTGACCTGCCAGTCCAGAGATGTTGTGGGGGTGCACTTTCTGACAGCATCATCATAGAGAAGGGTGCTGTCTAAGCTGTGGGACATCTTGGACAATGCCTCCCACCCCTTCAATGCTGTGCTTGCAAAACACAGAAGCACATCCAGGGGCTTTCCACACAGAGATGATTCAGGTGTTTTTCATAATCTTGAACACTTCAGCATCTTGGGTGCCCAAAATAACACAAAAGGCACATTTTCTAAAAGCGGGTCCAAGAGTGGATAAATCTGAAAACAGTAGCCTTGCTTTCAATCTGTACAGTGAATATGGAGATTTACAGAAAGAATGTCACCATGGCCCCACCTCTCTTTTGAACTGCATGAGTGAACCCTGACAACAGCAGAAACAATGTTAGAATACAGAGTTGTGGGGTGCAAGTTTGGCGGAGTGGTTAGCAACCATGCATGTCCCATATACTGTACATACTTCTGCCAGTCTGGTTTCAAATCCAGCCTGTGACCAGTTTGCAGAGTGTCTTCCCCTACTCTCTCAACCCCTTTCACAAGCCTATCCACTGTCTCTCTACTGTCAATAAAGGCACAAATACCTAAAAAATACATTTTAAAAAAGGAAACAGAGTTGCACTCGTGCTGCAGAGGCTACTGAGCTCCTTATGGCTTTAACAGCAAAATCGCTGTGTCCTCTACAACCACCATCAAACAAGAGGACACAGAGAACAGCATATGACAGTGCTGGTTGACATTTCTCCTGATGCATGTGCATGCTCTATGTCTTCCTTTATGGTTGTTGGTGTTTGTCTGCAGCAGTGTTACAGTGACACTCACAGGCCTTGCATACATACTACAACATTTTCAGAGTTTACAGAAAATGTTTTAAAAAAAAACATTTTTAATTTAGATATTTGTGCGAAATTTCCTCAATGCAACACTATGCATCTATATTCACACTGTACGTACCATTTAAGGTATATTCTTTTCACTGAACATTTACATAACATTTTGTTTTAGTATGTAGTATACTATTGTTTTAGGATGGTATTGTATTAAAAAAAAATACTTTTTCTATTTTCTGTTTATTCATATATTCTGAATCTGCTATACTGCTTAGTATAAGAAAAAAGTGTAACAACCAAATAGCTGGAAACACAAAGACCATAGGCTGAAGCCCTACCAAGTCATGATTCAAGTTAGATAACAAAATCATGGCAGACTTCTTACATAATGAATATTCACTCATCAGTTAACCAGCATTATTGTCACATGGATAATCAAGTCTCATCCAAACCTAACATTTTTCAACCGTTTGGCTTTAATAAACTAAGAATTTAGAGTGCTAGTTACCAGTTGTTTAAGCAGAAATCCATTTGGATGAATACTGAATGAGCACATCATGTAGTAAGAGGTGAGTGGAGCCGTGCCACATGACAGAAATCACACAACGATATTTACTATATTATATACAATATGATACTATATATACATGCTATATACACTATATACAATAATACAGCAATCTGTGGATAGTTATGGATGAATTTGTGTGTTTACACTAATATTTAACTAGACTTGGATAGCAAGGGTCCATTTCAGTGCCAGATGGCTTTTTTTTTTAAAAGATATTATGACTGAGGGGTGACAGTGTAATTTTAAATGTTGAGCTGCATCAGTTTTTTAAGTGTTAGGTTGTTTGTTTTTTTTAGACATATTTGTGAATTCTGGTCATTTGACCTTAAAGTGGATTACATCGTTAGAATCCTTAGAAATAGTGTAGCATTTTAGCTTTCAGGTAATGTATGGCATATAACATAATGTACATCTATACAGTCATTTTTGTGACATAACTGTTGACATAGGCAAGGCAAGTTTATTTGTAGAGCACAATTCATACACAAGGCAATTCAAAGTGCTTTACAGAACAAGAAAAATGCATAAAAATCACAATACAAAGTAAAATCAACATTAATCATTATAAAATAACTTTAAAGAGAAGAGTGCAGATCAGATCCTTTCAGTCATATGCACAGTTAAACAGAGCTGTTTTGAGCCTAGATTTGAACATTGTCAGAGTAGAGGCCTGTCTCACATCTTCAGAAAGACTGTTCCAGATTTTAGCTGCATAAAACTGGAACCCTGATTCTCCATGTTTAGTCCTGACTCTAGGCACCAGCAGAAGGCCGGCCCCTGAGGTCCTCAGAGTCCGAGATGGTTCATATGGCACTAACATGTCAGAGATGTACTTTGGTGCTAGGCCATGGAGAGATTTGTACACAAGCAGAGCTGCTTTAAAGTCTATTCTCTGAGCCACAGGAAGCCAGTGTAGGGACCTGAGCACAGGACTAATGTGTTCGTACTTCCTGGTTCTGGTCAGGACCCGAGCAGCAGCATTCTGGATGTACTGCAGCTGTCTAATGGCTCGTTTGGAGAGGCCGGTGAGCAGGCCGTTACAGTAATCTAACCTACTAGAGACAAATGCATGGATAAGTATCTCTAGGTCAGGTTTAGACACTATACCTCTGATTTTGGCAATGTTTTTTAGATGGTAAAAGGCTGCTGATGTTATTGATTTTATATGGCTGCCAAAGTTCAAGTCTGAGTCCATTATCACCCCGAGATTTCTAACCTGATTTCTAGGTTTTAGAGAGAGAGACTGGAGGTGACTGCTGACACTTTCTCTTTGTTTCTGTGGACCAAATACAATGACTTCAGTCTTGTCTGAATTTAGCTGGAGAAAATTGTTTAGCATCCACACACTGACCTGTTGGATGCAGTGACAGAGTGAATCCACTGGTCCATATTCACCTGCTGTCAGTGAGACACAGATCTGAGTGTCGTCTGCATAATTGTGGTAGGACACATTAGTACTTTGTATTAACTGGCCTAAAGGCAGCATGTAGAGATTGAACAGGAGGGGTCCCAGGATTGACCCTGGGGCACCCCACAAGTCAAGGCCATGTGGTCTGAGACACAGCTACCAATTTCTACAAAGTATTTGCTGTCTTCTAGATAGGACTTCAACCAATATACATAATACATGCATAATACATAATACATAATACAGTCTACCAGAGTCCTCTTGGTTTGAAGTGGTAGCAGCTGAACAGGGATGTATAAGTCCATGTATACATACTCTCAGAGTATGACTTTTGTCCTATAATCCAGAATGCTTGTTTTATGTACAGTGGGTTATGTTAAATCACATAAAAACAGGGCAGGAAGTGTCTCTCCTGCTTTAAAAAACTTTCATCAGTGCTTCATGTCAGACAGAAGAGAAATGAATCATATGACCTGATGTGTCCCTCTGTTTCATCATAGGATATAGGTTAGAAAACAACTCTTAGAAACTGATATAACATGAAATCAGCTCCTCTGATGTGAGCTCTCTGGGTTTCAATGTGCTTGCACAGTGCTGTACACCATGTCCTTCTGGGCAGGTGGAGGTTGGTACTCAGGGATGGTAGAGTAAATATGGTATACATCAGGCTGAAAAGGAAAAGACCTGGAGTTAGTTAATATCACTGAGACTTGAAGGTCCCATGTCCTGGTATATTTAAATGTTTATATCATGTCTTTGGGATTTATTGACCAAGCATTTGATTTAGGCTGGATAAAAGAATGAAAAATGTAATTTCTGTAAAGGATCAGATACAGCTCTTTTCCCTCCCTTCTGGAAACGCTCAGATCTGAGGGGGCAGGGGGACTTATGGGGATGTTTACAGGTCATAAACACATGTAGGTGGAGGCTGTTGAACTATGATCTCATAAACTCCAGGAAGTAAAAAATTGAGTGTTTTTAGAGGACATGTCATGTTCTTCTGCTCTCCAAGAGCCCTTCTCACAACATTAAGAACAAATAAAATTGATTTTGCAGGACATAGGACCTTTAATACAACATAAGTGTTATGGCTCACTCACATCCTCAGTTTGGGGGTCCTCCTTGCTTAATTGTTCAGATCCTGCCAATAAAAGAGAATCATGCACACAAAACTGATAATCACTCATAAAAAATAAACTATTGTTTTTATAACAATCTAGAATTAAGAACAAGAAATGAGAGTTAGTGGTGTGTATTTTTGTGCACACAAAAGCTTTCAAAGTCTATGTTTAACAGCTTGAACCCTGTTCTTCATTCTGTTTAGTGCACCACATCTATGTAGGTGAAAAGTGAAAACAGCTCACCAGCAAGACAGTAAGCAACAGGTACTGATGTGGGTATGCTGTAGGTTTGATCACCAGCAGGAGACAACTTCAGGGTGACAGGGAGGAGAATGGGAGACAGTGAAAGAAAATCATGATATATCCGAAATATTGTTGAATTTTAAAAAGCATGGCTGTTAAAATGTCTGACTTTAAACAGGACTATCAAATCTGATGCATCCCAGCAAAAAAAGTAATCAATTACCAATCCAAGATTTTTCATGGACACATACTCATCTGAAACAGGGGGTAAAACACAAGTCAAGTAAGTTTAAGACTAACACATGAATGGGAGCAAACATATATACTTTGCCCTGATAATGTACTTTGATAAAGCCTGTCAAAAAGTGTATACATTACCAGACAGTTTTCCTTGTTTCCTAAAAAGCAATAAGAAGAAAAAAGTTTCAATAAGAATTGTGCAAATTATTTATTTCCTGCTACACTTAAGAACAGTCAATATACACCTGAAAACAACCTTTGATACTTTATTTTGGTTAGCTATTTCTTCCTTTTTTAAAAATACCAATTGTTATTGTATTTTGTATTATTGGAAAGCCTGTTTAGTCACTTTGAGGTACAACTTGTAATAAACATGAATTCATGAAATGAGCAACAGTGTTGGTAGTGCCCCCAAAATCCCAGAATTCCCTCATCTCTTAGACAAAAGTTTTTGGTTTCTCAGGAAATCAAGCATGAAGAACTGTTCCTCTTGGGGTGGTTGTTTCGTGGGTATGCCCAATTCCCAGTCTGTCTTTGACTTCACCAGTCTTGCAGAACTTGGACTGAAGTTTGGAAATGGTACCAAGGATGGCACCAAATAATGCTGCCACTCTGTGCACCAGTTTCTAGCAGGAGATTTTGGCACAATTTTTGGAGGGGGAGTGGGGGGGTAGGTACTCACTCATTTAGCTGTGTGGCTCATTCCACATATGCACAAGGTAACAAGTTGGATCTCATCACTAATCAGGTGACTAATCAGGCTTTCCAGTTTCATTACATGCAATACCAACAGGTATTGGTAAAGAGAAATAATATACTAAAACAAAGTTTCCAAACCTTTTTTGAGAAGTACATTTCAATAGGCCAAAAAAGTTACCTTTTGTTCAAACGTTGCTCTAAAAAAGACAGAAAGAGAGAATTACAGACTTAAAGTTGTGAAGCATTCAAGGCTGCTTTCAGTGGTCGATTTAGCATCAATTTTTAAAATGTTTTCATAGACTATATCCAGGCTAATTCTTCGCACATTAAATGTTTTTGTCCAAATGCAGGTGTTCACATTACAAGACTTGATCTAACCTGCAGTACAAAGCAGCTAGATTCACCAGATTGATGCAGTCAGTCTGTTTTGAGAGGTTAGCATCTCCCTTCAACATTCCAAGTTTATGTGGAAATGAAAATGTTAATTTAACTATTTTCTTATTTTTTCACAAATCTTTTTATGTGGACATCACTCGACTGTAAGGCAATAATTTCATGAAGGATTGTACTTGGGAGTATAGTGTAGGTAAATCATGGTAGGCTGCAGTACATCACAAGATAAAAGGTTGTGTTAAATGCAGGGTTGGACAAGTTACTCAGAAATTGTAATAAAAAGCATAGAAATTACTATCAAACGTTACTAGTCATTACTATTTTAAAACATTGATCTACAGCAGGTTCAAAATGTTTTAAAAGGTTTACAATGATCAACATTGTTCTCTGCATATTTCATGGACACAAAATAAAAATAAAGATACAACTTTGGGTTAATTTAGTACGGCTCTCCCTTTACTTCTTAGCTTCCATGCTGTCTAATCTTTTTAACGAGTCACTGCTCATTTATATTTTCAAGATTTCAGCCCCCAACCTTGATCTGAAAGTATATGACAAGAACCAAAACTACCAATGTATCTGCAGCTCAAACAGAATATTCTGCCTGTGTTTAACTCTAACACGAGTTATACAGAGGCCAAAGATCCCTGGCTGCACAGTCAGGGTCTGATGTTCTTCCTCTGGCAGCTAAGGTCCATCAATATAAAAATGTTTTAAGAGCAAACAGACTTTGGGAAGTTTGTGAGGTGATGGAAACTTAAAGTCCTTTTTTTTTGGCACTGTAGAAAATGGATGACTTAAAAAAATGTGTGTGTTTTTTTCTAACATTGAATGAAAAGCTAAGAGAATGCAAAATAATCTGTTTGACTGGTGTTTACTTTTATTTACAAGGAAGTTGAGAAGAGTTATAGTTTTGGTGTTGGTGAAACTCCTCTGAACAGATACAACAAATCCACATCATCAACTGCAGTGCCTTTTTAAAAAAGATAAGTGCTCAAACCAAACATGCTAAAAGTTTTGACAAAAAAACTACGACATTTTAAGCTAAAGCGTAATCAGTGCAAGTGAATTGCTATTAGTGAGCTCCTAGAACTACAACATGGTAATTCAGCTTTGAAGTAACTGCAATATTTCCACTCTATAATGTCTAATTGAAACATAACAATGGTTTAAGATTCAAATCAAGTGGATAGATTTTATTATTTCCCATTGAACATTAAAAATCATATGTGTGCACACACCATGGTCCTTATCTCAGGCAATTATCTGAAACCTGTACTCTTAATCCCATTTACACTGAAGGGTTACGAACCAGTAAATAAATGCATCAATGTTTTTGTTTTGCAGGGTATGTTATTGTTAAACTGTAAGCCCTTACTTTACTGGTAACTTGAGAGTAATACACATAAATACACTAAAAGTAAGAAGTTACTGCCTAACACTTGATAAATGTTCTGGTAAACAAACTTATCATAGTTTTAAATGTTTAGGACAATGGTATTATGTCCAAAGCCATTTTCAATTGTCTTTGGTGACATATTAACAGTTTCATGACACTTACTAGCTACTTTCTATAGAAAGAGCCAAATGCCACTCTCGACAACACAGTTTGTCTGTATAAGAGGTAAGCCTTTTTTGTTTGTGTATGTGTGTGTCTGTTTTGTTTGTTGTTTTCATTTTCTAAAAAAAGGAGATTGCTGATGGGAGGTTTGGGTCAAATTATAATGACATGTGCTTGCTGGTGTGTAGTCTTGATGTCTTTCAGAGTTTTCTGTTCAACAAGGAAGTGTACATTTCAGGCGTAAATGATCTCACCGGTTACTTTTTTGGAACAGAGAAGCATCAGTGCCAGGAAAATAACACCCACAGAGACTCCAGTACTGGTTGCTACCCACTTCCAGTTCCATGTTTCTGTTTTGAAAGACAAAATCAGCAGACCGTTTGACTTTTACGATGAAGACAGGGGAGATGAGCCGGCTGAATCTATCTCACTGCAAACTAGTATACAGGCTAATAAGGCCATTTTATAACTTGGCAACTTTTGCAAATATAAGATGTAGATGATATCATGATGTGATGATTCAGTAATTTCAGATAAATAACAGTTTTTACATTGTGATAATAAACCAGTATAAAGACAAAATGTATTGATAATAGATTAGGGTTTTATTTTTTAAAAAGTACAATACTCTGCATCTATTAACAGTTCATCAAGGTGAATTATTAATTTTGGATAAGCTCAGACTGTCTTAAAGTCGTGAAGTTGCATCAGGACAAGAACAATATTGCTACAGCAGTACTGAAAGTTATCTAAAATAATATAATTAGCGTGCATGTTACACATGCTTCAGAGTTTTTTTTTCAGCTGGTACTCGATTTAGTGAAGCTAATAAACTTAGCAAGCATTAATGCTACTCTCTCTGAGAGTCTAATTGAATGAGGCAAAAAACAGAGTAAATTCCTGTGATGGCATGAAAATGAACATGAGTTGTTTTTTTACTACTCCCAATGACACAGGTCTTTTCAAAAGCCGCAATCTGCTGTAAATTCTGTGTGCTTTAGGCGTTCACTGGACCAAACCTTTTGAGTTTTCATGCAGTTTGATGTCACGACCACTTTGTAAAGTAAAGATAGAGCAGCTATTAATATTCAGCTGTATTTGCGGTTCAGGCTGCACAGTGGTACAGCAGATTAGTGCTTGTGTCTCAAAGCAAGAAGGTTGCTGGATCAGCTACCTGAGTCAGTTTGAAGACTTTCTGTGTGGAGTCTGCATGCTCTCTTCCCAAACTATAAACATGCTCATTGGGTTGACTGGTGACTCTTAACTGCTTGTAAATGGTTTTCTGTCTCTGTCTATGTTGGCCCTGTGATTAGCTGGGGACTGGTCCGGGGTGTGCCCTGCCTCTCACCCAATGTCAGCTGGAAAGGGCTCCAGCCCCCAGCAAATCTCAAAAGCAATAGTTGATAATGGATGGGTAGATGGATACATGCATGTTTGTAGTTATGTAAATTATTGGTATGGTTCTGTTCTAATTAATTTTTATAACAGAAAAGCCTCGAGCAGGAACAGCAAAGTCACATCACCTTTCCTCAGTACACAAGGAAAACAATGGAGAAAAGAAGCAAAAATCCAAACATCAATGACAGCATGACATCCTTATTTTGCCTAAAAACAGATCACAAAAAAACACACAAGGTCATTTAAAACTCAAAAATCTAACTGAAGACTCATAAAGTTGAAGAAAGCATATTAGGAAGCTGTAACTAGGAAATGGCTGCAACTAGACTCCCAACATTGGATCAGTGGCGTGGAGTTATCCAAGAAATTTACTGTATGGAGAGACTTACTTTTGTTTTAAGGCTCCAGCTGGAGAAATGTATAAAACAATTGGGAAAAATGGATTGTGTTCACACCATGAATAATGTCACACTATACCATGATGTATGTGTAAAAGGATACTTTGATTATAAGTGTAACACCCATGATGATCTCATGTTCTTTGTAAAAGTGAATAATTGTATTAATTAAAAAAAAAAAGCATATTAGGAGGAGCCAGGGTGAAGAAAGTTGCAAATGCATCTTGCAGAGGGAGCAGCATAGAGCAGACAATCTGGAACAGCATGGTTAAGGCAGTCTGAAGTTTTTTAGTCAGAGACAGCTTTGAAGCAAATCATCTGACTGTCAGCTTGTTTTAGATCAGCTGTTTGTTGATGAACATCGGAATGACCGTGAGCTTGACTGTGTTGTAAGGCTACTTTCTATTTGATCTGCATGATTGTCTTGTAATTCACGCAATAAAAGCTTTGATGGCAAATTTATTTATAGAAATCAGCAGAATTAACAAGTAAATTAATATCTGAAGGGTTGATGTATTTCTTGTGTTTGAGAAAGCTCCTACAACAAATCATTGCTGGTCACTTTCCATTCTCATAATGTAGTTAGCTGATTAAATAAATATTAGGGCTGTCACTTTAGTGCATTAATTAGATTAATTAATTACACCGCAAATTAATGCATTATAAAAATTAATCGCAAGATTAATCATAGCACACAAACATTTTAATATTGGCCAGCTGGAGGACCCGTACATGGCAGTGGCACGTCACTTCACACATGCGTCTCTAGTCAAACCAAACAAAGCCCAGGTGACAACAGGAATGGCCTATTTAAGACTTAGCCGTATTTTATTTTTGAATTTCTTTATCTATATTTACTGAATTCTTTAATAATGCATCAGGTCTAATTGTTTTGCTGGATGTCCTCGACCTTTTTCTTATTTTGAATTTGATTTATGAAACATATTTAAAGTGTAATTTGAGTTGCCTGATTGAGCTTAGAATTTTCTGGACAAGTTGCCCTGACTTTGGTTTTATTTGGTCACCAATAAAAATGTAGATTTACAAATCTTCACTTCTTAGTGCATTCATTTGATTAGTCATGCACTACAATTTTATAATCCTAGAATTCAAATTCTTTATTTGGATACTTTAAGCAGATATGAGATTAAAATGCGATTAATTAGATTAATTAATTATAAATCTGGTAATTAATTAGATTGATTTTTTTAATCGTCTGACAGCACTAATAAATATATTTTTTAATTAAAGGTAATCAAGGGAACACCTAATAATCAATCAAGGGTTAATAACTGAAAACTGAAGGGTTTTGTTACCTAGTGCTAACTGGATTTATGTTTGAAGAGCAGAGACGGAAAAACGTAATACTTCTTGTATACCCCAAGTTAAACCTGATTCATAAGAAAGATATCTATCAATATAATAAAAAACTATCAAATTTGAAACATTAATTAGTTTATCTGTGTGATTATCAGCATGAGTAGTTAGAAGTAACAATTTCATTACCTGGTGAATTAACTGCCACTGTGGAGGTGGATATAAAACTAACCGGGGTCACTGTCACAGCAACACTGGAAGCTGATGAATGAGAGACATCTGTCATAATATGCTGAACACATTATTCATCATTTATCAAATTAGGGATTAATACACATGTGGTTTTACTTACCACTAGATGCATGTTTGGTTGTAGAAACAGCAGTGGAAGGAACAGGTCGGTCAGCACTCTGATCTGGTGAATAAAAAAAACATTTTAAAGAAACACATTCAGAGAGTGATCTGTGACAATGACTGGTATTTCATTTATTTATTTATTTATTTATTTATTTTATTTATCTCAAACTTTAAAAATCAGCATGAGTAGTTAGAAGTAACATTTTCATTACCTGGTTGTTTAACTGCCACTGGCGAGGTGGATGTAAAACTAACCGGGGTCATCGTCACAGCAACACTGGAAGCTGATGAATGAGAGACATCTGTCATAATATGTTGAACACATTATTCATCATTTATCAAATTAGGGATTAACACACAAATAGTTTTACTTACTACTAGATGCCTGTTTGTTAGTGGAAACAGCAGTGGACGTAACAGGTCGGTCAGTACTCTGAACTGGTGAATAAAAACATTTTGAAGAAACACATTTAGGGAGTGATCTGTGACACTGACTGGTAAATCTATTAACTTCTTTGACATGCTTTACCTGTGGTCACAGTGGGATCAGACACAGTTGGAATCACACTTGGCTCATTTTCCATAATATCTTCAATAAAAGACAGAATTCATCATAATATCTAAAATGTTCTCTTTGATTTCTCATAATTAGGAATTAAAGCACCTACCACACTATTTATTACCTGATTTTTGTTTGGTGGTAGAAACAGTGATATGATTAACAGGCCTGTCAACATTCTGATCTGGTGAATACAAAAAATTAAAAAATCATTAAAGTGACAGATTTAGTAAATGATTGGTGTTTAAAAATAAAGGAACTTATTTAACTCAAAAGTAAGTCATATTAATCTGTGAAGTATTGTATCAGTGTTCATGATTCTATCTAGTTGCAGAGGCTGGTTAATTACTTTTGTTGTGTACCATTTAACTATCTATATTTTGATGATTCAATGAATTGTTTTAGTTTTGTTCTTAAGGTATTTTTTTTCTTACTATTGTTTGTATATTTGATTGAACCTGCATGCTCAGTTTTGTTTTAATTTCTGGACCCCAGAAGGAAAAATGGTTACTGTGGTGACAACTGATGAGGATCCAGTGTACATAGATAGATACCTAATGGATTTTTTTATTTTATTTAACCTTTATTTAACCAGGAAAACCTCATTGAGATTAAAAATCTCTTTCACAAGAGCGTCCTGGACAAGACAGCAGCACATTCAACAGTTTTACACAAACACATGTAGTCATCAAACACATAAAACAAGAATTCAGTACATTAAGAAAGAGAAGTCACAATTCAGACAGCTTATTTTGCTTGGATTGTCCACAGGAGAAAGATAAAGTGCATCAGTCAAAACATCTGCAGCCAGATGTATTTGCCTCCAAGTTGCTCAACATTGACTTAAAAGTGTCTAGTGACACCAGATCTTTTAGTTTCAGGTCTTTTTGTAGTTCATTCCAAGCATGTGGAGCTGCAAACCTGAATGCCTTTTTTCCCAGCTCAGTTCTTACTTTGGGAACAGGCAATAAGAAAAGATCCTGGGACCGAGGATTATAAGATATAGAAATGATGAGTACATCTGTTTATCAGTAAAACATGTCATACCTGTGGTCACACTGGGGGCAGACCCAGACTCTTTTTCCACGATATCTACAATAACAGAAAAAGAAATAGGCTTATCAAATCCATGTGATTTATTTGAAACTGTCAATGTAGCAGATTTTTAATGATGTATAGATGAAATATACACATTTAGAAGTTACTTTGCATGTCTTTTCTGTATATACTATGCAGTCATGTATCATGAACCTGTGTGTTTTCTCACTTACTTGTCAAGTTGATTCCATCACTGCGTGGAGACAAAGAGCTGTCTCTACCTCCTGATGTGTAATCACAGCTGGCATCTTTTCGTTTAACATAATGTAGTCCTCTCAGCAAATCACTGATGGTTACAGCGAAGAGGCAGAACGACTGTTGTTTTGAGTTTTTTTTACTCTTTATAGTTGCTGTTTGAAATGGACTGCTTGTTTCTCCAAAGTACAGGTGACATTTTGTGTCAATACCAGCAGATCCCATCAGAGAGCACGTAAAAAGAACATATTCACCAGGAAGATGTTGATGACTCAGTTCTGGTCTCTGCCCTGGTAAAAGGAAAGAGAAATCATTAAGTATGATTTGACATTTTAATATCAAGCCAGGAGTAAAGTAATAGCTGCATATGGAGCTCAGATTTACAGAAAATCACTTCCACCTACAAAGATAAAGTTTTCAAAACTCACAGTCAACCTATGATTTATTAACATTTGGTCAGTCAGCTAAAGATAATGTAAGCTCACATGTAATTCAAAGAAATCAACATCTGTCTTTAAATAGTGCATTAAAAGCCATCTTCCTCTTATTAAAATTGTAGCGTCAACTGTTTTTAGGATCATTGAACAGATCTGCTGTTTTACACTCAAGCAGTACAATAATGACACTGGGAAAAACAGTCACTCACTGTGTATGAAGATGGAGGATGTTGCACTGTACTGAGATGGAGAAAGTTTGCCACCAATGTTTCTGGTGTAAAAACATTTTACTTTAATCTCTGCAGGTGAACTCTGATGTGTTATCTCCAGAAGCTGAGTCCCTGTTAGAGGCTGAATACAAGACAGAACTTTTTGTTTTCCTCCAAAGTCATAAGAACACTGAGATGAGGATGATGGAGCCACACAGTTTATTGAGATGGAGTCCGTCTCATTGATCATTTGAGGATTTATTATCAGTCGAGGTTGAGAAGCTGAAAATGAAAGGATAAACTTTTAATATATTAGATTCAATATTTTGCATTATAATAATTATCTATTGAAAGAAAATGCTTATTTTGTGCAAAATTAGGTCAGGCAAAATTACAACAACAATAAGTCATGAAATTAGACCAGTGTTTCCAAATGTTTTTCTACAGAGCTCCCCTTAAATGAAAGCAAATTGTCCCTCCAAGTCAAAAAAAGAAATGACAGATCAGTTAAATGCACTAATCAAAAATTCAATGAAGTTTTTCACTAACCAAAATGTAGGAAAAAGTAGAACATTAGGATTCAGAGTGTGAGCTTAAACTAAAAATACAAGATCCTTTTAGAATGCAGTTATTGGGCATAGAGCATCAATAAACTGAAATATTTTTAAGATATAACATCTGATGACAGCAGTTAAAGAAAACAGCCAATGGGTAACCACCCATACTCTTTGGATAAGGGATGTGTCAACAGTAATAAAACAGTAACAAAACAAAACTTAGATTGTATATAACTTCTACAAAATGTGGCAGCCTTCCACTAATGTATGGAAAATCAGATTTCCAGTCCTATGATGGGATATACCTGTCTATATGCTGTGACATTATCTCTGCCATAGAACACAATAGTATTAATAATATTAGTCTTACTTTAATCTGAATATTCTTTCATACACAAATTATTTGTCTGTGACAGTGCAAAACATTGAGCTTTGTTTTGATTGAACCTGGTTGGTTGCATCAAGCCTCCATAAGTCTCTAGGTGGCATAAGCCCCACTCTAAGAACCACTGAAGTAGTTTCACCATTAAAACTTCCAATAAGGTGGTAACTGTACAGCTGAGTATGACAACAGATCAGAGACTTACCCTGTACTTGAATCTCACAGAAGCAACCTGTTGAAAAACACAAGTTGTGAAAGAATTGATCAAAATGAAGCCTTAAAGAAAACGAGGAAGCTTTTACACTGTGTGCAATTCTTTGGGTTAAAGGTAGTAATGAAGATAAGGATTACATTTCGAGCATTACTTTCCCCATGAAATAATAATAATGGTTATACAGGCTTACATTACATACTCATGACTCAAGGTCAGACCTGTAAGTATGAGTCTATAGATTTTAAGTGAAAATATAGGCTATTCATTATGGTTAAACAAAAGATTGATCTTACATATGAGAAGAAAGAATGAGCGTCCAGCCATGATGAAGTGTAGTATTTACGTCAATCAGTCCTTCAACTTCTCTCTGACTGTCGCTGTAGTCTGTGATAGACTCAAACGTCTTTTTGCAGAAGTTGCTATCAGGAAAACCACAGTTCGAACCAGAGCTGAATCACATTAAAAAAAAGACGCCACAGAAACACATTCGTCACAATAATGAGAACTCTGCAGCCCACTTGTATTTTTTTAGTGTCATATAATATATACACTTGAACATGCTGTTTTGTTACAGTTCATGCCCGTGCTGTAAGAAGCATGCAAAATACAACAAAATTTCGCATCAATTGTAAGATCCTGAACTGTACTTGGTACTTTGTACTATCATTCTTCACAAGAGAGCTTTAGAGCTGTAGATTTTTACAACAGTTCCATTGCAACTCATAAATTATTGTTATCAATCCTCCCTGCATAACAGTTTTGGCATGTTAAAGAGAATACCTGAAGCATTTTCTTTCATCAGCACATACAGTATTTAACATTTTCCATTTATACATCTATAATCTGCTGGTGTCTTGAAAGCATTCTGTTGGTACTTTTAACTTGAAGTGGAGCGATAGAAATTATAAAAGACAATAACAGATATAACTTTATGGTGTCTCATGTCTCTTGGCAACCCTGTGGTTTCAATACATATTAGATGCACTTTTTATGTCCTGTACTTACATGTCATGGAGTCTGAAAAATATCACAGTATATAAAATGGCAGAAAAGGGGAGGAAATATGGAAACATTTGGAAAAACATTTGGAAAAATTACATCAATGGGCCTCGAAAGCCCACTGTTTCTGGCCAAGTGCTGAAGGGTTCAAACCTCCCTGTAGGGTCCTTTCTTCATGCCACTCCACATGCCCTCTGCTCCCTGCTCAGTTTCTTACAGGTTTGAAGAGTTTAATACAAGTGGCAACATCTGAGGCTGACAAACAAAGAATCTATAGCAGAAGTGCTAAAAACTGCTTGAGACTGGCAGCATTAAATCCAGAAGTTGTATGATTTAGCGCAGGGTATACAGGTGTTTTTAACAGCCCAAACAAATATGTTTAAGACAATCTGCTTCCGTACAGATTCAGTAAGTATAATAGATCTAAATGCTCTCACTACATGTGGGGTGATGGTTTTTTTTTTTCTTATAATGCACCCTTTTTTATTTTATCGGTTTTGTGAAGTTAAAGGCATGACTGACATGGACACAAATTCATGTTGTGCCGCTATTAAGCAGAGGGTGTTAAGTCCACCTCTCTGTCTGTCAGTAGGTTGATCTGAAGTTAGGCTGAGAGAGCCTGTTAACCTTGCAGAGCATTGAACCTGCCTGATTCATTGTATGAAATGTGTGGTGGATATATGGAACTGCCCGTCTGGTGTGCCGAGTTAAGAGCCTGGATGGTGTGGCAGCATCCGCTAACGGGCCTCAACAACTGGCCAAAATCAAGAAACTGATGTCCCATGGCTTCGTCCAGTTCTGTCTACTAAGTGGTGTAAACTCTTCTTGAATGATCCCACATATATGAAGTTGACTTTCTATCATATAAATAAACACACACCACTGTTTTTCTTTGATGCTTCAACAACAAGTTCTGGTCGTGCTTTCTGATTGGATGGGAGGGCTTCCACTAATTTACAGGTGTCCCATACATCACTGGAGCTTTGGTGTATCACTCTAAGATGGGGTTTCTAAAAGGCTTGGTTATGCTCTCTGCACAGACAGATTTGTGGACACTGGTCCTCTGCTGTGGACTCAAACATTAGTAGTTTATACTGTATGTTCCATGCAGCTCTCTTCTTACTCCAGATCAATAATCTTCCATCACCTTGGGGCAGCGTCTTCAAAAAGTCCTGATTATTGTTTGGTTTAACTAAAGTCAAAGAAAAACATTATTTGTAGTTAATATGGAAATCATGAGGAGAATTGTTGCATTTACTCATGTTATTGAGACAAAAAAGGGATAAGAGATGGTTTATAAAGCTGTTAAATCAAGAGAAGAGACAAGGAGGAGTATAACTCATAGGACATAGTAGAGATTGATAAAGAATTATGGGCTCCATCCATCCATACAGCTTACTTCTGTCTGGATTGAAGAGGCTGGAGCCTGTCCCAGCTGACATTGGGTAAGAGGTGAGGCACATCCTGAACCACCTGAGCAGGGCCACATAGAGAGAGTAACAACCATGCAGGATCACACTCACAAGCTCACCAATTAACCTGACAAGGTTGTTTTTGGTCAGAGGAAGGAAACCTGAGCATCCAGAGAGAGCCTACGCATGCATGGGGAGAATTTGCAAACACCTTACATAGAATGCTGTTGACCAAAACAAGGATCAAGCCAGCAACCTCCTTGCTGTGAGGCATGTGCACTACCTGCTGCATCACCATGCCGCTCTCCAGGTGAGACATAACTATTGAGAAAAAGAGATTTTTTTTATATTAAAATTTTCAGCAGAAGTCAAGCAAAAACAATCAATAAACTGGTTGTATTTTGTGGTCTATGGCAGAGACATGTTAAAATGTGGCACAAGCTTCTCAGAATAAATCCTATTTATTTTTTACAAAAGGCACACCTAGGTATGTACGATATTATCTGTACTATATCAGTTTTGGCAGATATTGGGGAAGTTAAATATCTGTATTAGCGGATATTGAAAGTTTTGCTGACATTTACAGCACATATATCCACAGTAACATTGGTAAAAGACACAAATGCTCCATAATGTTTCCCCTTATCATCACTACAAGGATACATTTAAAATTCAGGTTTTGTTTTTCTATTGGAAAATGTTGTTAATTTTGTTTTGCATCTCTTCTTCACAGAAACACACTGTCACACTGAAGGCAACAAGTCAGTTTTCAAAAGTTAAGTTTGTACTTTTGATTAAAAATATTGGTATCTGTATCAGCAATAATGTGGAAAGAAATGTTGGATATCGTCAGAAATCCGATAATGTGCATCCCCAGACACACTCATTTATGTCCTGAGGAGTCAAATGATACCAAATGGAATGACAGGAATATCAGGTTGTAGCATGCAAGTCCATCAAAATGAGGAGTCCCCTCTTGACTCAGACAGAGTCTGTGAATGATTTAATTTAATTATTAACATCTTTTTGTTTGGAGGCGGGACACCCTTTTCTTTAAGTGGAACCACTGAGTGACTTACTGGACTTAAGCCCCTGTTTTTCTTTATATCAGATTTCTTGTTTGTTTTTTTATAACTACGTTATCCCTCTACAATCTGACATTGATTCTTGAAATCAAATGTGCATAGTAGTTTTTTTTCCTTTTATGTTGATCCTCCACAGCTGTATCATACTGAGGGCAAAATGATGAAGACACTGAAAGGCAAGGCAGGCAAGATAATTCATAAAACATCCTTCAGCAAGGAAAAAAGAAAATTGTCAGAATATGACATAAAAATAAAGAAATTAAAGCAACAGTAAAAAGAGAAGAAGAGTTCAAAAGCTTAAATGTCAAAGAAATCATATGTGATTTAAACTGAAAATCAAATCATGTTTAAAAGGTACAGTGTAGTGTGTGTAATTCAGTCATTCAATATTTGACAATTTTAATGAAAGGCAGAAGTAAACAAATGAGTCTTTAACCTTTATTTTAAACAGAGTTTCAGCAGACCTGCTGTTTCCTTGAAGGTTGTCTCAGAGCAGTGGAGCATGAAAACTGAAAGCTGCTTCTCCGTGTTTGGCTCTGACTCTGGGGACAGAAAGCAGAACTGAAACAGAGGACGGATCATATGAAGGTCACTGATGTATTCGGGACATAGATAGGCCTATACATAAAGTAGTATGGTATAAATGAAATTACTTTTGGCAATATTGATTTATTTTGAAACCTCATTTTGTTCCTGGTTTAAATTTTATATTTTAATATTTGTGTTCTGAGTGGGAGAAAATTATTTGTGTAGCTTCCTGCTTGAGCTTACATTGACAGGGGAACTTGCATCAGATCCCTCATGGGTTTGGAGCAGAACAAGCCTAAATAAGCGACCACACTGATGGAAAAAGCCCAAAACCACCCAAAACCTCGATGAACAGGGGACTTCGCACAAAAAAGCCCAAAGTCGCTTGTAATAAACGGACCTGGCAACAACGTCCCTGTAGCCTAATCAGCGTAATGATGATGAACACCTGGCGTGATTTGATGCACCTGGTCTCACTTTACCGGAAGCGACCTCATAAAGACAGAGCCGTGAGAAGCGTTGCTGAATAGGCCCTCTTTTAAACTTTAGATATCCTTCTGTGTGCGGAGGCTTTTAGTCAGATCTCAGTGATGCCACCTAAGAAGGCAGCAGCAGCAGAAGCAGCAGTGGCAGCAGAAGACGCACCTGATGCTCCTGTGTCCTCCAGTGATGATCCAGTGGAAGAACAAGTCGAGAAAAAATCAGGTCTGATCCCAAACTCGACTGAGTCACCGGTCGTCTTCGTTGTCCTTCATTAATGTCTGCTTTGTGATTGTTGTCGTAGATGCTGCGGCGCTGCGTAAACTTGCAGCTCACCCATCCACAGCCATCATGGTGAGAGAGGCGCTCAAAGAGCTGGACTCTCGGAAAGGTGTCTCCTCTCAGGCCATCCAGAGCTACATCAAGCAGAAGTACCCCTCCGTCGATGTGCTCCGGCTGAAGCACTTGGTCCGCAGGGCCCTGAAGAAGGGGCTCGAGTCTGGCACGCTGGTGCGTCCTGCCAACTCCAACGTCACCACGGGCGCAACGGGAAGATTTCGGGTAAGACGTCGAGTGGTTTGTCAGTAAACCAGGAAAGGCATGGCATTTATCCGTCTGTTTTTGCTCCTCACATTAGTTGCCGCCAAAGGCCAAGGAGGTGAAGGCGAAAGCTGAGAACACTGATCCAAATGTGCAAAAAGCACCCAAGGCCAAAGACGGAGCAAAGAAGCCTAACAAAGCAGGTGTGAATCAAGCTTTTACAACCTTTCATACATACTCTTATTATTTACTAACTTGTTGCTTCTTAAAGGTACAACGAAGAAAAAGGGTGAAGGAAATGAAAAAGGCAAGACAAAGGAGGTGAGAGCTGTTTTACTGACTGATGGGCAAATTACTCGGGAACAAAGACACCTTAGGTGCAAAAGTAACTTTAGTACATTTTACTTGGAGTGGCACTCTTAAGTTAAAGTGTGAATGAAATGGATTACAGCAGAGGCTCACAGCCCTAAGGCACATGATCCAGTCAAAAATCTGAAGGCACACAATCCATAACCCATACAGTCTGACTGCATGTTATGTCATATCAGTCTGTAGCAAATATGTATTTTCCTTCAAATGACTGAAATATGACAAAATAATCCAACATTTAGATGTTATAGAATACATAAGCAGTAGGTCAGTTTAATACATGGTCAAATTGGTTGAGGCAAGTTGTGTCAGAGCATATATATTGGTACCCAAAAAATAAAGGCACAAGGTAGCAATCTGCTTTTGACTGTTTTTTGTAATTTTGGCATACATTTTCTTACAAATGCACACAACTTAAATAAGTATATTAACATTGGTCCTTGCATATTAAATTAAACTCAATTTGTTTTTTGCATTTGCAATGCCTTCTAATTCCTCTACAAGAGTTGGGATTTGGTTTTGTACCACTAGATGGCTTTTTTTTTATTACTTTGGTTACTATTACTATTTTTCCTTTAACCTAGAAACTGACAAATGTAATTTCTGTGGGAAGGTTTGTACTTTTATATTTTATAAGTACAAACATGAAGGTATAATATGCTTCAGTGTCAACTTTCATCTTTTGGATCCAGTTAAATCTTTGGATATGTCTTTAACTTCTGCTGTGAAGTTTTGATTTTTTTTTTTTCTGGAGATAAATTGTGAATACTTATTAACAAAACGAAGTGCATATCCACAAAAGCTTACCAGTGGGAGGAAATGTGATTATATTCCACCTCTGTTGCTCATCAGCCCATAATGGGATTGAATAACTTAACATATCGAGGTACAGACTTGTTTAATTATGATACTCCTACTGTGGATAGCAATGCTATTTACAACCATGAAGCACACAAACTCAAAGAAAACACTTTGCAGGTTAGAGGTTAAAAAAAGCGATATTAGCAGGCAGCTATGTTGGGATAGTTCGCCTAAGCTAACTGCTAACCATTAATCAGTGGTCTTTTAGTTACTACTGTTCAGTCTCAGGGACTGAAGACCAATAAACTTCAGATGCATAGATTTCTAGCTACATTCTTGTTTCACTTGTACTCTTTTTCCCTATTTTAAGGACTCAAAGCCAGCTAAAAAGCCAAAGAAAGATGAGGCCCCTGCATCTAAGGTTGCTCCAGCAAAGAAGCCAAAAGCTAAAAAAGGTGCAGCAGAGGAAGCCTCTGGTTCGGCTAAAACCAAAGCAGCAAAGAGCACTAAAGAGGCAGCAAAGACTGCAAAGGCAGGAAAGGCTTCCCAGAGCAAGGCTGCAAAAACGGAAGGTGACGCTCCTGCTCCTAAAGCAGCGGGGAAACGGGGAAAGAAGACCGCAGAGTGAAACTATATTTAATTGCCATTTTTTATACTGTTTTGTTTTTTTGCAATAAAATCTTATTTTTTGACATCCCTGCTGCTTTGTAACTTAAAATATTTGACTTGATAAAACTGAATCCTAAAGCAGATTTAAAAAGGGGAACATGATTTCAATGGTGACTCTGAGACCTAAAACAAACATTATGGCCTTTAAAGAGTTTTAACCTACTGGGTTTGTGTAGTGTGCATTACAAACTCGGATGTAAATCTGGATTTGAAGCAAAAATCTGGACCTACAATTACAAAGCCTAAAGTAAAATTTCATTCACCATGTGGTTTAGGCTGTAAAAGAGCTGAGGTGGACAAAGCACTGAACTGGCATGAAGGTTTAGAAGAAAAACACCCCACTGTACGTGTGGACAGTTGTGATTAAAATATTGAGTCTGTGTTCTGTACATATGCCCTTACAGTTACTTTATAGCAAATGATTGTGTTTCTAATTTATGCAGTCAGTACTTGATACATCATCAGAGGTTTTGTTGTAAACTGGGCCAAAATTTCTCATCAAATCAAAAATGGCATGTCTTCACTGTTAGCTGGAAAAGCAAATGGCTTGTATTTCTGAAATATATTCCCCAATGTTAAACTGTTAATATTGGAGTCATTTTTTTTAGCAGTATGGTGACATGCAAGTTCAAGATCAGCTCAATACAAACTAGTTGAATAAAATATCAAGATATGTTTCGAATGAGACTTTAAGGAGAAGTTTTGTTGGAATACAGCTGTAAATATTTGAACAATAGTTTTTCCTGTTTTTCTTATGCGTATGCCAACCTCTTAGGATTGTGTGGTTGAATTTTTTTAACTGAAAACTCCCAAACTCTGTAAAATCTGTACAAGCTGTACATGCAGGTGGCCTTGACCTGTTTTTATTTCAATAGGTCCTTAAAAATGTTGAAATTAAAATCTAATGCCTTCACCTATTTTCAGCCCCCAGGTCTAAACCCCAAACACAACCAGGGCCTTTAAGAGCTTTTGCATGGGTATGGATGTGTGCCTCAGTATTTTGGCCTGTTCATAAGCTGCAGACACAAGTTTTTTTTGCCACATTTTACCCATGATTCCCTGTTGGTCAAATGTTACACTGGTCTGCACTAGTTGAGAAAAGTCAGTAGGGCTTACAGGCACAAAAATCTGTTGGTGTGAGGATAACGGACCCAAAGGTTTGATTTTTTTTCAATGGCCTTCTCTGGATTAGTGTAAACTGATTCAATTGCAAACGTGCTGCCAACAGCCAGTGAAAAAGGATGGGACACAGAATATAGAATCAGATGATGGGAAGAAGCAAGACCATAAAACATGTCACCCTTGTGAGACTTTGATTCAGTTGGCTTTGGTTGGTTTTTACAGATCATGTTGGTGATCCCTCAACAGGAGCAGTTGAGTGTGATCTCCAGTCTATCAGTGCCATGCAAATATCTGCTGGATCCAGTCTGTGCGTGTGTACTTTTGGTCCATTTAAAATCTGAAGACAAAGTTGTGCAGTGTGTCCCCAGCTATAAGTGTGCTGTGGGACAGAAAAGTGTATAAACTGTTGAATTAGTGACATCAAGCACAGCTAATAGCTGATTTGGAGAAGCTCCTCAATGAGCAGAAGAAATGACCTTTTTGACAAACTGATCTCATTTCATGATTAGACATAAGGAATAATACTGGAATTGTGTTGAGAGTTAAACCTAAAGAAACCATTTGAGAAACATAGGTATCAGCAGTACTATCTGCTAAATTAATTTTAACAATCTGTGCATCACTATTTACGATGCTTTCATTTGACAAAATAGGTCCCTTACTGTAAATATGTCTGATTACATTCTATGGCTCAACCCTTAAAAGCACACTCACAAACTTCAGGCATGTTAAGTGCATTAGTGCAATACTATCCCACTGCAGAATATTGAAGTGCTAAATCTTGCTCTTTAAGAATTGCTTTAACCTTATATTTTTAAATAATAGGCCTTCATATGTTAATTTATCCCAAATTTTGTTTTAATCCTTACTTTTGTTCCATCTCCAGAGATGTGATGTCGTCTTTTAACAATATTTAAATTTTTTTTACTTTGCTCCCCTGTTCTCCTCAGATTCCATTTATTTTATTTTTATAGTATTTAATTTGCCTGTTATACATCATTCACATACTTTACCTTTCACCAGCTGTACCTAACCCGTGTGTTTTCTATTATAAATTTTTGTGACTTGCTCTGCCTAAACTAAATGTCTTTGTCCCCAACCCCAAGTTTTCTCCTCTGTTAGGCTCTTTTTAAAGCATTTGTTTGTTTGAGACATTACCTCAGGGTTTAGTGCTAGATTTTCCACTGGATTCTTTAAGAAGATGCTTGGGTGACACTAAGGTCAGGGGTGTGGTTTCTGTTGATGGGTTATGCAGATCTGTAGTCTCAAACAGCACCTCCACTCTGAGGTCCTCTGGCGCCCTCTAGTGGAGGCCAACCTCCCATTCTCATCAGCACAGCTTGACTGGGGAGACAAAAAGACAACATCTTAAACACCTACAACTGGGCACACTCAGGGGGGGATTGTTTTTCTGCTGTGCTGTCAGGGCTGGGCAACTCTGCCTAAAGGGACCACTTTGTGTTCTCATAGCCAAAGGGCTAAATTGTTGCATTTTTTTTTAAATGGCACTTATTCCAATTTAAAATTTGATTTAAAAAAAGATGAAGCTTTGTATTTTTATCAGATTTTATTGCACCAGTGTTGATATTCCTATTTATATTTCTCACTTTAATGCAAACAAAATTAAAGTCAATTTGAACACCATTCCTGGGCAAATATTTGATTTATTTGGCTTTTCTATTATCTATTCAGTATCAATTTAGTGATGCCAGGTGTTTTTGAAAAACTTTGGGCTCAGCAGCTTATGTTTATTTTATATGAATTATTTTTTTTATTTTCACAGAGGCAAAGCTCAGTTAAATTTTACTGCATCAGGGTTGACTAACACATAATTTACATTTGTTGTCCCTTGGAAGGATAAGCTGTTGATACCAGTGGATATATAATATAAAATAACAATGATAAAAGTTCAGTAAACCCACACCATAAATATATTATTGATAAAATGGATTGATTTTTGTTTACATGGCAGACTATGAAACTGACTTGTGGGCAGGAATCAAACATTTTGTGTTTCTTAGCAGGTGTTATGTTCCACAGAGCACACCATTTATCAGATCAGAAAATAAAGAATAATAAGCATATCATGTACTTACACATGACTGTTGGTATAAGCTTTGACCGGTCAAATGGAGCATAAGTCTAGATTTATCAGCCCAACGTAAAACGTCTCCAGCTGAGGGGCTTGGTGGGTGTCAACCTCTGGACCTGCTTGTGGAGAACACAGTGAAAGAGGGACCGCCTTTGGACCCCAGGCCACCAGTTTGCCATACCAACCCTGCTTTACTATTAAACATGAAGTACTACTGAGAATAGTCTAAGCTTTACAGTGAGTTGACCTTAAATAGTCCTGACTGACCCTACTTGGGTGCCTTAACATCTCCATTGTGAAAAAACAATTGTTTAACTGACCATCATTTTTTGGTATTATAATCAATGGGGTTGCCAGTTATCTCTGCACCCTTGTTACACAGAGGCTGTTGTCCTAATCACCTATGTCACCTACTGTATGTGGAAGAACTTTTCCCAGTGTGGCTGCTTTTCTCCAATCAAAGGTCCACAGGATAACAGGAGTTCAACTCATCAATTTCCTCCCTTTATTCTTTTAGCATTATGGAGGTGGCCAAATTAAAACAAAAAGACACATTAGAAAAGTCTTCTATGAACAAGTTTAACATCTATAAAAAAGAACGACTCCTACTTAAATATTTTTAGGGGCTGTGTCTGTCACAGGCCCTGAGATTTGTCCTAACCCTCAACACTGGTTTATAGAAGCTTTGATTGGTTTGGCTTCTTACTGATATATTTTATGCAATACCCCAATGCTTTAAGAAATGAAACTTACTGAAGTTAACCACTGATTTAAAGTCCTACTCCAATAAGTACAAGTTGAATTTTTTTTTTTTCGCGAACAGTAACTTCAGTAAATTTATTGTTAATTTCTACCCTTGCCTGAGAATGCATAATCAATTTCTCTCTCTTGTCTAAATAACCTTTTTCCTGTATGGCACCCAGACCTCTCCATAGAGGGGTGAGTAGAACATTAGCATAAGTGGAGTCATATTTGAAGTATTTACATTTTATACATTTTTCCTCCGCATGTTTGTTACAGTAAGTTGTACTTGGTGTTGTGTGTATTATTTCTTTGATAACTCCATTGTAAATAGTTTACCAAAATTATACAAACCAACAATAATTTTTAATATGCTATGAAAAACTCAGAAATAAGAGCCTTGAGTTAAAAAAGCAGCTTTAACTACTGATCTGTGGAACGACTTACCTGCAGCTCACAATGTGTTCAGGTTGTTTTTTACCTTTAGAAGTTTATGGAGATTTTTTTTTTTCAGAATAAAGTCCTCACACTGATGAGGGTGTAGGAGCATCATCAAGCCTACCCACTGAAATCCAACCATACAGCCAATTAGTGAACCAAGTAACCCCACCAGGATTAGAATAAACTGCATGACACTGTAAAAATATGACAGACTTTGGTTTTCACCTTTAAAACAGCAAATTTATTTGTCTTTAAAAAATAAAAAAATCAACTAAAAAGTTTTACTATTTCATTGTCACTAATAGAAACAGTACGGAAGCACTGAGTCTTTGAGCACTGTTACCGCTCTTCAAGTATGTTAAATCAGTTCATAGATTATTCTTCTGCAGTGGACAATCCACCAGGACTGCAGAACCCAGCAGGACCGGGGGGCAGGGCCGCAGATCCAAATAAGTACTCCATAGTATTACCCTGGTTGTGGCAGAACCAGTGATTTAGACTTCATACATCCAAAAGAAACAAGTCAAGAACCCACAATTATTGATCCAGTGACAAGTCTGATTCCAGAGCGTTGTAGCTGATGTGCAAGCATCCCATTCTTCAGATGTAGCCAAGAAAAAAGAGGAAGAGTTGGTCACACAAGCTGAAAATTTAAAAGACTGAATAAAAGAGAAAGAGAGAGCAAAGACTAAAAAAAATGGCAAGTTCAGAAGAGATGAAAGAAAATGCAGACAACTAAATCAGCAGAACACTGTCGGCTCATTACAGTTAAAAAAAAACAATCAGCTGTGTCAAAAATAGCAGTGATTTCAAAACAATACCACTTGATTTAGCTTAAAAGTAATACAACTCTGAATACCAGTTTCTTCTGTGGTGAAACAATGAAAAAAAGTTATCCACATGTAAACAAATTCACTCAGAAGAGAGAAATCAAGTGTGCAGTTCTCTCTGCCCTCCTTCAACTATAAGCCATTTACCCTTACAGCATGTGCTTGTGCCACAAATGCACTAAAGAAAGCCAGTCGATATCAAGCATCCAGCCTTTTCTCCACCCACATCTCCATATTGTTTTTCTCAAATTACAGTTCAGGAGGTGATAAAGTGACAGAACTCAGACGCAGCCCTCCTGAGTCTTTTAAGAAGCTGAGGACAAAGAAAAGGTAGGACAACTGAGATTTCCTCCCTGTAAGGGTTAATGTTGTCATTACACACAACAGTCCCACCCCTCTGTTCTCTGAACATTTTACTGAGTCCCTCAAAGTCGGTCATCTGGGGTGCAGGAGAAAGCGGTTAAGATACTCTGAAATAGCCTCCCAGTGCCTCCAGAGGAAGGCAAGAAGGATTACAAGAAGTAACGTTGAAAGCGTGCGGCTGCGTGTTTTCATTAAGGGGACGACACAGTTAGCCACTGTGGACACAAACACCAAAAGGACCGCCATGACAGCTAGCAGCACATTGATAAGTTTTCCAAGTAGAGTCCTTGCTGTGGCATTCTCCAAACCCTCAAGCTGCACCACCTGCTGTTGCTGCTGCTGCAGCTCCATCTTGGAGATCCGTGTTTGACAAGCCTCCAGCGCCTCCTGCAGGTTAGAGACACAAATGTCAGTGAACACGTCTGAAAGCCAAAGCAGAAACATTATGAGAATGTGACTTTGACCTACTTGAATGTCTCTCGCTCTCTCGTAAGACTGATAAGCAATTTTCTCCTCCATACTGGCAAGTTCCTGTTTCAAGTTCAGAATCTCGTTCTGGTGCAGTTCTGTCAAGTCATTCAGTTGTTCTTCTAAACGCTCACATCTGAAATAAAAGGAAGACAGTCCATGACAAACAAAGTCTTTAAATCATTCTTCCCAAACAGATTTTCTCACAAAGGATTTTATGAGATTAGCTCTACGCCCATATCTCCAAACTCATTTTAGCCAACTGTTAACTGTCAGTCATGTATCTAGTGTTGTGGGTTGGAGGCAAAGAGAGTGTCAGCTACCTTTGACCACTGTGTGGAGCAGAGTGACAGTAACCTTGCAGTTCAGGTGGATCTGCCTGTTTCTAGGTCTGTAATCAGGTAAAATTTCAAGCTGGAAGACCTGAGCTCAGTTTGCAGAGGCACAGATCAAACAGCATCCTTTGAGAAAGAAGCAGGAGCAAGAAGTGTGACGACAGCAAGAGAAGACTGAAGCTTCTCTTGAGGAGATTAGCATGTATGCTACCTGTATAAGGGCATTTTATGAAAACTAAAGAAAAATACTGATAACATTTAATGATGGAAAAGGTATCTTCTCCAGACCCACATTATGAGCTTTATTCCTCTTCACAACTCCTGCCTACATCATCTGTTTATCCCTGTAATGAATATGACTGACTGAATGATCGTCCAATCACCTTACAGATGTTCTATATGCTGCTGCCCAAAAGGACTATTCACATAAATCTTGTAGATATATAGAACTGTTTATCTGGGGCATCAGGTTAGCGTGACAGGCCTTATGATTTTTTTTATCCACATTCCAACCCTCTTCCATCCCATTAAAACCAGAGAAAACCAGAGATACTGATGTACACTGTGTAAGTTTAGGCAATTTGGACCGTTATTCAGAACACAACTTAAAACAGCAGTCTTTGTTAGAAGGTCATGTGAGTTATCCAGGACAGAAATATGTAGCTGTATAGGCAATATAATGTATTTATGACATGTCTGGGGCAATGATTCTGCTGTTTCTCATATGAGGAACAAAGATTTCCAAATAAAAAAAACATCAGTGAGTAATAAGCTAACATTAGTCACATACCGTAAAATACCAAATAAATGCCTGGTTCCAATTAATCGCCCGGTCCCAAATAAATGCCCGGTGTAGCAGTACATTTTGACAAATAGACGCCTGTTCCAAATAAACACCCAGTGTAATTTATTCGGCACAGCCTAGGAGTTAAGTTTACTGAACACACATGGGAACGCTGAGCTCACAACTGACAGCTGACACTTAAAAAGGAACATGATCAAACTGTAACTTTACAGTCCACATGGTTTAT
The DNA here is from genome assembly GCA_036419115.1 of Scarus forsteni. NCBI lineage: Eukaryota > Metazoa > Chordata > Actinopteri > Labriformes > Labridae > Scarus > Scarus forsteni. The sequence continues at coordinate 32,241,814 of JAZDUH010000152.1, forward strand.
TTGTCTCTCAGGACGTCCTGTTGGCTTCTCCTCCCTCTATATGACAACAAAATGCACATTGGTCTGAGGCGCTCTGTTTCATGACAGTGCAGTTACACTCAACGTCCACAGAGGGCACTAGAGAGAAGAAAGCTAGAATCTTACAGACTAGAGCTTTACAGATCCAAAGAAGAAGACATGGCCACTGCTGCCATTTGTTTTTTGTCTTTAAATAACGTAAGGAGGCTGGTCACGTCAGTTAGTGGTTTATTGCTGCTGATCTCCATGGCCCTGGTGCAGAGCAAAAAGAAGAAGTACGACCTTAACTTAACTACTAGTTGTTCCTGACCAGTTTTAAGAGCGTTGAGAGAGTGTTGAGTTGAAAGAAGAAGACAATAGTATAACTACAGTGCTGTAATCTTGGCTTGAAAACGTACAGGTGTTATTCATACTGGTATAAATAAATAATTTGATTATATTTACCATATTTTTTCATTTTTTGCTAAGCAAGATTTTGGTGCAAAAGGAATTAAATGCCTGTCCCAAATAGTCGCCTGGTCCCAAACAAACACCTGGTCTGCTCAGTGACTGAATCAAATAAACGCCCCGGCTTTTATTTGGTATTTTACGGGTATGTTATTTATTGGTTGTATCAAGAGCACTTTCAGCTAAAACTGACTTGGGCAGTTGGCCTGTCAACTTTCCCTGGTGTAAAGCAAAGGGGAGGCCTTTACTTGATTTTTTGCCTGTTACTCTTGTGAGACTATTTTTTAGGTATTTAGTGCTGAAATTTGAAGCTTGACAATGAGTTTTTTTTAAGAGCTTCAGGCAGTACTGTATGGACAATTCTGTGGGGCTCAGCATAAATGAAAATGTGCCCCCTATCCTATAGACCTTACATCTTCAAATAAAAAAAGCATTGCTCTTAATTCTCCTAAAAGTACTTCTGCTCTTGAATCCCTGAGATAATCCTGACAGAGTGCTTGAAATTACACAAAATACCTACAACTTCAGACCCTCCGTTAAGAAATGAGAATGTAAAAAAGAGCAATGTCATTTGGATCTGTGAAACAAATTTTATACTCTAACAAGTTTAAGCGCTAAGGTACATTTATACATTCTGCTGGTTTCTAGAACTGATAAAGTGGCTGTTCTTATTGAAAATTATCAAAACCATATTGCAGAAACTGGTATACATAGATAATGTGCCTCCCTAATTTTACAGTGTGCAGCAGTTTTCACAGTACCTAAATCGCTCCTCTTGAAGAGCCTCCATTATCATCGTATAATCTCGTTGATAGTGGGTTTTCAGGCTTTCAAAGGACTCCTCCAGTCGACCCTGGGTTTCCCTAAGCTCCTGAATCTCATGGAGTATCGCATCAAAGCCTGAGGCTTGGCCATGCTCAAGCGTATTCCCTTTAGAGCTGGGAGGGCCTCCAGGGGCTCCAGTCATGCTGTTTGCTCCAGCAGATCCAGAAGTAGCACTAGAACAGTCTTCATCACTTCCATACTTTGGGCTAGACTGCAACTGTCCTGTCCCAAGGGTCCTTGTTCCCCCAGGACCCACTCCTTCTTCTCCCTGGGATTCATCCAGGGAGTCTTTGAGGGCTGCGATGTTATCTGCACTGCCAAACTTGTTGCGGATAAGAGAGGCGATTTCTCTGGGCTTTGACACGACGGCTCCGGCTGCAGAGTGAGTGGCTTGAGAGAAACTCGAAAGGCCGCCAGTCACCTGTGAACCAGAAGATGTGGTCAATACTTAGGCTGCAACACAAAACTAGGTAAATCAAAGTAAACTAGTGTAACATGCTGATAATAGGGCAGTATTATCCACTAGCCACTGATGGATATCATAAAGTTTATTTAGAATAACTTTTTCTCACAAGAACACAGACTAGAAAACCTGCAACAGTTACTAAAGGGATACAATCAATAAAAAGATGACCTAAAGGGGTTAAAAAGATGAAACCAGATTCACAAAAAAAGGAAAATATGGGTTGTCAAGCTGCCATTACTTCAGTGGCATCTCGCCATATCATTTCTATCTTTCTGACCAAAAGAGTGAATGTTTTTGTCATCTTAATTTTTTTTTAACTAAAGTTCAGGTACAACCCTGTCCACAGCATAACGCCCCCCACTAACTTTACACTTGTCACAATGCAGTAAGACAAGTACCGTTTTCCTGGCAACTGCCAAATCCAGATTCATCCATCAGATTGGCAGACGAAGAAGCGTGATTCAACACTCCAGAGAACACGTCTCCGCTGCTCTAAAGTTCAGTGGTGGCCTGCTGTATACCACTGCATCCAACACTTTGTGTTGCTCTTGGTGATGTATGGCTTGGATGCAGCTGCTCGGCCATGGAAACCCATTCCTTGAAGCTCACTACACACTGTTCTTGAGGTAATCTGAGGGCCACGTGAAGTCAGGAGGTCTGTAGCTACTGACTCTGCAGAACCTTGGTGACCTCTAGCACTTTGTGCCTCAGCATCTGCTGACCCTGCTCTGTGATTTTACACGGCCCACCACTTTGTCACTGAGTTGCTGTCATTCCCAATCGCTTCCATCTCATTATAATACCGCTGATAGTTGACTGAGGAATATTTAGTAGCGATTAAATTTTACAACTGGACTTGGTGCACAGGTGGCATCCTATCATGGTACCACACTGAAATTCGCTGAGCTCCAAAGAGTGACCTGTTCTTTCACAATTGTTTGTAGAAGCAGTGATTTTATACACCCGTGGCCATGGAAGTGATTGAAACACCTGAATTCAGTGATTTGGATGTGTGATTGAATACTTTTGGCAATATAGTGTACATGTTTAACAACAAAGCTGTATATTTGATGATCCTTATGATAACAGCCTGTTAACATGTTTTCTAGCCTTTTCACAAATGCAAAATCAGGTTAACATACCCAGAAAGCCCCCTGACCTCCGTATTCACACTTGGCTCTCATAAAGAAGTTTCCCTGGAGCTTGTATGCCAGTCAGTGGAGAGGTAGGGGATGGCAAAATAGTACAGGGTCTTATGTGTAACTCAGGGATTAAGTCTGGGTGGAAAACCCTTGTGTTCACTTTTACACTGCAGCTCTCCTTGACAAGATCAGTTTTTTTCTGTGTCAATAGAGTTACAAGAAGATTTAGTGTGCAGCCCCATAATTTAATGTGTAATGCATCTTAAACCCTTTTTATACATATAACCCTAATAATTCTAACAAAATACGTAGGTATCCAACCCTGAACTTCTCGTTCACACTTAGCCCCAACAACAAGAAGTCCCCCCCTGAAGGTTGCATGCCAGTAAATGGAGAAGTGAAGGATGGAAAAATACCAGGGAGGTAGCAGATATGTTTCAGGGTAATCCCAGGACGAAAAGCCCTGCTGTCTATGTGCACACATGCAGTATACTTTCAGGCAATTTTAGAGATTTTTCTTCATGTGTGAAAAGGGTTTCGGTGGCCCTCATCCATCTATTTATTATTATTTGGAATTTACTATTGCCCTTAAACTGTTGATTTCAGTAATGAAAGTTAATGGCCACAGGAGGGCACTGATGTTTCAACAAGCCTCTTTAAATCACATACTGTATTATTTATCTCAACAGCTGTTTTGTTACATTTATTTATGGTCTGGTAGACTGCAAAGAATGAATTATCCTTTTGGGTAAGCAAAGTTTTGTGACTCTGTATAAACATACATGCTAGAACTACTAACCTGTAATGCTATAATGTAGTTCTTATTTATTATCAAGATACCTATCGAGGAGAGAACTGAAATTTTGCACAGCACTTCATTATTTACATGTGGCAGAAATTTAAATTTGTTTTAATTCATCTTGTTGAGTGGTAGCTGCATTAGATCAGATTCCCAGATTAAGGTTTCTTTATCCAAATGTTTTTAATCCCACAATCCATGTGGCAGTCACAGTCAGTAGACAGGAGCAGAAGCCGGTTCCATCAGAATAATGGCGGTCATGCAGTACAATAGCTCCAACAAATTGGCCATAAAATAGGATTATACTGTTGTACATCCTGCTAAAAAACTGAAAGAGGGATCACTGAAGGCACAGTAAACCACATACCTTTGCTCCAACATCTTTCAGCCCCTGGTGCATGTCTCGAAAAACGTCCTTTGGCTGGCGGGGGATGCCATTGTGCTCCACCTCTCGTAGCTTCCGGTGGTAATGTTCCAGCTTCCTCTGCAGCTGCTGGATGGTCTGAGCTGACTTTTGGTTCTTCTTCTCAAACACCTGTTTGATACGCGCACTCTGCTGTTTGTCTGCGTTGTTAGCAAGTTTCAGATACTCGGCCACATTGTCATCACGTGCAGTTTGTTCAATTTTGATTTGTTCTGTGAGCTTCAGGATCTTCTGTTGTAGTTGGGCTATAGCCTGCTTGGTTCGCTGTGGGTCTGGGGTACTGTCGACTACATCATAGCCGTCTGCACCATAAGGGAGGGCGTTGGGTGACACGGCAGGGCCTGTTCCATCGTATCGATCCAGCTGTCAGGAAAAGAAGAAAAGAATAATAAATAAATAAGATGTTGGGAGATGTGTTTTGGATGTTTCCAAATTTATCCAGCCAAAAATAAAATTACAGTTTGTGTAAAACTTAGTAATTAGAAATGCATTATTGTTAAAGCAATAAATGATGTTATGATTGTAACACTTTTGATGGTTTACTTTTACTTTGAGTCTTAACCCCTTAAGATCAATGTACAACTCATGTTAAGTCAAGTTCAGGTACATGTTACTATTGCCTTAACTTCTAATCTCAGGAAGATGTAATTACAAAAAGTATGTGTTATCATGTTGTATGATTATTATTTTTATTATTCCCTGGAGTTAGCTAACACCATTGATGTGTACAGTACAACCTGTAGTTGAGCTTCTGACATGAGTCAAGACAGGCCCCATTTATGAGTGGGGTAGCCCCTGCTCATGTATGTTTAATGTAACGTTTTGTCAATAGCAGCAGTCATTTATTTATGATCCAGCAGGCTTGATCAAATTCAGAATGTAGTTTTCACACAGAGACATTTTAACTCCTGAAATATTGCTTAACAAGTAAGAGTGAGTAGTGTAACACTGTATTTCAATATTTGCACTTCTCTTTTCCTTTCTAATGTAAGACATAAAAGACAAGAAATGACATTATCACTTACTGTGGTACAAAATATAATACATTATAAGTAAATATCACTAACCAAAATAAGAAAAAATGTAAAAATACACACTTATGTAGAGCCATTTTCATCATCTTATCAAAGAGTGTCACGACAAATCAGAGAACTAATCGATTTAATAGATACTGGTGCCTTTATCAGATCTGCTTATCATTCAAATTCTATATCAACACCTTTGATGATTATTTTTTATCTTCTTTGAGGCAAATATTAATTATTCACCAGTTTTTGAGTGTCTTGTTCAGTGGACAAATGATTTAGCGCAATGCTTGTGTTTCCTCCCATGCATGAAATCTCACAGCCACAGATATTGCGTTACACTTCCTGCACAGCGTCAAACTGCATAATTAAGCAACACTTTAGATCTTTTCTTTCTCATGTCTGCCATAATACTAACTCAACTCCTTGTTTGTGCTTACTTTCCTCTTACAAGGACCTCATAAACAAGTGAAATGGACTGATGAAGAAATTCTCAAGCTTAAGCATTAAGTCGAATGATATGGATTTCCTTGAGATGGAGCCAACTCTGATGTGGTCCCATCCTTCAGTCCAGATACTTGTGCACCTTTAGGGTTTGGTAAAAAGCTTGTGGATATGTTGTCTTAAGAAAAGTTGTTCACCAGCTTAGAAAAAAAAAAAAATAGAAATCTATAAACAAAAATAGCTCTCAATTTGGACTTTTGATATCATCATCTGTTTGCTATCTTTCTTTAAGTGTGGGCTTCCAAACCTAAAAATGATAAATTTATATTCCTAACATTTTAGCGTGTCCTCCTTTTTTAAATGGGAAATAAGGGTATTGGAGAGTTCACTTCACTTTTTTGGTGATTAAACAAGGAATCACCAAACATTGCGTACTTAAGACTTTGAAGTTCATCGTCATGGTTTTGAAACGGGTAAGAATATTGTTTTATTTGAACTTAAATAAAGTCCTAAAATCTTACATTCTGATAACCATTCCTGTTATGTAGTATGTTTACAGAGTTAAATGTTCTTACTAATGAGCACTCTCACTATGACAAATGTCACTGAAAACAGTCACTACACACACAAAACAGCAGATGGCGTCTTTTTAACTCGAGTTCTTTTGTCTGTCACTCCGCAGCTCCAGTTCAAATAATCCCGGGGGAGGAGTGTAGGGATTGTAGTGTGGAACAAAAGCCCAGTAATAGTCCATCTTAACTGAGGAATTAACAGGAGGAATGGCATTGGTTTTAATTTTACCCCTCAGGAAGCAACAAATCATAAGCCAGGTGCAGTATGAGGCCATAATCAGTCATCAGAGCCTCAAAGCTGGACAACATGAGAAGAGGAACGCTTGTTTTTTAATATTCCCTGCACTCAGACTGGCAGGAGAACTCTGAGCATGCTAAAACTTCTTTGTCCTGCTTAACCTTTGAAAAATATTTGTGAAAATATTGGATCACTTAATTTAGTGCCCCATGGTTCTTTCATCAATTTTGCAGAGCTGGATTAATATTGGTCTTGTTAAAATAGCAACTGTCTGTGAATGTTATCAATCTATTGCATTCACCACAGACTGAATGATTACACCTACAATACTACTGACAATTGAACTTGAATCAAGACTGTTCAAAAAACACTGAGATCTTCAGCCTGGTTCAACAACAGCTTCAATCTTAGTTCTTAATAAGTTTCATGCCTCTCAGTGTTTGGGAGGGGTTCAATCTTTTTTGTCACACCCTTTATTTTAGGTATTTCCTGTTTTGGACAGTTAGAGTCATGACTGACATGCTTAAAAATTGTTTGGCGTTGCTATTGGTCAGACAATCACAAACCCCTGCTCAGCTCTGCCTCAGCCGGTTCAGTTGATCTCGGGTCAGGTAGAGAGGGGATTTACAGTTTGGCTGAATCCACCAGCTCAAACGTGTTACAAAGGCTCCTTTAATAATCTAACAGCTGACAAATGGCCTCATCAGACTATTTTTAAAGTCAATTGTTTTTCGCTAATGTCAGGAGGGGCAACTATTGAACTTACAAACTTAAGCCTTGAAAGGATGCCGAACAAAGAGCTTGTTTAAAAAAAAAAAAACGTTCCAGATACAAAACCAAACAAATGCATTTCATCCTTTAATCATCTACCCAGAAATGAAATAAGGTCTTTTAATGCTTTCTAAAATGGCCTCTTTAAAAGCAAAAAGTGGTTACAGAAAAATGTGCAGGTTTGAAGAGTTCTTGTTGCTTCTAAAATCAGATGTACAAATGAAGATGACAACAACATAGAACCTGACAGAAGAATAAATAATCAATAAGTCATTGTTCTTTTTCATTAGTGGATAATGATGAGAAATGTCCCATTCGGCCGCACAGAGCTAATGTTACCAACATAACCAATAAAACAGGAAATTAATTACATGTTTTTCGCTTGATTTGCAGCCATCTATCACTCATCCAAAGAACAATGTGGCACAAACTATTTACTTTTAATCCCTTCATTGTTTAAAAGTCTGCTACGCATGGTGGCAGAGTAGAAAAGAGATGTCTGGTGTTCCACGAGGAAGAATTCTAAAAACTGAAAAGTCATTTTATCATCAACCAACAGAAACACCTTTTCAGAAATTCATCAAACTTACTATGGACTTGTCATCCCCCAGATTATCTGGGTTATAACTAAGTTTTAGTCTTCAATTTCTGTGGATGTCCTTGGAAACCAAATCTGGCAATTTCTTTCTTCAGTTACCAAAAGTTGTCATCAACATTCTTCACAATTCTTCTGTGAAACTGAGAGTTTAAGTTTCCCCCCATGGCAGCTATGGGTTATTTTTTTTTAATGCTTTGGCACTTCTTTGTTCAGTATTGTAGTTATTTTTATTCTTACTGTATTAATTAAGACTTAGAACTTTCTGCATCTATAACACACCACTTTTAATTCAAACTTAAACTTTTAAGAAAGAGTAAAACTGTTTTATTAATTAACAAAATATTGTATTAAATATCTTATCAAATTCAATCAAACAAAAAAAGCTTCAACTATTTCTTTGGTGACTTGTTTTTAAATTTACTGTCAAAATGACAATCGTGTAGCTTGAGAGTGCTTAGCCCTGCAAGCCTTCTCTGACCTGAAGTACTCTCAGAGACAGCGAGGGCTAAATTTAGAAAGGCTTAAAGCACATAGTGACCAACCAGTCAAAGGCAATCTCTGACCTTCCTCCACTGACAGCTCATCTCCACATTCACCGGTTCATCCAGGCACATCCAACCATTAACAGCCTTTTAGCACGGCTGTACAATTCACTCAGCTCTGACAGCTTTACACAAATATTAGCTCATGATTCGGTTTGGCTCTTCTTTTAGCGTACAAATACATGCTTTTGCTTCCTTGTGAGTGAGCAGTGTCCCTTTGAATAGCTATGTCATTTCTGAAGCTTTGTGACCTACAGCAAAGTGTCCTAGAAACCAAACTTTTCATGTCTAAATATTTGAGACTGGCTGTGGTTCGGATTTTAAGAGAGAGAAAAAATGAAAAATCAAAATAGTGCTTAGTAAGTACGCTCCCTCATATTTTCTAGATGGATAGGATACCAATCAAGGATATATATCTCATATTATTATTAAATGAACAAATTGTTACCACAATAGCATAGTTTTTCAACTTTGATCTGACTCTAAACTTTAGTAATGATATAAAAAAAAAAGTGTGACACCATGCCAACAAACACATGTCCTTCTACAGTGCTTCCCAAACTGGGGCTGACTGCTGAGCTGCGGAGGTGCAGCAGGTGAGCCAAGAGATAATTTATAATACATACCAGAGCATTATTGAGACATTTAAAACGCCTACACAAAATGCTGACTTACAAGTTTTCAAGTCAAGAACAAAGAAAAACAGCCAGGAGATAAAGTGTCATGTTAACCTTTATGAACTATTCTGTCTAGTTATCAGAGTTGGTGTTAAATTAACAGGAGATGCCTTTTCAAGAGGCTCATTTCACCACTTTGCTCCTGATTTTAAAAATGTGATCATGCTTTAAAGGCATGACAGGCACAAGGAGAGTTTTAAAAAGTATGTTCAGAAAGAGAGTAAGAGAAGAAAAGACAGCAGCAGAATGAAACATCCATCATGCAGTTTGTCTATGAAAATAAAAGGAGGTGTTAAATACTTTGAGTCTCATGTTAGCATTGTATCAGGGTTTTGGTGGGCCTCAAATAATATTAGGTTTCAAAGTGGGCAGCGGTGCACTTGAGTTTGGGACAGGCTATACTTGACAGCTGCATGTTTGGCTTCTTATTGAAAAGCAAAGCAATGTTTTAGAAAATAACAGAATCTCTGTCATTTAGTAAATGAGGATCTGGACAGGAATGTTTTCATCTTCAGACATACATTTGAACAAAGGGATGGAGAGAAACATTCACTGTAAACACAAAGTTGACAACATGTAAAATTTCCAAATCTTGTCAACCTATTAGTACAATTAAGACAATGTGTAGATGAGGGTTTATAGATTATCTGATCATCATACTGCATTGTTTAGCATCAAAGTGAACAAAATTAGGTCACAAGTCTTCCTATTTTGTTGCTGTAGCATCAGGAAGGTTTGATTATTTCCTTATTCAGACTAAGTACTGTTTTTGGTCTGACATTCCACAGTAAGTGGTCATCTAACACTGCACTGACTAGTATCCAGATTACATCAGAAGAACTGAACGGCTTTAAAAGCAAAATAAACTACCTGATATAAACATTATTGTATTACCATCTGTATTATCTTAGAATGTACAGATATATTAATGAAGGCTTGATATACTGCACAGCAAAATTGAAAGATGAATTTCTGATATATTGGTACTTTATCATTAAATCAAAGAGTTAAAATGTTAGATTTATTTTTCTCAGTTACATTTAGAACGGTTTATGAGTTTAGATAGGTGCAAACTGAATTCTCACTGTATCTGAAACAATTTGCCACATTTCACACTTAGTTCTCCCCTATTTGTTTGTGCTGGCAGATGTGCATCTTAAAAAGAGAGGTTTGATAAGAAAGAAGCAGTCTCTGTAGCAGTATGTGCACCGATATTACAAGATTAACACTGATTCTCAAGGTAAATATTAACACAACTTCCCTTTCCCTTCATTTTCTCTCTAAGAAGAGTTCTTCTGTACTCACCTGTTAAAATACAATAACGTTTCGCTCTATTTGTGATCCTGTGTCCTTGTCTTTGACTGCAGAGTGACTCAGAAAAGGCGTGACCAGCAAGTAAAAGCAGTTTTTCAGCTTTGTGTCCCCCATGCACACGGGCACACCCATTCCTGCTTCTGTGAGCTCCTGAATCTCCAGGTGTATGGCTCTGATGTTGTTTCTGCTTTGTAACCTGAGGATGTTTAAAGCAATCTCCCTCCCCAAAAATATTCCACCAGCCCTAAATCTTACCGGTGTTACTGTTTAACCAGTGACCGTGTTATCGGGTGATAACTACCATTCTTTATAAATGTTTTAGTTTTCAGTCTGACACTTATATAATGTGCTAATGCTGACACTGTGATGGAGAACTAAAAAGCTGCCTTTGAGGGCACTCTTGCTGTTTCAACATCTTTTGTAACAGCCAGCACTGACATGGGCAGCCAAATGTCACCAATTAGCATGGTCACTTTTTGTAACACAATATCAGGATCCCTATCTGAAGCAGCAACATCTAAGCTTTTCCACGATGAAGTTTCTGCTTGACTTGGCTCCGCTCTGGCGTTTTGGTTTTCCATTTGCATTCATTTTTCAAATTGCCTTCAGTGAAGATCAAGTGAGCTCACCTGAGAGCAAACAACACGGGGACACTGCAGACCTCTAGATGGGCAGAGAACTGCCATAAGGACATGAAACTTCATTTTGCCATCTCTAACGCTGCAAAACTTTCCTCGGATCTACACAAATTGTTAAATGCTGGCAACCACCTTTGGGAGAATGGCAGCCTATGCAGTCTAGTGCCTCTGCTTCCTCCCTTGTTGTGAGGATGCCACATAGGTTTGCACAGCTATGCAGAGACAACCCTGCCTTCCTTAAAGAGGAATGATCTGCAGTGAAGAAGACCTGCAGTGAAGAAGACCTGCCTACATGTGGACCTGGCTTTAGTCACTTCTGGATGGGACTGAGAAGCTCACCTTGTCCGGCTCCTCTGTTGACCCATAGCCCGAGGTCAGCAGCATGTCAGCAAAGGCGGGGCTGCTTGGTGTATCTGTAGTGGAGGAGGAGCGTGGGCGTCCAGACTGAAGCAGGGCCTCATGGGTGCTGCGCCTGTGAATCTGCGGGCTTCCCTTCTGAGGAGGGTCCCCAGAGCCCCCCACCTTGCTGCGGCGGCTCTGCAGGCTGGTGCCGCGCTTCATCATGGGTGGAGCACCTCGGATCTGTTGCAGAACTCTGCTCAGAGCTGCAGGAGGGGCGGAAGCGGCAGAGTTGTCAGAATCCACAGGCAGGGTCGAGGAGGCGGGGGCGTCCCCCACCTCTGACCCTGCATCAGCAGGTTCGGAGGAAGGGGTGCCCGTGCAGGACGAGACAGAGTCATGTGGGGAAACCGAGGAGCGTCGGCGCTGTGGCTGGAAGAAGTGCTTCAGGCCATGGCCCAACGCTCCCATGTTCTCCAGGGCATTATGGGTGATTTTGGACAAGCCGTGCTCTGACTCCGATGCCCTCCTGCCGGCCTCATGCTCCGCTCGACCTCCTGCGTCCGGCTCGTCTGGACTCTGCTCACTACTACTCTGATCCATCTGCGACCTCCAGTTTCACAGTGAGGCTCTACTGGGGGTGCAGGGGACTAGCTACGCCCCGACGACACCCCCTCCCTCCCTGAGAGACTGGTAGATAGCCGGGAAGCGGAGGGGACGGCGCTCAGTTGGGCCTTTTGAGTGGGCATGCATCTGTGGCTTGGCTCAGTGTCATGCTTGTCTACCACAAAAGGAAAATAAAATGAATTATGACATGCAGCAGTGGGTGATGAACATAATAAGCAGTGGCAGAATATAAGACAAGCAACACAAACTGGGTTGGCACAGACATGACAGCTCCTTTACATTTGCACAGAGGGTTTGTTGTACTTTTGTCTGGAAATCAATTCATGATTGAGGAAGCTTTCTATTTTCTCTGTGCAAAGAGAAAACAGTCGGCATGAAGCACATCTGACCGTGCCAACCCGGTAATGCAAGAACATAAAGTCAACAAAATAAACAAGGTTTAGAAACACTTTCTGGAATGTCAATGTTTATAGGGATAGGTTGATACTCTTGGGAAATTTTGGAATCAGTTTGTCTTTAATAATTTCAGGGGATCACAGCAGAGGTGGAGAGAGAGTAAAAAATGTACAAAAGAAAAAGTACAGTAACTCTGATCAAATTTCCCTGAAGGATAAGTAAAAGTATGCTTTTTTGAAATGTGCTTGAAGTTCTTGGTATTTTGAGTTTACTTTTTAAGGAAACAGCTTAAATTTGATTAGTAAACATATTTTCCATTCAAAGAAAATTGAATAGAATAACGTGGCTCACATAATAACACAGAAATTAAAATATCAAATATCAACAAAGTGTACTTAATACACTCTATGACCAGTGTTTGTAACAAAACAATGCTGAATATCTTGTTTCTGTACATAATATTACAGCATATAATATTTGGCCGAAATAATATATTTACAGTAGAACAACCTTATTTATATCCTAGAGATGACAGATTTTATTTATGTGTTCTTGGTGCCCTTTATGATTGCAGTTTTTAAGGATAATGCATTTCAAACTCTCAAATCAATATAAATGGAATAAAAATTAACCATAGTCATTAGATTACTAAAACTTAACCAGAAGTGCAATTTTCACATTCAATAGGTCCCACATTTACCCCTTTTCAACACATTAACACTGGTCCCAGATGTCCCATGAATGTATTTTTTTAATTTTCTTGCCTAAAACTTGACTGAAATATTTAATTTTGGCATGTCTACAAACCCATCTGTTTCAGCCCTGTTTGTTTTGGTGTCTGTAAAATCAAGTATATTTGAAAATATGGGACCTTAAAAGTTGTTTCCAAATATGACCAAGCCTTGTAAACATTTTGGTCTCATCTATTTTATACCAAGTGTCAAACTAGTTTTCTTACCTTTGCCAAGGAGGTAATGTTTTTACTGGTGTTTGTCTGTGAGCAGGAGTTCTCATCAGACTTTGATGGAATTTTCAGGGAATGCTGGTCATGGCACAAGGAAGAAGCGGTAAGATCCTGGTGGTGATCCACACATGGATGCAGATTCAGGAACTCTTTCAATGACACTGCACGATAAGGCTGTTTTCCATATTTTTTTTGTCTAATAACTTGGTAAGAATGTCAGAAATGCCTTGGCAGAGGTTTGTGCTCTGAACACATGATGCTTATTTTGGTTTTATAATCAAAATTATTTTTTGGCATTGTGACAACACCAGTTAACATAATGACTGATCAGTTTAACTTTAATTTATATTATATACTCAGTATGCTCACATAAAATAAGCAAGTAAAAATATGTCAAGGATATAAAGTGACAGACAAAACATCCGTTTAAGCAGGGCTGAAACAGAGGGGTTTGTTGATGATCCAAAATCCAACATTTAAATAAAATTTTATGCAAAAAACTTTAAATAAATATGATCTGTGGTGATGTAGGACACGTGTTACCTTGTTAACAGGAGTATAACATGGGACCTGTAAGTGTAAACATGCATTTTCGATTAGATTTTAGCAGTTAAATGTTTGAAAGGGCAAATTTTGATTCTATCCTATTATCAGTTTAGAATTTTTTATTATTTTGTTGAATACATTGTGCTTAAAAATCTGATTACAGAGTGCACCAAGAACAGTTCAGTCAGTGTTATTTGGCTTCCTATAAGTAAGTTCATATTACATACTTCATTATTGGGTTAAATATTATATTCTGCAAGTCCTCTGACATTTTTAGTGTAAATATTGTAACTCTTTTACTGTGTATACTTCCACCTCCATACAGATATACCCAAAAAGTGTGGTGTAAATATTGTTATATCCTGTTAAAATATTGGTTATAGTTAATACTGTGTATATGGTTGACTGATACAGTATATATCAGTCAGTCTTATTTCCACTTAATTTTTTACTTCTTTTCCTTCATAAGGAAGTTGAATATTGATGAAAGGCTCAAGCTCTCTTCATTTGTTGTCACTTAGTTGTATTTATGCTATTTTTTATTCTAATTACTTATCGTTTCATTTGTAAATCTTTTTCTGATGTTTCTCTTGTATCCTGCTGCTGCTGTTAAACTGGAATTTCCCCCTGTGGGACTGATAAAGGTTTATCTTATCTTATCTTATTCTGTACTATTACGTAAAGAAACAGACACAGGCCTACTACTCATGTTTCTTGAGTAAATGTCATTAGTAACTTTCCACCCTCGGCTCTGAGCCAGACTTTGCAGAGAATCTTATTATAATTAAAGATTCATATTTCAGAAAGTATTTCTCACATAAATAAATTGCCAACAGAACTTTCAGTGCTTGAATGGTACTAAAAAAAGAGACTACAGTGTGTCAAAAAAAGTAAATTAAAATCTAAATGGACAGTAATTGTTATCCAATTTTCAGAGGATTAAGATGTTTAGTGACCCACGTTGGTTCCGCTTTGTACCTCATTTTATAACGAGACTTAAGTCCTGTACCATGATGAGTCCTCGTCCTCAGCTCCCAGGTGTCGGCTCATATTAAAGCTTTTTGACTTACTAACATGTCAGGAGAGTAAGAGAAAAAGAAAAAGAGTGTGACTTACCATCAGGCCAGCTTTTCCTCTACTGACTCACAACCCAGGATAGGCTAAATGGGGCAGAAAAATAAACAAAAGGAGACATAAGCAGCGTGCTGCATACAAAAGAAAACATTAAGGTGCAAATCCTCAACTCAGCAGTAACTACTTATAATGGTTATGTGAAGGAACACTTCACAGGATGAGAGACTTAAGAGCTCCTTAAATGCTGAGTCAACAGTAAACAAACTAATGGATCCTTGTTTAAAACCTTTCAGAGTGAAGCAAGTCGATGCATGATGAAGCCTGTTGTTGTCCAAAGGAAACTTCAGTACACTACAGCCCACCTTACATAATGGAGTAAACACAACAGCAGCTCGACACAGACCTCATACACAAAGGAAATAAGAAGAAGCAAACAGATTAATTTGTACATTTTTAAGTTGGATCTTTTTATTGCTACTGAAGTTTTTCAGTTTTTTCTTTGTTTTGGGGTTAAAAGCATTACTGTTCAGTATTTATTCAGAACTTTGTTATGGAGCTGACATTCTATCTAAACTTGGGTTCATACATTTGATTATGTGAACATGTTCAGAATCACTAAAGTTCAAAAACCTTCTAGTTTTCATTGACTGATGAGCACCCCTGATCCAGCTGTATTCTCAGTATGTCTGAGACGCTCTGTGAGAGTCCTGCCCCACTGAAAGCCAAATCCCCATGTTTGCCAAGACCGGTCTAATTGGTTTACTGGTCTAATCTGACCCTGACAGGGTTAATTATATTTCTTACTACTTTGTTTATTTTTTTGCCGAGTTCTTCTAATCAGTGTCTGTCCTGTTGATACTCTAGTATGACATAGTAGATGAACTACAAAATAAACAAATGGAAATAATGGTTTTTCAGAAATCAAATTTATATCTTTGAAGTTATGGAGTCACGCATTTCAGAAAAACCAAACTTAGAATATATTTTGTAGAATCAAAAATTTATGAGAAAAAAAATATGTTAATTTATGAGATTTTCCAGTAGAACAATAAATTGAAAACTTTGAGATTGTAGAAGATTGAAAAGCCTGCTATAAAGAAAGAAAATCATTTTGCCTTTTATCATAGCTGCAATAAACAGTCTGATCATCTAATACTTTCACTTTGACTGAGTTTAAGGGAACTGACAGTTTCAGCACATCATTACATCATCGTTAATATCTGCTGATATTATTATCCACTTTAGGAAAATGTTCAGCTGATATCAAAATAGTTCCAGTAATGCTGTGCATTGCTATTAATAAGTAGTTTACATTTATTACTGTTTAATGTATTTAACAAGTGTGTTTATATTCATAGTTTATAATTTATATTTCTAACTTGCGTGTTTGTATGAATTACTTTATTTGATGTATTTTCAGTTTTTTTACATTTCCTGCAGTGTTATTCATTTTCTGTTTTACATTGATCACTGTTTCATCTCTTATAACCTCTCGTTTAAAATGACAACTGTTGTTTGTATTTTAAAGTTATATTTCATGTTCATTACTTTTTGTGTTGCTTCTATTGATGCTCCCTTGTATTGGGTTCTTTAATTTTCTTAAAACAAATTATTGTTGGAGGGTCCTAACTATATTACCCTTTACCTGTTCATAGAAATATATACATTTTTCTATTCTATGTGATTTAAACATGAAGCCTAAAGAGGTCGACATGGCACAGTGAAGAGGAGACGAGTTTCAGAGAGCCCTGATCTACACATTTTCTTCTTAGCCAGTGAGCAAGAAACTATTGCTTTACCAAACCCCTAATATGTACTTTTATTTACTTATTTATGTTCAGTAGTCAGTACATGACCAAATGAAAGATTAATCTTTAATTATACCTCACTGTAGACTTAAGCTAAGCCCCACGAAGGCCTCAAACACAAATAAGCATCTGTTTAAGTTTTGTTTAATACAGCTGTTCACATTATGTTAATAACATTTATGCATGTAATAGCAGTCGTCTTCTGAATTAGTATTAATGATTTTAATTTGACCAGATTTATTTGTATAGGGAGAAATTCCTCTACTGTGGCTCCCCTTGAGCTCACCTTGGATCATTTATCAAACAAATCCTTCATGTAATGGTGCTGGAGACAAACATGGCTCAACTGACTGTATGTGAATAACATTCTGAAATGATATTTACTATAAACTGAAGCACCTGTTTTCCTAGTTTTGGTGCCAAGGACAAAAAAGATCCAATATTTTGTGCAGACTGTATTCTTACTGAGATAGTCTATTGTAAAAAAAATAAAATAAAAGCCTGGATACATGTGGTGAAATATTGAGCATAAAAACAATGCTTAGCATTCAGGCAGACTGTTTAATGACACGGTGAAAAGCCTGCTTCTCCAGAGATGTATCCAGAGCTGTAAGTGATGGCTCTGACAATGCAGTGCATGGATTATTTTGCAGACAAACAGAAAAATGATTCCACGAGTCAGCACGGCTATGAAGTATCACTTAACAAGCAGGCAGCACAGTGTAGCAGAAAAAGCCTCTGAAATGCTCCATTAGTGCTACACAGTGACTCATTACTGCTGCTCCTGCTGTCAGATCTGCACTGTTGGATCAGAAAGACAGCACAGTGGTAAAGGGTGGGTGGTGGTGAGAATAGTACAACAAAGAAAGGGGAGTCTTACCAGAGGAGAGGATGTTATATGTTTTAATTGCATCATGGTTCACATACTGCAGTCAATATTTTAATCGTTGGGGTGCTGGTTTGGCGGAGTGGTTAGCACCCCATGTATTTCCTTCTGCCGGTACAGGTTCGAATCCCACCTGTGACCAGTTTGCAGAGTGTCTTCCCCTGCTCTCTCGCCCCCTTTCACAAGCCTATCCACTGTCTCTCTCCTATCAATAAAGGCACAAAATGCCCAAAAAACATACATTTAAATATTTTAATCATTACCTATTTTATAAATTAAAATGATGGATGAGTGATATGAAGCTTTTTATTTTAAGAGGGAATAATAATAGATATTAATTGACTATTAGTAACATGAGACCACATTCTCTCAAACTCAATCAGAGTGCACTGTGATCATGTTCTTGAACAGTGCTTGTTTTATCAGGCTAAGGTCAGAAAATTTAGTTTTTTAGACTTATAAAAAAATTACAAAGAGAAACAGGGTGAGAAAATATAAAATAATGTTTGTTGATGTTGATCTGGAAAGTAGATGCTTAATATACAGTAAAAAGATTGTGCTGTATACAATATTGAATTTTTGGCCAAATCTAGTATAGACGATGAAAAAAAACTCTGAACTAATTTGAGGCAATTTGAACTAAATACCAATATTTACACTTTTTTGTTAAGAAAATAAAGGTAATTTTCAAAACTGCCTGCTATATAAAGCAATATGTTTTAATACTGCAAAGTATACTGTATTAAATGTGCAACTAAGGGACCACAAGTCTGGGTGTTCAGGTGTTTCACTAGGTGTCCCCAAGGGGTCAGTCTTGGGTCCACTTCTTCTCATCATTTACATCCTCCCCATGGGCACACTTCTGGATCCACACCATGGAATCCATTTTCACTTTTACACTGATGGCACACATGTGTACATCTCCTCCAAACCCACCACTGCCATCTCTCCCACCTCCCTCATTACCTACCTTAAAGACATCCGGAGCTGAATGAGCAGGAATTTCCTAAAACTTAATGGATAAGTTCGATTTCTACAGCTTTCACATTGTTTATAGAATGAAGTAGAACAATATACTCACCCAGAAGGCTTTCCTGATCCAAACAGTGCTTCAGGAGATATTTAGATCCAAAATCGAGCGGCGGACATCCTTATAATGGTAGCACACAGGGCATGTATAGCGCTGCTCCTAAAACTGCATCATCCAAAAACCCATTAGTTTCACCAATATTTCATCATGGTCCGCTCGCACTACTCCTTCAAGACAGTCCGGGGTCGCTCCACCCATGTTTTTCTGCATCCGCATGCGCAGTACGGCTTCCTCCTTTCGATGAGCTCCTCATCTGTAAACTCTGGCTCAAAACTGTAAGGACACCCATCATATTCAAAGTTCTCCTCCACATCTTCATCCGATAGATATTCGTCCATTTTGCACAAAACTGGAAGAAGAAAGTTGTTGAGTAGCTGGCGGTCGCCCCTGAAACAATGAGCTGTACTGCCCATGCGCGGCAGCCGTAAAGAAAGTTTTCAGTTCAGAGGTCAGTACAGTCACACAACATGTCTCTGGAGTGCCACAGACTGTTGTGGAGGAGACAGACCATGATGAAATATTGGTGAAACGAATGAGTTTTTGGACAATTAATGCAGTTTTAGGAGCGGCGCTATACATGCCCTATGTGCTACCATTATACAGATGTCCGCCGCTCGATTTTGGATCTAAATATCTCCCGAAGCACTGTTTGCATCAGGAAAGCCTTCTGGGTGAGTATATTGTTCTACTTCATTCTATAAACAATGTGAAAGCTGTAGAACCGAACTTATCCTTTAATGGCAATAAAGCCGAGGCCCTGCTCATCGGCTCCAAATCCATCCTCACTAAATCACAACATCCACCCATCACCATCGACGGATCCCCTGTACCCTTCTCCCTGGTGTCATTCTGGACAGCACCCTCTCATTTGCACCTCATATTCAAAACATCACCTGATCTGCATTCTTCCACCTCCACCCATCACTGTCCCGATCCAGCATAGAAATCCTGGTCCACTCATTGTCACATCCAGCATCAACTACCGTAACGCCCTCCTCACCAGACTCCCTACAAAACTTATCAACAGCCTGCAACGCATTCAGAACTTGGCTGCCCGTATCATTACCTGCACCAAATCATCTGACCACATCACCCCTGTTCTAATCCAGCTTCACTGGCTCCCTGTGCAACACCACATCCAGAATCAAAACCTCCTCCTCACCTACAAAGCCCCCACTTAACTTTCATGAATACACTGTCTCCCGCACCCTTCACTCAACCTCTGCTGAACTGCTAACTATCCCCTCATCACGCCTCAGGACCATGGGTTCCCGAGCCTTCAGCTGCCTGAGCCTCTGTCCCCCCCTCACATAAAACAGCCAGACTCCATCACATCATTCACATCCCAACGCAAAACTCATCTGTTCGAACTGGCATATTCCCTCTAACTGGACACTGTGCACTTCACTTGTTTTTATTCCGATGTTTTGTTTTAATAACGTATGTGATTTCTAATGCTTTAATTTTCTGTCATTCCATGACTCTTTATCACTTGGTTTAAATTTCACCTCTGCTCAACATTATTTATTCAAGGATCATCCAGAATCTAAATCTCCAACTCCAACAAATTACACTGAAATCCATCATCTATTCTATCTAAACTCAGAGTACCCGAGTGTGTTAGAGCATGACAATAAAGACTTTATCCTTTATCATCTTATCATGCTCTTAGCTTTTATCCTGTTGGTAAGGCACTGAATTGTCAAATGAACATGAAAAAAAATCAAACTACACAAAGTGGGTTGTATTAACTAGTATAGGGACAAGTGTAAGTCAAAATGCCATCTATAAATTTCCGAGTTCTAACAAGTTTTTACACAATCTTTTTTCCCCAAATCTAGTGCTGCATCTGTTTGAAAATTAAGGGAATCTTGTCAGAATAGCTTACTTTAAGCTGACTTTATATATCTCATTTACACTACACAATTCTATGGCTGGCCATAATCTAAAATATGGTTATTGAAATATTACAGTAGGAAAAAAATACAAGACTGCAAAGCTTAATAAAAGCAAGCTCATTCTTGCCTGAGCATGGGCAAGGGTAGTGCTGGGAAATTTATCGAAATCAAAATCGATATTTAGACCCTATAATCGAAGTAATTTTACTCATGCCGATTATTTTTCCTGTGTAATTCATGTGGCCGCGCCCCCTCCATATAGTCTAAGTTCACTTTCACCAAGAGCCAATGACGCGCCACCAACATGGAAGAGACAAGCACCAATCTAGCAGCCAAGAAAAATACCGTTTACATTGTTTGGGCACATTTTGGATTCTTGCAGAAGACATTTAGCAGAAAGAAGTCTAGTGTAAATACTACAGGAAGACCGTGTCGATGACCATTGGTATCACCACTAATTTGTTCCAGCATAGTATAAAATAATCTTTCATTAATCGTAATTGAGGTAAGACCTTCAATTAATCGTGATATTGAGATTAGGTAATATCGCCCAGCCCTAGGCAAGTGGGTTTATTCTGATCATGAAGTTAATTCTAAATCTTGGGCTCAGACTACACGATGAGAAAATGTGTTAATGTGCGATGCTGTTCAATGCTCTGACAGAAATGTAAATTCAGAATAAAAAATAGATTTTAGGATTATTTTTATTTATAACTACCTGCAGGACAATTCTCCATAGAAAACCCAACCACTTTTGTTCCACACTGAGTTAGCACAACTTCATCTGAGGGTCTCTTGCTTCTCCTTATCTAACCAAAGTCTTGTCAGAACTTGGCCTCCATGTATAAACTAAAGTGAAAACATGCTGTTTGACAAAGCATTGTTAACTTAAAACTATTTTTATATTTACTGCAAAATGCTGCCTTTGTAATGTGTTTTATGATTAGAAGTAGGAAATCTATTCTGGACTCGTAATGTGGAGATGAAAATAACAGCATTGCTCACTAGATATCAGTAAATGAAGATGGCAAACGGCCTGAGTTATGACAGAGGAACACACATCGAGCAAGCGTCTCATGCTTCTGTAAACATACCTTTAGATGATGTCATCAGCAGATGATCAGTGGACCTTATTCATACAGAAAAAGGAGTAATCCAAATCAGTTTTGGGAGGTCCTCTTCGCCCAGTTATTCTTACAAGTGGCTCTGTTGTATGACTGTCAAACTTTAGTCAGCTGTTTCCATGGACATTTAGAAAAATCACATGCTGTAAAGAAAACAGAGACAAGAGACTGAGAAACAGTTCATGGTGAAGACTACTCTGACATTTTTAGATCAACACAGGCGATACTTCATCAAAAACTCCTTTAAATGTAAGTAACACCAATTATGAATGCTAAAGTATGCCTTGTTGTTTTTTAACCTCCTCTGTCCAATAAAGGTATTAACAGCCCCAAAATACTAACATAACAGAAACATCTGGGAAATAAAATGTGTGTATATTTTAGAGACAAATAGCAGAAAGAGATCATTTATTTTTGATCTATTTGATATTCAGATCCTTTTTAGATATAGATATTTTCATAAATGTAAGAACAACGCAAATCTGAATTTAGCCTAATAAGTATCATTTTTTCAGGTCTCCCTTGAAAAAGAGATCTGTTGATCTCAATGAGACAAACCTGGTTAAATAAAGGTTAAATCTATTTTTAAAAACACAGTGATTCAAAAATAGTGTGACGAGGCACAAAGGTATCCCTTCAGATGAGTCCGGGTGTGTCCTGGGGATTTGTACAACCAGTCTTACAACTATACTACAGTTAATGAATGAGTATGAAACTTATCCATCTGTTAATGTGGACATTTGTTTATTTACACAGCTGCTGATTTTGTTTTCAAACAAAAACCTTAACAGATCTAAAGCTTATAGAAGTGTAGGGGGGAGGAGTTTTTTTGTGATGTCTCATTTATAACTTTACCTAACTTTACATTTGTGAAGTTTTAGTATCCTATTTGTCACTGAAACAGTTAAATCTATTATATTTTGAAAAAATATAAATATTTCAAGAGTAATTCAATTATCTGTCACATTTCAGTGGGCAATAACTGATATGAATACACATAAACAGACTGAAAGGCAAGGTAACACATGTTATGGGGCTATATTTTATTCATTGTGTGCCTTGGGATTTTACCAAGATCTCAGGAGTGCCTTCAGCAAGAGAAGTTTGGAAAACATTGTATTTGCATGTTCAGTCACATGTGCAGCAGAATAAAACAGATAGGACTTGATTGAGATTCAGGCTGTGGCATCATAAATGAGAAGACAAATTGAAAGCACGTGTTTTAATTTTGCACTGCCCGGTCTCTGAGGGCTTTTAAATTAATTACTCGGGTAATGTTAATTAATGGGGCCCACCTGGGGATATGTGCAGGACATGGGCCAAGTGCTTGTGTAACAGAGCCTCAGCTGATACAAAATGAATTACTGTGGCCATTACATACGATATATTTATGATTTTGTTTTTAATGTTAACCCTTCTTGCATGACCACATGCATGATTTCATCCTGATGAGATCATTCACAGTGATCAGTGATATCATCTACCGGCATCGTCACTGATTTCTTTCATTTTGACTATTACACGAAGCAAAAGCACAAACAGTGTGTTCATTACACAGTCCAGGTTTACATCATCTGATATGCACACAAGGTAACAGGTGCATTCGGTGTTATTACATGTTGACTATCTGTAATAACGCTGCTATTTGTAGAACAAAAGACAAATGACCTAATAAACACAGGGGAGTGATCATATATGTGGACAGTTTATGGGAATTGCTTTAGATTACTGCACAGAGTCTGAGCCCTACGGTTTAACATTAGCTAAAGCCAGGAGAAGGCTGAAACTAGCAGCTAGCTAGCCGACCTTCGCAGGCCTGCCATTGAAATAACTCACCTGTGGTAAATATTTGCCTAAAGCGATAACACTGATGATCGATTAGTTAAAGGGTGGTGCCAGCCGCGGATGTAAATGAAGTCCCGGTGCATCGCTGCCTCAGTTTAATGAGCTTGGCTGCTCCTCTCGTAGCTAGCAGGGTAAGCTACAGTAAACCTTGGGGGTGTTTGCTTTACTTCACGGTTCACACCGGCGCAGCGGTGCGAGGGGCGAGGTCGTTGTGTTTTTTGTTAGTTTACATGAGGACATATCCCAGCTAGTGTATCTTCCATATAACATTCAAAACAGACCATTAAGTCCACCGCGGACGATAAGCCTTGGCTAAAAGCATCAGTGTTCATTATGTTCACCCGCCCGCCTGGCTCACCTGAGCCTTTGACTGCGTGTCATGTTTGGAGCTGCACTGGTGAATGACCGGCTGGATAAACGACATGTTTCTGACATTTGTAACAAAAACAAGAGCCTGTGTCCCCATGCTGAAGAGCCAGAGGGTGGACTAAATGTCAGCCATAAGATAAAGTCTTAAATAAGAAACAGTATGTATGTTATTGTGATCTGAACATTATGTTGACCACTGCTTTATATGAATACAGTTAGATTCCATATTTTCCCTGTGTTTTGATGAATGAGTTGACCTGAATGTTGTTTTTTTTTTAATTTTCTTTAAACAGGACACAGTCTTTTCTATACTTTACACTAATGTCTTAAATTGTGTGCTTTTGGTACTGTGGTTTTGCTGTATATTTTTGTGTGGATGAATGTTTGGGCAGGTGTTGATGCTAGATAAAAACCAAACTGAGATTTAAGTAAAAGAGATACAGAAAAAAGTTAGCTCTAATTACTGTAACACATGAAAAGAGTGGTTATACACTATTACTCTGGTTCATATAGCAGGCTTGAACATACTTTAAACTTGAAGTGACCTGAGAGCACAAACCTCTGCAAGATTTCTCACATCTGACAATGCTGGTCAAATTATAACAAAAAATGTAGAAAACTGCCTTAACACACACTTTAAGCAAATCCCTGAAAAAAAATTACAAACCTACTTCCATATTCAGATCAATAAAACAAATCTGATTAATTCTTCTTCGTACCGTGCCAAGCGCTCCCTCAAAATGTCATCAAATCCGTTCAAAGGAATTTATTCATTTTTTTTGGCTTATCAATTCCTTCTACTTCTTTCATCATGCTTTACAAATCAAGGATGTCATGCTCTTATCAGAGGCAGTCAGCAGAAATGACAACAAAGATCTAAAAATCATGGCAGACAAGGTGCAGAAGTGGTCAAAAATGTGACTTAATCAACAAAATGATGCTGACTGTCCAACTTTCAGTGAGTGGAAACAGCGAGTTGCCCTAACCCTGAATATCAGAAGACTTGTGCTTGATGCTGTTGCCACTGACAATCTGTGTAGGTCGACTTTTGCCCAATAGAGGATCAGCAGGAATCGATGAAGTAGTCGTTAAAGAAATGGATCAATAAGCAGAATCGTTTATAGTGTTGGTATCAATAAAATCGCATGAATCCCCATTCCTACTCTTTGACTGAGGTAAAATGGCATCAGTTTAACAGAAGTGGTATGCAGAAACTGAGTTGTCCTGTATAATGGGCCAAAATGTGCCAGACTGGGTCATTATATGCTCTTTAAGTTAAAATAAATACAACCTTCAGACCGAATGGGGATGAATTCCAAAAGCTGCACAGGGATCACACCCAGAATATCTAAAAATGTTGAGGTCTATTCCTTTTTTGAAATAAAGAACAAAAATGTAAATTTTATGGTAATGAAATGCATGGATTAAAGAGATTGCTGCATATTAAGACATTTTGGCCTTAATGCTAAACGCAGCCTTTCATGTTGTATAAAGGATTGCACTAATGTCAAAATTAAGAGCATAAATTAAGTCAGCATGTCAGCGCTATTGCTGTTAAAATGATGTCATATTGTGGCATTGCTTTTCTCTCCACTTTGTTTAAAGTGTTGTATCCTTACTGCTCTCTTTATCTAAGCTGCAATTGCTTTAAATGTTTACATTTTAAAGGAGAAAATCTATTTGAAAAGATGCTTGAAGAACAATACAAACAGTTGACAGACTGCTGCACTGCATAGTTTTTAATTCTTGGAATGTGGTTTTAAGGAATTTCTTTGAATAACACCAAAATCAAAAAGACACCATTGTGTATCTCTGTGGGATGCAGCTGAAGCTATAATCAGAATAAAAACCAGTTTGATTTATCCTAAAGTAAATATTTCTTTGGTTTTATCCCACTTCAGATGTTATTTACATGACACAGAGGAGGGAGCGCCAGAGTAATCTGGTTTGCTTTCCTCTTCAATGGAACAATGGAGCTTCAGGTTGTGCAGTGGAGTAAAACATCATCGGTCATCTCTCATGACTGAGGGCCCTGGTCTGTGTGGTAACGACTGAGGGCCCACGTCTGTGTAGTAATGACTAAGGGCCCTGGTCTGTGTAGTAACGACTGAGGGCCCACTTCTGTGTAGTAATGACTGAGGGCCCACTTCTGTGTAGTAATGACTGAGGGCCCACTTCTGTGTAGTAATGACTGAGAGCCCACTTCTGTGTAGTAATGACTGAGGGTCCACGTCTGTGTAGTAATGACTGAGGGCCCTGGTCTGTGTAGTAACGACTGAGGGCCCACTTCTGTGTAGTAATGACTAAGGGCCCACTTCTGTGTAGTAACGACTGAGGGCTCACTTCTGTGTAGTAATGACTGAGGGTCCACGTCTGTGTAGCAATGACTGAGTTTTTCAGCAGGAACATGCTGCAGTTCACAATACCCGCCTGACAAAGGACTTCTTCCAGAGGAATAACATCTCTCTTTTGGACCATCCTGCATGTTCCCCTAATCTAAGGATGGATGGCAAGAGAAGTTTACAAAAATGGACATTAGTTCCAGACAGTGAATGCCCTTTGCGAAGCCATCTTCATCCCTTAGAGCAACGTTCCCACTAGACCCCTGGAAACACTCACATCAGCATGCCCAACTATTTTTGAAATGATCAACAAGAGCAGTGGAGCTACTCAATACTTAGTCCTTTTCTTGGCACTTTGTTTGAGGGGGTTGCCGGGTTTTCTTGAGCTATGGTCTTAAACTTTATAAACAGCCTATTTGTTTTTATTGCTATTATAAACTGCTTACTCTACATTTCTTGTCTCTTGCTCTCAATTCTTCTGTTTGCATTTTGAAGCTCTACATAGAACCCTGTTCCGCTCCAATAAATTCTTAAAAGTTTTCAACTGGTCTTAAGATTTTGATTAGGAGCGCGTGTCAGTGTCATAACTGAACCTGCATATGGGAGACACACAGAGTCTGCATGCTCAGTTTTCAGTTCTCTGACCACTGAGGCTGTTATCAGCCAGATTGCCCTTTGTTTTTAGTCACAATGAGAGCATCAGGTGCTTTAGGTCTCCATTAATCAGCACTGAAGTGGCGTAAACGTGCTATAGGGCATGTGACCAACACTGAACGTCCTGCAATGATACTATTGCGTATGCACATGTCCCAGTCACAGTGACAAAGCAGTACATTATTCAGCATTTTGGATTTTACAGCAAAAGAGAAGAACAAGATATTTGTAAACAACTCAAGGACCACAATGAGCACTGAGGTCCACATGTGGCTCCAGGCCCGTCAGATGCCCATCACTGCTTTACCTAATAAAGGCCTTAAAATATACAGGGTCTCTTTTCAATTCATTTGTGGAACAGATCTTCACACCTTATAAGGACATTTACCATGAAAATGCAGCTCCATTTTGCCGTCCTGCAGCAGCCTGTATCTCTGTAAACACAATAATAAAGCATCCCTCTCAGGTGTGAAAAGCTCAAACACACAGGGTGGATTTAGATTGGAGGTATCTGGTAGCCATCTGTCACACATACTCCCACAAGGCTTCCTTAATCACACCATGAAGTCTTGTATTTCATGGTGGCGTATTTGATCTTGCAGCTCCCACAGTGTAGGTTTGCACTGGCTTACAGTCTCCTCCTTAGCGATGGTGATAATATCGAGCAGCTCTGAACTCCACTGAGGACAAAGTCAAAGCTGTTAGCTGGATCAGTTTGTTTAGCACATCCTGCTCTGAAAATGTCACTGAATCCGGCCTGGGTGTTGTCCCCAAACTCTATCCTCCATTCATTTTGTCCCCACTGACTGAAACCAGAATTGCCCTCTCCCTGACTTGAATGTAAACACACCTATCCTCGCCCACCCAGACTACCCCGGGTGATAAATCAGGCGCTACCTCTCCGCCTGTCAGTTAGCAGCAGGCTAAACTGGAGCTAAAAAAACAAGCTGAGCCTCAGCCATGGTTAGCTACAGGCACCCAGGGCAGCCCGCCAGGCGGCAGCTTCAGCACCATAATCAGCATTTATGGACGTAAACACCGAGCGGACAGCGTAACAGCACATTGAAACACATTTCATTCACACACCACCTCACAAAACCCACTGTTTTTCTGCTTTGAACTTACATGGACGCTGAGAGGATTGTGTTGATGACCATTCATTTCTCCCGATGGTGGAACACTCCCACGGTGACGTCAAATAGCGTGGTGACGTCAGAACAGCTGAGCACAGAGGCAGAGAGCTGTCCCGTCTGAGCTGTGAGGGTGGGAGCAGTCAATGTAAATCTGAGGGCCCAGGGAGGGAACAGTACGAGGACCCCCTCCAAAATCTCATCTAAGTAACCAGAAGTTTTAGACTGCGCTCAAGCCATTCTCAATGTCTTTTGCAGTGTGCATTAAGCATTGCTGACACATAATCGATTTCAAAATAAAAGCACTACTGGCTTGACAACAAGTATGTAAGGGACGGTTTGTTATGTTACTTAAAAAATAAGGCCTCGTAAATATGGATAACAATGACATATGTGTATCTAAATATCAATTTGAGATAAAAGAAAAAAAATAATTCTCCATACCACAGACGAATTCCGACAGTACTTGGGATTTAATGTCATGGCAATCTGACGTGGCATTTAAAAATAAAAGCCTATGGAATTATTAGAAATTGTATTTTCACCATGATTCTTTCGGAAAAAGATTAACTCCTGGTTTCTACAGACTAATTCCAGAGCACACTCCTTTGAAACCACCACAGCATATTTATTTCATGCAAAACTGATATAGCATTTTTAAAAAAGCCCCTAGATTTTGTTGAATTTTGCATTGATTATTGGTCATTTGAAAATAATACAGAACATTAACTCCCAGTTACTAATTTTATTCACTTTCATTGGTTTCAGATTTTTTTTAGAATCTTATTTTGAAGTCATGATTAATCATAACACAAGTTGTGGTATTTTTTAGGGCTTTATTTTGAAATGCCCTGTCAGACAGCCATGAAATTGGGTGAATTGCATGCTAAGGTGGATGACTGCATCAGCACTGGTCTGTGTAATGGGACTTTATGTAATTAACTTTTTAAAATCACCAATCAATAATGAACATTTCTTGAATTCCTCAGAGCTTTTATTTTGAAGAGCCAAATCAGATTTTTATGATGCTTGGTTGATCACAAGCTGAGATGGACCCCAACTATTCTGCACTGGAATCGTTCTGCAGTGAGTGGGAGTTTATTTTTCATCTTAAACTGAAATCATGAGTAATGACAATACAGGTTTTGAGCATTTCAAAGGGTTTTATTTTGAAATTCCACATCAGATTTCTATGAAATAGGTGGATCACATGTTGCAGTGGTTCCTCCCCAACTAGTCTGCAATGAAACTAGTCAGTGGTAACTAAAAGTTTTTCTTTCATATTTCATGTAGATGAAATACATCACTGTTGTCCATATTTAAGAGGGCTTTTAACTTGAAATTATCCGACAAACTGTCCCTCTCTTACTTTTGGTTAAGGCTGTCAAGAAAACTGTCAAAATCATTCCACAGTATCAAAGAGCACGACAGATTTGGTTGTATTTTTTTTAAACATCTTATCTTTTATAATTATATTTTTGCAGATTCTTGTCAACTTTATACATTTTAATATTAAACATTTCCTCTTTCCTAGACTCAATGGAAATATTTATCTGGTTATTAAGCAAACTGAATTAATGCTCACACCTCTGTCTTACTCACTATAGTATACTATCATTATCAAATCTATTATTATATGAATGTATAAAATCTGAGATTAACAGAGCACTGAAAAAAGACTTGAATTTTCCACTCCACAGTTTTAATATGAATTGTGTTTTTGGCACTTAAGAACCAAGACAGGTGCAATAATTTTCATAAATCCCTTCTTACACAAAGAGTTCAGATCGAGAAAGTGTGGACACTTTGACCACAGAGGGTGCCAAAGTCCACCAGAGGTTTACCATTAAAGAAACATGCTGAAAACACAAAAAGAAATTAAGAGAAATCCTTCACAAAATGTCTGTCGCTTCAGCTTTAATTAAGTCCTGGTTCTAGCTGAGAAGACTCCAGTGGTCATCCAAAAGTTTCAGAGCAGATGAGACAAGTTTAAACTGTGTAACTGGATGGGTGATGTTAGAAAATGCTGCACACGTCCTGATCACAAAATTCCAGGATATCTGTTATGAGAAAAAATGAAATTATTAAAGATATCTGACAGTTGATATTGTGTTTACTTTGATAAGCAGACTTGCTCTGCTGATCCTAGTCTTACCAGAGCGTGTGCAGTTGAAGACACTTTCTATGTGACTGTAGAACTCGTCCCCGAGGATGGAGTGTGTGCTCATGTGACTCGTGTGGACGAAACACTGAGTCGCATCCTTAAACAGCAGGTCACTTTCTCCGAACTGATGAGACTCAAAGAGTTTAAACTCTGTGTTCGGGTTGGCTGATAAAGTTTCCTGAAGGGTCACAAAATGTAATAAGAATAAATGTTTTTTTTTTAAAACAAACTTCAATCTATTACTAAATGAGGTTGTTAAAATGTTTCCACTTGACATTTTTTACTTTGATGCCACCTCAGCTAACAAGGACAGATCTTCACTTTATTACTTATCAAAACATGCCACTTACAAAATGGAGAGCACAGGGCCATGTCCACATGAAGGTGGATTGATATGAAGGTGGATTGATATGAACACACAGCTTTTTTGTGTCTTTTGGCCTTTTGTACTTTTTTGGATAATTCCTGCAAGGGTGAAGATTTCCAGAAACTCTGTTTTTACTGTGTTCTTGTGTAGGTCAAGACAACGGCATTTTGAGCTGAGAACATCACAGTGCACTGGTCTCTCTGTGAGGGACGCTTTGTCTCGAGAGTAGTGTGTTGAGCCTACACCTACAGGTATGTGTGTGTAGGCTTAAGTTTCTTCATTCTGACAGAAACCACACCAACGTGTTACAGTTTAAACGGTGACCGTGTTAACTGGTGACCTTTGGCTGACTACATCTGTGGTTGATTTGGATAAAACAGATGTTGAAAGAAGAGAACTTGCCCACTTTTTATTTCTATAATATCAGACAATAGCAAGATGTGATCTCAACTGAAAACTAAACATTTGCACAGAGCATCTGTGAACACCAATTTACATGGTCACAAGTTAAACCGTAACTTCAGTTGGACTCCAGTTTAGCGGAATAAATTTGATAATAAAATGGACAATGGAATTTTTCACATCAAGGATGATGTTGCATGCAACTGACAGCCCTTAACAAAGCATTAGGCCTTTGAATGAGGACAAAGGTGTTTTTAAAAAAAAAAAACTGAACTTGTGAACTGGATTATGGAATAAATCGGTTTCGAAAATTAACAACCGTGCGTATATGGTCTTGAAGAGAGTGCAGAGGTTAACTGCATTTTTTGTTATTAAGTCCAGTAAATTACCCAATAATTATTGCCTTTTAGAGAGTTAATATTTTATGATGTAACTGACCACCTTGGGTCTCATCCAAATAGTAGTAGGCAGGGTTGGTATCATCAGAGTGTTGAATGTTTAAAAATAGTCCAGTAAGCAGGATAAAGAAGCAAAAGTCTAGCATCCCCCACTGCAGAAATATCTTGCAAACAGAAGTAATGAGGGCATGGTGTGGTGTCACACATGACATCTACAGCCCAGAACACTGTTTTTCCAGTCCTCACATAAACATTGTCAAAATGGAGCTACTACGCTCATCCCAGAATGTGTTTCTGAAAATGTGGTTTCCAGTGAACTATAACTCAGCTTGCATCAGTCTAAAGCCAAACTGCACATTAACAGCTGTTTTCAAAAGCAACTGCCTGCATGTGGACAGATTAGGGCAGTGCAATTGAAACTGCATCGAAATTTCACACTTACACTGACTGCCTCAAACATATATCAAAATAAGATTATTATGATAAAATAATTACTGAAAATCAGTGAAATTATTTTTCCAAACTTAAATTTTGCACATCATTTTTGCCTGAATTTGTGTTTTTAAATTAACGGTCCGAGAATCAGTTCTCTAATGGAGTTCCATTTCAATATATATAATTTAAACACAGATGTAAAATCTGTCATCGTTCTTAATATTCCTGATCTCAATATCCATTAAAGTTACCACAATTCTAAATTTTGCCATGATCAGGCAGCTCCACTTCAGAAACCTTACAGAACTTAATTATGAAACAGTGGAAAGTGGAAAGAGAAACCCCAACTTTGAAGTCCTCCAATGTACTGACCTGTGACTTCATCAAGAAATCGTAGACTCTCGATGTTAGCACAGGCCGGGTCATGATCGTGTTTGGAGGAACTCTGCCGAGGTTGCAGCTCTCCCACTCTGACAGCGGGGCCCGACGACCATCGCCACACAACAGCTCAAATTCTGATGATGTCCAACCCTCTGCCCAACCAGATGAGCTCAAACCTGAACAAGTAAATCATAATAACTCGTAAACATAAAATAAAGATGAAACATGTTGACATCATGTCGTAAATATATGCTGAGTATCTCACTTAGGATGTTGTCCTGAAGGTTGTGCTGCTCGAGGAAGGCCACGTCTCCGAAGCTTTTACCACTTGGATCTCCAACCAGACACCTTTATACGTAAA
The DNA here is from genome assembly GCA_036419115.1 of Scarus forsteni. NCBI lineage: Eukaryota > Metazoa > Chordata > Actinopteri > Labriformes > Labridae > Scarus > Scarus forsteni. The sequence goes on from JAZDUH010000152.1 coordinate 32,274,354, forward strand.
GAGTATAAAAAAAGGATTAAAGGGTCGAAGCCAAATAATGTCACATATTTCGCTTCTTAGCCTCACATGTATGTCTGTTGTTACACCAAAGTTTGAGCTAATGATCTAAAAGTAATAGCCTCTACCTCAACAGATGACAGTTTATTTTTCCAGACTTAAGTCTATTGTAAGTAAACTGTCTTCAAATAAAGATGTCCACAATCTCTTTCTGGGTCATCTTTTTGCAATTATTTTGTCACTAGTGTCAATTGCAAGGATTGTTATTTGCTTTTATTCATTTTACTTAATGATGCACAGTCTTTCTGCAAACATGAAGAGACCTTTAAAGAGCCTTTATTTTTATTTTTATTTATTTTTTAGCTTTAATGCTCTTTAGTGTGTTTTAGATGTCTCCTTCGTGTGACATTGTACTTCTATGCACTGTGGCATATGAAGTTCTCCCTCTGTTTACAGCCCCATGAGCTGCCTGAAAGAGCTTGTACCCCCCCTGAATAGACCTGCCACAGTGACGTCCTATCATTGTTATGTCAGCAGTTCAAGCCTATGAGCTCAGCCCAGTGCACAGCAAAGAATGAATGAATTAAAACAGAATTACTGACAACATGGGGCTGAATAGAGCTGAACAATCTGGTCAACCAACCAGAACAGACAGGGCGCACATGGGGAGGGTGGCCTAGTGGTGGCAGGAGCTCCAACAGAGCATCTCAGAGAGATTGAGAATACAGGTGGATCAGGAGAATATGAAGAGAGACCTTTTATTGACCAATAGAAATAGTGAACAAACTCTAGCCGTCCTGAAAACTGAATATTTGACCCTGCATTCAGACAAAAGAAGGGCTCTTCAGTAAAACAATATATTATCAGAAAATCACCTCTGAACAGAAGAGGTGGTCCAAGACACCATATTACCCATCAATGATGCAGTCCAGGACTCTTTTCTTTAGAATAGCAAACACAACAATTCTAAATGACGTAAAAAACAAGGACAGTGAAAGGACCAAGACTGCTAGGCTGTCTTCAATCATGTCCTCGACTCCCTCAAGTCTCCTGTGACACCCTGATCATCTGCATACTAATGGTCAACCAAGGCTGTTTATTCGAGCTCTTCCAGTTCTCCTACAGAACTGAAGAAGCCTTTTGAAAAAGAGAACTTCAAAATATTTAATAAAGTCCAGAGGCCACTTAAAAAAAAAGAAAATTAGGATATATTTATTTGCAATTTGAAAACAAACCAAATCATTCTTAAGTGCTTCATATAATAAAGATGAGTCAGAAAAATTGGCCAAACATTTTCTCCCAGTCAAATCTCTCATATATCAGCAATATTACAGTTAAGCAGAAAACTCTGGTTTTGGTTAGCCAAACCTTAAGGCCCCCATGTTGCCGTAGTAACGCTCATTGTGGTTATCCGCACAGCGTTTGGTAGCAGCCTCCCCCGTGCCTCCCATGCACACTTTACACAGATTCCCCTGAGAGCCGGGGAGACAGCCTTTCCAGAACACCTTGTTGTAGACTATGGGGACAAAAAAGAAAACCGTTCTTTCAGCAAAGTTATGTAAAGTACTGTTTAATCCAATTGTTATAAAACGAGCAGATGGCAGAATACAGTGTCCAAAAAGTCACAGAGCCAATGTTCCAAGTGTAAATTTGAAGTATGAACTTTGTTGTGGTAGTACCTTGGTCTGGGTCACAGGGGGTGCTGTTGTTGTGCTCCAGGCTCAGTGTGTGATTGTATGGCAGCAGCCAGCCTGCAGGGCTGTACATGTGACCATGACAGGAGCGACGGCCTCCCAGGTTACCAATGAAAACACTCCTGCTGGAGCGCTTTGCCACCGCCACAGCCACCACAGAGGGAAGCACTGTAGAGAGAGAGAAAGTTTGGAAACAGAGACTATCAACACATAATCTGCAGAGGTTTATATTTACTTCACTTACCATCTGTCTCTAAGTGGGTCGATCCATCGGCAGGAACACATCCTCTCTCTTTTTCTAAGACCAAAGAGGAAAAGATCAGATTTTTGAATGCCTGATAAAGAAAAAGTGTTGCTTTCAGTTCAAAGACACATGTGTTGGTTATTTTTAAAAATCATTATAAGGAGTCTAAGTTTGAGAAAATATTTAAAGTGTATGTAATAAATATATATTTTACATCTGTCTTGTATTTGTCATTCAATTGTGTCAACAGGGTATGTCTTAATTTTTGTTATGATCTTTTTCTGGCTTATGTTATCATTTATTACTAAAATCTTCAAGCTATGGTACGTGTCATTGTGACTTTCAAGGATTCTTAACTTTGTAACTTATACATGGACTTAGGTTGTATAGCGCTTTGTGTTAATCTCTCAACATAAAAAGCTTTTACGTGGCAGGTCAAACTTACACTTTTACACCACATTAAAACACAAATGGTTAAAGTTTCAAAGTTGTCCATAAAAAAAGCAAATGTCATTGATACACTCTCACACTCATTTGAACACCAATGACACAGCAGTGGGGGCAGCTTAGTGTGGTAAAAGTCCATTGGCTTGCTAGCCAAAGCTAATGGACTTAAACTGCCAATGAAACAAAGGTGGGATGTCACAGTGGCCAGTTCGAGGGAAGAGGGAGAAGTCCTAATGCCACAGACTTTCTGTCTTGTTTATAGAGGTACTCTGTCACATGGAGGACACATGAAACTAAAAAAACATAATATGGGATCAACAGTGAAGGAGGATTGTTGGTTAAAGTGAATCCACATTTTGTTTTAGAACTTTTGTGAATTTTGAATTGAATTGAAATGAATTGAAAGCCTTTGTCGTCATTTTACTTTGCAGTACAATGAAATTCAGAGTGCTACTCCATTTGGTACACATACAATAAAAATAAGTTTAAAATACACAATAAAAGTTAGAAAATACACAATAAATAAAAAAAACATGTTTTAAGGTGTAATACACCATCTTAGGGAGCAGCACACCCAGGTGGGCCTGTGAAAGAGGGCAGATGGTGAGATTGGGGTTTTGGGGGATGGGGTTATGGTCCCTTTTTTGTTTAATGCAGTTGCATGTGGGAAAAACCTGTTTGTGAGTCTGGAGGTTCTGGATTTGATGGACCTGTAATGCCTGCCGGAGGGTAACGGTGTGAACAGGTGATGATCAGGGTGAGTAGTGTCATTGAGATGTTTTTGGCTATTTGGGCGATGCACTTGTTAGCAATGTCTGACAGAGAGGGGAGGGGGCAACCGATGATTTTTTCTGCTGTCTTGATTCTTTGAAGGGCTTTCCTGTCTGCAGCAGAGCAGCCAGCATACCACACAAAAATTAAATATGCCAGGTTGCTCTCAACTGTCATTCAAAAAATGGACTGGTACATATGGGTTTGTGGGTCCAACACTGTGCTTGTAGTCCACCATGCTTGAAGTGCAATTAGGATGAACTCAAGACCGACTCAGGCACTGTATGGCTATTGTCTGAGGCTGAAGTGTGCATGTGCAAGGAGCCCTTGTTTTCAAGACTTAACAACAGAAATGCTGGTGGTTCAAGAGTTTGCATAATGGACAGTTTTTTTTCCAGATGCCAAAAGCTGTGATGGTTGTCAACCAACATGCTACAAAAGTTTACAACCTTTGGTCAAATACATTGTGATGTCCTTAACAGTGATGAAAAAGATTGTTTTGTAGGCATTTTAATATCCAAAACTTAAGAGGATTTCTAGGCAGAAAATTTGAAAATATATGCAAGGGCAACTGGAACCAGTGTTAACTTGTTAGAAAGATGTTGGGTCTTGTCAACAGGCACATTGAAATTTGCTTAATTGTCATAGTTTTGCATTTGTCAAAAAATGCTTTTAAATAACTAAATCCCACTTAAACATACAGAGTGACAAATTGCACTGTTTTATGAGAAAACATCTATAAAATTGAGATATGGGAGTTTTATCCCGACAGCAGCAACACAAAAAAATCTCAAGCAAGGATTTCACGCTTCTGTATGAAGTTAATATGACTCTATCTAATGACAGTTATAGGCCTGATAAATTTCATGACAAACCATTTAATGAAGAAAATGTAATGGCTATATTTTTCATTAGACTGTGTTCAAATAAATTGTGAGGATATGCTCTGGCAGAATTAAAACCGAGTCTGACCGTAATATTCTGTGACCACAGGGACCAGACCACATCTGCCTGCGATGAAAGTGTGACTTGCATCCAGTGAGACAGCATCCACCTCATCTCTCTGGGACAAAAAGATGTTTGTCAGAAAAATAAAGGACAAAGTAGTTCATCATGTTATCAGACTTTAATTTTGTAGGCTCCTGGAACAAACCTACTAAATGACTGACCTTAATTTTCTCGATACAGTCGCGCATTGAGACAGCCCTGACACACACCAGGGGGTCTGACTTAACGTTGAGAGCCCACTGCTCACATTTCTTCTGCTCTGCGTGGCTGATGCAGCACCATCGTACAACACTATCCTCCAGAGAACTTCCTGTTCACACACAGATGTTTGAAAATGTAACATTAAATACAGACTGATTGAAAATAAAATGTAACAACAAATGGAAAGACTTCCAGGTACCTTCATGCCCGAGACCTTTGAGGAGTGCCACATAGTCCAGCCCCAGCACCTGACTGACGTCCATGTCGTCCGGTAGAACAGCCAGTTTATCCGTCATGTCTTTGAAGAGGAGGTCATTTTCTCCAAAAGAAGAGGAGTTGAAGAGCTGGAAGCGCTGCCTCTCTCTTCCTCTTGAGCCAAACAGCATCTCAAAAACAAAAACAAATAATTTAAGTGGGTAATACAACAACTAAGTGAAGCAAAGTGTGTAAATGTACCTGTGCAGTGGTGAGAAATTTGCGAGCTATTTTGCGAAAGTTGAGTCTGGTGACCATGCCGCCTCCTGGACCTCGGCCCAGATTACAGCTTCTGTAGTGGCTGAGAGGCGCCTGAGTGCCGTCTGTGCACAGTAACTTGAAGTCATCGCTGTCACCGTCTGAGAGAACAAAAGACGGAGGCAGACAAATGAAGATTACCTTTAAAACATCTGTTATACATTAGCTGGATGTCTGGTAGGTAGGCAATGTTTCCAAGTCTGTTAGTTTAAAATATGATTGATGAATTTTCTAAAAATACAAATAATGTTTTCAAGGTGTGTTTATTCAGGCTACTATCTTTTGTGACTAGCTATAACAACAGTATTTTTATTACCCTTTCAAACACAGATGTATGCACTTTTCTAAATCAGTTTTTTCAAGTTAGATTTCACCGACACTGTTTCTCTTCTACAAAACGCATGTACAAATAAAACTGCAGCTACAGTATATATTGATTCGCAAAAAAGCATTTTTTATGATAAATTATAAAATATCTTGAATTGTGTAAGACGTTAGAAAACAGAGACCATTATGTGACATTTGTAGTGTTTCAGTGTCAGTGTTTGAATGTGTCACATCTATTCTGGTGTTCCCATTTCTGTGAGATTTTACTCCATATTTATATATGCATATTTAAAAAATGTTTACCTTCATTTCTTTCTAAAGCTAAATGGTCCACAAATGCCACATCTCCTGCTCCGCTCCTGAGGCATCTGTAACAAACCAAAAAAGACAAAGAGGGAGTTTTTTATGTTGTTTAGAATTTTACTATCAAATCCTGGAAGGAGTGAATCACATGCTTAAAGCTTGCTGCTCCACTTTACTTGAGGGCTCCCTGGCTGTTGTAGAAAGGCTCACTGTGGGATGTTTCACAGTGGTAGTTCTTCTGACGGATGTAGGACTTCTGACCTTGGCACAGAGCGCACAGACCTGGGGCCATGGCTGCAGCTCCAGGGATACAGCTGCCACTGAAAAAGGAACTGACGTCTGCTCCAGAGGAGAAGAGTAAGTGAGGAGGACAGAATTTACAAAGAAGAGGGAAAAGAAACTTCACCACTGCACCACTTCTTTACCCTGACTGAGTGGCTGCTCCTTTGACCAGCTCAGGTAGTTTCTGGACAGCAGGAAGCCTAGAGGAAGACTCCATCCAGCAGTCCATCGAACCCCGCTGTGGCAGCTCCTGAGGCCCTGCAGGTTGCGGATATCCACAGTGCTGTTCCTCACCACAGCCACAGACAGAATACAGCCTCCTGCAGGATGAGACACAGACAGAGAGAAATAATGTAGACTCCAGCTGGACAGCCAACTGAAGTGTCTCAGAGAAGTGATGTGAACCTACCATCTCTGTAAATCTCCTTGGCGATGGCAACAAGGCCAAACTGCCTTACAGCAGAATAAACTTCTCCTGCATCTAGTGTCACTATGTCAGCACGGTTAGCCTGGAACAGAAGTAAACACAGAGCTGCAGACATCTGACTGTAGTGCTGTTCATACTCCAAAAGACTAAACAGAAAAACATCTGGAACTTTTATCTGTTCATGTTGTTACCAATTAATGCAGCAAATATTCAAAGCCTTTCACTCTTCCAAATGATGATGTTATAGCAGCAGTAATTTCCAACAGATTACAGTTTTAGTGAAACATTAACATGTGTCACAGCTGCACATGTAAAGCATCAAAACAAATCAGGAAATGGTTTCCATTACTCAGAGAGATGATGTTGAAGCTAATTCTTCGATTGATGCCAGATGTTTCTTTGAAAACAGTTTGTGTCAAACATTTAGCCACTTTCTGCTTTTCAAATTTAGAAGATTCGCTTACTTTGTAAACCATCCCTGACACCTTCAAGCTCCAGTGAGCTGTTGATCTGATGATCAGTGCAAAGGACTAAAATTAATTCAATCACTTCTTTACAACCTGAAAATGTCTTTAAAAAACTGCTAGTGGTTCTCGAAGAGGCATTAGGGGATGAACGGAGAGATGAAGACAATTGTTTATTAACCTCTTTGGAGGGGTTAATAAACAATGTAAGGATGATCTCTTTTCAATCAGGGTTATTGATTATCTCTGCATTAGAATATGTTTTCTTTTAAGATTATCTACCTCAGTATATCATGACCCTCTTGCTGAGCGTACCACACTGATGAGAGTGATATTAATTGTTTATCTGAATTGCATTCTTATTTTATGTTTCCTTGACCTTACCTTTTGCTTTTGGCCCTAGTTTAGGCACTGAGGCGGTGACTGACTCGAAACTCTTAACCTGGTCAGGACCACTTTCTGTTCTGGCTTACAGCTAAACTAAGAACTGTCACTTTGAGTAGTTATTACCTGGGGATGTTCTGTAAGTCTGAGCATCATAGTCCTTGATTCTAAGACTAACACAGTTATACATGCAGTGTCTGTCATTTTTATCTGTTTGTTTTATCACAAATTGACACACATGTAGTTTCAGTAAATCATCTCAGCTGTTTGAAAACACTATAGGGACAAACTTTCTGCAGGTAGAAGTATTCATGTTTAATACTAATAACATGAGAGGTGTGTTCAGTTAGGGTGCCATTAACATTAAAACACAGATAATAGATTTGATTAAACTGAAGTCACCATGTTTAAATTACTTAAATTTGTTTGTCACTGTGACTACAATCTGCCACTTATTTTCATACATTTTCTATGCAAACTTTTTGTCACATATCTTCCATGATCGTATCTATTTTTTTCTATCTATTCTAATGTTGTCATTTGATATTTCCTATTGCTATTCTGTGTATACGAGCAACTGAAACAACCAAATTTCCTCTTGAGGACTGATCAAGTATTTCTGATTCTGAAGTTAAATTGAAAGATTCTTGGAGTCCACACACCAGTGAGAAGGATTTGTATTATCATGCATGGAGTAAAAGTGTGAGTGCTTTAATCATACTTCAATTATATCAGTTTAAAACAAGCATAACGAAATTATTCATGATCATCTCCCACTCAGCATGTGGACATCCTCGGGGTTCAACTGCTTGGAGGATAATTCTCATGAGGTACAGTGATGAATATTAATCACTTGATATGCTTTAAGGGTTATATATGAGTAAGATCATGATCAAACAATGATTGGATATGTCTGCATTTAATTTTGATATTTCAGTATGAGTACATCTGGACAACACTGTTTCTGTATATACAAAAATGAACTGACTATACATCCATATATTTAAAAAACAAAGGTAAATTAGAAAAATCTTGAGATTGCAGTAAGTTACCTAATAAATCTTATTTAAAAAAGTCAAAGGGGGTGTGATTAAATAAGTCAAGTAAGCAGGTTTTATATTCATGCATTTTGTTCATCACACATCTTCCACCCTCTTTGATTGAAGCTGACATGGGCCGAGTGCCCTATCAGACAACAGACTAATATTTCTGTTTCTCACAGACAAAAACATTACACCATTTTACCATACCACAGGAATATTTTGTATCTTAAAAAACATGGTTTACTATTTTTTCCATTTTTATTTTTAGATGTGTGCAGCAAAATTAAACATTCATAAATGTATGACTTTATTCATTAGATGGACATAGAGGGTTCAAAACAGCTTCTTCAGCTGTAATCAAAACAAAACTGAGGGATTTCTCACCCTGATCTTATCGATGCAGTCTGTTGTGCTGGACGCTCTGATGCAGGAGAGTCGGGCAAAAGCTGCCACAGCAGCGGGCGGCAGCACTGCCACCAGAGCTTTGGCCAGCTCTGCACACTTCCTGTGCTCGGGGTCAGACACTGTGCACCATCGGGTCTTCTTTGCTGACATGCACAAGAAAGAAATTCATTTTGCACATAATTTAACTTTATGCAAGGCTGTGCATGTGTGGATTTGAGTGTCCAAAAATCAATAAAGAAACTTGAAGATGATCAAGTTTTGTTGAAGTACACAACAAACTCATACTTCAGCAACAAATCATTTAGTTTCATCCACCCAGTGAAATATCTTACAGAAAAGTAAAAATGTTCATAATCATCTTTATAATTCAAATAAATAAACAAGTTTAGAATCAGAACTTACCCCTGATGCAGCAAACACACATGAAGAAGAGTGAAATAGCTCCAAGTCCTCTCATTCTGCTCCAATGTAACTAAAACCTGTTTAATTCAGCCCACTGAGCACAACAACATGGCAGTCCTCTCTGTCAGCTTTATATCCCTTACTCTCCTCGCTGTATTCGAGGCACTTGTACTGACGGATAAATAGAAAGTGTATTGCGCAAGCGCAGCTCCTCTGAAAACAGTTAAGTCACTCTTTCCCACATATGGATCATATTTAGCACCATGTGCTACAAAGACGACCCCTGGCTTTAGAGTCTGTAAATCTTAAGACTAAATATGCAGAGAGGAATTTAAGTTTGATGTTCCAGGATTTGCTCAGTCACTTTAAATTCTTCAAGATCCCCAACGTGACTTTGTTTTTATTTGGAAAATAATTAATTTCCCCATGTGTGTGCAGAAGAGGTTCAAATGTGCAACCAAACATTTTTTAGCAAACAAAACACCATACAGATATATGAACACTCATGAAAGTATGTCACTGAAAGTCAGATTCAGATTTTATTACAAAAAAAAAGGACACAATAGCACATAACCAACAGTATGTGGTTATCATTTTGGAAAATGTGGGGGCACAGGCCACTGACACTTTTAACACCAAATTTAAACTTTTCAAGAAACACACAAAGAAAAGGTAAATATAAATTCAGCTATGCTTTGTGCTCTTTGTGTGACATGTTGGAGTGAAAGCTGAAATTCTCACTGCAGAGAGTTCAAAGTTTTTTAGAGCCATATTGAAACCATTTCTTGTGTGCTTTATCTTGAAGCCAATTTTTTATTACTTGCATTTCCTTTTCAGTTTGTCTGTACCTAATAAACGTAACTTTTTTAATAAAACGGAATGATATAAAAACTCTGTAATACAAAACCCGTACAGATTTCATATTCAAACATGTCGAAGTGCCTGCTTGAGTTTAAGATCTTTGACAGTCAAAAGAAAACTTTCAAATATATTTGTGCACCCTTCATAATAACTATCCAGTCCAGGACCTTGTATGGGTCTGTGGTAACCCTGCAGTTATTTCCACTCATGCTGAAAATACAGGTTATCATCTGCTTTCTTATACAGAAGAGGAATTTTTGAGGCATGGAGGACAGACTGTAAATGTTGGATCCTCTCCACGTGAAGCAGCATTGTTGGTTTCTTTTTTCCCAGCTCCATGGACAGACTGTAGATCCGTGCTTCCAACTGTCGACATGAAAAACATCAACAGTGACTCAGAGGGTTCCCACACACTTATAGAAAACAAATTAAATACTTTCTAAGACCAGAACTGAAAATTAAAAACCATTGGTTCACTGCAGCAGAGCAAACATGAACCAACACAGATGTAATATATCTATTTATTTCTGTAAAGCATTTTGTATCGTGATTTTTATACATTTTTCCTGTTCTGTAAAGCACTTTGAATGACCTTGTGTACGAATTGCACTCTGCAAATAAACATGCCTTGCCTATTTATACAATATATTTTTTCCATGATGTGCATTTGATGCTGATTTGTTGAAGAGAGAGCCATCGTTGCTTCAGTTCTGTGCTACGCTCAACCATCAACCTGAAGGTCAGCCCAGCACCTGCTGTCACAGGTCGATGTGTCCTTGTGCATGACACTGAACACAAAGTTGCACCCACTGCTGCATGAGTGGATATGGGAGGGTATGGATGCGTTAGCTGATACTAACAGACAACTCATGTAGAAACTCAGAACATGTGAGCGTGGATGTGATCTGAGAGGTAAAAGTGCTTTGAGCAGTCGCAAAGACTGGAAAAGTGTTTTATAAGTTAGAGTCTAATTAGTATTCAATGTCAGGGTAGTGATTATCAGGGTTAGAAAGAGTACAAACATTGTGTTTAAGTAAAAGTACAGTTACTTTGATTAAATTGTCCTGATAAAAAGTAATGATTTATGAATCTACTCCAGTAAATGAAAAATACACTGCATTTAAAATACACTTAAAGTGCAGAGTATTTTGAACTGATTTTCTTTGTCATGTATGAGAGATGACCGTTGGAGTGAGATGAGCTAACCAGTTAGTTTCAGCCCATAGAACAATATGTAAGAACATTTACTCAAATAATACGAAGAGAGTAGCCGTTTGTACTGATTTATACATATTCCAATATTTAAGAAGTCTGACTTTGTATTTTACTCATTCTGTGAGTCGTTTTTAATAAACAATGCTGGACAGGATCAACTATATGACATACACTAATAAGGATGAATACAGATTACAATTTGATGTATACAAAATTAAAAAATATATGTAAATGCATGTTTAATTTCATTTTAAATAAAGTGACACATCCAAACTCCTGAGCCTGTTATTAATCTATGCTATATATATTTAACCAGTATCGTTTTAGTTTAATGAGTTGTAAGTGGCATTTTAACTGAAGTTTAGTATCTAACATTGTGAAACACAAATTTATAGAAATCATCACTTCAGCCATTTATTGTATTCTTTTTAATCAGCACTCAGATGCTATGACAAAGTAAACAACCACACAACATCTGCCAAAACATATTCAAGTAAAACTACTGATTTAAAAAAAAAACATTCAAGAGATACAAGCACAAAGGGCTGCCAGTCGATGATCACATCTTCAGGGCTTTTCACAAGCAACACTTACGAGCCAAACATCTTACTTTTTATGTGATCCTGATTTCTCGTTCCCTAGTTTAAAAAAAATTACCCTCTTACCTCCTTTAACTCATCACAAACAGCGACCTTTTCCACTTCGTCGTCTTTCCCACTCGTCTTCAGCCAAGTTTGTAACACATCTCTGAGTTTTTGCCAGGCCCTGAGAGAACACAACATCATTCAGTATGTGGATTTTTTGTTGGATGGGCAGCATGTAACGGTTCTCATAGATAAGTTACCGGAGCTGCTTCTTGTCCTGTTGGTACATCTCCATATCCTGCTGGATGCTGAGAAGTTCTGTGGTAAGCACTGATGTTGAATCAATCGCTGCCTCTTCTAAAGTTGCTCCTTTCAGAGGTTAAGTAAAATAAATTGATTTGAATTGAGTATTTCTCATGATCCATGCTAGATAATTTTGTGTACTTCAGCTAAGCTGAGAACACAATGTTGCACCTGTAAGAGCTGATGATTGTTGCTGAAGATCATCTCCAAAACTTGACTTATTTCTCTTTCTCAACTAAAAGACAAACAACAAAAACAAATCCAGTCACTAAATGTATCCCTGCAGCCATCCTGACATGTTAAACACGCTGTTCTTACCGTCTCTTCAGTCCCAGTGGTCATGAAAGCAGAGGGTGGTAAAAGAACGTCTTGATATTCCTGAGGAATGTCCTGAGTGTCAGTGGTTAGTATATTAGATCTGATGGTGTGGTGTTTGGAGGTGACTGGGGCTTTAGCAGAGGTAGAAAACACTGTACGGCCAGACTCCCCTGGATTGAGCTGGGAGGGTTTAGAGGGTGCAGCCTCAGCTCTGGAGGCTGCAAGATGGAGCAAAGTACTGAGAAAAAAGGAGATTCAGTCAGTGTACAGTGCTGTTAACATCATGACACATTTCAGGATAATATCTACTTGAAATGATGAACTTGTATATTTTATAGGTGGTAAAGTTTAAGGCTAGCCAATATAAACCAAATCTCTTTTTAGCAAAGTGGTCAAACAGTATACACAGTATATCTTGGTATATTCTTTGTAGAGACATGACAATTGGTCAACAGTGGGCACACAAATTTAAAAGGAGTTCAAATAAAAGCCTTAATATGAACAGCAAGTGATTATTACTTTGTTTTGGCTGGTGATTCAAACAGTTCCTCACAGCGGCGCGGCCGACGTCTGTGTGTGCGCCTGAGCAGTCTGGAAAGCAGGAAAAGAAAAGGTTTGACTTGAGGTGTTTCACTCAGTTTCACAGCCTGATCGGGCGTACACACTCACAGCTGGCTCAGCTCTCCATCCTCAGCTTCCTGCTCCGCAGAGTCAGACAAAGAGATGCTCTGCGTTTCAGTCAAACTGAAGCTCACACTCTTTTTAGGCAGCTCGGTTTTGACCTCCTGCTCTTTCTGTGGTTTACTCAAAGCTCTGTGCTTCCACCAAAGAGCACAGCGCTTCACCACTCTGTGGAGACGTTGGGACTTCTGCCGGACACAGATAATGACATAGTTCAGTGTGTGAGATAGTAAAATATGTAGACCTTGAAACCTATCGTAATGGCCATTTTATAAAATGATGTGATAGATGCTTCCTGATCTGTATGAATGTAAAGCGCACTTATATAAAATGAATGAACAAACGGTTAGTGTAATAAGCCAAAGCTTCAGCCTACATCTTTTCAGTCCTGTTGTTCCTTGTTTATTATTAAGTTGATGCTTAGAAGCGTCACATGAATGTTTATGTATTGCGTGTTGTTTCCCAATATACCAGTGTGTTTAAATCCTGCACAGTGGTCAATGATCAAAATAAACTCAACTAAAAAAAAAGGAAAAATATTTTCTATATGTCTAAAAAAACGGTCAGTACATTACCCATCCTTGACCCCTACCTGCTCCTGACTGTACTGCGTAAGGCTTGTTGTGAGATCGCTCATGTGCGCGGCGTACGTGAGGATACACGTCACTCCCTCCCTCAGCAGCTGGTCTCTATACACTTGAGCTGCTCGGGCCGCCTCCTCTTGTTTCCTACGCTGCTCTGTGACCCAAAGCCTCCATCCATACAACACCTGCAGTGAAATCGCATCAAAACAACATGAGTATCAGTTGTTTTGATTCAGTGCAGGGTTTAGCAGTGAGAGGGGAATGTGTGACAGGTGTTACCTTGGCCTGCAGAGAGAGGGACCAGTGCCAGAGCGCTCGCTCCGTCTGCTGCACGTTTCTTCGTCTGTGCTGCAGCTGTGAGCAGGAAGGAAACCAAAGTTATGGTCAACAGTTTAACAGCACTAAATCAAAACACATAAAGTATAAAGTAACTGTCTGGCTCTGATAGAGATTCTTACTGAGGCTTTAAATGTGACAGCAGGCTTTAAGAGAAACAAGTTCAATCCACTGAATTTATTTTTTATCACTCTTAGACAATCAGTGTTGTGGGATTACTAAAGTTCTGTCATTAACTGTCTGGTGTTGATATTGGATCCATCAACTTAAGTCCGAAGAAAGGCTTGGGTGTTTTGGGGGTAAATAACATCTTTAAGGTTGAAGGTCACTGTGACCTTGATCTAACCTGACATACCAGATGAACCGTTACATATTTCACTAGCCTATCTGGGAAAGAGCACACAGAAAGTGTTTGGGAAAGGGCAGACCCTTTCAATAGCGTATCCACCAGGTGATTGGAGATCATTCTGTCAATCAAATGTATCAAAGGCCAATCAGTATCATAGGAGGCAGGTGCTACTACAACGGTGTTAAGAAAAGAACGTGAGCCATTTCATCAAAAAACCTGGCAAAACATGTCACAAGTAGAGCTAAAATACCTTGTCTACTCCAAAGTCCGTAGTGTTGTTATTTGATTTTCATTTGATAAAGAAATGTGGTCCAGAGCTGATAAAACTGTTGTTAGCACCTATGCTAATCTCTGAACAAGCAGTCACTTTCTGCTGTCATCTAGCTTGTAGTTCCACTTTTTCCTGCTTTGTAGGACTCATATTCATCGTAGGTTAGAACTTGGTGAGATGGATTTGCCTGATTCACACACTGGATCAGGTTGATCCAGTTGCACTGCAAGGTTAATCTTGATCTCGTAACCCCCAACATTATTTGGTTCATCATTGACTCAAAGTGGATATTTGTGAAAAATTAAAGAAAAAACTCAATAAGATGTTTACCTGTAAAAAACAGACGTAATGCCCAGTGATCTTTTACCCTTCAAAATCTGATCAGTTTTGGTTCGGTCAGAAAGGACATTTGTGAAAAGTTGGAAGGAAAACACTCAAAATGTACTTCAGACATTGAATTTAAAAGGATTAAAAATAGTATGCCTTTTGTCCTGCTCATTGTCACATCACAAAATGTTCAGACTTTTGTTGCTTTATACCCAAAATTGTAAGTTTAAAACATATCAAAGATATTCTTGATTGGACTGGAGGGCATTAAACAAATGTGTACAGAGCTTAACAAATGTATTAGATTTCCAGCCAGTGTAAAGTTTATGACATGACTGATCTTAATCAACAGCTCTGTAATTACTAATATTTATGTTCATGTAATGATGAAATAATATATAGAAGATTTTTATTGCTAAAGTATAACTATCATTGTAATTACTGAATTTTCAGATACACTGTTTCACAAAAAAACAGGAAAAGCAAAGCTCATTATCATTTACTGAAAATTACAGTTATCTACTTGCATTCCTGAAAAAACAGTTTTAGTGGTTGAATGCTATGATTGATTAATTTTTGACTTGCCAGAGAAGCTCAGTGAGCGGCTCAAATTTCAGTATAAAAGCTAAATTCAGTTTGAAATTCCTCATTTGTGATCAAAATGCATGTCCAATGACAAAAACATTCTCAGTTTTAAACAAGATTTTGAACGTTTTCTGAAATATTGAACTTTTCTTATGTTACTGAGGTGTTCTTATAAACTTTCGAAGGGTGATAAGTGTTCCTTGTGATGCAGCTGTCAGCTCATTGAACCTATTCTTGGTGTTAAGGAGACAAAAATGTTTTTGTGAAAAAAATACAAACCTTAACTCTCCACTGTTCAAAGTACGTCTGGTACATCTTTAACCTCAGCAACAAGATCCCCTGTCGTTTCATTACCTGTGGAATATTCACTTCAGTCATTGATTCATGTTACATTATCAGGACTTCATTTGACCTCACTGTTGCTTGAAGTTTGTACCTTGTTTTTACGACACTGGCTGAGGTGCTTGCTCCATGCTCTCACTGCTCTGGACAGAAGTTTGGACTCATGGTGCTGTCTGGATTTTTCCATGCATATCCTCTCTCTCCGAGCCTCCCTGGTCTGTTTCCTCCAAAATCTGAAAAACCTCAGCAGTCGCACTGTGGAAACATTTACAGGGAAAAATGTTATTCAGTCACAGAGACAGTCTAAAAGTTGTAATATGAAACAAAATGAGCTCATATCTCTGGTCAGGTAATAAGAAAACAGGGTTTTGAACTTTGCAGAGTCAAGTTATTGTCACTGTTTTGATAAATAAATAAAATTGTAATTTTGAATTTATCTGGTGATGGCCTTCAGCAACCAGGACATGAGAACATTCTTCTGAAGTTTCAGAGGTTACATTAAAGCAGGTTTATTTTCAGCTCATGTAACACACTGAGGACCACAGAGAAAAGATGCCCTAGAATGCACTATTCTTCATTTTATTACTGCTCTTAAACCGGGGGATTTCTTGCACCCTCATAGCAAACACAGAAACAAAAGTCTCTTAGTATGTGTGTACAGTTGGAGATAACAGAGAAAGAAATGCCTGGTGATATGAGTCACCTTCATTGAAGGACCTCTGGGCCCTGCGGACTGCCTCCATCTGCTGGTGTTGCTTTGTCACTGCATGTTGTGCTGCCTCTCTCCAGGACAGAAACACCTGACAGATTCAGTGCAAAGATGGCCATCAGGAAAAGGTCTATATGTTGGGAATACCGCAGCAAGTCAGCACCAAACCTTTAGCTGAAGGACACGTTCAAAGTGATGTTGTGCTGTTTGCTCCATGAGACGGACTTCTGCCTTCAGAACAGCGTTTTCCCTCCAAACAAAGAGAACATTCCTGAGGAGAGAAATTCTTCAGGTATCAGCAAACTGTCTCAAATGGAGCTGACTGTAACATTGTCAAGCAGCTTGTAGAGATGATCAGACTTTGTGTACATATAGAAATATTTGAGCTCAATACCTGCACAAGTTCTGGTTTTGTTGTCTGTAAAGTTCTTCTGCCCGAGTACAGAGCTGGGACATCTGCAGGGTGCGTCTCTGTGAAGACATCAGACCACAGAAAGTATCAGCATTAATACTGTCTCAATCACTGCAATCTTTCAATGAAAACTGTTTTAAATAAAATTCCATGCACCTTCCAAGGCTCAAATGTGTGTTTGAGAAGTTTCAGGTCATGGTTACCCCACATCTGCTGCAGTCTGCTTTTCTTTATCTCCTGATTCTGAACAAACTGAGAAAACAAACACAGAAACGTCACTGACACACATACAGTAAACCTAATACAGATTAAAGTGCATCTGATCCACAGAGGCAGAAAGTAACTGATTGTATTTACTTCAATTACTGCTACTCACTAGTTTTATTGTTTTGAGTGTTTTATCAAATCAAAACTTTTACTTTACTTAAGAAATTCCTGTGGAAAGAGCTGTGTTCAGTTATATTTCACACCCCATCTGAGCACTGGGTAAAAATTATATGAAGAGCTAAACTGATTAAAGCTGTCAATGACAAGTGATGATACCAAAACATTACCTTCAATACTGATGCTAAGTTTAGTAACATGGCAGTAATCAAGTTTTTGTTTTTACCTCTGCCAAGGAGATGTGTTTTTGTTCATTTGTTGTTTTGATAAAGTTATCAGGGGATGTTGTTAACGACATAAGGAGAAAATGATCAGATTTGATTATGATCCAGATCTGAAGATATGGGTTTGCTCACAGCCCAAGATAGGTCTGTTTTCCACTTTTTTCAATAAGAACTTGGGCAACAATATCAAAAATGCCTTGGCAGAGGTCTGTGCACTTGGAGTACTTCTAGTTCTATTTTTTAAGTCATATTCAAGATTGTAAATTGTCAGTCAATATAAATCAATTTGGTATTACGAATTTATTTAGCAAAATGCAGAGTGCAAATGCAAACTATGACCTACACTGAAAATGCACACATTTCCAGTGATATCTTAATATCAAATTACTTTAATATTTGAGAGCATTGTTGATCTTCAGCTGTATAACTTTGTTTATCTGTTAGAATATATAAAAATAAATACCAAAAGAATGACTGGCCCATCTCACTTCAGATGTTGTACTTTTAGAATGACACAGAAAGGTGTCAAAATACTCAGTGCTTTGAATACATTAAAAATTAAAAACGCTCTAAGAGAACACACCCCCGCCCAGGCATTTCCAACACCGTTGGGTGAGTTGCTGTCAAATATGTGGAAAACTGACCTATACTGCAGATAAATATTTGAAAACATTCCTGGATCTGTATCTGAATTTGGATCACCACCAAAATCTTATCACTTCTTGCTCACGCCATGACCAACATTCCCTGAAAACATAGCCAAAATAAGTTCTGAACTTTTTGAGCTATTTTGCTAACAGACAAACATACAAACGCCAGCTAAGACAAAACTTTCTTGCCTGAGATAATGAAGTAATATGCAGAGTGGGAAGCAACCATGCACACCCGATATATAAAGGCTCATCTTGAGTGGATGGCCCATGTTTGATGCCCACCTTTGTCAGTAAAGGCCAAACATCCCCCCTCCCCCACAGGTTTTCACTTCAGAGTGCTACTTTCACCTGCACTTAAGAAAAAAATGTTAAGTAATTGCATTTTTACTTAGGTACACTGCTTTGGAACTTTCTCCCTTCTCCTGTATATTGTTTTTACAATCCACTGATAAGTCTTTCAAACAGACACATACTGTATTGCTTGGAGATCTTTAAATTAATTCTTTCAAGCTTGAAAAGACAGAGTTGTCAGGAAATGTTATTATCCCACACAAACAGCAACATAACGTTAAGATAAATGTAAAAAAAAAAAGTCAACAACTGAAGATAAAACACAACCAAGGTGTTATGAAAATCCATAGACTAATCGCACAATCTATTCCCTGTTTAAAAATAATAATCAAAAATATAAGGACTTTTAAAAGGGAAAATGTTTGCTCTGCTCTTTGACAAAAGCTTAGTAACACAGGCACATCAGTTTCTTTTTTGGATGAGTTTGCTGACTGAAAAAGTTTATTCTTTTGTCCATTTTATAATACTTGATATATTTTCAAAGAAAATGACTGAGGAGGATTGGAACATTTCAACATTTATGAAAAAAACTTACACTACAATTAATAAAATCAAAACTAAGCAGAGAATTTCATAGAATAAAAAAACTGATCTAAAAAGTCTGTATTAAAGGTGCTATGAGGAGAATTTATTGCCGGTGTAATGCTGCGTTCCTGTAATCTCGGAAATGGGAGTGACATCATCTCCGACTTATCGGCGTTCCAGTTGAAGTCAGAAAAAAACATGCCTAACTACCAGGCTATTGTTAGCTGTTGTTAGCACGCCCTGCGTTGTTGTATGAAGAATGTGATTATCACTATGGCAGCATTTTTGTAAATATAAATCTAACAATACTATGTATACAGCTGATCCAGAGCGACACACCCCAGTCAGAAGTGCAAATAAATGGATTATTACAGGAGCTAAATAACTGTTCACACTGGGGGCATCCATCTTCGATTGACGCCTCGGGGTGGCGAGGTTTCACCGAGTTCCCAGTAGGAAATTATGACTTCGGGGGACGTTCCAGTTTTAGTTTCCCACTCAGAGCTCAAAATTCCTACTTCTGACTACAACTTGAACGCACCGGAGACGTGAAGCCAAATGTGTTTGTTTGTTGTGGTAAATGCAGCATGGATCTTTGTCAGAACTCTGCATTGCTTTACAAGTTCTTTTTCAACAGCTTACAGGATGCAAAGCGACGAGGTAATGTTGATGTGTGACGACAAGCAATGCGGGGAAAAGTTATTATCGTAGTTGTAGACGGCTAAAAATCGCTACTTACAGCCCGGTGCTCTCAGACGTGTAATATAAATAATAAAATAATATAAATTTGCTCTAGTTTTAATTGTCTTGTTCCTGAAGTTGAGTATCCAGTCCAGTCCAGCCCTGTCCGACCCGACCAGGAGGCTAAAGAATAGCATTTATAGATAACCTATTTAAATGCTATAAAACTCATCGATAAGTGTGTATTTCGATCAGGCATACATCTAAAAGTGAGACTTTTTTGTAATTACTTAAAAACTCCTCACAGTCTCTTTAAATACTTGTCTACACAAGACTAAATCAGAAAACAAAAAATGAATAGAACAATATATAAAAATACAAAAAAAACAAAATATAAATCTACAATGTTAAACTGATGTTGTAAATAACTACAGAGAAGCACAGCGTCACCTTTTTCCATTTGTCCACAGTCCATCTCATGCAGCTCAGGTCACCCTGATGGCAGGCTTGCTGTTCCCGATTTCTCCTGAATCACAAACATACATGTTAAAAAAAGCTGTGATAACGTACAGATCAGCTCATTTTTCTACTGTGTTGTCCCTAAGTTTTCTCCACCTGTCTCTTATCTCTGTGCTGTTGTCCTTCCACTCTGTCATTGTCTTCTGAAGCAGCCTGTGTTTGTAGAGATGCTCTGAAGCTTCCTGTTTCTCCTCCTCCATGATCCTCTGCTCTGTCCTCCGCCTCCACCGACTCCAGGCTCTCTGCAGGACGCTCCGCTCCTCATGAATTATAGCCTTTTAGCAACAACATTTACAGTACGTGTGTATCTCATAATCAACAAAGTCAACAAAACAGATTTTATTCACAGCAAACCAACCATCCTCTCTGAGAGCATCTGCTCTTTGTGCTGCTCTGATCGTCCCCACCAGGTATAAAACACCCAGGTGAACTGACGCCGTCTGATAAGAGAGAGATCACACAGACAACAGAGAGATCAACTTTGATGTGTGAAGAAATGAATCAAAGCATCAGTACAAATCATCTTGTGGTTAGAAGAAAGCAAAAACTCACCGATCAAAAGCTTCTGCTTTGTGTCTCCTGTGTCTATGGAGTCTCCTCTGCACTGTGAACTCAGCCCAGGAGGTGAAACATCGAGGTAACATGCGATTAGTGAACAAAATGTCAGCCCGATATTCCATATCCTGCAGATACAAGCATAACTTCTTGATTTTGCCAATCAGTTGTAAAAGGGCAATTTGGCCTCAGAGTTATCACGTACAAGTACTGACTGTAAGAAACTTTAGGAAATGAATCAAGTTGGGGAGTTTTCATCATTAATTATTAAATGTTGAAACAATACTGATCCCTTTTAAGGCATAAAAAGATAAACAAAACCATCAGTGGTAAGTCTAATCATTTCTATAAGAATCTTTTAATGCTTAAAAGCCGTGTTGGGGGGTAAGTGTCAAACAAAATGATTAACCATCAGCTGCAATAACAGACATACTTTACATTTAATCAAACAAATGACTCTCAGAAAACAAAATTTCAGATTCTAAGCAGACCTCAGAAGTTCTCTCAGTCAAAAACAGCCAAACCTTACTGAAAATGTGGGATGTCCAATCATACAGAAATACTGGAAAGAAATACATAAAGCAATGCAAGATACTTTAAGGCCAAAATACATTTTTATTTCAAAACTCTATACCTTAATTATATCTCCCCTGACATAAAAGGTGTTGATAATTATTAAATTGTGGTTTTGTTTACAGCAGGTAAAAAGACTCATACTAAAAGATGGATGTGGAACCTTCAGTTAATAACTGGACAGATGCGATGATGGAAATTTATCGGATGAAAAGGATTACATTTTCTGTTAATTTAAAACAGGACAAATTTAAATTGCATTGGGAATAGTGGGTGCAATATGTTAAGCCTCTGAGATCTGATATTATGAACATTGCATAGTGAGGGCTTGTTGGATTTAGCATCATTTGATCATGTTCCTTCTCTCCTCTTCTCTTTAATAAATGATTATTGTCTTTTGCAAATTGTTAGATGAAATCTGCCATTTTTGTTTGGATGGTCCATATCATTATTTATTCCTTTTTTTGCCACTATTATTATTATTTTCCTTTTCTTTTTTCTGTATCACTATCTCTCTGGATGCACATAGTTTCCTTTTCCTGACTCTTTTATGAGCAGAAAAAAGGCCCCAAAGAATGCATGTCAACAAAGACATATAACTTCCATTAAGGTACATGAAGAACTGATGGATAATTTACCACTTCATTGTCTTACTTGTAAATGTAAGGACTGCATGACTGGACAATAAAAAACTAAATAAAAAAAATAAAATGTGGGATGTTTTGATGACAATCAGATTAACAAAAGCATTTTCAGTTTTAAGGTAGTTTTTGAAAGATTTAATATTTGCATGTTTATGACAGGTGGTTTTATACATTTGCTAAGCAATGTATGTTGACTGTTCTACATCTAAACAAACCTGCATGTGTCTCTGCTCGGTTAGTTTTTCTCTCCAGTGCTGAAAACAACCACTCAGGAGGGATGTGCTGTAAAAGAAGAATACGTTTGAATCTAGACTGTACAAATACAAAAACACTTTGTGAAGTTAGGGTAACACATTTTTCACATTGAGGTGTAGACAGGTTTGCACATATATTGAAAAATAACAGAAGCACCTGTGTTGAAGCAGAGCTTTTTCTGTGAGGTGTTGGTAAGATCTGTCTTCAGCCTGCTCCAGACGATCCCGCCACAGCCTCCAATACTTTGTTTTCAGCTATGATCAACAAAACATCCAATTTAAGTCTGAAATTGAGCCCAGAGGTCCTCCAGAGCATCCCTACTAGGCTGTCTCAAGGATAACTGGGTTTTTGTTATCAGAGCCCTCAAACTCATAACCTGTTTTCAAATTTCTGCTTAAAACACATTTTACCAGAAGCACATTTTCACAATGACTGGCTAGTAAACTAGTACATTTGTAACCAACAATGTTTTATACTGTCTTCTGTATTTGATCATTTCTTTATTATGCTGTTAATCTGCCTAATTTAGTTTTTAATTTCTCATACAGCACTTTGTGACCTGATTTAGAAAAGTGCTACAGAAACAAAGTTATTTTAATTATTTTATTATTTAACTAAAAGAAATTATGTCTTTGAAGTTATTGCTCCTAAACCTTGAGAACCAAGAACTGGTGAAACTGTGGGCATTTAAAAAGCAGTAGAAGACTTGTCTACTTGAGTGGCCTTCTGCATGATCTATCTACCTGTTTCTATGCTATCTTAAGCTATTTGTTACCCTCTTGATCTTCAGTTGTGTGGCTCTTTGTGATGACTGCTCAACAGGTGTCATATAAATGCTACCTAATTACTGCATACTTACTTTATAAGTTCTTAATACTTTATTTTTTAACACTTTTAATTCAAGGTAGCGTTTCCTAAGTCATCTATGGCTCTTTGAAGAGTCCTCATGAAGTGTCCTTGTGTGTGCGTCTATGTGTCTGTGTGTGTGTGAGCTGAATGTGGGTGGGGTTTTGTATTTTATAAATAAAGTTTGATTGATGAGGGTAATTGTAATTAGAAGGACACATGCTTGAGATAAATTAAGTTTGTTGGTTCTGCTTAAAACTACACACAGTTTAAGCTCTACATGCTCGCTGAAACATCCTATCTGCTAACACAGATTAATGGATTCTTTAAGTATTATCCGTAGAAGATGAGGCAGTGCTTACAAAAGTATAGAGATAATATTGTGACTTACAGTTTGATGATACTGGTGCACAGCCATCTCAACGTTCACCCTGTGCGTTTTTTTCATGATAACATTCAGAGAAAGTGCCTGAAAACCGGCGCACTGGAACAAGAGCACAGCAATCATTACACTTATCTACAGTGTCTTTATAAGATACAGGTTCCCTTCTTAAAATGGTCTTACCAGCAGATGATCATGATGATGTCGGCTTGCAGTTCTTTCTTTTTCTGCCTCTTGTTTGCACAAGGACACATCTGCTTCAGAGCTCAAGAATAAAACAGAACAAATGGAAAAATATTGAACTTTAACTTAAAACTTTTTGAGACCCGACTGCATCAAACAAAGTGATAAATTAACAAATAAGTGAACTGCTGCTGATTCTTAAGCGGGTTTAAATTAGGAAGTGTTGATCCTTTTTGGATGTTCAACTCAAATCAAGTTTCCTTAATCATGAATCCTCCCATTTTCTCTGTCTTTCTCTCATTAGTGATTTGTTACAACAACAGAATACACAGACTTAAACGTCATGAGTTATCAGGTAAGCAAGCACTTCTCAGTCTTGGAGCCATCTAAAATTTAAGACCTCTTCAAAGCAAAAAATTAAGACTTTTTTTTAGATTTAAACATATAAATCAAACAAGACTGACATTGTAGAGACAAAAAGACCTAGTGCTGCCAAGAGTAAAGAATGTGGGACCTGAAAACAACCTATAAATCCAAAAGCTTAATTCTGTCATAGAGACTTTTTTTAAGTCCATATAGATCTTACAGACACCCTCATATTACAACTGCTCTGATACATAAAAGCTTCACTATGTCTCAGTGTGTATGGTTTTATGAATAAAATAAAACTTTAAGATTATTTTTGTCTGTTTTCATATTAGGATACAAGCTTTCCAGCAGTGCAGTGCTCTATGCTTTGTGCTCTGTACGGCCAAACGTCCTGCTTCCTGCATGCGGTCCTCCTCACTCCGTTTGCTCTGAAGCGCTCTTTTCCATTTACTCCAACACATCATCAACAGATGAAGACGATGAGCCCGCAGAGCCACAGCTAAAAACAAAGAGAGTCTCAAAGATAAACAACTTAGGAAAGCAGTAAAACGCTGTTGCAAACATTATTCAGAGATCCCCTCAGTATTAAATATGGCAGCTATGTCGCACATTTGCCTTCCACTGTCTGAGTTAACGATGGCTCAAAAACATTTTGATCCAGTTTTGATCTGAAAGACATCCTCAAATTTTAGATGTTACTTTTAGTCAAAATTTTGAACCAGTTAGACCAACTTAAACAGCATCATCAGGCATACATTGAACGACTGGCAGTAGTCTTTTTAGGTTGATTTGTTTAATCACTCTCTTAAAATTCACAATTTTTTTAATGTATTTTTTGGGCATTTTGTGCCTTTATTGATAGGAGAGAGACAGTGGATAGGCTTGTGAAAGGGGGATAGAGAGTAGGGGAAGACACTCTGCAAATTGGTCACAGGCGGGATTCGACCCTGGACCAGCAGAAGCAAGCACATGGGGTGCCTGGTTGCTAACCACTCTGCCAACCAGCACCTCAAAATTAACTAATTTTTAATGAAATCTGAATTTCCAACAGCCCACCTCAAACATTTAAGTCTCGTCTTGTTTGATTAAAAGTAAACATATATTCAAGTATAATTTTGACAAAAATTATTTCTTCACAACTAGTTTTCTCTTCTTTAATGTCAGTGAAAACAGTCATATTTATCAGTCAGTGAAACAAACACTGGTTACCTTCAGACTCTTTCTTGGCTTGGATACAAGACACATAGTGCCTCCAGAGATGCAGTGTTTTTCTCTTCAGGTTCAGTCTGCAGTGAAGGGCTGCTTTGGATTCCTTCTCTTTCTCAAGAAGAGCTGCTGTGCGTGTCTCTTTCCACAGATGCCAGGCCTTGGAAAACACCACACAGAATACAAGACAAGGAGAACCGCATTCATCAAATACCAGATTAGTGTTCAGAATTAAAGGTGAAGTCGATTCATCATTCTCAGCTGGTTGAGCACCAGCACCTCAGACCACAACTCTAATGAGAATTTAAAACCAAGAAAAACAAGTTCAGAGGCACATTGTTATAAAGGCCCTGGGAGGACATGCGTGTATATATTTAGTTTGTGTCTGTGATAACAAGCACATTTTAGATGATCACTAGAGATCTTAACACCTTTATACATTATTACTGTACAACCATCCTTGTTATCTCCAGACAAGACAAATAAGCAGAAATATCAACATTACTGCCAAAATGTGTCCGTTAATCTGACAAAACTGGGTAAAATATATGGATAATATATGGATAATACATGGATAACGTAGGGCTACTGTGCCATTAGCAGACATTATATTTAGCATCTTTTTTTCAGGTCATTTGTCAGCCATTACAAACAGTCTTGCGGGTCACTTATGGGTCCAGAGACACCAGTTAAGAACCACTGTATTTGACCATCACTTACCTTGCGTTGTAAGGATAACTCTCTGTGTTTAACAGCTTGTTCTTCTAAAGTGTAAAACTCTTGTTGCTGCTGCAGACGAACCTGCCACAATCTCCATGCTGAACTGAACAGTAAACAAACAAAAACACATTTTTTATTGCAAAAATTCAATTCCTTACTTTACAAGAGATCTTATGTCTTGTGTAATCTATACACCTTAAAATAGTGTGCAAAGATTGTTTGTTGATTACTTCTCCCCTTTAATAATACCAACTGGTGTTGTCGGTGGAACACCTGATCACTCACCTTTACAAAGACATAAAACTTGTAACAATCATTCATGGAATGATAACACAGGTAGCACACCCAAAAAATGTGCCAAAATAAATTACAACTAGAAGTTGGTGTTCTAGTAAGCAGAGTGGCAGCATTATGTGATGTCAGCCCTGGTAGCATTTCCAGACTTAGGACCAAGTTTTTGAATTGAGCATCACAGGAAGACAGCACTAAGAGGACCAGAGCCTCATCCTTGCTGCGAGGAACCGTTGGCTTTCTTTCAGGGGAAAGAGAAGATTTGGGCACATTTTTTCAGGGGAAACTGCCCACATTAATCTGTGTTACTCATTAAACAACGCACAGTGCTTGTAAGCTTTACCTTTGTGCAAAAGTGACTTATCAGGAACAATATTGCATTTGAACTTGATTCTCTGACTTTAGTTCCTCTTTAAGCTTGTTTTTTTTTGCTTAATTTCATCTCTTTCTTGTGGCCGTTTTGTACGCATTGTGTTTTGAAGTCACTTTGCTCATTTTCATATCTTTAGTATGATTTAAATGTACCTGACGTTCTGTTTTTAACTCTGCAGCAGTTTTGTTTTGTAAGATGGATAGTACTGCACAACATATCAATTTTAGCACTAATGCAATGTAAGAACAAAAAAAACACATCACAGAAATCTACTTACTGCAGAGTTGTGAGTCTGTTGAGCTGCAGAGCAGAGTCCAACATCCTTCTCTTGATGCGTTTCATGTGAGTAAAGACTTCCCATCTGTCCCAAGCTAAGCGCATCAGATACCTGTCAGCTGATTAAAACAAAAAAAGTTCTGCTTTTAATATCTAGTAATACACAACAGGATGAAAAATTCTCCAATTGTCTGCTCATTACCAACTAACTGAGCCTTCTGGAGTTTACGATCCTTCTCCCTCTGCAGACACACAAATGTCTGCCAATGCTTGAACACCAAGTTACACAGATAATACCTAAACACAAAATGTTACACTATAGTAATCATGTAACTGCTGAGTTTGATCAGCTGAATTATGTGCACAGTGCACGATGTACCTGTAGTGACACTCTGCACGCAGGATAAGACCCCACTCCCTCCTGGATGTCCACCACTCGTCTCTCCATCCCTCAAAGGCTCGTCTTAAGACCACACTGTCATGGTGGGACCTGTGACATGACATTGCCTTCAATCTTGAGCAGAAACATTTGAAAGTAGAAACACAGAAAATAGTACATGATCTGGGTAACGTCACGTTTAAAATGTTTTCATTTGTATACAGGTCAAGATCATTAGCCCATAGCTTGTTTTGTGTTCAGCTGTAAGTGCAGTGTTGGAGCCATACATACTGTATCACTGCGACTTCAGCACAGACTCAAAAATCGAGTTTTCTTTAACATAATAAATATTATGCGTTACTTTGCTTTATGAGGAAGGACACGGCCAAAGGTTTTCCGGATCCATATCTTCAGGAACTTTCTTGCCAAGTGCCTGCAGTGGAGAAAACGGTATAAAAAGTATTTATTTGGACACCTTAAATATAGTCCAGAAAGTAAGCCATGATTATATTGTGTCTCTCTGTACCTTATTCTTATTTCCTTCAGTCTCCCACCTTTGTTCCAGCTGTATCCGACTCTATAAGGGATCTTTTTGTTGTAAACTTTGCAGACCTGTTTTTGTGGAGCAGCAGCACTCACACCGCCTGCTCGGGGTTTCAGCAGACGAGGCTTTCTGACGTTACTCTGCATTATAACAACTGACGGACACGACTGACGAAGACCATGGAATCAGAAATGAAAACATCAACACCAAATCAACACAGTTCAGTGATAAGACGACGTTGTTTGGGTTACCAAGTGCCGCGCATTTGTTTCTCCAAGTCACGTGAACGCGGAAGTGGCACTGATGTATGGCATGCCAAATGTGCCGTTATTCAGGTACATTTTCACGCCTTTCTGAAAGCTGCAGAGTATTCTGATTGTGAAACAAGCTCTTCATGACCTCCAAAGGCAATTCTGTTTTAAGTAGGTGTCTGTCAAAGCATCTAAAAGACATGCCACAAAGGTCCGTGTATAAAGTATAATTCATTGTTGTTGCTCAGATTGTAAATAGAAAACAATCGTTTTCGGGGGTATTTCCTATTTCTCTGACGCATGGAGTGGAATGCAATTCGGCACAACACAGCGGCGCCAAGCGACCGCTTTTCCCTTTATCCAACTTGTACAATGAAAATTGAAAATAGGAAGTCCAGGGGCGGAAGTGCCTTCAAAGTAAAAGCATCGCGTTTCGAACGATGCGTGTTGTTGGAGACGGCGAAGTTTAAGGAGAGGAAATTAAAAATCACAGCAATTTCCTACATAATTAACATCGTTCATAATTAATATACGGTGATATTTTGACTTCATTCTCACGATGGAGCCCCGCTGATTTTCACAATAAGGGTACTATGTTTTGATGACCCAAACGTCATGATAGACGTAGGTCACGTGACGTATGTTGTCTCCCTTACAGACTCATTCCCGACTGAATGTCTAAATTGTTAAATGCCAGCAGTGTGTCCCGCTATTGACCTCGGAAGACACCCGACAAAATCAATAAAACTAGCTAACTGTAGCGGCTAATTGCCTGCCGTGGTGTAAATTGTTTTTTTTTTTTCAGCTCATGTGATTTTTTTTCTTCTCCTGTGTCGGTTGTCGACTGTCGAGATTTATGGTGGAGGTAAGTTCCCTGGGCCCGCTGTCATCAGGCTGAGAAGTGTTTTATATCCCTGAGAACTTATAGCAAATATGGTTGTATATGAAGTTTTTTTTTTTTTACCAGCCTACATGTCCTTTGTCCCTTGGCCAGATTTTGGACATTCAGTCCCTCATAAGATTAAATTAATTCTGATTCAACAGTAACTTTATTGACAAAGGACACAAAAGTCCTTATTTTAATTAAATAAATCATAAACTTGTAAGACATATTCATATTTTATTTTTCACGAAAAGAACATTTGTCCCTGTGGGTCACTGTCATTTCCACCACACACCACAAAATGTAATTTCAGGGTTATTTTTATTTATTCTTTTTTATTGGTGTATCATACTTGCACACACATCAGTTGACCTATGACAGGGGAGCTCATGGCAGGAGAGCAGGGTTAGCTCTATGGAAGAAAGACAAAACAGAAAAGCAAGGAAAAGTTTTGCAAAACCATGAGTAGGTTAAAAGTCCTCATTTCCAAACAGCTCATATTTCCTTTAAATGTACAAGTAATAAGAAAAATACCATTCATGCCGTGTTTTGAGTTTGTATTATGTCAAAGAGATTTTTTAAAAAAGAAAAAAAGATAAACATTGTCATTTCCACAACAGTCATTTCCATCAATTTATTTACTGTGATGGAAAAGACATGTTGTGTGACAAGGTTAGTGTTATAAATGCATTTTTTTGGCTTATATTGTTTAATATACTTGTATTAAATTGTGCAAAACACTCCAACTCTATTTTATGCTTTATATATACACAAACTACAAAAAATAGATATTTAAATGTGATACCATCTGTTTTGTAGATGGCATGCAATACCACAGCAGGAAGATCACAAGCATATGGATAGATAATGATGGATACAGGAATGGATCCATATGAAAGTCTGGCAGTTTGTGTAAACTGTTAAATCACTAATTACATAGTGATTAATGAATGATGATGTTCAAGATTGATAATGCAAGTATTGTTCTTGAAAACCACTTTTTTTGTGGTGTGATGGAAATGATGTTTTCCTCTGAATGCTGGACTGAAAATCACAGAAAACATATGATATTTATGTAATTTTATTGCAATAACCATCAATTAATGTTTGTACGCATTGTGATAAAGTAGAGCAAATCAATATATTTCCAAAAATATGTGGTCTTTGGCCCACAAAAGCTGGAATACTGGAGTTAAAATGAGCGCTACATGCAAAACCCTGTTCATCTGTGGTTGAGCCATGGACTGAACGCAACATCAAAGTAAAGAGCAAAGTCCAACTTTGGTCATTTATTTTTATAATGCAGTTGTCCTTTGAGACATCTTTTTTAAAGAACAAAAATGTTCTTTTATTACAGAGACTCCAGAGGACAGGTTGGAGAGCATGTGTGACACCAGGGAAGACAACTGTGGGTGGAGTGTCCGACAACTGGGAGGCTTTGGAAGCAGCTTCACCACATGGGCAGTTTGCTTTTCAGTATGAAGTGAAGAACAAACACTTGCTGGGTGGTGGGTCTTTATAGACACTGAAAGAAATCAAGATTAGTTTGTAATTTGCATAAATCAGTGACAACATACAGAAACAAGCTTCACTCTTCTCTGAGAAAGAGTGCACAAACTGAGAAAAGCACCACCCAGTGAAATCCGAGGTGTCTTATCAGAGACCTGTGACAAGAAAACTCACATCTGGACAAGCAATTGTAAATAAGAATGTGGGACCGCTGTGTTATTTTTATGCTGAACCACATGGTGGGGCATCATCATTAGTACCCAATAAGAGGGCAGGTGATGAGCAGCAGATCTTTAGCTTGGGAAGCAAATAGTTTGCTGGTCATGTCAAAGTGTCATGGTAGCAGCATGGGGGCGTTTTTTAACCTGCAAAAAGTGTTTTATGGTATGAAAATGTCTTAAATACTTTTACCTTTGCATACCTTTGCCTTTGCCCCTCTGAACACCAGTGCCTTGTGACAATAAATGAGTGACAGTACTCAAGTGATTCTTTGATGTGGACTTTGTATGTTGTTGGTAGGCCACTGCACCGAACAGGCATCTAGAAAGATTCTCCACATCTAACCCACAAAGGGGACACAATTGTGGTAGTTTTGTAAAGCGTTAAGACAGTATAAAGAATTGAAAGATCCAATACACTTTAAGTCCTGAGCATATCTAATACATATACAGTGGGAGGAAAAAGTAAGTACACCCTTTGTAATTTTGTACATTTCTGCCTAAATTGGTTATAAAATGTGGTCTGAGCTTAACTCAAATCACAAAATGAGTAAACGGTGTCTGCTTAAACTAATACCACCCAAACAATTACATGTTATCTTACAGAAATCACTGGAACATGCCAACATCTCTGTTGACACATCTACAATACGTAAAACATTAATCAAAAATGGGTTTCATGGGAGAACACCACGCAGGAAGCCATTGCTGTCCAAAAGAACATTGCTGCACGCTTGAAGTTTGCAAAAAGCATTTAGATGCTTCACAGCGCAACTGGGGAAATATTCTGTGGAGTGATGAAACCAAAGTTGAAATGTTTGGTGGGAACACGCCACACAACGCCATGTGTGGAGGAAATATGGAACAGCACACCATCATCAAAACCTTATTCCCACTGTTAAGTATGGTGTGGGGCTGCTTTGCTGACTCAGGCCCTGGACAGCTCCCTCATCAATGGAAAAATGAACTCACAAGTTTACCAAGATCTTTTGCAGAAAAACCTGAGACAATCTGTCAAACAGTTGAAGCTCAAAAGAGGAAGGGTGCTGCAACAGGACAACGTCCCAAAGCGCAGAAGCAAATCAACTTTAGAATGGTTTCAGAAGAATAAAATAAATGTTCTGGAGTGGCCCAGTCAAAGTCCTGACCTAAACCCAATTGAGATGCTGTGACATGACCTCAAGAAAGCTGTTCACACCAGATATCCCAAGAATCTTGCAGAACTGCAGCAGTTTTGTGAAGAGGAATGGTGCAAGATTCATCCTGATCGTTGTGTGTGCCTAATCTGCAGCTACAGGAAACGTCTAGTTGAAGTTATTGCTGCCAAAGGAGGGTCAACCAGCTATTGAATCCAAGGGTGTACTTACTTATTTGACACGTTTGCAGGTAGGACCCAGAAGCAAGCAGTTTGATTAGAACAGTCTTTATTAACCAAGTTCAGAAACAGTTCAGTGCGGGTTGCGAACCCGCGACCAGGAGATCTGTGGACAGGCGCTCTCCTGACTGAGCTAACCCGGAGCTGAACAGCTGTCGGTTCCCACAGCGTTTTCAGGGAAGAGGCTGAGGACGGAGAGGAGCTCAAACAGTCTTTACAGGGGAGTAGCTGATTCTTGAGCGGGGCTTCAACCCGCACCAGCGAACTTAAGAGGTAAACACTCCTCTGATTGCAGCACCTCAGAGGAGTCCAAAACTGACACCCACACCGTTGAAACAGAGAACAGGCTGTGGCTTGAGCGGGGGTCGAACCCGCGACAGCTCGGTCCACGGTCGGACGCCTTACCGACTGAGCCACCCAGGCGATGCAGTGACAGAAGCTCACACAGTCTTTATAGAAAGAGGTGAAGCAGGCTTGACTCACGCACAGACGAGCTGAGGCGCTCAGGAACACTTGGAGGAGGGATTCAGGCGAACTCGCGTTGTCGAAGACAGGCAGGAAGTCAGACACCAGGCGATTGGCACAACGTAGAGCAGACTGGGTTCGGCAACTGAAGACGGAAGCAGGGTCAGGTACCAGACGTGGGTCACAACGTAGAGCGGGCTGGATTCGGCAACAGGAGGCGGAAGCAGGATCAGATACCAGACGTGGGTCACAACGTAGAGCGGGCTGGATTCGGCAACAGGAGACTTCAGCAGGATCGAAAGCCGGGGATTCAGACAGGCGGATGAAAACAGCAGAGAAGCTAGTCGATACCTTGGAGTCGAGGCGAGGGTCAGGCGTGAGGCAGAGTCTGGGACTTAAACTGGTCGGCAACGGGTGATCAATCCGGGAAACAAGTCTGGACCTTTCAGCATGAGTGCGACAACAGTCTGACGCTGGTTGAGTGTGGAGCTGGGGCTTAAGTAGCTGGCTTGATTACGGGAGATGAGCTGCAGGTGTGAGCGGCGGCACAGGTGAGGTGAGTGAGGACTGATTAAGGTGCAGCTGGGAGTGACAGGCTGTGGGAGAGGCTGAGGCTGCAGACTGAGATTGTGACAGAACCCCCCCCTCAAGGGACGGCTCCCGACGTCCACAACATCAACAGGGGTGGGGGGGGTGGGAAGAGTACCTAGTACTCCTCCGAGGCGGAGTCCTCACGGACGTCAGGTGGATGGGGAACCTCCTCCTCCTCTTCAGAGTCCTCCGCGGTGGGAGAGCCTACAGGACTGGCGAGTGAGGGTTGCCGAGCTGGACGTCCCCGCCTTCTTAGGGACGGCTGCTCCGGATGGTCCACGTGAAACTGCCGCACCAAGGCTTTATCAAGGACGTCCCGGGAAGGTACCCATGATCTCTCCTCCGGACCATATCCTTCCCAGTCCACGAGGTACTGTAGGCCTCTTCTCGCAGACGGAACCGGACCAGACGACGGATGGTGAATGCCGGACCTCCGACGATGATGCGTGGAGGAGGAGGAGGAGCCACGACTGGAGACAGGGACTCTCATGGACCGGTTTAATCTTGGAGACATGGAAGGTGGGATGGACCCTCATGGATCGGGAAGGGCCAGCCCCACTGCCGCCGGGTTAACGATTCTCTGTATGGAGAAAGGACCAACAAACTTAGGTGCGAGCTTCCTGCTCACAACCCTATCAGGTAGGTCTTTGGTAGATAACCAAACTTTCTGACCTACCTGATAGGTTGGAGCAGGAGTCCGACGGCGGTTGGCAGAAGAGGAGTAACGATGGGCGGCCCTCTGGAGTGCAGCCCTGGCTCGGGCCCATGTCCTTCTGCATCGACGGGCGAAGGCAAGGGCAGACGGGCAGGAGACCTCATTGTCCAAGGCCGGGAACAACGGGGCTGGTAGTCAGAGACACACTGGAATGGGGACAAGCCAGTTGAGGAGGAGACCAGGGAGTTGTGGGCGACTCCACCCATAGGAGCTGCTGAGACCATGTAGAAGGGTTCTGGGACACAGTGCAATCAAGAGCCGCTCCATCTCTTGGTTCATCCGTTCCGATTGTCCGTTGGTTTGTGGATGGAAGCCAGAGGATAAGCTGGCGGTGGCTCCCAGGAGGTGGCAGAACTCCTTCCAAAAACTGACGAGAACTGAGGCCCACCATCCGACACCACGACGAGAGGAAGGGGAGGGAGGGAAAAGACGGCTGGAGGACCAGTTGTGCGGTTTCTTTGGCCGACGGGAGCTTCTGCAGGGGAATGAAGTGTGCCATCTTCGAGAATCGGTCAACCACGGTGAGGATGGTGGTGTGACCATCGGAGGGAGGTAGTCCAGTGACGAAGTCCAAGGATACATGGGACCAAGGACGATGTGGAATAGGCAGAGGTTGGAGGAGACCGGCAGGAGCCTGGTGAGAGGGCTTGTGTTGGGAGCAAACCTGGCAGGCTTTAACGAAGTCCCGAGTGTCTTCCTCCAGATTGGGCCACCAGAACCTCTGCCGAAGAACCTCCTGAGTGCGAAGGGATCCAGGGTGACAGGTCAGATTCGAGGAGTGGGCCCATTGCAGAACTTCAGACCGAAGGGCGTCAGGAACGAAGAGACAGTGAGGAGGACAAGAACTAGGACCAGCCTGATCCTGGGAGGCAGCCTTGACTCTTTCCTCGATGTCCCAGGTGAGGGTAGCGACGACACAGGGGGAAGCCAGAATGGGGGCAGGTTTCTCTGGGTTGTCCTCGTTTCTGAGGTACTGACGAGAGAGGGCGTCAGGTTTGGTGTTGCGGGAGCCAGGTCTATAGGATAAGGTGAAGTTAAACCTGGAGAAAAACAGGGACCACCGGCTTGACGGGCATTCAGTCTCTTGGCCGCTTTTGATGTACTCCAAATTCTTATGATCGGTCCAAACCAGAACGGATCCTTGGCCCCTCCAGCCAGTGTCTCCACTCCTCCAGGGCTAACTTGACAGCCAGGAGCTCACGGTTGCCGATGTCGTAGTTTCTCTGCCGGGTCAATCGACGAGAGAAGAAGGCGCAGGGATGAAGCTTGTGGTCTGACGGGAATCGTTGGGAAAGAACGCCTCCGAATCCCACATCGGAGGCGCTTCACCTCCACCAGGAACTGGAGATCAGGATCAGGCATTTGGAGGATGGGAGCAGTGGTGAATCTTTCCTTCAGGGTGCGAAAGGCAGTGTCTGCATCAGGAGACCAAAGGTAAGTTTTCTTGCTGCTGGTGAGTGCAGTGAGGGAGCAGCGACAGTGCTGTAGTTTCTGATGAACCTGCGGTAGAAGTTGGCAAAGCCCAGGAACCTTTGAAGTTGCTTATGGACTCAGGGACAGGCCAGGAGGTAACGGCAGAGACCTTAGCCGGGTCCATTTGGATGTGACCTTGTGAAATGATGAAGCCCAGGAAGGAGACTGTGGGGACGTGGAATTCACATTTCTCCGCTTTTAACAAAAAGTGAGTTTTCAAGGAGTCTCTGCAGCACGGACTGGACCTGATGCACATGGTCACTGAGGTTCTTCGAGAAGATGAGGATGTCGCCGAGGTAGATGAAGACGATTTGTTCAGCATGTCCCTGAGTACGCTATTCACCAAGGCCTGAAACACTGCAGGGGCATTGGTTAAACCAAAGGGCATCACCAAGTACTCATAATGTCCTATGGGGGTGTTGAAGGTCGTCTTCCACTCGCCCCTCCCTGATGCGGACGAGATGGTAGGCATTCCTGAGGTCAAGTTTGGTGAATACAGTGGCTCCCTGAAGCAACTCGAATGCAGAGGAGATGAGAGGCAGGATAACGGTTCTTAACCGTAATGTCGTTAAGTCCTCTGTAGTCGATGCAGGGCCTCAGGGAGTGGTCTTTCTTCTCGACGAAGAAGAACCCTGCACCAGCAGGGGACGAGGAGGGGCGGATGATACCAGCGGCCAGAGAGTTCTCAATGTACTCCTCCATCGCCTTTCTATCTGGAGCCGAAAGGGAAAACAGCCTTCCCTTTGGAGGTCAGGTGGCCGGAAGGAGGTCAATGGCACAATCATACGGACGATGAGGGGGCAGAGAAGTGGCATTGACCTTGCTAAACACAGCGCTGAAGTCGTGATACTCGGAGGGCACACTGGAGAGTTCAGGCTGGACCTTGGAGCAGACAGATGGGTGTGGGGACAAGGCATCCTTCAGGCAGGTGAGATGACAGGAGGACCCCCACCCACAGATGGAGCCAGTTGACCAGTCCAGGACAGGGTTGTGTCGTCGAAGCCAGGGATAGCCGAGGACCAGCAGCACCTCAGGATGATCAAGCACGTGGAACTGGATGGTCTCTTTGTGATTTCCTGAGATGAGCATGGTAACAGGGGAAGTTTGGTGAATGATTACCCCCATCTCGTGGCCATCAAGGCTCTGGCAGGAATGGAGTGATTGAGGGAACCAGACTTAATCCGAGTTGTTCAGCAACCCTTTTGCTGATTAAGCAGGAATCGGACCCAGAGTCAATGAGGGTAGCCAGGGTCTGAGGTCCGTCAGGCAGGAAACAGGCGAGCAGGAAGGGAAGGGACGAAGGACTTGAGGAGTCTGGGAGGATGAGCTCACTCGTACCTCCTCCCTTCTGAGTGAGCTCTCTCCTTTTACCGGGCAGTCTTTGACAAAATGTCCTTGTCCTCCACAGTAAAGGCAGAGTTGAGAGGAGACTCGTCGCTTCCTCTCGGCTGGGGTGAGGAGAGTGCGGCCCAGCTGCATGGGTTCGGGGTCCCTCACCAAGGAGCAAAGCCTGTTGGGGTGCACTCCTGTGTGGTGGGCAGGTGATGGACAGGTGAGTCGGAGCGGAGCTCCTAACTCCTCTTCTGGCCCTGATCACGGAGATCGATCCGGGTGGCGGAGTCGATGATGCCATCCAGGGTCGAAGGGAGTTCATGGGAAACCAGAGCGTCTTTAATGTAATCTGCCAGTCCATGAACAAAGGCATCAATTTGGGCGAAGAGTTCCACCCACTGCGGCTGGCTTGAGTCACGGAAGTCTATGGAGAAGTCAGCCACCGACCGTCGACCTTGTTGAAGCTTCAGAAGGCCGCTGCAACTCCTGCCCTATCAGGATTCAGTCCAAACACTTTGCGAAGTTCAGAGGTGAATGTGAGGAAACTGGAACAGGCAGGAGATTGTGATCCCACTCAGCGGTTCCCCAGAGTCTCGCCGCGCCCAGTCAGGTGATTGATGGTGTAGGCAACCTTTGCAGCTTCAGAGGAGAAGGTCGCGGGGCTGTAAGCGAAGAGCAGGGTGCAGTTGGTGATGAAGGCAGAACAGGTCTCAGGTTCACCATCATATCGTTCAGGAGAGCCCACTCGTGGTTCTGGCGAAGCAGGCGATACAGCAGGCGATACAGCAGGCTGAGGAACAGGTGCAGGGGTTGGAGTTGGTGGTGACTCTCGAAGCCTGGAGGCGAGATCAGTGACAGTCCGGGTGAGAGTATCCACAGCACTCTGAAGGTGGCTAGATGACGTGGCAATTAGCCCCTCATGATGAGCCAGCAACCCTTCAACTCTTTCCAGTCTGTCCATTGCTGATGGTGAACTGCTCGCTGGGTCCATCTTCTGGTCAGACTGTACTGACACGTTTGCAGGTAGGACCCAGAAGCAAGCAGTTTGATTAGAACAGTCTTTATTAACCAAGTTCAGAAACAGTTCAGTGCGGGTTGCGAACCCGCGACCAGGAGATCTGTGGACAGGCGCTCTCCTGACTGAACTAACCGAAGCTGAACAGCTGTCGGTTCCCACAGCCTTTTCAGGGAAGAGGCTGAGGGCGGAGAAGGAGCTCAAACAGTCTTTACAGGAGTAGCTGATTCTTGGCGGGGCTTCAACCCGCCCCAGCGAACTTAAGAGGTAAACACTCCTCTGATTGCAGCACCTCAGAGGAGTCCAAAACTGACACCCACACCGTTGAAACAGAGAACAGGCTGTGGCTTGAGCGGGGGTCGAACCCGCGACAGCTCGGTCCACAGTCGGACGCCTTACCGACTGAGCCACCCAGGCGATGCAGTGACAGAAGCTCACACAGTCTTTATAGAAAGAGGTGAAGCAGGCTTGACTCACGCACAGACGAGCTGAGGCGCTCAGGAACACTTGGAGGAGGATTCAGGCGAACTCGCGTTGTCGAAGACAGGCAGGAAGTCAGACACCAGGCGATTAGCTGGCGTAGAGCAGACTGGGTTCGGCAACTGAAGACGGAAGCAGGGTCAGGTACCAGGCGTGGGTCTGGCGTGAAGCGGGCTGGATTCGCAACAGGAGGCGGAAGCAGGGTCAGATACCAGGACGTGGGTCTGGCGTAAGCGGGCTGGATTCGCAACAGGAGACTTCAGCAGGATCGAAAGCCGATTCAGACAGGCGGATGAATACAGGACAGAAGCTAGTCGATACCTTGGAGTCGAGCCGAGGGTCAGGCGTATGAGGCAGAGTCTGGGACGAAACTGGTCGGCAACGGGTGATCAATCCGGGAAACAAGTCTGGACCTTTCAGCATGAGTGCGACAACAGTCTGACACTGGTTGAGTGTGGAGCTGGGGCTTAAGTAGCTGGCTTGATTACGGGAGATGAGCTGCAGGTGTGAGCGGCGGCACAGGTGAGGTGAGTGAGGACTGATTAAGGTGCAGCTGGGAGTGACAGGCTGTGGGAGAGGCTGAGGCTGCAGACTGAGATTGTGACACTTATTCCCCTCTGTCTTGTGAATGTTTACATCTTATGGCCAATAAAAAATGATAACATGTAATTGTTTGGGTGGCATTAGTTTAAGCAGACACTGTTTACTCATTCTTGTGATTTGAGTTAAGATCAGACCACATTTTATGACCAATTTAGGCAGAAATGTACAAAATTACAAAGGGTGTACTTACATTTTCCTCCAACTGTAACAGCAAAACCATGAAGCAATGACAGTATGAACAATAAAAAAACTGACAGGAAAGATCTTTGTTTCCTTGGATCTAAGTTTATGAACATGTTTAAAGTGAGCACTAAGTAAAGGTGAACTATCCCTCATAACCATTCAGTGAATTCAAAAACTGCTTGTACACAGAACAGGTCAATGAAATTAATGGCCTTTGCAAGTTCCAAGTTTTTTAATGCAACTTGAGCAGGTTAATTTGGTATCACACTCTTGTCCACCAGTAGGTGAATGTGAGTGGATGTGGTCATGTACTAGGTGAGTCTTTTGAGTATCTTTAAAGTAAAAATCAGAGAACACGTGAATACAGCTAAATGCAAATAACTTGTATTTGTAGGCCCAAGTACAACAAATAGGGACCAGACAAAAAAAGTTGAGAGGAGAAGCAGAGATGGCTGCATGGAGTCGTGCATCCCCCAGCGGTTCAAGGCTGTGGCACAGATTCATCGTGAGTGCCCCCCTCAACAAACACTCCATCACAGAGGATGGTTTCAAGCCTGCACTTAGAGGTGAAGAGAGAGTATGCCATACTGACCTATGTGAAGGGCTGGGAACTACCAGCATTCTGAGATCAGACCTAGTGTACTGTAAGATACTCGGTGCAGCGCAGCATTCTGGTCTGGTTGGAGTCTTGACAGGTGGTTGTTGCACATCCAAACAAAACGGAGTGTCAGTAATCGAGCAGAGATTTTATGTGAATGGACTTCCTTCTCTGTGTTGCTCTAAGGCAGGAAATTCTTAATTACTACCACTTGGCAGAGAGGCCGTGTGAGTGACATGCTTCATGGTTTTGCTGTTATATGTATTAGATATGCTCAGGACTTAAAGTGTATTGGATCTCTCAATTCTTTATACTGTCTTAACGCTTTACAAAACTACCACAATTGTGTCCCCTTTGTGGGTTAGATGTGGAGAATCTTTCTAGATGCCTGTTCGGTGCAGTGGCCTACCAACAACATACAAAGTCCACATCAAAGAATCACTTGAGTGCTGTCACCCATTTATTGTCACAAGGCACTGGTGTTCAGAGGGGCAAAGAAAAGGTATGCAAAGTTAAAAGTATTTAAGACATTTTCATACCATAAAACACTTTTTGCAGGTTTAAAGACGCCCCCATGCTGCTACCATGACACTTTGACATGACCAGCAAACTATTTGCTTCCCAAGCTAAAGATCTGCTGCTCATCACCTGCCCTCTTATTGGGTACTAATGATGATGCCCCACCATGTGGTTCAGCATAAAAATAACACAGCGGTCCCACATTCTTATTTACAATTGCTTGTCCAGATGTGAGTTTTCTTGTCACAGGTCTCTGATAAGACACCTCGGATTTCACTGGGTGGTGCTTTTCTCAGTTTGTGCACTCTTTCTCAGAGAAGAGTGAAGCTTGTTTCTGTATGTTGTCACTGATTTATGCAAATTACAAACTAATCTTGATTTCTTTCAGTGTCTATAAAGACCCACCACCCAGCAAGTGTTTGTTCTTCACTTCATACTGAAAAGCAAACTGCCCATGTGGTGAAGCTGCTTCCAAAGCCTCCCAGTTGTCGGACACTCCACCCACAGTTGTCTTCCCTGGTGTCACACATGCTCTCCAACCTGTCCTCTGGAGTCTCTGTAATAAAGAACATTTTTGTTCTTTAAAAAAGATGTCTCAAAGGACAACTGCATTATAAAAATAAATGACCAAAGTTGGACTTTGCTCTTTACTTTGATGTTGCGTTCAGTCCATGGCTCAACCACAGATGAACAGGGTTTTGCATGTAGCTCTCATTTTAACTCCAGTATTCCAGCTTTTGTGGGCCAAAGACCACATATTTTTGGAAATATATTGATTTGCTCTACTTTATCACAATGGGTACAAACATTAATTGATGGTTATTGCAATAAAATTACATAAATATCATATGTTTTCTGTGATTTTCAGTCCAGCATTCAGAGGAAAACATCATTTCCATCACACCACAAAAAAAGTGGTTTTCAAGAACAATACTTGCATTATCAATCTTGAACATCATCATTCATTAATCACTATGTAATTAGTGATTTAACAGTTTACAAACTGCCAGACTTTCATATGGATCCATTCCTATATCCGTCATTATCTATCCATATGCTTGTGATCTTCCTGCTGTGGTATTGCATGCCATCTACAAAACAGATGGTATCACATTTAAGTATCTATTTTTTTGTAGTTTGTGTATATATAAAGCATAAAATAGAGTTGGAGTGTTTTGCACAATTTAATACAAGTATATTAAACAATATAAGCCAAAAAAAATGCATTTATAACACTAACCTTGTCACACAACATGTCTTTTCCATCACAGTAAATAAATTGATGGAAATGACTGTTGTGGAAATGACAATGTTTATCTTTTTCTTTTTAAAAATCTCTTTGACATAATACAAACTCAAAACACGGCATGAATGGTATTTTTCTTATTACTTGTACATTTAAAGGAAATATGAGCTGTTTGGAAATGAGGACTTTTAACCTACTCATGGTTTTGCAAAACTTTTCCTTGCTTTTCTGTTTTGTCTTTCTTCCATAGAGCTAACCCTGCTCTCCTGCCATGAGCTCCCCTGTCATAGGTCAACTGATGTGTGTGCAAGTATGATACACCAATAAAAAGAATAAATAAAAATAACCCTGAAATTACATTTTGTGGTGTGTGGTGGAAATGACAGTGACCCACAGGGACAAATGTTCTTTTAAATGAAAAATAAAATATGAATATGTCTTACAAGTTTATGATTTATTTAATTAAAATAAGGACTTTTGTGTCCTTTGTCAATAAAGTTACTGTTGAATCAGAATTAATTTAATCGTATGAATTAACTTAATTTAATCGACTGAATGTCCTGTCCAAGGGACAAAGGACATATAGTTAAAAATATATATATAAACAACCACAGGCTACTTGCTATAAGTTCTCAGGGATATAAAACACTTCTCAGCCTGATGACAGCGGGCCCAGGAACTTACCTCCACCATAAATCTCGTCGACAACCGACACAGACTTGGAGGAGAAGAAAAATTCCCATGAGCTGAAAAAAAAAAACAATTTACACCACGGCAGGCAATTAGCCGCTACAGTTAGCTAGTTTTATTGACTTTGTCGGGTGTCTTCGAGGTCAATAGCGGGGCACACTGCTGGCATTTAACAATTTAGACATTCAGTCGAGAATGAGTCTGTAAGGGAGACAACATCGTCAC
Organism: Scarus forsteni; assembly: GCA_036419115.1. Classification (NCBI taxonomy): domain Eukaryota; kingdom Metazoa; phylum Chordata; class Actinopteri; order Labriformes; family Labridae; genus Scarus; species Scarus forsteni. The sequence goes on from JAZDUH010000152.1 coordinate 32,316,447, forward strand.
GTGACCTCGTCTATCATGACGTTTGGGTCATCAAAACATAGTACCCTTATTGTGAAAATCAGCGGGGCTCCATCGTGAGAGTGAAGTCAAAATATCACCGTATATTAATTATGAATTATGTTGATTATGTAGGAAATTGCTGTGATTTTTAATTACCTCTCCTTAAACTTCGCCGTCTCCAACAACACGCATCGTTCGAAACGCGATGCTTTTACTTTGAAGGCACTTCCGCCCCTGGACTTCCTATTTTCAATTTTCATTGTACAAGTTGGATAAAGGGAAAAGCGGTCGCTTGGCGCCGCTGTGTTGTGCCGAATTGCATTCCACTCCATGCGTCAGAGAAATAGGAAATACCCCCGAAAACGATTGTTTTCTATTTACAATCTGAGCAACAACAATGAATTATACTTTATACACGGACCCACAAATTCACTACATATTATTTTATATTCTTTAATAATACATTATAACAAAAGAAAACTACAGTATGATTGAAAATGGGCGTGTGACAATCTGCTGAAAAAGTACAAATACTGCATTCTATATTCGACATTGGCATTTGCCATTAATTTAGAAATGTGTCATGGCTCATGGCATACAACTAAGATGTCAAATGCTATTTTAGTGTTTATTTTTCCTACTATTTTTGGTATATGTTTTATGATAAATATATTTCTGTGTGTTTGTTAAGCAGTGATGAAGCACTGTATTGCCAAAATGTGACAATTATGATTGCACTCTAGCAGTTTACTGATACAGCCTCCTTTTAGAGGTATGCCATGAACAACAATACATGCTTCTGAAATTATAGCAAACTAGAGCCATTGATATCGAAGAAGTATTAGCCTAACACCCAGACACTTCAGATATTATCTTATACAAGCTGTTCTAGAGAAGATTCTTTAAAAACATTGGTGAAATCTGCAATGGCAGAGCTTCTTGTAAACTTGCATAGTCAGTGAAAGAATCTTGCTGTAACCTGCCTTAACAGAGCTGCATTTACAGTTATATTGATTTACAGAACAAACCAGCTTTAAAATCCAATTGTTCTTCATTGAGTGAAATAACGGCACTTTTCCCCACCCATACCTGAGTGAAACACTGTCAACTGGGGCTCCTTGTTGTACATCTATAGCGCATAGGAATACGTTTGGGCTGAGAATAAAACGTGCCTTTCTGTTATTTCCTACTGGTAAGACTACCTTAAAGAAAATTCAGTGTTTACTTGGTGCTCGTCGTGATTTCAGACTTGTCATCATAATGTAATGCCTGGGTATACGTGATTCCATCGAGCCAGTCTATGAGCCAGACCGAAGGTCTTTAAACAGTGGTGGTTGTTCGTTATGTTCGTTTTGGACAGCCCGGGTGGACGGGGTTACAAAATTGACAGGTATGCCTGACGACGGCTATGAATAACATCAAATCATACAAACCTCATTTAAATGAGAAGGTGTCCTAAATGCTGCCTGTTGCATTAGCGAAATAAAGTGTGATAAACTGTAAGAAAAAGTAAGCTTATTTTTTATTTAGCTGTTTGTTTGGATAATTGTAAAAGTTGCTATTAGAACTTGAATTCTAAAAAACGGTGCCCTGTCGATGATCACTGGACTTTCTCAAATTATACAAAGGCGCCACGGGCACAGTGTAATCTTTCGTAGGACCTTCTTAAAGCGGTGGTCAGAGGAAAATCGTTGCTACGACTTAAAAACAGAGAAGACGATCATTTCAGATTGACCAGTCTCCGTGTGAATTTATTTGATATTTGGACCTGTGTTGTTGAGTTTAGTTACCCCAGTGCTGTGTGGCTTCTTTTAAACACCAGGAACAGTCCATACAGCCTCAGAATTGGGTACCCACTGGGTGGGCTTTATCCCACTGCCCAGCTACTTAGCTAGCTAGCTCATAGTGCTAGGTGTGCTAGCTAGCTAACTAACGTGAAGTGCCGCTGCTCTGCAGTCAGCGGCCAGTGTTCTTCGCATCTTGGAACAGAGTGAGTAAACAATTCTGTTTTTACTCAAATCCACTCACAGAGTATCCGTACAGACAGTTTTTAACACGCATGAGGGGCGAAGAGTGTGGGCGCTAGCCTGCTAACCGGTAGCGTCTCCCTTTATACTCGGTAAACAGTGATTATTCTCAGAGTATTTTTTGTTTGTGTGATTTGACGGCTTAAACGATGGAGACTTTCTTCCTAAAATGATTATTGCGGACGTTGGAGGTATTTTGACCGTTAATCACCGTCATTGACATGTCTCTGTCAGGCTGCTCTCAATTAAGCGTTGATTGGGCAGCAGGTTTTCGGCCCGACGGAAGATGTAGCTAATTGGTAATTTAGTGACGTGTTGCATTTGTCCGTTTATCTGGGTGTTTCATACCCTCTCACCCCTTCACTCAGAGATGCTGTTTCTGAAAGTCGACTTTAATGGAAAGCGCCGGGATTCTCTGGGCCGGACAGGCGTCATCATTTCAATTATTGGTCTGAATCTTCCAGAAGGTTTCGCCTTAATCTGCCTCGATTTTTAAGTCGCATGATTCACCTTACTTTCCCATCGATGTAAAATGTGTTTGTTTCAGGATCTGTCTCTGCCTGCAGTGCATTGAGTGGCTGTCTGACGTGATTTGACACTCACAGCTCAAACCTTCTTGAGAATTTCATTAAGAAGCAACTTCCAGAGTTATCTTGATAAAGGACTAACAAACATGACCTATGCATCATGTGCAACTGTGATAGAGCTAATTGCTATGTTAAAGTTAAGTGTGGACTAGAGCTGCGCATCTTCCCTTGTCTCAACATATGCTTTACGATCAATTCGACGATATCACGATATTTATGAGATCAACTGTATCAAAAAGGTATTCATTCTAAACCTAAATAAATACATTTTTACAGGTAGCTTTTTTCTTTCTCAAAAAATGAAAGTGACACTGGGTTAGGGTTACTGAGTATCAATACATCTTAATCTATGCCAGCATCAAGGTGCATTGATTTGACGTGCCCACATTTTATTCTATAGTTGAACGAGTAAATGTTTTTTCTGAAACTGAAAACGTTTTAATACATACTCCAGGTAAAGTATGCCATCTGGCTGGTATGCACAGAGAGGAGAGGGAGGGCCGTAAAACAAGTTCAGTGTGCTTGCCTAACGACATAAATTGATACTACATGAAAGAAATGTTCATGTAATGTTGATGTCAGATGTTATTAGTCACTTCTCGAACATTCTATGAATACAGCTTGATGTGAATGAAAAACTATTGTACCTGGCACCTTGTCTATGAATGAGCATCTTAAAACCATTTCATTTGAGAATTTATAACAGCTATTGCCGTATATGGACTCAACATCATCGATGCTGATGCTGAACACTTTCCTTACTGTGTTCTGTATGCCTTACAAATCAAGAAATCTCATTCATCAGATACCTGTCTGGTACCAATGCATTTGATGGCTACCATACTAAATTACAACAAAGAATTGAGTGTTTAATTTGATCATCGGTGAGTTCTAGAGCTAAAGATGCTAACTCATATCTGCCTCCGTTCTCAGTGAGCTGTCTAATATTTCCTTTGGTTAAATGAACAGACCAGAAAAGCACTCGGAGAGCGTAGACCTCCGCCAAGCAGCACAGTTCCCAGACGGTGATCTGGATCAACACCAAAATTGAATCACTTCTTCCTTTTCCCATGCTGAACACTTCCTGAAAAATTCATCAAAATCCATCCATAACTTTTTGAGTTATTTTCAGAATCAGAATCCTTTTATTGTCATTGTACCCAAAAGGTGCAACGAAATTAAAAATAGCAGCTCTCACAGACAGTGCAAAAAAGCAGAAGGTGCAAAATTCTAAATATACAATAATAACACAAATAACAAGATAACACAATAACAAAATAGTAAATAAAGGTTAGAAAAATAGAATAGAGACAAAATGCGAATATGAATTAGAAAACAACCGGGATATTTTGTTCAAGGATTATTGCACTTGATATGAAACAGAAGTTCCTTATTTCACAGGATTTGGTTTATTTTGTTTTATTATTGTTTGGTGGAGTCTGCGATGTTCAGGGCAACGACAGCTCTTTGGTAGAAGCTGTTCTTTAGTCTGTTTGTTCTTGTCTTTATTGCCCTGAAACGCCTCCCTGAGGGTAGGAGTTCGAAGAGGTGGTGACAAGGGTGTGAGGGGTCCCTGACGATGCTGCGGGCTCTCTCTATTTTGTGCACAGACAGACGGCCATACAGACAGACAAACAGACAGACAGACAGATAAACAAACTCTCCCGAAAACATGACCTCCTTGGCTGAGGTTATAAGCATTATAACGTCCTGAGACAAGCACTAATGTAATCGGTGTTCTTTTTATTTAATCTTATAAAAGGGTCAATTCAGGAGGTGCCTGGCCACCAGCACCTTCACTGATATCAGTGGAGGGAAACTCCAACCCCACCAGTAAAGCAGTTTGTGATTGGCTGTTATAAACCCTGAGATTTTCTCCTGTAAGAATTGCATACAGAGTAGTTGTGACCAGGATCCAGTACTGTTAAGAAAAAAAAAAAAAAAAAAGCAGCCAACCCTTAAGCTATGAATCTCAAACTGAGTTTAGCATCCACTGCCATACTTGTGTCATGTAAATGGCATCCCCCTTATTTTCAGCAGGAGCGGAGTCACCGTTGAGCTAAAAGCTGCTTGTTTGAGCCATGGAGAACGATGCCTGTGTAGAGGAGAAGAATGGAGAAGTTGTGATGAACCAAGTGAAACAGTCAGCAACAGCACCATTCAGATACAGCAAGGTGAAAAACTGGCAAGCAAGTTACACATTTGACTTGAGTATTTTTTTTTAACATGAAACTAACCAAGAAAAAAATACCTTTTATCACAGGAAGAACTACTGGAAATTAAAGAACTGCCAGTCTCTAACGAAAGACCAGAGTGTCTCTCTGAGAAGTATGACAGGTAAGAGTTTGTTTTCTCTATGGTATGTTTTTATATTTCAATTTTCGGGGGGGCCAAGCACATTAAGAGGGCTATTACTGTACTGCTGAGAGCTCCAGTATATAGAGTAAAAGCATCATGTCCCTACATGCTTCTGAGGCTTAGACCACATGCTAGCAGAGATCAAAGTTTGCATCAAGGAGAGCTTTGTATAATCTCAGCAGCAGTTTGAATGTAAAGCATTTGGTGATTTACTTCAGTTACTTAGACAGGACCTTGAAAAAGAGCTGATGTGCTGCAGAAAAGTGTTTAGAAATAAGTCCACAAATTTGATTTATTTTTTACATTCAAGACAAATGATTGTCCATTTAACCTTCAGAATAAATCTCATAACAACCTGCTTAGATACTTGAGAAACGATTAGCTGAGGAGGAAATGACTATCAGAAGATAAGTAGCAGCAAAACAAGAGCTTGCTCACCAGATTATTTTTTATCAGTTGTTGCAAAGTTAGAGAGGCTTTGTTTCCTGGAAACACTTGGAGAATGGAGAAGATGGCTATTGCTCTGACTTTGCTCACATCTTATGCAGGAGTTGGATAACACATTTTAAACACTATTGTCCAACCCAACTGCAGCAGGGTTTTAGGACCTGTCAGTTGCTGACAGGTTGTTAGGTGTCAAGGTGAACTTTGAAGATGCCTCATCATGGACTGACAGTCTTTCTTGTTAGATTGTTCCCTGCATTCAATTAGTTGTCGTGCCAAAGATGTTGACCATCTGTCTGTGCTGCAGTCACAAATCTAAAGATGTGAGACAGTATAAAAGGTGGTCAAGCCCCGAAGATAACATCCCTGCTTTTATGACTTGTCAGAAAAGCTCCATACTGACTGTAAAAAGAGGGATGTTTCAGAAAATGTGGTATGGAGAATGGAATATCCCAGTTGCCTCTTAGATATGTCACTGGAATGAACTCATGGATCAGAATTTCTACTTGGGAGGTTGGATGACCTGCAGGTCCCCTCAGTTCATCAGCTGGGAACTGGGACACATTTGGCAGGAATGTAATTTTAAATTTGTTGGAGTTCAAAGGATAATGGGATGCACCAGTAACAAATGAACCTGTACACCACTGTGAGTCACTGTTTGCATTTAATTATCAAGACAATGTAATTTATCCTAACCTTCATAAAGGCAAACGTTTGTAAATATTGTATTTGCTGTCTTTGGTGTCACCCCTACCAACATCCTCACATCCATTTCAACTTGCAGTCAGAATACAGTGTCTGTCGTGCTTTTTGGCCAAATCATGGCAAGATTTTCTGTCTCTGAAATCATCTAATCTGACAAAACTATAATGATGGACAAAAGACTGGAGTCTGATAAAAGCATCAGATATTTTGTACTTCCTGACACACTCAATACCAACAGAAAATGTTTCAGAAGTTGTGCTAAACAGAAAACAAAATGAAAATAAGTGTTGTGTGTGTCCTGTACAGTGTTAAGTTGCCCTGAAGCTGTTGTCATTGGTTGCTTTTCACCAAAAGTAAATGAACTAAATCCTCCATGCTGGTCTTTCACAGCAGTAATGTACGGCCCAGCTTCCATGCTGGTTTTCTCTTTACACAGGCAGAGCTGATCACCATCGCAGTGGCAGATGTTTTACTGTCAACTAGAGATAGTCTAACATCAGTAATTAGGTGTGGATGAGAACAGTTGTCAGTTGCACATGTTTATCTGTCACATCAATAAAAAGTTGCTGTGAAACACAGATTTAAAGAGATATACTGGTCAGAAGAGGGCAAATGTTGGGGATACTGTTTTCATGACCAAACTGGAGACTCTTAGTGTTGTGACAGACTTACACAACTGGTAAACAGATGCATTGATTTTTTTTTTTTTCGAACCACCGTTACCTGTATTTTCACCGATATTCACAATCAGTAAAACACTGCTGTTGGTGTGAACTTTGTACAGCCCCACTTTAAAAATACTGAACCATCCCTTTAAATCCTGGGAGATGTTTTAGAGGTTCTTTGGTACTTCTATGGCAGCAGTAAACTTTTGAATAGGTTTAGATCATCGTTACGAGAGCTACAGGACAGCTCTGGCCACGTTGTCTTTGTTAGTGAGAACTGGTTCTCAGTTGATCTGCCTTGTTAAATAAGGGTTGTTATAATCAGCTGTTACCTGAAATACTGTTGCAGTTGTTTCTGATTTTTATGGTACGTCTTTGTATTTCTCATTGCATTTTTACCTTAAATGTAAAATATACTACAGCGGGTGTTTTTATTATTTTGTTCAGATTAATCAGATTGTGGAAACTGAATAGCATTACTGTTTCTATGCTTCCCACAACTTGTCTTTTTTTTTTACACTTGAATCCCAGAATCCAGGCTTTTTATCTTTAGAAGATGACCATACTACCAGTGGTTTTTTGATGGTGTGATGTACTCTGATCAGAATCGTAAGAGGAAGTCGACCTGTGCCTTGCTTTGTAATTCTTTTAGTATCAGTCTGATTGGTGTTAAAGATTTTGTATGCATCACATTTAATCATCCTTTACCAGTTTTAATTTTTTACAATTCCAGGATGACTTCTGGCAGTAAGAAATAGTTTGCTTTCATATATTTTAACTTTGTTCTATTTTCTAGTGATGGTGTCTGGGACCCTGAGAAGTGGCATGCCTCACTGTATCCCACTTCAGGGCGCAGCTCCCCAGTGGATGGTTTTAAGAAGGAGTACGTGGACGACAGAATTCCTATGAAACGAAGAATCCCAGGTGAATACCCAAAAAACATGGGTGGGATGACTTGATTAATGCGTTTAATTGTTCTTCTGCCTGTTTTCTCAGTGGGCTACACTTCAAATCATAAAGAAATGTGTCTCAAGAAAAGTTATGAAATTGAGATGTTTGCAAGTTCTGACTAATAACTAACCACAACATGTCTTAAGAAGTACTTTTGATGCTGAATGGGATTATAGCATATCCTGGAAAGTATTATTTCTGTCTTGCAATGAATTGCTGCTTTATGTAAATATTTTAGACTTAAATATAGAATTAAACATTTTGCTGTGTGTTTGCTTCATGTTTCCTGTTGCACTTAGATCCTCGTGAGCGGTTAAAGGAAGACGATTTGGATGTCATACTGAGCCCGCAGCGTCGCAGCTTTGGAGGTGGATGTCAAGGCAACACTGCTCTTGCACCGCACCTCCGTCGCCCAATCAGCCCCCTGGAAAACAAAGAGAATGAGAGCCTTCGTCTTGGAGGGGCACGCAGAATCGGCAGCGGTCGAATAATTGCTGCACGAGCATTTGAGAGAGAAGCCCGTGCAGAGAAAGAGAGGGAGCGGGAGAGAGACTTTAAAGATAAAAGATTCAGGGTGGGTGTGAGAAGTGTCAGTCTGTAAATCAGTATCTTTAAAATATTAGATGTTTTTTTCCTTTTTTTTTAAAAAATAGCTCTTGACTTTTCAAATAGATTGTCCAGAAGGGGATGTTGATGGACGAGCTTTACAGTGTCAGTTATGCAGGAGCCCACAGTTTCTTAAGAAAAAACTGATTAGTGGGATCAAACAGGATTAATAGCAAAAAACGAGCCTTAAATTTGTTGTTTGCTAATGCAAGTGAACAATGTTTATTCCGTGTTCTTCGAGATAAAATGCAGGAAGTTTGGCTTTAAGGAAGTTTTACTTTACTGTATGGCTAGTTGTCACTTGTTCTTTTTTGTTGTATGCGAAGTAGAAATTGTGATTTGTCCAACTTGTTTGATCATTCTCAGGGATTTGGCGACAAACGTGTATTTAGTGAGAGGAGAAGAAATGACTCTTATGCTGAAGAGGAACCGGAGTGGTTCTCTGGTGGTCCTACCAGCCAGTCTGAGACCATTGAGCTTATCGGGTTCGACGACAAAATCCTTGAAGACGACAAGCGCAAGACCAAGCGAACGAGAAAACGAGCAGAGTCTGTAAAAGAAGGCATGCTAACATCTTCTTATGAATTACAGCAAAATGTTAACAGTCTATGGACTGGCTAAGTTTGATTTAGATCACAGTTGATAAAGAAACTTTTTTGTACGTACTGTGTTGTGCAGGAGTAGAATGCAATGGTGGACAGCCTGATGGGCCGGATGGGGGTTTACAGTCCTCTGCTGATCAGGAGGTACCCCACCCTGACGTGCTGCCAGAGCAGTCAGCTGGGGACTTTGACTTCAACGAATTCTTCAATCTGGAGAAGACCATGCCAGGACTGGCCTCAGTAAGTGCTGGGGGGCACTGTGTGAGTTTGTTGGTGTTTTTAAAGGTGTAAGCATCACAATTGAGTTGACATTTAAGTATTTATTTCTTTGTATTCAGTCCAAGCCTAACAGTAGAGCATCCTCTGTAGTCATACCCTTCTGAAATTTGATCAAATGCATTCATTTTTTTATTCATTTTATTAAATCATGAAGCATTTCAAAAGCTGGTTGGATGTAAATGTAACAGATTTTATCTTTTTTTTTTCTAAATGTTACCTCTGCTGCACTGGCTTGGTCTTTAAATTTTGCACGGTGGTGGTGGGGGTCATTGTCACTGAATGGTGCACTTTGTAAATATCAATGTGTCAGTAGGCTACTGCATCGGATTAACATGAGGTAAGAAATAATCCAAATTTATGCCCATCATTACACTCGAATAAGAGCTGCAGCTAACTGGACCCCTAAGCAGCCATTTGTGCAATCCAAATAAGAGTTTTGTACTGACTGGTTTGAGTGATTGTATAAACAAAACTCCAAACTGCAGTGCATTCAGTGACACTGCCCTCCATCTTCTAGCACATTTAGTGCTAAATCATTGGAAAACACCAAAAGTAAGTCCATCCTTTGTCCTTTCTACCTTTTTGGTTGGCTGATTTTCGTGCATCTCCCCCCCTCTGTCTCACGTGCACCTGTTGATGTCTTGCAGATGATAGAGGACGTCCTGGGGGAGGGCCCTGTATCAGCTAGCCGCTTCAGTCAGTGGTTTTCCAGTAATCTGAGCCCTTCGGGCAGTCGGTCCAGCAGTCTGAGGTCCACTCCTCATGAGGAGCTGGAAAAACTTGCAGGTAAATGATTTAATTTCTCTGAAGAAGCTACGTGTAAGTCTGTAGCTGGAGACAGAGCATTCTTGCACATGCTTGTATATTCACCTCAAGTTAAGATCCTGGACAATAAAGTGCATTTTTTTAATTGTGTGTGAAGCATTGGTATAACTTTCCATGGTCAGTTTTACTCAGATTTTGGGCCTACATTTATCCAGATAATCTTCTAATTCACCTCAGACTGGGGCTCAGCAGGCCTTGTTTCATGAGTGCAGAGCATTGAAATCAACTTACTGCAAACTGCAGCTTAGCCGAATCGCTCTGCTGTAGCAGCTGGCCATCTACACACTTGTGTAATATAATGTGCATTTCTCAACACTTAAAATCTGTACCCTTTCCCTGAAGGCCTCGAGCCTCACTGCACGTCCCCCGGCCATGGCCCGGCCTCATACTTCACACCTATTCAATCATCTGAGAGCAAGGAGAATGTGGACATCCTGGAGCTCCTGCACAAGGCCAAGATTGACCTGAAACCTCTTCTCTCCACCCTGTCTGTCAACAAGGCCAGGCTACGAGAAAGCAGTAAGTGTCTGAACAATCGCACGCCTTTATACTGTGCAACACATCAGAGCATGAACTTGTAGACTTAAGCACCATGGGAGTCACAATCCATTTCATAAAAACACTGATGGATATTGTCAGTGTCTCACAAATTTTTTGTAAAGGATCAAAAAATGAAAACGGATTATTCTTTGGCCAGATGTAAATTTAGAACAACTAGACATAAGTGAAATCAGACACTGATGATAGATAGACCACAAATTATTTTCTTACAAGAGGAAATTTCTGTCTGAAGTGATAACAAAGCTAATCTTAAACTGATATACTGTTAATGTAAGAGGATCTTCATGTGTCGTATCTGTATGCAAAGTAAAATGGGGGGATATGATGCATGAACTAAAGACCCTAATCAGATGTTTAATACAGAACACCACACATTGTCTCTCCCTTAAAATGAAAGAACCAGGCACTAGTTATGTTCACAGACTGCAGTGTGTAGCCCACACACCAGGGACAATGTCCCCAAGAAAAATGGCAACTTTTATTTTTTTTTGATCCCTGTCAAGTTTTAGAAAATTGTGCTTCCAATCAGCCCATATCTGACCAATGAGAGCCCAGCTGTATCGCAGCGACCAGTTTTAACTGACCAGAGTCATCAAAATGTCAATGAATTTAAAAATGTAGCTGCAGTATGATGGGAAATGTGTATTCTCAGGCGTCTACCATCGGGAACAGTTTCAACACCTGAAGTAAACATTGTAGCTCATGAAGTTCTCCTCACCTTTACTTTAGCAGACGGACACATTTTGTTTCTGGTTAATTCCAATCAGGCTCAAGTTGCTGTCACTTGATGTCAAATCTGTTAAGACCTTTGTGGTGTGATTTATTAAAAAAAGTTTGCATATTAAGTCACCTCCACATACACACATGTATATATCATGGCCAGAGGCCCTGTCATGGATCTGAATCTGCTTCATGTCAAAGTCGGTTCATTTTGTAATGGTAAATGGAAATTTTATTCAGTTCATATGTATTCAGAAGTGGTACACAAGGAATGTGAAAGTAACCTTGCTTGGGTATGGGTGTGCTGGTCTGCAAAGACAGTGTTAAAGGAGACTCTAAAAATCTTCTGTCTTGTTCCATACGGTCATTTCCGTTCAACATGTTCCCTTTTCATCCTGTGAGCTGAATCAAGGATGTGCAAGTAATAACTGTTGTCATCGGTCTCTACAAAGTAATTAAAACATGCATAGTTGCAGTGTGGTACATTAAAGAATCAGAGAAGGGTTTGCCACAGTTGCTTTGTCTTTTTCTTGTTGGTAGCTTGATCTCCAGCTCCACACATTGAACTGTATGCATATGCACAGATGCCTGTCTCTGAGTGATGTTACCAGTGTGAAAACTGACCAACAGGGGCAAGGAAAGGAGGGGGTGGTAATTTTGCCTGGGCACAGCATGATGAAATGGTGCCCAGTGTGACTGTTCTTTTGGCTCTCGGTACCTTTGTTTGATTTGACTGGTGCCACACTCAGTTGATTGCTTTATCTTTCTGCAGCTAACTGCGGCACTGTGCTCTCACTGGAAGAGGTGGAGGGAGGGATGAAAGGAATGAAGCTGGGCCCAGAATCTTCAGCACGAAAGATGCCGCCTCCACAGAGTGGAAATGGCACGCCTTTTATGGCTGAACATTTAGAGGAAGCTTTAACAGGTGGCGTCGGCACACGTCCACATTCACGTGACTCCGACATGTCGGCCTTTAATAAACTGGTCAGCAGCATGAAGGCAAGTGGAACTCTGCCAACTCACCCAAAAACCAGCTCAAACAATGTAAGTATTTTCATAAATCTGTGGAACCAATTGTCATTATGTTGATCCAGACTGAAACTGTATTTGTTGTGTTAACGTCTTCATTAGATGTAAAAAGTTTTGTCCTTGTGTGTTTCAGCATGCATGCTTTTTAAATTTAAATGAATCAAATTAAACCTAAAAATGGACCAAAAAGTGATGGGCATAAATTTGTTTTGTATGTCTTTGTGCATGTATTAAGCCTGTAAGTGTCTCCTTTATGCTATCAGGTTCCTCTGATAATTGTACTTAAAGTCTACAAACTCATTTATGGGATCACCTTTAAATAGAAACTGCATTCATCAAAAGAGACACCTGACCTGCACAGGGGACACTTTACGTGAAATCTGATGTAAAAATCTATCCAAGCGTCATTGCAGTTGGGAGTTGAAACTTGGATAGGTTTTTGCCTGGACTCAGACATGTCTTTTGGCTCACTGCATTTGCTATAAATTGTCTCCCTGTGCTCTGCAGCAGACTTCAGACCAGTCTGTGGTGAGCATGTCTGAAGTTCCAGCACCGGGACAGAAAAACATATTTCAGGTTTGTTATGTTGACTTTTCTCTAGTGCTTAAGGTTTGTGTTTGTTGTTGGTAATTCACAAGTCTTCTCAGGCCCCATCCACACGAGGACAAAATGCTTAACAGTTTCCAAAACGATCGTTACAAAGACGAAGGCGTCTCAGAAAATGTGTGTGTCTATATGAATGCACTCGATATGCATCAAAACACTGTAAAACACATGCCAGACCTCTAGGGCCGCTGCAACAATATGACGGAAACAAGCGGAAACAGACGAAAAACAGTGGGCATGCGCACTTGCGGCAAACGTTGTAAACAGAGATTATGATAAAGTGATCATAAAGTGCCGTAATGTGTCCTTGATAATTGTTTGTTCAACTCAGTGGTGATTGAGAAGAAGATTTTGCTGCAACAGGGATAGTAGGGTCACTAGCTTCATCAGCACATATGCTTCATGTACGCCTCCATTGTTGTTGCCGCGTGTGCCGCATGTGTGTCAATGAAGATATGAAACTATGACGTAAGCGTATCTGAAAACTTGCGGAGAGCCAGTAATCACGGAGCTGCGTATTTCAAAATCTTTCCACTCTGGAACCTGGTTTCAAAAATGATCGTTTACAGACCCCTAAAACGCTGTCTTTATATGGATGATACGCAGATTCGACAAAACGTATGCGTTTGGACCTCGGTTTGGCTTCGTGTGAATGGGGCCTCAGTTCCCAGAAACAGAATCAAACTCCTAAGATGCCATGCAGGTCCATTAACAGAGATGAATGAGAACAACTCCCCTTTATACATAATGAAAATGTTCTGATCTTTTAACCTGAGGAGGAACGAGTGTATTTTAAATGACTCACGATTCTGCATTTTGTATTTGTCATAGGAGCTCTTGGGAGGGCAGGCTCGCAGTGCCTCACCTGCACTACTTGGCAATCTGTTGGGCAGCTCTGACATACCAGCCTCCTCCACCCCTCTTCATGGCTTACTACACAAGGGCCCCTCACCACCTCTCTTCCCTCAGAGAGCACCTTCCCCTGACTTCTTTAACAGCCGGTTACAACCCTCAGCCGGTAGGAGTTTAGGGCAGGATATAGTCTTGAATGTATAGCTGTAGTCATATTCTCAACCTAAAGCCACTGCATGCTGCTGAGATGTGTCACTGGGGAACCTTCCCTTAAGTCAAATTCTCATTCAGGAAGTCAGACAATTTTCAGTCACCCTGACTTTACCAGTTTACTCAGTTGTGATGTGTTTTTCAGTTCAGACATTGGAGTTCAGAGGTAAATGAAATGCACCATATATCTGAAGACGAACCAAGGTTGAGGTTGATTCATTGACCACCACTCTTGACCTGAAGGCAAAACATTATCAGTGTCAATATTAAAGCTCTAAACAGCAGTGATGACTGTGCCATGGATGACATTTGTAGTCATTTTATTCATTAGTTTGCATGTATCAAGTCCGTATAGCATCCCACTAAAATGTGTTCAAACTTTTTGTAACAGAGTTAGTCCTGTGCTTCAGCTCTTTGCTGCTACCTCAGCTCTCTCACCCCCTTTCCAATGCTATACAGTGTCCTCTTACCTCTCCAACAAAGGCAGTAAAGGCCCCAAAAATAAACTGAGAAATGTATTTTTTTTTATGTTTGCTTGGCTTTGTAATTGGGTAAAGAAACCAGCGAATGGAGCTAGGAACTAGGGAAAGACATGAGGTCACTGGCTGGATTTGATAGCATGCAGCATGTACTGAGGAAACATCCTCTGAACATGTGGCTTGCTGAAATCACCTCAAGGCTATCAGAGCTCCTACACATGACTTTCAGAGTCTATCGTTAACAGGGGGAGTGATGTCACAGAAGTTAAAGCTAAGCGACTGCATGAATTTCCTCTGGATTGTTAGATGAGTCTGAGGAAAAGTTTTGCTTCAGGCAGTTTTTTACTCCTTTTTGTATTACAGGTAGTCTAATTTTGGTTTTTCAAGTGACCATCATTATCCCCCCTGGGTGGGAACCAGAAGTAACAAAGACTAGCTTGGGTGTTCAAGAAGTCATTTTTGTTGCTGTGGTATGAAAATGAATGCTGATGTAAATATTTACTGATATATTAGAATTCATTATTCTGCTGTTGATGACTCAACTGTCCTTTTTTTGGTTTGTCTTCAGTTCTGCCACTGAAGTATTACAAAGAGAACCCAACCAGACTGGAGACCTAGCATATTTTCTTTGTGCCCACTTATCTGGACTTTTTATTATAGTTGTAATAAGATGCCATTGTAGAATATTTATACAACTGTACGACTAGTTTTGAAGGGGCCTATTGAATATAAATTTGAATGTTGGCATAAGTTTGATCGGTAACTTGTTTTTGTTAATTTCCAGGCTTTCCTGTTGGTCCTCAGCCCATGCTGCCGGAACAGTTTGCTGATGTACACAGGTCTCTAAGTCCTCACTCTGCTGCACAGCAACAGGTATGTGAAATAATGGACTTGGACCCTTGGACTAATCCTTGATAAAATGTTTTTTATTGAATTCATCTTAAGGCAGAATCAACATTTTATTTTTTCTCCAAGTCCCTGCTCTGAAGTCTGTAGCTCCCCTTTCTGTTACCAAGTCTTTGATTATGGCCTCTGACTCGGCACATTTTCTTAGACATGAGCTGATCTCTCATGAGTTCTGAATTTTTTTTGTCCAGATGAGGGCGCATCCCTTGCCAATAAATCAAGCAGACCTGGAAGCTTTGGCATTCCAACAAGACCTCGCTCTACATGCCCACCACCCATTCCAGTCCGGTTACAAGCCACCACAGGACAAATCTTATCGAAACAGGTGAGATTTTTGTACTCTATAGTCATCAGTATATTATGATGAGGTAATAACTGTAAAGTTAACCATGATAGATGCCTTGTTATGATTTACCACAGCATGCAAGCAGTGAATATCACTTTGTTTTTACAGCATGGGGTGCTTGCTGTCCACACAGTCACATATTTCTGAGCTCTGTAAATGTGCTTTTCCTATTTAGGCATGATGACTTCTGGCACTTGTATTTTGAAACTGAAGTGTTGTGCTTTTTTTTTTTTCACTTGATGGTAGTGATCCAAACCATTTTGCCCCAACATATCAGAAGTACAGTATTTAAAGATAGTAGTCTTGTAAGACACTAAGAGACTTGGCCAACACCCTCCTCCTTCATCTGTGTTAAAGCAAGCAATGGAGGAAAATAGGAGCAAGGCCAAGAGGGTATGAAAGTTTTGTTGCATTGCTTGTGTGCTGTTAAAGACCCCTAGATGGAAAACAACTGAAGTAGGCTGAGTTGGCGTCACTGCTTTGCTTTTGATGCATTCTGATAGAGCACAGTGTTAAATTTGGCTTAAGAAGAAAAAAACATTTGGAGTGGGTGTCTGTCTTGAGGATACATTGTAAAGCAGTTCGTTTTTTAAGAAATGTTTGCTTCCATCATTATTTTCATAATTGACTTTTCACACAGGCATGAAAAAAGGTTAAAACTTGAGTGAGTTACATGTAGGTTACATGTTTGATCCCCAGACTGCAGCGTGTAAATCGTTCTCCTGGTCCAGGCCCTCAGCCTGCTGGAAGAAACTCCCCAGGCAATGCTGTCACAAGCATGGTGAGCTCAAACACCACCCCCATAGCTGTCTTAGGCTCAATATATTCTCTGTAAACGTTAAATTGTATTAATCGTATAATATTTTTGCACCACAGTTGTCTCCATCCTTTACACCCACATCTGTGATTCGAAAAATGTATGCTACAAAAGAGAAAAGCAGAGATGAACCATTGAGTCGCTCAGACACAAAGGAGGAGATGGCAGCACACGCTCAAGATGGTACGGTGCATGAAAATACTCACATTTTTTGAGGTACCATGAGAGGAAGGGCTTTAACTCTTGTTTTGGGATTTGTGTATATAGCAGAAGGCAGCTCTTCAAATCAGTACCTGGAAGGACTGGAGGCAAACACTGCTCAGTCTGGTGGAGGGAAAGCTGGCTCCCAGAACTTGCCAAACAAGGACCAGGAGCGTCTAAGGCCCAGCTCTGCTGGACATCATACAGCCCCCATGGTCCCTCCGGGACCCTCTTCATCTTTCCCTCGTCCCATTTACCCTGTACCGCTGCTATCCCATGTACCAATGGTGCGGCCACCTCCACAGCTGCATCCTAATGTGGTTCAACGAATGCTGGCTCAGGGTATCCAGCCCCAGCAGCTTGGACCTGCTCTTGTGCAAGCAGGTTTGTGTTAGCCTTTTATACTTATTAGCCTTGTGAGATACAGTACTTCTGTTAACTATTCATCTGTGTACGAACACCTTGCATTCTGTTTTGGATTTGCATGTCAGCTGTTCACATCCTCAGTGTGACATCAAGACAAAAAATAGTTTGCATTGAATTCAATGTGAATATGATGGTAAATGGCAGGCTATGAAGTGCTCATTATTATAGGCTAAAACTGAGGCCCACCCTCCTCGGTTGTGGTGTTTGGCTCCCTCTTTCTTAAAACTGTTAAAATGTTTTCATAAAACTTTCTAAACTTGGTGTAATATTTAAATGACAAATTGAAGGTGGTGATTTCACTATGATAAACCAAGACTTGTTGTAGTCCAAACTTTGTCTAACTGTAGGCATCCCAGTAAAACAATGAGAGGGGGCTCTCTGATTGCATCAGCGGACCAATCAAAGCAATCAAAGGGTTATCCATATGTCATTTTTGTCAGCGTTGCGACCACAGGCCATCACTATGACCTGATCTAATGATACTCTAATGACATTTCATCTAGGTGATGCTGATTTTAGGATTCACCTTATGTTAACCTCCTCCATTTTTACTGTTTGTTGCTTGCATAGTAGATGTAGTTGTGGACGGCCTGAGCTCACTCATGCAGCCTCTACATGTTTCCTCCAGTAGCGTGTCATATTTAGTCAAGTTTACTCAAGTGTTCCCATTACACTGGTGGACACACACAGGGTTAAGCAGCAAGTTTATTCCTACACAATCATTTATTGATACATTTCACAATATCCTACTGTTTTTGCAAACTTTGTCACCCTTCTCTTTGTCCATCTCTCACAGGAATATTCCCTCCTCATGTTGACCTTGCACAACTTCAAGGCTTGCCTCCTGCATTGCTCGGGCAACCGCTGTACCCTCTAAGTGCAACAGGACATCCACTACTACCTCCCAGAGCCAACGCACAGATGCCATTAGCTATAATGCAGCAGAGACCAAGTGAGTCCACATGTCAAATTACAAGAAGTTTTCAGGCATGGTTATTAAGTATGAGACTTCATAGTTACAAAAGGTTCTGTATTTAAAATGTTTTGAATTTCAAGCCAAAAGAGTTGATACGAATCAGGAAAATTCTAAGTCTGAAAAAACAGACACCGTTGTTGCACTGTGGGATGTTGTTTGAATTTCATAGGAAACAGGTGATCTTATTCAAAATGTCTGTTTTATTACCTTATTGATGTAATCTGTATTTTTGTCTCATCCTGCCGTACATCCAGGTGTCCACGGCCCTCAGTCACAGAGCCAAGGCCCTCACAGGACAAACGGCCCCCAGCAGCACGGGAGCAGCCCCCCTCTGGGTCTCGCAAAGTGGTTTGGATCAGATGTGTTGGAACAGCCGCTCCCTTCCATGCCGGCCAAAGTCATAAGCGTAGACGAGCTGGAGTTTCGGTCATAAGGAGAAAAATTACAGCACTAGAAAGGCTTTTTTTTTTCTTTTTGCCCATCTCCACCTCTTTACCAATAAAAATGTGAACTTTAATTTGTAAGACAGTGCGCACACCTGGACAGTGTAATTATGCCATGCTGTGTCTTCAGCTGTGAAGTCATTGCATTTAAAAGGCTTATTACCAACAGGAATGGGAAGACACAAGATGGCGGTTTATTTGCTGACTTGAGTGTTGTTTTTTTTTCCCTTTTTCTTTTTTGTATTAGGATGTGCCCAGTAAATAATGTATAGGCCCAATTGTACAGACCATGGGAAAGAATCTTATACTCCCTGTATATAGCTTTTTTTTGTTTTGTTTTGGTATGGGAAGTTGAACTGAAAGTCACCAAAAGCAGGTAGCATTCCTTTGTCACGTCCAACTTTAATTTCCCCTCTGAAGTGCACTGAGAAAGGGCTGCTGTAGGTGGGAAACATTGGATTAACGAGTGACTGAAGTGTGTACTCTTCTCCCCTTGTGGCCCTTTTCTGTAGATGTGACTGGCTGGAGTGTTTCAAGATGACTCCAGAGGATGCAGCAAGTGCTGGTTGTGCCTTTTCTTTTTTTGTCTCAAACTGTATCCTCTTCCCATCCCACCTGTCACAAGAGGGGGCAGCACTGCTCACGTTGTCAGTTTTGGAGGGTGGTCGGGATTCGGTTTGTTTATGTGCTATTAAGTTATAAAAAGCACAAATAGAATTAATAAATAAAATGTTGAGTAAAACAAACTTTGCTTATTGTTTAAATGTTCTTTTATTCTATTTAACAAAAAGCAGAGTATGGATTTAATTAGAAGGTGAGTCAAGTATGGAGATAGCTTGGTTATCTGTCATGGGAGTAAATGTAATTCCCATTTAGCAGATGACGAAGATGTCCCAACATTTTTAGGAAATGTCTAATATGGAACCTTCAAACTTGAACCCTTACATCATACTTGTTCATCTGACTTCTAATATTAGTACTTAAACTCTTACAAGTCAAGTTGTAGTGTGGTGTTGATCACACTTGCAGACAAAGATTTTGAAGCTTGATTTCAAAGTTTTTCAACTTCTGTGAACTGTGATATTAGTCTTAATGAGAATCTATCATTTGCCTCTGTCTTTGTTGACTTCATTTTTTTCCTTGCTCTGATGAGGCAGTAATGACTGCGAAGGTCTTGTTGAAGTTAAGTATCTAAATTTTACACAGTATGACAACAGTGCCGTGTGTATGGACATAGGATTTTTGGATCAATATTTACATTTTTCCCTGTGAACAAACATGATTTCAGGCAAGGTTCTAAACCCTCTAACTTTACTCTCCAGATGGAGCATTTAATATACTGTATTTCACTCGTCTATCAGGGAAAGAGCCTGTAGAGTGTTTTGAGAACAAAAGCCACTTGGTAAAACAAATTATCGGAAGTGAAGCATGAATCTTTAGACAACTGCTTTCAATCTTATGTGTTTAAAGAATTGTGCTACAGATCTAAAACTGCTACTGAAGCTGTTAGCATATATGCTTATCTCTGCAGTTGTTTCCTGCTGCTGATTTTGCTTGAAGCTTCCTCCTCTTCCTGCTCTGAAGATGCTGATTGACTCATTCTGCTTTGAGCAGCTCACAATCGTAGGTTGGAGTTTGGCAAGATGGATCCGTCTGATGACAGACTGTAAGGCAGACCCATCTGCTCTGAAGGGTTGGATCCCCAGCAACACCTTGAAACACTTGTAGATCTTAGGAGTGCCATGTGTTTGACATTTAAGACACAAACTATGAGCCTCCTTTTGTCACTGGAAGTCCAGTTGATATGAACACCTATAGAAAAAAGTGTCATAGCTGAGTCAATGGCATGGTATCAATAGAATTATTTATCTGTTAGAACAGTCCCTGATGCTGCTTTATCCAAAAAACTATGGCTAACAGTTAAAGGCAGTGCCAGATAAATCTGTTGGTTCTTGATCATTACAAATATCAAGGAATGCACAGTGTTACAGGAGTAATATCTGTATTGGCAGGCAATTGCCAAGAAGTTTACTACTGATATTCGCAGCTATTAAGTTTTTGATATTGTTTACAGCTGATATTGCTGCATATGTTGATTTTAGTCCTACGTCTTACCTGTAAAATTGGCAGGATGTAAAAAAAAATCCAGTGGTTTACCCTATCACCTTAAAAATCTGCATTTGTAAGTCAACTATTTTTTGTTCATGTATTGTGTTAAACATCTGTTTATTTTAAGTCTTGGCTTGTGTCTTATCAGGACCACAGTATCAACCACATCTTTGTATTTGCCATTTGTTCTCATTGATTATTGACCAAGTTGTGCTGAAAAGGTTATTTTAATTTTATCTCATTTTAAGACTGCTTTGGTTTTTCTAAGGTAAAAGCTCCAATGTTATTTACCATCAAATTGACAGTATAAAGCACCAAATGCCCACATAGTGCTCTGGGACTGGCAATTGTGACACATTTTGGTTGCAAAGTCGTAGTGTATTATTTCATATGATAGTTACTCTATCTGATATTATTGGACCATATTACACATCAATAATGTGGTTCTCGGCTTTAATTGACTATTTAGAATTTATTTCGACACCCATGACAGCTGTTTTTTATGATGCTTAATTGTTTTTGTTTACTCTGGTGCCGCTTGATTTAGTAGCTTCATATCAAGAGTCTTTGGATGCTTCTTTGTGATTGTAAGGGTTACCTTGAGGGGCTCATACTGCATGTTGTACATGAGTGCTGAATGGGCTGCGCTATGCTCAGTGACGGAGCTTTATTCAGTGTTTGTGGTGGGTTGGGGGAGGGGTTTTGCCACAGACCAAGCAGGAAGAGACTTTCATGTTCTCATTTTGGCATATAAACAAGCAAGACCCCGTGTATGGTGAGGCTCAGCCCCTCACGTAGAATGTTTTACACAATAGGGACATGATTGAAACTAACACCCGTGAGTATCAGACCCATGATATCAATATTTTTTCACAGAACAAGAGCGACCCCCACCCCTCAAGAAACCAGGGTCACAGTTCACAGGAAGCTGGGGGGCTGCCATTTTTCGCTGCTGCTACTGCTAGCGTTTAACGGCGGATGCTAAATCGACGGGAGGGGCGGTTGGTGTTGGATTCTAGAACGTTAGCTAGCTGGTATCAAGTGGTCAAGAGTACAGGAGCGTTAAAACGTTATTTTCTCCGACCGTTGCCGTTAACATCCATTGTTATTTGATGAATTCGGCATGGAGAAGGTAGCGGAGCCGTCTTGGACTTCTTCCTACACCTACCAGGTGAGCAAGCACAGTGCGGAGATGCTACACAACCTCAACGTTCAGAGGAAAGATGGAGGCAGGTTCTGCGATGTGGTCTTGCGCGTCGGCGAGGAGAGCTTCCCCGCGCACAAGGCTGTGCTGGCCGCGTGCAGCGAGTACTTCGAGTCGGTGTTCAGCCGCCAGACGGAGGGTGACAGCGACGCCAAGGAGCTGGAGATGCACACCATCAGCCCCAAAGTTTTTAAAGACGTTTTGGACTTCGCCTACACGTCCAGGATTGTGGTGCGTCTCGAGTGCTTCCCGGAGTTAATGACAGCTGCCAAGTTTTTGTTGATGCGGTCTGTCATTGAGATTTGTCAGGAGGTTATCAAACAGTCCAATGTGCAGATCCTCGTCCCCACTTCCCGCGGAGCAGACGCCAGCCTCTTCCAGGCCACGGCGGCCACGGAGCTGGGTTTCCCGGTGGCACAGCAGGAGCTTCTCAACGGAACGGGAATGCTGGTGAACGGCCAGGGCTTTGCTAATGGGGATCAAATCCAAAAGGACGGCGGTGAAGCCGCAGCCGCTGTGTTACTGGAGGACGGCGGTGAATCTTCAGTGCCGATGTTGGAGCCCGTGGAGGGGCTGCCTGTTTCCCCCACGACGGAAATCTCGGGGGGCACGTTTCAACATGACGCTGGGTCGAAAAGAGGCAGAGGGAGACCAAAGAAACCTGGCGGCATTGTGGAGACAATAAACTTTAACAATGACACACAGAAAGATACCATATTGTACCCGTGTGGGACTTGTGGGAAGGCTTTTACGGAGGCTTCCCGCTTGAAGAACCACGAAGCGCAGCACGGAGCTAACAGCGGCGGTGTAAACAATGCCGCTGACAGCCTGTCAGCAGCGGGCGGCTTGGCTTTGATGTCTCAGCCCGGGCTGCTGGAGAACGGGGGGCTGTCGATGGACAATGGCCGAAAACGGGAGAGGACGAGGCGGCACGTCGGTTGTGACATTTGCGGTAAAGTTTTTCGTGATGTTTATCACCTCAACCGACACAAGCTCTCTCACTCCGGGGAGAAGCCATATGCGTGCCATGTGTGCGGGCTCCGGTTCAAACGTAAGGACAGGATGTCATACCATGTGCGGTCCCATGACGGGTCAGTCGGCAAACCTTACGTTTGCCAAAGCTGTGGTAAAGGTTTCTCAAGGTAAGTTACCAGTGTTTACTCTGACATTATTTGTTGTTTTGTTGGTCTAATAGAAGCAGGGTTGCTGCCAATAATGCTGGGCCCCAGGAATATATATTGTGTTGGGCCCCATCACTAACTAGCTCTGCAAAGTCTGGAAAACCAGGCATCAGTCAAAACCAAGCATCTGTCAAACTTACAAGTAGATAAAAATGTATCATCTATTGTCAATGCATACAAGGTCTTTTTGATGACACAAATAAGCTTTAGTGGAGAAGAAACTCTGATAATTGTACAATAAGTGGTTAATTCAGTTGTGTTTTATGGGGGAAAAAATGTGGCATGTGCGTAATCAAGTATTTAACATGTCTTTTAGTCATGTCCTTTTCTACTCGCCCTGTCAATATTGAACACCTACTCAGCTTCTTACATTTGTCTTACTCCTTAACCTGTAATTATAATACTCAGATTTGTTCACGTCATTCCGAGATTCAAATATTTTTAAAATCCATAAACCAAAATGCTCTGATTGTTCCCTTTTTATCAATTTGATTTAACAGATGGTGAACTATGCAATGTGCCTGAATAATATTATTTTTGTTGAAAGCAGATAAAACCCCTTAATGAAGAGTATAGAAATCTTAAAGATGACTAGGCTAAAATGTGTTGTGTCAGGCCCATGTTAGTCATGGGCTTTTAGAATCTTTAAACCTTTTAAGGGCCCTGAATAAAAGCAACATTGCATTATCTCATGGAAATATGTCAATAATGTTGTTTCAGCGGACAAGGATGGGCAACTTTTTTTTTTTTTACCAATCTGTGCAACATTTATTCAATGTTTCCTACCGCAGTGCAACATTTGCTTACTTTGGCATACCAATAAAGATATCAATGCTAATTATCAATGCTTCTGGATACATTTCATAATCGTGATGCACCACTTGTGAATGTAAGGCTGATAATAATGTTTGAAATGATAATATTAACTGATGCCCCTTTTTTTCCCCTTTGGGATTAGTTTTACCAAAGTGCTAATAGTTTATCATTTTTGATCATGGAAAAAAGTCAGTTTCAAAGAGGTCATTTTTACTGCCTAATAAAAGAAATTGTTTCTGAATCAACACATAAGAGTGCCAGATGCCAGCAAAAACTTGTTATAACAGGTTCAGAAGCAACATCTGAACCTGTTATCTCCTCACCAGACCTCGATCTGCTGCTGTTTATAAAATGGACCAAAATCAGCTGATGTTGATGCTAAACTGATGCTGATTTGCATCCCTACTCAAGAGCTATCATGACCTGTAATTTAACATCAGATTTTCAACATTCATATATTTTTAAAACATTGATACAACCAATAACTCCCAGAGGTAAACCGTGTTGTATACACTGTTTAACAGAGTTTAAAAAAAAAAAAAGTATTGTCAATTGCTTGCTAAAAATCCTAGATATGGTGCAAGACATATCCCTTTGCTGCTGATTTGCACCTCCTTTCAGAAAATGTGTGCCCAAAAGTCCTCTGAAAATTTCCCCTGCTGATGCCATTAGGAGTTATGATGTCTTACTGAGATGGGAAACACTACCTGAGCCAGCGGTTTGTTAAGCTCACAGCCAGCTCAAATGAATGGAAAAAGTTTAGGCATGTCTGTGTAACCACAGTAAACAATAGAGCACACTATTGGAAAGCTGATGCAATAGCCACAGTTAACCCCATTTATTCTGACAGAAAACCCCTGAAATTATCCTGAAATGACCCGGGTTAGCTGCATATCTGAACGCAAACATCAGGGGTTTCCACCCTGGAATTAGGAACAGGAACTTTGATAAAACATGTGATTACATGTTTGTAAGTGATTGCTCTGAAAAAAGAGCCAGCTGATTTTACTGACATGTTAGTTTTATCATTCATATTGTTAGATAAACAGCACCAGTGTTAAACTGGGGATAAAATAACTGACGGCAGTTCGTCAAATATCTTTCCTTAATCTCTGTTAACAGTACTTGCAGAGTCTCAAAGTATATTTAAAACAGAAATAAAACAAAAATAAATATAGGGTTAAACTGAGAGTTGACAATAAATGACCTCTTCATGCAAATAAACATGAATGAGTTGGATTTTTGAGGCTCATGTCATAGTTACATTGGGTTTTGGGTGACAGCAGATTATGTTCATGTTTAAAATCCTTGGTTTAAGAGAGGAAATTCTAATGCATTTACTCTTTAATGGTGATGTGTTTTCATCACGAGTTGAAATCCTGTGGCATGTTGTCATGTTTTCTCCATATTCACCGTAAATTGATACTCGATGCTCATTCATGAGGCTCAGTGATTAAGGGCTGAAGCGAACAGTTGCCCACCCCTACTACAAACCTTACCTGATAAGAACAGTAAAGGCATTTGATAAGAACGTTAAACATTATTCACCTGTTACAGTGCAAATAAGCAAAAACTATGGCAGCAGTTCAGATAGATGCAATGCACCAGGTACAGTCAGCTCCTCTGTCACCTGCAGCCTGATGTCAACATCTAACTACAGCACAATGAAATGAGAAGTTTAATACTGATTCAGAAATCTATGGAAATGGACCCTAAAATGTGGAGTGCTCTCAGTTGTGTAAGTAATTTTAGGGTGACTGTTTATAACATTGAAGAACTCTGGAGTTTGGCCACATACAAACATTCTGAGTGTCTGTCAAGAAAACTGGTGAGTTGTCACAGACTGACATGTCATCTGTGCTCAAGCTTCAACCACACAGACCTGTTTCCCAGGCTCAGTTTTCTCAGGCCCTCTCAGTAACTCTACACCACCCTCTACTGCTCAGGGGTTGAAATACACGCAGCTGTCAAATGGAAACATAAGATATCATTAATGCTAACTGTCTCTATTATGTTCCGAATGTAACATTGCAATAGATGGAAGTTTAACAGAGCTGTACGTATACCCCATTCTAACCAAACTCACTACAAAATACTAACAAATCATTTTACATGACAAGTTTTATTGTTTTTTCATAGTATTTGTAGATGGTATTACATTTTTTAATGTATTTTTTAAATCTGTCACACTATTACGCATTTATTTATCAAAATCCTGATGTATTATTGCCCTCTCCAGTTAAAAGTAGAATGCTTGATAAGATGCTGTAGTGCCATACCTAAACATGAAAACTAATTGCACCAGCACTAAGAAGACCATGACAAGTCAGCATCAGACACATTGGAAATGTTTCATGTACTTTAAAAGAGATAATTGTTCAAACATATTTTTACATTTTAGTCTGATTCTTCTATGTTGTATAAATGATTTACAGGAGAAATAAAACATTGTCATGTTTATAAAATGTTGCAGCAGTGTCCTCAAATTTAAATGATCAGTGTTTGATTGTTGAGCAGACTCTGATGCTTTTGTGTTTTCTTTCCAGACCAGACCACCTGAATGGACATATCAAACAGGTTCACACAACAGAAAGACCCCACAAGTGCCAGGTAATTATGAGAAATATTTAGGATTAGAATGAAATTCCAAATCTAGTCTTTTTTTTCAGGAAATACAAGTTAAATGCCTGTTGAAATGCCTTGTGTTTCAGATTTGTAATGCCTCTTTTGCCACAAGAGATCGTCTCCGCTCACACCTTGCCTGTCATGAGGACAAAATCCCCTGCAAAGTTTGTGGCAAGTTCCTACGAGCTGCCTACATGACAGACCACCTCAAGAAACACAGTGAAGGAACGCATAACTACTGTGGCATCTGCAACAAAGGTAATTTACAAAGTCTCTTAGGGAAAACTGTCCCATGTGGAAACAGCTGGTCAGCTCGCTCTGGTTCCACATTAAACACAGCAGCACGGTCTCTGTGTCAGTGAAGAGAACTCCTGGACATCATGGAGGGTCCTGTTGTCCTTAGTTTGTTTTAGTTCATGTATGGCTATTACATGGTACCAAGTCTAAACCTAGCATCTGAAAAATATTGTTGCAATTTCCCGCCGTCTTTGTAAAGGCAGCAGTTGCACAACAGGAAGAAATAGCCTACATCTACAGAAGCCAACCTTTGCACTGGCAGCACCCACAATATCAGCTTCAGAGTGAACCTCACAGTAGTGTTTGGTAGATCATTTTAAATGCTTTTGTGTACTTGATATTTGCATTATTGGTGGAAATATTACCCATGGAAACCCATGAATGGTAAAGGAAGTATGTCCTGGTGCTAGAAACATTTGTGACCCCAGAAAGTAAAGAATTCTAAAGAAGAAGTTGGACTTTGTTTCCATACAGCAAGTAAAAACAGCAGATGCTCAGAATGTTTTTCATTTAGGATGCTGAGCACTGGAGACACTGGAAAAGGCATGAAACACAGGTTCTGCTGTTGCCACAACTAAGTTTTCATAGAAAAAAGTAAATGGTAATAGATTGTAAAAACAGTAATCAGTTATCAGGCAGAAGCATTTACACTACAAGCACAAAAATAAATGGACACAGACATTAAAGTGTGTTTTCAGAGACCTTTTTGCCTTTGTCACTACTTCAGATACCGGCTCAGCAGCTGGCAGACTTTGCTCCCTCTTGGTTTTGCGTAAGCACAGTGGATAGAGCAGAAATTGAGGAGGGAGAGATGGAAATGACCTATAAGAAAGGAGCCACATGCCAAACTTGAACTTAAGCCACCTGAGTCGAGATGTAAAGCCACAGCACATCTACAAATTCACCATTAAGGTACTTTGGCCCAGCAAGCCACTTTTTCTTCAGCATATAGTCAGAGTAGAACAAGTAAAAAGGGGGTGATTCAGTTCACATTTTCTGTAGTTAATCACTGTGTTTCTCTCATTTTTCCTGCCATCGTGGCCAGTAGGTTGAACCAATTCCTGTTTCTGCACAAAAGCACATTTGACAGGTGGCATGTGCTGATTCAAACTGTTCCACTAAAGCTGCATTTCCTTAAGTGCAGGAATCTCTCCTTTGTTGGTCTTTGCTTACAATTGCACTTTACTTTAGACTGCCTCACTGTGACACGCTATGGTGACATCACACTTACTTAGCCGGTGTGACCCTCCTTCTGGTTTACGTCCCTGCTCTCAAGTGAAGATACAGCTGACAGTGGAGTTTACGTCTCCAAACCGTATGGAACAGTACTGACTGAAACCATGCCGCTTCATTAGTTTGCTTTGTTCAAGTAAGTAAAAGAATAGTTTTGAATGAACTAGATTAAGTGCTTTGATTCGTTCTCAAGCAAAATCTCTTCCTAGTGATGAAAAGTGTCACACCAATCTCGATATCTTCCTGAACATACACACATACGAGTCTCTGACCCCCAATCAGGCGCGTCTTCATAATCAAGGCCTTGAGTGTATCAAACGTCTGGCTTGTTCTCTGTTCTTCTGGTCCCAGGTTTCTCCACTGCGTCCTACCTTAAGGTGCATATAAAGACGCATCATGGCTCTCCTCTGCCCCCCTCTGCCACAATGCACACTTTCCCTGAGCCAAGGGGGGAGCTGCAAATACACAACGGCAACCCTTACCACATGGGACGCCAGTGCTCAGTGGAAGGCAAGCAGCCGTCCGCCCCATCCCTGTTGTTCATGTTTCTGGCTTTTATTTGCTCTGCTGCTTTTTGGAGAAACATGCTGCTGCATCTTTGTGTATGTCTTAAAAAACAAACAAGCAAATGCATACATCAACCTCTGCTGCTAAGCTTGTTCACGTTTGCTGTTTAGTTCTTTGATGGATCGTTGGTTGTCATTCTGATGGTGACTGTGAGCATGTGCTGTGTTCAGAGAGGACTGGAAATATAAAAGAAAATCTCCCTTACTGCATTTTCCATTGAACTGTAAACTGCAGATCAAGTAATGAGAAAGTTAGTGGGTGTGGGAATATGAGCATGTTCTCAGAAGTTTGGTCGACTCATTTCAAGAGCTGGAAGAATCACCTTTATATTTTCAAGTATTATGCTGCGTTCACACCGCAAGCGACCCAGCTACCAAAATCGCATCGCCCACTGACATAGCGTCGCTAAATACCTCATTTTGGTCACTGTTGCCATCGCTCGGTGATGTCATGTACGCTCGAGTTCACCGCAATCATATCATATATCATATAATAGGATGTATAAGCGGACATTATTCCAGCTGTATCCTTTTAATTCACTTATCAACCACAAAACACTGCAGCTGATGCCCCTCAGCAGCGTTATCTGTGAGTTTTCCCGCGGTCTGTTTAGGCGGAACTAATGTCCTCACTGACCAATGTTCCCCTTACGGACTTGGATTGTTACTCTGTAGTCCGGATAAATAACTAGCTGTCTAGGGTACCGTCACACGTGCACACACCTGCTGATTGATCAACTTTTTTTTACTTTCACATCGTGCAACAAGCTATGTGGTAGTGTGAAAAGCGGCTGTCACATCGCAGGAGGGTTGGCCCCCGCCCCATCGTGGCTGTACATTGACTTTGAATGGAGAGTGATCGCCGAGGTAGTACAAGTAGCGTCCGGTGTGAACGCACCTTTACAGTGAAGCAAAACTTGAGAAAACGATTTTTTGAGTTGCATGTGTGAACATCAGAGCCAGAATCACCCTGACCTCAGATTTCAAAGCACTGTAAGCATGTTGGCCGCATGATGGCTGTGGCGTCTGTCAGCTGTGGATCGATATCAGAATCCATTATCAATGTGGTGCAGCAGATTCCCACCAAACCAAATCACAACACAGATTTCTGTGTTTGTTTTTGGTACCTCTCATTTAAGCCTGATTTTGTGTCAAATCTACGCTGCACCTATGCTGTAGGACCCCGCGCTATCTTGAGCAGTTATACTTGTGTGTTGGTGTCTCTCAGTCAGCAATACACCTCCAAAACACAAGTCATTAGCTTTATCTGTATTCGCTAATTGTCTGTATGTTAGAAATACTGAAAGCAGAGATGAAGTGTATAATGTCAGGCTATAAAGCTAATCTAAAATGAGTAGCAGTTGGTTAAACATCAGTCATTACACAAGGAAAATGAGAGGAGACATCTGATATGTATGGATGCTGAATCAGTCGAGGCAGAAGACCATAGCTGTTGAGTCTGTCACTAACCATCCAAGAGGTTTTAGAGCTGTTGTGTCACTTCTGCTTCTTTTTTCCTTTTGGTTCGTGTTTGTTTGTCCAGCATGGCCGTGACAAACAGTGTCTGTTTCGCTTGGCTGATCCATCAGACACTCGTTCAACAATGCACAGTGTTGCATGCTCATCCGAATGTATGCTCCATTTGCCCGGGATTCATTGTAACTTTGAAACTTTGTAATTGTGCTGTTGTTGTGAGAGACGCCAAAGCATGGAGACAGTGTACAATGAACTATGTCAACAGTTATAGAAGAATGACAGCCTGTGGGCTCTAATATCAAAAATTAAGGAGTAAAATCTCCTCCTGGCCTGATTATTTTTCACCATTTGTTTCTTTGGAAATCAACATATGAAATTCCATTGATTTGCGTAATTGCTTAGGATGCAATGACCATTTAAAATTATTAGTTAAATAGTGACCCATTTTGAGCCTGGGTTATCATGAGCACTATTATATAACCCTCCTCAGAAGCAGTACTGTAGAAATTATGACATCAAATTGGCCTCTATATGTCTTGTTTAGCTGGATGTCTTGACTCCTAACTTTAAAGGAGTGTTCTGGCTGTTAAAGATAAGAGTTTTGCCTTATGTTCACATATACTTCCATGCTGCGCCGCCCAAATATACAAAGTCAAAATGGCTAAGGTTTCATTGTTTCATTTTGGACTTTTATAGGTGTGTTTAAGGTAATGATGCCATTTTTAGAAATTAGTTTCCCTAGGGGTGGGCGATATGGCAAAAATATCATATCACAATATTTTAAAAATAAAATCACGATCACGATTTTGTCCCGATTCTTTTTTACGTTGATTTTTCTAGACTAATTTGCATGTTTGATCATTTTTTCCCTATGTTTAACATATAAAGCATGTAAAACCCTAAAAGAAAAAAAGGACAATTAAAGCCAAAGAGACTTTCTGAACAGGTTCAATTTAAATAGTGCAGTTTTCTTAAAAATATGCCATAAATGTAAACATAAAAGGTAATGAACAACAATATCAACATTATCTCTTAAAGTGCAACAATTTAGAACAAATGTTATGTAACTGCAATGTCTATAACCTGAGTGAATAATACAGCTGCTTTAGAACAGATCTTTGTTCAGACATCTTCAAGCTTTTATCTCCTTTTCTCTTTCCTCCATGGCTTCACGCTACATAACCAAACAGGAGATCCTACCATGCACTGCGCGTAATGTGCTACGCTTGGCTAGTCGGGTGCGCGTCAATGTCTCTGTGCCCACACAGACGATCTGACGATCTTTCTGCTTTATGAGATCATCCCCATGTTATAATCGTTAACAATTTAATAACGTCATATTGCACACCCCTAAGTTTCCCCAACAATACTGATGCTGTTATTGATAAGAAAAAAAACACAAGAGAAAGAAAAAAAATATGATCCATCAATCAATTTGTCAAGGTTTTTTTTTTTATATAAAGGACATTTCATACCATTCAGTTGCAGTTCAGAGTGTTTTACAGGGACACAGAAGAAGTGATTAATAAAAAGATTAAATGCAATAATAATAATGATAAAATGTAGGATGACAAAGATTAAGAGACTTATGCACACTAATATGGCTAATGGAATAGATAAAATGGAATCAAAATGTTTGATAAATATTACAGACAACAGCTAAGGCAAAGCAATGATAATTAAAAATAACTGAAATAATTATATACCTTTTAAAAACTTTAAAAAAACATTCAAAAGATCTGTTAAAATAAAATCTTAAATGATTATATTTTGTAAGGTATTTACTATAATTACTTCATAATGCCTTAATGGTACAAGCTGAGCATGATTACTAGTATAAGGCATTTGTTTAAAAAGTAAACAATTGTTTGATCCGTTCAAAAATTACTGCAAGAGCAGATGTAACACAATAACTCACATTTTAAAACAGGCTCTCAAATGTACAGTCACCTTTCAAGAAAAACAGCTTAATTTCACAAGCTTCAAGATGAAATGTGATTTACCTGAAGAAAGAGAGCTGTGTCCAGAATTGACTGCTGTTTCTTTATTATTATTATTAACTTGATTAACACAAAGACAGATGTCAATGCTTCAGAGTTGATACTTAACTGGAGGTGGCTCTTGATACCCATCCCTAGTCATTATAATTCATACAGTTGTTAGTTTGTTTTGGCAACATTATGTAGAATTAACATCATTTACATTTGTGGAAAAAAAAAAGTTTATAGCACGGTTATTAAAATGAAACCCTAACGCTGTAGATTTGGTACACCTTTAGTCTAAGTCATCAATCAGTCACTCAGCCAGTCAATCTTAACCATTCATCAGATCATCCAAAGCAACAAGAATATGTCCTGGTTAAAAAAAAAAAAAGAAAATATCTAGGTTGTAACAGCACATTTGCAGTTTTATTAGAGTTGAATTTACTTTTGGGCTCTGGAGAAGTCTGCACTCATTTGAATGTCTGCATGGTTTTTGATTATTGTTATTATTATTTGTTTTTTACTGTACTTAAGTTTAGGCTATGAAAAGAGCAGCACTTTGATCCTGTTAAACTAGTGATTTAGTCATAGTGATGATTGACATTTAGTGTTTTGATGCAAATGATAGATTTAAGTCTATAAGCTCAGCGATGTGCTGTTTTCTGACTGAAAGTAGAAAATATTCAACACTGACAGCCTAAGTGATGTGATTCTACCGACATAGATGTATTTATACTTTTCAAACTTATTCTATTTTTAAGAAGTATATGAAAAAGGTTGATTAATGACGTTAATTCTGTTTACATGGTATCCGCCGGCTTTTTATGTCTGCCCCCTCCCCCTCCTCTCTCCCTGGCTGGGTGTTGTGTAGACCTATGCGCCAGTCGCCAGCTGTTTGTCTCCTCGCCTGAGGCAGAGGCTCGCTTTCATGGACACCCAGCTCTTCCCCAGCCTGGCCCTCCAGCTTTGGGCCTGCAGCCTGAGCTGCTCACGGGGAAGGCAGGTGGGGCTCCATATTTCTGGGAGTGTCGCTCTGGCGGGCTGCCTGGCTTCCCAGTCCATGGGCCTGTCACAGGTCAGTACAGTCCAGCAGGAGGTGGGTGGGGGCTGGGTGACAGCACAGGCAGAGTGTTGAATAAGTCGAGTAGGGATGTCAGTGGATTCTGGGCAAATGGACTTAAAAAGATGACCGAGTATGATGCTGTACCCTCACTGTCAAGGAATTGTGTTTGTATTTAAATTTACTGTATGTAGTTTGCACTTCTTACTCGGCCTCCCTTCAGAGTTCTAAAGCTTTGGGTTTTCTGAGTGGGACTGTATGAGGTTTTTGTCAACAGTAAATATCTTAGTCACAGTGATACTGGTAAGCTCTGCCCCTGTGGTGAGAGAATAAACAAAAGTGTGATAGTACACTGCTGCTGAAGAGGTCAAGAGCTCTGAGTAATCCAGTCAATTTTAGTTAAAAACATGTTTTTTAAAAAACATTGGGTTGTTGTACTTTTGACTGAAAATAGTACCAAAACAAAAAGGAGCTTGTTCGCTCTTATTGATAAACTTCTTTTTCAACGATCGTGAGAACTTTAATAAAAAAAGAATTACTGTTTATTGCCATGACAACTTCTGTGCATAAATGTCAAATTATTTTATAATTGATCTCACCATAAGAGGAAACCACAGATCTGCGCCAAATAAGGTTGTCACTGTAATCTGAAATGGACAATAACGGTCTTTTTTAAAGAAAATGCAGTCATCATTTGCTTCCTAACAGAGGACTGCTCAACCATTCAGCCACAGTGACCAGCGATAAAAAACAAAGCCACCCAGTAGAGAGACTACTCTGACACAAACAGCAGAGTGAAACAGACAAACGCAAGCACACACAGAACTATGTGACGTCCACCCCATGTACAGTATGTGTGTGTATCCATGCTCTCTCCTCTGTATGTTTGATGTCTGTAAACAATGACAACATTACCGAAGTGTGTTGGCTCTGCAGAGCATCACTGACTGCCTTTAAGTCTTGAAACTGACTATGTGCTGGAATATATCAATACAGATTGGCTTAATCCAGAGCTGCAGCCATTATATCAATTTTAGCAACGGCATCAGGAGCAAAGATACAGATCTAAACCATTGTGTCTGTTGTTTGAGTCTGAAATGATTCAAAGAATCTGCTAAAAACACTACAGGTCCACAAACTCGCTGCTATACTTTAACATAGCAGAGCTCCGTCAATGATAAATAGGACTTTCAAAAAGATTTTCACTGTAAAAGTCCTTATACTATAACTACTGGCAAATGTTTTATTTGGAAAGAATTTTGACTTCTGAAACAGGAAACTGAAAACTATTTTAAACTTTTTTTGGTTTTAAAGGAAGATGAAAAGAGACTCTGAAGGTGACTAAACATCAGCATGAAAGCAGGCGGTAGAAATTGTCTCATCTTACAACTGAATAAAATGGAGTGAGCTCTTTTCTATTATGCAACCAGAAGTTATACTGTGCCTCACATTGAGGCCCAGGATGTTCTGACAGGCAGGATGCAGACTGCTGTCTGTGGTGAAGCTGGTACAGTACACAACCTAAAACTCTGATCCTTGGAAAAAAAAACACTGGTCTGTCTGCAGAGTTTTCTACACTTACATTTTGCTCATGACTTTGAAATGTAAATGTTATATTTAATGCCTGGCAAAAAATACGAGTGTGTTTATTCTCCCTGTTCTGACACAACAGTGCAGGGCAGACAGGAGCTCTGCGAGGAAAGGTGGGTGCAGCGCCTCTGACGCACAAGACAAAACAAGGGCAGCACAACTTTAGTTTGTTTTTGTGATTGTGGGAGGTAAAAATTGTTTTTGTTATTGAAAATCCTCTAACAGCCCACTGCTACCCGATGCTTTTCACGTGTTGTTGTAGTTTTAGTTGTTGTTTTCACTAAGTTCTCCAAATCAATCTGAACTCCTGAATGAGCTCCTGACTAGAATGGCTTTGGCTTTTGTCAGTTGACATTCAGCTCATACAACCCCACTTCAAAAATACTGAACTGCTCCTTAATGAAAATCTCTGCAGACTTTACCAGCCTGGTAACCTCTGTGTTAAATCTATTTAGTATGTGCACCGCTGTATCTGCATTGTCTAGGCATGTCCCAGTAGTTCCATAGTACTGTCTCACTGCTACTCAGCAGTATGACTTCTATGTGGGTCCTGCCACCATCTCTGCTTATTTGTAACACCATGGCAACTGAAACCAAGTGTATTATGATGGTGTTTGTAGCAGCGGTTTTTTGTATGTAGCTCCTGAGTAGGCCTAGAGCCCTTAATGACACACATTGTTGATTTGACTCAAAAGTATAACCTAGGCCTCATTGGATTTAAACTATAATTTACAAAACTTGCTGATAAATAGATATTTCTCTCTCTCTCTTTTTCTCTCTCTCCTCCTTTTCCCTCTCTGTTCCACTCTCAATCCTC
Organism: Scarus forsteni; assembly: GCA_036419115.1. Lineage (NCBI taxonomy): Eukaryota > Metazoa > Chordata > Actinopteri > Labriformes > Labridae > Scarus > Scarus forsteni. The sequence goes on from JAZDUH010000152.1 coordinate 32,352,024, forward strand.
CTAGATGGACAGGAAAACATTGGGAAGTGTCCTCACCTAGACTCAGAAGAGTCAGATCCTTCTTTTGGGGAATTACCCAATGGGGACGAGCTGAAATCTCCGCACAAACCAGACGCTCCGGAGCTTGAGATGCCCTCCTTAGCCTGTAATGGAGCCTCTGCAGAGGGGTTAGGGTCTCCAGAAGGATCTAAAGCCAAGACAGCAGACCCTGAGAAGAAGTTTATCTGCCCCATATGTGGCCAGGCCTTCCGCACCAAGTCCTACCTCAACAAGCACCAGCACAGGGTTCACAAAGCGCAGAAGGCCCAGGGGACTTCTGGGTTAAGCTTAAATGAGCTGGCGCCCTCTCTGACCTCCCCTTTCTCCCCTCAGCAAAACATGTCTCTGCTCGAGTCTTTTGGCTTTCAGATAGTCCAGTCTGCATTTGCCTCCTCGCTGGTGGATGCAGAGGCGGGTCAGAGCGGACTGGACTTTGGTGGGAAGTGACATTTTTTCCTTAACTTAAAGTAAAGCCTTCATTTTTAGGACGAAGCCGGGTCGCCCACAGACGATGCTCTGTATATGGGAATAACTTTGCCTCAAGACTGCTTTTTCTGTTTCCTCATTTGCTTAAAACGTATCTGTTTTTTTGTCACAGACTGCCATATAATTCCTAACTTTTCTACTTTTTCAGAGTATAAAAAGTGCGTGTACGGTGTTTGAATTTTCTTTAAAATGAAATGAAATGACATGAAGGTTTAACCGTCTTTATCTGACGAGGATCTATTGAAGTTTGTTCGATCTTATGCTTTGTTATAAATGAGCTTTCTTAGGCGCACAAATGTTCCTTAAATTTGCGTTATTTACAGAAACCCTTAAAACAGGATGATTAATGTCTGTATTGTAATTTTATATTTATGTTGCCTGTGTCTTTACAGAAGGATATTTTTTAAAACATGCATTTAAATAGGCTTGTTTTTTTCCTGTTGACTCATTCCTAACAGGCTTACAGCAAATGACACACATTTATTATGAGCTTTTTCTTTGAATGCATTAGGAAACGCATTAAGAAATGAATGTAATATTCAATCTATCACAATAGTTAGAATAGAGTTTCACTCCACATAATCTGAATTTTAGATTAAAATAATGTTGAAGCTACCTTAAAGAAGTAAATATTACCTCAGTTATTTACTTGCCATAGCTGGGTTTATACTTATGTAAAGAGAAGACTAAGCCACAGCTATGTTGCCAATAAAAGCAAGCAGTGGTGTCTGACAAACACAGTCAAATGCAAATGGTTGTGCCAGTAAAAACAAAAGTAAAATTAACTGTGCATCATCCTTGCACTTGTTAAAACAATCCATAAAAAAGACTGAACGACTAATTTTAAGTCACTGCAGCTGGGGTGTGCGTGTGCACTGTAGTCACACTTGTGTTGAATAGAATCCAACACCCGCCATTTTTGGTATTATTTCTATTTATCAGTGAAGTTCTGATGGTATCAGAGAACTTATCACTGCCCATACACAGTCTGTGTCTCTGTGCTTGTTCAGGCTGCTGGCATCACTGCTCTAGTCATAGACCAACCCATATATCATACTTGGTCATATAAGAGCAGATCTTTCGTGAGTGTTTTCCAGCATTCAGCAGTACTTTGTTGCTCTGACAGGATATATGAGCTTTTTTTGTGGCATGAATGTGCCACTGCAGTGACCTGTTTTACAGCAACACTAAACAAATATATTTTGACATCTTCAGACATAATTCATGATGTGACCACAATGAAGACATGTCTCCAACTTTTCCCTCTCCTTTGCCCTTGGTGCATGTTTGTGTGATTATGTCAGAGCACTGCTCATGGTGAGATAACAGGACGTTTTAGGATACAAAGAAAGCAAAATTACCTGACCAAGATTGCCCTAAGTTATAGGACCACAATTGTTGTATTGAAAATTTCATTAATGCATGTGGAAATTCAAAACGTTATATGTCATACCCGTATATTTACCAAAACAGTTGCAATATGCATTGCAAAAAAAGATGGCAGTTGTCAGTTTTTTCAATATCATTGGAGACGAATCAAGAATGTTTGCTGTTGTTTTTGCAGAAATACCTGCATTTCCATCATTCTAACATAGCACCCTCTGATTGTTCAGAAAAACATCAGTGTGTGTAATGTTGTGTTAGAGAGATGGATGTGTTTGAAATGAAAAAAGCTACTGGCAGCTCATTTGGGTGTACAAATGTCCGTAAAGCTCCTGTAATGGTGATGCCAGAACAGAAAATGAAAAGGCTGATGACTTCCAAGAAGCAATGTCTCACACCAAAGTTGTTGACATAAAAAAAGCTCTGAAAAAAAGCTTTATCTACTGCTATTAATACATTTCAGTGTTAGAATAAAGCAATGAACTCACATGCAAGTTACAGGATCAAAGGTGCAGGATTGAACACAGCCGAAAGACTTCTCACTGGAGTTTTAAATACTTATTTAAAGTAGTTTAAAAATATATCATTATGTCTCGATTTTTTTAAGGTATTGCAGTCATGGATACATCTGAGGATCCACACTGTTAAACATATGTAGTCTGTGAAAGAAAATCAAAGATCAAATGGTTTTAAAACTGTAATGTGTGTCCATGTGCTGTGAGCTTGTTATGAATGGGCCGTACGTTGACAATGTTTCCAGCTCTTATTTGTTTGGTGTCGTTGATTCAGTTGTGAACATTGAACAGGGACCAAGGTCAGGTATATTTTCAGTATATATTTTGAGAAATGTAGAATATATTTTATTAACTTATTCATGCCCTTGGTTTTGTGTACAGATTTTTAATTGTATATTGATTTATGTTGTGATTTCAGATTTTTTTTCTCTCTAAATTATGTTAAATTGAGATGTGTGCTTGAGTGTGCTTGCGCGTGTGTTTTGCATCAGCTGTAGGGTCAGATGATATAGTTGCACCCTGATCCTTTGGCCTCTGGACCGACCAAACTTAATGCAACTTTTAGTTTGTAATCGCGATGTTAATCATCCTCTTTTTCTGGTGCACGTCATGTTTTGCTCTTTTTTTTCTTCCTGTCTGATGTGCTGTTTGGCAATGAGATTCTGTGTTGCACTACTGCTCACAATGTTATCAATCAGGGTGTCATACTCTGCGTATGTATCTAATCAAGACATTCCTTTGAGGAGCTAAAAACTTAGTCAGTTCCTTGACTCAAAGCATGGGAGCCTTGTGTTCACCTCTCTGCTTTCCTTTGTTTCCATGATCCTGAACTGATTTTAAAATACACAGAATATGATTTGGTAAAAGAAATTGTGTTACCCTCTATTATGCTTGAGTAGAACATCCAAAAAAGCCAGCCTGCAGTGCTTTGCATTTACCTCTGAACTCAGATATCAGAGCTGAGAATGTCTGACTAGACACAATTACAAGCTTGTTACTGAAGATCATCAGAGTTTACATTCTGACTTAATTCCCAACCAACCCAACTTGCAAGTGAGTCTTATTGCCATGTCCGACATAGTTAAAGCTGACACGTAAACTCGAGCTTATACGCAATAGACCAAGTCTGTAAATGATTATGCACAACATTCATGTTTTCAATAAACACAATTAAGATTATGTCCAACATCATGTTATAAACTACTAACAGACCCTGGATAACAGAAAACAAACATGAGTTCAGTAGTTACATGCTCATCAGAATTCTAATTAATAACATACTGGTTTCTTGCTAGTTACATTAAGAGCTTAAAGGCATTTATGATCTTATTTAGCTTTGCTTGATATGTTCCTGATTTGTTACAAAGGGGAAAAACTACAGACTAAGACAGATCATAAATTACAACAACTGCTTGTTATCAGTAAGAAAGAATTGGGGAATATTTAAGATAAAACCCTTTATTAATACTTGGTTAATAGACTACTAGATCCAGGGATTCATTTTAAATGAATGGTCGCTCATAAGAGGTCAGTTAAGTACTTATTAGTTTGCTAATAAGAAGCCAGTGAATGTTGAATAAACTGACCCTAAACTGTAGGAAACCGATTTTTGTAAAGCCAGAGCTTCGTCCAAGATTCATCTTGATTTTAGGAGCTTTTACAATCAATTTATTGTCCCTTAATTTTTTTTTTTTTTTTTAGGATTATTTATATTATTGTATAGTATTATTGGGGATTGAGACAGTGGACAGGCGTGAAAGGGGGCCAGAGAGCGCAGGGGAATGACACTCTGCAAACAGGCCACAGGCTGGACCCCAACCCAGGCAGAAGCACATACATGGGCCTGGCAGCCCACCACTCAGCCATACCAGAACCCCATCATTCCTTTCTTACGACTGTAACATAATCAGAGAGAAAAGTTTTTAAAGTGGGCACAAACTCAAAGCAATGGGGATCTGTTTCAGTGTCACTCGTGTTTAAGGGACTTTATTCTGTTTATTCAAACAGGACTTGCCTTCTGATTGGCTCACTGGGGGAGTAAACATTTAGTGAGTTTCTTCTTAAAACTAAGTGGGTTTCTTCTCTTAGCACTCTGCAAACAGGAAGCACCATATTTGTTTTTTTAATATTGGTTTTGCAACTTTATAATTCATTACATCCAACTTACTCACAGTATGCTCTCTCTGTTCTCGTGTTTAAAAACACAGGCCTAAGTCCAAATGGGGGACATGGTATGGCTTAAAGTCAACTTTCAGCTCTGAGTTTTCAGATGAGCAAAACAGGATTCACTGTCAGTCAGGCTTTCCAAAAAAATCAGTGTCAAATCATTGCTTTTATAAGTTTAAGATGGAACTGTAGAATGTTAAGATTAACAAGTATGTTTGTTATATCAGGACATTGACGGGTCTCAGAGCCGCGCGTCAGAGCTCAGATGAAGAAAAAGCATCAAGTGTTGGGAAAACCTGAGACACGTCGTATTTCAGCCAACAAAAGGTCCTCAGAAAAAAAATCAATGAAAGGGCATGAACGAGAAGAAGTCTCTTCTCTGATAACTACTTTCCAAACCCCTTTTATAAAGCCTTCTTCTAAATCCTTTTGGTTATTTTTTAAACTCCTTTTTCCTGTTCCTTTTTTTCCTGATGCGTTTCTTTCTGATTCTTTTTTTACCTTTCCTTTTGATTTTTTTTCTGACTCTTTTTTTCTGGAGCTTTTGTGGAACCTTTTTTTGTGCTGTTTTGTACTGACACATTTTTCCTGATTCCTCTTTATCTGATGTCTTTTTTACTCTTTTTTTCTGATGCCTTTTTTAAATTACTCCTTTCTTTTTGAAATGATTTATGAGTCCTTATTTCATGACACTTTCTTCCAGACTCCCTGTTCTCTGATGCTTTGATTTTTGTTGACTCTGACCTTATGATGTCCCAGTACATACACCCCACACTAGTGTTCATTTTTCTTGTATAATAAACCTGCAGTTTTCTTCAGATCAAACTACAGAGAAGGATTTTAGCAGAAAATGTGTGAATGTGTTTGATATCTATGTAAGACCATTGTGTTTATGTTTGATCTGTGTTTCCTTATTTGTTTGAATTATTCTTTTTGAATGATTTCAGTCTGTTCAATTCAGTACATTCCTATATTATTTATGGCTTTTATGTTGTGATTGTAACAAGTGTATATATCATTCATATACACATTTTATTAATATAAATATATATATAAATATATATATATATGACCCAACCAATATGATCAGTGTTTGTCAATGGTGGCCGTGTACATATAATCATGTTTTTGTTGTCGTCCATCATGTGGAGGGATGTGAAGTTTTGGCTTCGTTAGAGCCGAGCTGAGGACTGAATGTCGATCACTGGTTGGTGGCAGTTTCATTCTTCACTGTTCACCGTGCTGTGGCACATCTTCGACCAACTTTATTTTTTGTTCTTTTCTTTGACCTACTCTGCACTACTAAGTCCTTTAAAGGGTGTTTGTCATCCATCATCAGAAAACAAGTGGGAGATGCTGTATGAAAATGAGTGCTTTTTCCTCACAGAGATGTTTGATTTGTTCTATTCTGTTGGTACTCGAGTGTAAAAAGATACTTCAAGGATAACTTAAAGCCTAAACATGTTTGCTTTCTGCTTTTTTGGTCTGTTGCAAAGTGCCTTCCAAACACTGATTGTGCACAGCAGTGGATTAAAAAAAGGTCCTCTTTTCTAAACGGTAAGAGTTGTACAGAGTGACTTGCATTGACACTTTTGTATAAAAACACACAGAAAATGTACAATACGTCAACTTGGTATTTTGTCATCATACTCGACAAGATCGCTCCTGAAACATGCGAGCTACTTGGTTTGTTACAATGTCTTTGGACATATTTCAATATGAGCATACTTTTCTATAGATATTTGTTTTTGTACTCTGTTATTGAGTCTTATCTCTCTTGTTGGTACAGAGATGAGCATCTAATAAACCACAACTGAAAAGCATCCTGACTTTGTCCAAGTTATTCTTTTCTTTTCGGTGGTCTTTGTTGCTTTTTAAACAGACTGAGTGCTTTAATAATGCATTTGAAGAATGTGTTTTATTATGAAAGCATGGTTTTTATAGCTTTTTGTAACTCTAAAGTAAAAACTTCAGCTTAATGTAGAGGGGCTTGCATTTCAACTTCAGCCATTGCTTCCAAATTCAAACATTTAACCTCTTAAAAGCAGTAATGTTAACTTTTCAGGCTTGGGCAGTATAAATAAAGTTCATTCAACTATAAGTTGATTTCCAACAGGAAGAAAAGCAGTGTTGGGCAAGTTACTTCAAAGATGCAATGCATTATTTATTACCTGTTACTGTCATTCAAAGTTATTAGCTACATTAGAATATTACTGTATTTGAAATGTAAGACATTACACTATCATCACATTGCTTTTAAGTTACTCTCATCAAAATAACAGGAAGTATGGATTTGGCATTCTAAATGTAGCTCATTACACTCAAAAAGCTCATTACACATCCAGTGGAAGGTGATTTGGTAGGCTATCTGAGTTTGGCTTAAGGCTAAAAACAGTAGAATAAAATAGCCACATCGATGGCTCATGGCAAAATACAAGAAACGATCATAGCAAAAAACAGACAAAAGGTAAAGTTCTGGTAAACTGTGTTAGAGATACTGTAGCTTTAGGCCTAGAGGTGGACTTTTCTCCTCCCCTGATCTCAGGGAATATTTGGCAAATTTGTTTCTAAACAAACAAAAAAAAACTCTTCATTTTTGGTTCAATTAAAAGTGCATTGAAAAATACATTACTGACATTTATACCAAATAAAATATTAGTTTTTTTCTGTAATGCCTTACATTACTATGTTACAGTAAAAAGGATTGCATTACAGTAATCACATTACTTTTGTAGTACATTACTCCCAACACTCCTTTACATCAGTTCATGCACCAACCCTTTGCTGAAAAGAGGCCAGTCAGCTCACCTCTTGGCTGCTTTAAACAGTGACTGAGGCTGACAAACACAAGAGGCTGCTGAAGATGAAGATTAAAAGAGAGTAAGTAAGCACTGCAGTAAGCCAGACCAGAACAAACATTAAATTGGGCACTAAAGCACACCAAACTAAACTGCTGTTACTCCACTCTGTGCATTGACTGTGACTGTGAGACTGCGCCTGGTAAATTTGACCTTTCGCTAAGCCCCTCCCACAAACGGCTACTGTCCAATCCCAGTAACCAATCATAACCATGCACGAGAGACGTGGCAAGCTTTCGACGGCTCAAGCGGTGTGCATATGGGGCTAGCAAGAACCACAGCCGAGGTCCATGACGTTTGGTGTTGACTTTGCTTCCCTTCCTCGAGAGCCCAAGTCGCAAGAAGAAATATGCCGGGTGTGGGTAACAAACAGCTGAATCCCTGCAGTATCAACAAGAACTCCTACATTTGTTGTAAGGTAAAGTGCTAACTAACATTAGCTAACCATGGCTTTGTGTGTTAGGTTTGAAAATGGGAACGTTAGCAAAAAAAGGCGCCACATTAGTAGGTTACTTATGTTAATAAACCTTGTGCCACAGTGTGATATTTGAGCAAACGAAATTATAGTAACACTCATGACACTGATATATTTTCTCTCCAAGTTTTTTGGGAATGGACGTCCAAGAATGAAATGGACAAACAACGAGCTTACTTAACATTACTTTAAATTTAAACAATATATTTATCAACTTACCCTGCTGTATGCTTTATGTGACTGTTTTTAACATGAAATGTTAACACGTGGGATGTCTGTTTTTCCCCCAGTACTTTTAGGTTCTCTTCGTTTGAACCCTGCCATCATTTCATTTGGTGAATGTATTTCCCAAAAGCATGGAGAACTTTCTTTCTGCTTTTTTTGACCAGAACATATATGTATTGACTTAGGAATATAACACACTGGTACCACTAAAAAACAAAACAAAAAAAAAAACAAACAAACGTATTTCTCATTCTAGGAGGGAAAGCTTGTCAGGTGAACCAACAGTAACCAAGGGGGGCGGGGCTTAGCAAATGGTCATAAACATACATGTTTGAACAGATGTTACACTTTTGAATGGCAGGCATTGCGAGTTGTTAAAAAGATGACGACTAGGTCGGAGATACTTTATCAGAGGTGAAAATTTATTAGCCTGACCACAGAAAAAAAAATACAATACAAGTACTAATAAATTAATTTTCAATCCTTCTCACACAGAGGACAAAAACAGGAGAAACTAGTCCAATATTGGACAAATATCTTTGGACATAGGGACATCAGCCAGCTTGTTGATGTCACACACAGTTTATTCTCTGTAACTCCTTCAAGTCCACTTGTTGAGCAGCTGTGTTGATGCCACATTGGCAATAGGTGTGATCAGTCTGAGGTGCGTTCACACCAACTGTGACTTGGGCGACCTCTGTGACCTCTCTCCATGCAAAGTCAATGTACAGCCACGATCAGGCACAACACAGGCGATCTGCAGACGGGTACTCCTAGGGTTGCTATGGACGCACAACCTGCTCGTGATGCTTGGTCGCAAAAGTTGAAAAATTTGAGCTTTTCAGGCGGCAACGTGTGTTTCTGTGCAGCAACAGCCCATCAGCATTGTGTGGCTGTGTGACAACACCCAGAGTGACAATCCATGTCCGTGTGGGAACATTAGTTAGTGAAGACATTGGTTCCCCCTAGACAGGACTGCAGAAAACTCCCTACTCAAAGTGCAGCTGAATATTGGTTTTCATAAACGTATAAATGTTTTACATTTTCACTCAAATATATTTACAAATTTTGATGGTCAGGCTTTGCCAATATGTTGTATTTTTACATTTCTATTTAGAATTAAGGATAACAAACTTATCAATAAATAAACAAAATATGTTCATCACAAAAAACACAATTATCAAGGGTGCTTCTTGAGATTTACGTAACTATTATTAAGGCTACTGTCTTTGAGGAATAAATACTCTGGGGTAAATGCAAATGAAAAAAGAAAGGACCAGTAAAGTATTCATTACTAAAAGTTAAAGTTTAGTAGCAAGATCTATTTCAGTCTTCTCAGCATCAGCAGCTCTGTTTTTAAAGTTCAACTTGTTGAAGTCCTCCATAATTTCCACCATCGTCTTTCCCTTTGTCTCTGGGACAAAATATAAAAGAAAAGCAGCGCTGAAAACAGAGTAAGCCACAAATATCAAGAAACAGTACTGCCCGAGTCCCTCCTGTGAAGATAAATGCACAAACATAAAACAGGTTATGATGTGGACACTAATATGCTCACAGGATAATTCAGATAATACATGTCATACAGCACGTTTCGTACCACAATAAAGCCGAATGACAGCCCAACCAAGAACATGCCCAGCCAGTTGATGGTCCCACTGATGACGTACGCAGAGGGACGCCATGCTTGTAGGAAGAGGTCCGCAGGGAGAGCCATAGACACTCCAGCTTGAATGACAAAGAAGGCCAATTTTATTATATAGAATTAGAAGACATATGTTCAATGTTTGATTACATCTGTTGGCTTTCTGATTAGTCCACTAGTCCACCAATCAGAAAATGATGCTTAATTGATAATGTTGCCAGGCTATTATGGCTTAGTTGAACTTTGGAAAACCTGTTTGCACAGGAAAAAAAAATTAACCAAGCCCTGTCCTAGTTACTGTTATTTGGTGAGACAAAATCTGTTACGCTGGCCTCTTTTTAACTAGCTTTTTAATCTTTGTAAACAATCTGGGTTTTTTTCAAAGTTAAAAATTGAAGACAAGACTACAGTCTTGTGTATGGAAGAACCTCAAAATCTTTACAATCTGTTAAAATGATTAAAACTGCAACTGGTGAATGACCATTGTAATGTTTACTAAATTTGTCTGTTCTAATCATCAAAATTCTTTCATTATTCCTGCTAAACTTTCCAGGAATAAATATTGACAGAAATGTAATATATTAATGTTTGAATGTAGGTACGTTTCATTTGTGATTATTGATGCAGAAGAAATGAAGATTTTTTTTTTCATCATAGTGCATTAAAACAGACTCTGCCAGCGCAAAAGTTGTCTCATGAATCCCAAAGCCAACAAATCAACACCCTGGAAGGAGCGTTTTGAGTGAAATAAATGCTGTTTGCATGTGTGCAAATAGCAATACACACAAAACTTGGGAAAGGGGCTCAGCAGAAAGATATGTTTTTTCTTGTAACTTACAAGGCCCAAATCCATAAATGCAGATCACACAGAAGATCAAACCGATATTTACGTATGGGATCCATGAATTAAGATCCTGTAAGAAAGTGAAACAAAATAAAGACTTCTCTTTGACACAGAGCACAGACACATGCACAGATTGAGTGTTTCCTTGTCTGTTTTTTAACCTTTAAGGTCAGCATGGCAGTGAGCACAGACATGGTGACACCCATCAGCAGATAGCCGAAACCCATGAGCTTTTTTCTGCCCGCTCGATCTATGAGGAAAGACTGAGACACCAAAGTTACAGAGATAAATAAAATTACCCATGAACATGTATAGTTTTGAAACTTTTTGTAGGTAATCTCATTTCCCAAAAAAAATCCTTTTCAGAATATATTAAGAATGTAAAATAATTATGAATCATCCCCCTCAAATTACTCATTCAGTGTTTGTGTTCTATGAAAACAACTGAAACGGGGCAATACTGTGTCAACCCAATTTCCTATGGATAAACACTGTCAGATTAGAATATTAAAATTACTGTGTTTTTGTTTTGCCGTGTTTATTTATCTGTCTGTCTGTCGGTCTTGTAAATTTGCTTTTAATTTTTCAATGACACATGGACCTTTGGTGCATTGTGTGTTTATTTTCTGTTTTACAGTAATTTTATCACAACTCATCCCCGTGCAAGGCTTAATGTGCAAGATTTTACATTTCCATGCAGCTGAATAAATATAAATTGAAGAAAATATCTACATCTTATGGGGTAATGACTTAATGATGAGACATTGGGGAGGTTTGTTGTTTTCAGCCCCGTTGTCACAGCAACAGTGCTATTTATAACAAAAAATAATGTATACCTTGCATCTGTTCTTAGCTCTGTGATTACACTGGCATGACGGCTTTTAAATTATGCAACATTTTGGATATTGATATTGAAAAGCACTTAAAAGTTATAAAAGGGCATTGGAATGAAACCTTCCTTCACAAGTCAATGCATTTACTTTCCTAGTTTCCAAACTTCCTAAGAGAGATACATACACACAGCGATACGGTGATGAGCTCTGTTGCTCCAATACCGATGGCCAAATAATGCATCTGGTCCTCCGGCACTCCTGACTCACGGAAGATGTCAAAAGCATAGAAGTAGAGCTAAAGCCAGGAATCAAAAATGAAGAAACATTAAAATAACCAAACTGCTGTATCAAAAATATGTATACATGATGTTAAAGAAACTCAGGTTAGCATACAGCATTAATGCCACAGAACTGAACTCCAGCACAGGGGATAGCCAGAGTCAGAAGCTGCCATCTGACACACCGAGATGTCAGGACGTCCTTCACCGTCTTTTTCCTCTCCCCTTGTGAGCTCTGTCTCTCCTTCTGCATGTCCTCCAGCTCAAGCTTTAGTTCGTCCTCCTGCCACAGCCACTGCAGGGCTTTAATGACACAACACACAAATAACACAAGCACACAGACACACAAAGAATGAAGGCACATGAGAAACAATCTTAACTGTTCATTTAGTTTAAAACTTTTCTCTTTGTGAAATGTAATTGTAAAGATGTTGAGGTCAGTTTGGCTCAGAACGGTATGATACACAGTTACAGGTGTTTCCACAAAGAGAAGAAAATAACTGGCCTGTGCTGCCCCAGCTCAAGCTTACCAAAAAGACCCCGAAGAGTGGAACTAAAAACACTGCAGCCTGTTAACTGGTCACAGAATCATCAGATTTCATGTGACATCAGCTAAACAAAAACACATTCAGCACTATGTTGAAATAACCCATAGAATTAGTGATTGTGTGTTTTTTAGCATAAAGACCATCCACAAGAAGCAATGCTCCAGGAAGTACTGGTGTGCTGGAAGTTCTCCATTGTTTTACTTTATTTACAGTGCTGCGCTCCTCTTCAGATCGCTGCACTGTGTGGAGCTGCTGTGGTGTCATCAATTACATAGCTGGTGTGACCCTCTCTCACCCTCACATCCCCACCCCCAAGTGAAGGTTCTGCTGGCAGTGGAAAAGCAAACAAGATCAGGGTTTACCACCTCAAGCTGTACTGAGCTGCACTGAGCAAAACTAGAGCACTCAGTGGAAATGCAGCTTTGCAAAAGCCTTTAAAACTTGGAGCAAACATAAAAATCCTGCCTTGTCCTGAAAATGTAAAAGGGACTATAGAGTGCACTTAGTCCACTGACCTTTTTTACTGCCATCAGTGTCTCCTTTGTCTATGTAAAGGTAGCGAGGTGCCTCAGGGAAGAATAGCAGTGTCACAAACTGCAGGATGGCAGGAATACCGCTTACAGCTAAGAGGTACGGCCACATCTCCTCTGTACCCATCATCTCCCTGACAGAACAGAATAAAGATGACGAGTAACTGCTACACACAGTAAAGAAAATGTGCTAGATAATGTAGAACAGGAAATAATTTGGATGCCTATTTTATTTTTTTAAGACCAGAACAACTAAGACAAAAAATATTTCATTATACAACAAGGAGCAGCCACTCTGTAAGTCATGATAACAAAGTGCCTGCAATAAGCTCTTACTTGATGCCGATTATTTGACCCATTATTTTTCCAAATGCGATGAAGATTGAACCGGTGAGAGTCAGGAAACCTCTGAGTTTCTTTGGAGAACATTCACCCAGGTACATGAGATGTACACTTAGACCAAGACCTGAGAGAAAAGAAAGGATGAAGACAAGCAAAAACTTGACTAACAAGAACAATCTCATAGCTGCATGAATTAAAAATCACCAGTACATACCAACATTGTATCCATAAAGAAATCTCCCAAAGAAGATCATCTCAAAAGACTGAGCCATACGGCTGAAGAGCATGAGGAGAGCAGCAATAATCGCCACAACATTGTTGAACAACAGAGCTTTTTTCCTGCAAAATCAAATTCAAATGAGTTTACATTCACATCTTTGTCATTTTACTGGTTGTAAACATGAAAATCTACATTGACAAAAAGAAGACTGACATTTTTCTGCTACTTTGTCACCATCAGTTTTAGCTATAGAATGGCCTGTCATGATAACAAATTTTGCTGGACGATAACTGTCCAAAAAGTTATTGCTGATAAACAATATTATTGTCAATATTGTTTTGAAACATCATATTTCACCAATGTTACTATAATATATGTCATAATAAAGTAACTGTAGTTGGAAGGTCAAGAGCTTTTCAGTAAATTAAATTAAACAATATAATAAATTAAACAAAAAGGGAGAAAAAAAAACAATGAAAATGAAAAGGACTCTTTTGGAAAAAATTGCATGTAAATAAAAATCACTATAATCAAAAACAAAAAAAACATATTAGTCCACAATTAGTTCTGTCTGTCAGCTCTGATGTTGAAGCAAATCTTTAGCTTGTTTAGCTAGTCTTGTTGCTAGCATATTCCAGGTGATAATAACTCTACATAAGCTGATAGTTTAAAGAGATTGTTCAGTATTGTTGATATGAGTTGTATGATGTACTTGACAATAGTTAAGTGAAGTGGCTGGAAAGGCTCCAAGCTGAACTGTACCTATAAGGAGAACAACCTGAGACCACCAGCAAGGTTCACTGCTGTCAATAGGAACAGTTGTTCTAAGTGATCTTGTGAGTTCTATGATTAAACACCCCACAAAACTGCTGGTATTTGAGACAAAGTTGTAGCCGAGGGCTATATTTTTCAGTGATACATTTATGTTTTCATGTTCATGAAGAAAACTTAAAGTGGAGGTATACTTTTCAAACGTAACCACCTCTATGTGGATGTGGTACTGTAGCACTTAATTATGCATACATTTTTGACGCAATTCAGTCAATATGGATGTGTGAAATAGGGCTGTAGCGATACACTTATTTTACGCCACAATACGATACACGATATTCAGCTCACGATACGATAATATCACGATATATATCACGATATCACAATATTGCGATATATTGCAATATTCTGCATTAAACTAGGAAAAACCTAGAGACTGTGAATATGTAACTTTTCTATTTTATTGTTATTGAAATATGTCAAATGCAGCGTTACATACATACACTTAACACAGAGTGCATCAAGTCAATTAAACTAATGTTGCAAGGAAATTGTTCTTGTTTTCCCTTTAACAAAGTGTTGAAATCATCCTAACCTGTGGTCCAGTTCAAACTGTAATCAAACCCATGAGAAACAAAGAGCTTTGAGTTACTGACAGCACAACAGTAAGTAAAAAAGTCACATATTTCTCTTGTCACTGTCTGAACTGAATAGTGCATGAAAAAAAACACGTGCATACATCTTTAAAAGTTTATTTTATTCCCAACTCTGATAAAATATGAGTTTTTATTTTTACAAAAAATATTGATACTAAGATTTGAGATATCGATATTATATCGGGAGTCAAAATATCGATATATATTGCGATATCAATATTTTTCTACACCTCTAGTGTGAAAAGTGACCTTTAACAGGAATTTATTGCTTGTTTTTTTTAGGCGGACATTTAGTGAAGTGCAGCTTTTTAACCAAGTACTGCCCTTATCTTTTAATACCAGAGGTTGCCGCTTGGTCAGAATAAGTTTTAAATTGTCTATTTTTTTCTTATTAATGCGTGCTATTCTTTAAAAGTTTTCACCTCCAAGGAACAAAAACTAGGACATCAAATTGACTTTGATCCCTCCTGTTAATTATTTCCTCTTCCATCAAACAGTTTCCCACCACCCTTCCAAATATCTGTTTTTTTGTAACTTGATCAGATGATTTCAACATGTTGTGTTGTAATGATTTGTTAGGCGTCTTCACACACGGCTGGCACAACAAGGCTTTGAAAAACTGAAACATCATTCTAGTACAATCCTCACTATTTATTAACCACACATTTATAATTCATTCGATTAAAACAGACTGTGTTGGTAGTGATGTTTGTGAGTCTGTGTGTCGCTCACCGGCCATAAGTGACAGGGAGGCTGCCACTGTGAACAGCTCCAGCCCAGGCTCCGAGACTAAGAACAGCCACTATGAAGGACCAAATGAGCTGGTTTGTAGACTCGTCCACTGGGGCCCCGTACCTTGACAGCCATGTTTGGTTCACAAAATTCTGAACATGCTGCAGAGAGAGTCGTGTTAAACATAAATCACTATGTGTTGAGTTTAAGTAATGATGTTGTGCAAACCCTTGCTTATGTGTGAGTTTGAGATTAACACAAAGTACTTGCACACTGATGAAAAAGACATGCTGAGTAGAAAGACCCCTGGTCCAGACTATCTCCAACAGTGCTACTGTTTAGGCATACTGAGAAGGCCTGTGCTCAAAATATCGATACAGCAAAATATCGTCATGCACTCCTTGGAGATATGTGTATCAATATGGATTCTATAGAATCAGTGTATTGACATCCAGTTTTCGTCAATACACTTTGGGTAATGTTAACAATGACCCAGTTCAAAGTAGAAGCCGAGCTACATGATGAAGCACATGTGCCAATTCGAACTTGGGACTACCTTCTTAGAGGATCCAAGTTTCTTAAGTTGTAGAATCATTCCAAAGTCACCCGTCTTCGTTTTATTCTGGCAATAAAAACCGAACTTTTAGGGATACATATCGTATCGTGGCCTGAGTATTGGGATATGTATTGTCTTGTGAGGTTGCTGGAAATACCTAGCCCTAATACTCAGTCATCTTTAAAACATATTGAAAACAACCCTAAACACTCTAAAGAGTAAAGAGCACCCTAATTAAGGCTAAATGAAGTAGTCAGATCAAATAAATGCACGAGTGTTCTTTATCTCTATTGTAGCTGCATGAATCTGCTATTTCAAGCCTGTTTTTTATACACCGTGCAAACTCTGTACAGGTCTGTACTGTGGTATACATTAATTTTTCCCTTTTCAGAACAAGAATCAAAATTGATTTTTATCGCCAAGTACATCTGCACATGTAAGTAATTTCACTTGGAAAATTGGTGCAAAAACATTTACTATATCTTTAGAATAACATTGAGAGTAAAAGTAATGGGCTAACCACTGTGGACTCTCTCCAGTGGAATTAAATTCTCAATTTGATGATCTCAATCTGTAAAATAATTTTCATTTTTATTTTGGCTTCCTAACGCTATATCATTCTGGTGTATCAAGTCTGCAAAACCCACATTAACTGTGTTCTGCGTGTTAAGCTTTACCTCTCTTGAAACCTTGTGCACCGTTCTGTTACATTTCAAAAGAAAATCATACGAATTGGACTGTCTTTGGGAATTAGGATCCTCCTGCACTATACTACGTTCTTAGTCCAACCTGATTCTCTCACACTATTTTAAATAACCTGACAACAAAAAGTCAGGCATGTTTCATAAACCTGGAGGGGTCAAGAAGGCCTGCTCTTGCCTCACTTAACTTTCTTTAACTTTGGTAGCCTTACATCACACTAAACTCTACATAGCCTGATAGGGGAATGTTGGAGAGAAGGCCAAATTCGCAATTGTTTCTGAGTCTCGACTGGAAAATGAACTTCTAGCTGAAGTGTATTTGGTGCGCAGCTGATTTTCCCAGTTCACCTCTTTTGTCTGACTTTTTCAACAGTTGTAAGGAAATACAAGGGGGGGGTCAAACTGTTAAAAATGTAAAAATTTTCCCTCACATTTCTCTACATTTCTCTTGTCTTTGTGATAATAGAAATCTAACCACTGCTGGAGAGGCGATGACAGAAACTTGAATCCCATACTGAAACGATCCTCCGATTCCCAACACCAGGGTCAGCAGGTAAAGCCTCCAGTACTGAAACTGTAGATGTGAAGCAGAATTCAGAGTCAGTGATGTCTGAGCTTTATAAACCAGACTGTGCTGCTGTTCCACACAATAGGCATGAGCGAAACATTAATAATGTTTACAAATGCAGTTTTGTCAGATCTGCTCCTCATTTCTCTGAACTCTAAAAGCATTGCTCTGTGGGATATTTCCACTTCACTCCTTTGGTGAGTTTACTACATTATCTAATTGACCTGTAATAGATATGATTAATGGAAAAACTGTCCAATCACCCGCCAGATTTAAAGGTTCTGCCCTCCCCAAACACTGGACTTGGGAAAATGTGCTGTGTAGTAAACTGAACAGTCTATCCTGAGTGTGAGGTTGTGTTGAAACAGTCATTGACTGAAACAGAAACAGCTGAAGAGGCTTAAAAGTGTGTGCCAGACTTTTCATGTCACAGGTCCTTCACCATGACAACACTGAGCACAGCAACGAAACTCAGTGTAGATATACTACATCATCAAGGTCTCTGCTGAGGAAAGATTTCCTGTCTAAGTTTTTTGAAGGAGAGGAAACAGGAAACACTGAGGACTGTCGATGCAGTAGTCAGCCAAGGAAGCTGGGTGCAGCAGATTAGACCCATCATGTTGAAAGATGACTTGCAGTGCCATCAGCTCAGACAAAAACCAGTAGTACTCTCTGGTACACCGTCCACTGTCAGGAGGACCCCTTGCAAAATTTCAGCTAAAAAGCTTTACCTCCAATGTGAAAAGAAGGAACTGAGCTATGCATTAAAACATAGGAGCTGGGGTTAAGGGACATTTGGCAGCAGCAGAAGACAGTTTGTTTGAAGGCCTGTAGAGAGGAACAATGAGTGTCTACAGGCAACAGTGCAGTGCTGAGGAACCCCATGTTTCCCTCCAAGTTTGGGGCTGCACTTCTGAAATGGAGTTGTGGATTTGGTCAGGATCAATGGTGTCCTTAGTGCTGAGAAATATGAACTAACACATCACATAGTACCATCATTGGCATGAAATTTGTTCAGACATTACAGCCAGTATCATGAGGAGCCATCTTTAGGATCAAGGAGAACAAAAGTCCTGAACGTGATGGCGTGGCCCTCGCAGAGCGCCTGGGATTATGTGGTAAGACTGAAGGATCTGAGCCAGCCTCGAACATTTTTCACACCTGCCTAAAACTTTTGCACAGCATTGTAAACTTTATTAAAAGCCTCAATCAGATCAACTTAAAAATCTTATTTTCAAACCCAGCAAATGATACAAAATCCAGACGAAATGATCATTGCCTTCCTTTATACAAAAACTCTGGGAGCTACCCTCCATTAATAAAGGGAATTTATTACTCCTTATTATTATCCTTATTATTTTTCTGTTTTTTCTTTGTATTTTAGGTGTTATACATGTCGTTTATTTGTATGTGTTGCAGTTGTGATTGTGTGTAACATTGTTAACTGTGCTGCTGCCTATCTTGGCCAATTTACTCTTGAAAAAAAGATTTGAAATCTCAAAGAGTTTCTTTTCCTGGTTAAATAAAGATTAAATAAAATAATAAATACAGCTATTTTTGAGAATGTCTTCAAATAGTCAATCTTGTACCATGTTTATGATTTCTTAGCAGTTTTCCCTTCTGACAGAACCACACAAAGCCCTGAGCTTGAATATGAATATCCATAATAAACGATCCAAATCATGATGTGATTGGCTAAATAAATAAGCGATTAATAATGCCAGTAATTAATTATATTTTAACTAGAAATAACTGAGAATAACTTTAATGATCGATGTCTTTGTCTGAGCTCGCTTCACTCTATTTAATTTCATTGTTTTGTGTCCCTCTTACCTTTTTTATGGCCGTCATAAATCAAAAGGGGTTTGGGTAAAACTTGTGTTGGTCACAAGGAATTTAATCTAATCAAACAGTCATTGAGTGAGTAATCAGTGATGTTATTTCAGAAAGGAGGGGGACTGTCACTTGTTGTGAGAGCCAAAGGTCAAAGGTTACATTAAGAACAAATGGTTTAGTTTTTGAAGATTTAAGGTTTAGAATCAAGAGGCATGATTTTCCTCTGCCGCACAAACATATGCTAATTTAGTTATAAAGAGATGACTCAGATTGATTCTTTAAAATCTCTCCTAATTTGGTTTCCCATGATATATAATGTATCTCTTATCTCAAAATGTACTCGTCCTTTCAGGGAGAGAAGTAGAATAATCCTTACATATGTGTCCATGTCAGACTTTATGTGTTATTGTTAAAAATGTGGCATTTGTGCGAATGGGAAACCATCATTAGTGTGTATAAAATTCACACTTTCTCTGAAAGCATTTTTACATTTAGTTGTCTGTCTGTACTGTTTGTCTCAGATATCCAATTTTATTTGTTTTTATATTTATGTCTCAATTAAGTCAAGTTAAGTAACTTTATTCGTGTAACGTGTATAAAATAACCATGGTCACCCAAGGTACTAGATAAGGTAAATGGGCAAAACATAGACGGATAAAAGATAGCTCACATACATTAATAATTCATTTGGGAAAATATAAATCTATCTCTCTCTCTCTCTCTCCATATATATAGATATAGATATAGATAGATAGATATTTCAGAAGGATGGAAAGAGATGTAGATATAAAGAATATGTAACACATTCTGAAACAACATTCATAATATTAGTGAACTGTGAAGGAGTGAAAAATTCATTAACAAGATAAAAAGCTGCAGTAGATATCGTCACACAGAGGGTTGATGGTTGAGTGAGTGGGGAGACATACAGTCTGAGAGAGAGATTCAATATTCAGTCCATATATGGACATGCAGACATAAGTCCTTACATGCACCCCAGTCTCCCCTGTCCTGATACCAAATTATAAAAAATATACATGTTCAAAAATAGTTAATGTTGGATTTTAGTCTCTTTAAGACTGCTGTATTTTTTAAATAAAATGAAATAAGTTTCTCGATTTCACTCGTGTTTGCTGTGAGCCTGCACTAAATGGATGGATGAAATGGATTCTGCTTCAAAAAAAACAAAGCTCATTTCAGTACTGTTCGTTACATGACTTTTATTATATTGTAATGCAATTTTTAATCATACTTTATGTTTTGTTATTTTAAAATAAATGTTAAATAATTTAAAGGACACAACAGAGTTCGGGAAGGAATATTTCTTTTATAGTTTACCATTCTGGGAAAAATGATTGCAAAAATGAGACATTTAGGGATATAGTGATGTACTCTAATCTAATCAGCAGTAATTCTCACAGAAAAATATTGAAACAATGTCTAACACGAGGGAACTTTAATCATTTAGGTATTCCAGCTTTGACACTGCATGTTCCTGAAGGTTAAACATGTCATTTACATGATATTTACATGATTAAATCTTACAGCATAAAACATAGCTAGCAAAATTTGGCAGGTTGGTGAGTCATCAATAGCACAGAATGACCCAAAAAGCTCTGAAAGAATTTATTGTAGTCTTGTGGATTTTTGCTGAAGTTTAATTTAACATTATTAGTGAGTTGAATATAACTAATGCAGGCATTTTGACAATTTAACCTCAGTTTAAAAGTTAACAGTTAACAGTATGGTATTGAATTTTGTGATGCAACAAAAGGAAACAGAAAAAAATAAAAAGAAGAAACTCATAAGGGTTTATTAAGGCCAGAGAGAAGTTATGGCTATGAAAAGCTTTTGACTTTCAGTTAAAATGTTGGGCATAATTTTGCAGTACGAAAAGTAAAAATGTTAAGGAAAAAAGTTTAAATTTCAGAATAATGTTTTAAGAAGGTCTAATCATTTTCTCCATATTTGCTTATTTTGGTCATTTGAACAGTTTTCAGGTCATTTCGACTGTCTTCTCAAAGGACATAAGAAACATCTTTCTCCTTTATTTCTTTTTCCTTTCCTGGATGTTTTAGGACTAATGGACAGAAAAAACATGAAAAAGAAATCATACTTATTCACTCTGACAGAAAAACACAAACAGTCATTTTGGGATTACTTCTGTTTTCTGCATTACGTTAGTGATTCAAAGTAGGAAGCAAACAAACAGTGAGCTGGATAAATGCCTTTTTAGTCATCAGTAAAATTCTTAGAATAAGATTTTTTCTCTGAAGCAGCCCTGTGAAGTGAAATAGTCATGCATCTCTTACTTTTCCTGATGCACCGTCCATGCCTGCTCTGCCTCTGTAGACGTGGGCTGTGGAGGATGCAGAGGACGAGCATTTATTAGCCTGAAGTTACACATCAATAGACCCGAGTTGTTCATTGATGTTGTTCGAGCAGAGCTGTCATGTTTTGACGTGGGCGATGATGCATTTAATTCAAAACTATGTGTCTGCGATAGTTACAAATATGTCCTGCCAGTTCACTCTGCCCGAGGTTAGATATTACAGAGTGGGCGGAGGTCTCGTGTCTGCTGTGAAGACCTTCATGGTACACCATCTATAGCTTCTAACCAGCTGGAAGACTGACAGTAAGGACATGGAGTCTGTAGACATTCAATAAAACAACAAAAATAGCTGGAATTTCCCTTTAAATGTATTCTTATTAGACACCATCTTCCACATCATTTTTTGTTTTGTCTAAATATTTTTGCCTCCACGTTGTGTTCAGATTTCAGGCTGTTGTTATCTCTTGTTATCTCTTATCCCACTGGAAAACTTAGATATAACAGATGCAAATCCAGAAAGAAATTTATTAATACCTGGTGTCCCTTTTTAGAATTCACTATTACTCTCTCGTTTCCTCCAGCTTTGTGAATAGCTTGCCTCTTCTTTACTAATCCATTTTTTATATTACTGTTAATTGGTGCTTGTATGAGCTTAAATGAGTCTGTGTATATACTTTATTGTAAGTACTTCTACCACTCTTGGCGCATTGCTGGGTGCTGTACAGTTAGGTTTCCACTTCAATGTGTTGTGTTGAATAATCAAGCAATGGTTCCCTTTGTGAATGACTGCCCCTCCTATTGCAGGATAAATGCACTTTTGGATTTGAATAGCTTTCCTACATATGTTGAGTATTATCTTCCTGTCTCCTTTATTTATTTATTTATTTATATATTTATATATATATATATATATATATATATATATATATACATATATATATATATATATATATATATATATCCCTTGTCTTTGTAAGGTGTTAATATTACCTCCGCCAAGGAGGTTGTGTTTTCGGGAGAGTTTGTTTGTCCGTCCGTCGGTTTGTGAACAAAATAACTCAAAAAGTTATGGATGGATTTGGATGAAATTTTCATTTTCATTTGATTTTGGTGTTGATCCAGATCAGCATCTGGCCACCATGACAAAAAATGTGATTTTTGTAAATAACTACTGAACTAAAATAGATATCATTATGAATCCAATTGCTAATGGTATGTTTTCATGGTCAAGGAATCTAAATATTTACATGAAATAAAGGTAGGACTAATATTTATGGTCAGAATCACAATATGGGTGAGGACTGTTGCGCTGGCGGAGGTCTGCGCTCTCCAAGTGCTTTTCTAGTTTGGGATTGTGGGAAGGAGGGTTCCATGTTTTGTTGTATTTCTGTTTGTATGTTTCCTTGTCTGTTTATAAACTGTGAAATACTATAAATAAAGTTAAAAAAAAAAAAAAGTCAAGGTCATTGTGCCACTTGCTTCTAACAAGCTTTGCACAAATGTTCCTTTGAGTGCAGGGATAAGCCTGTTGAAGGTCTGAGGTCATGGTGAAGGTCATTGTTCCTTAAATTACTTCTTTGACTGTTCAGGCATTACCTGAAAAGGCTTTGAGGAATTTTATTTATTTTATTTCAACGTTGCACAAATGTCCACTCCGACTCAGAGAAACTTGTCTCTCATGTTTAGATGTCCACTTTGACCTCAGGACGAAGGTCATCTGCTGGCATTTGGAGACAAAGAGTTGAGATAATTTTACTTCATGTTCATCCTTTTCTTTTGAAAGCTATATCAGAGGTAAACTTGGAGGGTTTTCTGTCCAGTTTGTCCAGAGTGACTTAAGAATAAATTGTTTGGATTTCAGAGGTTTTGGTTTAAGGTCTCTGGACCTTGTGTTTAAGTATTTCTTGTGAAGCTCAAGCGTACTTAAAAGAATGTATTCAGCTTTTGCAGGACTGTCCATGATTGATCCAGGATGAAGTTATTAGAGTTTCTGTCAGTCACAGGTCAAGGTCATTTATAGTAATATGAGTCATTTGTGTAACTTGATTGTGATTTTTTTAAAGAATACTGTTTTTCAGAATTGTCACAAATGTGTAGTCTATCGATAAAATATCTTGATTTCATAGGTCAAGATCACTGTGTACATTTGCTGACTGTTTAGCACACCTCAAACTTATAAACACATTTTTCCTCTAATTTTTTCAAAGTCCTGTAAATTTCAGCTCTGACTGGAGGTGAAGTTTTTAGAATTCAGAGGTCAAGGTCACTGGGCCTTATGTTGCTGATCTTGGTTGTGAATGCGATATAAGAATGCTCTTAGGGATTTTGTTTGACTGGACCAGGCATACAAGCTCCTCTTAGGTTATCTAAACCTTTGTCTCATGGTTATGATGTAGGGCTGGACATTTAATCGGATTTTGATCGTGATTTCAATTTTGCCATCTGACAATCATAAAAACATTATAATCAAAGAAAAACGATTAATATGCCACACAGTGTGGAGTGCCGTGTATGCAAGTTCCTGCGCTTCATAGTGCTTTTGTGTTCCATGTGCAGCCACAGCGAGTGTGTGTGTTTATGTGGATCAATAATACTGTATGTGCTGCTCGCTGGTTCTTTAAAGTTGCGTTTAAATCAATACTGAAGTTTTTAAATAAATCAATAATTGTGTACATTAATTGTGATTTCAATATCACTTAAAATAATCGGGATTCTTATTTTTACCATAATCGTCCAGCCTTATTATGATGGTAACATCTCCTGATATTGAAATGGCTGCTGCCTGAATTCAAATACCAGCCAACAGATGCTGTTTCTCAAGATCTTTTTAGAAAAAGTGTCATTGATGTCAGTTGTTAGATGCTCCCACTCACTGTCTGGACTTTAATGGTTCAGGTCCACGTGATCACTCACTTATCCCGCCCCTGCTGCTGTTCTGTTCTATATCATTGCCGTCAGGTACAACCTCCTAACTTTAAATTTACAGCATTTTAAGAAACTAAGAAATACTCCACTACTCAATAAAAAGATATTGTATTGTATTCCGATTACTGATCACTTTTTGTGCCTTTATTTAGTTAAAATCTGAGGAAAAGCCCACTCTCTAACATGGAAGGTGACCAACAGCACTGTTTTATGGAAAATAAAATGTAAAAAGTGGAGACAGTATAGGCAGTTAGTGCACACTAGCAACATTATGTAGTTACATTTATGAACCTGTTGTACTCTCTCTGATTGATTTCTTGTACTGTTTCTTGATGACCCTAACCTAAGCAGCAGGATTAGCCAGATTTCATGTATGGTTTAGGCAGATCCGTCTTGCAAAGCTT
The DNA here is from genome assembly GCA_036419115.1 of Scarus forsteni. NCBI lineage: Eukaryota > Metazoa > Chordata > Actinopteri > Labriformes > Labridae > Scarus > Scarus forsteni. The sequence continues at coordinate 32,376,889 of JAZDUH010000152.1, forward strand.
CAGCTTCAGGTTTTCAGCGTCCTCTAAAGGACAAAATGACAGCAGGATGAGCCTGGCTTAGTTGTGCCAAAAGTGATAAGTGATCTTAAGCCCTCGACTGGATAAAAATAAATGCGACGGACAAAAAATGCATGCAATGGCCCCCAGTTTTTCTTGCAATTTCCTGCTCTAGCTAATCACTTTCTACGGGACATTTCCCAGATAGATGTTAAATATATCCCGTAGACATGTGAAACAATCTATCAGGTGTGTCTTTTAATGACCCTGATGAAGGCCACAAGCTGAAATTCATTGGTCCAATAAGTTATATCCTTTGGTTTTAACATAAAAGACAAAAACTTCTAAATCTACTGCTGTATAACTTTGCTGAAGTGTCTGCATCACTTCAAAAAGCAGCTCAGAAACATCAGAGTACATTTAAAGTTCAATATTAAACATTTACGTTATCATATGCTGATGCATTTTCTCTGCTTTGTCTTTTTGTCAGCGTTACCTGCATCAGTACTGTGCTCTTACATTTGATTCCCCACCACCCCAGTATCCACCTGTAGAGGTTCTAAATACTGCCTCGCCACTCCTCAAATTCTGCTTGTAAAATTCACTCACTAGACACTTCATTCACCGTGCTAGCATCCTTTTGAATCCCTTTCAGAACTGCCAAAATTGTTCGTGGGATGGATTTAACGATGTGCAGGACATGCTCAGCAGATATTTTGGTCCATACCGACATATCATCACGCAGTGGCCGCAGATTTGTAGGCTGCACATCCTTGTAGCAAAGCTGTTCCATCACATTCCAAAGGTGCCTGACTTGATCTGGTGACTGTGAAGGTCACTGATGTACAGTGAACTCATCATTTAGGATGAGCCAGTGTAGAATTATTTTAATGTGTGGCATGACTTATTATCCTGCTGGTCACCAGAAGATGGTGCTCATAAAGTAATGGACATGATCAAATGTGGCCCTCGTGCCATGACCTGCATTCCTTGGACATGTCTTCAGGATCCATTGAGAAGTTACTGAGTTAAAAGGAAACTGCCTCATTTCACAATATTAACACATCCTTTAAAAAAATTCAGGATCCACATATAAGGATCACCACAAAAATCATTTCACTTCCATCTTGTACTTTGTCCAACATTCCTTGAAAATTTTAATCAAAATCTGTTCATAAGTTTTGGAGGTATCTTGCTAACAGTCGGACAAATAATAACCCAAATAAAACTCCCTCGTGGAGGTGTTGAGTGTATGTGTGTGTGTGTGTGTGTGTGTGTGTGTGTGTGTGTGTGTGTGTGTGTTAACCAAACATGCATTGAAATAAAACAACTCTTCTCGTGATCTGACTTTATTATGTTAGAATGTGTGGAAGGCACTTTATTATGATCTAGGTCAACAACTTTTTTTTTTAAATCATTACAACAGACAAGACAAATATTGCACATATTCCACTCACATAAAAACAGATTGAGGACCTTAATAAAACAATAAAAGTTCAACATTTAAACATTATGTGTGAACTGCATCTTCAGCAGTTTGTATCATTAAATCAACGAGTGTATTCTCTTTAGAAAAAAACAGTATGTCATAACTTAAATAGATGTACTGTCTTTACATTCATTTAACTCCATTTTAAAAATATCAGTATTCAAATGTTTATAAAACAGAAACTCAAAAAGAGGTTTCCTTGCCAGTTGGCTCCCCATAGAGCTACGTAATGACCCTTTATAGTGGTGCTTATGATGTGAATAAGGTAACATGAATAAAAGTTTATGAGCCAAAAAAGATGCAATAAATGAGAACTGGTGAAGGTGCAGGTGACACAGAATGGCTGTAAATACACCCATTACAGGTCAACTTTTGTACTTCTTTTCAACAAGTTTGCTCTGGTCACAGATGTCTTCATATTTTAAAAGTTTCTCCCCTAAAATCCACACATACTGGACACTGGCATGTTTAGAAAGCCCTCTGTTTCAGCACTGATCAGAACGGGCTGTTTCCTCATGAGCTGTCTGATCATGCCCCTCTTATGAAGGAAATGTGTCCTCATCTGTGGGGCATACTGCGCTGTGCTCTAAGGTTTACTGTGGCTGCACAGACATGCTAATCCATGCTATTTCAACTAGACTCAGAAGTGGGCTCCCATGTGAAGTGAAGAGGTATATCCCATTTGACACCATTAGGGGAAACATGTCAAACTGAACTGTTTGAGAACACAATTTCTGAGAGGTGGACCAAGAAAAAGAGGGAGTTAAAGGTTTTCCCATAATTCAGGGTTTGTAGACAAAAACTAAAGATTTGCATTTTCCATGATTTGAGACCTTTAACCCGACAAATTAACATTTTCATTGACATTTGAAGTTATTCAGTTAATCAGACATCATAATCATCACGATTCACGACTGTCATGTTCTCCCATTTGTTGTGGATGGCTCTATCATGATATGGTCAGCACTGTGGGCTAGGCCTGTGCTCAAAATATTGATACGGCAAAATATCATATCGCACTCCTTTGGGATACCTGTATCGATACGGATTCTACAGAATCAATACGGCCTAAATGTTTTGACAGTTTGTAAATACACTTTGGGTAATGTTAACAGTTGCACAGTTCAAGGCAGAGGACGAGCTACATAATGAAGCATATGTTCTAAATTTGAACTTAGGTCTACCATCTTTGAGGATCTAAATTTATGTCTCTCAAGTTGTAGAACCACTTAAAACTCATCCTTGTTCTTTTTCTTTTTATAAGAAAAAACTAAACTTGTCAAGAATTTTGCTTAAAGCATAGTCAGTGTTCACAATTTACGTGTGTCGGGATATGTATCGTATCGTGAAGTTGCTGGAAATACCCAGCCCTACTGTGGGCCGTGCATACTGTATCACTAATCACACATCGCGTGTCACTCGTGGTGGACAGTACCAGAGTTCTGTTATTCAGTGCGTTTTTAAATCTCTGTTCTGAGTATCATTATCTAGAGAAACATGACTTTTCCTCTCTGCATTGGAAAGATAAATATTACACTTTGACTCCAGTTCATTTCTACACATGCTCTCATTCCTCACTACTTCGGCTCTGATATCCACTAATACATTTTCTTTCACAAATCAGTTCAAAAGACAAAGAACTGTGTTCATGCAGCTTTGTGTTTGGTCTGTCTGATAAGCACTGCTGCAGAGAAACTTCTGAGATGGACGTCTCCACTCAGGCAAATCTAAATAAACATCTATAGCATGAGCCTCCAGTTTACTCAGGTGAGAACAGACTTAGGTTTTGAAGTGCCGTGCCTCTTCCTCACAGCAGAAATTTTCATCCTAAAACGATTGGATTGATTTTTTTTAGTGACTTGTGAGTTGTAGTTAGTGTTTTTCTAACTTTTATGGCCCTTTTCAAAGCACTTTGTTGGAGTGCTGCCGATTTTTGTTATGTTGAGGAGCAAACAGAGCAGAAGTCACCCAGACCTGGAAGTTCTTTTCGTGATGAATGTACAGAAATGCTTTCTCAAGTAGTTAACACATTTAAACTCTTTGAAAAGCAGGTCGATTCAGTACTTTAACTCCAGTAGCCTGACAGATAAACTTGTGTTGAAGTAATGTTTTTGAGCAGGAGTGTGTTATAGTGCTGTCATTCACCCTGCACTAACTATCTCAAATAGAAGCCATGATCAACAGTCTCTGTGACTTCTCCCAGTAGTTCAGGTCAGAGTGAGGCAGCACCCAGGATGTGTTTCGGGAGAAGAGAAGTCCGTTTACAAGGCTGTGGAGTGACACACTTCACCCAGCTGGTACTGAGCTTGTGAAGCACAGTTTTTGTCCTGGCCTTTAAAGTTGAGCTTGTGAAATTCACTGGTGATGGCAGACAGGGACTTCCCTTTGGTCTCGGGCAGAAACAAGCCAACGAACAGTGCAGACAAGAGGCAGACCGCTCCAAAAGGCACGAAGCAGTACTCGCTCAACTCGCTCTGTGGAGAGAAGGCAAAGCAAAGTGTGAGAAGCACAGATGTCTCTGAAGACGCCTGCTGTGTCAAAACATCAGCCTGTTTGCACCAGACTTGAATTTCTGTACCCACTGTGTGCTCCAGAGGTTTTCCTCTGTGCTGTGATTATCAGTCTTTAACCATACAGCGTGAGCACGGCTGACTGTATGTGCCTGAACACACGGTGAGTGAACAGATAGGGACACCAGTCTAGTGCTGATGGAGAATCAATAGAAACATATATGCAGAGTTTAAAGTATTAGAAACTAAAAAAGCTCTCTGAGAGCGCAGACCTCTGCAAGCGCCACAGTCCTCACCCATATTGTGATTTTGACCATAAATATTAGTTCTACCTTTATTTCATCTAAATATTTCGATTCCTTGACCATGAAAACATACCATTAGTAATTGGATTCATAATATCTATTTTAGTTCAGAAGTTATTCACAAAAATCACATTTTTGTCATGGCGATTTTACTCTGATATGGATCACTGCCAAAATGTAATAATTTGTTCCTTGCTCCAATCTGGACATTTCTTGAAAACTTAATTGAAATCCATCCATAACTTTTTGAGTTATGTTGCTAACAGAGAAACAAACAAACAGACGCCAGCAATAACTTAACCTCCTTGGCGGAGGTAAAAATGTATTAGACCACCTGTCAAGATATATGTAATAAAAAATCTTTCAAATTTTTGTCTACTATTGAACGTATATGTTGAGCAGGAATGAGGAATTTGAAACACAATTCACCTTTTATACCAAAACTTTGAGCCAGCTCACTGGGCTTATCTGAGAAGTAAGAAATTAGTGATTTTTGTAATTACTGATGCTTTACTTCAGGGCAGCTGTGGAATAAACCTTACATTAGATGGTGATGAATTTTGCTGGGCACTGTAATTAAAGGGATAATGTTATGGAAAGTGAAGCTAAAATGCCTACTGCTGAACAGATGTATTGATGCATGAAATGATATGCGAACAGATGTTTAAAGCAGAGTGGATTTAGTGTCAGACTTACCACTAGAAAAGGGAAGATCATCCCTGTGATGAAGAGGTTAAGCCACATCATGGATCCAGCAATCATGTAGGCTGCCGGCCGAGCTGCCTGATTGAAGATCTCTGTTGGCAGGACGCCGGTCACACCAGCTGAAGGACACAAATAAAACACTCTGAGTAAAGGCACTTAAAGGATAAGTTCGGTTTCTACAGCTTTCACATTTTTTATAGAATGAAGTAGAACAATATACTCACCCAGAAGGCTTTTCTGATGCAAACAGTGCTTCAGGAGATATTTAGATCCAAAATCGAGCGGCGGACATCCGTATAATGGTAGCACACGGGGCATGTATAGCACTGCTCCTAAAACTGCATTAATTGTCCCAAAACTCATTAGTTTCACCAATATTTCATCATGGTCCACTCAGGCTACTCCTCCACGACAGTCTGGTGTTGCTCCACCCATGTTTTTGTGACTGTGCTGACCTCTGAACTGAAAACTTTCTTTACGGCTGCCACGCATGCGCAGTACGGCTCATTGTTTCAGGGGCGACCGCTGGCTACTCAACAACTTTCTTTTTTCAGTTTGTGCAAAATGGACGAATATCTATCGGATGAAGATGTTGTGGAGGAGAACTTTGAATATGATGGGTGTCCTTACAGTTTCGAGCCAGAGTTTACCGATGAGGAGCTCATTGAAAGAAGGACGCCGAGGCAAAGAGAAGAACAGCTGGCCAGAGAGCAGTTTTCAGTTCAGAGGTCAGAACAGTCACGAAAACATGGGTGGAGCGACCCCAGACTGTCTTGGAGGAGTAGCCCGAGTGGACCATGATGAAATATTGGTGAAACTAATGAGTTTTTGGACGATTAATGTAGTTTTAGGAGCAGCGCTAACATGCCCGTGTGCTACCATTATACGGATGTCCGCCGCTCGATTTTGGATCTAAATATCTCAAGAAGCACTGTTTGGATCAGGAAAGCCTTCCGGGTGAGTATATTGTTCTACTTCATTCTATAAACAATATGAAAGCTGTAGAAACCAAACTTATCCTTTAAGCATCACATCTTCAGAAATGAAGCATCAGTATGAAAAGAGGCACCAGTACCAGAGCAAAACTACCACAGTGAGTGGTTGGTTGAAGAACTCAACATGTCCTTCAACTGTTATTTTAGAAACTAAACATGTACAACTCACAGTTCATCTGTGTAAGAAAGCTATTTGATTCTCAAAATAATCAATGCGTTTGATTTTTGAACAGGGACATTAGCATTGTCTAGTCCCTCTAGGTGATTGTTGCGGCGAAAAATCCTGATTTTGTTGCAAGTTTTTCAAAAAGTCCAATTTTTCACCTTTTTATTTAGCAAATTTATTTCAACTACTTCTAGTTTTTTAGCTACCTCCTCCTTAAGAAACAATAATTCTAGTCTAAAATTAGCTTTTTTTTCCCCCATCAGATATTTGTGTTTTCCCAGGTTTTCTGTTCGGCTTAGGCTATGCCCCACGAATCACCCTAAACACAGCAGCCCATAGTCTTGGTCTTAGTGACAGTTTTTTGTTGCCTTTTTAACGGGGATTGTGCTGTTTCAGAACATGGTGCTGACTAATCTGACCAAGTTACCTCACTGTCTGTTCTTTTGCATAATTCATTGTGCACACGCTGTATGCCTTCCTTGGAAAAGCTATCAAGCATTTATTTGTTAATATAAGTAGGCATCTAATACTTTGAGTCTATAAACTAGCCCTGAAAGGCCCTCCTAAATTGGTCTCCAAAGTGTTTACTGCCTGAATGTGCTTGAAGGAGACAATCTGAGTGTTTATGCGAGTGATATCAGCAGCAAAATGTGCAAGGCGAGGCTGTGTTTATGACTCATTTGGTTTGGAAATGGTCCCAAAGCATTCAAGTTAATGTTTTGGAGACAGTTTTCACATTTTTAATTGTTTTCTGTAGCGGTGAAGCTGTCAGGGGAAATTTATTCAAACTATTTTATGTTGATGTTCTTCGATGCGAGAAGAACAAACCTCACATTATTCTAGTTGAGGAGTTTGACTGCTTTATTTTGATGCCATTACTGAGAGAAGATACACGTGTATGTACACTGTAATGATTCTCTCTGGGACCTCTTTTAAGCAGTTTCTTTATCTTGGCAACAAGAGTAGAAAAGGCTAAATACTAACCTGGTCCCATGCCAAAACTGAGGATGTAGGTGAAGATGCAGGCCATGCTAAGGTACGGCATCCATGATATGTAGTGCTGTTTGAAAAGAAAAACAAAGATCAAACATTCAGACACTGATTAATAGCTCCTTATAAATGAACATTTCAGATCATCACATCACACAATCATCTTTAACTTTTGTTCTTTAATCTTTATGTTTATTTTCCAAACTGTAAGACTTTTTTCATTTTTTTGTGGGACAATTTGGTGGCATTACAAGTGCTTGATGACAAAAAGCATACTGAGTCAAACTTGTGGACGGATGCTAAATAATTACAGATTTGAAAGCAGAAGCAGAAATGTGTTCAACTACAGTTCTGAGTTAAAAAGACAAATCAGAATAAACTACAGAACTGCAGAGTGGATGTTCATGTGTCACCTTTAAAACATCCTTACACACTTCCGCTCTCTTTAAGCGCCCTTCCGGGGAGTCCGCCACGTTAAGTACTGTTGATGAACCCCAGAGTGTATTATTAAATCCTCCAGTGAGTCTGTGACTGAAATCAGCCCCTGGAGTGCACTATATAGTACATACTGCTGACAGTATGTACTATATCGTGTACTGTGCATCTCCATTTTTCATAATTATTTTCTTATAAAACAGTGCCATTTTTCATCTTCCATATTGGTGTGTGGGTTTCCTAAACCTTGTGACTAAGAGAACAAAAACAAAATGTCATAAAGAATGTTACATGCAGAGAGCGGTATAAGGGGGGCCTTGAGTGTGTCCCTGTTATGGTGTGTGGGTGAAAAAGAGGACACACACTGACTTGTGACGCCCCCTAGTGGACTAACTGATTAACTAAACTGTTTCAGGAAAGCATGAGCATCACTGGATGTTCTGTTCTCACAGCAGGCACACAAATGATTGAGCTGACACATGTGCATTTATATGTGTGGCTTTTTTTCCCCCTAAAGAAAACATCAAACTAACAGAGCTGTCTGCGAACGGCTGTGATCATTAAACTTGGTATTGCATAAGGTAAGTGTTTCCTTTTTCTGAAAGCTGATGTAAACACTCGGGCCCACAGGAACATTCAGTCTTTTAAACAATCATTTTTGGCCTTATATGACTCTAAATTAGGGATGCAGAGTATTATTATCAGTATCAGCAGATAAGAGCTTAAAAGTTTAATATCTGTGTTTGTAGATATGACATTTACTGCCAATAATAACAGCACATGTTTAGCCATCTGTACCAGCCATTTTATCCCATAGACCAGCAGAATGTATGAATGAATGCACCATAATGCTTCACCTTATTATCAATGCATGTGTACATTAAAAAAAATCAAATTAAGTGTTTTTCCCTCTTTTACATCTGTTTCTATCACAAAAAATACTGCCACAGTGTAATTATTAGATTAATTTCAGCATCCCTTCTTTGAATTATTACATGTTCACCCTGTATTTTAAGACATGTCCAGTGGTCATTTTTAAAAAAAATTTATAACATAAAATATTCAAAATCAAATACATATGTTTAATTCAAAGTCCAGCTGTTCTACAAGTGTGCCCTCTTTACCGATACATGCCTGTTTTGGATTAGTCAGCACTAGTCTTTTCAAAAACATGCGTCTCCCTCAGTTATCAATTATCATTTCACTTGTTTTGCTTGTCTTGATCGTCTTACTAAAAAGCTGCTGACATGATTAAGGCATCAAGCCAACATCAGGCATGCTACTACAACCATGTTATTATATGAGCTGTAAATCATTTTAATAATGTACCTCAAAAGACAGAGCGATGGTGAAGACCACTGCCCAGACGGTCATGAGGATGAAGCCTCCCATCAACATGAACCTTCGACCTTTACGCTCTATCAACAGGTTCTGAAAAAGAAATATACCATTAGAAAAGGACTGCTAAATTGATTGAACAAGTTGTGACAATTTTAAAACTAGAAAAGCACTTGGAGAGCGCAGACCTCCGCCAGTGCCACAGTCCTCACCCATATTGTGATTTTGACCATAAATATTAGTCCTACCTTTATTTCATGTAAATATTTAGATTCCTTGACCATGAAAACATACCATTAGCAATTGGATTCATCATGATATCTATTTTAGTTCAGTAGTTATTCACAAAAATCACATTTTTCATCATGGTGGCCAGACGCTGATCCGGATCAATACCAAAATAGAATAGGTTCTTCCTTTTTCTGTGCTGAACATTTCCTGAAAATTTCATCAAAATCCATCCATTACTTTTTGAGTTATTTTGTTCACAGACGGACGGACGGACAGACAGACAAACAAACTCTCCCGAAAACATAACCTCCTTGGTGGAGGTAACTTTGATTACTTAATTTAAAAAATAACAAAATAATGATATTTCACATTGCAATAAGCAGGAGGTGTGTTGTTACAAAGGGGGTGTGTTTGATTTACTTATTGCGCTGACTAGAAGCTCTGACCAACAATATACATCGTCACTACAACCTTAGTAGTAAGTAATTAATTTGTTTCCATGTTCATTTTGTGTTGATGAGCCAGAGTGATCTCGATCGTAAACACAAAAGTTAAACCTGTTCTTATTTACAGTACAGAGCAGTAATCGGTCGAAGTTAAATCTCTGAGAGGAATGCAAACTCTCTTTGACTCTAGCCAGTTATGTAACACGCTTCAGTGATGGATACTCACACACATTATACAGGCTGTGAATTCACACGTCCCAGTGCCAATGGTGATGTACTGGATCTGACCATCAGCTATTCCCGCCTCTTTGAACACATATGATGCATAGAAGTAAATCTGTAGAAGAGAAAGAGAACATTAATAGTCATAAAAGTGCTCATTATGAAGGATCACTACAATTGCTTCAGCTGATAAGCCGATTATGTCTGCTTTTTGTACAAAGAGCGGCAGCTATGTTAATACCCTGTCTCCCTCCCAAAGCTGCAGTGCAGGGATAAAAACTTGAAACAGGAGTGTTAAATCAGCACTTTTGTGAAGGGCTGGCAGAATATCTCATGCGTTATTGCCAGTGCAGGAAAGTAACTCATTACATTTACTCATTGGCAGTGATTGAGCAGCTTCTTTGTGTATTTGGCTTTTTTGAAATGGCATCAAAAATCAGTACATTAACTTTTAAGCCTTGGCTGTACAACATCTTACCATGGAGTAAAATAAAGTTTTCCTTTAAATTGTGCTGTAACAAAAACTATTTTAACTGTGGGGCTAATACCAAGTTAAGAACCAAGACACTCATACAAAGGATTAAATGAAACCGAAACAATACTGGTCTGTTTGTCAATATCTAATTAATCAGAATGTCCCGAAGGGCTGGTCATTTGAAAGTTGCATTTTGTGGCGGAGTAAAAAAAAAAAAAAAAAAGGTTTTATGATTATGGTAATGTTTCAGTGATTTTACGCTGAAGGTTAATTGTTGGTATGTTCACATATATTTTATTTGGACAAGTTCAGAGTGCCTCCGTCTGTTTTCAGATATTTCAGAGCAGATGCACAGTATACAGCTAATTTACCAGGTCAAAATGATCATGCACTAAACCAGGGGTCCCCAACAACCAGGCCACCAATTCAGAACTGGGATGTACAAAAATATTTAATTCTTTTTATTGAATTATAGGACTTTGTATTGTATTTTTTCTAAAAATGTACTCCATTCTCTCCCCCACTTTCTGTGTGACTTTACAGTCAATTCTTAGCAATACACACACATGAGCAGAGATGCACTTGCTATTTGATGTTTCATTCATGTACAGGTCCGGCAGTGCCATGGATTCAAATGTATATTTGTATATGAAAGTCCCATATGATGTAAAATACACTTTATGATACTCAAAGAAATCAAAGAAAAGAAAAATGTGACCATAAAACAACGTTAGAAAGAAAACCCCTCTCCCACTGTTGTTTCCTTTCAGTCAATGTGTGCTTAAAAAGTGTCTTTGAAAGATTTCCCCAATGACATCATTTGGTTATATGCCACCTCCTCGAGCTGTGACACTCCCTGCACCAGGTGCTTGTTTAGTCAATATGGCAGAACCATGTCTGTGTGGCCACAGTAAACATCAGAGCACAGAGTGGAGTAATCAGGTTCAGCTAATGAAAATTTACACCAAAACAGGTTCTGAGCAGGGCTGAAACAGAGAGGTTTACAGGCAGGCCAAAACCAAATATCCTTGTTAATCTTTAGGCAGGAACAAGGTTGGAGGCCGTATTTACTTATCACACTCATTTATTCTTTTAGCATAACATAGAAAAAGGTGCTAAAATACCAAGCACACACCAAGCTCTCCTCACTTACAAAGTACAGTCAGCGTAGTTGTTGCTCCATCTCCAGTGAACATTATTAATTCAACCAGCAGGAACGTAACAAACACCCGGACACGACACGCTGACAGATGGTCTCAAATTTCTAATCAACCCTCTGATGAAGCGGAGGGAGACTCTGCCCAAAAGCACGTCAGATACTGTTGCTGCTCCGTATCACTAACGCTGATCCTTGTGGATTACATAACTAGTTTGTCTATAGAGACACCCAATCTTATATCAGACACAAAACGCTCTGTAAAAACTCTCTCTGGTTATGACATCGATGCTTTTGTTGTCAGAGGGTGAGCCGGCTCCACTTACAGAGTCGTTTCCACAGAGCTGCATGGCGCTGCTGATGACCATGACGGAGATGAGCTGCCAGCGCATGGAGCGATCTCTGAACAGGTCCCAAGGTCGGCATGGCTTCATGCCTCTGGTTTCAGCCTGTTCTTGCAGGATCTCTTCAAGTTCACCACTCTGGACCTCACAGCCCCTCAGACGTCTCAAAGCTGACCACAGGACACACACAACATACAGATCACTTCTGAGCTGGTATTCACTGACTGTAACATACTACTCTGTATTGAAATTATATGCTAAAATATCTTTACTAACTAAACAAATGATAATCCTATGTTATATTACCTTTTAATTGAATATTTATAATACCTTTGATATTTCCGACAACTCTCAAAGCAAATGAACTGTTGACATTTATAGATGCAGTGGTTGATGGGCTGTCACTGTTCCAACTGCCTTGAAAAGCTACAATTACATTCCAAGGAATGTTTTAGAAGATTTTGTGTGGCTTTTGTTCCTTTTCTTCAGGAAAAGGACAGTGGATAAAACCATAACATGCATGTGGTATGACATTGGGAATGGAAGCCACAGGCCAGATTTGGTCCATCAAGGACAACAACCTCATACCAGCGGTGCAGATGTCACATGGGTTTGCCAGTTCTTTTACAGTCTATGGTTTATGCAGGGGTTAGCATAGACGCTAACCACTTCAGTAGCATTTTTCTCATATATACACCACATTTCATTATCAAATGATCCTGTGTGACTGTTATGTGGCACACAGAGTAAAGCCCATCAGCATTTGGCTTAAAATTGAACTTAGTCTTGAACAAGCTGGCTTTGGCTTGAACACAACACTTCAGTGTATTAAAAGCTTAACACATTTTCCAATATTAAAGTCTCTGAATTGAAGCGGACATTGTGAGATTTTTATTTTGTAATTTGGCACGGCACAGATCTTTATTTGGACCAAAAAGAGTTGTACTAAATGGTGGAAAAGGGAGTGATTTTCTACTTTAAGTGAGTTACTTTGTGGCGATTTTGGCACCCACTATGCACAAAGCACTGACTCTTCTTTGCTCTGTTACCTCCACCAAAGAGGTCATGCTTTTACTGGGTTTTGCCTGTCTGTTTTACTGTTAGAAAGATGAAGACAATTGATGAAATTTCAGGGAATGTTAGTTATAGCACAAGAAAGTGGAGATTAGATTTTGGTGGTGTTCTGAGCCCAGATGCAGATCCAGGATTTTTTTGAAGGATTAATCAACTCTGTGGACAAATAGTGTCCAAAATACCTTGGCAGAGGGCTGCACCCTCAGAGCAGCTTTCTTTGCTTTGTTTTGCAAATTTGTTAGTAGTGCTTTCTGACAAAATATGCTTCCTAAAGTCTTCTCACATCCAGATTCATCCCTCAAAAACTACTTTTATTGTTACTGAATACCTTAAACCAAAACATTCTATAAATCACTTTATTTGGCACCTACAAAGTACAGATAGTCAGGTATAAGTGATAAAAAAATACAGAAATCATCAGTCTTTTCACTGATGGTCCTTTAATTTTATTTAATTTGTTTTTGTTTTAATATCTTATGAAGAAGCATAAATAGCTATTTCAGTTAATTTAGTAACAATTCAACACCTTACATGAGTTAAAAAGGCAACTGCTTTAGCAGTTGAGACACATTTTCTGAGGGGTGAGGATCTTACAGATAAATTCCTAAATGTCTTGGAAATACGGTACTCAGGTTAAAAGATAGTTCATAGTTTTGCAGCAGTTTGAAATTCCTAAAATACTAGCGCTAGCACAGTTTAACATAGTACAACACCCACCGTCAATACAAGCCTCCTTATCCCCCCTGTCAATGAGCAGGTATCTGGGGCTCTCTGGAAACCACGGCAGGGTCATGAGCTGCACGATGCCTGGGATAGCATTACTGCCAAGAAGATACTGCCAACATGGCTCACTGCCCAAAATCTCCCTGTGCATAAATAATACAGAGTGTTATCATGCAAAATGTTTGAACCTGTGGTACATATCTTATGATATTAAAGAGACATTATCGGTCCAACCTGAGTCCTACCACCTGTCCCAACACGACACCAAATGCTGTGAAAACAGCTGAAGACAGGGAGATGGCTCCTCGTAAGTGCTTTGGAGCACTTTCTCCAAAATACATGGGCTGCACGTTCATACTGATTCCTGCCAAACACAAAGTCAGTATTATTATTCTTAACACGTATGTCATTTTCAAAAAGCAGAATTGGCCATTGACTGGCTGTGTGGAATAAGAACATAATGAGTAAGACCCCTTTCATTTGTCAGAAGTGCAAATAGACCCTTTGCATTGTTATCAGTCAAAGTGTTGTATGAATAATGTACTGAAATGTGATGACCTGCCTGCATTTATTCCAACCAGGACACGTGAGATGATGATCATCTCGAAGGACTTGGCTGCTCTGCTCGTTACAGCTAAGAGTGCTCCGCTCAGCAGGAAAACGTTATTCAGCAGCAAGCATTTTTTCCTTTAATAAAAGAAAAGAGAACACAGTGTAAAGATCTGGAAAAACATGGAGAGGGTTGACTACAGTTTAAAGCTCCTCTCAGTTGCATGCTGAAAAATGAAGCAAGTAAGGTTAACTGCAGTTCCTACAATGTCCACTTGAGGCTGACTTCAGAAGAACCCATAGACTGTAAAAGAATTGGACAAGCCCACATAATAGGAACCTTTTGAATGCTGATGCCCTCTGATGGATGCTGCCATACTGCAAGTGAGCTGAACTTCAGCTCAACCTCCTCACGTGTTTAGGCAGGGCATAAGTCCATCTGAGTAATATGCGATTCTACAGTTCCAAAACTGGACATCTTCAATAAATCCCAAATAAAAGGAAAACTGCCGCAATATAAGACCCCCCCCCCCCCCCCCCCCGAACCAGGCTGTAAATATGTGTATTGTATATATAATTATTTGCCCCGCATACAATCATTAGGGTGTCAGGTTTCTGCAGCCAGCCTCTAGTGGACATTTTGGGTACTACAGCTTCTTGCACTTCCGCATGGGCCTCCAATTACACCCCTAGAGGTCGCCCCCCTTAAAGAACAACAGGTCACATACATACTTCTTGTTCCAAAACTGCTTTCATCAGAGAAGTTCATGCATTTAGGACCTCTCACTGTACATGGGTGAATTTTACAAGAGTTTGACCGTTTTGATTATAGAAAAGATTCAGAGTTATGCATAGTAAGGGGCCTAAGTAACATGACTACGAACCTGAGTGGTGTAAACTATCTCTAAGTCAGCCTCTTTGTCCATTAACAGGTGGACTGAGACAGTGTTTCACATTGCCATTAGCATGACCTCTGCCTGCAACTTAACAGCTAACATCAGTCTTCTTTGGCAAGTATTTTCAATTGATATGGCAGTGAATTCATCTGTCACCTGCACCAAAGAAGATATTCCATGCATCAAGCCAAATGAGTAATTTTATTACCCTTTAAAAATCATGCATTTGTTATCCTGTGTGTGATTTAAGACTACATATTAAATATATCAGTGAGCAACAGTGATGCAATGTTGACATATTCCTCTATTGTGATGTAACATTATCACTGCAGTATTTAAAGTAAACCCATCAGAAAGCATCCCACTGGGGAACCAGAGTGAGGCGCAAGCTCAGGTTTTATTTGCTCTGGCAGATGAGTGTGATCGCTCTACTGTTATGACACGTTTCCAGTCAACCTGACTCACATCAGACAGACAAATAGGGCTTTGCCTGCATGCTACTTTAGGCAGACAACTCAAACTGGACTGGCATGCATTATCAATTGATCACCTAAAGAACAATCCCCCAATTAGCAATCCATTTATTCAACAATATTATCACACTCATCCTTTACCCTTGGTTTGCCAGCTCTGGCCTGCATTAGTAGTGCTGTCTTGCTTTTAACCCTCCCACACCTCTGTTGCTACACTTATTGACTTCAGCAATATTAAAAAGCAAATATTTCAAAGACTACTAAAAATATTATCTTTAACACTAGAACCACTCAGGGGGTCATTTTTACCCCAGACCTTTTCAAATGCTTGTATTTCTGTTTAACTAAAACCCCTAAATCTCAAAGTCCATGACTTTTTTCTAGAATGGCTCTATAAATCGTTCAGTGAAGTTTGGTGAGTGTGTGATAAAAATGAAAATAAGTATGACCATTTATACCTAGAACCGCACAGGTTCTGGGTACATTTTTATGACATTTTTGTCATATGCCTCAGGTGTCACTCCTGGTTGCTTAGCAATGCTCATAGTTTTTTGCACCATGCTCATCCCAGAATCCCTGGTTGCTTTGCAACGCTTGCTACATCATCTGATTTTGACAGCTATCAATAATATAATCACCATCTATCAAACCGGCACAAATTATGGACCTCGCCAAAAGATTTATGACAGCCAAAGAGGCTTTGCTGTAGTACCAGCATGAGTGAAGGAGAGCCCTAAGGAGGAGGGATATCAGTGGGTTTGAGTGAGGAGGAATCAGATTGATGACCTTTCATTTTTACCGAGGGATGACGAGTCATGAATGTCTTGATTGTTGTTTTCACATTTGTGTTAACCTGAAGTTCCTAAAGTTGATGAATGTGAAAATGTATTTATTTATGTGGGTGGGAGAGTTAGTGAGCACAGCGTTATGCTACTTTAACTGTCCTTCAAAAAATATTTTATTATTGTTATTATTATAGAGACATCTGTTATTTTGTTTTTGTAGATATCTTATTTGATCATTTTGTAGTTTGTTGAACAGCTCCTACAGTTTGTTGAATTTGTAAATTTATTTTTTCCTGTTCAATTAAAATAATTATTTATCTGTTAAAAAAAATGCAAAAATATTATTTTAAACTCTTATTTTGCCAAGTCTCCATTATTATTTAAAAAAAAGATCGAAATAAGCCACTTCACTACTTCTAGAAAACATAGCATCACTGACACGGCGGTTCTAGGGGGACTGAAATGTTGGCAGTTCTAGTGTTAAAAGGAAAGAATGGTTTTTCAGTAATTACATTTCAAGGGTAATATGGTTTAAAGTATTTAAACAGATAATTACATTTTGGTTTCAGTCATTTTGTGCATTATGTGTAAAGGGAAAGCAAAGCAGCACGTTCTCTAGGTGACCCCTGTGTGCTTTTCTGGGGGTTAAAACTAAATCCAGGGCCATACGCACGTGCATGTTTAATTTAGAGGTAAATGAACAATTTCTTAATTTATTCAGAGTACTAACTAGTGTATTATTAACTCACTTCACATTTCATGGAGAATCTCAGTGAGTGATGTTTTGTACAAATTACCTTCCGAAGCGTATCGTCATAGGTCCTGCAATGAGAGCCCCTGCAAAGCCCCCCAAAGAGAAAATAGAGACAATGATGGTCCAGATCAGAGTCACCTGGTAGTCCTCCAGCTGGATGTCCCAGCGCTCCAAGAAGGTCTCGTTGACAAAAGTTTGAATAAACTGTGAGGGAAGAGGAGCATGTTAAAGAATCACCAAGTTAACCAAACACACGTCAGTAAAAGCTGACACTTATTACCCCTGAGTTCATTTCGGTCAGTCTACTGGTTTGTATTTCCATCATTTACCTTAATTGATATATTTACTTGGCAGACATGGAGGATATATTCACAGTTATATGGAGAGGGCTTTTCCATTGTTTCATTATGATCAAGTTGGGTGGGTTGGAATGACAATAATTTCAAAACATGTAAAATAAGATCAGTGCAGGTAAAAACAGCTGAACAGTGACCTCACACACATTTGTCCATGACCTGCATTAAAGCTTCACTGAGATGTTTCCCTTCTGTGTTTATTTTGTCAAAGCAATGCCTCTGATCTTTGTGCTGCTTTTGTCCTGTGCATGTTTCCAAATTTAAAAAAAATCTCCTTTCTTTTAGGCACTTCTTAGCTTGGTCAAACACCTACCCCTGCAGTAGCAGATTCAGACATGAATGCAGCAACCTTAAAAAGTAGCATAGTCACCATTGCTTTCAAATATATTTTAGAAGGCTACAGGGAAATATTGGTGGGAGCTTCACTTATGACTGCGATAAACTCCTCAGAGGAGCTTAAATCAAAAACAATAACAATATTTGCATCTCAGTTATAACATATTCCATTTTGTTTTGTATTGCACTGTTTTGATGGGTTTTTAATTTTAATGTGTTGATGTTGAAAACAGTGAACTTCTTTCTTTCTTTGTATGATATTGACAAACATTTTTCCTGTATATTACCAAAATATTGTCTCGATAAACTTTACTTAGATTAAACCTATCTTCATCAGACGTAATGTTCTTTGTCTGACACCTACTTCTACCAAACCACCAGAGAATTAAAAATCTAAATTATTGCTGATATGTTTTATTATTTCATACAACTTCAGAGAAATATATTTTATACGTTTTAATCCGTTTCACTCTTGCTTTTGTTTAACTAGTTATAACTCCTATCAAGAGCTTTAATCAACAACAGTGTCCATATTCTAACTTGTCAATATGAAAACCACTTTGTTTTGGTTGTTTTAGTTTTTTATTCTTATTTTTTATGATAAACTTTCTGTTTAATTTTGTTGGTTTGCCACTGTGTATGTGGTTTTAAAGTGTAAAATAGTCTAAATTAAGTTGATTTTCTTAAGTCTGCATATTAATCTATCATTTTGTTTATACAGCATCAAATGACAAAATTACAGAGATCTAGCCTATGGCTATTAAATATGTATTTTCATATGGTAAACATGGTTCAACTCCTCTGACACCTATCCTCTATTAAGAGGGATTCAGGAGTGATCAAATGACCCTTTAGAAGTAATGCATACCATACCTGATTTCTTTGATTATCATACAAGGCTAAAGAGAAATATCTGGACAAAGTTCACACTTGCTTCATGGCAATGAGTATACCCCTTTAAAGGAGCTTTAAATAAGAAAAAAAAAGCCTTACATATTTTTTTTACTCTTTTGAATTGCCTCATACCTTGTTTTTATTTTATTTTTAATAACTAAAGTTGTTTACTTCATGTTTATTTTTGTCAATTCACCTGGTGCTGGAGTTTTAGAAGCTGTAAATTGAGCAAAGTAAGCAAAAAATAATTTAACAGTTTAAAAAATATATTTTCTTGGCAAATTTCCCTGTGATTCATCAATAAAGGACCAAAATCACAATGTAATTTATCTTGTGAAACCTTACAGAGATCAATCCTGTCGTCTTTCTCATATTAATATCAGAGAGCAAACATTAATCTACAAATGAGCAGGCACTGGGCAACAGAGGTTGGTTCATTTACAATCACTTATTGCTAACACAATGGAAAAACTAACTTTACATGAGCACACAAGCACAAACACACACACACACAAATACATGCACACACATGCAGATAAAACTTACAGTTGTCGGAGAGTTCATTATAGCCAGGTTGTAGCCATACTGAAGAGTCCCTCCAAAGGCTGCAGAGGCAACCATTAACACCAGTGTCAGAGGACTGCCCTGTTGATTTAGAAAGACAGACAGACAAAAAGATGGACAGATGTGTTTATCTAACATATTCATACACACACAGCCTCACTTTCTTTTTTAGAAGGAGCTGGTCCAACACACAAATAAAGTTACTCAGCCTGTTTACATTATAAGTCGTCTCTGCAAACAAGAAGATTAAACACGGAAGTTTTCTTCGTCTAAGTTAATTTACCTTCTGTGCGCCTGCCTGTGACATTTTGATTCAAAACAGCGAAGAAAAACAAAGAAATGGTGACTTCGTGTGGTCCTCTGAAAGCCGCCCGGGTCAGCCCACCTACTCGCCGGTAACGATGCTCTACTCCTCAACACTCTCTCCTGCACGCGCTTCAAACGTGCATGTGACGTAAGGCCGTACGCGATTGGTTAAGGTTGTACAAATCAGACGTCTGATTAATGTCTGACTAGGACTCTTTAAATGCCAAACCAATAACTTATTGGTAAGATTTGTTTTGAAGCATAAAGCTTGTAACATGCAGTGAGGTTTTCCATTAAACTGCGATGATCACGTGAGAATGAAGATGCTGGCACATGGATACAAACAAATTGATCTACAAGTGGACTGACTGATAAATCACTTAACTTCCCTTTCGTTTAGAACTGCATTTAAATCCGTCTTGAACAACTGCAGTGTGCATGTCACCAAAGTAACAATAGTAGGGGAGACCAGGAACAGACCAGAGCAACAGAACTTACTGTATCTCCTACATCAGTGATTCCCAAACTGGGGTACGTGCACCCCCAGGGGTACGCGAATACCTGTCAGGTTTTAAACAGCTGTTTCAGGTAGTTAAAGTTCAACCTGGCAAATGTTTGCATTGTGAGCTTTTAAAAAGTCCTGAAGTGTTTGAAGAGAGGCTGGGGGCTGGATTTGTGAGGCATCTAGGAGAAGGAAATCTGTCCTGAATTATCTAAGATTTTTTTAGTAACACAAGTTCAGTCAGGCATCCTTCTCATTAAAGCTGTGGTGAGTGTTTTACAGTTTCAAATTCATGAATGAATACTGTATGTTCCAGAAATGTACATTTCTTAAAAGTGAACTAGTGTTGCCCACTGAAATTTGCTGATGAATAAAACATTTTTTGGGAGGTCGAGATTAAAGTGATCATGATGAAAAAAAAGTCAAAATTTTGAGATAAAAGCAAAAAGTATTACATAAAAGTTCAAATGTCAAGAAAAAAATCAACATACAATGTATTTCAACTTTATTCTCGACTTGCTGACTTTTTTTGTTGTCATTTGACTTTTTCCCTGACATTTTTACTTTATTACAAAATTCTATTTCGACTTTATTCTCATCATTTCAACTTTAATCTTGAAATTTCAACTTTAGTTTTGACTTTGCCAAGATATTTTTTTCCATTCAACATGGCCCTAACACTCTTCCGGAAGTGAGACATAATCCACTTTAAGAGATTTTATTTGTATGTTATACATACTAAATGTGGGAGCTGGGGGTGGCTGCAGACTTGCAGACACATTTCATTCCTCGCTGCTTTAAGTGTGTGAGACGAGGGGGTACATGGCTGGAGGATAAGGTTTTGAAGGGGTACAGATTAACACATTTCACATCTCTCGCTGACTGTTTCATGTCCATTTTAATTGTACTATAAATTTATGATTTTAGATTCAGTCAGGGGTATTGACGTGGCTATGAAGCTGTGCATTGTTGCAGCCTTAAGTCCTGAGGCCTGTATCAGAAAGCGCGGTCAATTTATCCCCGGTAACTCACATCTATCCAGGACTGAGTAACCGCAACAATGGCAATCAATAAGGATAATCGATAGCACGACGCAAATTATCTACACGGTAACACAATCCAGGATTGTCTCATCAAGGGCCATGAATGTGCAGGTATAAGGGGAGGGCTCAGAGGCAGCTGACCAATCGCGATCATGAGCTGAGAAAAAAAAACACGTTAAGAAGCGCCGGGAATGCACTATCAAGAGCTCCGTATTTCACACGTGAAGAGCGTCGTCTGATAAAGTTAAAGTATGAGGATGAAAAAGCCAGTATAATGGAGAAAGGAAACACCATAGCAGCTGTCAATCATAGACAAAGTGCGTGGAAATGCGCAAATTACTCATTATTGGCTAAATCTGACACTGATGAACCTCATGAAGCATTATACTGTGAAAGTGTGTTGCATTTCTGACAATTATCACCACATTCCCTCAGATGTAATCCCTCTGTAGTGAGGAGGTCGTGGGAGCAGATAAAAAATAAATACAAAAACATAACTGTGTCTAGTAGGTCGGTCTGTTTCATGTCATATCATGCTGCATTGAAGATTTAAGT
Source organism: Scarus forsteni (assembly GCA_036419115.1). Lineage (NCBI taxonomy): Eukaryota > Metazoa > Chordata > Actinopteri > Labriformes > Labridae > Scarus > Scarus forsteni. The sequence continues at coordinate 32,398,503 of JAZDUH010000152.1, forward strand.
CGTTGTCACAATGAAATCATAAAAACATACAGAGCTGAAGTCTGACCCAAATTAACACCTTAAAATCAGCAAGAAAAAAAAACCCTCAAACACATGAATAAAGAGCAGGAATGACATGATCGACATGATGGAATAATGTGATGTTTCACATAAAAGTTACGTCCCTTTTATTTGTCAAGCACTTTATGGTGCATTTGAACATATAAAAGGGGCTATAGAAGTGAAGTTCATAGAGCAGGCGATGCACAATAACAGTGGGACAGTTAGTGCACTACTCCTGCCGATCACACGGGAAATAAACGGCTCCAATATGTCACACAGGTATAGATGATTCCGGGCCGCGAGAACCGGTACTTCTCATAACGCGTCGTCAAATTGATCTAGTGCAGAGGTGGGCAACTTTAATTACCAAGAGGGCCACATGAAACCATTTTTCCCAGCCTGAGGGCCACATGGCTACAATTTTTCAGAAACTCTTGATGATGAAAAAGAATGTTGGATAAACAACATGAGAATATAAATTTGTCATAAAAATAGAATACCAATATTCATCTATTACAACATAAATACAAGTTATTATGCATAATCAAATGAACTTGACACAGAATGCAAGCAAATTTAGCTAATACACATTGAATTAAAGCAAATTAAGCTATTTTCAAATCGATGTTTTCACATTTTTAAAGAACAAATATTTTGCTGCTGCCATTTTTGTAAATACAGCATTGAGTAATAATTGATATAATGTTCAAAGGCTTCATGAAAGACATTTAGACACTATAAGAGCAAAGTAAGGATGTAAATAACTTACATAAGATTACAAAGAATTATTTCTATTGGATATCCGAGTTTTCTTCATATACAACTGTTGGTTTTAGAACATTTTTTCATGAGTGTGAGTGTGAAAAAATTATTCATTCAATGAAGTCCCCAGAGGTTGATATATATAAATCTTATATAGTATTGCTTTGTGTCAGAGAAATGTGTCACAGCAGTTAATTTATGTCCAGCAGATGGAGCTGTTTAAACTGTTACTTTCTTTGCTGGTGAAGGTGTACACCAGCTTTCAAATGCTACCTTCTTGGTTTTCAATCTCTGAAACCGCATGTGTGGAAAAAGGTATTCCATCCGTATTAAACAAAAGAGAAGAGTTAAAGGGGGAGTTTTTAGCTGGACACTGAATGATATTATTTCGTGTCTATTTCAACCCCAAATACTGACTGATGAGGGAGTTCATCAGCAGTTTTGATATCGTTTCTGTGTTACATTTACAATCTTCTGATATTGTATACACAAATAATTATATCAAAGAACATTAGAAATAAACTGCAGATTTATCAGTTTGATGTTTTCTGATACAGCACTGGCAGGAGGTTTCCAGATCAAAGTGGAGAAGGACACATTTTGGGAGAATTTAATGAAGAAAGTGATATGCCTATCTATTTGTAAGCTCAGAAAGAGAGTTTGAGCCAGCTTGTTTGTATCTTGGGTTTTCTGCTGCAACACTTTCTTGTAAAGCCTTGTAACTTCATGAACATGATGAAAGTAATAATGACACTGTTGACAAAAGCATGAAAGAGTATTGCAGTAAATCAAAATCTAGACTTTACTCATGGGAATCTGACAAAAATAGTTTTATTTTTGTTTTTTAGGACCAAAGTGTTGGACAAAAAAACCTGTGGAGTGATAAAACTATAGCTATACTGAAACACAACTCTTTCGGCCACTCGAGACAGAGACACACGTCAAAGCAACTTTCTGAGGGCATTTTGTAAATTTTGTTAACTACAGTTCATGCTTGAAAAACTGGAATAATGCATAAATTAATGATTAGATGTTTTACTAAGTTTTAGTTTTGTATTTTGTGTACATACTGTATAAGGAAGTTAGAGAAACATTAATGCTCCTGCAATATCAACATTTTCAGTATGTTGACTTGAGCAGGTTCCTGGCTTATATTACTGCCTACTTGGAAATCCAGTCTTTTTCACTACATTTTTAAAAGCTAAAATAGTAAGTCAAATATCTGGTCCTCATTCTAACATCTTAACTTGAAACACTGCTACATGTTTGTTTAGGTGTTGCCAGAAGCTATGGCTGACATATGGGAGGTCACATACTTTCATTTAAGTATTCCTCTCATTAAATTTTAACTGCTCTGAGATTTCCCCAAAATTATAGCAAAAATATCACCTCTGTGGTATTTTGCTAACATTCTGATCAGTGTCAAGGCAATTCGGTTAGCTCTGCTGGCAAATGATGGGTCAGGCTGTAAAGATGCATGTTCTGGTGTGAGAAGAAAAGCAAAGAACTCAGTCTCACTTGTTTCATGTAGGAGATAAGACAGAAATAGAGCTTTGAATTTGATTTGAGCTGCCAGTGGTAGACAATGAAGAGAGATTATAAGCGGAGTGATGCACTATTCTGGGCTGGTTGGAGACCAGATGTGCTGCTGCATTCTGGATCATCTGCAGAGGTTAGGTACATATGAAGACTTCCTTTCCAAAATGCTATAAAAGCCATCTCGGTGCTTTTCTTTTTTTTATACCTATTGTACTACCTGCCCTATCAGTAGGCTATAATTCCAGAAAGCTATGAATCCCAGTTTAAACTGTATTTCAAAGATCAGTTCCCCAGCCAACCCAATGGTGGGTCTGGGTAAATAATGTGAACACCTTCTAAATGAAAATGGATTTATAGCGTTTTGGGAAAGAGCTCTTCATATATGGAGGCATGTGAAATCCCAGAGCCTGGAAAAGTGGTTGTGTTGCCTGTTCTGTCAGGTAGGGTCAGATCATCCTGGTGTCATGGGTGGCGTATGGACAGGGCCGAGCAACTGAGGCCGCACAAACTGTCAAGATCAGCTGGTCATTAATCATGACACCTACATTTGTAGTACAGTTGATCAGGATATTGATCTGTGATTGAATGGACGGAACGGCTGCAGGTACAATAATCTCAGTCTCAGACAGATTTAGCTGAAGGTGGAGTTCCTTCATCCACGTGGAGATATTAGCAAGACACGATGAAGTCCGCAGCAGATCACACGTGAAAATGTTCACTTTAAAACTCGCTCTGAGATACTGTATTAACCCTAAGAAATAACAGAGACGTCTTACTAAATGCTGATGGGACGTCTCCTCCCCCCTCTCCTCTCCTCTACTCTCCCTCTCTCCTCCCTCCTCCTCCTCTGTCTCTCATTGGTCAGCCTCTGACAGGATTACACGAGTTTCCTCAATTGAACACGGAGAAGTTACCCGCTCAGACATCCTACAGGGCTTCTTGCAGCTTTAGCAGACACATTTTAAAGCTCTAGAAAACCCTAAAGGAAAGATAAGTCGACCACCTCTGCGCGTGAACCTGACGACATTTCATCAGATGTGTTTGAGTGGCACGCGCCGACATCAGGTATACCGGGTTGGATTAAATGGTTCCTGTGCTGCTGCTGCTCGACCTGCAGCCTCCAACAATAGAGACCAATGTGGATCTTAAATACACGCATGCGATCAAGTGAAGTCCAATTTACTTCATTGTAGACCTCAAGTCGTCATGATGACTCGGATTTTTTGGGACACATTTTTTCTGTTAAGTGGTGAGTAACTTCTTTTAACATAAAATCTGATTTTCGTTGTCCACAACTCACTCTGACTTCATTCAGCAGTAAATATTTAATTTAATGAAGGAACAACTGTTTTGGACATGATAGGAAGCGAAGGTCCCGGATAATCAATATATTTTCATAATTAATATTAGTTCACTGTGGAATGGGCAACTTTGTTTATCTGCAGTCGATTCCAATCAAAGAAATGAAGGTGATCATACCTGTAAATTAACATATGTATTTATATTTTAAAGCTCAGAACCAAACAGTGAATCTACATGGTTGAACTAAACATAAAATTAAAGCTAATTTAAGGCGCCTTTCCATCCAGTTACCCTTATGTATTGTATTTTTCTTGATTAATTTACCTTTACCTTATTATATTAGCAAGTTGTGCTGATTATTAAACTAAGTGTCACCAGGCCAAGGTAGCTATAAAAATCTTAGTGACTGACAGTTATTTAAGTTTATTTGTCTCACATTTTCCTCAACGAGTATTGATAATGCTTCAAAAACACAGTTGAAAATATAATTAAGCCAATTATTAATAACTTTTTGTGAAGGTTTTTTCAATTTTCCATGTTGAAACGCCCTTTGTCTGTTCTAACGTGGTAGAAAATCATACTAAATTATATCATTTCAGATTTCTAGTAGCAAATTCTGGGAATGCGAAATGAGTTGACAGGCCACATTAAGTTCTATTATGGGTTGTATGTGTCTCTTAAGCTGCCAGTTGTCCACCCATGATTCATAACTTGCAATAGGAATCAATACATTACTCCTTTTTAAAAGCTAAGTGTACATCCACAGCAGTCAATACTGACTTAGTCATGTCTCTGACCTCCATATGCTCTGATGTATTTGTTTATCCTCTGTAAGGACCTTTAGGTAAAGTGGGTATACTCTCTGGATGGATTTGTGCGGTTACGATTTTTATAGTGTGAGGGAAAAGCAAGAAAAAAAACACCATACTTCTCAGGATATCTTAGTTTCTGTCTATTTTTAAAGACAAGCCAGCCTCTTAGTGCTGTTTTCAGCCTCTGGTTGTGGTTGCGTGTCTTTCAGAGGGGACCTGCTGTATTTATAGTGCTTTGGTCTCATCCTTTAAGTGCATGCCTGACCCTGTTACTATTGTTGGGTGCCCGTTACTCAATGAAGCATCGATATCACGTTGAAAACACGCTCCCATGATCATAAGTATACATTAGGAGGTGACTGGAGTATACACCACATCAGGGGTCATCGACTACGTGGTACAAAAGACATCTTTTTGCTTGACTGAGGGTCAGGATATTTTTTTCTAAATGCATTTGTTTCATTACCTTAACAAGTAAGATCAGTCCCTATCACACACACTACTGCAGCCACATGGGGCAATGAAGATAATTTGGTCTCTTCTCTCTGAGGCTGGATTGTTTTCATAACTCATTCTCTTGGTTAAAGGCTGGTTTGCAATAGCTGTCAGGTGTCAGGTCAAACCTAAAGACATTCTTCAAAAAACTGTAATTTTTTGAGGAGTTTCATTCATAGTTATGAATGTGACAGCTAATAGATACCCATACAATCATAACATATTTCCTGAATTTGAATATATTCTGGGGGTCAGATTTAGATAGATGACATAGGACTGTATGCTGCATCTGGTTTTCTTTTTTTAAAAGACTTTTTTTTTTATTCAGTCATGAAATCAATTTTAGTTGAGTGTTCCTCAAGGCTCTGTTTTAGATTCCTTATATTTCTACATGATGATACTTGTATTTTTTCTTTTTGCAGGTTCCCTCTTTACAATTGGAGCAGGGCCGGGCAATTCAACAGTCATTGAAGCAAACATATCCATCGATACAGCTCCCGTCAGATCTACAAGCAGCTCTGAAACTAGCAGCAGCAGAAGCTCATCCACAACATTTGCAACCACTCCGACCAGCATCCCTATAACCAGCAGTATGTGTGGCTATATTGTGTCATTTAAAGAAAAAAACTTAAAGGATCAAGCTCCATTGTTTAAAGGGATACCTCAGTATTGTTGAAGTTGGGTTGTATCAGGTACTTGACAATAGTGGCCAAGGTGCATTGCTGTTGACAGGTACACTTTTGTAACGTAATTGTGTGAGTTGTATGTAAAATTAACCACAAACTTTGGGTTGGACATATGATTCAACAAAAAATGTCAAAGCACTGTGTTTTTCTACCAAGAAGTGTTTGGCACTATTTTATACTGTGGCAAATGGCTAAGTGTTCTTCTTCCTGTTTGCATTGATTCTGCTTGCTGAGTCTCATTCTGAAGAATTTCTTCTCCTGTGTACTCTAGTTTTTCAACGTGACCCTGTGTATCCACAGGAAAAGGAATGTCATTGACACTCGAGTCAATATCACTCATATTTAGTTCAGTATTAGTTTCCTCTGCCACTGTTGTAGCTTCCTGACTCCATTAAGCAACACAGCAGATAGTTGGAATCAATGCAGAGGAGCACATAGCCATTTTCTGCATCATAAACACACAGAGCCAAACACAGAGACCTTCTGAAGGGGAAATAAAGCACTCTGAAATATTTCACCCAATTGTACATTTGACCCAACATAGTTTGGTTGCTTGTTTTACGTAAAACACACTCAATTGCACAAAGTCACTGCATTAACAGCAGTGTACTTTACTGTTAGTCCGAGCTCTTGCTCCCTAAAAGTATCATGACCCCTTTAGCCACTTCTCTTACTGTTGTCATGCACTGATACAACTCAACTTCAAAACTGCTGAAATATCCCTTCAATAATTTGGGATGGGAATTGAGCGACTTTTTATCAAGGACATGGGCATCATTGATTCTGCTTATCAATTTGATTATTTATTTACTCCCTCATAAACACTGGTGGATTTCCTGTGTGGAAAGAAGTTGGCTTACTCAGGTTCTCAGTGGCAACAGTGTCAAACATATGGCACTCCTGATTTGATCTATGGTGCATGGAAAATGCCTGAGCATGTTGCTATTGTATTAACCCCTGTGTTAAACCGCGACAGGCACAGACAATAGACTTTTTACAGTTAGTGTGTAAAAATGAGTCATAATTTTGAGCACGTCCGTTTCCTTTTTGCTGTGATTACATATTTGACTTCTGCGTTACTTTTTTTGCTGACTGCCTCTGATGAGAGGGTTATGCCCTTGATTTGCAAGGGAAGCAGAACTAGAGGAAGGAAATTATAAAGGGATTATGAAGCAAAATGACAAATTATATTGATTCCTTGAGCTAGCTCTTATTGGTTCTCGACTTCAACTGGTTTTTTTAATTCCCATCCCTTTTAACAACATAAGAGATATTGAGCAAATACTGTTTTCACCACCTTGATCATTTTTTCAGTAAACCTTTAGAAAGATTTTGTTTATTATTTGATATTTTCCAATCAAGACTATATTATTTCAACAGCAGTTTATCCCCTTTCTCTGCAGCTTCCTTCTTTACATTTGGAGCAGAACCAACAGCCCCTGAACCAAGCATTTCGATCGACACATACTCCACTGCTTCTGTAAACAGCTCAACAAATGCCTCAGAAACAACCAGCAGTGGGATTTCAACCACCACCACCACAAACACCACAATCAACATCCCTCCAGTCAAAAGTACGTCAGACTCTATTTATATCCTGTTTAGACTCAAAGGGAGGTGGAGGATCATTTTGAGTGGGATCTTTTAAAGTATTTCAGAAAAAACTGTCCCCATTGCAGCCCTTGATCCTCTCTGACTGCACTGTTGCTCTCATCGCCGGATTTCCCTGCACTTTAAATCTTCCCATTGAGCTGCACTGCATGCGGACAGTGTGGCGCTCACTGATAATTGATCCTCTTAGCATGAGCCAGTGCAGCAATTGTGATAAATTAAAGGTTATGTGTGGTATAAACGAGCAGGACGTTCACCCATTTCCCAAAAGCTGCTTCAACAGGCAGTACTGAAATATTTTCATTGTGTGCACAGCACCTTAACGTGCCCATAAGGCCTGGTTTCCGTCTCCACGTTCCTCCTGTCTGGCTGCCAAAATCACATGGGAAGAGAGCTGGGCTTGGTAGGCAGATGCCTCAGGGACAACAGAGGGCTTTCACAGAGTCTGAAAGAAGGAGACAATACATGTAGGCTGCAATCCAAAAGCCCATTTACTGATGGAATGGGAGTGTGTGACGAAGGCTGTAATGCAGAATATCTGTCTGCATGTTCATCCTCCTTCTCACCCTGAATGTCACACTGTGCGTCTGTTTCCATGCTCGGGGAACACTGACTTTTGTTTGGGTCAGCTATGCAGGAATTTGTCTGACTGTACACACAGGCGGGCTTACTATTTGGCTAAGGTAGGCCATTGCTTTGGGCCTCCTGTTTCAAGGAGTACCAAGAAAACGTCATCAAATAGTAGAGGTCCAAATTACTGTCCATGATAAGGCTGTTTGTTTGAATGATCTTCACTCTGTGTAACTTACTGTAACAGTTGATAATGTTTGGACAAGAGGGTGAAAACTGCTGAGGAGTGTCAGGAGAATTGACTATATATAGTAACCCAGATAATACATACATTTCTGAACAAACAGTGGACAGATGTATGTCAGAAACAATAAAATTAAGTTAGTGCATTGACAGAGTTGCTCATTGGCATGTTGGCACCGCTGTGTGCCCCCCTTCAAAGGTCATATCATGTTTTTCAGAGATTGATCTGCCATTTAAGTGTTTAAAATGTCTCCTGTGCGATAGAGCAAATCTGTGAACAAAAGAAATAGTCTATGGCATTAACGCCTTTCCATCTTCCCCCTTTTTGGAGTACCAGCACCTGCCTTAAACATATTCTTTGACAAAAAGTTGAAATAGTGACTCAAACAGAATCAGCCAAGAAAACTTGCCAAGTATGCTGCTCTGACACTTTGACAGTGATCATAAAAGTGGGTGAAAGTTTGCTCGCCAACACATTTGTTCAATTTTGGCAATAGTATCTTTCAAGTCTCTAAATATTTTGTTTGTTTGTATCGCTTTAAGCCAAAGAGGGAATGGGCTCTTTGGTCTTTGCCACGGCCCTCCAAATGATCTAAATCAGCCCTGCCTGCACAGCTGACCTGTGTGATATGTCCTGTTTACTTCAGTTAAACGTCTTTGTTCTGAGTGAAAACTGAAACCTCTGCCTGGAAAAATGTTTTTGATCCCTGCTAAAGATCCGTGAACACTCCTGAGAGCGATAATGTGGGTTGAATGGGCAGAGGTTTTTGTTCACTGCGTCTCACTGGGACTTCTTCTTGACTCTAATTGTCCCTCCCAGGTACTGAGGGAGATATAAGCCAGGGCAAATCCACACGCAACTGGTAACAAAAGGCTTCAGTGTGCTGCTGATGGCGTGGGTGTCAGCTTTAGGATTTAGTGCATGTTGTTGTTTTAGGTCTCCCCAGGCTTAGGTTATTTTTAGATTTATGATATTCACCTCTGTCATTTTTTGGATCAAAATGATTGTTGTCAGATTATATTTTTTTAATGTCATTGAGGGTTGACTTGTGTCGTAGAGGACCTCTAACTGCGTGTGGTTCTGCACAAGCATTGCAAGTTACGACAGTAAGTTCTTACAAATGCTAAGATATATCAGTAATTATACACATTGCTGTATATTTGTAGTTAATCCTGTCTTATAAGCAGGTCTAGATTGCTTTATGGAATTATTCTTGGAAGAGAGGAAATAGACTGTGTAAAGACAGAGTTACAATAAAATTACCATTTGAAAATAGATTTTTAGACCTGGTACAAGCAATAATGATATAGATGGGTTTATCATGGTATATAAATATCATGTATTCAATCTTAGCTGCAAAAACAAAGGACATAGATAGATCACTCTCGTATTTGCATCAGCAAACAAAATGCAAAAAAGATGCAAAGGACTATCTGGGTATTTTGAGCAGTTACAGTCACAATGTCACAGACAAGATGGAAACCGTTCACTTGCTCTTTCTGTCAGTGCCTTTCAAAGAGACCCTCCTTCTTTGTGGAGAATGCCTTTATAGTAAAGTTTTCCTCGGCCAGCCATTCACTGAATTGAGATTGATTTATAATGATTTGTCCCAAACTTTCTCTTTAAGTTCTTAAGTTAGGTGAGATTTATTGGGAGACAGAGCTGTGGCATTGGGGAAATGCAGCCAAAATAAAGTACATACACCAGCTTTGTATTAAATCTGTATAATTCCAAACCTGAGTTAGCACATGTCAGCTTCATAAATCCAGTGTGTTGAGCCATTAGATTTGCTTTGAGATTGGTGATAATGACACCAATCTCAAAGCAGGGCACCCTATGCCCCCAGAGAAGGCCTAATTAACAGGGATGCATTGCATTGGATTTTTGTTATCTTATATGCCAAAACTGTAAAACTCATTTTCCCCAGTATTGATGCTGATATTTTTTGACAAGAGAAAACAGCCTCTACTCTTCCAAATTGGCGCTGTTTATGGTGACAGTCTGTGTAAGAAAAGGTTGTCAAATCAAGAAAGTTGACGATTCGTTATTGAATTAAATATACTATTGGATTGTAACAGTGGAAATTAAGTGATGATGAGGTAAAACATTATGGGATAATTTACACTTTGGGAATGTTATAGCCAATTTATGTTATATGAATGGCCAGTTTGTATAAGTGAAATATCATTTGTTAATATAGGCAAAAAAACGTCATATTTCTGATACGATTATCGACTTTTTAGGTAATGATTTTCCAATTCCGATTTTGTTTTGATAGTGCATCCCTAGTAATGAATTAAAAAGTCAACAGTTTGAATTATAGTTAACCTTGTTTTGTCATGCAAAGGCTTAAATGACAGAAAACACGTAAACTGTCCGTCACAATATTCCCTCTCTGCTGTTGAGCAGAAAATGCTGCTCTGTGATTGGTTGACCCTCTAGAAAGCCTTGTCAACAAAAGCAAACAACTGAATGATTTCAAAGGATATTTCCTCTCCATGTGGATGGGTTCATTGTTTTTAAACTTTTGTTCCCTGTGCAGCTCACAGGGGAGCAGATTATTAATCCATTTTATGGTTTAGCTTTAAAAAAAGAGTTGGAGTTATCCTACATTATATGAATTAAATAAATCAATTTGGAGTCAAAACAGTGACCTTTTAAAGTCAAAGAGTAATCATGGTGTAAAAGCCACAATTCATTACTGCAGAATGCAGAAGACAAAAGACTGATAACAGTGGAGTCACATGGGCGCTGAGCGACAGTCAGAAGTTCAGAGTCATGATTGTAAGATAGATAGTTCCTTCGATAGTTCATGAAGATTAGAGTTGGTGATATTGTATTATTAATGCATGCAGAGAAAGAGTAAGGGAGACAGAACCCAGTAATTGAGCCAGGTCTCCAGCAGACTGTAGCAACTCTGGGAGCTCATCCATGTTTCAGGCAGCCAGAAAGAGGTGTAGTGAGAGTTTCTGATAGAGCTGGCAATTCATTTATTCAATTAGATACATTTTCTGCCTACATACTAGGACTGTTGAGACAGGGAGTATAATGTTTTCAGGTTGTCCATCATGTACTGTACTGGCAGATCCTTACAACACATTCCAGGATTTTTAACACTATGCTACATCACCTTTCCTTTTAGCAATGCTCGTTGGGAATTTTGGAACAGGTAGTCTTTCTCATTATTGCTTCCTGTACGACAACATTTGCTCAAGATTTCAGGGTCTCCAGTATCGTATTTTGTGCATTATAATGGTACACCCGCTTTCATTGGGGAGACAGGTCTGGACCCTAGTACCTGCACTCTTACTATGACGCCATGCTGTTGTAACACATGCAGAATTTGGCTTGGAATTGCCTTTAATAAAATAAGGGACATCCCTGAAAGGGACTTTGCTTGGCTGGCACTATATGCTACTAAACCTGTATGTTCCTTTTAGCGTTAATGATGTCTTCACAAATGTGCAAGTTACCCATGCCATGGGCATTCACATGCCCCCATACATCACAGATGCTGGCTTTTGATCTTAGCGCCGATAACAATGTGGATGGTCCTTTTTGCTCTTTAGCCTGGAGGACATAGCATCCGTGATTTCAAAAAAAAAAAGCACTTTTAAATGTGGTCTTGTCAGAGCACAATGTAAATTTTTCGGTTTTGCATTAGTCCATTTCAGATGAACTCAGGCCCAAAAAAGCTGGAGGCATTTCTGGTTGTTGTTGGCACATGTGGTAGAGTATGACCTGCACTTATATTGATAAACTGTGTTTAGCGACAATGTTTTTTTGCAAAGTGTTCCTAAGTCCAAAATGGTAATATCCTTTACAGAGTGATTGCAGTGCTTAATGCAGTGCTGCCTGAGGAATTGAAGGTCATGGGCATTTAGTGTTGGTGTCTGGCCTTATATGCAGAGATTTCTTGAGATTCTCTAAATCTTTTGATTATATTCAATGATAGACTGACTGTAGATGATGATGATGAAGTTGTTCCTGAAGTGGTGAACCTCACCTTGTCCTTGCTTGTGAATGACTGAGCCTTTTTCTTTTATACCAAATCATGTCACTTGCCTGTTTCCTTTATCCGGTAGAATATTTCAAACTGGTGTTTTCTGAGCTATTCTAAACTTTCACAGTTATTTGTTACCCCTGTCCCTGCTTAAAGCAATAAAGTTGATCAGTTCTAACATTTAACATCTTACCTCTGTAGTGGATGTATTCAGTTGAATATAGGTTGACAGGGATTTGTAAATTATTGCATTCTGTTTTTATTCATGTTCCACACCACATACCAGCTCCAATGGCATTGGGCTTGAGTCTTAAACCCTTCTGCTATAAACACATTTCATTCAAACTGAAAATGTTGTCAAATATTGTAAAAAACTTACTTTAAAACTTAAAGCTGTTTAAGGACCATATATTGGAATATTTTGCCAATATTATAGTCCTGACCCAGTGATATGATTATTATGTTCCAAATAATGATGCCTAATGTTGAAAAAAAATAATCAAGCACACTTTACAGATTTTGTTGGATATTTGACTCACTATGTCACAACTTTGGGACTTTCCAGGAAAGAGCTTCTGACGCAAATGATAGAAATGAGAACTAACGACAGTTTTGTAATATCAGACTGTAAGAAGTGAAAAAGTTCATGCTTATCTGGAGGTTAAACGGACACATCCTGCTGTTATGTTAATCTTGCACTTTCTGGGATGCTGGTTTGGCGAGGTGGTTAGCGACCAGGCACGTCCCATATACGCACCTCTGCCGGCCCCGGGTTTGAGTCCGACCTGTGACCAGTTTGCAGAGTGTCTTCCCCTACTCCCTCATCTTCTTCCACAAGCTTATCCACTGTCACTCTCTCTCCTATCAAAGGCACACACAGAAAATCCTGCACTTTCTATTTTAGGGTTTTATACTCTTTTGTAAAATGGATGTCATGACTTACCTCAACTCACCTTGCACAGCAGCTGGACCTGCCTGATCATACAGTTTGTTTGTAATCAGAATCATAATCAGATTCAGATTCAGATAATCATGCAGATCTATCTTGTCAAGCTCCAATCTACAAAGCAGGACGGCCAAATCAAAGTGCTTTAGAGCAGGAAAAGTTGAGAGAAATGAGCAAGACGATGGCAGAAAGTGACTGCGCATACAGAGATTAGCATAGATACAAACAGCTTCAGTGGCAGTTTTATGAGATTTTGAGCACATTTCTTTATTAAATGACAGAGAAATAACACTACAATCTTCTCTGTGATAAAAATATTTTCGCTCCCACTTCCAACATGTTTTTACCTGATTTTTTAATTTTAATTTTTTATTTTTTCTCTCTTTTCAAAATGGTTCACATTATCTTACATAGTTACGCCCGCTTACTGCATTATCTAACTGGCTCTTCATAAATGGCGATTGATGGAACGATTGTCCAATCACCTGTCTGATATGCTTCTAAAAGGCTCTACTTTCCCAAACACTTTCTGTGGGCTCTTTACCTGATGGATTACTGGAATATTTTGAACAGCCTATCTGGTGTGTCTGGCTACATCTCAACATGGTAGATTTGGAACTCATCAGTTACCACTTGTAATGTAGGCCTAGTTTTTATGATGTGAGTTGCTCTTCAGTTCATTTCTGCATTTCTGTGCCAACAATATCTTGTCTGACATCCTCACAGAGTTTGTGGCAGCCGCTGTTCGGTCTCACTTTGACGACTGTCCAGACTCCCACCGCCACTTCTGCTTCCATGGCATGTGTCGCTTCCTGAGATTGGAGGAGACGCCGGCATGTGTGTAAGTTGTCACCAGTTTTATTATTTGTGTCTGCTTTTTTTCTTTAGACATTTATCAAACTTTGATGATAAGTGATTAGAATGAGGACATTGAGAAGAATAGGAGAACAGGGTGGGAAATAACATGAAGGAAAAGGAAAAGGGTTAGAGTCAGAGCAGGGCAGCTCAGTTTAGAGCTTTCATTTGATGTTATGCACTTAAAATTCACTTTCCTGGAAGGCAAGATACTCTTCTCTCTACTTAAACCTGTGGAGAAAGTTGCTAATAGTTGCCAACTATGTATTTTTAAGTTGTATGCTTTAGCCCAGAGGAGAAAAGCCAGGCTTACACTGGTAAAAAGCCCATTTCAGAGGAAAAACCCAGAAACCATCAAATCACGGATTAATGCCATCAGATGCTCTATTGTGTCTGTAAATTACAAGGATCATTGCAATAGATTTCCCATTATTGTATCACAAATTTTGTGTTGAAATGATCAGGATATTACTTTCTGAAATAAAATTACTGCCTCAAAACACTGACTGAAAGATTCAGCCAAAAGTGATCCTGATATTGGCATTAGAATAAATTTGATAATGTTATTACTGAGCAATCTTTAAATTTAGTCTTCTTCTTTTAATGACTAAAGACTTGTCAAAGCTGCTGCTTACTGTGTAGATTTTTATCCTGGCAGTGATAAAGGTAAGGCAGGATTTATCAGCCAGACAAGTGGGTAATTGCCAAGTGCCCCAAGACCTGATGAAGGTCCAATATGTAAGTGGATCAACAAAAAAATTAAACCTGTTCCGCAATGCCACTGTAGCTTTTTACATAACTTTTCTTCAATATGTCTGGAATTTATTTCTGTTCTGTATTGTTGATTGTAGGCAGTAAGTTCTTGTGGATTTAGTGGACAGCAGATTTACTAGATTGCACACTTATAAGTTGTTGCCTGTGGAACATAGCAATGTCAATCTGGCCGCGGTGTAAGGGGAATGATTCTCCTGCTAAGGTGAAGCTTGACAAATGCTTTACGAGTGATAAATAGTGTTCTATGTGCGACATAAAGGTCCAGATTTCCGTAAATTAATAATTACTTGAGTGTCTCAGTTTTTCTCTGGTTTCATGTAATGCTAACATTTGTAGCGTTAAGCAGATGAAAATAAAAAAGCCTGTGCTGCAGCTCCTCACAGAGATTGTTAGTAGCTGACTGTCTTTTCCTCTCTTGCCTTACATGCTAGTCATGTTACTGAAAGCTGTATATAGGATCAACAAGCAAACTATTCAGTGTTTTTGCAGCATGCTGTGACTCACTTTACTTGACTCTTAATCTTTTTGAAGAGTGAGCTTGTTGGTTTTTCCTGCCCATGGCCTTGTTAGCTGTTGTCATTAATTTGAAGCTTCTGCCTACATTTTAGTCTTTTAAAGCCAACAAAAACAAAAAATCCTCCCAAGACCTTTAAATGATCTAGGTAGATGACAGGCTTATCTTTTGTCTGTAAAATAATCTGAAGCATTGAGATCAGGGAAGACATTTAACCCCAAGTTGCTCCCATTGCTGCGTCATTGGTGTGTAAATGGATATGAAAGAGAGTAAATGTGATGGTTGATACTGATGAAAAATTACTACAGTCAGTGAGTGCATGAAAAACTGAATGGGTGTTAGTGTGACTTGTGGTTTTAAAAGTGTGGATGGACCACACTGCTCTTTTTTATAATAACTGAATGTCTACCATTGAAAACAATACAGAATAATTTATCTAAGAATCAAATGTTTGTTTTTGTCACCCGTCTATTTCTAAAAAAATTAGACATTCATAGTGAAAGAAAATGGTAATTTCTAAAATGAGTGATGCAGAGTTTTTTGAATGTGAGTTTATTTGTGTAAGGAACAGATGTAAAACAAGAAAAACATTTCCTTCTTAAAAAATTGAAACTCTGGCTACTTACATGTGCCTATACAATCATGATATAGTAAAACATTTTGGTACTTTTGTGTTCTGCCAATATTACAGCTGATGTAACAACAATAATAACAAGTATGATGAAAATAAATTAAGATTGTTAAAGGTAAATAACTAAATGTAAATAAAGAATACA
Organism: Scarus forsteni; assembly: GCA_036419115.1. NCBI lineage: Eukaryota > Metazoa > Chordata > Actinopteri > Labriformes > Labridae > Scarus > Scarus forsteni. The sequence goes on from JAZDUH010000152.1 coordinate 32,414,434, forward strand.
ATGATATATAAAAAAATATGATTGTTCTGTTTTATACATGTTTGTGAATGAGTGTTTATGCCTGTGTGCATCATAAATTTGGATGTTAATCAGTATAAAAGTGGATGTTAATGACTTTAAATTTTGATAAATATGAGCATAAATGTGGATTTTTATGACTGTAAATTTGAATATCTATGAGCATTCAAGTTTTTGCTGTTTTCTTCCCGTCTTCTTATAAATGCCTTTAACAGAAATGACTAATAGCTTAAGTTGTATTATTGTTGATTTGTCTTTCAGGTGTCATCCAGGTTTTGTCGGGCTGAGGTGTGAGCACGCAGACCTGCTCGCTGTTGTAGCAACAAACCACAGGCCGCAGACCGTCGCCACGGTACTGGTGTTGTGTGTGATCGGTTGTGTTCTCGTCATGGTGCTGTGTACACTTCTACAGTAAGTCAGAACAATTACATCTAATAACTGTTTAAAGAATAAAACAGTGGTTATAAGAGGATATTTTTTGACTTTTGATGAGTGAAGCTGATGTCAAAGAGTTTTTTTCTGGATCTTGAGTACCTGTTTGTTTTCTCTTACAGCTGCTGGTGGAGGCAGGACTGTCGCAGGCGAAGGCGCGCACATCACTACGTCTTAGAGAAGCACGGAGTGGCCCTTTATTCTTCTGAGAGCGGTACCGTAATTATTTATTTTGTCAAAGAAATTTTATCCAAGATTGCCCATTTTTAACTGAGGAGTTTTACAGGTATGATGAATTACATTATTTAAATTCAACACAGTATATATGCCATACGAAGAATTAATTTTCCAGATTTAATATCTGACAGAAAAAAAAATAGATTTGTGTTCCTCTGGCTGTTTAACTGTTAGTGTTTAAGAAAATGAATTAGGTGAAAAATGATGAGGAAGAGGCTCAGAATTATTTTATAGCGGACACATCAAGAACATAATTTGCCAACCTATGAAATGTGTAATAAGCCAACCCAGTCCTTTTTTAAGTGTTACTTTACCTGAACACGTGAAACCTGGCTCCTGCAACATCACAGTGAGTCAGTATAAAAACACCAGCCCCATATCTAGTGTCTCCACTTACAGCACAGAGCAGGTCTTATGTCACACCTTCACGAGGGAAGACAGTTGAGTTGAGACGGAGCTCATTTACATTTAAGAAGAAAAAACACCAAATGGAGCATCAGTGAGAGACCTTGCTTAGAATAGCTTCATAAAATGACAAGCATGTGTCTGATAGTGAGATTTAAAGCTTTGTTAGAACATTCCACCTCAAGTAAAAAACATGGCAACACATTTAATGCCGACAAAAAACCTCAAAAAGCTGAGACAGGGGCAGCAAAGTAATTGGGATGTTGAGGAATGTTCAAAAAACACCATATGGAACATTCCACAGGCGAAACGGGTTATTGGAAACAGGTGAGTGTCATGATTGGGTATAAAAGGGGTCATACAAAACTGAGGATGGGGCAGGGTTCACTATTTTTGTGAACAACTGAGTGAGCAAATAGTCCAATACTTTAAGAATGTTACTCAGTGTATAATTGCAAGAAATGTAGGGATGTCATCATCTGCAGTCCGTCACCAGCAAAACATTCCAAAAATCCAGAGGAATCTCTGCACGTAAGATCGAAATAACAACACTGACTGCCTGTGACATTCAATCCCTCAAATGCAGTGGTCAGACAAAAGAAAGACCCCAACTTAAAATTAGTATTAAAACAGTCAAATGTTTATTGTATTTTTTTGTTGAAACGTTTTATTGATGCTTATGAAACAAGAGCAAGATATGAGACTGTAAACAGCACCAAACATTTCTTTTTAAAACAATATGAACCCCCAACCCACACCCTCCAAATAAAAAACTAAATATAATAATAATAATAATAGTAAATAAATAAATGATAAATTGAAAAAATGTTTATATCAATCTTAAATCAGGAATAAAAGGAAAAGGTTGCAAGTATACAAGGTCATGTCGTGGAGAGGAAATCTGACTATCCAAAAGTCCAAAGTATTATGCAAAGCTGGAGAGAGTCTTGTTGGTCCAGGTTTTAAGATATAGTTCAACGTCAAACTGTGTTGTTGGTGTTAACCTGGTGGCAGTACAGGAAGGTTCTAAAGGTTTGTCAAAAACAGTTGCCTCCTTTAATGAAAGCTGTTTGATATTTTTCAAGCTGTAAAAAGAACGTAAAATAATTTCGCTATGTAGAGTGAAAAGGTGGAGATGCTTTTCAAGATGGCAGTATCCTTCTTCTGACCAGTAATAGCAAAAAGGCAATTATTCTGCAGGGAAAAAGAGCTGTAGAAACACTTAATGTTGCTATGACAGGACAGGGATTAATTTTACCCCCCTGAGACTGTTCTAAAATTCTTTGGTTGAAGCGCTCAATAACATAACCTGTTTTTTCTATACAAGGCAGTGTGCCTGTCAGAGCAGGAACAGAACCTGATGTATTGTTTCCTTTTCAGTGGTCTGAAAGGACGTCTTGCTTCGACTGGATCTGTTTGCACCGCGGTGCATTCAATTGTCCTTCGCTGCACAGACCTTCACGACTGTACCTGAAGTGCTTTTCGTGTGTATGGATCAAGCAGGTGTGGCTATGTGCAAAGGTCAGGAACTCCAGGTTTCATTCATGACCTCTCTGACCTGCAGAACCTTTGAAACATGCACACTTCTTTCTTTAACTTTGAGGAAGAGACATCATAACTACATCAGTTTGTTTGCAGCTCTGAGGATGAAGCTGGTGCCAAATCCAACATGGGAAGAGCTGAGTGTTTCCTCGTTCTTATTTAGGACTGCGCAGGAGGACGTGGGAAAAGAACAGATGATCCAAAGGGCTGTTTGTCAGCCTGTGGTGGATATTGAATTGGAACTTTGTTTACTTTCAGACTGCAGGATGACAATGATTCAGCCACAATTCCTCTTTTGTCTTTTAATATTGTTGCACTTCTTTCAGATGCACAGAGGACATTTTTAAGAATGAATGGAGGGAAAACCGATGCTTTAAAACATTTTAGAGGAAACTCACGTCACTTGACAAGAGGAGGACTTTGACAGACTGAATGCATACGGATCAAATTCCTGCAATTGTTGTTTATATTCAACTGAAAATCTTTCTTTATGTTTTTTGTTTTGATTGTACAAGTATGTTTGACTCCAATATTCTTACTGAAGCTTTGATATTTGTCAGTTTTTTATGTTTTATTCCTGAGCTGTACTTGAATGTGTCACACATCAGAGGTTTTCAAGGGGCGAGCTATAACTTAAACACATGCACACAAACACTGGGAGGCCACATGAACCCTCGGTCTTATCTTACTGATGCACTTTTTTTCTGCAAGCTTGCTCTCTGTTCCTAGAGTCTTACACTTATGGTACAATGTTGTCACATGGAAACAGTGTCCACGTAACGAGAGATGCCAAATACACTCGTTTCTAACTTTGCCTGAATAAGCACTGAAGGGAAAGCACACGGTGTGAACACATCCACCAACAAAGCATGCATGCACTTAAATCACTATTTATACTTTTAAATGAAAGTTTTTTATTTCAAGAGTTTTGTGTTGTAGCATTGCCTCTGCTTTAAAACTGAATCAAGGCTCTGAAGGAGAACTGACATGATAATGTTTAAGATTTTCTCCAAAAGGAATACAAAATAATGATTATAAACTGACTGTAGAGTGTGAAGGAATGATGAATGTGATGGTATATTTATGCCAAAAGACTCTGTGGGGATGAAACACTTGTCTTTGTTTACAGTAAGCAATGATATTTACATACAGCATATCTGTATATATTTGTTTTTACAGCATCGATATGTAAATAATCAATCCACACAAGGATAATCAATTTCTTTAGACGGTGTCAAAACAAAAATCAGGGTGATTTTTGTCAGATTTTGTTGTCTTTGTTGGAAAACTTTGGTGATCTACATTTGCTTTCCAATTTATTAAATATACAAGCACGTGTTTTGTGTATTTTCTTGAAATATATGTTTAATTTTTTTTATTTGAAATGAGTTTGGACGCTATGCTATCCTTGCAAAGCAGCTGGAAATCCAGCCTCTTCTGCAATGTCACTGTAGCTTTTCACATACCTCCTCTTCAATATGTCTTGAATTCATTTCTGTTCTGTGTTGTTGATTATAGGCAGTAAGTTCTGTTGGATTTTCCTGATGCCATGCCTGTCATTGGGCAAACCCATCTCACAGAGTTGCAGGCTAACAGTTGTTCCCTGTTGGAAAATGACCAGGCGTTTGTCAGCATCCTTTAAAGGAAAAAGATTTAGTGGCTGCTAGTGTTAGTTGTGCTGAAAGTTAGAAATGTCTGGAAGCTTCTGAGTGGCTTATAAAGAATGAAAGACAAAATATTTGTTCAGTCAACATTCAAGTTTATTTTGAAAGGCTCTGCCACAAAAAATATCCATGTTAGGTTAACATTGTTGTAGGTTACGTTTTCTTTGCCAGCATTTGTCTGTTGGTTTGTCTGTGAGCAAGATATATAAAAAGTTCTGAATAGATTCTGATGGAATTTTCAGGGACTTAGTCGCAGCACAAGAACTGATTAGAATTTGGTGATGATATAAATTCATGTGCAGATTCAGTTTTCTTACAGCACTTGTCAGAGATGGGGCAAATCATGTCAGAAATGCCTCGCTGGAGGATTGTGCTCATGGAGTATTTCTGGTTTAAAATAGAAATAAAAAAAGTATACATGAATTTGCAAATCCTTTCGTCAAACACTCAGTTTAATAGAGTGCAAAAGACAAGATATTGAATGTTAAACTTCTCAAGTTTATCCATCCATCAACCAATTCCTGCAGGGGCTGCCTGGGCTTGGAGTCTATACTAGTTGACAGTTGGGGAGAGATGAGGTACAGCCTGATCTGGTTACCAGCCAATCCCAGGGCCACATTAGGAGACAGACAACCATCCAGGCACACTCTCACACCTAAGTGCAAATTAAAGTCACCAATAACCTAATCAGTGGGGGGAAATCAGAGTGCCCAGAAAAATCCCACGCAGGCAGAGAGAGAACATGCAAACCTCACACCAAAAGGCCGAGCTGACACGGGGAGCTGAACCAGCAGCTGTCCTTCTGAGGCATGCACACTTCCCTGAAGCTCCACCGTGCCACCCTTGAGTTTATTTATTGATCTAATAATGCATTAAGTTCTGGAAACAATTGGGACTGGAGAAAAAAAGACTGAGGAGTAGGGATGGGAATTGAAAACCAATTCCAGTTGAGAATCGTTAACAGCTCCATCAAAGAATCGATATCATTAATCTTTTTGCGTATCAATTCCCTTATCAATTCCTTCCACTGACAGGGTTCAGAAGCATCCGAATTGTAGCTTAATTTTCATTGCACCTACTACACAACCTTAAATGAGTGGAAACACCAGCAACTTGCAGAAGCAGATATCAATGCTGTGACTTGTTTGACATTGTTGCCACTGAAAATCAGACCAACATTTGCCCACATGAAAAATCTGCAGGAATCGATAAGGGAATCGTTAAAGAATTGGATCGATTAGCAGGATCGTTAACAGCATTGGCATTGATAAAATCTTATTAATTCCCATCCCTACTGAGGAGGTTTAAAGTGCTCAAAAACGTCTGTTAGAGACCACAGGGGAGATGGTTAACTGTAAACAATGGTAGTCCCATGATTGGGTATCAAACAAGCGCTCTGTAAAAGGTCAGTCATTGTGTCAATGTTGGCACTTTCTCCACTTCTTGAAAGTCCACGTGGGCAAATAACACAACAGCACGAGTAATGGCCTCAGTGTGCAACTGCAACAAAAGCAAGGGCGGCAACTTGGGTTACCAAGAGAGCCCTACTTATTGTCCAATAGGGACAGTCTTGATATGACATGGCTGCCTGTCCATGTGGAGATGCTACTGGTCAGAAGACCTTAAGTCCCACCTCCACATGGACACCATGCCTGTGAGCAGGTTGTAGTTTGGCAGCATCTGTTACACACACACACCTACAATATTTCAAAGACTACATTGATGAAAAATGGCTGACATCTCATGGCTTTGTCTAATTCTTTTTACAGTCCATGGATAAAACCACAAACAGCGGTGAACATGCTCTTGTCCATACTTTTCTTGAAAAATAAAATGTTTATTAGTTTAAACAACATTGTGTTGTATGTATTTGACTGAAGGTAGAGAGGGATAAGCAGTCACTGCCGTCCGTCTTCAGATCACATTGTATATAATGTCCTGACTCTTTTGTAACTGGTGTTAGTATTCAAATACTTGGTCTCTGGAATCTGTTACTCGATCCATCGCGTGACCTTCTTTTCACTTCCTAAGCTCCTTTCTCTCTCTCTCTCTCTCTCTCTTTCTTCAAATACCCGATTGTTTGATGCTCCTCTTTTCTATTTTTCTCTTCTACTGAATATTTCAAGACCAGAGAAATGCCAACATGAACCCCTGTGGCACAACTGAACAAAGAGCTCAACTCCTGAGTGCTTTTATAGCTGAAGGAAACGGTCCAGCCATTTTCTGCGAGGCCATTATGTTTTCTGTGTGTCTTTTTGACTAAACGGGATTTATACCCTCTAATGCTTAAACGTGTGTTCAATGAGCAATATGGCGCTGATTCCCATTTTATTTCCATCCTGTGTGACGACATCTTCCCTCTTATCCAGGATCCCCCTTTGGTCTTCCCTTTCGCTCTCTCTGAACAAGGAGCTTCGTTTTGTTTCTCAATCCCATTATGTCTGCAATTGGATTTCTGCGGAGTCCTTTAGATCCGTCTGGCTGTGCTACTAAACCAGCTTTGAATTAAGCAGCTCTTCTGAGTGACTCCCTTAAGACACACAACAGTCTTTGACATGCAGAGAAGACAAAGGGGAAACACATCGCATCAATGAAATAAAGACAGAAAATAACAATTTCAATGATCCAAACACATAACCACATCATAGTCCTCTTCAGCTCTTTAAATTGATTTGAACAAATGTAAAGCCCTCACAAGAGGCTGAATCTCAGCTTGAATTGTGATGCCATTCTGCTCCTTTCCTCTTCAGGCTCTTTTGATCTTCAAGCCAAAATTCTCCGTATCTGCCTCTGACCAGATGGTTTAGAATAAGGGTATTTACAAAGGTATTAGGGTTAAGCAACCTGGCCTTGTTCTCCTCACCGCTAAGCTCTGCAGCAAATCATTAGCGATGATGAAAGCTGAGAGTTAAAGGGTCAGTTTTAACCAAACCACACGTCAGGATAATGGAGGCCGCTGTCATACAGTGATAAAAGAGTTTGACTCCCATTTTATCTGGACAGCTTCCTGAACTCCAACCTTAACCTTTTTGTCAAGAGGTGTTTTTCTTTCAAATTGTGAATAACCCTTTAACTTCCAGCTCAACTGTTTGGCAGAGGTCAATAAATTCAGAGATATTGAATGCATTAAAAAAAATCAATGTTTCAGGATACAGTGAAAAATGCAAGCAAACCAATTGATATTTAATTTGTGGTATTTGAAGGTTTAAGAAGCTAAAAGCTTTTATAATTATCTCCCTCATTATTATTTTAAATGCTTAACTTGAATAGGATAATATAGTTATTCATCAAAAACATTTTTGTGTTTATCAAACTCAGTATCATCTATTTTAGTCATTTTTTTCTATTTTATTTTCAAACATTTACACCTTTTCTAATTGATTTTGTCCCAAATACTTGTGTATTTTAAGTTATCAGGTAGTGAACTTTAACTTTTTAAACCTTTGAATCCCACACCATGAAAATATCTGTTTTTTTTTGTTTATTTGTATTTTCTCTGTTCCCTGAAATGATAAGGGAATCAAACAATGATTTGATTTGTTCTGTTTTATATAACATTAAATATCCCTTGAGTTTATTGTTTACCTCTGCCAAACAGTTGAGCTAGTAGTTAAAGGGATAATCACAGTTTTTTTTCTATTCTAGCACTTATATTTCAATGTTACATTGAGTGTTCGGAAATCAAGTTTGTTGAATTTCTGTTGTAGTCAGCCTGGATTTGGGGGGGGGGGGGGGGGGCAGTGTAGGATGTGAGTAAATGAGGGATGTCAGTGGCATGTGTGTTTGTGTCAGCCTCCAGCTTATCTTGCACACCACAGGGCCCTGCTGCCCTGATTATTTTGGATTCCAGAGATGTCAAAATACCCACTTACTGTAACCTTATGTGTGATATCAATACTCCTAAAAAGTTTGGAAATGTCATTTAAGTTGATTACTTATCCTTTTTAATAAAACCAAATGGTATTGTATTTTATAATGTTGGAGAGCCTGATTAGTGACCTTTACAATGAGGTACTTGTAGTTGGACACTTGTACTTGTAGGATTGGGCATCAGTGGAATGAGCAACACAGCTTAATATGAAAAAAAAAAAAAAACGGAGCTTGGGTTCCAGTACACAGTGTGGCAGCATTATTTGAGGAGCCCCAAGTTTCACTGCTTTCTAAGACCTTTCTCAGCACCCCATTGCATCTTTACCTTCTAACTCAGCACTGTCCAAGCTGCAGCCCGGGGGCCTAAAGCAGCTCCTGGTCTGTTTTCAATTTGCCAAATAATTCCAATAGTTGCATTTTTGTCAGTGTAGGGTATACGGTTTATGCTTGGCTGTGTTGTTCTTTGTATTTGTAGAAGATAAAAATTAGGGGACGACATGAATGGAAAACAAATTTAGAACCTAATAACAAACTCTTGCTCTATAACACCTTAAAGGGAAAGTTAGGGATTTTTGAAGTAAGACTATATGAGGTACCTGGCATAAGCCTGAGCATTAGCCACAGTGACAGAGGTTAGCTCTGGGTCGGGCTATATGTTTTGTTCTGACTTTAAAGGAAAAAAATTGAATGGTCTTAGTTTGTTATGGCTATTGTTACAACACAGCTCTGATTTTCAGTGGGTATAAATGACTTTGGTGACCTGTTCATTCATAAAAACAAATGACTTGTTTAGATGTTCATAAAAATAAAAACAAATGCAGAAATTTCAGAGTTTTTGATGATGTATTTAAGACTCTGAATTTTAAGAAAAATACATATTCTTTTTTTGCTAAACTGATAAAACTATCAAGGTTATAGAGGAGCATATTTTCAGAGGCTGTGGTCCTCATAGTGGCCGACTTGGTACCACCTTTGTCTCCATTTCTGCACGTCATTTCTCACTCTCTCCTGCTCTGAGCACTCCCCTGTCTCTTAAAAGGCATACAAATCATAAAAATATATAAAACAACAAACATGTCTCTGTTTAATCTAATCAAATGAAGTCTCTGCTACAGCCTTTGTACTTTTCATAAATATTTATTGATCACAGTATATTTACAGTGTAATGTGCACAGATTTACACACTGTAGCTTTCAGACTAAAACTTCTGATTTCAATCATTTGTTTTCATCAGTACCATTATTTTAGTTTCACAGACATGGTTGTTCACTTTAGCATTGCCTGGGTCTGCCTAACAGAAGCACAGTCTGGTTGAGTAACTTGATCCCTTGAGTGCCTGCTGTCAGTTCATGAGCTGCTGAAGCCGTGATGGCAGCTCCTCCAACGAGCCAAGTCGATGCTCTTTAGGAACGTCTGCTTGGCTGTGCCTGTCCTGTCTGTCCAACAGGAAGCCGTGAATGCCCACTGAGCGAGACGAGAGGTAATCTTTTTTATAGTGGTCCCCTATGTGCGCTACACAATCAGCTGGAGCCCCACATTTCTGTAAAGCCAGATCAAAGATAGCTGGACTTGGTTTTGCTACACCGGCCTCCTCGGATGTGATCAGAAAGCTGAAGTGAGACAGGAGGCCGCAAGCACGTAAAATCTCTTCAAGGCGAAGATCGAAGTTTGATACCACACCAAGCTTCAGTCCCAGAGATGAGCAGCTTTGTAGGGCCTTCTCTGAATCTGGAAACACCTAAAAACAGACATGATTCAGTTTTGAAGTTGACGATTTCTGTTTTGCCACTACTGTAAACTCGGACTGGGCAATACATTTAGCGTTAAGATAAATATTTTCCAGCTAGATTAAATGGTAACATTGTAGAGTTTCTGACTTTGTCATTAGTTTTCTGTCTTTATGAAGGTTTATGTCCAGTTAAAAGGAAGCCTTATTGAAAGTATCATGCCCACTGATTTTAAATTTGTTTGAGGGAAATTTTAGCAAAAGTGGGACTGACACCTGTTTGACACAGAGGCAACAAAAAGAAAAAGCCCTATCACTAAGTATTGGGCAAATTGTTGTTTTAATGTAATAAAACCACACCAAAATTTGGGTAAACTGTTTGAATTACACAAGTGAGTTTTCCAAATCTGAAAAACAAACACATGAACCTTTAATCCTCTCCAGTTCTGCCCAGCTCCACACATTGCCCAGCCCTACTGTGCACCACAAATGAAAAGCTAAGGTAAGAGCTTTTGTGTGACTTATCTCTCAAACTGTAAACAGTAACCTGAGTGTGTTTGATTAATCTGAGTGAGCTCCTTCATTACCTCCCAGTTCTCGGCCCTGCTGAAGTTGTGATAAAGGTTCTGAGCCATTGTATTTAGCAGGATCGGGTCCTGCACCCCGCACTGAGAGAAAGTGTTACGAACCACCTCCATCCACCAGGACTGGCCATTCATTCCCTGAGAGGTGCCATAGTTTGGGTATCCTCTGGCCTGTTGTCGGTATGCCTGGTGAAAAGCAATTGCAACGTCCACAGAACTGACGTTCAGGCCCATCCGCTCCGCCTCTTTGCAGTACTGTTGTCCTACAGAGGCTCGCACCTTCAGCAGGGTGTCCTTCACATCCCACAGCACCCAACGCAAAGGAGCTCGCATAACACCTACAGAGGAGCCAACACAGAAGACAGATTTATTTGTTGATGGTTGTTCTTCTGGAAGTTATCCATCAGAACAGGGTCTACCTAATGTGGCGCCAAGGCAAGGTTTTATATGGAAACCCCCTTTATCTGCGATTTAAATAAGCTTACTGAAAAAGTCAAATACCATTGCTTCTACCATTACCTTTAATTAATCAGACATGTCAACCAATTTACATGGTTAATAAATTACAAACACAAAAAAAATCTGAAAGATAATATAAAATCCTTAGCAAAAATGAAAATCATGTAAATAAGTGCATAATCTTATTTGGCATTATCATTTGTGGTAGTTTCCATTTAATCAATGTGAGCTTTTCCACTGTAATAGTCAATAGTAATAACTAGTTTTAATATATAAAAGGGGATTTTTTTCCATTTTTGTGGCACCCCCTGGAGGCGCCCCCTGCCTATATTGCATAATGGGACAGCCGGCCCTGTTATCCAAACTAATAAACTTGTGTCTAAAATCATGGATTAGTCACTTGACTGCTCTCAAACAGTAGACTCTTCACTAAAAAGGACAAAAAAACTGCAGCACGGAAGTGAAACCAAAATACAGAGCCACCGCAGGGGTCATAAACCCTGCTTCCTCCATGTAATCAGCTAGGCCATGGAGCAAAATTGAAAGGTCAAATCATTTTCTTCTCAAACCTGGAATCCGTCATGATTATTAACAACAGCTTCAGCACAGGGCAGCTGAGGCTTGTGTGAGAGCGTTGTCCATGTGATACACAGTCACTGGATAAAAAGTGATGAAGAAGTGATGTCATCATTCAATTCTGATGCACAGCCAAAGCGACATTTTCCTGATTTCTTACTGACCATCAAATGCACCCAGCCTTTGTCTCTTGTTTTTTGGACAAAAGTGTCCAACCTAAGGAACAGCCAAGGCCAACAAGAAAAAAAGGTTGTTGTCTGTCAAATTCAAGAAGAACTGAAAATAAAATAAATTAAGTTATTAATTATGCCCTTTAGGATTTGGGACAGAAAAATACATCCAAGTAGCACGAACAATTAAATGAAGAAATGTAAACACAGCTTGTAATATCAATGTCTTATTCTGTTTTCCTAATATCTGAAGCTGGAGAGAAACAGGTCCAGGTGTAAAAAGACTTACTCGTCATTGTTAAGAGTGTATTTTAGATCAAATCTGGGAGACTACAGTTATGTTTTGATGTTTGTTTTGCCTTTATGGTCATACAACTTCAGATACATCAACCTGGGATAATTACAGAACAAAATTTTTGATAGCCCAGGTGATCCTGACAAAAGTGAGCTTTAACATGATTGTGCCTGAAAGGCTCAGGGCTCTATGAGCATTATTTCAATAAAAATCCAGGCAGACTAAAAATCATAAAAATGACCTCGAGGTGCAAGGGTTAAGATGATCAAAATTAGCTTTAAAGCAGAGCAGGATGTGAAGGTCGTGAGTGTGATCGATAATATTTGATGCCATAATCCATTTGTATTTAGCCATCAGCCAAGTACAAAGCTTCACGTTGTCTTGACATGCTGTAACAGTTAAAGTTACATTTCATTTGTAACTTCTGGAGTTTGCAATGATGGGCTTCAGTTTGGCCCCTGTGACACCCCTGTGTTCAGATGTCCATGCAAGTTATGGAACTGAGAGAACACATAAACCTCAACCAGATGTGTGAAATGAAGACATCATTGCATTTCATTTAGCCACACTTCTACACTGACATAGAATCCAAATCCATTCACAACAATAAAGGTTTTAAAGAGGAGTCCTGCAGGTGTTGAAGGATGTTTGAGACAGAAATGAACCTGTAAACACTCTGCTAAACTTAAGATAAAGATTAGCTCAGATGGTTCACCCTTAAACCTGCAGACTGACGCTTTTTCTTGTAAACTCGTGAGAGTTTCAAGTTGACGGACAGTACGTCATTAAAAACGTTGACGTCTAATGACGACGTCCTTTACAGTCACTCATTATCAGACACTGGCTGATGTTACACACGTAAATTACTGTCAAAGCTAAACTTGTCAGCCTGTCTGCCGGAGACTGACGTAGATGGTTAAAAGGTACTCCAGTAAATATATAAATTACCATGAAATACAGACTTTCAAAAATGCAAACGTTACCAAAATGAAGTATCCAAGCTGCCACTGGATGTAAATAAGAGCCGCAGCTGCTCTTCTTCGTCTGTGGTAATGGAGGCGACTGGTATCTCCTTATGTTGCATTACCGCCCCCTGCTGGACTCACTGTTCACTGCTGGAAATTAATCTTGAGAAACGAATAACGTTTTATCAAAACGAAACAAAACGAAAAGAACAACAACAACAACAAAAAACCGAAACCAAAACAAGGCAGAAAAAACAAAAACAGATAATTAGATTAATCTAAGCTATAAGCCTTCAAATTGAGAAAAAAAAAAAACTAAAATTTTAACTTTTATATTAAGTGACTTGCACAGAACTGAATAAATACCTATTTAAAACTCAAAGCATAATTAATCAGAAGCAAAGTGTAAGTGATGTGATAAGCGGTAAGAAGGTTGCTGGTTCAAACCATGTGTTGTTCAGGGCCTTTTTGTCTGATTGTATTAAATACTGTAACAAACACTTTCATTAATAAAAACATAACCAGTTGATCTAAAAGTTATGTTCGCGTTTACTTTAGTACATTTCTTCTTCTTTAACTTGAGCAAAATCTTATCCACGTAACTGCTCTTTAATTCTGTATGTCTCTGCAGTCCTGGATAATAAATACCCAATACTTTGAGTTTTTTTGCTCTAAATTAAGTCCTTATTACTTTAGTTAAATCAGAGAGTGACACTTTAAAGCATATGTGTCCAACTCAAGGCCCGTGGGCCACATCCGGCCCGATGGACAATTATATCTGGCCCGCAGGATTGTTTTATATAGTTTTTTTTGTTTGTTTTTAATGGCCTGGCGGTATGAAGTAACACACAAACTCTGATCCCGTAATGCAGTGCAACAGCTTTTTATATAATATTTTCTGTTTTTTTTGTGTGTGTTGCATGTTCATATTTCCAACTTTTTATTTTGACAGGAGATATTTTTATGGAGAGCAAAAACTTTTAAAGTTATTTATAAATTCAGTTTCTTTATTCTGTAATAATAGTATTTGTGTCCATTTATTCATATTTATTACCAAAAAAAAGTTTAGTATTAATGTGTTGATAAATATTTTTCCTTTTCGGCCCTTGACCTGAAGTGTGTTTTGAGTTTTGGCCCCATGTGCATTTGAGTTTGACACCCCTACTTTAAAATGCACTTTTTGTTAAAGTATGTTTGTTCCTCTTCAGTTTTAGGTCAGCTAGCGCCATCTAGTGGACTCTGATCTCAATTGACCAGTCCACTTCTCAAGTCTTTGACTTTTCCTCAGGTTAAACATCTCAGTTGCCCTCTTATTGTCGCACGTGACAAAAACTTAACATAAACATTCTCGTGGTGGTGAGGCAGCCTCTGTCATGAGATTTATCCAGCCCCTGGTTAAATGTCCCCGTTTGTCAGATTGTTTTGATGACTGTCTGTAATGATGAGAAACTACATGTTAAAAATGTAAGAAGAGGGACATCAGTATCACAAGACCTCTAATTATTACCAAACTGATCCATGCAGGATGAAATGATCACGAGTTTTGTGTTTGTGAGTATTCAGGCAACACATGCAAAAAAGAAAAACTCATCAGCATTAAACATATAAAAGCAAAGATACTAACACAAGAATGACAGGGGACAAGATCATGAGCTTAAATAAAAGATAATATGTAAAATAAGTAATTTTGGATCAAAATTTAAAACCAAATCATTTTTATAAGGTGCAGTGTTGTGGATAAAATAGTGAATAAAATATATATCATTAATAGTAGAGCTAAAATTGTTTGCAGTTCAATAGAGTAAATAACAGTGGTTTATTTCCAAAGTAACAGTTGTTTGACTTTATTAAAATGTGTTCACTTCTTCCAGTCCTGATCTTCAGTCCTCCTCCTTTCGTTGGCTTGTGTTTATTGATTCATCCGGACAGCAGGGGGCAGCACAGACGGGACTGTCACTCTCAATCTACAGTTGCTCTCTTATGCGCCTGCGCGTACAAGTACATGCCGTCAAATCGAGTTGTGTTTATTAGAGTCCGTCTGTGGTCACAGCGAAGTCTAACGCTGCCTTTTGTTAGCATTTACTCGCAGTCAGTCAGTAAATGTTTGATCCACACAATGGCCTCTCCAGCCATCCGGATGTTCCGCCGTCTGGAGGGTCTCTTCTGTGTCTATAAACCTCCCGGTGTCCACTGGAAGCTCGTACGAGATGGCATCGAGACAAATCTCCTCAAAGGTGAGGATACAATATCTGTAAATACTAACAATATGATATATGACACTGTTGCTCTGCCTTGACGGTAAAGGTGGATAATTCAGCTGCTGCATGACCTTTAACCTTATGCCATAGAGGTCACTGTAGCCTGTTTGACCTTTGTGTGTGTGTCATCTCAAAGGTCTGAACTCCACACCAGTCCAGCCCCCTCTGGGGATCCGATTCACGCTGCCAGCAAACTGTGAGACTGAAGCACCCAAAGGCCTCACAGTGTCTACAGCCTCTGTGCCTGTCCTGTCCCAGCATCCTCTGGGTGAGTCTGCCCCCACACCCCCGACCCCACCCCACTGTGGGTCATGCTCTGTTTACTACATCATAAACCAGGGGTTTCCAAACTTTATACAAGGACAAGGAGGAAGCAAGGACGGCAGAGGTACTTACTGCACCTCACTTTAACTGGATTAAGTTAGATTTAAGGTCTGGGGGGTTATAACCTGCCAAGGGACCCATGTTTGGTCCTCACTATCGCTGGATTCACACCTCGTCAGGGCGAAGATGACCTGCTGAGTAGCAGCTTATCTTCACTGTCAGACATAAAACAAGAGTAAACTGCAAGAATGTTGGTGCTTGAAGATGAATAAGATGTGATATACTTTGTGAATGAGATCTTTGACAAAGTAAATATGGCAGAAAATGGCTTGATTTGATGGTATCTGCTGCTGTAATCAAAATGTCTTTATTCATTCAGCTGTTTCAGGGGTCAATTCAAAATGGACAGCAGTCCACATTTGGCCCCCAGACCATAGTTTGGACACCCCCTGTCATAAATGAACTGAAGGGATTCTAATCTGGACTCCGTGTTTTTAATAACTGCATTCATTAATGCTCTGTGGTAGTTTTTGGGTCTGTTCTGGTGTATTTTATTTGGCTTGTGTCAGACACATGTATTAACAAACTGGATCTATTTGTCAGGAAGCACAATGTTAAATTTTTGCAGATATCTTGTATGCTGATATTTCTGGACACATTTTCACTGACACTGAAATGGATACCATTGTTTTTTTAAAGAGCACAAAGCCTTACTGAAATCGACCTGTTCCTTGCATGGTGACAGTCTACCTGTGTAGGTAACAGACACAAAGCAAGAAAAAAATGACAATTTAAGTGATTGGAAAGGGGAAACCTGAGCCAATGCTTTTCAAACATTGTGGAGCAAGTTGGGATACTCTCCTGTCTGACACTGTTTGCAAATCCTAGGAAAATTACTCTAAGTTCTTTAAAAGGATCACTACCAAAGAACTTAGAGAGTGATTATGTTAAAAAAAAAAAAAAACCTTACAAACAAAAACCAGTAAAAACAAAACAGACTTGGCAGTAATAAATGTAACTTATGATTTATGGAAGTGGACATTGAGTGATGATGAAGGAAACCATAAAGGTGCAAATATCTGCATAAATTATTTTCATACCTGCTGATATCAATACAGTAATTATGATATGGTGCATCCCTCCAGATTATGAAAATGGCCCAAATCTCATTTATATTGAAAAGTTTCTGTGTCACCTGTGCCCTGACCTGTTTAAGCTGTAATGAAAAAAAATCCAATGAGTTAAAAAAAATATCTATGAAAGATCTATTACTGTACTTGTCCTAAAGCTCAATTCTTGTGACCTACATATTTCAAACTACCTCACGGCACCTAAAAATTCTCTTCAAATATTATGTTAATACAAAACCCAAAACCAGTGAAGTTGGCATGTTGTGTAAATCGTAAATAAAAACAGAATACAATGATTTGCAAATCCTTTTCAACTTGTATTCAGTTGAATACACAGCAAAGACAAGATACTTAACGTTCGAACTGATAAACTTTATTTTCTTTTGCAAATAGTCATCAACTTAGAATTTAAAATAAGCAGGCGTCCAGCGAAAAGCGTTGCTTGGATGGCAACATATGTTGCTCCAAAACCTGTATGTACCTTTCAGCATTAATGGTGTCTTAACAGATGTGTAAAGTTACCCATGCCTTGGGCACTAATACACCCCCATACCATCCGCGGATGCTGGCTTTTGAACTTTGCACCTATAACAGTCGGATGGTTCTTGCTACGGTCCGAGGTTCCCGGCGACCATTTTCCAAAACAATTTGAAATGTGTGGATGGTCAGACCACAGAACACTTTTCACTTTGCATCAGTCCATCTTAGATGAGCTTCGGGCCCATGGCTTGTGGCGTTTCTGGGTGTTGTTGATAAATAGCTTTGGCTTTGCATAGTAGAGTTTTAACTTGCACTTACAGTTGTGGGCAGACTGTAGTTACTGACAGTGGTTTTTCTGAAGTGTTCCTGAGCCCATGTGGTGATATCTTTACACAGTGATGCGGTTTTGATGCAGTACCGCCTGAGGATCGAAGGTCATGGGCATTCAATGTTGGTTTTCAGCCTTGCCGCTTATATGTGCAGTAATTTCTCAGATTCTCCTGAACCTTTTGATGATATTACGGACCGTAGATGATGATATCCCTAAATTCCTTGCAATAGCTGGTTGAAAATGTTGTTCTTAAACTGTTGTTAGACAATTTGCTCAACGCATTTGTTCACAAAGTGGTGAGCCTCGCCCCATCCTTGTTTGTGAATGACTGAGCATTTCAGGGAAGCTGCTTTTATACCCAATCACGGCACCCACCTGTTCCCAATGAGCCTGTTCACCTGTGGGATGTTCCAAATAAGTGTTTGATGAGCATTCCTCAACTTTCTCAGTCTTTTTTGACACTTGTCCCAGCTTTTTTGAAACATGTTGGAGGCATCAAATCCCAAATGAGCTAATATTTGCAAAAAATAACAAAGTTTACCAGTTCGAACATTAAGTATCTTGTCTTTGCTGTGTGTTCAATTGAATATAGGTTGAAAAGGATTTGCAAATCATTGTATTCTGTTTTTATTTACGATTTACACAACCTGCCAACTTCACTGATTTTGGGTTTTGTATGTAATCTGTTCCTCACATTTTGAGCCCAGATCAACGTACTACTGTGTCCTATTAGTAAGTAGTTTGAATTACTATAAATACAGCTTGAATTCAAATAATTTTTTAAACGCAGAAATACACTCAAATCAAAAATATGCAAAGTGTTGCAAGAACTAGTAAGGGAGGATACTGTATATATAAAAAATTTCCCAAGAGAAATGGGGGAAAGAAAGTAACATCACGATGCACTTTCTTTCTGGAAACATGGGAGAAAATAATTCTCCAACAATGGAAAAGTACATCTGCTATGTCCTGGAGAGAATTTGGGTGGAAAAGTGTAGTTAGGTTTTTTAAGGTTCCAACTCAGAGGAGTGCTCTTGGAGGGACTACATCCTGCTGGAGATCTTGTGGCGAGAGCAAGGCAACACATTTCCATGTGTTTTGGGACTGCTCGGTCATTTCAAAATTCCGGGAAGAAATTAAATTGAACATGGAGAAAATTATGAAAGTAGTGATTCCTTCAGGTTTCATGACCCTATGTCTCGGACTAAGACCAGACTCTGTGAAGGGACCTGAAAACAAATATATAAATATCTTAATATTAGCTAGTAAGAAAGCAATCACAAGGAAATGGCTGGTAAGAGATTCCCCTACAGTTGAGGATTGGATCAAAGTGGTTCAGGATATTTTTACAATGGAGAGGCTAACCTTTATTCTCAAGCTTGAACAAGACAAGTTTGAAAGTTATTGGAAAGTCTGGATACATTTTCTAAGAACTTATGGGCAGAAATCTGGATAAAGTGATAAAACCCCCATGTTCCTAACGTCCGGTTCTATTTTTTTGTTTTGGTTCAGTAATTAAATCAGTTTAATCAGTATCATACATGTAGGTAGCAATCTTATCTTTATTTAATTTGAAAATATTAGTGATGCTATTGCTCTTGTCATCGCTGTTACCACCTTACAATAAGATATTGTTTGCAAGAGAAATCACAGATAAAGAAAGGTGCATATGAGACAACAAGCTTTTGTATCATTATGGCAATTACTGCTATTTTCTAGTTATTATAATTTCTCAGATTTTTATTTATTTTATTTCCAATTATTTTTATATATGTGTCTATTTTTTATTCATTCATTCATTTTTTGTTATTACTATATTATTATTATTTATTTGTAATTTTACTAATCTATTTTTTTTAGTTTTTTTTAATTTATTTTTTGCTTCTTTTATGTTTTGATGATAAGGATAATATACAAAGTATATACACAAAAGTATATATGTATGTGTTGTGTCTTAAAATAAAAAAGTTTAATGATAATAAAAAAAAACACTCAAGCATCTTTCAGGTAAAGTACCAAATATTTGCCAAGATCACCTACAATCAAAATAATGTCAGTAAAGTCATCCACATCTTTTTTTTGTGTGTGTGTGTGTGTTTAGTGACTGGACCTGAGTTCCAGCAGATCAGAGTTGGAGTTGGACATCGTCTGGATTCTTTCTCCTCTGGTGTTTTAAGTAAGATTTCATAATTGATCACACAATCTGTTTCAGACCCTGCTCTTTTTCTTTGATTCTTGATCTCTGCATGTTTCCCTCAGTTCTTGCTGTTGGTAATGGAAACAGGGCCCTGAAGGATTTCTACAGTTCACGAGTCACAAGGGTAATGTCTGACCTCTGCTGGTTTTACAAGAGCAATAAAAAGATACAAAGAAGACACAATGCAAACGTGTTTGATGCTGTTTGACTTGTATGTAGGACTATACTGTGGAGGGGCAGTTTGGGAGTGCGACGGATGATTTCTCTCACACAGGCAGAGTCATAGAAAGGACCACCTATGGTAAAAATATCTTGTTTTTACTTTAAGAGTCAGTAGAATGTTTTATGAATTTTATTTTTCCAAAACAGTGATAAGTTTCATATACAGCTGACCGCACATCATATTGATTTTTCATTTTAACAAAGTATTATGTTTCAAAAATATATCAGGGCATTTTCAGTTGAGATCAAGGGTAAAATAGTATAATTTAGATAAAGTTTATATTTTCGTTAGTTAAAAAAATAGATTCTTGGCTTAAAGCTCAAGAAAATTATTTACAGTAAAAGCTACTTATAGTAATGATCAGCAGCTACATGATAACCTGTTACTAATGTTTTAATGGTGAATTATCATTAAATGTTCATTTCTGGAGCATTTTTTAAACGGTAAAATCTGGATGATGTTGAAGCATGTTGATTGAGCTTGTGTTTTCTCTTTTTAAGGAGGGAAATACAATTATTTTCATTGTGATTATTCCATTTTGTCTTTGCTGCATTTTCTTTTGATTCAATGGCTGTTTGTAACCTCTGCCTGTGTACAGTAATTTTAACGCAACATGGCATTGGACTTTCATTCATTAATATTTTTGATCTTTCTTCTCTTAGATCACATCACACAGGACAGGCTGGAAAAAGTGCTGGCAGTGCTGCAGGGAACCAATCAGAAGGCCCTGTTACAGTACGTGTTTACATCTTCTACTGATATAAATAATTTTTAAGAAAATATATTTTTGTTATTCGTGCCTTTATTGATAAGAGAGAGTGACAGTGGATAGGCTTGTGAAGGGGGGTGAGAGAGGAGGGAAGACCCTTTGCAAACTGGCCACTGGCTGGATTCATGCCTGGTTGCTTACCCCTCTGACAAACCAGCACCAAGAGATCGAAACACAATTCTTAAGTCAAAGAAAGTTAGTGTGTCATTTTTGCATTCATTGAAGGCAGCTTTGTTGAGGAACATGCCGCACACTCATAGGCTAATACACACGTGCACATGCACAAACTGGTCCTTCCATCATGCGTTAATGGGGAGAGTAAAGGCTTGCTGCTCCTGCAGAAGCAAGCTGAGCTGCATTGGGGTTTAGTGCCTTGCTGAATGGCGCTCCAGCAGTGCCCAGGAAGTCAGCAGGCGCTTCTCCAGCTGCTAAACCAACTTCATAACATGGACCAGTTTGAACTTGAACTGGCCACCCAGACTCATCCAGTCCCCAACCCAAGTCTCTAGACTGAGCTGCTGCTGTTTCAGTAAAAGGTGGTGTATCATTTAATTGAGGTAATTTTAGTTAAGAAATTGACCATAGACATTAAAGTATTAGTAAAAAATATTTCATACATTCTTTGAGTCATTCATTTGCATTAGAAAACTGTATTTGACAAAATAAATACAGAAACAGTCTATTAAAGCCGACCTAAGAAAACACTGAACTGTGGACCTTTTAGTCCTTTGAACTGTAAATCAGCCTTTCAGAAAGGGAGGGAGCAGAAAAACTCCTTTAGCTGGTCTTCCTGTTTCACACTGCATTTTTTTGATACCCTCAAAATGTATCTATTAAATGGACATGTTGGTTTGCCATTTAGTGAGTTTGAGCTGTTTTTATCAATGGGTCCTAAATTTGAAACAGTGAAGCTATGCAGGGGCGACAGTATGGTCAGTTTGGTATGGTAACACCATGACTGAATGCAAGGCACTGATCAGTTTAGCTTTTCATTTTACATTTACTTCAGCAGTATGTACTTAGGTGCTCTGTTAAATACAATTAAGTACAGCACTTCCTGTATGAATAACTCAATTAATAGTTTAAGTATTGATTTTAAAAAACACTGCAAAAGTACAAGCAACATTAAGAAACTGCTCATTCATAGTGACATTAGTAAACTTAGTCAGTTTTCAGGCTTCTATATCGTTGCCTCTCAGACTCCTTTTGTCTATGATTAATTGTGCAAATTAATGACCAAAGAAGAGCATAAAGTGTTGGCATTAAAGCCACAGTTAAATTCTAAATAACTATTTTAAGTGCAGATTTATGACTGTTTGTTTTCTCTTGAACAGGTATTCAAACATAGACATGAGCTCACAGGAAGCCTATGAGCTGGCTGTGCGAGGTTTACTCGGTCCAGAAGGAAAATCCCAGCCTATTTTGACCGGCATACGCTGCATTAACTTTGAGTCGCCCCGCTTCACACTAGGTACATTTAACATTCATTGAGCCTCACTTAACTGTTAAAAATGGAGAATTTGATGATGCTTACTCATCTGTTTCATCTTCTCCATCTGCTTTCACAGAAGTACAGTGTCTGAATGAAACCCAGAAATACTTACGCAAAGTGGTGCATGAGATCGGGCTGGAGCTGCGCAGCACAGCAGTGTGTACAGGAGTCAGACGGACCAGGGAGGGACCCTTCACCCTGCAGGACGCTCTGACTCATCACCAGTGGACTGCCTCTCATATCCAGCAGGCCATCAAACATTATCATGTGACTAAAAAGAGTAAAAAACATTCTCGCTTGCAGATCAAAGATGGAGCGTCCCAGCTATCTGAGGAGAATACAGCAGCAAGTCAGCAAAATGAAAGAGGCAGCAGCAACACAACAGCAGGTCAACTTTAATGATGTGACCGTCCAGCTGAACAAGTCACTGAGGTGGATTTCACAGCTAAACAGAACAGCTTACAGCAGGGGTGTCCAAACTTTTTACATCGAGGGCTGCATAAAGAGGAATACATGGACGACTGAGCCACTTGCTCACTTTTGGTGTATTTAAAGATAAAGTTTTATGGTTTAGGGGTGGGTTATCACCCGTCAAGGGGCCCTTGTAACCCAGGCTAACACTGCATTAACATCTGGTCAGGGTGAGAATGACCTTCTGAGCAGCATAGATGGGAGACACTGACAGCTTATCTTCACTGTCCAACAAAACAAGAGTAAACTGCAAGAATGTGGGAGCTTGAAGATGAAAATGCAATATACTTTGAAAAGGAGACCAAAATGTGCACGTTTGAAGGTATTTGCTGCTGTAACCAAAATGTCTTTCTTCATTTAATGGCCTTTTTCCATTAGCCCTACTCTACTCTACTCGACTCTACCCGGCTCTACTCTACTCACCTTGTGTTGCTTTTCCATTAGCCCCAGTCGCCTGTCCAACGGGGTGCAGTGTCGCTGAGCGGCTCTGTGGTGACGTCATTTTGAGTGCGACACAGCAATCTGTGGCTTTTTGTCACAAACCAAGTAAAAAAGGAAAGCAGAAGAAGGCTGCAAGTGGCAAGAAGAAATACCCCTTGAGAAGCACAGGAGAGTTTTGGAATCTATACAACAGAATGAAGCCGAGGACGAGAGCAATTGATCTGCAAAGAAAAGACGTATGAGGGTAAGCTAATGGTAGCTGTCGCTAGCATGCTAGGTCATCGCGCTCATGACTCATCGATGACGACATTGTCTGACCAATCAGTAGCCGGCAGTCGGTGATGTCATCTTTTAGTATCGACTCTGCTCGCTTGGAACCAGAGCGGAGTAGGTACTAAAACTAGCTTGTTTTAGGAGGTACCGGGCTAGTGGAAACACGCTGCAAATCGAGTAGGGCCGAGTAGAGTAGGGCCAAGGCGTGCTAGTGGAAAAGGGCCATAACTGTTTCAGGGGCCAATTCAAAATGGGTAATGGGCTGAGTTTGGCCCCCAGGCCATAGTTTGGACACCCCTGGCTTACAGTGACCAGGCTTACTGCTCTGTGTTTATGCAACGTATTATTCTTTTTTTATTATATATTGTATATTTTAGGTATTTTATATTTATACTTGTTTTTGTTGTATAAAGCAATATGCTGGTCATATTAACATGCTTCCATGTTCCTTGTTTTGTTTTCAACCTTTAAATAAGTAGGAAAAAACAGACATTTACTGTCCCCCCATTTCACATGGATTATATTTCTCTACAGGGATGATGATCGATTACAGCCAAGTGGTTTAAGCGTCTGTGTAGGCTGTTGCATGTCAAGTTTAACACACAATCTTTGTTGTACAGAGAGGTGAGTGAATAGTTGCTCGTGTACTGCACCTAATGGCAATAGTAGTATATATCTACTCTTTTGCCTTCAGATTCAGTACATGAGCAAATTCTTCAGTGTAACAAAGATTGTGTATTAAGTCTGTAGTCTGATCCTCCAGAGCTAATCATCAGTAAGGCATTAATGATTGTTATAATTTTATTCAAAGACAGTTCAACAATAATACTCTCATTCTTACCCTAAACTCACATGTCTTAACTGTCATAAGTGATGACCAGAAAACAAGGGCAACACAGGTGCAGCAGGTGGTGCTGTTGTCGTACAGTAAAGAGGTTGCTGGTCTGACTCTGCGGTCAGTCAGGGTCTGTCTGTGGAGTTTTTTCTCCCAGTACATGAATAGCTGTCTGAAAATATACCAGTGTCCTCCTACTGACAAAAAACTTGACTGTAATATGCGCATAGGTGTAGGTGTGCTTTAATGGTTGTCTGGCTCTATGTGTCAGCCCTGTAATTGGCTGGCAATCAGTCCAGGGTGCATCCACCTCTCACCAGGTGTAAGCAGGAACAGGATACAGCCCCTTTGCAACTTTGAGAGGGCTGCAGTGGTTTAGATCATGGATTTTTGATAAGTATTTTCCAAATCTTTGGCTTAATATAATGTACATATATTATATGGTATTATATGCTGAGTATAAAGTGTGGCCATGAGGTCTGTTGTTTTCTTGTTTGTACTCCAGTTAGCTGGATCAGCCTGACACTGATGCATCATTTAAACAGAGCTGTGACTGCTGTGATTATTAGATAAACATGAGCGCTGTAATCACTAACATCAGATTTGGTGTACCCATCTATTTCCTCTGATGGTGTTAAAAAGTGCCGCCTCAGCATTTCGGTTTCCCACAAACAGACTCCTCTGGGATGTGATGAGGTTACTGCAGAGGCGCCGTTGTTGTCGTGCTCCTCATACCAGTAAAGGGCTCGTTGTTCCAGTGCGAACACTGTCTTCTTTGTCAGTGTGGAAACAACTCCACTTCCACAGGGACACAGAGTGACTACATGATCTGGCAGATTTGTCCTGGAAGTTATTAAGCTGGAGACATATCAAGTGCGAAGCAACACAAGTCTAAAGAGGAACACAGAAAATGATCAGCTTAAGTCAACTTATTAACTAAGTGAAAGCATGTGAATAATGTTGGCTGTTACATTTGATTAAAAAAACACTCAATTTACTTAGGGATGCACAATAATATCAGTTTGATAATGTAACAGCAGGTTATTGCTCCAACAGCTGAACATCTGTATCAGTCATGATACATTTCAGACTGTATTTGAAGCTGGTATTTTAACCTTATGTACTGTCAGTAAGTGTGTAAAGGTTTTGCATGTTTTAGTTATCTTTGATATATACAGTACAGGCCAAACGTTTGGACACACATCTATCAATGTGTTTTCTTTATTTTCATCACTATTTACATTGTAGATTCTCACTGAAGTAATGATGGCCACTTGTTTCTCTTAACCTAGCTGATTGTTTCTTACGGAGCCCCAGACATGACATGGGGAAAAATAAATAAATTGTGGCCACAATATAGATATAACGTGCGCACGAAATACAATTTCGTTCCCACAAAATATTTATTAGTTCCCTCAAAATATTAATTTGTTCCCACGATATACTATTTTGTTCCCTCAAAATACTAATTCGTTCCCTTGAAATATTAATTCATTCCCGCTAATTGTTCATCACTCCTGGAAGCTACAGTACAGTACGGCCACTGCGTCAAGTGGCAAACCACTTTTTTGGGGACATTTTAGGGGAAGCTGAGCTTCACTTGCAGTCTTAGAGCAATCACCACTGGTACTGTAGTACAGAGCCCCGGAGGATTTGCTGTACTGCAGTAGCCTATGGGATGTCTTATCTCTTGCTGATAATAAATCAATGCACTGCCAGGCTTTTCAGAATGCCTTTATAACTCATCCCCAGCCTAAAGCAAAACTCAATCAGTGTTTCCTTGTCCATCATGTTGAATAGTTCAGCACCTCTAACTCCGTACCCTACCGTAGTATTCAACTGTTCAGGTGACTACCTCTTGAAGCTCATAAAGAGAATGACAAAAGTCTGCAAAGCAGTAATCAGAGCAAAGGGTGGATACTTTGAAGAAACTAGAATATAAGACATGTTTTCAGTTTTTTCACACTCTTTTTTAAGTACATAATTCTACGTGTTCATTCATAGTTTTGATACCTTCAGTGAGAATCAACAATGTAAATAGTGATGAAAATAAAGAAAACACATTGAATGAGAAGGTGTGTCCAAACTTTTGGCCTGTACTGTACATTTATTTTGATTTGAAAGGATCAGCTCCTAAAAACAGGGCTGTTATTCTGTTGGCAGTTTGACAAATCAGCCAGGATTTATTGACTTTTACAGATTATTTGAATACTGTAGGTATAGAAAAAAAACTACCAGTCTTTTCCATATAGTGATACTGATGTTGGTATCAGCAAAAAATTGTTTTGAAATTAGTAAAATGTTAACAATGTGCATTGTGCAAGAATCTGAGGAAGTCCTCAGAACATTTATTGCCCCTAGATGAACTCCAGTGTCTGTTCATTTGTTCAGTACTAAAGATGCACAGAAACTATACATTCGGACTTGCTGTGTCTTATTGAGAGGAGGTAAAGGCCCCAGATCCCAGAAGAAGCATAAACTAAAACTCCAAAAAAAAACAACAAACTCGTCAACAATATTAACATGTTTATTGGCCTGCCTCAAGACGACATCTTTTTCAATCTAAAGTAGTTTTATTGGATTTTGGCATTTCAGAGGTAAACTGAATGTTCTCGCCTTGTAACATTAACAGAAAATATACAAAGGCTGGTTCTTTTTATCTATATAAAGTAAAGATTCCATCTCTTGGATTTGGACAATGCATTAATCTGATAAAAATATGTATATACAGTAAATAAATTACTAATATATTACTTTAAGGCCATCATGACTTTTCAAATAAAGTCATTGATGGAGGTGTGTCTGCCTCCACTTCAGTGAGTGTGCCCTCTCCAGCTTAAGGATCATTTTGTTGATGGTGCTTACTAGTTTTCAGGCAAACTGAAAATATGAACAGCTTTGCAGGTCTTCACATTTCATAAAAACTTGTTTTTGTACAGATGAGACGAACGTTCTCTTTTTTACAGTGATATCAGACAGATGACAGTGTGACTTCTGCTATGACAGGAACTGATGCTGGTTACCTTCCAATCTGGCCTGACAAAGGGGTAAATACACAAGAGGAAATCAGCCTCTGATCCTCATTATCTTTATGTTAGTCTGACTTTGAGAAATTCCATGGAGTATGACTTCAGAAGGACTCACATGCATTTTAAAAGTTCAGTTTAGGTCACAACAGTTCGACTTTTGGTGCATTTCCACTATCAGGTATCACCTTGACTCTTTTTTTTTATTTCCATCAAGAATTGCTGTCATGTTTTTCCACATTACAGATGAGGTTCCAAGCAAGCTGAACCAAACCTTGAAATGTAACAGAGATACACTGCTGACTGTTGAACAGTCAGAGAGAATAATCACTGAGTGTCACAGGCAGAGCGTGTCACTTTGCATGTAAATAAAATAGCCCCCCTTCTTTCAAAAGTGTGTTATTTACTCTCTAAAGCAAAACTATCACCTTACTGTGACAGGGGGCCACAAACTGAAAGCCAGCAGCCATCTCTATTTCTGTCTTTGTTGTTTTATTTGGGCATGGTGTCAATTTTAAAGAGATTCGGCCTACATTGAGGAGGTGTTTTGACAGCATGTTCTCCAACAGAAAACAAGGGGCCTTGTACCAAATCAAAGCAGAGTTTGGCCAGATTGAGCCGGAACCCCAAATGGAACAGCACCAATACTCTCACTTCATGTAAATGCACCGACAGTACCTTTCAGTCATGGCAAAATTCTTGCGTTTTCATCACAAGCCTTTGGCAACTAAACAGCAAAAGCTCAGCTGTTAAAAGGAACTTAAATTGTGTAAGAGAAGCGTTACTAAGCACAAAACAGCCACAAACAAGGACAACTCTGACTATCATACTGATGAACTCTGAATGTTCACAGTCGGAAACATTCCTGTGCAGGAAACCAGACACTAAACACCCTCTGCGCCTACATTTAAGTGCTTATTTCCATGATAAGTTCTTAGCCTAAATCATGTAAATGCTACATAAAAGCACAAACCTTCACAAAGACATTTCAGACATTGTCAAGTGAGTTGTAGTAAAAAATGTGGAAAACTGCCCTATCTTACACTGTTAAGAAATCCTTTAAATTCCTGGATCCCCATCCAGATTCAGATTGCCATTAAAATCTTATCAGCTTGTTCCATGCCTAATGTTACCCAAAAATGTAATCAAATTCTGATGAGAACTTATTGAGTTATTACAGAAAATGTGGAAAACTTCTCTATCTCACAACAGTTACAAATCCTTAAACAATTCCATGATCCACATCCACAATTCAGATCATCACCAAAATGTGATCACGTCTTCCTTGTACCATGACCAACACAACCTAAAAATATCACCAAAATCTGTGGATACATTACTGAGTTATAAGCCAAGATGTGGAAAACTACCCTATCTCATAATGTAGACAAATACCAGAAAAAATCCCCGATCAGCATCCAGGTTTGGGTCACCATCAAGATCATATCATCTTTTCCTTGTGTCACGAGCAACATTCCTTGAAAGTGTAATCAAAATGTTTTCATTTGTTACTTTAGTTTGTCTGATCAGAAACTAACAAACACAAACTGACTAACCTGTTGACTAACAAGTGCCTGCAAAAATATAACCACATGGTTGATATGATCATCATGTCTATAAACAGCCTCCTTATCATTACAGTGTGGTGAGTACAGGCTTGTGTTCTGTAGATCTGTTCTCACTCATCACTTTGATGCAGGCTTCTGCATGTTAGCTCTTTTACTCTTATTTTTGTGGTTATTATTTTTAAACATCTTAAATACTTACATTTGAATGTCTGTACACAATGAGCAAAGTTCACAAAGCCAAACATCCTTGTATGTCTGCACATGCCAATGACGTTGTTTCTGACTCTGGTGAGCACAGTTTGTGTCGACGGGTTGACATGAACAGCGTTGTTGTAAGAAGCTGTGACAGAGTTGTGAAGTACAAACTGTGAAAAGTGAGTCCAGCTGTGTTCAGCAACATCCTGATGATTTCTTCTTTTGTGGCTCTTTGAACAACACAGTGGCTTCCTCTCTTGTGTCAGCGTTTTGACTCAACATCCTGGCAACAACAAACAACACCACAGTTTTTCAGCTTATGAGAAAAGCTGCAAAGCCTGGAAAACTTTAGAGGACAAGCTAAAGATAAAAAAATAAACTTGTTTACGCAACCAAGTGATGTAAAAACCAATTACCTGGCCACACTTTCCAAGGACTGGATCACATTTTCTCCTGTGGCAGCACTGCACTCCATAAACTCAAAGTTGTGCTCCTGTAAAAGAAAACTTGCCATCTTTAGTTTTTTTCTAAATATTACATGTTATTTTGATTTTCTTTCAAGTAGAAGATAATCTGTACCTTAGCAAGAGTTTCCCCCTCCTGAGTTTGAACCTGACGCTTTGCATCATCATCACTCTTATTCCCCAGAAGTAAAACAATCACATCTTCTGCAGCCCCATCCTGAAAACAAAAATCAGTTTGATTTCAAGGACAGGTTGATAGTTCAGACAAATTTGCAGTGTGTACTTTTATTTTCCATCCTTTCTAATCATAAGCATTATTTATTTGTCTTTTATGACACAAAAATCAAATTTCTCTGTGATGGAGGCTCGATGTTGTGATATTTTAGGCTACGTTTACACGGACACTCCTGACTTAAAGACGCAAAGATTTGTCCTTTGCGTTTTCAAATTCTTCTGCGTTCAGACGACGACACAGGAAAAGTATGGACCCGCTGTAGTATGCATGCCCGTTCAGTAGATGGCGGTGTAGGTCTGCAGAGAGGCAGCGCTGCTACAATACACATACGAAGAAGAAAAACTTTTCACAAACAACAATGGCGAATGGACGCACTGAGACGCAGGAGTTTCTTTTCTGGACAACAAATCTGTCTAGATAGTTTTAACTGGATAACAAACCGAGCACGGTAAGAGGCTCACAGTTGAAGCTGTTGTTGATCCTGGTATGCACATGCAGCCTTCATGTGAAAAAGTACTGCGCATGTGGTGACGTCAGCATTTCACCCTGAAGCGCTCTGATGCAGGTTTACATGGGGCTGCATGGAGAGCGTTTTGGACACTTTCCACTCTGGAACCCGTTTTCAGACAAAACGCAACACGTTTCAGTGTAAACACAAGGTAAAACGTATAAAACGTATATACCATTAAAACGTATCCGATTTGACCGTTTTTGGGGCCATGTAAGCGCTGCCTTAGTGTGTTAAGAGGTTTACGTGACCTCTTCAGGATTATGAATGTAAAAGCTGGACCGACTTGGAATTTTGAGGGAGTTTGTGGGAAATCTTGTTTGGGTGGACAGTGTTTTCTTTGATAGGTGCTTGTTTATTCATGTCTTGTGTAAGGCTGCATTTACACGGCGCCAAAAACAGTTTTCGTTACGTTTTGGCTTTGCGTTCAGATGAAAACACGTTGCGTTTCATGTGAAAACGGAAACTTTTGAAAACGGGCTCCCGAGTGGAAAGCTTTGAATCCGCTCTCCATGCAACTCCGTGTAAACCCATATCAGAGCGTTTCAGTGTGAAATGCTGACGTCACCGCAGGCACAGTGCTCATTCACATGAAGGCTGCGCGTGCATACCAGGAACAACAACAGCTTCGGCCGTCTGCCGAGTAACATGTGAGCCTCTTACTGTGTTCAGTTTGTTATCCAGACAAAACTATCCAGACAGATTTGTTGTCCAGAAAAGAAACTCCTGCGTCTCTGTGCGTCTATTCACCATTGTTGTTTGTGAAAAGTTTTTCTTCTTCGTTTGTGTATTGTAGCAGCGCTGCCTCTCTGCAGACCTACACCGCCACCTACTGAACCGACATGCATACTACAGCGGATTCACCCGTCTCCGAGCTTCATTGTCTGAACGCAGAAGAATTCTAAAATGCAAAGGACAAATCTTTGCGTCTTTCAGTCAGGAGTTTCCGTGTAAACGCAGCCTAAGAATCATCGTTATTGCCCCAGCTCAGATTCATAATGCTGATTCTGATGACTGCTGCTGGGGGCACGCACTGTTACGTGCTCATCCAAGCCATGTCACCCTGTGAAGTGTCACATAATTTGCCCTCATAGAATCGATTGGGCTGTCTCAGGGTGTCATGATGACGGAGCTTCTTCGCAGCGCTTTGGAAGCTCCTGACAAGGTGGCAAGAATTCCTCCAGAAAAAAATGAAATAAAAACAGACATTAGTGGGGGAGATATGTCCCAAAAGGTAAGAAGTCTGAAAATAAATAAATAAAATCCAAAGAGTAGGTCCGCACATGAGGATAATACGGTGGAGTCTACTCAGTGGACAGTAGGAGTTAATTTTTTCAAATGAGCTTCATTGGCATGAAATTTGTAAAAAAGACGTTTCCAAAACATTACATGAGAAATAAAAACTCATATAAATGTGCAAATGAATAAAGGTAATAACAAAATATAACAAATATAACAAAAAATAACAAATAATAATTTGTTAAATTGGTTATGATCAATAATTGTGTAATTTTCTCTTGTGCAGTTACTTTGTGTATCTGTAAATAATTTGTAGTTTTTATATCTCTAATTTTTTAGATATTTATAAAAATGTACATACTGCTTTTTTATACTTAGTCTCTATTTTTTATTGATCATTGCTGTCCCCTTTGCTGCTGTAACTGCAAATGTTCCTGTATGGGACTAATAAAGGTTTATTTTATTCTAAAAATTACATCTAAAAGGTTTGAATAATATGAAAGTAAGAAAACATAAATATGTGCTTGTATATGTATAATTTGATCAAATCCAAGGACAGGAATGGGTAACATCAAACCTTTTAAAGGGGTCAAACTGTAACTGTCTGATACTGTCAAAAATTAATTATAAACATAATAAACTGATTTCTTTTAAACAGATTCTAACAACATTTACATTCATAATTAAACGTATGATTTAATGAGTTTGAGTATAAGGAAGCGTGTATTAGTTTTGGAAGTACAAATATTTCACCTTTAACCATTTGTTTCAGAATATACTAAATACTAATTCATACATTATATTCTAATGATTCATGAAAGAGATTTAGAGAAAGAAGATCAGTTACTTAATAACTCAAAAAATAGACATACTCAAGCAGTCTGAGGTTTAACAGAAATATTTGTGTTACATAGCTTGTGCATGCTGTTGTATCAGTATTTCTGATTGAAACACATTTATCCTTTTTCTACATGTCTGCAGTTTGTTGAATTTTGAAATGACTGGCAGTCCGCATTAAGAGAAGTGGAAGGCTGTATGTGGGCCTCAAGCCTCCAGATGCCCACCC
This sequence comes from Scarus forsteni, assembly GCA_036419115.1. Taxonomy (NCBI): domain Eukaryota; kingdom Metazoa; phylum Chordata; class Actinopteri; order Labriformes; family Labridae; genus Scarus; species Scarus forsteni. The sequence goes on from JAZDUH010000152.1 coordinate 32,446,902, forward strand.
CTGGCCTACAGCATGTAGGTGTGTGTGTTTTATGTTTGTTAGAGCGTGTGGGAATTACTGTCAGTGTGTGTTTGTGTGGTAGTTACCATGGTCATTTATTTTGTTGAGGTATTATCTGTTCTTACTTGTATTTGCTTTGTCAGCTGACTCTTTGATTAACTGCTGTATCAGATACTCTTATGTTCTGTACAAACTGAATTAGTACATCATTGTATTATTATGTAATATAACCGCATTCGTTATGTACACAAATACCATCAGTAACACCCAACCCTGCCCATTAAAAGAAAACAAATAATTAGACTTTTGAATAGTGGATCTGCCCTGAGATCATCTATTATTTTAGATGCAGTCAGTGGTGAAGTAACAGTTGTTTGCTCCACTTTACCTGAATACAGCTCGCCCAGTAGCTGACTGCAGAAAAACTGTGAGAGCAAGTGATGTCATACATCAGCAGAAAAGCCTGGGCTTTGTGGAGAATCTGCCTTGTGATGCTGTGAAACCTGCAAAGTATGAAGAAGAATGTTGTAGGAGACAGGAGGGACCAGAAACTCTACAAATGTTCCAAAGAGGATTAATTTTCTCTTGATCATCGGACAAAAAGGGTTTTTTTTTGCACTCAGTGAGACACAATGAGCTGTGGCAGAGTATCCCCACAGGCTGAATGTGTGCTGCTGTAATTGTCTAATGATACTGGTTGGATGAGTTTGCAGAGTTCCCTGAAGCTTCTTCCAAGAAACACATTCTGAACATTGTCTTCGTTGAGACCTGTAATTTTGGAATGACCTCAACAATGTAGTCGAGGAAAACTGATCACACAGCACTGTTTATCTCTCGAACGCACAAAGCTTTTGGTGTAGTTGTCCAGCTTCAGCAAGGAACCAATACCTGCTCTTTTTCAGAAATCCTGTCTCAGTTTTTCAAAAATGAACCATTCAATTCATACATGGAGGATGTGTAATGTGTGACCTTACATGTAAAACATATGACTGAACAAACTGGCAGGAATCAACAAACATGCCCGTAAGGACATCATTTCAGAGGCACAGAGTACATACACAGTATTTTACTCCACTTTCCCTGGATGACACTCTCCTCTAGAGCAGTGTCACTCAGCTGGTGGACCTTAATGTTGGTCTTGAAGTTGAGTTAAGTGGTACATGAAAGTCTGCCCAGATAAAACAAACTGTGGTATAAGTCCACGCCGAACAGACGACTTCAAAGACATAAAGTGGACATGCATAAGTTTTATTTCACTCCACATGGCTGATGCCTTGTACTTTTTGTTTGTTATCTAAAAATATGGCATAGGTCACCGCAACTCTGCGTAAGTTGAGTAGTCCAGTATTTTTGACAATAGTCATTACATCCACCACATAGATTTGATTAGCTCTGCCTCTGTAAGGAAAGAACTGCAATGGCAGCTAGGCTATACATTGCTGCAGATGGGGCCAAGAGCTCTGTGTAATTTATTACATCATAGGGAAAATAAAATTTAAGTAGCAGCAACTGGGTGATTGTGTGCACTGCTGAACACATTTCAATGTCTTCTTTTTATTTTAAGACTTGTGTTGGTGCTACCTCAGCATACTGTATAACCTCCATGTCCTTCACCTTGAGTGAAGTTAAATCAAACAAAGGGGCCTGCTAGCGTACAAGTACTGCATTATAAATGTGTTCAGTATGGTGAAAAATCACCCCAACATTGTTTTTTAGTATTCCCTGACATAAATTAAGTGCATTATGTAGAGATCTTGGCTCCATCTGAAGCAAAGTCTAGATAAACTTCTGTGCCAGGTCTGTTCTTACAGGGCAGAGCTGATCAAAATCACTGTGGCTGATGTGCAGGTCGACCAGACAGACTTATTTAAGTGTGATAATGGGTGTGGTAGTTTGCACTCATATCTGCTGGCATACCTTGAAACCCATTAAGACCAGTTAAAGTGGTCTTTCCATCTCCTTTTTGGCTTCATCAGTCAAAGTTTGATAGTCATCCAACTCCAGGGGACCTTTTGGTTTTCAGTGATATTGTGCTTGCTGAACATTGTTGGAAATGCCTTTGTGGAGGTTCAAGAGTGCTTTTAGTTTGCTGAATAAAGGTGATATATATGAGTTTCATCAGAAAAGCCAAAAAAATGAGTGGGACCCACCATCTCAACCTGCTATCATTTCATGTTTGTTCCTCATATCCTAAGATAGGAGGCAGCTGCCATTACAGTGAAAGCACAGAAAATAAAATAGAGAATTATCATGTTTTTAATCATTTGAATGACTTTTCTTTCTAAAACACTGCTTCAATTTGGCCGATATCATATTTTGAAACCAGAAAGAGAGAGAGCAGCTGTGGTTTTATCACAGTAGCTTGTTTTAAATATCTCTTCTCATTATTTTACCCTGTGAGTGCGCTTGCACACAGCTGACTGTTCATGACCGGCTACATGGAGCCATGATAACTCCAACTACAGCTTCAGGCCTTGCTGAGCCATCTTAATTAAATGTAGTCAGGGTTGTTGAGCTTGCTTTGTGATGTACCTACCAGTTGGCAACTCTACATTCTCAAACTATTTTAAATATAAGTTAAAACAATAATATATATGCTAAATACTTGTTGGCCCTGTGTCTGCAAAACATCACTAAATTGAGGCAAACCAGTTCTACAACCAGTCTGAAGGACACATTCATCACTTTCAGTGGGTTTTGAGGACATTGTTTTAAGGCTGGTCCTGAGAACCACTGCCTGTGGTAACTTAAGTTTGGTTTGTCTGTAACAGAGCTGAGGAGCCAGGATGATGTTTACTGATAATGTGACAAAGGAGATTAGAGGACAGCAGAACAAGTTACAAGAGAGGATCGAGTATCTACAGAAAAACTGTCACGCTTTGCCACCACATATGGTACTGCATTTAGGCCATGAAAAACCACACAGGACATCCTGTAGATTCAACTATTAAAACCGCCTTCCCTGACAGGATAAATGACTTCTAGCCTTTTGTTCTCTCTCTGTTAGACCCTAAACAAACCTTAGATGAGCATCATACATAAAAAAAAAGCATGCAAGCAGACAATCAAACAAACAATCCCCCTCCCACAATCATCCTTGTATCTGAGCCTCTTAAACCAAAAATTTCTCATCTGCTTTTAGACATACAGTATCAAAACAAATGTTTGTAAAAGTAAATACACGTTTGTTGGTCCAAAGACCACCATAGTCAACACCATGGCCATAAGAGTGAACTGTTTATCAGTGACAAACATTCTGAACTATTAAAAATATCATATAGAACTTTAAGATTTGAGTCATTTTGCTTTTGAGTCAAGTAAAAGCAAAAAGATCTCTGTTTTTAGGTAAAGGTTGCAATCTATTAAGTTTGTATAGATCTATTAAAATGAAAAAGTTACACCACTGAGCATGTTGGGTCCCAGAACAGGATGCACCACTTCTTAAGCGTCATAAAAGTACTTGAAATTTATATCCTGACAGTGAATCAAATATTTTCACCAACTTCAGCATTTTCGTTTTTCAAAGAAAACAAAATATATATATTCAGTGATTTAACCCCCCTATATGCCACTTTAAGTAAATGATACTCTGTATTTTTTCAACAAGAAACACAAAACCAAATCAGGTTATGTACACAAACCCTTTTGTTTGTTCTGATGATGATTACAGCCCTGGATATGCCAGTGAGTATCATACAAAAGTCCCTTTTTCATTTCTTTTAGTTGTGCTGTGTCAGCGTCATTAAAAAAAATCGCACTAAGCCCATCAAGCCCAACAATTGACACATCATGAAATAGTATTTTGTATTAACAAATCTCATAATTACTGTTATTATTATTATTTATTTTGCTGTATCAAATACTTCACCAACATACGACCACTTAACATGTTAGAATATTTAATTTTGGTGCATTTTTTTGATGGTGTGTCAGCTTTTGGAACAATTTCCAGTATAAATGTCATATTTAGTGCATAAGTGAGGCAGAGCCGTCGGCTTAAGAATGGACAAAATAAAAAGGTAACACTTTACTTGACGCATACCTTTATAATGCATCATAAGTACATTTATAAAGCATTATAATGCCATTATAGCGCTGTATAACTACAGTTATAAACACTCATAAATGATCATAATGCTTTATAACAACATTCATAACACACTATACAGCATTTTATCATCGCTTACAAGGTCAGATATTATAATGCATCATAACTGTTATCAACTCACTGACAATGCCCACATACATAATGAATTATACATATATTCATGATATGCTTATAAATGTCTATATCTATCAATATAAACACCCATAAATCTGAATAAGTCTTTATAAAAATGTGCTTAACACATTATAGAACATTTAATAATGGCTTATAAGATCAAGTACTTGGCTTTTTACCAGCTTGTATTGTGTTACATTAGCTATACCTGAACAGTTTCCTCACTTTACTTGAAGCACCCAATGAGCATTTAGAGTCTATTATATTATAGCATTTAGAGTCTATCCATCTATTATAAAGGTTTATAGTACTTGATCTTATAACCAATTATAAAATGTTCTATAATGTGTTAAGCACATTTTTATAAAGACTTATTCAGATTTATGGGTGTTTACATCGATAGATATAGACGTTTATAAGCATATCATGAATATATGTATAATTCATTATGTATGTGGGCATTGTCAGTGAGTTGATAGCAGTTATAATGTATAATATAATATCTGATGTAAGTGTGTATATGAAAGTCTATATAGTTATATGTTGTTATAAAGTTTATGATAATTTAGTATTTTTAAACAGCAGCTATAATGGCATTATAATGCTTTATAAATGTACTTATAATGCGTTATAAAGGTATGCGTCAAGTAAAGTGTTACCAATAAAAAAAAAAAAAAATTAAAACATATAAGACATTACATGTTTTTATGCTGCAGGGACCATATGATGAAACAGCGTGCTTCTATTAGGATTCACTGTGCCTCTTTTTGGTATATATACATATTTTTCTACCCTGCACTGTAACTGTTTACATATTGTGTCAAATTAAAACATAAAAACATATAATTTTTTGTGCGGTATTAGCTTAAGCAGACTGTGTTTGTCTAGTGATGTGACTTAAATGAAGGTCAGAACATGTTTTATAACCGATTTAAGCAGAAATTCAAGTAATCCCAAAGGGTTCACATACTTTTTCATGTAACTGTACCTGCTGCTCCACAGTGCAGACGTCATATAAACCATCAACAGAAAAATAACCTCAGAACAAAAACATGTGCAGCTTGAACCTGAGGGGCTAATTACCTGGTAAATGTGTTAACTCTATTGTCTTTATATGTCAGATTAAAACTAAATATCTGATACAAGCATCTATGGAGTGTCTACAGAGGGCCACCTACCTTTCTTGACCAGCTGTATCCCACAACTTAAGCACCACTGGTTTTCCATCCACCACTACATTCCACACACAGGCATCAATCCCTGTGGAATCAATTGATGTCACGTTATTCTGAATATCTAAACTCTTTTATGGTCACATAAGGACATTCAAACAACACAAGGCAACTTTATTGTAGATTAACATTTATGCATTCAGAAATTCAAAGTCCTTTACAAACATTAACAAATTATAAGGCACTGGGTAGAAATAAGACATTACAATATAAAGCACAATAAAATAAATATGGATGTAGATGATTGAGAGGAAATGAAATAATATAAAATCAAACACAAAATGTTTTTGTAAATAAAACAGATGGGGGTCCTACCGATAGAAGCTGGTAGATCCACAGAAAACTTCCCGCTCTGAGCTCTTTTCATAAAGGACGTTTTGCCAACACTGCTGTTCCCGATCATCACCACGTTGTAACAGTTTGACCCTTGAGCTGCTAATCTGGAGTCAACTGAAGAAACAAAAACCTTTATTGTTAATTTTCCTTATTTAATCTTCCTCTCTCATTACTTTTTGACATTCATGCATGTCTTGCTTTGACTCTGTTTGACCCTGACGTGTGAATGTTGATCAATAGCACCATGAGCATGTGGACTTTCATCAGTTTAGGGGCAAAAATCTTCAAGCCTGCCGACCACACTGATAAGCCTTTGTTTCATAAAGACAACCTGCAGTAGGTAGAGGATGAAGTGAGGGAAGAGAGTGACAGACAGAGATCAGCAGACCCTTTGAGGCGGCTGAAAATGTCTGATAGTGCTGGTAAGAGGGACCACGATGTGTGATAAAGCACCATGTATATTATATACAATTAATTCACTTAAAATCTCCAACTTGTCTTCACACTTCAGCACACTGTAAATGTAAAATTAACTGATCAGGACTTTGCAGTACTATGTACAAAACTGTCTGAAAATATAGGAGGAATGATTTGAAAGACTTTGTCCATATGTGATTTCCTGTCATATATAAGATTACAGGGGGTGAGATAAGATATGATGAACTGCATTTGATAAGGCTAGAATAGGCTAAAAAAACAACTTGATAAATAAATGAAATGCAGACAGTGACAGTTAAGGTAAACTGCAACACATCATCACACAAATATAAGTGGTAATAAAAAATGTGTCTGGGGAAATGATGATCCTTCGAATTAAAACTACTCCTTCTGCTGTTACTGTAGCACAACTATAATTATGACTGTAAACCATAGTAAAAATAATACTGATAGTAACAAAACAATGAGTGCTGTAAAAACAAAAAAACAAATTATACTAATGAATGAAAGTGACTGAAATGCCAAACTAATGTCATGTATTTAATCATTTCAGATGTAAATTAATAAGATGAGCCCAAACAGTTTCCATTTGTGTTGTTTTCCTTTGTTCTTTATTAAGTGTTTTAAATAGCATCAAAATATAGCTGAGCAGAGATGTCTTTGCTCAATTTTCTGACACCAAATCATGAAGTCAAAACCATCACAGACACAGAAATGTCACACTGTGGAGGAAATAAGACTGAGCTGATATTTCTGACTATCGTTTCCTAATGTTATACAAGGTGACGATTATGAGAAGGGGAAGAGGTTATCACACATTTTTGTTCAGTGATACTTGGTTTTAGATTGTGTTAAAAATGCTATTGTGAGACATAAATCATGAAAATTTCATCTAAAAGGCTGAAGATGAAACATCTACACATTCAGCCTGGGTAGTCTGGGTTTTTAGTGTGAGTAGGGTGAAGCCAGGAGGAGTTTCCTCAGATCTTGTCTTTTGAAAGACTACATTGCTTGAAAAAATATATATTTTCAGAATAGTAAATAATAATAATTACGCTTTCAAAATCAAATAGATGTAAACATGCCTGAGAAGAAAAGACAAAGCTGCCATCCAAACAAACAAGAGGAAAAAATAATGAATTAAGTAAAATAAACGTGTCAGGCATCATAGTTTCAATTTGAATAAATGTTGCTTTACAATTATTTTTTATTTTAAATTATCCAAAAAAGGCTGAGCAGAACCAGCCCTGTATTAATGTGACATTTACCGAGGGAGAAGGTTTTCTGACTCTCCTGATCCAGGCTGATTTCAGCTGATGGTTGTTGAACTGGAGCCACGAGCTGTTGTTTCTTCTCGCTGAGGAACAGAAAACCATCAACACACAGCACAGAAAACAATCCTCAGTGTTCCTGCAAAAGTTTGCAATGTAATACAATGTACACAGTTTAACCATAATCTGATATTTGAAGAGGGACAACAAATTTACAAGCATTCTCTGTGCTTTTCTAGGTCATCTGTGAAGACTTCAGTTTTTCTCTGGCATTTATGTCTTTCTTCAGTCAGGACGGTGGATGGAGTTAGAAACTCTTAAACTGTGCAAAGCTAACTGTTTAACTGAAACAACTGATGTGGGTTATGTCTCTGTTGACCATCAGCAACTCGCTCACCTTGTTGGCATCACGTCGTCTCCCGTTTCTAAGGCGCTTTTGTTGGTTTTATCAACCTGCACAAACAAGAATGTCAGAAAAAGAACTGATGTCAAAAGAGCTTAAATGTTAGTAAGAAATTGTATCTTCATTTTTAAAAACTGGCCCTTTTCCATTTAGTTAAACATTTTCAAATAACAGCATGAATGTAAGATCTAAGATTTTAGAGGAGTTTAGAGAGGCTCCTCCCAGAACTACTCTTGCAAACAGGGGTTGAGTTTGTTTTGTATTATTATGTATCATTATAGATATTACCTACTGTTGATGTAATTGGTGTGGTAGGCTTTTTAAAGATTTTTAGGGAAGTTTAAAGGGTGTAACATCAGGAAAGAGAGCCTAAATTCATCCATGTCTGACATGTCTTTGTGCAGCAGCCAAGGTAGCAGTTTGTCATCTCCATAATCTGTTTATTTTATTGCTCTTTTGCTTTTATCCTATCTATTTAGCCACTGGTTCATTTCATGTATTTTTTTCATCTGAGTGCAGTATTCCTGTTATTTATGTTTTCTCTACATTTTCAAAAATTCTAATAATATTTTAAGCCTTGGTCTCTCTTAGACTCATTTAAAATAACCTGTTGCATTTATTTATTTGTATCTGTTTTTCTGCTATTTTTATATTCTTTTATTCTTGTTTTCTTATCTTAATTCTTCTCATCTGCTTTTAGTCTTTGCCCCTTAAAGAATGTTCATTGTTTTTTCTCTTCTTATATTCTTTTTTCTTAAAACAGTGCTGTTTCTCAAGTTTTATATAAGGGATTTGGTTTGATACATTTTAAACAAATGAAAGTACAAAAATTAATTCATAATTAGGACTGTGAAATACAAGATTTGCGCCTGACAGCAATGATATTCTAAGAGATTATACCTTCTCATACTTTGGTACTCTGGTAAAGTCTTTGTTGAAAATGTTGATTGTGTATTTTGGATCTTTTAGCTCTTGTCGCTCTGTATTTCAGTGCCTTGCTGCTTGGTTCTGGTTCTTTTGTGTTAGTGGTATATTGCTTTTTCCTTGTCCAAACAATTTCTTAACTTCTGCTTTTAAGGGGTAATTTATTAGCTTATTATTTGTATTATTATGTTTTTGTCAAATTTTTCATCAACACCTCTGTCCCCTTAGGCCAGTATCAGTGTGTAACACATAATAGAAAACTTAACCTCAATATTTAAAGGATAGTTTGTGGGTTTTAGAGGTGGGTTTTTTTTAGGTACATGGCATGAATCTCAATGTGTTCCACAGCGTCACAGCTCAGTTCTGTCCCTGTTCAGAAAAACTTGGGAAGTTTATAGAATTGTGGGAGAAAACAAGCCACAAAAACCACACTACATTTTACGTCTGCTTAATATCCCACTACCAGGAGGCTTTAATTGGGCACTTTTGAGAGCACAGTTACTTGGTCCTTCCACCAGCCAAATATGAATGGATGAATGTTTAGGCATTATCCTGCTGACCAATCAGAGTAATTTTGACAAAGAATGTTTCTCTAGCTCATTTTGCCCCCACATTGAACACAGATGGTGTTACCATGAAGTGCACTTATTGAAACCATCGAACAAAGCTCTGTGTGAGAGCTGTTCACCATACATAAGTATTAGAGCTGATAATATCTGATCACATCCTGAAGCACCCTGAAGTAAGTTTTCTTAGTCACACTGTTATTTCATACAGTTTTATGACATGAGTTCACTATTTATTCAACTGAATCAACAGCTAACGTGTGTTTCACTGGTCCTCCACTTCTCATAGCAGATTCCTCCATTTTCTATCTTGACCTGTTGATTCTAAATCTACAAGTTTTGCCTGAGAGTGGTCCAATTTATATCAGCAGTCCAAAGTATCCAAAGTACACAGCATTCATATTTACTCCAAAAATCATAAATCTGTCCCATTTGGTTGTGGTCATTTCCATTTGTGAAACAAACTAGTTGGTGCTGCTAGTGGAAGGACACACAGGCTGTGCCATGTCTCAAAATAGTGCCTAATTATAGTGTTTGGTAGAGGATAAAAAGCCGATGTAAACAAACTGTTTGTAGCATGTGATGACTAAGCTGTTTTTGTACCTTGTTTTCTCCCACTGTTCTTTTAATTTAACAAAGAATATGACACCACATACAACGATGTGTAGCATTAGAGTCTGAACTGTTTTTCTCAACAGAGAACTAAGCTGTGAAACTGTTGCACACGTAATATACCTCACTCTGCTCCACTAAAAAAAAACCCCGACCCGTCCCTTTAAGATCAACAATTCAGATACTTGTTTATGTTCTCCTTTTTGCAACCAGAAACTCTAAGTGTGGGCAGTATGTTCCTCATTTTGGTTCCTTGTGTCATTTTGTTCACATTTGCAACAAACTCTTGACCAGTGAGCAAACAGTGTCATGCAAATGAAGGTATTGGACAATACACTCTGTATTTCTTAACTGTGCAAAGAGCACAACACCCAATGGTCAAAATAAAAAATATTGACAATAAAAATCATTAAGCAGTGGGGCAAACTGCAGCAAATACATTTTAGATTATATATATATATATATATTTTACTTCTGATCATTTATACCAGCTGTGCTCAGGTATCATTTAGTCCAGCAAAGATATTGCATACATTTATTTTAATCAAGGGGCATATTCTTCTGATCCTTTACTTATCCTCAACTTTATTCCATGCAAAAATACTCCCGTTCATTTATACATTACTTTTAATTAATTTACAAAAACTCCTCCTTACTAATTCAATTGGTACCTCCACCGAGAAAGTTGTGTTTTTTTTATGGACTGATTTTGATGAATTTTCCAGAGAAGTGTTGGTCATGGCAAGGAGAAGTGATCACATTTTGGTGGTTAAGGGTTTGTTAACCACCAAAAGCCTCTTTTGCTAATAACTTGGCTAAGAATGTCAGAAATGCTTTGGTTGCTTCCAATTTATATATTGCAGTAGGCAATGTACTCATGCATCCAATTATTTATTTCCTAACAACCTAATACCAATAACATCAGCTTAACCCATTTACATGTTATTTTACTGAAACAGAGGTGCATATAATGGACCTCTAGTCATATATGCAGTACTTTAGTTCATTTATACATTCTCCTGTTCACACATTTATTTATTTATTTACCATTATATCCTTTTAAAATATAGTTCTACTTATTCATACAACACACTGGCTTCTGCACACATACTCCTGTTCACTTTCTTATTTACATCCTCATTTTGACAGAGTTAACAGACTTCTGTCTAATTTATACATGACATTAGTCAATGCACAAATATTCATGTTCATTAATTTATTTACTTTTTAAGTCTGTGCATTCATTTTAATCCTTGCACACATCCTCTAATTTTGTTTCATCATAACTTTTTGCTTTTATACAGAACTTTTCTTTATTTTTTAAATAACCGTCCTTTGTTTATACGGCATATATGGATACTGTATACATTTATTGCTGTGCTACACATACTTTGCATAATTTCACCTCTATAATGACAACATTTGACATGCCATATTGTGATTTTTTTTCCTTTGCTGTGCTTGTTTGTTAATCTATTTCTCTTTTTAAAAAGAACACAAAAAATCTGCTTACCTTAGATGTTTCAGGCACTGCCAAAGATTGCTCTTCAACTGTCTTGATGCTACTTTCCTCAGTGTTTCCTCCACCATCTTCTATCTCACTTATTTTGTCTTCTCTTGCAGTTTGCTTTTTGCTGCTTAGTTGTGCACGTGCCTTCCGACTAGATCCCATTTTTCTTCTTCTGCCATCAGATGCTGATTCAGACATTTCATCTAATTTGACAGTTTTGGTATGTGATGCAGGGAGATAACTGGGAGTGAGTTGATGCTCAGTTTGGCTTTCAGGAACAGGGTTTTCCTCCATAGACTGAGCTGTCGGTGTGAGTTGAGATTCATCAATAAGGGTGTACTCAACTGTCTCTGATACCACAGCTTTCTTTAGTTCAGAGTCACGGTCCTCTTGTTCTACGCTGACTTTTGGCTGTCCTTCTTTAATGCCTGAAAAGTGCTCATCCTCTGCATCGTTTTTTGTGGCCTCTACTGCCTCATTGTCTTCTTCCTGCTGTGGCGATAGGTCCTTTTCTTTGGTTTTTCTTTGGTTTTGGGGATTCTTTCTGGAGGATCCCATCTTTCTTCTCCGTTGTGGCAAGTTTAATATTACATTTTCATTCTCAGTCTCAAGAAAGTGAGCCTCCTCTTCCAAGTTGTATGGCTCCTGTATCACAGTCTCTGTGTTGTTTTGCTCTTCACCTCCACTGGCTACAGTTTTAACTGTTTCCACATCTGCTTCAGCCACAACCAACTCTCCCTCTGATGTCAAAGTTTGGTTTTGTGTTGCATTTACAAATTCCTCTTCATTTTGTAAACTTTGGGTGGTCTCATTCAGAGATACAGCGCTCCCATCTGTGATCCCTGTGTTTGGATATTCTTCAGTTTTTGAAGACAGTGGAGGATTTGTGTTTGATACACTGTTCTCTGAAGTTGGTTGGTCAGAGATGTTGCTCTGTAGATTGCCCTCTGAGTCAAGAATTCTGCCTAATTCACTTGATTGCTGAAGAAGTTCATGTGCCAAACTTAGGGGTGGCTTTACATTTTCATTTGGTGAAAACTCAGCAGTAGCAAGCTCTGTAAACTCTTCCATGACCTCCACTCTTTCAAGGTTTCTTACCTCTGCTTGAGCATCTGATTCCACTTTCTTGATTTCATCTCTGCTATCCTGTTCTCTTGCTGGACTCTTCAAGCGTAGTAGTCGTCGACTGGAGCCTAACTTTCTCTTCCTCTGTTTAGATTTTTCAGGCAAATTTTCACTTCCACTTCCTTCATCCACATCCCCAGAGTCCAACGGAGCCAAAGAACCAGACTTGTTAAATTCAGGATTTGTGATATCCTCTGAAGCCATGGTGTCCTTGGTGTCGTGGTCTCTCTTCATCAAATTTTCTTCAACTTTGTCGTTTTTAGACACTGGCACATCCATTTCAGCCCTTACATCTGGGTTATAGTTATCTACTGTGACATGCCCACTCTTTACCTCTGCGTCACTGACCTGTTGGATAATAATGTTTTTGTCTTTATCACAAGTTAATGCTTCCTTATTTTCATTGTAATAGTCATCCTCTTGCTCAACATGGTCACAGGGGGACAGCCTAACAAACTCGTCATCATGACGAGGAGTATTCTTACTGTCCACATCATCTTTCAGGGCTGATGTATTTGGTGATTGCATCAAGTCAGTTTTTTCATATTCTGTGTGCTGACTTAAATTCTCTGGGTAATTGGTTACTTGTGCTTGCTCCAAATCATTTTTGTTCACTATTGAGGTATCAGCTGATAAGATTGCTCCATTGTCCTCATCATGTTGTGGCAAAATTCTGACTGAGTTGTCATTGCTATTTGTTATTCCCATGGTGGATTTGAAGAAGTCAGAGTGATGTGATTCTTCTTGCTTGTTTTTTTCATTTGATAATAAGATGTCTTCTGTACTTAAGTCAAGGGCTTCATCACTGCTGCCTTTTTCAACAAGTTCTTCTGTAGGTTCCTGCAAAGTTTCAGTCACAGTGTTCTTAACATGCTGCCTTCCTTTATTTCTACGACTTGACCCCAGTTTTCTCCTGTTGCCAAAGGCTTTAACTGGTTGAGGTTCGGAGTTTGATGGAGCATTCATTTCAGACCACAGTGCTTGGCCTGAAGGGTTATTCTCCTCTGATGTGGGGTGTACAGGTTGATATTCTTCAGGCATTTGTGTTGTCTTAACCTCATCTTCATTTGCTTCATCAACACTGAACCCTGAATGATGACCTACTCCTACATGAGTCACAGTTACATGCTCTGTTTCTTCCCTGACCTGAAAATTTCCATCCTGTCTGGACAAATCTTTATCCTCATCTTTTTCTTCAGAAAGCACTTCTACATTTTTAGGAGTATTCTGCTGGTTAACTGATTCTGGTTTAACATCTTGGTTTTGAGAAGGATCCTGAACTCCTCTTAGGTCTTCATTCTGTTGTGGGTCAGATTGGTCATTATCTTCACAAGTCCCTACCATTGATTTATCAGACGTCTCCACTATTAAAAAGCTGTCTCTTTCATGATGATATTCTTGAGGAGTTTCCCTCACAGGAATGAAGTTTTCCTGGTCAGTCTCGTGATAGTTTGATGTTGGGGGGTTTTGATCCTTCTGTTTTTTTTCATTCAATAATAAGATGCCCTCTGTACTTAAGTCAAGGGCTTCATCACTGCTTCCCTTTTCAACAAGTTCTTCTGTAGGTTCCTGCAAAGTTTCAGTCACAGTGTTCTTAACATGCTGCCTTCCCTTATTTCTACGACTTGACCCCAGTTTTCTCCTGTTGCCAAAGGCTTTAACTGGTTGAGGTTCAGAATTTGATGGAACATTCATTTCAGACCACAGTGCTTGCCCTAAAGAGTTATTCTCCTCTGATGTGGGGTGTACAGGTTGATATTCTTCAGGCATTTGTGTTGTCTTAACCTCATCTTCATTTGCTTCATCAACACTGAACCCTGAATGATGACCTACTCCTACATGAGACACAGTTACATGCTCTGTTTCTTCCCTGACCTGAAAATTTCCATCCTGTCTGGACAAATCTTTATCCTCATCTTTTTCTTCAGAAAGCACTTCTACATTTTTAGGATTATTCTGCTGGTTAACTGATTCTGGTTTAACATCTTGGTTTCGAGAAGGATCCTGAACTCCTCTTAGGTCTTGATTCTGTTGTGGGACAGATTGGTCATTATCTTCACAAGTCCCTACCATTGATTTATCAGACGTCTCCACTATTAAAAAGCTGTCTCTTTCATGATGATATTCTTGAGGAGTTTCCCTCACAGGAATGAAGTTTTCCTGGTCAGTCTCATGATAGTTTGATGTTGGGGGGTTTTGATCCTTCTGTTCTTTTTCATTCGATAATAAGATGTCTTCTGTACTTAAGTCAAGGGCTTCATCACTGCTTCCCTTTTCAACAAGTTCTTCTGTAGGTTCCTGCAAAGTTTCAGTCACAGTGTTCTTAATATGCTGCCTTCCTTTATTTCTACGACTCGACCCCAGTTTTCTCCTGTTGCCAAAGGCTTTAACTGGTTGAGGTTCGGAGTTTGATGGAGCATTCATTTCAGACCACAGTGCTTGGCCTGAAGGGTTATTCTCCTCTGATGTGGGGTGTACAGGTTGATATTCTTCAGGCATTTGTGTTATCTTAACCTCATCTTCATTTGCTTCATCAACACTGATCCCTGAATGATGACCTACTCCTACATGAGACACAGTTACATGCTCTGTTTCTTCCCTGACCTGAAAATTTCCATCCTGTCTGGACAAATCTTTATCCTCATCTTTTTCTCCAGAAAGCACTTCTACATTTATAGGAGTATTCTGTTGGTTAACTGGTTCTGGTTTACCATCTTGGTTTTGAGAAGGATCCTGAACTCCTCTTAGGTCTTCATTCTGTTGTGGGACAGATTGGTCATTATCTTCACAAGTCCCTACCATTGATTTATCAGACGTCTCCACTATTAAAAAGCTGCCTCTTTCATGATGATATTCTTGAGGAGTTTCCCTCACAGGAATGAAGTTTTCCTGGTCAGTCTCGTGATAGTTTGATGTTGGGGGGTTTTGATCCTTCTGTTCTTTTTCATTCGATAATAAGATGCCCTCTGTACTTAAGTCGAGGGCTTCATCACTGCTTCCTTTTTCAACAAATTCTTTCGTAGGTTCCTGCAAAGTTTCAGTCACAGTGTTCTTAACATGCTGCCTTCCTTTATTTCTACGACTTGACCCCAGTTTTCTCCTGTTGCCAAAGGCTTTAACTGGTTGAGGTTCGGAGTCTGATGGAGCATTCATTTCAGACCACAGTGCTTGCCCTAAAGAGTTATTCTCCTCTGATGTGGGGTGTACAGGTTGATATTCTTCAGGCATTTGTGTTGTCTTAACCTCATCTTCATTTGCTTCATCAACACTGAACCCTGAATTATGAGCTGCTCCTACATGAGTCACAGTTACATGCTCTGTTTCTTCCTTGTTTGTAGAAACTGCTTGTACAACACTCCCATTTTCAGCATGTTCTTCAATTTGGTATTTTTCAATAGTTTGCTCTTGTCCAAAAGATGACACACTCTCCACATTGTTGACCTGAAAATTTCCATCCAGTCTGGACAAATCTTTATCCTCATCTTTTTCTGTGCCTTCTTCTTCTAATACAGAAGGCATTTGCTGGAGTTTGTCTTCTGGTACTTCCTTGAAAGTTGACTGGCTAGCTGGCTGCAGATGTGCAGTTAAGCTTATTTCAGGAAGCTCATCAACAGTGGTGCCTACATGTGCATTGTCTTCACCATGATTACCAACTTCTTCTGCCCAAGCAGTGTCAACTGGATCAACTTGATCCAATATGATAGCCACTGGTTTTTCCTGAATTTCTGTCTCTTCTCTAAGTGACAGTTCTGCTGTGTCAGCAGATAAATTCTCCCTTGCTTCTTGAATATCTTCCTGAGTATGACTTTGGTATGATTCAGCTGAGTCTCTTTCTTGTATGCTGTCAGATTGCTGGTCCTCTGATTGGAAAGCATGTATTTCCAAATGAAGGGTTTGCGACAAGGACTCGCCCTTCTCTGCTCCAAAACAAAGATCCTTCTCCTCTGGATTACTTGTCTTCTCAGACAGAGGTTGAATCTCATCTTCAATATGGCCTTCAGTCTCATCAGTCTGACCTGGTAAAATGTTTTCCATCATTGTTTTGCTACTCCCTGTATCACTGTCACGGAGCTCATTGTTTGCTTGGTCCAAACCTTCAATGTTGGTAGAGTTCATTGCATGTCCTTCATGCTTGTCATGAGGATGCAAGTCTTTTTGACTGTTAGGAGAAACATGCACTCTCTCAGTCTGTTCAGATTGGTTGGTATTGCTGATTTCATCTTCTTCTGTCAGATCTCCAGAAAGCACTTCTGCATTTTTAGAAGTATTCTGCTGGTTAACTGATTCTGGTTTAACATCTTGGCTTTGAGAAGGATCCTGAACTCCTCTTAGGTCTTCATTCTGTTGTGGGACAGATTGGTCATTATCTTCACAAGTCCCTACCACTGATTTATCAGACTTCTCGACTGTTAAAAAGCTGTCTCTTTCATATTGATATTCTTGAGGAATTTCCCTCACAGGAATGAAGTTTTCCAGGTCAGTCTGGTGATAGTTTGATGTTGGGGAGTTTTGATCCTTCTGTTTTTTTTCATTTGATAATAAGATGCCCTCTGTACTTAAGTTTAGGGCTTCATCACTGCTGCCTTTTTCAACAAGTTCCTCTGTAGGTTCCTGCAAAGTTTCAGCAACAGTGTTCTTAACATGCTGCCTTCCTTTATTTCTACGACTTGACCCCAGTTTTCTCCTGTTGCCAAAGGCTTTAACTGGTTGAGGTTCGGAGTCTGATGGAGCATTCATTTCAGACCACAGTGCTTGCCCTAAAGAGTTATTCTCCTCTGATGTGGGGTGTACAGGTTGATATTCTTCAGGCATTTGTGTTGTCTTAACCTCATCTTCATTTGCTTCATCAACACTGAACCCTGAATTATGACCTGCTCCTACATGAGTCACAGTTACATGCTCTGTTTCTTTCTTGTTTGTAGAAACTGCTTGTACAACACTGCCATTTTCAGCATGTTCTTCAATTTGGTATTTTTCAATATTTTGCTCTTGTCCAAAAGATGACACACTCTCCACATTGTTGACCTGAAAATTTCCATCCTGTCTGGACAAATCTTTATCCTCATCTTTTTCTGTGCCTTCTTCTTCTAATACAGAAGGCATTTGCTGGAGTTTGTCTTCTGGTACTTCCTTGAAAGTTGACTGGCTAGCTGGCTGCAGATGTGCAGTTAAGCTTATTTCAGGAAGCTCATCAACAGTGGTGCCTACATGTGCATTGTCTTCACCATGATTACCAACTTCTTCTGCCCAAGCAGTGTCAACTGGATCAACTTGATCCAATATGATAGCCACTGGTTTTCCCTGAATTTCTGTCTCTTCTCCAAGTGACAGTTCTGCTGTGTCAGTAGATAAATTCTCCCTTGCTTCTTGAATATCTTCCTGAGTATGACTTTGGTATGATTCAGCAGCTGAGTCTCTTTCTTGTATGCTGTCAGATTGCTGGTCCTCAAATTGGGAAGCATGTATTTCCAAATGAAGGGTTTGTGACAAAGACTCGCCCTTCTCTGCCCCAAAACAAAGATCCTTCTCCTCTGGATGACTTGTCTTCTCAGACAGAGGTTGAATCTCATCTTCAATATGGCCTTCAGTCTCATCAGTCTGACCTGGTAAAATGTTTTCCATTATTGTTTTGCTACTCCCTGTATCACTGTCATGGAGCTCATTGTTTGCTTGGTCCAAACCTTTAATGTTGGTAGAGTTCATCGCATGTCCTTCATGCTTGTCATGAGGATGCAAGTCTTTTTGACTGTTAGGAGAAACATGCACTCTCTCAGTCTGTTCAGATTGGTTGGTATTGCTGATTTCATCTTCTTCTGTCAGATCTCCAGAAAGCACTTCTGCATTTTTAGAAATATTCTGCACGTTAACTGGTTCTGGTTTACCATCTTGGTTTTGAGAAGGATCCTGAACTCCTCTTAGGTCTTCATTCTGTTGTGGGACAGATTGGTCAGTATCTTCACAAGTCTCCTCCATTGATTTATCAGACTTCTCGACTGTTAAAAAGCTGTCTCTTTCATGATGATATTCTTGAGGAATTTCCCTCACAGGAATGAAGTTTTCCAGGTCAGTCTCGTGATAGTTTAATGCTGCTGAGTTTTGATCTCCAAAAGCCACATTATCTGGAGAGAAATTGTCTGTTTCTGGCATGGTGAAATTGGACTCACTGTCTTGATATAATTCTTCACAACTTACTTTCTCTGTTTCTGGATTTGTTTTTGATGGCTCAAACTCTTCATTGACTGAGGTAATTTCCACATCTCCCTTTTGTTCATGGTATAACTCAGCAACAGAGTCCTTATCCTGCTTTCTGTCTTTATATCTTTTGCTAGATCCTAATTTTCTATGACTCTTAATAGGGTTGAAGGCAGGTTGTATTTGCTCATTCCTGTTCAAACAGTGCAGTGCTGGATCCTCTAAATGAGGCTGTAGTGTCTTCAAAAAGGATCTATGTTCCTCGTCATCTGAGAGGCCTCCTTTCTGTTCATTGGCATCCAAATCTTCCAGTACGGTTGTAAAACTTGTGCTTTTCTCAAGCAACTCAAATTGGTGTAAGCCACTTTCTTGTTCCTCCTGGTGTCCAGATAGTAATGCTGAATCATCTGTGTCATTGTTGGTCACCCTTTCAGAGGGGTAATACACTTCTTGCATTTGTGTTTGCTTTACCCCCTCCTCCTGCTCCATCTCTTCATTTACAGCCTCCTTTGAATGCAAAACTCCCACAACTTTGGACATGCAAATGGAAATATTGTCAAGTTCCTCATTAGTATGAATGCCTTTTTCTATCGATGAAAATTCTTCATTACCAACACTGCAATCAAGTTTTGTATCCTTTTGCGGGCTGTGGCTCTCCGTCAGCACTGCAGGCAAATCTCTCTCCCCTGAATCAAAAAGCGACTGATTCCCCAAAAAGTTGCCCTGTTCATTTACATCTGGTAGTAAGTGTTGGGTTGTTTTGTCAATGCTCTCTTTGTTTTCAATAGTTTCAGGAAACAAATGATAAAGTTTTTTGTCTGGTTTGTTCACTGATGATTCAACAGACAGCTTTTGATTTATATTTGAACTTGACTGCACATTTGTAATAGTTCCCTCACTGGCATTTCTCTGTGTGCCAAACTGAACTTGATCACTTCCTTCTTTCATCTGAGCAGTATCAAATGTGTCCATCTCATCCAGGTTCTCTTCCACTAATCCATCCTCTGGTGGTAGTGATATTTCGTTGGACTCAAGAGCTTCATCATCCTTGGTCAATTCCATGTCTTCCTCTTTTGGTCCTCGGTGTGTTGTTTCAGCAGTGAGGTTGAGGCTATTGCTGGTTGGCAGAGGTTTAGAGTTTAAAGAAATATGTTCCTCTGACTTCAGGGTTTGAAAGGATTTAATATTGTCCATTTCCTTCTCAATATGATCTGTTTGCTCTGGACTGAGTTCTATGTCATCTTCGACTTTGCCTTCAGACCAACCAAGTTCTTTGTCTTCTCTTTGTGGTCTTTCAATAAAATCCTTAGTACTTGGGTCAGATGCCTCAAACTTGTCTTCTACTGAGGAATGCTCTTCCTGCATCTCATAAAGATTTGAATCGTGTTGCTCAGTAGCAAAATCATCAGTGCTATTTTTGGTAAACTGAGACAGATCACCGCCTTTATCTTGGTCAATCTGTTTATCAGACACTATTTCTGAATTTTCCACAGCATTGAGTATTAAGAGTTTGGAGGATTGTTCAGTTCCTAACATGTCTTCCCCATGTTTTTCCGCTTCGTTGAAAGAATCCTCTGACTGATGAGCCCCTTTGGCTTCAGACAATAGAAACACTTCTCTTTGCTCTTCTACTGTAGACAAATCTTCCTCTGGCGATGGAAATGCTGCTTTCTTAACACTGGTTTCAGCTTCAGTATGTTGTTCTGAACTGTTTCTCTCCAAAATGTCCACCCCCTGACTGAGGTTTTCTGCTTTAAAAGTGTCAAAATTAGTCATTTCTTCCAGTGTACTTTCTACAGAGTTTCCCTGCAACAATGTCTCAGTTAACAATGACGCATTTGTTACCAAGTCTTCATTATCAACTGAACATTCCACTACTTCCTGTGCTGGTTTATCGTACAATTCATCAGCAGAGTCCCTGATTTGATGTATTTCTTTTTTTCTCCGACTTGACCCCATTTTTCTTCTGTTTCCAGTGGCGCTGAAGCCTGAGCTGTGCTCATCTACAGTTAAGGTGTCGTCCTGTATTTTGGAGTCAAAATGACTTGCTGTTTCTGACTGAGGCATTTGCAAAGATGATCTACACAAGTCAACAACCACTTCTTTTGGATGGTGAAGTGCCTGTTCAACACTGGGCTCCATATTCTCATCATGTCTGCATTCTTTCTCATTCACCTCACCTAGTTCAGAACCAAGTCTATCTGTGCCAGTGGTCAGTGGTCTCTCAATGTCACACAAATAGTAATCCTCATTCTTAGCCTCTGAATTTTCTTTGACATTTTTCTCATTCGTTTTGTCATCAGGATTTAAAACTTCATGTGTTTTAGAAGAATCACCAGTACTGTCACTGACTTCGGTGCTGTTAAACGGGTTTTGAGAGATCTCAGCCTGTCCTTCATGCACCAATTTTTCTCTGTCATCAGTCCAAATCACATGTGTTTGCTCCATCTCTACTCCATCTGTGCTTACAACCTGATCTGATTGCAAAGAACCTTTTACTTCAGACAAGTAAGACATCTTGCTTTGTTCCTCTTTTGTGGACAGCTCCTCATTTGATGTTGAAAATTGTCCTTCTAGTTGGTTGCATTCAGTTTCCCCATGTTGTTCAAGGCTGCTTTCTCCTGTCACATGCTCTCGTGAGTGAGAAAACCGTTCAACTACAGGTTCTACTTTTGACTCACTTACCAAATTTCCATCCTGCATTAACACGTCTTTGCTGTCTTCTCTGTCTTGTATTTCTTTAACAGAATACACCGTGGCAATGCCCTCTTTAGACAATATCTCACGACCTTGACCTTTTATCAAACAATCCTTTCCCTCATATGGTTCTGCCAGTGGCATTTGTGTAATTTCTGAGCTTTGATTCCCCTCATATTTTTCCTCAACTTCCTCTCTTAGTTTTTGCTGTGAGACTGATGCAGAGTCCTGGAAATGCCTCCCTCCTTTACTTCTTCGACTCGACCCAAGTTTTCTTCTGTTTACAGAGAGTTCTGGTGAAGGTGGGTTTTCTGACTGAGGTGGTGCTTTATCAGGACTAGAAAGAGCATTAACTGATTCCTGATTTCCTCCTGGTATGCTCAGTTGCGCAACAGAGATGCTGTTGGTTTCAAGGAACTCATCTGCTTCAGATGTTTTATTTTGGTTTGTTGCCCTGCGACGGGAACCAATCCTTTTTTTCTTTGTACTTTGTGAGGACATGACTCCTAATCTTCTCTCCTAAAGCGTGAAACATTTAGTCATACGATGTATTTGATAATGATGCCATCTACTCTACACTGGTATCAAGAAATCTAAAAATATAGCTGTAGTTATGTACTAGTGGTTTGTCACTTCAACAGGAAAACTTACAAAACATAGCATTACCTGAGCTACAACCAGACAAGATACATGCTGTTACTTCTAACTTATCACCTCTAAGTGAAGATAAGTCAGTAAGGAAGAAAGTCAAACATACTCTTACAACTCATTTGACTGTACAAGGTCTTCATAGTAATTTTTGAAACAACTAGTGCTCCTACCTTTTGAATATGGACCTCTGTTGTCTCACATGAGCTGCTCTGCAATGTCATCAGCTTACAGAGACTGGAAGTTATATTTCGCACGTATGGGTTGTTCCTTAACTGCAGCTCTGACTGCTAGCTTCCTGTGCTGTTTACCCCTTGCAGCCTTGAACATACAACACTTCCTGATCTGCGTTAAGTCTAATTATTCATGCTTTTCTTTCTATAATCTTAATATAATCCCATCAGTTTAGAAAGAAAGACACAAAAACATGGACAATAGTCACCTTGGGCAAAAAAAAACATTTATTAAACAAGTTCCATTAACACAAATTGTCACAGCTTCAGACAATCAACAGAAAAATACCACAGATGCTTACTTTAGCAAAGGAAGCATAGCTAAAATACAGCTTTAAAACTTGATGGGCTTTAAGTACAGCACCAACATTTATGATAGCTTAAGTTTTCTGCCAGCTTTCTGTCATTGTTAAAAAGCTTGCTTGTCATATAACTGATGCAGCTTACAGTAACCACCACCAGTAATTTAAGAGACAACCCAGCAAAAGAAACATTAAAAACATAAAACAAACTTTAATTTAACAGTTAAAAACAAAAACTATAGCAATATAAGGCCTTGTCCACACATAGGTGGGTATTTTTAAAACGAAAAAAAACAAAGCTTTGTCTGTGCATGCTAGCCTTTTGTATGTGTATCAATTTTATGTACATGAGCACTGCAATGCTGCTGCTGGAGCCAAGTGATCTTTTTACATACTTACACACAGTTGCTTTGCTGCCGTGTTGACATACTAATCACTGGCGAAACAAACTTTGTCACTAATGAAAGTTCTGGATCAGACCCAGTGTTACAGTGTAAATAGTGATGGTGCTTACCCCTGTCTGTTTTTGCCAAAGCTAAAACCGATGACGAGATCTGCATGTATATTCACAAATGTTTATTTTATTTTATCATCATGGTATTGTACCAACTTCTGACTTAAATCAAGATTAGATAAATGCCACTAAGTTTAAATGGTCACTAGTTACACTGCTAAGGCTTGGGGTTAGTCGGACATCTGAAAATCAAACAGCCATTTCAAAGATATGGTGAGAAAATTCACCTCATCAGTGACATTTTGCATGCTGTTGACACCATGCAACAGTGCATTTGTGCGTTTTCACGGAGAAAATTTTTCTACTTAAAAGATAAGTGGACAGAAATCCTAAGTCTATTTTAAACACCTGTCTTTGTGTGAACAAGGCCTTCAACTACCCAGTATACCGTTTCAGGTCATGCAGTGTTGCACCCTTTTTCTGTCTAAGAGAGCAGCATCCAAGACCAAATATGTTTTGCAGTAAAACAGGCAACCTCATCACGAGAACTGATAAAAAGAGAAAAACAATTCAGTCCTTTGGTGATATTTGGAAAGACACCTATCACACAATACGAATAGCTGGCGGCAAGCACAGTTAAAAAACAGACCAGCCAACTAAAAACATTTTCCATGTGACAGAGGGTTTTACAGCTGACCCATTGTAAGACGTCACTTTCTTTCGCCAGACCTGGAACGACTGCAAAGGAAGGACAGTAGGGACAGTTAGGGGAAAAAGTCTGCTCGAGGTGCACATTGATTTGAAAAACCACCGACTATAAAAACCTACCTTGCTGATCGTGAAAAGGATCTTGAACGCTTATGGTTCTTGTCTCTGGAGACAGAACGAAATTTACGCTTGTCTCTTGAAAGAGACCTGGTGGGGGAAAAACAAATTGAAAATAAGTGACAAGCGACACCTATTGCAACATTGTTCGAATAGAAGCGGTTGAAACATACCTGCTGCGACTGCGGCTGACTGTTCTCCTCTTCGGTGATCTAAAATGTAGTTAAAGTTTGGAAATGAAGCAAATACATTAAAAAGGAGATTTTACACCTAAAATCACCAACAAAACCTTAGGTATTCTTGTTCCTCAAAAAGACTTTTCATGTGAAAGCATGGTTACATAGTTTGTAAAGGATCATCTGCATTTATGAACTGCACCAAGATCAACTCTTAAACAGGGAATTTTGTCCAAGGAGCCAAAATCAAAAGTATGCGGCATAATCAAGTCTCGACATTAAAGTTTCTCCAGAACAGAGCTGGAACAAAATATGTTGCAACAAAATATGCAATGACTTCCTCCAGCTGAAAGGTGCACCTTGCACATTATCTTTGATCAGCAACGTGATCTGTTATCACAAAGCCAGTGTCACAGTGTAGCACCGCAATCTTAAGGAATAAACATCTATTCACTACCAAGTTTTTCTTTTCGGCAAATTTGATCAAAGTAATTTTTTGTTATGTCAAAAATGCTTTTTTTGTGGTAAAAATTTACTTTCTTGGTAAAAGGGGTGAAAAATTCCCCTTTTCACAATGAATATCTTTCAAGATGGTTTAATGTCGAGCCATGAAAATGCACCAAGCAGCACAATTACAGGAAGCATCCAATAAATGTAGTTCATTTCTGCAAATGAAAACTGATCACTGAAGGCAAAGTTTCTTGACCACAGCTTCTGATTTGTAGAGTTTTGAAGCTCTTCACTTAATTAGGTTTGAAATTACAAAATGCTGAGGAAAAACCATCAAGCATAAAAACTAAAAAAAAAAAAAAAAAAACAGGATAAAAGCGACTTACTATTTATAGGCATTTGGACAAGATAGAATTGACGCAAGGATGCCAGACTGATGGTGAGGGAGGTCGAATTGCAGAGAGGATTTGCCACATGGTGCAAATGTTGGAGGTATGAAGTTGCTTGGTGGCTGGTTGGAAGGGGTAGCTGTTGACTGTCCCTGCCTTTTTTGGGGGGGAGGATGTGAAGGGATGTGAGCCAAGGGCTGTTCCCGGCTGTTCACAGTAGTTGTGTGGAGAATAAAAAGTAAGGACGCGGACTGGCTGACAGTGTGAGGTGGACCGCTGTTGATTGGGTTAAAGTTGGAGAAAGAAGAGGAGG
This sequence comes from Scarus forsteni, assembly GCA_036419115.1. NCBI lineage: Eukaryota > Metazoa > Chordata > Actinopteri > Labriformes > Labridae > Scarus > Scarus forsteni. The sequence goes on from JAZDUH010000152.1 coordinate 32,472,220, forward strand.
ATGCTGGGGACTGCATGCTCAGGAACCAAAAGGTTGGAGGAACCTGACGGCTTGAGGTGCGCCTGGGTCATGTGACACCAGCCAAGCTGATTGGGGCTCGCTGGACAGCAGCCATATGATGCTGAAAGAGGACTAGTTGACTGACTCAGATGGTGAGAAGCGTGGTGGTGACTCTGCAACGGGGTTCATTTTTATTAATAGATGGCAACTGAGAGAAAACAAAATTGACACCTGCAGAGATTCATTCTAGTATTAACTTTAGAAATGTTAAAAGAAAGTTATAGTGTTAACTGTGCCTCTTAAAATATCCCAATTGGCAGCATTACTCAGGACGAGCTGGATATTTTTACACAACTATGGTGTCATAAGCGCTAAAATGTTGCAGCCATTACACTTAGCTGTCAATTGGCAAAATAGCAGTTCTAAAATTACCTTTAATATATAACATTTTGATTAAAGTTGAAGTCTAATTTGAGAATAAGCACACTTTAAGAATTGAGGGTTAAAAGTGAAATCAAAGGATTAAATCCTGAAGCAGTCAGATCCACACTGTAACGGTTGATAAACTTCAGTGCTAATAAACAGTCAAAGATATTAGTGACACCCATGCAAATCTTTACAATCTAGTTTGGCCGAATCGATTTTGCTTTTATGGGTGTGACATCTAAACTCAAACATTTTTGTGAGGGCAGGGTGTTTTATAATATAAACCACTTTGCCAATCAATACATTGGAATAGACAACTAATGCTAACCAGATGTGGGGAATGGAAATCATCAAAGAGCTGGAATGGTAAGACAGTACAAAACACATCTGATGGTATAGTTCTATAGGAAGTACATACCTGCGTCTAACCGGAGGACTACGTCGCCTAAAATTATCCCGAGGGCGTCTGTTCCAAGATGGGGGAGGTCCACGACTCCTCGAGCGACGCTCTCCTGTAGACAACTCTACGCGAACTTGACAGCCACACATTGTCCTAAAAAAATCATAAGTGAGGAAGTGCAAAAAATAAACATAATGTTTTGAACATCTATTAAAGATTTGATCAAAGTTCTCTTGTTCTCCCTCCCTTTTGGAAACACTCAGATCTGAGGGGACAGGCTATGGTAGGCTATCCTGATAAGCTTTGCACTGATTGGCTGCCCAATTGCTGTCAAATGGGATTGGGGGAGGGGTTACAGGCTACAGGGCTCACTTTTAAAACAGTTGTGGTGTCTGTCTTTGAATTGGCGCAGTGCATTCTTCTGCAAACGGAGAGTTTAGTAAAAGGTGGGATGTTCTTTTACTCCAGAAGCCCTTTCAAACATTCCAAGATAAGAAAAAAGCATTTTTTTCTGCAGGACATGTGACTATTAATATGAAGAAATCCAGAAATAGCTTAATAATGTTCAGAAGTAGCTCTCAACTGGTAGGTCGGGACCAAAAAGTGGGTCTAAAAATTGGTAGGCAGTCTCGTCTATCCAGAAACCTGAAATTAACACTGCTTTAGTGAAGGCATTTTCATCATACCCTATTTTACCATAAAACATGTACATCATGTTGTGTTCCCCATATCTCCTCTCATTTATCAAGATGAAAATGAGAGAGGATATATAACCAAAATGTACATGTTAAGACAGAATGTGTTATTGGTACCAAAGCCATTAGGGATTCTACAAATTGATCCATTTTTCATTGATTTCCCTCCTGACTTTGGTGGATTTTCTGTTGGGAAGAAGAATGCCTCCCCAAGTTTTTTGTGTCGAAAATGTCAAACACATTACTCTCCTGATACTTCATGCCATGCTGCTAGAACAGCTGTTTCAGCATGTTGCTGTTTTTTCCACACTTGCTTAAAATCACACAACCAGACATTACACATTGGTATCACATTGTGTAATATAAAGTTCATTTGAGACCACCTCTCTCTCATGTCTGCCAACACCACTTCTCTGACCCATTGGTAATTAGTGCCAACTGCCTCTCCTTAATTCCAACACGGCACTTAAGTTCAATAAGATATCTGCATGTTCTGCCTAGACTTATTTATAGTGAGCTTTCCTTATAAACTTTATTTTCCAGCGTCTTTACTTTGTCATGTTTTGTTCCATTAAAGCATCAAACAGCAAGGCCTGATTTTGTATTGTAATAACTGCTCCATATGGGGATATATCTTCAAACTTTATTGTAAAGGAGGGAGCTAATACGGTTATATGAGCATACTGTCATATGTGTGGCGTAAATGTTGCTTGAGAGATGGATCCTCCTCCTGCTGATTTTTCTATTATTGTTTGTTTTTGTGTTATGTTTTCTAAAAAATAACAATAATAAAAAGTAATTAAAAAAGGTAGTGGTGGTGGCCTACCAAAGCCTGAATGGTTGACCCACACCAACATGTACCTTCCATCCAATTCTCTCACGGCATCTGTTGCATCCCTGGGATCTTCAAACTCCACAAAGGCAAAGCCGGGGGGATTCCTTGCAACCCACACACTTCTTAAAGGCCCATAGTACCCAAAAGCTCTTTCCAACTCTGCCTTGTTTCCATGGTTTCCAAGATTCCCAACGTAAACTTTACAGTCAAGGGGACAGTCTCTCAGAGAGGGGTCTGAAAGAAAGAGACAAAGATAAATGTAAGTGATGAAGTCAGCTGATGGAGCATTAATGTAGCTGGAGGAAAAAATAGGCAGAAAGTCAGAACCTCCTGGCATCCTTATTTCACCCTGATTATGATATAGTAAAAGTGGGAGGGAAAACTGTTTGAAAAGTATGCCTACTTTCAGCCTGGTAGAGCTTAGTAATAGTTTAGTAATGCTTAAGTGGAGGTTGTGTGAGGTACAAGTCAGAGAGCAGAAGGCTACATAATGCCAGTCTGCTCAACTCTTAAAGGAGAGACCTACCGACACGCAGATGGTGAGAAAAAATGAACTGAAAATACAACAAAAGGTGTGAAGTATGCTATGTTGAGAAATATTCACATAGTTGACCTCTGTCAAACTTCCCCCTTCACACTTCAACTGCATTTGCACACTCTTGTGGAGAATCTGCTGCATCGGGTGCCGTTCAGAACACAAGGAAAAGAAATAGTGCGGTTACGCCCTCAAGCAGCTAATCTGTGCTAATGCTGACTTACTGAACAAGTCTGTCACCACCACCTTTCCCCAACTTTTTCTGTCATGGAGTTGCTCTGTGCAATTGAGTCTGATACCATCTGCACAAACTTAAAAACTTCTAAGTAACATCAAAATAAAAGGTTTGAAAATCAGGGAGTTTGGATAACTGTCAGGATCTAATTTAAAAATTCAGTTTTCAAATGGTTCAGACATTTATCTGACTGCATTGTTTCATGTGTGCTTTAAGTCTTGGAAAACATAATCATCTTCTGAACTTAGGAGCAACACTGAGTGAGGAGGGGCACAGCCTTTTGCCCCCTTGGCACCAGTTGCACCTCTGAGTGTGAGAGAGGTTCTACATGTGTGTTCCTCCAACAGGAGTAGGCGATCACTTCAGACATTTAACTGTTAACTGCACAGTAGGAAAAAAAAGTCAACCGTCAGATCAAAACCATGGTGGCTTTCCAAGTCAACAGTTTGAGAAAATTAAGTTGTGGGTACAAGTTAGTAAATTCAATCGAGAATGATAGTGATCTGCTTCTGTCTTCCAAGTCTCCTTAAACTTGCATGAACTTGTACTGGCACTGAAGCGACTGTGTCAAAGAGAACTTCCAAGACCATTTTTTATGAGCGAATCTTGTGAAGGACATAAGATTTACTCATTTCATCAAGAGAAAGTGTTTAAAAAAGGGAAACCTATCCTGTTTTGCTCACATATTTACAATACACAGTGTAGTTGATTCAACATGTCTGTGTGTCCATGTATCCATTTGACTATTCACAACTGACAGCCAGTTAGATTTAATGCCCAAACCTGCTTGCCCTGAAGCACCCACACTCATGTGTCAAATGCTGAAAATTCCATTCGAGAGGGTGGGGCAGCTTGGCCTCCTGTTATTTTGTGCCAGAGGTGTAGAGGGGAAGAAATACAATTAACTGCCAAGCGAACACATCTTATGATTACTGATTATTGAAAATCATACCTTTAGCCTGGTAATGAGGATGACATCTTATAAAGCTGTCATATTAACTTATTCTTAACCTACAAACACCAAAATATTGTTTTTTTTAAATTGCTGTTAAGAGAAAGTGAAATCAGGAATCTTCAGGCTGAAACGAATTGAAACAACATACCTCCCATTTCATCTGTCAGGTAACTTCTTGCAGGTGTCCCGCAATCAGACGTATCTAACAAAAGGGACAGACAGACATCGTTATCTCATTTCAGCTGCTCTTACAAAATCGTTACGGTTGTACATGAAAAAAAGCTTATGAATAATGATTTGATTAAAGATACCAAATGCATGCTTTAAAGTCATAAGCCCCATTCATGCTGCCATTTTGAGCTACGAAATGAATACCTCTTATGTTTTGCCTCTACTGTGGTCCTTAGGGAAACAAAGGGGCAAGCTGAGCCAACAATCTTCTCCAATTGCAGGGTTGGTATCAGGGGCAAACATTGGAGAGAGGGAACCATGAAGACTTGGTTGGAGAAAGTAGCACTGTGGGTGTGTGTCTGCCTTTGTATTACTGCTGTCTTTTTTTACCAAAAAAGTATAAAAGTGACCATCCAGTGGTGTGGAGCCCAAAGTGCTTCCACGGAGTGGTTTTGCCTATACTCTAGTTTCCTATTTTGGGGTCATGTGAGCAACTGACCATCTAGTTGTGCTTGAAGTGCCCCTATTGAATCTTGCAATTCACTGCTCTCGGGGCACCCTGATGTGCTGGAGATCTGTAGATTTGTTTTGGAATATATAAACAGTTTAAGTATGGAGGTTTACTTGCGTGCTCAAGAGGATATTTGATTGTTGAGCATGAAGTGACGGCCCTACATCGTCTAGAAGTCAAATGAGCTATATAATGAGCTTTTCCACACCTCCAAAACTGTATCATGCTGTGTGTTGACAAAAATATCACAACCTGACAGAATTAAAGTAAGTGCTTTGTGGAGCAATGATGGCTATGCTTGCATTGTTAGATATGTTATAAAGTGAAACGCAGTGTGCACATTAGATATATGTGAAGCATTAAAAAAACTGCGAAAAAGAGCTGGGCAAAGTTCTACACAGGTATTCTCTATTATTAAATGTCTTTCATGCAAATGCTCCTTAAGTAAAATGCTTAAATTAAGATGAAAATGAAAACAGCTTAAAGTTTTCTTTGCTCTAGTGCAGTTTTTCAATATATACTCATAAAAAGAACCATGAAGAAAATCAAAGTACTTAATTTCAAATATGTTTGATTCATTTGTACATAAATTCTAAACTTGATCCAAAGGTAAATTTATATACCTGAATGACAGAGAACCTGCACTAACACATTCTGCATCTGGGTATCGACTTGAAATGAATAACTGTCTTTTCTTTAATTTATCTGCGAAGTACGTTTTGATTTAGCTCGTTCTTTTTAACTGAGCTGTCATTACATTTTTAATGTTACCTATAAAAGGCTCACTCTGACATCTCTTGACCCGTCTAACTGCCCGTAGCCGTTGACGCTGCAGAGCTAACTCTTTAGCTAGCGTCCCAAACTGTCCTGATCTTCAGGCTCAAGCTGAACGACATCCCGGATATTTTCTTCCTCGCATTAGAAAGACAAACAAACGACGTGGCAAACAGGTTGATCAAACACCCACGCTGCCACCCTCGTTTCAAACTGCTGTGGCACATCTGCAGACATTAACACCGTGGTGGCCACAGACCAGCAGCCGTTTAAACCGTTGAGGAAAAGATTGACGAGTTCTCGGACAAATGGCCCGAAAACAGTATGACGTTGAAGCGGCGCTGGTAAGTTTGTTATATAAACCTGCTCACCTGTTCTGGAGCTGCAGGTCAGCAAGAGTGCGAGCGGCAGGTTTCCCACAGGTCGGCTGAGCTGCTTGTTCAAGGCACCAGTTTCCCACCGGAAGTACAGACAAGAGCCAGACGTCTTCTTCTGTTGTCTCATTTGGAGGTGACGATGAAGGTACAAAGAAAATGGCGCCGTCTACCGCACAGGGCAAAGAGGTGGAAGGCGAAGTGGCAGCGGAGGGTTAATGAGTATTTTTCCCGTTGCCTTACTTGTATTTCGCCATTATCATTATTATTGTGTTACAAAAGTTACAGAAAATACCATCAATCAAAGTCTTACTAAAAAAATGGTGTCTTAACTGCACTAATATTGTCAATATCTGGAAGTCAGTGGTGCTTCTTGTTGGTTAAGGCTCATTCTACAGAAACATGCATTTTTCTGTCCCTAGCCTCAAGAGATATATTACTCCTGAAGAAACAGTTTGTCTTAAAAATTTTTTTAAGTATTTTATTTTAAAAACATGTTATTTCAGCTATCACACTATTTGGAGCCATCAGCTTGGTAATATTTGCTTTTTAATCAATTATTTAGAACCCCAACCTAAACAAAAGTGCTCGCCCCACAGTCATTGATGGAGAGAAAGAGCAGTATTTTGAGCTTAAAAATATGTTTTCTAAAAAAAAAAAAGTACAAAAATGTATAAATAACTATCAAATATATGATATAAATTACATTTTAAAACAAAATGCCAAATAAGTATTATAAAATATATTTAAAAGTAGTTGTCCCCTGCAGTCATGTCACTGGTGTTACCATGTGACAAAAGTTTTTTATTTTGGGAAAGAAATCACCCTGATGGCATCACTTGACTTCCTTTGAGCTCTTTCTTGAAGATCTATGAAGAGGAGTAAGAAGAGTAAGAACATTGTCCTTTTCAGTTTTCAGAAATATTAACATTTATCTCATGATTTCATATGAAGCTTTTAGTTGACGTCACTGGTGTAACCAACTTTATTGGCAGGGAATTGCAAACAAACGAATAAAAGTATATTTAAAAGACATAATTTAGTGATCTAGATCTAGATTAGTAACATGCTGTGTCATGATCTGCAGCAACCATTTTGTTAAAGGGCATTTTTTGTGGATACACTTTATTAAATGGTGTTTTGTGATAGATGCACCAAAAAAAACAAAAAAATATTAAGCTTTCATTTATGTGTATTCATAAAGTCAATGGCATATGTAACAATGTAGTTGAAGTTTAAATGTTAAAAAAAGAAATAAAACAAAAGACATTTTGCCATCCCAAAAATCCACGTTTCTGTAGAATGACCCTTAAACTGTGGGCTGGACTTTGCCATACATGTTTGATAATGAAAAAATAATAAGTTGCAAACTATCAGAGTTTTTCAAATAATTTTTGACATATAATTGAACACACTACAAAGACAATATATTTAATGTTCAAACACATATGATTGTTGAAGTTTAAATGTTAAAAAAAGAAATAAAACAAAAGACATTTTGCCATCCCAAAAATCCACGTTTCTGTAGAATGACCCTTAAACAGTGGGCTGGACTTTGCCATACATGTTTGATAATGAAAAAATAATAAGTTGCAAACTATCAGAGTTTTTTAAATAATTTTTGACATATAATTGACATGCAGAATGTGGCTTGACATTATCTTGCAGAAATAAATGGACTTGAGCCTAGATAGCACTTTTCTCATCTTGGAATACTCAAAGCAGTTTTACACCACCACAGAAGCAGCAGTGGAAACAACTTGGAGTTAAGTGTCTTGCCCAAGAACACATCACCATGTTACAGCCAGAGCTGGGCTCAAACCTGCAACCTTCCAAATTCAAACTAAGAGCACTATCAGACTGCGCCACAGATTCCCTGATAAGCAGTCATGACCCTGAAAAGGATCTTGCTTGGAGTGCATAATATGTTGCTCTAAAATCTGTTTACCTTTCAGCATTACTGGTGCCTTCGCAGTTACCCATGCCATGGGCACTGACATGCTCCCACACCATCACAGGTGTATCGGTTTTAAATGTAAGGCTGAAGGTCACAGGAATTCAGTATTGGCTCTCAGCCTTGTCGCTTTTGGCAGAAGGTTTTCTGGATTCTCTTAATCTTTCGATGATTTTAGATGATGCTGTGGAGGATGGAATCCCCAAATTCCTTGCAATTTAGGATTGACAAACTACTCAAATACTGTTATTTGCTCACACAGTTGTTCACAGAGTGGCGAATCTCACCCCATCCTTGCTTCCAGACAACTGAGCTTTACAAGGCTGCTTCTTTTATGCTAAATTATGGCACCCAATTGACACTTCCAGTGAACCTGTTTACCCGTGGAATATTCCACACAGGTCTCTTTTGGGCAATCCTCAAGTTTTACAGTCATTTTTTCCCCTGTCCAACCTTTTTTTGAAGCATGATGCAGGCATCAAATTCAAAATGAATTAATATTTGCACATTTTGTTTTATCAGTTTGACCATTAAATATTGTGTTGTTCTTATTTCACAAAACATCACAGCTTCTTCGGTATTGGGGTTCGTGAATCATTACAAAGCAGATACACATGTGGGCTGAGTTGTTGTGCAATGGACTCTGTATAATGATGTCAGATGGTTGCATTGTTCCTCTTCTAACATCTTACTGATTGTTCGCCTCTATCAGTGGGTGAAAAGTCACTTTAATATGCAGTTCTACTTTACAGTGACTTTTTCACACTGTCTGATTTACTAAAAATTCAGAATGGCTCTCCATTCTGAATTTTTGAAAAAAATATGGAAGCAGGATCATTACAATCATCTGACATTATTATACAAAGTGCACTGCACATCAATGATGGCCTGTTTGTTAATTCATTTATCTGATCATTTTAAAATAGATAAATGAATAGTGGGAGATTGTTGGTCTGCAGGACAAAACACCAAAACAGCCACTTGTGAGCTCTCAGAAAGTGGTTAGATTCAACATTGTATGTACACTTCCTGTACAAAGACACATTAAGTGCTGAGCAGAGGAAGGGGTGAAAGCAACAATAGTCTTTGTGAACTCTGTGACCTCAAATGAACCTGAAAGTTCTCACAAAAAATGTTACACAATATCGATGAATGGCGACTAAATAAAATGAAACTAATACTGAATATATAATTTGCGTCTATATCTGACATTATAATGTGTGGTATGTTTGCTGTGCTGCTTGGCTTTGTATTGTTTCCATGGATATAATGCTAAACACTGCAAGCTCCTATAAATGCAGTAACAGGGCATCTTGTGCTTGACCCCATACTAACACATATTTGCTGCTTGCAATAGATATTTAAGGCACTGTCAGAGGTGCTTCTTCAACTGTCTCGATGTTACTTTTATTCAGTGATACAGTATATATTTTTTATACTTTTTTCAGTGATACAGTGTATATATATATATACACATACACATATATATATACATATATACATACTGTATATATATATATGTATATATATGTATATATATATACACATACACATATATATATACATATATACATACTGTATATATACTATATGTATATGTGTTCTTTCAGCTAAAATGTATGCTATGAGGCCCATTTTAATTCACTGGAGAAAAAAACTTATCCAAACAATGTAATTGTGAGATGGCAAGCCATAATTGTGAGATGAAGTGTAAAAATCATAAACAATTTTGTCATTTTCAATCATAAAAAATTATGACATAATTCTAAGATTTAAAATGCATAAATAACTGTCTGGCATTTTAGCTTATATTCTTTAAATTAATGTTCCATCTCTGAATTTCTGTGGCATATTTACAATGTTTCTATTGAATAAAATTGTTTCTGGTGTGAATAAATAACCAGTCCCCTCAAACAATCTAAAATATTTTTACTTAATAATATCATATAGCCCATGTTCTATAATAAAAAAAAAACTTGATGAATAACCCAGCACCAATTCTCCTGCAACTTTAGAGATTTTTCTCAGAAACTGTGTGACATAATCTTACCTGCAATGAACTATTGCATCACTGTTGTCATGCAGCATTGGTCTAAGTAAACTACCTCAACAATGTCTTTCGCAGTTAGAAACTTTACCGAAATTAAAACAACTTCCATTTTTGTTTTCAAAGACATATGGGGGCATTTTAAATACTATACAGTGTGACCTCCTACAACAGGAAGAAGCAGCAGAGAACAAACTTGTTGCTGTACTGAATTGAAACATTTCTTGTTGTTACCCTTTGTTATTTGTGGTCCCTATCATTTACTGTGAGGAATCATTTATTCAGGGTCCTTGGCAGACAGAGCGGTAAAGGATTCCTGCTTCAGGGGGCAAAAGTTCAGGGATAAAAAGGATCACTCAGGAGATTACTCCCATGTACGTAACACGGATGCCTAGAACACAAACAAAGAGCATTATGTTGCTCAGCTTTATTTTAGCGGCTGCGTGCTTGTGTGTCAGAGTGTGTCAGCGTGTTCTCTAACCCTCCTCGGCTCACCATTTGCCTTTTTTATTTAACCAAAAGAAGAAGTTGGTGTGTTTTCTTTGAACGTGTCCTCTTGTTGCACTAAGATTCTCCTTTAACAAACATCTTTTTTCTCGTGCCTCCACTCAGGCCAGTGTTTTTCAATCAGATTAGTACAGCACATTCTGTTCTGTTTCACTTCCTGATGACTGTACAGCCTGTATCCCTGAATGAACTCTCCCGCGTGCTTCTGGTTACACCAAGACACTCATCCAGACAGACCTAGTCTTGCTGATGCAGGTCGGACTTAAATACTTTAGCAAATGTGTATGCAAATGACCCAGAAGCATAAACTTGTTAATGTGCACAAGTTGTACACGAGTTTGAGCAAAGGGTTAATGTTTTCAGCTCTGAGCAGTGTGCGACTGCAAACACTGGGGGGCAGAGACAAAGTGTATTTACCTGATTACTGTACTTAAGCACTCTTTGTACCTGAGTTAGGTCTTTTAGAGATTTTTTTTACTCCACTACATTTAACCCTTGCAACTCCAAGCTATTTTCTGCAGTTTGCAGTGTGTCTCTTTGTTTTTGTTCATGGAAAAATATCTGCATGTAGAGCTTCAACCCTCCATGCACAGTCAAGAAATAGCCATCTTTTTCTGGACTATCAGAATATGTATGCTATAATGTCAGATTAATACAAATCACACACAAAATTAAAAGCAAACAAGCTTTTCCTCATCTGAATATGGCCCCCACATGCCCTGACATTTAGGTGAAAAATAGGGATGCAGGATACTTTCCTCATGATATCTGTATCAGCAGATATCTGCGTTTACACTCCAATCCAAAAGCAATTTGGATCATTTTTTCAGAAGTTGAATGTGATTTTTCTTGATTTACAACTGTCCCTTAACAAAACAGACCATCACCATTAGACCATTCTTTTTAGACCTGACAGCTAACTATCTTGTGTCTTGGTGACTTTTGGGAGCTCCTTATGGGACACTATAGTAAAAAAAAAAAATGGATAGAAGAAATTGAAGCCATCTGACTGGTCAGTGGACTAATGGAAAGTTTCTGAGTCCCTAAGGGCCACACTGGAAGTTCTTTAACAACACTGAAACTGTGACTAAAAATGAAACATGACAGACTGATCACTTTGTTTTTTTCTGGGCAAAATGCTGCTCTTCATGGCTGGATTAAAAAAAAAATCGATATGTTTGACCTGAGGCCCTCCGTACACTGATGAAAGAGTGAGCTGCCAAACACAGTTGTCCTCATAAATACCCGGAGGTATCAGTAAACAGTGGAAGAGATACTTCTACGGTGCTGCTGATGCCATGGAGTTTGGAGGATTAAAAGATGAATGAAGTGAAAGTGAAACTTCAAGCAGGAAGACCTTAATATTCATTTCAGTAACCACTTATTCATTTCCTCACCCTGCCTTCCTGCACAGGCCTTTCACATCATCAGCTGATTAGGAGCGTATTCTCACTTTAACCAGCAGAGTCAACCAGATTCTGCCACAACCTGTCTGGCCAATTACTCTGCTGTCGTCATATTTTTAAATCCTGTCTTTGCTGTCCCACAGACAGTGTTGTGGTGTCACCTCAGGCACCTACAATCATCTCACCAGTGTCTCCGTCCAACTCAGAAATCTGGCTCCTCACCTGATCTCACAGACCTCATCAGCACCTCAGTCCATTGGATCACAGTCCCAGCAAGCTCCTTGGAATTCTACTTCCTGTATTTCTCAACTCCACTAGTGTCTAGACTCCAATGGGGGTATCCTATCTCGCATGTGCACTTGAAGTACTCAAGACACCTCGAAAGAACCCAACGCCAAAGAGATGCTAATCACAAAAGACTTCACATTTTTAATCATACAGACTCAGTCAACACGAGCAACTACAAAGGAGTTGTGGAGGTGAACTTGGTAGACAGGGGACGGATGGACTTCAAAGTGTGGCTAAGTGATCTTACACAAAATTACACTAATAGGACATGGTGCAATGTCTGTGGCTGACAGGCCAACTCCTGTTGGCATTTTCAAACATGTTGGATCACGTGGAAATGTTCAATCATTCATAAAAAAAATGCCGCCGAGATTTTCCTTACCTGGTGAACATCTGAGTCCCCTAAATTATGTTTACTTGTTTCTGCGGCCTTGGTTTTAGCTTGAGACAGCTTGACTTTTCCATATACCCTGGCAGGAGCAGCTAAAACTTCACCATGTAAATTTTTGGTAGGTCTCCTTGAAAGAGCCATCATTGAAATTAGTAAGGGAACTGTAGTATATAATGAGGTGTGGAGCAAGCAGTTGTTTCCTTTATTAAAGATTGGAGCCCGTGTTGCAGTAACAGACCAGTTCCTCACCCTTGCCTCACTGGGAAACTGTAGGCTTTTTTCAGGGAAAGAGGTGATTCTAGCACATTTATTTCAGGCACTACCCACATGTTGAGCTCTATTGTTCATTCCATAAATGCATAATTCTTAGGCAGTCATATTGAATCTACTTCCCTAGAGTTTTCATTAAGGAATATGTCACAGTCCCCAAATCAGAATCACTCCCAAAGCATGGTGTTTGTTCAGTCCACAGCCCGCTCCAGTGGAGGGGACAAGCTTGATTATGTTTGTGCAGCTAGGGGTGTCCCAATACAACTTTTTCACCTTAGATACAATACCAATATTGCAGCCTTGAGTATTGGCCAATACCAATATTGATACGATACAATAACAACAGGAATCATACATTTTTTTGTAACTTATTTTGTAGTATGGACTGTAATAATCAACACCAAAATCGAATCAGTTCTTCCTTTTCCCATGCTGAACATTTCCTGAAAATTTCATCAAAATCCATCCATTACTTTTTTAGTTATTTTGTTCACAGATGGACAGACAGACAATCAAACTCTCCCGAAAACATAACCTCTGTGGCGGAGGTAAAAATGAATAAAAATAAATTAGAAGACCCTGAAAAGTAACCTCAGTAATCCAATAAAACCAAAAACATATATTTTAAATTGTATAACAAACACTGTGTTTAATTTAAACATAAGCATATTCTACAACTAAAATAAATGAATAAATAATAAATTAGAATGGACTGCTTGTATTGGAGTTTTCATATTGGAGATTTTAGATGCGGGCCGATATAATTCAATATTTGCTTTTTTGGCTGATATCGGACCGATATCCTGTATCAACATCGGATCAGGACACCCCTATATGCAGCCACAGTAAACACTAGAGGACTGCACTGGAAGGAAAAGGCCACATCTCAGACCGCTGCTTAGTTATTAAAAGTAGTAAAATGTAGGGCCTATAACTGTTTTTTAAGCCAGTGTTTCAGTGACTTAACTCAATTCTCATTTAACATTTGACCAGGAGTATTGACCAGGTTATCAAGTTGGGTACTTTGCCCAGCTCTCTTAAAAGCAAACATCAACTGTGTGTAAATTTGTGCATTGTATTTCTGTTTCCAACAACTACACTATGCTCACTTAAGCTTTCACAGTCCCACTCTTATAGCTCAGTGTACTCACACTTCTCAGTTCAGCTCAGGTCACTCAGTTCATTTTTGACCTCAACTTCTGCATACAAGTCTGGGGAACCTGCCAACAAAGCTACCAGGGACACCGCAGAGCAGACGAGGGCTGAGAAAACAAACAAATCTCCTCCTGAGCTGCAGTTAGCACTCATTGGAATGTGAGAAATATCCAAATATATAACTCCAGGTGGGGTTGTTGTGCATGGTGGAGGAGGGGCTGGTTGTGTTATAAGATCAGTCATTCTGTGATGCACTTTAAAATCCCCCCTGCCCCCACTGTGAAAAAAATGTGCTGATTTATGAGGACGTGTAAAGCCTACTTTCTTCCGATAACTCATTGTGCAGAGGATTACTCAGCCGGTCGACGAGCGTCCCCGTGGGTTTTCGCAGAATCAGGTTCACTCATGTTATGTCACCTTTGTAATTAACGGGATCATCATGTTCCTTTCAATGACTGACTGGATGTCTGCCAGTGGAGCTTGGTCAGACAGTGTCCTCACCACCCCTGATTGTTGGAGTCACCTTTCAGAAACCTGCAATAAACTTCCAACTACATAACAAACACAGCTTCAGTCACATAGAATAAGCTCCCCTGACAGCGGGTATCGCAAAAATTACACTAAAACTTGATGCCATATTATGCAGTATCAAATTATAGTAATGTGAAAATATGAGAATTACAAACAAGCAGCAACCTCTGAACATGCTGTAATGCAAACATCCTGTCTGGACATAATGGCTCAGTATATCAACAGACCACAAAAGCATAAAAGCAAGGTCATAAAACTGTTTTACAACTTTTATGGGAACTCAGATGTTCCTGCACACTTCTGTGCTGCATTATTTACTCATAACTTAAAATCTAAAATGGTTCATTTTCCTCCCTTGAGCATCTTAATTATGTATGCCGCCATTAAAGTTCCTGCAAGGATTTTTAGCTGAAGATAAAACAGACATAAAATAATGATTATATTTTGTTGTGACTTATAAAAGCAAATAAGGCCATTAGCAACAAGAGTGATGATTTTGATGTTTTTATTCTTAATGCCTGAGACAGCGTATGGGGGTTAGGTGTCATATGACACTCAAACATTTTTCCTAGTATAGCTTTTTCTTATTTTTATGGCAAAGACTCATGATCAGTAAAGTTAGCTGCTTCAGAAAATGAGTCAAGATTATTTTAAAACATACACATCTGTAGCCATTTAAGGACCTGGAAAGATTTTTGACTTACAGGGGTTCAGATGAAGTCATAACCAAACCAGAGAAAAGTCCCATCGACCTAAAGTTCTGATCAAACCAGATTATCAACAAAAGGACAGTTACACAAAATATTGGAGAGAAACAACACAAAAACAGCAAATTCAAATTTTATTTGAGCTTAGATAATAACACCTGTTGACAGATTACCTGAGCACTGTTCAAGATCATTCAATGAGAAAAGTCCTGATGAGAGGCAGACTCAGTGAGCACAAACTGGCTAGAGAGAGGGTTGTCAAAAAAAGAGCTGTTTCCCAGAGGAGGACCGTGACACAGTACCACCTCATGCACAATCACAAAAAATACTCACACAAACACTGACAAAATACATGTCCATAAGCTGAAAGCAGAGTCCCAGATTTGAAGACACTTACATACACAGTACATTTGGCCTCAAATACATACACACAGACACAAATATGAGTGCATATGTTACATCACAAAGCATTCTTGACAAAAAACGAAATCCTCTTTAATTGAACTGAGCAGCAAACATTAATACATACAGAATCTTTTGAATACAGTTAGCTGTTAGTTACCTGAGAAAAAAGATGATTTTTCTTTTCTTTTTTTAAAAACTTAAATACAAACTATTCAAGAAGGTTACAAACAATGCAGCACATGAATAGCTTTATTTGTACATTTTCATTCCAAACGTGCTTGTTATGTTCACATACCAAATTCATGGGCAGAGAAAAACAACACATACTAAACATTCAAAACGTGAGTTTTCAAAAGCTTATTAGTTACAACTCAAGAATGTAAGTATAAATGATTGTCCTTTTGGTCAAATATGATGTAATAAAAATGTAAAAATTTTGTGAAATTACTTTTAGGGTATTAGATATTTTATAATCCAATGGTCAAATATAAGTAACATATTTCCTAATTAGTGTTATAAGGCACATAACTGAGGGGCTATATGACTAATAAACTAGTGGTTTTATCTTTTCCTCTCTTTATAATGGATCCTGATTTCACATGGCCCATAGTTCTTTTTATAGATTACATTCCCCCCACTCTGTTTCCCTGGGGTTCTCTGACATTGTGGCAAGGCATACTGGTGTTAACCTCGCAATACAACTGGATTTGCCAAATTCCATGTTGGTCATCAGGCAGATCCATCTCGCTAAGCTTCAGGCTGGAACAGTTGTTCCTCTACTGGGCTTTTCAGCATCTTTTTGAGGACAAAGAGGCAGTAGCTTTGAATGTGGCTGAGGTTTAAAAGCTCTAATCTGCAAGCCTCTGGCTGGCCAAAACTAAATGTGACACAACAAAACATTCATTCAACCACCTTGTAATTTTTCTTTAAAGGTTCTGCCCTTCCTAGTCACTTTAAGGGGATCTTGCCCAAATTGACCAAAGAAATGTATCCAATGGATATAGGAGTCCATCTCGTGTGTCAGGTTGCACTAGAGTGCCTTTGGGCAAGTTTGAGTGTTTCTTGGGAATTGTACAGCCATAACACAATTGTTGAAAAAAAGGTTAACTGACTAATAAGATATGCTTCGCAAGCATTGAAGATGCTATTTTAACCCTCTTTTTGACCAGTGCACTTGTAAAAAAAACCCACATATTAAACCTGCTGTTCACAACAATCTGCTTGTCTGAGTAATCACTGAAGTGTCAATTTATCACAGCATGTGGAGAAAAACTGAAATCAGCTGCTCTAAAATGCTATCAGAATCTCTCAATTTGAGCAATAGACTACCACTAAACAGATTAATAATACATTCATTGTAACACAATGAAGTAAGTGATTTAGAAGCATTCAGGAAATTCTTCATAATTTAAAAGCAGCTTGTTTCTGTAAGGCTTTAATAATAAGCAAAACAAATGTGTGCAGTTTTTTGTCTAGGTGAATAAAAGTGACTGTTAAACTTACCTTTAAATAAACTCATTTGACAATTGGGGGAAGGGAAAGAGACTGGGGAGAATAAAAGTCAAAGTCTATTTAGATTATCTTATAAGAGTGTGTTGGTTGGAGTTAATTAAAGCTCCAGTCAGGAAGCTGTGTTGACCATGGTGCAACCTATGTACACAGCAGTCTTGTTTTTATGCCTTTGTTTTGGATAGCGCTGGAAACAAGGGAGAGGGGGGGACAGTATGCAGGAGAGCCACAGCTCAGACTTCTGGGTCTTAAGTTTCCTACACAGACCAAAAACATGCTGGTTACAGCATAAAAAAGGCTTGACAACTTTACTGACTGCATTTCAAATACAATAAAAAATATGAGCCTCACACCTTCCTTTGTCATTAAAATAAATGATGACAAGGATTGGTTTTATGTTAAAGATAACTCATTATTTTAAATGTGTACAGCAAGTACTTTCACTGTTAAGATTAAAACCACAGTAAACCTGTTAGAAAGTCATTAAAGACTACTGTTATGTTGCTAACTATAGAATCTGCTCTGTTTTAATTACACATAATCTGACTATTCAAACAAGAGCCAATAAAAGATGCATCAACCCTTTATTATTATAAAGGGTTGATGCACAAAATTATCTGAGCCAAACAAGTGTAACTTGTCCTTTTGTACCTCAACAGGTGCATAGACATATTTGCTGGAATGTCAAATTTTCATATGTTTCTGTTTGGTTGAACTTTTTCAACTTGTAGTCTCTTTTATGCCTTGAGGGTTCGTCTTTAAAACATTAACCTTAACTTTTGACATTTTTTTCCACAGGTTATCTGGAGTTTATTGCATAACACTTTCAGAGAACTCTTAGGAAATGGAAAATTTACTAGAAGGTTCCTAGACAGTTATATCTGACAATCTGGAACGTGCTGGCTGGAAAAGGAGCAAATTAACTTATGTCATATCCTTTAACTGAGGCACATGTTGCACATGTTGTTCCAAAGGCTTGCAGGAAAAATAAGAAGAGTGGCCAGACCTAAATACTGCTGCTTTCTGTAGGTCAGTGACGCACAAGCTAAGAACAGCCAATAGGACTAAACTACATGAGCAGGGACCACCAGAGGCCATAGAATGGTGAGTTAGGGTACAGTATAAAAATGAAAGTGGTGGCATTAAATGCTTATGTCTCCATATCACTTAATACTCCTGAAAGCATTTTTAGCTGGTTAATTCACTGAACAAAATAAAAGCTAAGGGTTCTAAATGACAGAAGAAAATAGAAATAGGACCAAGATTGATCATTTCCAATGTTCCGTGCAGTGTTTCTTTGCTAAAAAGCCAAATTTACAGAGTGAATATGGCATTGACCTACTCTGATGTGAAGCATCTTGAAAAACATTTGTTGTGATTTGGTATTATACAAATAAAGACTGATTGATTTGTCTTCTTTCAGGTTCATATTTTTGTTTCAATGACCGCAAGGGTGCGTTCAGAATCACTAATGTTAAAAAAAATCCAGCTTTCACATACAAAGTGCTGCATTCTCATCTGCTGCTTTCAATCTAACTTCTACACTCTGCAATGGGCTTAAACTGGCAATGAAACAGCTGTAGGACAACACACTGGTAGATCTCTTAAGGGATGCCAGGAGAACAAGACAATTGATACACTACAATGAAAAGATATTTAATGTTAAAGCTGATGAACTTTATTGTATTTATGCAAACATTCAATCATTTTGAATTGGATGCCTGCAGCTCTTTCCAGAAAGGTGGGACAAGGGCAACAAAAGACTGGGAAAGTTGAGGAATTCCCAACTTCTCCAGGAAGTGATTATGAAGGGTCACTTCCTGGAGGGTCACTTCCTGGAGAGGGCAGACCTGAAAAAGGGTCAGTCAGGTAATCAAGTTACTCAGATTCTTACCCTTAAACAAAACGTAAGGTCATCTCATAAAGTTGCATGTGCCTGTGTGTGTTACAGCTGCAGCAGAGAGAGCTCACTGCAGATGGATGTCTCAACTGTGCAGCAAATTCACTTTTTTACAGGTAGGCCACTCTGTTTGTACTCAGGTGACTGATCCACTGTTCAGAATAACCATGCATAAACTATGTAGTTAAAGTGGATCCCTGTTAAAAACATATGTTGATGTAACATCTTAAAATGCAGCTAACTAGCATGTGCAATTGTTAGCAATAGGAGCTGAGCATGTCTAATTTAAAAGTATAAAATATGTCAATTGTAAACATTGAAATCAAATCCCAAACAGTAGCATATTGAAATGACTTAAGGAAAAACTGCATACCAACTTTGTCGTTTAGGTTTAAGCATTTTAAAACGTTTGCCTCTGTTGGCTTATTCATCAAACTGGAGCTTTAGCATATGGTTTCCTAACTGCCAAATGAAAGAGCAGCAAGTGTCAGTGACAAACTAAAAACAGGAAGAACAGGACGTCCTGTATATTCTTAGTATCCCAAACATTATAACTCATGTGACGTCTTGGAGTTACAGTGAACAATACTGAGTTTGCATTTTTTATGCCGTCTTAAATTATTCAGTGTGTGCTGACATTAGCCATGTTAGCATAGAGCTCAATAGGTGTTTGAACATGCATCTGGACCTCTTGATGCTGCTGCAGCCTATTTCGTTCTAGTCAGGGGACAAACCAACTTAGCCGCAGTAGTTTTGGTAGAAAGGGGCAAAGACAAGTTACAGAGTGTAAGTTTGCACTGTATAGTCAATTAAACTTTTGGAAAATCTGAATAATTTACAAACAGATGATAGCTCATGCATGTTTTAGTTTAAAAGCAGATTATCTTCTAACATGCAAATCAAAATGTCCACAGCATTTTCTAAATCATTACAAAGGGAACTTAAGACGCTGGCACTGTAGTAAAGAAACAAACTCATATAAAGTAATTTATTAGCACACATCACTGAGTCAATATTTACACCACAGTGTTCATGGTTTTTGTGTCTCGTTCAGACTGTTCTTGAATGTACTCCATCGTGTTTATTTTGCCTGCTTTTGTTTAGCTTTGTTGTTCCAGTTTTAAGCTGTGTGTCTATTTCTGTCTTCCTGGAAATTGTTCTTGGAACATTGTGTTTACATTAGGAGCAAATTGAAACCAGATTTAAATTCCTTCTATGTGTACACTGTCTTATTACGTTACATGTTTTTATACACGGGCCAACTTTTTTCCTCTGCAGAATGTTTCAGCCTTTAAACCAAATGACTACAAATAATTCAACAATTACATAGAAAACAGGGCTCGAACATGGGATTTCTCATCTTCAGATCAAATAACATTGAATGAGACATAAATATTGAAGCAACAATTTTGATCATCTTTTTTATGAAATAAAATCTGACAACAATCTGACACTAACTAATCATGTAAAAATATTAGAAGGTTGTTGGCTCTGATATGCCATAACTGTGATAACGGTGATTCTTTTAAAACAGAATAATTTTTAAATAAGATGTACATCTATTTCTTTATGTGTTTACTTTTAACAAAGATTACCTTCTTACAGCATCCCTCCCAGTTTATGATGTGCTTAAAATTGCATGTAGCATCACTGTTGTTTATGTAACATGTTATTGTAGTTACAAAGTGAATCAATTGGCTAGAGTCACTTAAATAAAAAATAAACACAAAGTCTGTATTTTTGGACAGGGGGTCTTTCAAATCCGGCAACAATCCAATATTTATAAATACAGGTATAGATATAGGTATAGATTTAGATATGTAGATATAGATGTTAAGATATACACTTTTTGTTTGCCTGCGTCTGCATTCACAATTTGATTATGTCTGTCAAATACTTTTCATCTGATCTCTTGATCGAAAAAGTGTATTTCAGCACTAATTTTCCCCAACAGCTGTATTATGTTTCATTTATAGTGAAAACATGGACATTTTTTATTTCATTCTTTGTCAAATATTGTGAATATGAAACCAAATTGCTCAGTGAATACACTTATCCAGCCATTTGCCTTCACAGTGCCATTAATTGTTTCTCAGTTTTTCAATTATTGTGATATGCTGTTAGACAATATTTTCTAATATGATACAGGAGCACTGAATTGTTGTGATTTTATAGTTATCACAAACTTTGTATTATTTATTATATTGGGAGTCTGTACATCCCAAAGAAATTGAATTAAATGGAACAAATTTGCAAATATTTTTGGGCCACTTTTTTTCATAGCATTCTATTCACATAAAAAAATGATGCATTTATGAGTAGATATGTTGTTTATATTTCAAACAATCAAGCTGCAGAATTCAAAACTGATTCAACATTAAGTGACAGTGACCTTTTATTTTACTGTGTAAACTGTAAAGAAGAGGGGTACCTGGTTAGTGTCCCTGTGTAATTCAGAGCATAAAACAGCTGCTTCAGGTCCCAATTGTTCACAACAGTTGAATGTGCAAACACTGTTTTCATAGTGCAGCTCTAAAACTAAGGCATGTTTGCTTAATAACTCGAAAATTTAAGAATAGAATTGGATTACATTTTCAGGGAATGTTGATCCCTTTTCCCGTATGCAGCTTTTATTTTACCAGGATAATGTCCAGGTAACCTGGGAAATTTCCTGACATACTTGTTGATAGTTGCTCTGAAAAGTGGTGGAGGATGAAAGGTGGGCAGGACATTATGTAGGACACCATGTCAAAAATACTTTGTGGAAGTCAGTGTTCATGATAAAGTGGATGAAGCATCAGAGCTTCCTAAGTTCATTGATATAAATTAAAATGGGGTGCTGGTTTGGCGGAGTGGTTATCAACCAGGTACCCCATGTACTTGCTTCTGCCGGTCCAGGTTCGAATCCCGCCTGTGACCAGTTTGCAGAGTGTCTTCCCCTACTCTCTCACCCCCTTTCACAAGCCTATCCACTGTCTCTCTCCTATCAATAAAGGCACAAAACACCCTAAAAATACATTAAAATATATAAAATAAATTAAAACACACATCAATAGCACTGACTTAAGAGTTGTGAGATTTGCAACACACAGATGTAAATATTAAGCACTAATTCACAACAGCTACACCAGATAAAGAAAGTTGCAGTGTTTTAGCTCTGTATCCTACAGCAGCGCAAGCAGGCTCTTTGTATGCACAAGAGACTGGGGGTAATGTTTTTACATCATGTTCAACAGAACTTTGATGATGTGCAGATGCACATTTGAGTTTGTGTTACTCTTCTCGTAATTAAATAAACATCTCCTGCAATGGCTGTTGCGTCGAGCCACCCTGTCAAGCCTCCCTTTTCCAGTTTTGCCCTGGTTGCACAGGAGAAACTTTATCAGCCCTTCCATCACTCTCAGGGAATTTCTCTGAATTTTTTGCTGCTTCATTCACACTTCAGCTCACCCAGAATCCATGTAGAAAAATATCAGGTGGGCGGAAGGTATTTATCTGAGTAGAAAACTCGGCTTTGGTGGTTCACACTTGAAAGTCTTTGTGTGGATGGGGTTTGAGCATAGACTGTAAAAAACATGGACGCCATGTCGCTGGGCTCAAATTGAAGCCTCCACGAAAACTGCTCCCCCGGTGACTGGCTGCAGTATAGGTCAAATCTCCGTCTCCCCAATTCATCTGAACGGGCCGTAGTGAAACTTCAAAAAATTAATACACCTCGTGGAAATACTTCTCCCACCCGTATGCTGTGGTGATATAAAGGTATTATTGGGCTGCGTTTTTTCCAAGTCCTCTTTTTCCTGAAAATATTTCTTTTTCATCAGTTATTAGAGTTTAAAAATAACCGCTGTTTACGGCAGTTTCACACGTATGCTGGGGAGTTTTATGACAGTTTACGACAACTACGTCGAAATATGGTCCAGATTCTCTACTGGCTGCACAATGGCGGCATCCTGACGGGGGATATTATGGCTTCAAATCCGTTACATGGTAGAAGGCGGAGCCACGCTAGCCAGTTCTTATAATACATCCATGGGTTTGAGTCATGGAACAACAGAGAACTGAAAAGATGTAATTAGTGATCCTTATATGGAAGCACGTTTTTTGGGGGGATTTGTAAGCAGTCCACATTTTTTACAATAACTCACCAGACAATATTGGTGACAAAAACAACAAAATGGCTTGGCAGAAGATTGTGCTCTTGGAGCATCTCTAGTTTGTTTTGTGTAAATGACTTAAATAGACTGCTTTCTGCTTAATGATTCACCATGTTAGTAGTGTTATAAAACAGAAACAATCTGGACATATTGAAGCATAAGGTCTCACTATGTATACTGACTCACATTTATTGTAGAAAACAAAATTACATTTTATGAATTTGTGATGTGTTTCATGTAACTTACATCGTTGTCCTTTAGCATCATGTATGAAGAAGCTCAGGACTTCTTTTTAACTTGTTGAGGCATAAAGTGAATCTTTAATCTTTAGTATGGTAAATGGTCATATGTATTTTTGCCACTTTAAAGCACAACACAAAAGTAACAACACATTCGCATTAAGGATTAAAAATGCGAACAAGTTTCTGTGTTAATATATCTACAAAGTCACCAATTGCGAAAAACAGTAGGCTACATAAAAGCATTTAAATTAACAAATTTTAATATTTACTTAAACTTCTGAGCACACTCGTCGAAACCCTTACTCCATATCAAGTTACAGAAGTATCAGAAGAGAAAAAAGTTTGGTTCAAAAAGTCTCCTCCAATCAAAAACGGACTTAGTTTTTACCGACCCTCGCGGCGACAGTAATCCGCCTCAGCGCGCCTCTTATCGGGGCACACTGTGTGCTTTTATGACGGTGCTTACACTTCGCAGTCAGTCGGTCAGGCTACAGGGCTCGGCTCGTACACAGCAGCAGTGTTGATGATATGTGTTGTCAGCTGAGCGGAGGGAACAGCCTGCTGCGGTACAGCCTGTTCCCGGCCTGGCTCGGCACGGCACGGAACGGGTTACAGGTCAGGGTGTCTCTATTGGAACACAGTGTTCTCGTCAGCAGCAGCGGCAGCAGCAGCAGCGGCGGTACAGCTACAGTACAGCCGGAACATTGTGTTACTTTGTGGCTGCTTTCCAAGACCTGCCCCTTTCATTTTTACACTGAACACCCCTCCCACAGCTCCACTCTACCTCCACCGCCCCCCCGCCCCTCTCTCTCTCTTTACGCGTGTGTGTTTCTGCCTCTCTCTCTCACCGCACTCATTTCAGAGTCTGAGATCCATGTGGCTGCTTCACCGGCACGTTCAGAGGGGACAGAGTAGGGAATAAAAGGGGGCGAGGAAAAAAAAGGACAAAAACAGCGCAACATAGTAAGCACATGGTCAGAACATTCAGTACCCAGGATGGTATGAGATGAGAGAGGGGTGGGCTTGATTTAGGATCGGAATAAGAACATCTACAGACTGATTTTGCAGCCGGGTTTTGCTTTTTTTGGGAGAAAAGCTTCAAAAGGAACTCAAGGTAAGGTGGTGTTTTACTCATTTATGATCTCTGCAGCCTTGCACACTACATTGTACTCATTGCACTGCGGGGAGAGTTAATTAATGAGAACATTATGTGTACCGGCTTTCTGATGCTCTTCGCTCAGGTCTGTTAGACTTAAATGGACACTTGTCATAGCCTAGACTTAGATGATTGGTTTTCAAGTAGAGGATCGGACCCAAAAGTGGGTCGCTGATTTATTTATTAGGTCCGAATTTTTGCAAAAAGTAAATTAAGTTTACAAGCATCCAAACATTTCACTGAACTTTGTTTGACCAGGATAAGAGGTGAAGCCTTTGTAGGAAGGAGATGCTGATTTTTTTTCTCCACGATCAGCTGACAGTTTATGAATGATTATTCAGGATGCATATCTTTGCTGATATGCAGATATTTAAAAACTCCAACTAAATCTGACATGTTCCTTTCATTGTTGCAGCCCATATGTGTTCAAAAGATGTGAAGCAAGAAAAACATTTTATTCTGAAATCAGTTATACTTTCGATATACATAAGTGGACACTACCTGATGATGAGGTAAAACATGGCATATTGTACAATATTACAACCAGTATTTTATATATTTATGGCCATTTTATGTGACTAAGAAATAAGCTACTGCAAAGAAATTAGTATCGGCTATGACCAATAATCAGCTTTTCAGGCAATTATCAGTAGATAACAACATTGATCCATAATTTTGTGCATCCTTACCAATTATCTTCAAAAACAACCAAAATGTACACATTAAAGGGGGAATACCGTACAATAAAATGTATGAATACATGTTCAGCCAGAGCTTAAATCCTTTATTATCCTGTCTTTTTCCTTAAATCATCTATTTTGTCACTAAGGTTGAACAAATTTGGCAAGTTGACAATTCTCTGACATTCGGGTGGCCGTTTCAAATTAACAAGCAGGTTGTGAGTCTGGGGGCAAAAATGCTTAAAAATCACATATTTAAAAAACCTTATTTTGTTCAGAAAATCTCCTGTTATACCGAAAACAACAAGGGTTAGCAAACCGTTATAGGGAAACAACGTGCCTCAGAGAAGGCGTTCTGATAACAGGATGTTCTCGCCTGCATGTGAAATTTGCCTCTCCAGTGGGGGCATTTAAGGATACAACACTCAGCTGTATCCCAGACAGTGTGCTCTTGTAAATAAGGGCTGATAAGAATCCCTATGTTATGTGTTGATAGGTGAGAGTGTGTGTGACTGTGATGCTCGGCTGTGGTTGCCTCTGGACCTGGACGGAGACAGCAGTGCACATGCAGAACCCCTCTTAGTCCAGGTGTACATTACACTGAATTACAGGATACCTAACCCTCAGAAGAAGTAACATTAACTCTGGAGCTGATTCATGCCCTTTTCGATGGAGCTTAAAATTACAGGGTGTCATTTTGGACTCTAAATAACCTGAAATACGCTGGTGTGTTTAGATTTAGGTGAAGTAAAACGCAGGAAGGCATGCTAACATGGGCTCAGCTGAAGAAGAGTCCCTAATGTTGATTTTCCTGTTGTGTTCTAGTTTCTATTTAACATATGAAGGCAGTCAATAACATCTCGCTCTGTTACATGAGTATGGCAGGAGAAAGAAAGGTTGTTTTTTTATGCCAAATAAAGGCTTCTTGTAAAAGTACCAACTCTGCATATTCTTGCAAAAGCAGCATTTACACATCTAATCATGGCATGTTTCTGAAAATTTCAGTATGGTGAAACTTCAAAGTTTCCAGGCTTGGTTGTTCACATTTGCCTTCTTACAGCTGGTAGTGAGAGAGAAAAAAACAACAAGGGAGTTAACAGGTAAAACGTCAGGGAAAGTCTTTTTTTTTTAAAAATTCAGCCATTTGTGTTCACACAAGAAAGATTAAGCACATTGTCAGGTTTTGTGCATTTTGTATAGGATTTAGGTTGACATGCACAAAAACCTGGACAGAGAAAATACAATCAGGTATACACCAGTGCTCACCCCCTTCCCTTCCTCCCCTTTCCCAGCCTCTGTTCAGTGTTATCCAATTGCCTACAAAAGTCCACTTTCCAATGGAAAATCAAGGTAAAATTCAGGGTAAGGTGTGGGGAAAAAATCTGCAACATGTGTCGACAAAAATCCCAAGTCGTAATGGGGGTCAGTTGTGTATGATTGTATAACCTTATTCACATGCACAAAAAGCCTGAAAAATTTCTGAACCAACCTGGAAAAGCAGCACTTTTGAAAACAAGCTGCAATGATACTCACCAAAAGTTTTCTGCTAATTTCTCTGCGAACCAATTTGTGTTTTTCCAGATGAGCAAATGGACAGAAAATATCTGTCTATAAGAGTAAAGCGTCAATAAGTAAGCATTTTTCTCCTAGACTTATCCTTTAAATTCTCGGCCTTGCAGATTCCTTGTATTTTATTGTGTTTATCTAATCCCTCAGATCCCCCGACAAGCAAACAGTAAAAAAAAATCCTTCTCCTGAAATTGTTGTGAAATATCCAGGATTATGTAGAAATATAGAAAGAGCTCATGTAACTAGAAGCCCTTTCACACATGGCCAAAATACATGGAAATGTCTGGAATTTACCACTGTGAGCTTCCTGGTACAGACAGCTTGCAGGGTTATCTTAGCAAGGCTCAACCCAACAAATGTTCTGCAAGCCTCCTTTTCCCTCTTCCTTACTCCTTCATTCCCCGATTGGAAAAGCACAGGTCAATTTACAGTTGTGAGGGACGGGTGTGAACTAGCAAGTCAGGACTTTGTCTGGGTAAGGTATTATATAAAAAAAACTCAGAAAATTTGTGTAAAAGGTTAAAAAAAAAATGCCCAAAGAACAGACAAACTCATAGATATTACCCAGATGAGCATGCGTAAGCACAACTAGAACTTGAGGCTAAAATTTCCCAATTTGTCCAAAGAGAAAACTGCTGGAAAACCTTGCCACTCAATCGATCTTTATTTGTATAGCACCAGTTTATAACAAGTCTTATCTTAAGACACTTTACAGCATAAAACGCATCATTTGACGGATACACATATATACATATACAAAATACACATATACATATATATATACAAATATATACATCCAACACCCAACGTGAATCCATATAGCCAATCATGAATCCCTCATCATGGTGGCAAGAAAAAACCTTCTGTTAAGCAGCAGGAAATCTTGATAGTGGACCCAGTCTCAAAATGAACTGCAAATCCTCACGATGCTGTGTTGGGTGTGAGGGCGAAGGAAAGTAGGTAGGCGGAGACAAGTAGACTAAAGTAAGAACCACAGTTAGTGACAGATCTGTGAACCAATCATGGACCTGATCTGTCAAATTTGTTTCTGCTGAAAACACATTTATTAGAGGTGAGCTTCTTGAGAAGCAACGTCTCGTTTTCAGGAGGGTCCTCATGTCTGTGTGAGAGACTATGTGAACAAGTTAGTTTGGAAATTTTCAGAACAGATGAAGTCCTGAAATAAGATTTCAGCGTATGTGGATTGGACTTCAGATGCACACACACACACAAAAAATCAAATATCCTGAATTAACCAGCGTAAGCTGCATGTGTGTGCACAGGCAGCAGAATTTTCCATATAGACTTTACATGAAAATGTTCTTGCTACCCTCCATTATTTTAACCATCACCCGTCCTTTTTTTCCATGCTATGACTCCAGGGAGGGCCAAATGTGAAAGAACTGATTTTAACAGTATTACCCTCAACAAAACAGGATTACATGTGTAAACAGGGCTACATGAGCACAAAATCCAGATAGTTCTTGAACTTAATTGATTGAACTGCATCTCTGAACATACACAGCAGGGTTTTTCACGTCCTGCGATATACCAAGACTTGTGTGAGAGAGCAAGTTAGAGCATTTTCAGGGTGGGTTAATTTAAAAAATATTTTAAGCATCTTTAGATGGGATGTGTTGAAAGTGATTGTAAATGGGTGTTAGACCCCAGTAGAAATGGCTGATGCTTAAACGGATGCTGATTGTGAAAGAAAGCATCTCCAAAATAAGCTGACCTTTCAAACAACCTTTTTTATACCTCTTTTATGTGGCAATTTGCTTGCTTAAGAAGGAAAGCAAGGAAGAAATTATTACCAAAAATGACTGACCTTTAACACAGCCTTTTATGGTACATGCGTAATCTGGTCATTTGTATAAAGGAAGATGAGAAGGGGAAGAAAGGGAGAAAATTGTTGGCCTGTTTGACTTGTAATATGTTAACATGTTTGTTAAAGAGAGAAAGAGCAGATAGCCAGTATGTGTCCTTTATTGAGTGGTGGAGGGTTTCCGTCTTGGTCATGCACACTGTGTGCTCACATGTTCATATATGAATCAGCAGCGCAGCACGGATGTGAGACAGAATGTACAGAGACACTGTGTGCATCTGTGGATGTGCTCTTTGACTCATTGTGATCCATTCCTGCATTCCTCTGCTGGGTATCTCACTTTAGGTACAGTACATGGAGCCTACATGCCGTTTTATCTGTGTCTGAGCCTCTTACAGTTGGCCTCGTTGTTCCCTGTTGCAGAAAGATAAAAAAGGTTTCACAGGAGAAAGCAAAAGTTCAACCACACAATGAAGAAATAACTTTTAACCAGCCTGCTGAATTCACTGATGAAGTCTTAAAGTTTAAGGTTAAGGAGCCGTAATCCTCGTGTTCTATTGTAATTCAAATGAAGTGTGTTAATATGAAAACAAACACTTTGTCAGTAGGCATTACTGCATGATTAATACCCTTTTATTATTTTCATTCAAAAACTGAAGCTGTGCAGTACGTGAGGGGGTCTCAGATTGGCGAACACCGTCAGGCTCTGCCAGCGGGGATCTGTGAATAGAAGGAACATTGTGTTCAGACACACACACACAGCCACACACACACACACACACACCCACACACACACAGACACACGTACAGCAAGTTACATCTAAAATGAAGAGCATGGAATTGAAAAGACATTGGACGAGGAGTTGATTCAGAAGAGATGGACATTTTGTCCCGTGCTCGTTCAGTAAACGAACACTTGATCCCTAACGGTGACACAGAATTGGATGAGGGGGGGATAAAATGTACAGACAGCAGAGACACCACGGGTCTTTATGGGATTTACCTTTTGGGGTCAAAGCACGGGGATGAGGACTGATCTTTCTCAGTGGAAGAGAATGAATTAAATCCCAGATCAGTATCCAGCTCAGTGTGCTTTGTCCTAATTGGAAGCTGTGTTGCTTAATTTTCTCACTAGCAGGCTGTCTAGGAACTCAGTCACCCCAGCATGGATGTCCACATATTTGCAAACACTCATCAGCGGCATCCAGGATGTCCTAAAATTGAAGAGAGGACAAGTGGTGGAAAATTTCGAGCAGGGAATGAGAGCAGCCGCTGTGCTCTCTCATAATGCCCCTCGGCAAAGTTTGTATCCTCATACAATCTCTGCTCAACTGTTATTAGTCAGATTAGCCTATCAGATCCTCTATTTGACTGCCTTTTACTGTAAAAACAAATGGAAGTCTAATCAGATTAGAGTGAGTGTAATATACTTTTGAACGCCGATCATCCCTCTGGCAAAATGTAGACATTGTATGTGGAAACTTAAAGTTGCATAACATCCAGTGCGCTGAAGTGAAATGATGGCTTTGAGTTACAGTTGTGTGATGCTGGAGACTTTTTGTCTTTACAAATGTCATGTTCTATCAAATAATGGTGAAAAAGTTAAGCTGTAATACTTTTGATTTGCATGTTTTACATGGTATGGCCTTTGTTATTTAATCAATTGTCTCAATGAGATATCTATACCCACATTTCTAGTGTTTTTCAGTAACACGAAAAAGATTTTAATAAGAATATTGCATTTTGGACCTTAAATGGACCCTACAGACAGGAAAAAGTCACATGATTTAAGAGCAGATTGTCAGAATTTTCATGAACATACACATTTTATTATTTTCAGTTATACTCTTACAAATGCACAGTTTTGTCTTTAACCAGAGATCTGGAGGTGTTAGTTTTGGATTAATTATATATTAATTTAGACACGTAGAAAACGTAGCAAAAAAGAATGTATATATTTATTGCTATTTGGGCTTTTAACCATTAAGGGCTTTTTGGCAGAGTAATTTCCTAGAGGCTTAATTTTTGACCTATTTTTGGGTCCTGACCTTAGACTGCTGAAGAATTGGATGAAATCATGTGATGTCAGCAATTTGATTATCAAAGAAACACGTCGTCTCAACCAAACTTTAGCTCAACCTATTCACGGACAGAGAGGCTCTGTTGAGGTGGGACTTAAGGCCACCTGATTACCTCCGCCAAGGAGGTTATGTTTTCGGGCGAGTTTGTTTGTCTGTTCGTCCGTCTGTTCGTCCGTCTGTCTGTCCGTCTGTCTGTAAACAAAATAACTCAAAAAGTTATGGATGGATTTTGATTAAATCTTCAGGAATGTTCAGCATAAATATAACTAATGAATAACTACTGAACTAAAATAGATATCATAATGAATCCAATTGCCAGTGGTATGTTTTCATTGTTAAGGAATCCAAATATTTTGATGAAGTAAAGGTAGGACTAATATTTATGGTAAAAATCACAATATGGGTGAAGACTGTGGCGCTGGCAGAAGTCTGCGCTCTCCGAGTGCTTTTCCAGTTGAGTATAAACTCTGCTTTTCCAAAACCATACATCTGTAATAAATGTTTTGTAAAAGAAAACCAGCATGATTTAAAGAAACTCAGCCTCCATTCAATGAGAGCACATGGACTGAAGTGTAGACTAATGCAGTTTTTTAAAGAAGGCTGTAAAAATGTGTATTAAGGTTATAAAAAAACGTCCCCTGATGAAAACTTGACTATATCTAAAAAACAGTGTACACTGACAAATACTAAAACTAAATCAACTGACTTTCTGTCAACAGATAAAAACTAGACTAAAATGTTTGACAGAGACTGAATCCAATTAGACCTAACTTTGTCATGTCGAAAGTAGAGACAAGTTAGGAATAGATCCAATCACAACTACTTTGGCTGTGTGGAATGGCTGGATTAGTTAAGAGGGACGTCTAATCACAACGAGCTTTGTGGTGGTGGGATCCAAGTGTAAAACATGACTTCAGAAATTCAAGGAAACATCAAAAAATGCCTTGCACTTTACACTTCATATTCAAATGGACTAAATTTACGGTGGATTTCGTCGACTAAAAGGTCGTGAAATTTCATCATCTAAAACTAGGATTAAATTAAAACAGTGAAGATGACTAAATTATGACTAAAACTGAAAGATATTTTTGGCAGAAGACTAAAACTTAAACCACATTCAAAAGTGCTGTCCAAATTAACACTGCTGAACACCCAAGGTTTAAGGTTTTAGCCAGAGGTTGCTACTTGGTCCTGACCTGAGAACCACTGGTCTACAGTATGAAAAATTACCAATGCTTTTTCCATAGGGACTGTACAGATTCTTTTTTATTTTTATATACTGCTGCCATGACAAAAACAAGAATGAAAAGCAAGCTCTCTGAAATTGAATTGCAGGCCGTACATGCTAAGAGGGGAGGGGGTTAATTATTGCTCTCTGGCCGCCAGTTGCTTACCTCCGAATTTGTGAGAGTCTCTTGACAAAGTTTTTCTATGATCAAATCTAAGTTTAAAAAGGCATGATGATTACAAACACATAGGGATAAGAGAGTCTCCAATGCTTTAAGATTTATTTCTTGGCTTTTAGCTTTTATTGATGCAGAACCTTGGATAGAGTTGAAAAAGAGGGGGGGACGACATGAAGGAAAGTCGTCACATATACTAGAACACAAGCTTCCTCTTCTTGATTCAAGAGCCTTTGTAAACAGGACACACAAACCTAACCCAAAAGCCACCAGCGCCTCATCTGTCTTCACCGTTAGCCCACAAGACTTCAAGAAATAAAGTAAACTCCTTCATACCTCAAAATGTCTTTTAAAATGGAAATGTCTTGTTTTGTGTGCAGGAGCGTTCTGCAGTGCTGCAGTCTGCAAGGATAATAAACCCCTTTCCTGCCATTGTACCATCTTTCCTCTTACTCCAAATGTGACATAATCATCTGTAACAATAACCTCACAGCTCCAGCCAAAAGTCCTCACATTAGTAACACCACCACCCCGTCCCAGAACAGCTGTGAACCTCGACTATTTGAGCAAGCGTTAACAACTCAGCTGTTTCATGTGATAACAATTGCCAAATAGTGTGTTTGCCAACATGCTTGACATAGCTAACTAGCTTTTCTCATTGTCTTCAAACAATGTCAAGATTACAGTGCCAGCGAGGCCTGAGCCCGACCCACCTGCAGCTATTTGTACTGAGTAACTCTGAGTGTGCTGACAACGACCACTACACCATTTACTGAGACTGCAGGAAAACCAGCGGCGCATCATTGTTTTTATTACTTTAGGAATGCGGCATGTGTCTGTCTGCCACTACAGATTTCTGTCTGTCTATGAAAATTGTTTTCTGTTAAAATTTAAACAGGGTTATCATTGTCTCCGGTGTTGGTGGCATTTTTAAAGTAAGATAAAAGGATAAACTATCCAATTTTATAGTTTTCTACTGATTGTTAGACTCATTCTAGACTCACGTGAAGGGTTCTTTGTTGATCAGAACTGGACTAATAATTATACAGATACTTCTCTGTATGACCTTAAAATCAAACATCAGCATGAAAATGTAAATTCTGAATCATTATTTTTTGTGTCTTCTACCACTGCTGGAGGGCAGGTCTCAGATCAGGTGGTAATTCTTTACGGAAACAAATGCTGTTTTAATTTCTGCTCAAAATGTTCTCATTGAGAGAGATGTCTGATAACATGAGAGCAGAAAGAGAGTTTAGGTTAAAAAGTTACTGGAGATAAGGCACACGTGTATACGTCAGAGGAAATGTTTTAGAAAGTAATAAAAAGTCTTAAAAGTTCTCTGGTAATGCTCGAGTATAATTTATGCCTGAAAAATCACGAGTTCATGGTAAAATATCAGTTATCCATGTCTAAAAAGGATCTAATTGGTGACTCATATATTAAAGCATTAATGAAAGGCTTTCAGTCATCATAAATCACAAACTGTTAATGATGTTCATGGTGTTTTCATCAGTTAGTCTGCATGAAAAGGGACAAGACAGAAAAGTGACAAATCTGCTATTTCAATATTTTTTTATAATGATTTATTGAACATGACTTTAACCATGTGTGTACCCTCAAAGAGCTCATTTGTCCTCGACACTGTGAAATATTCTGACTTAAATTAAAAGCTCATGACTCATGGTGATACACCTCTACTAATTTATGAATGACTGCATAAAGTAAGGCTTATGTAGTACTAATAATTCATCATAAATTCATGCATGTGTTGTTCCTTTTGTCATTTTTGGGACTAAGAGTAGTTTCTATCACCAGAAGAAATCTTTAGAGAAGGTTAAGAGATAATTATATTTGATGGATGAAAGGAATGTAACAATAGAGTAACATCACAATATATTTGTAGGCAAAACATATAAATCCAAAGCCATTACTTTTCAGGAAGTGGAAAATAAAAATGCACATGCTGTTTGTCTTTAGTGGAAATTGGACAATTTAGATGTGAAGGGTGACAAGTGCTGTTTTACTGAAAATGAAAAAGAAAAATCATGAAAAATTGAGAAAAGAGACTTCTGCTGACAGCAATAATATGTTAAATATCAGGATATGATGCCTTTTACAACACTGAGGTCAGGGTATCATTTCTTTCACAATAATTTCTGATATTGTATTTTTTCCATTTTTTACTAACTCAGGAGATTAAGACCCACCTGATTTTATTTCACCTCCAGCCCTAACGAGAGTCTTGTGTATAACCTCGTATTCAATGGACATCATTCCATGTTTTCAGTCTGCTAGAATTAAAAATGATGACATTCATATCAGTTATCAGGGTTTTTTTTATTAACCCCTTAACTACCAGCTCAACTGTTTAGCAGGGCATCAGTAAATTCTGAGATATTTACTGTGTTGAAAAACAGAACTGATTCAATCATTACTTGCTTCCCTTAAAACTTCAGGAAATAGAGAAAACAACAAAAAAGCCAAAAACCAGTTATTTTCTTGGTGTGGGATTGAAAAGTTTTAAAGCAAACAGGTGATTATGTGATGACATAAAATGGACAAAGATGTGGGGCAAAATCAATTAGAAATTGTTTGTAAATAAAATAGCAATAAAATGACATAAATAGATAAAATTAAGTTTGATAAACACAGAGAAATGTTTTGATGAATAACATTTTATATATATATACATGCTCAAATGAGTGAATGGTTAAGCATTTAAAGTAATCATGATATTAGTTTTTTCAACCATTAAATGTCACACAGAAAATATCTGTCCTTTTGGTTTGTTTGTAGTTTTTTTCTGTATCCTAAAACAATGACATGTTTTTTTAACAAATTAAATATTCCTGAATTTATTGACCTCTGCCAAACAGTTAAAGAAGTTAAGGGTTAAATGTGGATATATCACAATGACACCCACTTCTGGGATTTTTGTGTGGACATTTTAAGACATCCTATGTATTTTCCAACATTCTAAATGTGAAGCCAACTCATTTCATTTGATTTATATTCCATGTATGTCTGAAAACAGAAGATCAAACAGTCTGTGTTCAGCCTTGACTCATTAGAACATTGCAGTGAGTCATAAACCAGTTCCTCACGTGGTATCCTCACCCATAGACCTCCAGTCACAGTCACAGAAGCTCATAACTGTTCTCATGTCAATGACGAGAGAGAGGTGGGCCAGAATGAGCACAGCTGTAATTAAGGAGACACATACTATATGGAGCGTTCTGTGTAAGGCTGTTTAGTGCAGGTTTATGGGGAGTCAATACTTTCTCTGGTGATTGATACAAGCAACCTGTGGACTGTAGAGTGGAGATACACCATTTGAGCAGTGGTTCACAAATCGTGTGGCAGGTCACAATGGTGTGCCTTGAGGATTGTGCCGTGGCAATTTAGCACATATGATATCATATTTTAAACAGAACTGGGTGATATAACATTTTCTCAGTCTAATTTAGAATCTCTCCAAATAGATTAAACAATGGCCTGTCATGCTTAAATGTGTGTTGCTTAAAAAAAGGGAAAAAAAGTACTGTCCAAGTTTTGCCATTTTTAAAATAAACATTACCAAAAGAAGCACTTATTTCTGTCAGATTTTCTTAAACATTAGTTATGAATAAGATCGTACAGACCACTAAGATAATGTCACGTTACAGTTAGTTAAAAGTTAAGTTAAAAGGGGATTTATATTAATTTGGTGTAAGCTGAGACTTAGGCTTAATTTTAGGTGTGTCTTGGTAAACATGTTTGAGAACCACTGTTTTAGGCCATAAAGGAATGTGTTCAACAGTGCAAAACATCTATGATATGTCTCCTCAAAATCCTCATATCTGTACTAAACTGGGACACAAAAGCACATAACAGTGAATATGTGCCTCTCAGTTTTGAAGTCAATTTTTCACTAATAAAACAACAGTGTCTTTCTCATCGTAAAAAGTGATACTAAAAGTACGATAGCTTTGGCAGGGTGACAAAATAAACATAACAGTATATGTATTTATATCACTGATTTCAGTTGTCAGTATCATAAAATCAAATTGTATCAATGTTGGGGTGCTGGTTTTGGCAGAGTGGTTAGCAACCAGGCACATCCCATGTACATGCTCCTGCCGGTCCGGATTCAAATCCCGCCTGTGACCAGTTTGCAGAGTGTCTGCCCCTACTCTCTCACCCCCTTTCACAAGCCTGTCCACTGTCATTCTCTCCTATCAGTAAAGGCACAAAATACCCAGAAGATACATAAAATCAAATTGTATTGATATTATCTGTACTGCATTAGATTGATTTATTAAAATTATCTATACATGTTGGGCTGAAGCACTGTTATAAAACCAACATATGAAAGCCCAGTTAGTAGGACTTGATTAATAAAACAGCATTACAAAAGTGCCGCCATTAAAGCCCGGCCACATTTATCCTCACTCTGTCATTACAGCAGGATACATCACCACTGAGTAGAGGAGTACACTCATCTTCATGGTTTGTACCTGCCTCATCACAAACACTGAGAGAGATTACATGACTATAATGACGCAGCAGCATCAGTACACTGTGAACTTTCTCGAGCCCACACTTTTCCAGTGGAGAAACAGAGGACTCATGTTCGTATAATCATTACACAATTAGCAGTAAAAATGCTTCAGCCAGGCTCAGCCGCGATGTACATTTAATAAAATATGTGGATGTTATTTATAGGTTGACAACCAGCACAAAGAGAGATAAACAAATAGCCTGGAACATACTGTACTTTAGTGAGCACAGGGAGCGAGTGTTACAAAATAAAAAGAGTGAAGTAAACAGCAGGCTGTTCTTTATATTTATAGTCGTGTAATTGCTTCATCTGTGCGACTATCAGACAAGGTGCAGTACAGTGAGTGATATCTCAGTGTGGAGTAATTCTCATACAGCAAGGGTCGATTTTAATGTGCCTTTTGCTGTAAAACTGCACATTTATTCCCTTGATTTGGAACATGTGCTCTCGTATGGGTAAAAGTTATGTAACATGGAATAAAAGAGTCATGTTTACTGGTTGGATTATGAGGATCTTGACTTAATCATTCCTGCCAGACAGTTATTTTGCTGTCCAGCTTTTCAAAGTGGATTGACATCGTCGTGAGCTGTTTTTCGCTCTTGCATGTTTGTCCTGCAGTGAGAACATGATACATGTGTTATTTATGTTGCTCAGATGGCTAACACGCAGGCTTGTGTGTTCATAATTTGTCTTTCAGTGTTTTACTGTGTGATGCCTACACACAGACATGACCACTGATCAGGATCTACCTATGGACGGCCAATCGGCCACAGCCGTGTTTGCTTCAAAGGGTATCGATGTGACAGCTAACAAAGACCAAGGAGTCATCAAGGTATCTCTTGCTCTCGCTTTGAATGATTTCCGTTTTACTGTAGATGTTCGGGGGGAGTAGGACTCATATGGAACTGTATTTAATTCAAGTAACAGTATTAACTATGCATTTATAGTTCATTGTTAATTAACATGTATAAAGCATTTCTACATAAAAATTGATCATTTAAAAACACAGGTAGAAGTGCATTTCATTCATTAAACTATCATCAATTAGTTAAGTATTAGATATGAATTAACATTGAACACCTACATTTAATAATCATCTATGATGTACTTTAATTTGACTATATTACCAATTTATTGTACACAGAGCATTATTAAGTCATGCATCATAATCATTTTTTTTTTTTAATTAAGTCATACATCATAAGCTGTTTTGTCTGTTTCTTCGTTTGTTTGAATGATATTTGTTGTTTTTTATGTTTTGAAAAGCCCAGCTAGGGATGGGCATTGCAAATTAGCTCAGGCTATAAATGGTGTAGTGAGTGGCAACATTCTTTTGCTTCATACTGTCCCTGTAAAAATAAACATAAAATGAAATAAAATAAAATAAATAAGTCATTAATGAACAAAGCTCAAACTGCATAATTGATGCGTTATTAAGGCATTCAAAAAGCATCAGAAAAACTTCACTAGATGTTCATTAAGCACTAATGAATAATTTACATTCTGTTTCATCCCTTTCCTCCCCAAACGTTACCTTTACCTCATCCCTAAAGACAGCTAACAGACTTATCAAAATGCATCTACAGTGTCTATTACAGTCCTTTCCCAATGCAGCAATACAGTTTTATCTGTCCTAATGGATTTTAAATAATAATTTAGTTAAATAATTACTAAAGATTAACTAATGTTTTAAAGCAGTCGTCAAAAACCTTTTTAAGTTGGAGAGCCCCTTTAATGCTAGAAGAAAAGCTATACCTCCCTGCCCAATTTACTCAAAACCCTTTAACAAATAGTTTATTTTCAACTTTCGTTATTTAATTTTACACACATTTGAGCCAGTAGGTAAATCTTAAATCCATCAAGCAAATAGATGAAAGTATTGAATCAATGGATCTGGAGTCAGATCTTCTTTTCACAACAGCTGGATTCATTAGATCCACGTAGATCATGGATAAGTGAAACTGTCTGTTCTGTGTATCAGATAACGATAAAACCCTCATCTAAAGATTGGCTAGAAATGCCCAATAGGTCTACCAGTAGGTTGTTGACCCTTGCTTTATTGTGCATGATTACTGTAAAGTGATAACTTACCAGTAAATTCTTAAGTATTCATGAGTGAAGCATTACTGATTAACTGATATGCTGTTCATTAACATGTTTTAAATGCTTAAGTTATACACTACCTGATTGCAGACCTACAAGATGACAAACCCAGCTGATTTGAAGGATGAGATGTAGATGCATGAATGGGGAATATGAAATTAGACACTTTGTTGGTACCGAGAAATTGCCACTCAGGAATTTTTCACACACTTGTGCATACAGGGGTCAAGTAGCTGAGTCATTTTATGTCTTCTCATCATCCTCTATGCCTCTGTCTTCTCTATATTCT
Source organism: Scarus forsteni (assembly GCA_036419115.1). Lineage (NCBI taxonomy): Eukaryota > Metazoa > Chordata > Actinopteri > Labriformes > Labridae > Scarus > Scarus forsteni. The sequence goes on from JAZDUH010000152.1 coordinate 32,511,243, forward strand.
CTTGCTTGGGGGTTTCTCACTCTGACCTGAAGCTTGTTTTGTGCGCAGATTGTCAAGCGTCCCGGGCTGGATGGTGACCGGCCGATGATCGGTGACAGAGTGACAGTTCACTACACGGGGAAACTTCTAACTGGGAAGAAGTTTGACTGCAGTCGAGATCGCAAAGAACCTTTCTGTTTCAATGTGGGGAAAGGTGGGTTGGTAAATCTGATGATTTGAGAATTGAATTAGATTAGGGTAAATGAGTGACCTTACAGTTGTGTCTTGCTTGAAAGAAAAAGTGCGACCTTTTTAAACACATTAGTGAGAGTCTAATCATGTTTCACTAAACAAGCAAAGAGGACATTGTTTAGGCTTGTGTGTAATTATTTAGTCTGTTTTTTTTAAATTATAATATTATTCAAATACATAGACATGGTAATAAAAGCAAAATCTGAGGCAAAGAATTTCAATGTAACTTCTATATATTTTATGTTAAAGCATCTTCAAGTAAATCATGAATTCTCTGTACAGCAAATGCTGCATGGTTCTAACAGGGAAATTATTCAGACTGTAAAACAGACCAAATCATTTTTATGGACAACTTTTCTCTTTGCTGTCAGGAACACCACCTTTTGAAAAAACTGTTGGAGTTTAGAAAAGACTGAGGCCTTGTATGTGATGATTAGATAGGGTATAAGCTAGCTCAAGCTCAACAACAGCTAACTTACACAATATGGCAAAACATCTCAGTAACATTTCAACGACATTTCTAGCTCCACTTACTCTGCTTTTTTCTGTATTCATAAGCAAAACCTGGTGATTTAAAATAACAGAAATCTTGCTTGCTTTTGCAAAATGTATATATAAAAAATGGTACTGTTAGGCAAGACAAAAGATAGCTAGCTAAGCCTTGATATAGACACCAAACATGTTGTCCCTTGCTGACAGATTTTGCATTTAGAAGTTTGGTATATATAAAAATCAGGAGTTGGATTATGATGACAGATTTTCAGACCCTAAAGGAGGTACACATAAGTTTTACAGTGAGCCCACATGCATGACCTCAGGATTTTATTAGTGCAGCGATTGACACTATACAAAGCAGCAGATATTCAATGAAACCATCAAAATGGACAAAAATGATTTGAAAATTCATTTAAAGACATTATTTGAACAAAAATATGTTACTAATATTATCAGTACATCAATATTTTCATGATTACATCAATATTTCTGTCATGATTTTTATTTTCATTATTCTTGTTATTTATATTGTTTTTATTATTTTCAAAAGTAAGCAATATTCTAAAAGTACTGTTTTTTTAAAGAACCTCCTCTGTGCTTTCTTCTCTGTTTGCTTATCTTTACATGATACGTATGTGTGTCATGTTTTCTCTTATGTTATCTCTGTTGTTACCCTTTCCTAAATTTACATTGCATTATAACGTGTAATTTAATAGTTTGTTATATTTAGAAATGTTTTATCTACATTAGACTGCACTTTAGTACATAAAACTTATTAGTTGTGGCATGAAGATATTCATAAATCTGTAAGATGAATCAGTCGTGCAAGCATAGTGAAATGTTATGGTATGTTTTTTCAGTTGGTTTAAAAGGGTGTGGGGGCTGTGCTAAAAATGGACATGTTAGGGCTCTTTTTTTATATTTGTTGGGGCACAGAACGCAAGGCCTGACAACAGGATTGCCCCTCAAAATCAGGACATCTGGTCACCCTGGGTTAGAAGTATTATCCAAAAGGCAGCCTGCTTGAACACTGTGACAAAAACAGCTTACCTGGCCCTGTGCAATATCAGGGTTAACCTCTAAAACTGCCAATATTTAAAGTATAAAAACAACAACTTGGGGATTTACAGAGGGAGATTAATTGCTTAATTTCCCCGGCTATTTCTTGCCTGGGAGAAATAAGTCCTGCACAGACAGAAAATCTGGAAAATAATATTTTTCCCCTCTTAAAATCCTAGCTTAACCTTCTTAAGCATTTATTCCTGCCTAATACACAATTGATCTTAATATGTTTTAAAACAAGTTGTTTGAGGGATGTTATTACTTTAGGTTTCAATGAAGCCTTGCTGTCTGTTTTCTATGAAGGTTATTCTTCATGCTAAATCATCCATCTCCAACACCTGTGTACAACAGCAGTTAATAATTTACTGCTGGACCACATTTGACTCTACAGACTAACAAACAAAAAATAGGTAGATAATGTATGTTTTTTTTTTTTTACCATAAATGCGATCAAAATCAACACTAACTCTTTGAAATGTTTTTGAATGTTTTGTCAATAATCATAGAACCAGCAAGATAAACACATGAAATGGTTTTGTTGTCCTTTCGTGTACTCATAGGTCAAGTCCTGAAGGCCTGGGATGTTGGCGTATTATCCATGAAGAGAGGGGAGGTCTGTACTTTGTTGTGCAGACCTGAGTATGCTTACGGAGTTGCTGGCAATCCTGACAAGATTCCTCCAAACTCTCCAGTTGTCTTTGAGGTAGGTGTGCCCTGTCAACGTTTGCTTTCTTGCTGCCTCCCACCATGGGACCCTGATGATTTAAGAGCAGGTGTCAGCCTCTGCAGCCAAGGCTCATAAAATGGTTTGTCTATTTTAATCCCTCTCAGTCAAGCAGCCAGATTATTCAGTCCTCTCCTTTGAGCAAATGGCCACTTTTGAGCTCAGCAGGGATGCATTTCCCCTGTTATCAACCATTACACTTGTTCTGCTAACTGCCCAGCAACCCTAGACTCACAAGGTTGTAGTATTTTTTTTATTTCCTTTGGTCTATGCTCCATTTTTATCACTGCCCAAAATAGTCTGAGAGAGGTGAACTGTAAAACACCTGGAGCCATTTTTTAATTTCAATCTCTTACATGATTCATCAGTTTTGTTTAAGCATATATAATATCTGTGATTTAACTTCCTTAAACAGCAGTGAATGACTTTACTTATTGTCCTTTACAGCATTTAAAAGCAGGAGAAAGGGCTTTTTATGTATTTGGAAGCAATTTCTTGAACATCAGAACTATTAAATATTCATACAGCTTTATTGCCATTTTGATTGTTTGATATCACAAAATTGTTTCATAGAATAAATGAGTGTGTGTGTGCGTGTGTGTGGTGGTGGGGGGGTTGTTTACGCCTAGACTTCAATGTTAAAATTTGAAACAATATTAACTTTATACATTTTGTTTTTGTACAATGTTTGATTTAACCCCTTTTTGAGTTTTTCTACTGCTCATGCAGAAACATGAACATTTATCCTCCAACTATGGATATCAGTATCGATATTGAGTATCAATCTATCAGTGTTTTTATAATTACACTTCTAGTATTCATTATCCCCCTAAAATATCAACAACAAACAAGTAATCTAAGAAAATGTTTTTCTGTGAAGTTGAAGTTCTAAAGTCCGTTTTCACTCTCTCTCTCTCCCTGCCAAAGCAGCCCCACTTTATATGTACAAACGTATATACCACAGGTTTGTAAAAAATTCAAGCAGGAATGACAAAAAAACACAAAATATTTTAAAGACACTTTTAGAATAACTTAAAATTAATTTAGTTTGAAAGTTTTATAATCAGTGAAACACAGGCCGGCAGTTGTTCCATCTATATTTTATTTGATTGATTAATTATTAATTTATTATAAAAATAAATGTGTCTTCTTTACACTCAGCCTTAAAACTGAACTCACTTTAAGATCTGATGATCAAGAGTAGGTTGCATGTTTCCCTGGTTCGTTTATTCTATGAAAACATCCGATTCATGAACATTGTGTATGCATTTGAGGAGATCATTGGTATTGGTATCAGTATCTGACAAAAATACTACAGAAAGTATTGGTATCATGCGAGAAAAGTCTGATGTCTCCCCATCGCTACTTTCAGAAAAAACTCTTCGAACAAACACCTAGCTGGCTCAGCGAGTCTCCATTATTGCAAGGTGGCTGCACATTTCCTGATGTCGTCATTGAGGGAATTTTTTTAAAACTCACTTTTTGAGTGTTGCATGCAGGAGAAAGAGGGGAGGTTGTTCTTATGAAAGGGAAGACAGATTATTGACACATATAGTTGTGAACACTGATGCATAGCTAATCCTTTTTCAATTTATCTCACAGATTTAGTCATATGGATGGAGAGGTCCTTCAAACATAGACAATGTCCCAAAGAGTGGATCCTAAAGTTTCCAAAAAGCCAAACAGAGACATATTTTGTATAAAATAAAAATCAAAACCATAAAATAGATTGACATTTGATGGAGTTTAGAGTTTTCAGCAATTAAAAATATGTCATCTTGATCAAAGAGAGTAACAATATAAAGGATTTATACTTTTAGTCGGAGTAAAGTAAGATATAAATCAAAGGACTAAGGAGAAAAAATGTAAAGTAAGTAAAGTAAGTGACCTGTTAAAGGCATGGCATGAGGACAATCAAGTTGGAAATTTGAGCTTTACAGTTACATCCATAGTGATATTTTTCCTTTTTCTTTTTTTTATTTCTATGACTCCTACTTATTTTTCGTTATGTTCTGCTCCTCTCCTCCCACACCTACTGAAGCACCACACAACAAGTTAGGCAGAGCCTGTAATTTTGCAGTGTGCTGGTGTGTCGTGCAGTGATTAAATAAATGTTTACAACCCAACAGATGGAGTTACTCAACTTTGAAGGAGAGATGCTCACAGACGACGGCGGCATTTTGAGAAGAATAAAAGTCAAAGGAGACGGGTACACTAATCCCAATGACGGGGCCAGTGTTGAAGGTAATAAAAAAAGCTTTTTTTTTATAAATCATGCTGTAGAGAGATTAAAGTTTAAATGACCTTTTTATTTGTGGGATTGTTTTTGTTGCAGTGCACCTGGAGGGAAGCTGTGGTGGTCGTTTGTTTGATTGTAGAGATGTCAGCTTCATTGTGGGTGAGGCTGAAGATAAAGGTGTCCCTCTAGGTGTGGACAGAGCCATGGACAAGATGCAGAGAGGAGAGTGCTGTGTACTTTACTTACAGCCAAAGTAAGTCACTTTGAAGAACCCGCAAATGTCCTTCATGCTTCGGTTGCTGTTTTACTGCAGGCAGAGTGAGTAACCAGCCTGTTAGGGATCGCTTTGTTGGTTAAATGTTCATGCTGTGTCTTGCAGTGGGCTTTTTTATTGCAGCAATTATGTCAAGAGCCTCTAGAGTTTATTACAGTTAAAGTAAGATTTCTGTCAGATGAAGATTTATTTTACTGTTTGAAAGGAAGTTAGTCCTCCCTACAATTTCAGGTTAATAAGAGGGACGGAATATCCTGAAGACATAGTTAAATAGATCCAATCTGCAAGCAATAAACATTGAAAATTGAGAACTGGTTTCATTAGTCTTTGATTTATGGAAATAAACGGACACGTTGAAATATAAAAGTATATATAAAAAAGAATTTGTTTAAAGTTTGAGCTTAGTTTAATATCAGTCCAGCCAAACACATATGTGGTATTTAGTTTCTTAAGCAAGACAATTGAACAACTTTGTCCAAATAACTTAAAGACATCTGAACCAATATGTCAACCCACAAACACACAAAACTCAAACTAGTCAGATAGGGCACGTTTGCTTGATTTGTTTTCATGAAATACCTGCTTGAGTACTTATGCTGGATTTTAAGTTAATTTTCGATCCATAAAAACCGAGCAATGTGTCATCGCTCCACAAGTTTATTGTGGAACTTGCTGACATTTATGTTATTGATTCAGAAAAAAACAGAGCTGAGTTTTATTAAATTAAATGCCCAATAATTGGCTTTAAATCACTTTACAACATTTAACAGTGATTGTAAATGTGTTACAATTTTCTTTCATTCATTCACCAAATTCAGTGTCCCTGCTCGCTGTCTATACAGACCAGCTGGTGATGACAATGACAGTAAAGGTCTTGAATTATCAGTTTGTTCAATTTTTACATGTCTTTTATGCTTATTTCTGTGTGATTATAATTAATCAAATTGATGTCTAAAATTTTAACTTTGTACGTTTTTTTGTATGTCAAATTTAGGTATAAATTAAAGGATAACTCTTTGATAAAGGAGTTCATTAATTTTGTTAATTTCTTTAAACTTATTTCAGTTTTTATTCACTCTACAAATTATGTTCAGTAAAATTACAGCAGTAAGTTGCTGATCGGTTACTTAGTTACTTGTAATATATTTTTACAATAATATTACCTTTAAGTTAGGGATTGCATTTTTGTGTGTGTGTTAATGAAAGAGGAAATGTAATGAGTAAAGTTAAAGAAAACTTAGTAGTCACCTTTCATTCTGGCCATTGAATAGAGTAGGTAACGCTTAATGAATAAATGATTACAGTTCCTGAGTAACTTTCCCAAAACTGCTCAACACTAAATATGTTAATGTTATTATAACTCTTAACAAAAAAGAAACAACACACCAGAGTCAATGTTCTGGCACATCATTAAAGTTTGCAGGAAGTGACAACTATTTATACTAATCACTTTTTGGTCAGTGCTTCCTGTTGTCTACCATGCCTCTTGACTATGTATTTAACTTAATTATTTAATTATTTATTATGATTTCTATTCATTTATTTCTCTCTCTGTCTTTCTCTCAAGTTGTTAGTGGGTGGTTTGGGAGGGGGTTGAAGCTCTGATTTTTTGTGTTTTCGTGTATATTTTGAGAATACTGTAAATAACATACTCTAAGAAAACCACTTTTTGGTGTCATAACAATCAAAATATTACCAGTTATTACAATTTTCCTTTCTGTATATTTTTCACTATTATATTAAGGATATAAAGCTGGTGTAGAAATGGTTAATTTTTCTCTTGTCTGATTACATCATGGTGCTAATTAGATAACAACCCTTTAGTGCGACAGAAGAGGGAGAAAGATAAATAAATATGCACAGTATATTGTTTCAGAATATAACTGCAGTGTAACTAACTTTTTAACTGTGCATATTTTTTTCTTCTCAGGGCACAAAAGTTAAAATAAGGCATTATAACATAAGCTCCGTTGAGCATAGATAATAGAGATGTTTGCATGTCAGTATATTTCCAGTACAGGATGTCATTGCTATATATGCTAATCCATTCTAATTACTTTTTTCATTAACAGTTAAATGATTTTTACATACATCACCTGGAAGTTGTCAGAAAACTCTTGGTGAGTGTTGCAGATTTTGATGGGATAGAATAGAGTCACCTCAAAAGAACCCTGAAGAGTATATTACTGATACTGAACAGTATATGCAGTAAAATAAATGTTTTGGAAAATCAACATCTGTCTTTGTTAGACTCAGGAACAAAACCTTTATTTAACAGATGTTGCAGACTCAGGTTGACATAGGTTCACATTGCTTTGAGTCTGCAGCACCTGTCGGAACAATCAGACACCTAAAAACACAATAAATGTAAAAGGTGTTAACATTTCTAGTTCTTAAAAGAGCTGACTCCTCTGTTTTTCCTCAACACAAATCACACTGGCATAATAACCTTTGTTAAAGAGAGCATAAAGTACAGTTCAAACCACATCACACAGCCCCCCTGATTGCACAAGATATCTTTTAGATAAATAAATAGTGAGTGAGAATGTGAGGGATTATAAAAATAAAGAGAACACAATGTGCTGCCCAAACCACCTCATATCTTTCCTGTAACTCAGCCCACACTAACCCTCCCCATCGTCTCCTCGAGCCAAAGCAAAGCACTCACAATTCATATCACACTAAAAATTCAGACTGAGAGTTAATGCAGTTCAAGAGATAACTGGCAAAGAAAGCACGCAGAACAAATAAAATACACAAATCACTGTAATCTACTGTTAGAACAGTTTTTCTCTTACTGCCGGGACGACAGCCTGGGGTCACATGCCTCTGTGTGGCATAATAGTGCTGCCCAGTGAAGTACAGTAGAAGGTCGAAAAGAAGGTTTTTTTGGACTGTGTTGAGATATTGTGGTTAAAAGCAGTTTATGAACTTGAGGCACAATGACCTTGACCTTAAATCATTTGACCTTTAGATTTAACCAGTTTATCATTTAGTCTGACAAGACATTTGTTTTAAGTTTGGCAAAAGTTCCTGAAGTTGTTGAGAATTCATGTCACAAGAATGGTCCAAATATACATACGGACAGCCAGGCAGGTGGACAGTCTGAGATCTGTAATGCCTTTATAATGCTTAGACATATATGAATTGGATTTTTAGATTTTTTTACCCCCTTTTTACCTTTTTAATGGTGGAGTGTGGGTGGTGGGGGGCATGTCATGAGTCAAAGCAGACACTTTTATGACCCTGGCTCTGGTATCCGAGCAGATAAGAGAGTTGACAGAAAGATAACAAACCAGATATTACCTGCTTCCCAACAGACAAACAACAAACAAATGTGAGCATTTTTGTTTCTTTGTGTTTTGGCCAATGAGAGCTCAGGACAGCCATCTGAGGACTGTAATGGCCATGGCTTTATATCAGATAATGCCATGTGATTTCAGTTATTTCATTATTGAAGCAGCACTCGTAAAGTTGTTAAAACAAATCCATGGAAACTTCCATACAGTACACGCCATCACACCCAAACTTCAGATCAGCCTACTGACGGAGAGGCAGAGTTGATGCTGGTCTCAATGACGTCCAGCCAATAACAACACCACGTGGACTTGTGCTCATGTCAATTATGTCCCTAACTTTCCAAAACCTGGAAATAGTTAATGAGATTAAAACTGACTCAATTTTAAAATCACGATGAGCTCTTTTATGGGATGTCTGATACCTGCCGTATTAATGGAGTTCAGTACCCTGTATTCAATAAGGATATACAATGTTTTCCTTCTAACAAAGTGCCTGGACTTCATAAATAGATAAATAAATAGATAAAGGACTTAATTGAATCTAAAAGTAGGGTGATTTTGATTGGTGGGAGGTATTAGACTTGATAATTGTATCATTTTTGTACAGATTCATCATGCAGATCATGTGAAATTCAAGTTTCAGCCTTACCATTTGATACAGAAAAATATGATCATCCAGCTCTATCTCTCAAATGTTTGGATTTCTTCTCTTTCAGGTATGGCTTTGGGAGTGAAGGTAAACCAGAGTTCAAAATTGGACCAGACAAAGAAATCGTATATGAAGTTACACTCAAAGACTTTAAAAGGGTGAGCCCTACACTCTTTCTTTCCTTGAAGTGAATGAAACAAATGCGTAGACCCATGTAACATCAGAGTAGATGTGGTTTAAGTGTGGTTTTTCTTCCATTGCCCATGAAGACAAATGGATTCAAGCACACTCTGAACAAAGTTCAAGATGTCCTGGATGGTTATGTGGAGAAATGCAGCTGACTAGCTAAAACACAACCACCATTGTTTACTCATTTTCTGTCACGTTGTTTGTGTTTTCACCAGGCGAAGGAATCCTGGGAAATGGACTTGAATGAAAAGCTGACTTTGGCTTCTGGAGTCAAGCATAAAGGGAATCATTATTTCAAGGTACATTTGCAGTCTTAAAGTTTAAAGGTTTCCTTTTTTTTTATTTCCAACACATTTACTGAGCCATGTTTCCCTCCTTTATTAGGCCGGGTGGTATCAGCAGGCAGTCATTCAGTACCAGCGCATAGTTTCCTGGCTGGAGATGGAGTGTGGGTCTGGGATCGAGCAGCAGAAGAGGATACAGGATTTTCTGTTGACATCACACCTCAATCTAGCACTGTGTTTCCTGAGGGTACAAGAGTTCTCACAAGTGGTGGAGAACTGCAACAAGGTGAGGCTGCAAGTCTAGAACAATACATTTCTTTTCTTACATGGTTTCTGGGTAGGCAGGTCTATCCACGATCAGTAAAAGCCAAGAGGCCGAAAAGTATTTTTTTTAAAAAGTAAAAAAAATATAGTTGAAAATATTTTTAAAAGATGATGGGGACAATAAAATAAACATGCTTCAAAAGAGGTAAAAATTTCTTAACTCTACGCCTTCTTCCAATTTCACATCACCTACAGATGCTGTTTTCATATCAAAATTTACCAATCTAAGGACTACATGGACATGAAGCCTCAAAGCAAGGGGGTTGCTAGTCCTACTTCCTGATTCAGGGGAGGCCTCTCTGAGGGGTTTCCATGTTCTCCCAGTGCATGCATTGCTTTTGTCTGGGTACTCTGGTTTCCTCCCACAGTCCAAAAACGTGCTCGTTAGGTCAACTGGGGACTCTGAACTGCCCTTAGGTGTGAGTGTATATGTGAATGGTTGTTTGTCTCCATCTGTCGGCCCAAGATTGGCTGATGACCAATCCAGGCTTGTTGTGCCTCTTGTCTGATGCCAGCTGGGAAAGGCTCCAGGCCCTTGCAGCAAGCAAAGGGACAGATGGATGAATGGGTGGATAATACCAAACGTCTTTCCTTATAGCCCCCTTCATTGCACTTCAAGGTCTCATATCATGGAAAATTAACTTTTTATTGTTTTTTTTTTATACAGTCTTCAGTAAATTTAAGGGATACATCACTTCCCCAAAATATGTGACAAGCTTCGAGCCAGGTGTTTGTTCAGCCCACGGGCAGCTTATGTGGAGGGGTCATGTCTAGGCTTAGCTGTGCAGCCAAGGTAAACATCCGAGCACAGCGGCTATCACCTCCTGAGAGGGGTTATGGTAGGACACAGTTCAGACCATCCACACTGAAACAGCCTGTTTTTAAGCAGGACTGAAAAACAAAGGGAGTGATAGACATGCCAAAATCCAATATCTAAGGGAATTTTTCACTTCAAAAATGTCTGTTCTTTGACATTTAAGAACAGTGCAAACCTATTGAACAGGAATAATGTATGAGACCTTGAAGACATATTAAGCCACCTAAGACCCATATGGCCCACAGTGCTGTCCAAAGTTAGCATCAGCTTTAATCACTTTATTGATACCATCGAGAAAGAAAAATATATGTGCCACCATCAGAATCTTGTGCATCCCATTGACCCCAGGTCGGGGATCAAGGGTCTATATAATACAGGCACACAGATGCTGCATTAATAAGAGGTGTAAGCATAAACAAAATATGTCAATTAGAGGCAGGTTCAAATTACTGATTAAAGTGCATTGTAATTTTAAAAATGCAGACTGACACTCATGTCTTTGTTCTTGGGGAGTTTGGTAATTTTGTGAAAAGTTTGGCCCCTCAGCACCTGCTGGGTTTGTTCATTGGTTAAGCTGAAAAGACAAAAGAGGACAAGGACAGAGAAAGAAGCTGGGAAACACAGGAGTAACGCCATTCTCCCTGTTGAAAGTTTCTGAGTTGTTAGATGATCTAATCAATATTTCAAGGTGAAAAGGTTGCATATTGCTGCTGTACGCCTCTCTTAATAGCTGCTGGATGTCCCACACTTGTGAACTGATGCTGACCGTGTTTGTGTTCAGGTGATCGAGCTGGATGAAAACAATGAGAAGGCTCTGTATCGTAGAGGGGAAGCCCGTCTTCTCCGTAACGAGTTCAGCCTGGCCATGGCAGACTTTCAGCAAGTGCTCCAAGTCAACCCCTCCAACCGAGCAGCCCGCGCTCAGATTTCTGTCTGCCAGAATAAGATTAAGGAACACCATGAGCTGGACAAAAAGACCTATGCCAACATGTTCCAGAAATTTGCAGAACGGGATGCCAAGGTCTGTTAACTCAACTTTCTTGGCTAGATGTAGAAAAACAGTCAGACTGCCTCCCTTTTTGTTTTTCTTCGTCTCTGTGTCTCCTCTCTTGTACTTTTGTTTTCAATAACTTTAATGAGATTTAAGAAAGAAAAAGCTTTCATTATGGCATTGTTTGATTTAATGCTGCACTGCACAAAGTAAATGCTCAAATCTAGGAAAAAGATCAGAGCATGGAAGAAAAATATTGCTAGAAGAAAATTTAAATCATTATTACAGTGCAACTTACAGTGCAATACAATTTAGCTCTTTTTCCATTTCTATTTCTTTTACAGTTCACCCCCAGTCTTCCCCTAAACTTTATTATTTCATAAAAAAATACTAATTTCTTTTCTTAGTTGGGATGGACTATATTGGATTGTAGCTGAAACCTGTGTTGTAATAATATGTTGTTTCTTAACAGTGGATTTTCAGTGATGAAAACCAAAGAAACAATCTATTGGATGACATTATATTATTTGAAATATGTATTTTCAACAGTTCTTTCATAAAGTTGAGTTATTTTACTAGTTTGCTCTGGTAAGTTTCTGCTGATATTACAAGAACCACATGATAAGTTTATTAAGGCTGTGCATCTTCACTGGTCAGTGCCATTACAATTATCAGTCAATGATTGAGTTTGATTTCACGACAGGAAGCATCACCATACAACACAATAGGTAGCATCCTTGATTTTCTACTTTACTGCACTTGACTCAATTTTTTTATGTTAATACAAGCAGCTGCACAGATATTAACTCCCTTTATCATTTAGAGTGCATACTAAAATCAATTTCAGCTACCTTTTTTTTCATTGTAACTCAAAAGAACGTCATTTTAAAGGCCATGCCTACCTATATTTAAATGATCATATATGTCCAAATCAAGATGCATGAATTAAAGTATTCTTTTCAGCAACCTTGTTATATATATATTTGTATGGCTGATTTTTTGGCTTCAAATATCTGTAGAAATGTAAGATTTGAAGGAAACAATGTTCAGTGATTTATGACATCATCTTCCAATACTGATATGCTAACAGTGTACATATTGAACACAGCGTAGCTGGCTATATCAGTTGTTCGCACGTTGAATATGCAGCGTATTATTTAGTTTTCTTCACAAAGCTACTGAATAGTATTAAGGAGGACTAAATTCTACTTAACTGCCTCAACTTAATTCTCAATATTCTGACTTTTTTCCCATTCCATTCAACTTTTATTTTGATCGCTCATAATGAAAAAAATCTTATTCACCAGTGTTTTTTCTCTTGTTTGGCAAAAATAGTCTGTTAAGAATGCATTTTATTATGCCTTTATAAAAATTAAAGCATGGAATTAGATGCATAGTTCATGATAATGGATGTCTGTGTCACATGGGGAAAAGAACGTTCTTCTTAAATCACTTAATTTACAGACCTGCACTTGAGTTCAGCCATTTTGGGTGTAATCGTGAAAGCAAATCAACCTAATCAATGCTTTTTGTTCTTCTACCACTTCACAGACATGCAAAATATTTTTATTTATTGGGCACTCAATTCAAGTAGAAATTATAATAAGGCTGATTGATATTTAATACAGTTAGATTTAGATCAAAAATGGTCTTGCAGTATAGTCCACGTTTGTGCGGCTGTAATTTGCATTCTTCTGCATGGTGCTGACCTCTAGTGGTCAGATGTGGTAATGTTGTTATTCCCACTGATGCTCAATATCTGTTACAAAAGGGAATCATAACACAAACTTAAAAGCAAAAACTTCATACATAACCAGGTTTTAAGTATGGATTCAAGCATTTCAGCTTATTCTGAGTAACTGCATTGTTCTACATATTTGTTCTTGTAAGAGTATTTGATAAAGCTTGAAACCACAATTGAGATGTGAAAGACATGTGCATGTAACTCAGGTAAATTAATGCTTTATTTCTTCATTGTTCCAAGAGGAAATTATCTCACATGTAGAGCATAAAAAAATCATAAAAAGCACAGACAACCCCACAGGACAGCACATAACAGCATAGAATAAAAAATCAAAATACTGAGCAGAATTTCAGTCAACAAATGTCGAGTGGCAGGATTAGTGAAGTGTGAAGTGAGCAAATCATTTTGTATGAGCAGAGCTTGATGAGTAGCTGAATACTCTGTGATACAAACAATGTGATGCCTCTTTTTGTTATCATCCTGGACATGCTTTACCTTTGTTGACCAAACACACTGCTGAGGGCAGCCGGAAAGCGAGTCCAGCCCACACAGATATTCAGTTTTTTTCAGTTTAGTCAGACTTTTTGAGGGAAGGTTTGTTTAAAGTTTTTACCCATGCTTTGGCTTACGGTTAACTTTTGGATGCCATTAACTTCCTCTCTGCTTCACAGACTGTAAAGACAAAGAGGAGGCGAGACGACATCACCAGGAGCAGCATTAATGGTGAAGTTAGCACTAAACGACGACGGAGAAGTCAGGACTGTCCTTCTTATTAATGACATTTTGAGAGGACAAAGAGACAAAAAAGGAGCCTGCCTCGCCTCTCTTTGCTCTGAAAGCCCTGGACGTGTTGGCAGGAACAAAGCCGTCAAAAGGCTTGAAATCCACCAAACCTCTTTCTCCCAAACCAACGTGATCATTCCTGCATATAAAGCAGAGTTCAAGCAGGGACATTTGCAACCCGGACAGCATCTCTCCTGTCACACACTCTCTACAAACTGCCAGGACAAAAAACTCCAGTGGATTTAGCGCTGAAGAAGCGATGAGCTGAACACTTTTCTCCTTAGCTTTTATTTTCAGAAACAATATAATTTATTTCTTCAAAAAAAAACACAGAGAAATTCCATTTTATTTGTCATCAGGCTACTGTGTAGAGCTGAGATGTGCCTCCACAGTGTGTTTTTTTTAATTCCAAAAACTGTGCTCTGACTCGTTTTGTAATAAGCATTTTTCTTGGGCAGCTGCATGCATTGTCATGAGGTGTTTGGGATTCAGACTTGAAACTTTGTGTTTTTCTTGTCATGTGCAATATGTACTTTGTTCAAGTCCTGTTAGATAAGTGGTATTTTAACTAAACAACAACAAGCAAAAGTAGGACAGACACATCATGTTTGGTTTAGCTTTGGTTTAAGAAAAAAAATCATAATGCTAGAAAGCGTGCAATCACTCCCCAGGAAATACTGAACATGCAGATAGTGTTTAAGCTCCTGTGGGGATTTTTTTTTTGGCTAGTCATGAAACAGAATTATATTAACATGGTGCTTCTTTATGATCTATAAAAGTAAACAAGACCATTAGTGAAAGGGCTGGCCATTTCTTTTGTTATGATTTTTTGTGCCTGAAACCAGTGGTTGGTAGGGCTGTCGTTGAAAATGGAGGACAGGCAAAGACATTACATTGAAGAACGTTGGGTTCCCCAATGAATTATTAGTGTGTATGAGCAAAAACTGATCAGGTTTGATTTTAGGGGAAAGTGACAGCTCTAGTGGTGAATAGTTTGGTTTCAAATAAGGGAATTAACACTGCAGAAAAAGCATTTTATCACAGAGACCTTCAACTTACAAGAACTTACACTTACACTTACGAAAAGCAGGTGACTTTTTTTTTTCAGAAATCTGAACCTAGAAATGTACAGGAAAGAATTGATGTTGACTCATTATGTACAACTTTGTCCCCTGGAACAAAAAATTAGCCAAAAATTCCTCACAGGTGCTTTCAGATTAAATCATCCTCAAGTCAAAGCTTTTCAATACTGCTGTAAAATCACAGCAAACAACTTCAAGTTTCCAAGTAGGTGAGGCAAAGAGAAATTAGAAAAAAAGCCTGAACTTAAGTGATAAGATAACACCAACATGCAGTGCCATCCTGACACAGTCACAGTGTCTGTGTTGGATTTAAAGTATTTGTTCAATGAAATTGAAGGCCACTGTTCAACATTTATAGAAAAAATCTTCATATAAAGACAGATTCATAGCTTTTACATGCCACACACTTCCCTGTGTATACCAAAAGTTACAAAGACAGTAGTGTTAAACATCTCCTTGTCCTGATATTAAGGTTTGTGTTAACAGAATATTGCTGCCTGTAATAAAACTACCGCTCAGAACATTGACTGAGGGGGGGAACAGTACTACTAAAGACATTATCAACAAGCTAATGTTAGCTAATTACTCAATCATGACAAAGTCTTGATACCCCCCCCCCCCCCCCCCCAAACAAAAAGAAGACAGAATTTATTATCCAAACACAATGAAATAAGACATAACTACAAACATGTCTGTATATTTTTACCCTTGTGATGGTGTTAGGGGAAAGATTTTCCAAGAATACAATTTGGTACACACCTGTTTATGACATTATGGTAATGGCAGTGCTATTTGAAGTATTCAAGTAATTGTTATGGCCCAAAGTGCTTAGAACTTAAAGGTTACCTCAGTTTCTTAGTTCTGCATATTTCAGAGAATGCAAATATCTGCATGACAAAATTAAAAAGTCAGTCCCGCTGATAACTCTTTTTGCCTTCCTAACCCTCTCACACGTCATGTGACTGAAAGCAGTCATTCAATCATTTGAATAACATTAGGGTTTACATATGTGTTGAACAATTAAACCGCATTTAAAGATTTTGGGAAACTTTAAGATTCACATGTTATCTGTTGCGCAATGCATTCTGGTTAGTAATGTTTAATGGTTACAGAATTTCCCCTCCTATCTGTATTTTTTAAATGTATAAATCTAGTGTATTTTAATTGTTCAACATGCATTTAAAATACAGTCATGTTGATCTAAATTAGTCACAATGTCATTATATGCAGGTTTTTCTAAGATGACGAACTACAAAGCCAAATCTGTTGGTGGTGCATTCAGAAAGAACATTCAATTATTGTCCCATATTCAAAACAAGATGAGGAATATTTTTAATTGAAATGGATAAGACCACCATCATGCAGTAAATTATTGATCCACAAATATATGCATGATAAGTCTTGATTTATGTGTTGAAATCTTCTGTTGTATAATTTGGGACGTCACAGTGCGAACATTAATTATAAGAAGGCAGCCTGATGTCATTACTTTAATGGACTGATTATATTTTAATCAAGTGGCAGCTGCAAAAAATCTATATTTAACACATATTTAAATTTAAATGTATCTTTGCCTCAACTTTGGTGAAACTTATCCACATATGATTCATTTTATGGTGCATTTTACATATTTCACCTATCAGCATTAACAACATATCAACACAATTTCCACTCAGTACCAAACCTTTACTTTATTTTAGTGATTGAATATTAAAGTTTATGGTCCTGCTCTCAGACAGGACAGATGTGTCAGTATATCTGACTCTGCAAGTAAGAGAGGACAAATAAAATATCAAATTCAGCTTTAAATCATCAGAAACACAGATCTCCTCCAGTGTTTTGCGTTTGACATGAAGTGATCAGCTTCACTTTACATCTGTATTGATCTTCTTGCCTCAGTCCTGGACAGAAGTCTGTAACACTCAACAATGTGATCACAGTCCGCAAATGTAGAAACATCTTTACTTTCTATTGCAATAATACCATAAACAATGTATCATTCACAGAAGCTAAAGCATTAACCTGCAGAGGTAGTAACTCAGATGAATGTTGAAGCTAATGCAAGACTGTGATCTGATACATCTGTAAAAGAAAAAAAAGGTGGAAATCATCAGTCATTTCAAAATCATTTGAAATCTGAACACCACCTGCGTGTGCATGTTTTGGTGGTTTTCTCACACCATTTTTTATATAAAGATGTTTATCTAAGTAATTCAAAAATATGTGCAAACAAATCAATACAAATCTCTAAAGCTTTGAAGGAAATTAGCTGTTGAATTAGCTTTTCATGTGACATGTACCATGTTTGTGGTATTATTCATTTAGGCTGTAGTGAGTTTTTTTTCCCTTGGACTTATGATTGCAAGTGTTAAAGGCATCCCATTATTTCACTGCATCTTTTTTTTTTATTTTGAATGTGTGAATGTTTGTGGACATTGGACAATGCTGCACTTTGGTGACTGTCAAACCAACACTGTTATCTTTTTTATGGACTGTCGGATGAAATCCTGACAAAAATCTTGAGATGTTTTAAAAACATTTGTTGGTTCAGAATGAAAACCTTAGCTGTCTTAAATATTATTGTGTAAAAAAGAAAAAAAAACAACAGCGTGTATGTTTGTATGTGTGTGTGTTAGAAACTGTATATGGTTCTATGTTAGCAAGGTTTTGAAACAGCTTGTTGCTAAATGTTTTCAAGTACTGCTGGCTCTGAAAAATCGAACTTTTTGTACAGCGGAAATGAGCATGAAGTACTTTTTATAAAATTGTATTTAAGATATTCTCAATATACTCCCCTTTCAAAAAGGTTTCAAGGCATTTATCAAGTTCAAAGTTGTGACTTAAAAGTAACAAATTGAACACTTTTGATAGAAAAAAGCCCTAAGCGTACAGCTACTTCAGTGGCAGTGCAACCAAAACAGAGATTTGCTTAAGTTAAATGTTTACATTTGTTGGAAGACTTTTGCCCTGTCAAGCAAAGTGTGCTCACTTTTGTCAACTGGCATTTATGCGAAAGAAATATTTTCAAACACAAAATGATGTGAGGTACTTTTGTTCATGTCTTCTTTGTATATTTTTTAATTAATAACTCTGCCCTTAAGAAGAATTGAATAAATACAAAAGGTTGCTTTTTTAATCCTGTTGTTTCAGATGTAGGTCTATTATGCCGTGTTTAGTGCAGTGTCATGACATTCAAGTGGTCTGATTTTGTCAAGAGCAAAGAGATATTGCCCGAAAAAGTCAGTATCCAGTGGCTAAAACTTGAAAATCATAACTGTCATTTCTGCCTAAACCTTGAATCTCCATGTTTCATGACTTTTCCTCATTTTTTCAGTGAGTGCTAATGGACATCATCCATTCTGATTCAAGGGTTTATACATTTTAAACCTATTAAGTGTAGAAAGAAACAATATCCAGTTATCACATTACAATAGTTATTCATTTGCAGGGACAAAGCAGGTTTCCTTTTCAACTCCTGCAATGCAGCAGTTTTAGAAGAATTTAGCCATTTAACTTTAATCAAACAAGACTGATAACCTTATACATGGAGAAAAGACTAAAAGAAGGGCACCTAACCAATCATTTTGTCACTTGCAAGATACTGCTACATACTACAACAAATAAATACACGAACAATTAACGGAGAGGTGACAAGCTCCCTTTATAATTTTTTTGTGAAATTTATTTTATTTTTTTTCACCAATAGATGGCAGTATTTCGTCTGATACATTTGAGGATGTCAAATTAAATCAAACTGAGCAGAATTTTGCTCAATTGCTCTGTGAAGACAGGGATTAAACATGCAGTTATTGTGTGCTTTTGATTTATGTATTTATTTTGCTCTGTTTGCTGATAATTTGAAGTTACACCTGTGTAAAAACTAGGGAAACTAAAAATTATATTTATTCTATTTATTAACTTACTTGTTTAATTATTTATTAATTATTTTGGTGGAAACAGCACCTTCAATCTATGATGCTCTTTTTAGCAAAAAGTAAGTGCACACAGAGCACTGACTAAATATTTGTCTTTTTCTTTTTTCTTAAATAAGAGAGGTCACAGCCTAAAAAACGAAGGTCTACACTTCCAATAAAAACGTCGCCATCTTCATAATTCGGGAAATTAACTCTTAAAAGTACAATCATTTATCATCTTTAACTGCTTTTCCGCTGTGTTGTTGCAATATAACGACAAGAAAGTGAAAGGAAGACAAATATTGTATTTGCGCAGGTTACATTTTGCTGTAGCCTATATCTGTCAGAAAAAATGCTTAAATAAAATCTATTTTTGTGAATTTATCAGAGACTGGTCACGGGTCTGACAGAACCATCACTCAGTCTGGATCCGGTATGGAGTCCACCAATTGGTGATGCCTGGTATAGATAATGGATGTCTTGCTTTCATCAACAGTTTTAGAGTAACTGATGTCAAATTATGACTGCAGATGTTCAAAGATCATGGCATTAGTTTAACATGATTATAAATGATTGTATCATCAGCATAAAGATGAAAAGATGCTTTAGCAATTTTCCGTCCCAAATTGTTGAAATATATTATGGTAAGTTTGTCCTAAAACTGAGCCTTGTGGTACACCATTTGGCATATCAAGAGCTGAACACTCATTTTATGGTCTAAAATATAATAATAATGATAAAATAAAAGTGAAGAGTGCAGTTGGACTGATCTGTAAATTTCAGACATTAGTTATGTTGATTTGAAGTGTTAAATGCCTTTGACAGATTTATTAAAAGTGCAGCAGAGTATACTTTTGCAATGCAAAACACTACAATACATTTAGGTACCATATGTATTATTTAGTGCCATACGGTTCAATAAATTAAGACTTTTTATAACTTTTTTGTTTTATATACTAAAAGTAAGAGTTTCCATTCACAGTTTGATCTAACAAACAAGAAAACAAAAAGCCTAATAATGACCAAACTCCATCAAAATGTATTTCACTTTGCTAATTTGATAACATTTGAAATGCTGACTTGTGTAAGACAAAAGATAATACAAAATAAAAGACCACTGTGCAACTGTAAGGATCAGCCACTTTAATAGCATAAACAACAAATTTCACTCATGAAATTGGCACATTGTTAAATGACCTAAAAAATATATGAATCTAGTTTTGTCATTCATTAAACATAATAATGATTTTTAAAAAACACATTTTCTTTAATAATGCATTTTTCCAATTTGTTGTTTAACATGCACAGGTATGTACATAATAGCAAAGGCTGGCAAAATGTGAAATCTGCCACACAAATCCCTATAAAAAGATCCCAATCAAGAAGGATTCGTAATACAATGTTTAAATCATAATATAACAATATCACACAGCATTACCGTTTTGAAAATAGACAAAGTGATTAGCAAATTTACAAATGAGTTTTTAACTATAAAACTATGATTAATTTGAGGCTATGTGCAAAAATTTACTCTACAGGTTGTTGAATATGTCCTTTATTTGTTTCTGACTGCATCAGCCAAGTTTATGTGATGTTCCCGTTTTGTTTTCAGCGCCTCTGTTGAGTTAACATTGCATTTCATCTACATTGAAACACAGTTGTTTATGTTTTTTGTTCCCCACGTGTCTGATAGAAACTAGCCCTTTTTAGAGTAACAGAAACACTCTAATGCTGGGGGCAACCATGAACTTACGGTGCAGCATCTATGGTCCATCTATCTGTGGATTTCTTTCCTACATCAGGGCTCTCATTTTCCACTCTGAAGTAAACTGTACTTCGCCAACCCAAACTTTCGCAAGTGTTCAAACTGTATGACTTATTTGGCAAGAGCGTAGTGTACTTGTATTGAAACTCTAAAAAATGTCATAAAAGAAACAAACACAACATCAATGCTTCTTTCTCAGGATATCAAACACTAGAATACTAATCAAGAATCCAAGACAGAATTGGCATAATATTGGTGTTGCAGATAACAACTTTAAAGTTGATAATAAGTATACCAAATATTTACAGAGGAATTTCTGGTCAGACTTATCGCTTTCAGCCACATGACCAGTTTGGAGTTTTTAAGGGTAAAAACAGTGTCTGATAGTATTTACCCATGTGTGTAGCTGCAGCACAGACTTTTAAGTTTGCCAGACATTCTTTGTAAATAGGACAACCTTAACCAGCTTGTCAGGTAGTTCATACACTGCACCAGCAGAGAATCTTTCTCCTTACACCACTGCAACGATGAAATTCAACAAATACATTTTGTGTTATTTGGTGTGTTTGGATCAGAATATTAACTGTATGAAAACAATTGTTTCAATATCAAAACATTGTGAGTAATAAACTAATATTAACTTGTTAATGTTATTTTGTGATAGTGTTGGGATCACTATCCAGTGCCACTTTCAGTCAGTGCTTTGTGGCAGTAATTTTATTATAAAAGTAATGCTTTCATAAAGTTACCACAAAAATGTATGTGGGGATTAGTTAGACAGAAGTCTATTCATCTGTCTAACTTTAACATAAAAAAGAGCATTTGACAACATAAATCCATTTACTCCTTTTTTTTCTTTAAGATTTGGCTCTGGAGGAGAATAATTATCTCTGCATAGGAGTTTATGATTTTGCTGTTGATCTGTAAAGAAGATAATTGGTAAAAGTTATGTGCAAATGTAAAAACTTTAAGGGAATGTAAGTTATGGGACATGGGAAAAATAGTTAACGTAGCAAAATAGGGTAGTCCCCACATTTTCACCAATAACTTGGCTAACAATGTCAAAAGTTCCATGGTGGAGGGGTGTGCTTAAACTTGTCTTTACAACAGCTAATGCACCCTATTGAAAATGGTTTAGTGAAAATGATCGATTATTCATTGAAAAAATTAAGTCAGTCTAGTTCAAACATTTTGCTGGCAAGTGAGACTGTAACTTCTCCATGATGTGAACAAGAGTAAGTGTGTCCAGCCCACCTATTAATGTGAGGCATCATGTGAAAGTCATCATTTACCCATAAATTTACAGTATATGTTTCAAATGTTGGCTGTGCTATCAAAACGCAAAATTGTGTAAAAATGTGTTACCTTACAAAGGTACTGTTACAAACACAATTTTCTTATGATGGACAAAGAATCCAATTGAATTATCTTTAAATTTATCACATTGCATTACAGTATCAAAAATGACCAGATTTTTTTTATCTGCATTTAAAAACAATCTTAGCAATGGGTTAAGTAAAGTTGGAGAGACTTTGTGTCCCTTATAAAGAAAAGATGGATAGATTGGTACCAGCTAAAACAAGTTACATTTTGCAAACAGGATATTAGGAAAAATCCAAAAATATGTATCCCTAATACTAATTACCAAACATCAGCTTAATTTCAAAGAAAGAATCTTTCAACATCTTTAGACCTTTAAAAGAATCAATGTTTTTATGAAGTTCCAAGATCCACTTTGTGAACTCACCCTATGGCTTAACCAAGTAGTCAGTTAAAAAGTTGAAAGTCAAATGATTAAAGTGATCGATCAGGAAAAATATTATTTAGTAACATGGTCTAAAAATAGACATGCACACACACATTGACTTTTACAACTAAAAATTGCCAGACGAAAACTGCAATTAAGACACTGATTCATGTAACTACATGGATTAAGTGCAATATTGGATAAAACGTTCTCTAGATACAAAGTCTGCCACTCTTTTAAAAGTGCATTTCAACAACAACACAAAGTGTTTCATTCATTTTTACCGACACCACTGTTGAGGTGCACATGGCTGTAGTTAAAAACTGCAACTGAGAAGCTGATGGTAGAAAAATGCAAACAGAAAAAATCTAAATTACATTCTTTCAACAGAATCTGAAATCTTTTTTTCACTGCAAATGATCACAACAATATACCTAAAGGCATTTGTAAAGAATTCTTCTGGATCACTCTTTAGATTCGACCACCTATTTGATGTAATCATGCTAAATGCTTTTTCACAAAAAAGCATGAAAATAGAGACTGAATGTTTCCCTCAGGTTGTGTTAAAAGTGCAAAACTGAAACTCTGACAGTTTAAACATGAAGCCAACTGACCTGTTAAAAAACAAAAAATTATTAGTATGTAAACTTGATATAAGAATTACTTTACATGTTCATTATGATGAAAAAAACTTTAGCACATTCAATTTTGGTACAAATGGTGTGCTTTTTAAAAAACTCTTTTGTCTGAATTTGACTTGGGTACGACCAGAGTTTGCACTCTGAAAACACAGTGCGTGTAAAATAGTTTGTTTAGCATGTGTTCATGAAGTAAAGCGTTAATTCAGACTTTTTTTTTGTTGAAGATGGCCAAATAGACATACCAGCATAGTGCCCTACTACTGTTTCATCATCAGCTAAAGCCTATTGCTAAAGCCTATTGGCTCGAGGGTGCCAGTCCAATGCAGAGTAGAATAAAGAGTTGTGGACAACATGGTGCTGAGCAGCGTTGAACTAACCAATTACCCAAGACAGCAGACCAGCTAACCAATCAGAGCATACTGGACCTCAATGGGGAAGGATGCCTTATGAAGACAGAAGCTCTTACAGAGCGTCTCAGACGGAGAGAGAATACTCTCATGAAAACCAGTTTTTTTTTAGCATTAATGATATAGAGCACAACCTGCCATTCACCCAAAATGGATAAATCAAAACTTGAGTTAAGGCAAAATAAGAACTCTTTCAGTTACATTAGCATCGATATCATGTCTTGAAACAACAAAAAGCCTTGACAAATGTTGGACTTCACTGTAGCCTGGTTTAAAAACCTAAAAACAATCTGATCAACACTGATACAACCATAACATGAGACTCAAAGTGCTTACAGACGATTTCAGTGATAACAGTCAGTTTTGCACCTATACTATTTTTTTTTAAGGTTTTATTTTTTAAGTTAATTTGTGGCTCTTAAAACTCTCCCCAAGTAACATTCAAGTATCCAAAGGCACTTATGAAGTTTTATAATTAGGAAGTGAACAATGTAGTGAGATATTTAAGACTGTCAACTAATTCCTCGCCAGTTAAACTGTGACACCAGTTTTGTTTATGAACAATACAAATGATAAAAATCTCACGTGTAACTCCAATCTTCAGGATATGTTATGTCAGTTCCTGTTAAAGAAGTTATGCTCAAATATCTCATGATCATAGAAAAGTCTTTTCAGCTATGAGTATGGTTTTTATCAATTGTAAATGGTCTTTTGTGACCTACATGTAGTACCTCCAGGACTGTGGTCTAGCACTGCAAAACATCATTCCGCCTATTAATTGATCGATAGTGTCGAGAAACTCTTGATTAATTGATTTTGAAACTTCATTTCAAATGATAGAACTAAATGTTTTATGAGCAAAAAGAATCAACAGAAGACCTCATGATAGGTATTTTTTGAAACAAATACACTAAATGATTGTTTTCGTCTGATGTGATGTGATCAAATACCCTCAAAATTGAAAATAATGTCTTTACAAACATTGTGATGACTGATGTGTTCTGATGTTAAATGCAGAAAGCAGTTACTCACACAGTTGCTGTTTCTTACTAACAATTCTCTTGTATCAGTCTGAGTTTGCTATGGTGGTCGTTCCACTACACATCATAACGGCAGAGATGTTCTCAGAGCCTGAAAAACTCTTCTATCTCATACCTCCACCTGGAGCTATAAATGTCATCAAACTTGATGGTGCTTAGCAAAATGTCATAATAAATGTTGAAACCACTTTCCATTCAAGAGATTTGGCCTCAAGCAAGCCAAACCAGCAGGCTTACATTTTTCCTCATTTCTTGGACAAAGAGACAATTTCTCACATGTAACATCTTTACAAAAATCTCAAAACCAACTGTTCTTTGGTTTAACCTGTGACAAGGGTAAACATACAGTATGTAACAAGCAACGGAAATCACAGGAAGCACCTGTTACAGGCAACCAAACTCAAACATTTGGGACCCACTGCTTTAAAATGAATTGAAGTGCTTCTTTGTTGGTAAGCTTTTATCTCTGCTAGGTGGTATTGTGTATAGTTTTGCTCCAGTTTTGTGGTAACTAAGACACCATGGGGTCAGGTGATGAGGTCAAGTCAATCAGTTCAAGAGCTTTCTTCTCCGATTTGTTCAATGGAAGATCCTCAGCTGGAGTGCACAAGGTGGAGAATCTCTATAAAAAATAATGAAAAAAAAAGTTTTCCAAAAAGCACATACACAGCCTCTTAATTCAAACTTGACTTGTTCATTCAAATAGAATACCTGCCGCAGAGTACCAGGAGTTATGGCAACTTTGTACACCATCCAAAAGGGTACCATGAGTGTGGAGGAAAGGGTGAACCACCAGCCCGCAGCGTAACCCCACCATGGATACTCAATGGTGTTGTTGAACTTCAGAGGAGTGTATTTGATCAGGGAGAAAACAAAGGTTCCCTGGACATGAACATGGAAAGCAATAAAGAATAACTATTCACAAGGCGCACAATGCATTTTTACTTTTGAAGAAACAGATGGTACTTGTGCCATAATGAAAGACTGAGCACTCAGTGAAGCCCACCTTAAGCCTCACCATTATAGGACACACTAGTAAAAAGTTATGAAATCTACCACATGGCCCGTGGGAGAATTAGCACATTTTTGGGGGGTACTACCCACATGTTAAGATGTGTTGCTCATTCCACCAATGCACAATCCTCACATTTTTCTACCTTGTGTCTAATCAGTGATTTCCAGCAGTATTAAATAGAACACTAGTTATTTTTTATTAAAGGGAGAAATAATGGTTTGAAATATAAACAACATTTTGAAAACTTTTAAAAACGTGTATATATTTTATAGAAGCACATTGCATTCACTGAAAATTTAGACACCTTATATCGTAATGAGGAGATAAAAACTTCCTAATTATGAGATAAGGAGTCTAATTCTTTTTATTTTATTCAGTGAATGCAATGTGCTTCCGCAATATTTATCCTGCTAAAAAATAATAAAGTATTTGTGACCTATTGTATGCAACCTGACATGCAAAGGGATAAAGTCTGGAAATTGTTTGATTTTCTTTTTAAGGTTTGAAATAGTTACATATATTTTAACAGAGAGAGGACAAAAGTATTGAAATAATATTTTGTGTGACTTTTTGGTATTATGGTGTTATGTTTTATGTTTGTTTATTGTATTTTTTTTAATTAATTATCGTGGTGTTAATGTCATTGTTATGTTTGTCCCCTCCAGGCCACCATACCGCTGAGTTCAGTTGGCGCATTTGCCGCACGCCTGAGCGCCTGCACTTTTTACCGTTTCCGCTGCTCAATGGTCAACTAGCGACCATGAAGAGAAAGACGATAATTCTCATATCCGTGAGAGTTAAAAGACTAAGCTGGACAAAAGGAGTTTTTCTGCTAAATATCAACATAAAGCCTTCACGGGTTCAGCCACGAATTTAACCGACGCTAAATCAGCTAGCAGCGTTAGCATGCTACACCTGGGACCTCAGACACGAATCGACATTTGTCTTCAAGAGAGGGGACATGAGACCATGACACTGGACTATGACATGTACACTCAACGAAAAAGCCTTGGGAAGGTCGTTTATCGAAAATGGAACAGAGAACAGGAGTAAACTCAGCCAGGATGCTAACTAAGTAGGTAAGGCAACTCAACATTATGGTGTTAGCAGTGTTGATGTGACTTTTACATTGATGCACCATCGCTGTAATTAATGCATGAACAGTACTCTTCAAGCTTTCATAAAGTTACTGTAAAGTGACTGAATATGATCAGTTCTGCCAGTATCCATTAATGCAGAATTATCAATACTGTTACATAGATAGTCTTAAATCCTTGTGTCCTGAGATGCACTTTGTGGTTAAAATGCAGCTAATTGAATGTAAAAAGGGAATATTTCCCCCTCTAGCATTGCGATATGCTGCTCATTCTGGTTTATCATTAAACTTTTTTTTCTGTGTTGGCATACTGTGATATTATATCATATCTCAGTTTCAAAGTGCTGCATGTTTTTATTGAATAAATGTAAGTAGATGGAAATGTTCCTCGATCTGAGTGGCAGCTTGAAATCAGGGACGATGGTGTGTGGAGCCAGACCAGTACAGAACCACTGCTGCTAAATATGTCTCTTATAGTCTCTATAAGAAACAGCAACACCTGGGACAAGTGTAATGCCTCACAACAAGTGAGACCCCTCATGTAAATGTCTGGATGTTGAAATGGACTTACAGCTCACTGGATTTTAATGTAATTAATGAACAGCTCACCAGTTCATCTATTGTTTGGCCTCTAGCCTTCAAACTTTTTGCCCTGTGCAGATCATAAATTTGGCCAATGGCTTGAGGCACTGTATACTTAAATCCATGCAAAACAGCCCATTTAACTTATAGTATCTTATCTTATTAGTGTGTAAATGATAACTTGTGTCCTTTTAATGCCTGATTTGCAAGCAGCTGCATTCAATAAGTGTACTTACAAAATTATAATCAATAATTTGCTTTCCAATTTTCCCTTCCATTATTTCAGCAATTTAAACACATTTAAACTTGACAGGTCTTAATTTTCACCATCAAAGACCAAAGTTAACAATTCCCTCTGTAAATTAATTTGGTTTTCTTTGAGGATTTGAGGGATTTTAAAGGTGCAGGAAATGTAGTGGAATGTGGAAATCAATGCACCTTAAGTATTGATTAAATATGGTAATTACCTCCACCAAGGAGGTTTTGTTTTCGGGAGAGTTTGTTTGTCTGTCTGTCCGTCCGTCTGTCCGTCTGTCCGTCTGTGAACAAAATAACTCAAAAAGCTATGGTTGGATTTTGATGAAAATTTCAGGAAATGTTTAGCATGGAAAAAGGAAGAACTGTTTAGATTTTGGTGTTGATCCGGATCAGCACCTGCCCGCCATGACGAAAAATGTGATTTTGGTGAATAACTACTGAACTAAAATAGATATCACTATGAATCCAATTGTTAATGGTATGTTTTCATGGTCAAGGAATCTAAATATTTAGATGAAATAAAGGTAGGAGTAATATTTATGGTGAAAATCACAATATGGGTGAGGACTGTGGCGCTGGTGGAGGTCTGCGCTCTCTGAGTGCTTTTCTAGTTTGAAAACTTTTTAAGTAGTTATGGTGTAGTTATACTTACAAGTCCTCTGAAACACAAACCTTCACCAGGGTATTTCCTATAGTTGGGCACATTATTGCCAAAAAATATGGAAAATTGCTGTTTTTAAAACTGTTAAATAATCCATTAGAAAGTTCCTGGATCTACATCCAGATTCAGATCACCATCACTTCTCTCTTACCCTAGATACACCGGTGTGCCCTGCTGCACTGTTTGACACCACTGTCATACATTTTCCATGGTACACTATTACAGGTTCCAGAGTGGCTTTCAGACTGTAGTTTTTTTATGATTTTATAGAAGTTATAATCCTAAAACTAATGTGTTTTACCTAGCATGTATTTTTATCCATATATACTTAGGGAAGTTAATGTCAGTTTGATTTTCTAAAAATGTAGCATATACTAATGCTGAACTACTTTATTGTAGAGGTGTTAAAGATTGATCTGAATTCAAAAAGCGATTACATTCATATGTATAAGATTCTAAATTGACTCCAAATGTCCAGGAATTGCTCTTTGTAGACAGATTTTGAAATGTTCTTCTGTTAACGTGAAAACATTTTCACCAGTTATCAGCAGTTTATTGTCAATTACTAAGTTATCTGACTTGGTGGATATGCATTCTACAACTCACCATACATATTACAGGAGTGACGTATTTCAAACAGTGCTTGATCAGAGGCGAAGGCCGGTATCCAATCATGTCCTCTACATTGTCATAAAACCGGTCCACACCTGTTGATAGATAAAAACAAGTAGTGAGCCACTGACACATCACCAGATGACTCTATGGCTGCTTTATTTGTTGATTAACTCACCGTAAACCCAGCCAATGCACAAGGACTGCAGTGTTGCAAAGAGGAGCAGAGTCATCCCACTGCAGGCATAATAATCAAACAGCAGGAAGATGTAGAGCCCACCCTGTGTGTGACATTACAACAGCAGGCTATTGTTAATTTTCACCATCTTTGAATGAAAACAGGAACCAATTAGATAATGTTGTCTCACCTCTGTTACCATTGAGAGCCCAATGAAGAAACTCATGACGCTGATACCAAGTAGAAGGAGTTTACGGCGATGGCCAACATGGAAGAAGGAAGGCTTCATGTCTGAGATTGCTGTTGCAATTGCTTCCAGACCCACAAACTAAAAGTCAAAAAATAACCTCAAAGATATTGCAACCAACCATGCAACCAAACTTGGCGGAGTACAGTCCATTCCCTGGCTCTGCCAAGACTTACAAATATTAAATTATATTTTTCCTATTTAAACTAGGGGACATTAAGCCTCACATCCTAACCAATTCATGATTACCTTTCCTTCGACAAATATTTGATGTACTTTTTAAAGTAACACAAGGTCAGGAGGATGTCTGGCTAACAATCCATAAACGAAGGGCTACAAACTATCCATCCATACATACATCCGTACATCCATATATATCAGCTTTTTTTTTGAATGATGATTCTGTGTCTATCTGAAGAGTCAGCTTACCTCGCTGTCCAATCCAAGCAGAATAATCATAACAAAAAAGAATATAGCCCAGATCTGCGGAAAAGGCATCATGGTGACTGCTCGAGGGTAGGCAA
The DNA here is from genome assembly GCA_036419115.1 of Scarus forsteni. Lineage (NCBI taxonomy): Eukaryota > Metazoa > Chordata > Actinopteri > Labriformes > Labridae > Scarus > Scarus forsteni. Next base: position 32,541,117 of record JAZDUH010000152.1, read on the forward strand.
TGAATGCCAAGCCAGGACCTGAAAGGAGACAATAATAGAGATAAAGTTCAAAATATTAAATAACACCTAATCAACAGTTGTTTATTTTATGTTAATTTTGACACTTTTCTATGTAGATACCTGACTCTGCCACTTTTGATATGTCAGTATGCTGCTCATATGCCATAAATCCAAGCACAGAGAAGATTGCAAAACCAGCAACAAAGCTGGTGCCACTGTTCAGTAGGCACAAATAAAAACAGTCCCTGAAAAAGAAGAACCAGGTTATCTGTAATGTCACTTGAACATGACCAACCTTTTCTGAAATTGTTGCATTTACTTCCCATGACAATGATCAAGTTCACTGTGTTGAGCTGCCAGCGGCTCACACACCACTACTCACCTCTGGCTGACAGCAGCACATTTGTGTCACTAACGGACTGTATATTTTATTGAGAGCGACAAAAAGCATATGGATAAGGCACTACTGATAGCAGGAAACATTTACTGAAGATCCATAAGCTTGATTGAGCATCTGCTTTGGTTTTATTGTCAGTGTGTCCCTATTGGCTATAGCGTAACCTGCAGCCTGAATGTGCATAGAGGTTAAGCACTAGGGATGCAACGATGGGTTGTTTTGCTACTGCGATTACAATGTGCACATGTTCAGTGGTCACATCGCTTGACATTCATGTATCAACTTCTAGTTTGATAAATAGAGTCTTAAAGCACTTTTTATTTTTCAGCTGGTATATAGTTGATGAAAATCTGTCTGATATCAGCCACAGTTGTCGGAGTACTAAAAAGTATGCATGCCGTATCAGTGTCCCCCCCTGTGTGCATGTTTCACAGTCTAACCTCAATGCTGCTGCACTGGATTGCCGACGAATTAATACACATTTTGCAGTGCAGTTTTTGTCTGAAATGCTCCTTACTTTGGGGGCAGGGGTACCTGTTTGGGGCAAGTAGAGTTGTAGTGGTGCTTCAACCTAAATAAGATGCACCAGGCATTTACCTACAGCAAGCCTCCTGCACTTAGAAATAAAGAAATACACTGCCTGGTCACCTGCCGGTGCTCTGACCGTATATACTATCTGTCAGTGGCACGAACAGGGTGCATATCAGCTGTTGATGCGCACTGATGTGAGGCCTCTTGACCTTTGTTTCATGTCCAGTTATGCTCATGTCACATAACACAACTTTTATCATTGTTAGAGATAATTGATGGCATTGTAGTGACTCAGTACCATGCAGAAAGATTATTGGTAATGATTAACTGATGAACACACATGCCTCTCCTCCTGTGTGTTTGCCTGATGAAATGTAACTGTGCGTTCACACCAAAAGAGGCAAAAGCGGCCAAAGCGGCAAGCACGCCCGAGACAGCCGACAGCGGCCAAAGAGGCCAAATATTTTAGCCGCTTTGGTCACCACGTGACTGACGACAACGTAAAATCTTGCTTGTCATTTAAAGGAGCCCCCCAGCGCACTTCTTCACAGCAGCAGCTGCTTGCTGTTGTTCAACTTCAGATTAAAACATAGCATGAACATAACGTAAAATCACCATCTAATTAGTCACGAGCGGATTGACAGGCAGGAAGCAATTTACAAAGGAGATAATATTGATTTATCCACGACATCAAACTTTTACAGTGTTGAATATACTAAAATCTTGTCACAGTGTGTGTTCGTGTGTGTGTGTGACATACTCTTCTGTCTCTCCCTCATCTTCCCTGCTCTCCTCTCCCTCCACCGGACCTTCATCAAGGTTGGAGGTGGAAGGACACTCCTCCAAGAATGGGTCCAAAAAACCCATCACGGAGGCATACTGCCACACACGGCCCACACCTCCAGCAGACCCACTTCTCCTCCTGTCTGAAATGCTCCTTACTTTGGGGGCAGGGGTACCTGTTTGGGGCAAGTAGAGTTGTAGTGGTGCTTCAACCTAAATAAGATGCACCAGGCATTTACCTACAGCAAGCCTCCTGCACTTAGAAATAAAGAAATACACTGCCTGGTCACCTGCCGGTGCTCTGACCGTATATACTATCTGTCAGTGGCACGAACAGGGTGCATATCAGCTGTTGATGCGCACTGATGTGAGGCCTCTTGACCTTTGTTTCATGTCCAGTTATGCTCATGTCACATAACACACCTTTATCATTGTTAGAGATAATTGATGGCATTGTAGTGACTCAGTACCATGCAGAAAGATTATTGGTAATGATTAACTGATGAACACACATGCCTCTCCTCCTGTGTGTTTGCCTGATGAAATGTAAGAGTGGTTAAGGTCTATCTATCTGACTAAAAGAAATAGTACATATGTTTGACTATATAGTTTAATTTATTTCTTGTTTTTGGAATCTATAGTGCTGTAGAAAATATTATTGTACTGTTTGTTTTTGTCAGAATTGCTCAGCCCTAGAGCTCACAGACTTTACATGCACAGTGATCATTTCTTGGACAGCAAGGCTGTTGTGAAGCTGTTGTTTAATATTTGTTTTGTGGGAAAAAAATGTGGTTTTAGTTTCAAGTGACCAACAAAGAGGTGGCACCATGAGATGTTTTAGGACATGTGACAGACTGCACATTAACATGTGACTACCGTAAATTCCGGACTACAGAGCGCACCTGATTAAAAGCCGCACAGTGTAATTTTAGAAAAAAAATCAATATTGTACTTGTACAAGCCGCACCGGATTTTAAGCCGCAGTATCCCATGTAGTAATATGAAAAAATAGCTCAAAGACTCATTCATTCTTTCATTATTTTTATTTAGAACTTAGCATGGATTAAAGTTCTCCGTCGCTGCGACGGCTTTCAGTCAACCGGGCGGAGAGAGTTTGTGTGTGTGTGTGCGTGTGTGGCGGGGGGGAAGGAGCTGTCACTGTTTGTGATATTAACGGATTTTAATGGAGGACGAAGAGCGGCCTCATTTACTGTCTAAACTCCGGAGCCGCATGGGGCTACTTGTTGTGGCTCCCTGCAGCCCGCGATTCCGGTGCCGGATGTGGCTCTTTAGCTCGGTGTCACTCCATGCCAGTGATGTAGCGGAGGGAGCACCACGTTGTCTTCATTTTTTATTATGCGTGCTTACGGTACGAGCCTGCGGTGCCGGTTCTTTGCAGCGTAACGGCGCGTAAAGCCCGCTGTGATGATCGGCGGGTGCATAAATACCCCTTCTCTGGTGTTGGCTCACTCTCCCCGCCCCAGCCCCACTAAAGTTGACTCGCATTAACGCTGCACCTGCGGCTGCACACGACTTATCCACCTGGCCGTAGCCAGGTATGAGGTCAGCGAGGTCCGGACCTCACCTATTTTTTCCGAGTTGTTTGTCAAATATGCCCAACTGAATAAAACATAAACTCATAAAAACTTGAAACCTCTCTGTGAAACGTGCTTGTAAATTTTGAAAAACATCCATGAGCTTTGTGTTGTTTGTGCCTGTGTGCGTGTTGTGGTGAACAGCTGTTTGATCAGCTGATGCACATACCCGCAAATGCAGCCTGTGACGCGCTTGGCAGCGGGCCAAACCCCATTCAAAAACTAGAGTGTTTTTATTATTAGCACTTTGTACACCACATCCCCGCCCATCTACACCTAGGTGACCACAAATATTATTTTTTAGATAATTCGGCACTAGTTCGGCCTGTCAAATCATCTGATCAAAGCCAGTTTATTTACTTTTATCCACAGCGGAGAGCGCGCCATGCGCTTTTTTTTTGATGACGCGTGCTTTGTTTTTAGCTCATATTAATTTTTATATTCCCATTCCAAAGAGAACAAGTCACAGAGAGCAGGGCAAACATGTCCAAGAGATTAAAACAGAAGAATTTTATTGGTCTGCTGTTGCTAGGCAAACTGTTTTTGCCGCCACGAAAAAAAAAAACATAAACAAGCCGCACCATATTATAAGCCGCAGTGTTTGAAGTGTAGAAAAAAAGTAGCGGCATATAGTCCGGAATTTACGGTATTTAGAACATGCTTTTTACAACTGTGGTAGTAAAACAATATGTTGTCAGCTTAATGTGATCTTGAGTTACATTCTAAGCAGACAAAAGCAAACTACTTAATTCATGTTTTTTTCAGAAATATTAGATGAAGGAAACTTAACGATCATTTTTCCTTGTGACCATTATAACCATTCTTTTCATAAAAGTCACTGAACTGTGCGTAGAAATAATTTGCTTGCTTTTATATCTACTCTTTGAGTTGTTGCAACTTTAAAAACCTCTGGCCCACAAAAGCTGCTTCCAAAAAAAGTTAGAAAATATGAATTATTTCTCTATGATTGTGGTCTGTGTAAATGGTGCCCAAACTGAGTAAAAGAAAAAAGAGATTTAACACTGAACTAAACTCACTTGTAACAGTTGTTGTTGTACTTATTATAGCTGCCAAGTGCAGTCAGGCACCCAATGCAGATGGCATAAGAATAAAATATTTGAGTACCAGCATCCATCCACACCTGCAAGAGAGATAAAATACATGTTTTTACTAAAAATGAAAGAAAATTGAACATAGTGCAACCAGTAACGCTGCTATTGAGTAAATGTACATCAGTGAAGCCATCTTAACACCAAGCTCTAAATCAGTAACTGGTCCTTTTAATCTTCCCACAAGAGATAAGCTTATCATTTTATAATGTTACAAAGTTTATAAGGCTGTACTTATGTAAGTTCCAGTAATTAATTTTTAGTGATGTAACAGTAAGATGACATATAACAAAATCACTCCCAGCCTCGTAATTTTTTGGAAGCCCTGAATTCTTTATTTTCTTTCGACTTAATTTGAACATTGCATACCTGAGTGTTGTTATGGGGACTCAGTGTTAGTTCATTGAGGTTGAAAAGGGATTATATTTAGTCTAGCAGCATGTTATTAAAAGACAAAAAGTCCTGGAATACCTGTGGATCAGCCAGGCGCGAGGGATCTGGATAGAGGTAGAACTTGATCCCATCTAAGGCTCCAGGCAGTGTAAGTCCACGGACTAGCAGCACTGCCAGCATCACATAGGGGAACGTGGCAGTAAAGTACACTACCTGTGGAAGAACTAGGGTTAGGCTTTTTTATGGTATTTTTAAAAAAAAAATCGATAAAAGCTTTGTTGTTAAATTGCATTAAGTCTGGATCATATAAAGCTTTGAAAATAAGAATTAATGTAACATATTTGGTTTGGATTTTTACAGTCATTGCATCACTATCTCTTCTACAACATGAACGTCTTCGCTCACCTTCCCCGTTGATTTGACTCCTTTCCAGACGCAAAAGTAGCAGATGGTCCAGGACAACAGAAGACACAGAGCCAACTCCCATCGTATCTCACCTGTTTCCTCGATGCTTCCTGTAATATTCAAAACTCTCCTCCTGTGTAGAAAAATCATTTTTTCAGTTCTTGTTCAATCATGTTACTGACAGAATTGGTTTATCACATTTTAGTCTAATCACTTTCTATACTCACTCCCAAAACTCCTTGACAGGAGAAGTTGCATTTTCGGGTATCGTCCAGTTGACATCATCAGCTCTGCGGTCAAACTCTACGCAGGTCTCTGTCGCAAAAAGGAGACAGGAAGATTTTAAGAAAGCATTTAAGAACAGTCTTACATAACATGGTGCTCACCAGGTGGATCGTTCAATATATTTCACTTGTCCATCTGGGAAAGAGCCCATAGAAAGTGTTTGGGGAGGGCTGAGCCTTCCCAGAAGCACACTAGGCAGGTGATTGGACAATCAAACTGTCAATCAGCATTTAATCGGGGCAAATCAGGTAATGTCATAGCCAAGAGCTTCTGTGCTGCAGTAGATGCGCCCTTTGTAAAAAAAAAAAAAACTTGTCCAAACATGCCAGAAGTGGAGCAGAAATATCCTGGCTTTATAGAGGTTTGTAAAGATGATATTTTTTATTTAAAATAGAAATGCGTTCATGTTCTGCTAAAGCTGCTACTGAGGCGTTTAGCATCTTTGCTAATCCCAGTACGCTCAGTCACTTCCTGCTGTCGTGTCACTTGTAGCTTGTTTCTCTTCCACATCTTAAAGATGCTGATTGCGCCCTGCTTCTGTAGGCCGCTCACAGTCGTAGATTTGAGCTTGGCAAGAAGGATTCTGCCTGATTACATACATTGAATCCGGCTGATCCAGCTGCTGTGCATCTTATAGTCTCCTGATCAACGTCCTCAACATGTGTAACAAAATCATTTCAGTCAGTGAATGACATATTTTTTCAAGTATTGCTGAATAAATGTGTTTATTAGTTGTAATTATTCAGTAATTTTTTTTACAGATTTTTTCATTTGAAACATTTGAATTTATGAATTCTGAAACAAACATTTAAGCCTTACAGGCAGCAGTTTTGTAAGAGATGTAAGAGAACTATAAGAGCAGTAATAATTGTGTCCTAAATGCTTACCTCCCACTACTGCTGTCATGTGGAAAGAACAACTGCTTTAAAGCTTAAGATCATGTAAATCCTTTATACAACAGTGGTTTCGAAACTTAAAACTTGCAATGCATTTTCAAAACCAAACACACTGAGACTCACACAGCTTAACATAATTAACAGGTAAAATAATTATAATAAACATTAGCTAAAGCAGTGGCATACATACAGTTTTGTTAACCCATTTTTCCAAATTCTGTAACCTAAAGGTCAAATCCAGTTATCTGGTTTCTGTACCTATATACTAAAAATTAGCATTACTCTTGTCACAAAATGGATTTTAGTAATACACATGTCATCACCAGTTAAAATACATAACTTTGGTTGTGGTGCACACGCGAGGCAAATCTAGTGCAGGTGCATTCTCAGCTGTTTTCATGAGTGCAGTGACAAACATGTTAGCTTCACTTTATACATAGGGCCTATGTCTGATAAGGTAGTTGCAGCTATAGAGATGTAATGCAAATATTTTGGTCTGTTTTTACCATGCAACAAAAGTCAAATGAATAATACGGTGATATGCAAAGGAATACTGTGCTTTCCCTTTCAGGTGGATATTTAAATCTAAGAAAAGCAGTACAAACCGTAAACTTGGGCAACTAACAAGTTGAGAGCAGCTGAACTTCTCACACCTGATTATCCAACTGTCAAATATCTAATCTTATTTTCCTTCATTTACCAGATAAAATACGAATTAAATCAGTTTGATATGAAAATTGAAATAGAAATAACACACCACTAACATTTTGGTTTACATAAAAACTTCTGATCAAAACCTTAAGACCATTTTTTAAGATTGAAACAGCTTGTTTTTACACTGTTGGATCTTAAAGTTCTATGTAGAGCTTCAAAATGCAAAAAGATGAATGGGAGCAAAAAGTGTTCAGTTAACAATTTATGGAAAGCAACAATCAGACTGAAATAAGCTGTTTATCAGCTGATCAAAAGTTCACGACCAAAGCTCATAACACCCGAAAACCCCCTTAAAATGGAAATTAAACTTCCCATGCACCCGATACCCAAATTCTCACTTGAATTTAGATCAGGGGAACATGCAGGATGGTCCATAAGAATGACGGTATTCTCTTGAAGAAGTCTTTTGACAGGCAAGCGTACTGAATTGCAGTGAAAAATCCAGTCATTATTTGTCATCTCCACATAGCCAACTGCTGTTTGACGCCCCTGCACAATCTGAAGCTCCATTGTTCCAGTGAAGAGAAAAGCACCCCAGATCATGATGGCACCCCCTCCACTGTGTCACACAGAAAATCTTAAATGGGATCTTCTTGTCATGACAGTAACGTTGGAAGGCATTAGGACAAGGTTACAGTTTTTCTTATCATAGAATAAAACTTCGTGGTGCTCCCTGGCAAAGTCCAAACAGGCAATTTTTGTGGCGTTGAGGAAGATGTGGACTTTGAAGATGTTTTTTGTTTTTTTTAAGCCATTCCTTTGCAAATGCTGTCTGATAGTAATTGGACTGCAGTCAGCACCGGTAACAGACTTAACTTGTGTCGAAGATCATCCCATGTCTTGATGGACAGTAGGGCTGAGCGATATGGACAAAGTTTCATATCTCGATACTCATGCCAGATATCTCGATGCCAATACGGTGTGACTACTAAGGCTGCCACAAATGACTAGTCTGATAGCTGACTAGTCAGCAACTATTTTTGCGAGTTCATGCATGAACTGCAGGTGGCCCAAATCGCTTATGATAAGCAGACCTGGCAACTGTGGTGCCTGCGTAGTTGTGCATGCGCCACATGCATGAGTGTGTTTGGGGGTTTGGGCACAACTCTTCCGGTGACATCACGGCTGACCCAGATTACCACTACTGCGCATGTGTCAAGGACAGAAAGGCAGACAAGACAGTTGAGGTACAGCAGCAGTTTTGAGAGAAAACAAGTATCGGTGAAAACCAAGTGGTGCATTCAGGGGCAATCGTATAAATGAAATTTGATGTGACTTCTATAGCTGTACATGCAGGACGAGCATGGGAGAACAATAACTATATATCTTTCAGCCCTAGTGGACAGCCAATCAGATCAATGAATGGGCTTTTTTTGGAGTCTATAGCTTGACTTTTTTGTTCGAAAACCCTCAGGATCTTTTAAGAAGTTTAAAATGTCCATCTTTCTGCGTCCAATATCAGCAGCAACGGTGTGTTGTGAGAGGCCCTTGCTTCTGAAGCTCAACAATCCAACCAAGTTCAAAGACAGAAAGCTTTTTTTCCTTCGCCATTAGGGAGGTCATGACAGTATCCAAAATGAAGTTGAATCCAAATTTTTCACAGATTTTGACTTTTAAACACTGCAATCTTAAAGGATAACTTCGGCTCTTGCAGCTTTTACATTGTTTATAGAATGAAGAACAACAATATACTCACCCAGAAGGCTTTCCTGATGCAAACGGTGCTTCGGGAGATATTTAGATCCAAAATCGAGCAGCGGACACCGATATAATGGTAGCCTGTAGGGCATGGATTGCCGCTCCTAAAAACTGCATTAATCGTCCAAAAACTCATGTTTTTCACCAATATTCCATCATGATTCGCTCCGAATGGACCGCCATTGCAGCCTGTGTCTCTCCACACAGCGCTGTATGGCTGAACTAACCTCTGAACTGACGAGTTTGTTTACATGCCCTTTGCGATGAAAAGTGCTCATTGTTTCAGGGGAAGATCGGCAGCTACAAATCGACTTTCTTCTTCCAGTTTTGTGCAAAATGGACGAATATCTATGGGATGAAGATGTTGTGGAGGAGGACTTTGAATATGATGGACGTCCTTACAGTTTGGAGCCAGATTATACAGATAAGGAGCTCATAGAAATGAGGAAGCGATCGCAACGCTCCAGAGAGTACTGCGCATGCGCAAAGGGCATGTAAACAAACTCGTCAGTTCAGAGGTTAGTTCAGCCACACAGCGCTGTGTGGAGAGACACAGACTGCAATGGCGGTCCATTCGGAGCGAATCATGATGGAATATTGGTGAAAAACATGAGTTTTTGGACGATTAATGCAGTTTTTAGGAGCGGCGATCCATGCCCTACAGGCTACCATTATATCGGTGTCCGCTGCTCGATTTTGGATCTAAATATCTCCCGAAGCACCGTTTGCATCAGGAAAGCCTTCTGGGTGAGTATATTGTTGTTCTTCATTCTATAAACAATGTAAAAGCTGCAGGAACCGAACTTTTCCTTTAAATGTGCAGTTTAAATGTGCATTTTTCTTTATAAATGCCTGCTCAAAATGGTTTTCTCTTGCTCCCATTTCTTCTTTTGGCATTTTAAAGCTTGACTTTGAACCTTCTTAAGATCCAATCATGCAAAAGACACATTTTTGCCATTTTTCTCCTGGTCTTAAGATTTTGATTTGAAGTGTATTTCTACAAACAGCATAACAAGTTTTTATTCTGTTGTCCAATGATGTTTATTTAGTCTGATCTTGTGATTTTACGTACCGGTGTTCCAGCTGTTTCTGCAGCTTCCCCAGGGCACCTCAGAGTTGAAGGAGAAGAAGAGATAGAGAAAAGCCCAGGCCAGTATGATGACATAGTAGATGCTGGAGTATAACACAACCACCTGACTGCCATAGCCGATCCCTGAAACAAGCAAAACATGTAAACGGCTTCTAAGTCACAAACACCACACCAAAAAGAAAGCATTGATGGAAGAATGCCATTACACATGAAGTTACAACCAGCAATTCACAGGTTTTTCTTTTCTTTAACATCATGAAGTTTTTTTTTTGTTTGATACTGCATAAGGTTGTAAAAGGTGAAACTGAAAACTTTCCATGGGAATTGTGGGAATTTAAGTGAACTGTACTATATCCAAGCTAAAGTAAAGATATTTTGTTTTTTCTTAGGCATACATCAATATAAAATAATACAAATAAATACATTACAATTCAAGTAGAATGTTAAGAAGTTTTAATTATAGGTTGCAAAATCAATTTCAACTTCAGTTTTTGTAGTTCACCAGCACAGATGTGTGGTTTTAATAGTCTGCACCGCTGGTTTAAAATATGTGGCCTCAATAGTCCAGGCTTCTGTAATCATCTGTGCGTGTGATGGAGGAATGTGCAGATCGTGTCGGGGGCCTGGCCTCAGCACACATGCAGCATAGAAATTCTTAACTATTTTGCATTAAATGTGTCTGTTTTGTTTTAGTCAAGGTTATGCTGGAATACATTTTCCCCAGTTATACTTAAGGTCCCAGTGAAGGACCACCCTTCAACTTTGAATTTCAGGTGTGCTCACTTTTTTTTCTCCATGTGTTCTCATAAATTCCTGTCAATTCACCTTTAAAGTTTCATACTTCTAAATTCTCAGAGTTTGGCAACCCTAATTTTGGCTTGGATTGCGGAGGAACTGTTGGATTTAAAAAAATGGTAAACCTTAGGGGAAGAAACATGCAATATTTTATTTGCTTGCATTTCAGACTTTTTAATTACATAAAATGTACTTATTAAGATCAGAAATAAGAACGAAGAAAGAGAAATAAAATCTTAAGAGGAGAACAGTGAATGTGTGAGAGGCTTGACTTTATATTTTCAGTGTGTTTAGCATTGTAGACCGGAAGTTTAAGACTTAAATGTTATTTTATGGATGGTCGGACCACATCATACAGTAATGCAGTCTATATTGCAGAGGTTAGTTAAAGATCCTGATCTGTAAACAGTTATTATTGAGCGAGTGCAGTCTGGGGAAAATTATTCCTCCTGTAGTCTTTTATGGATTGAGGACTCAACCACATAAGAACAATAAACATCGGCTTTACTGACACATTCAGCTCTGAGGAAGCTCACAGGAGGAAATATTTAACAAATACAAGTATGTACAGAGACAAAATCCCTGTTAATTATGTCTCAACAAGACATACATGGTTTGTTGGGAAGAAACTGGATGAGTCTCATTTTATCTTTTAACTTTAAACAGGTGACCTGTGTCATGTTCACATTGAGAAGATCAAGTTTGAATTTTTAAAACAGCTGAAAATCTCTACAAATAGTCATCCCCTTTTAGGGAAAAAAGTATGAACACAGTAAACAATTGGAATTATCGACATGGAAATATACTACAGATTAAGAACAAGAAGTTGTTAGAAATTAAACACCTTTTATTTAAAAAATGAACTTTCTATGTCAAGTGAAAAAAGTGGAAACAGCAAATTTTAATAATTTGTTCTATAGTTTTATGGCCTCCATTAGGGATGTCCCGATCCGATATTGATATCGGATATCGGTCAAAAAAGCAAATATCGGATTATATCGGCCTGCATCCTAAATCTCCGATATCAGCACTCCGATACAAGCAGTCCATTCTAATATATTTATTTTTTATTTTATTCAGTTGTAGAATATGCTTATGTTTAAGTTCAACATAGTGGTTATTTTTGCAGTTGGTGAAATATGTTTTTGTTTGATTTATTGAGGTCACTTTTCAGGGTCTTCTAATATTTTTTACTCATGTTGTTTTAATTGTAGTATATTCTTATGTTTAAGGTTTACATTTATTTAACCTATTTGTTAATAACAAATGGGTCAGTTTTTCTCATACCTACTATTGCTGACTACTGTTCTCTGTTTGAGTAATCTGACCTGATCAAGCCTTTTCTTACAGTCCATACTACAAAATAGGTAATAAAAGTCTGTATGATTCCTGCTGATATTGTATCGGATTGATATCGGTATCGGCCAATACTCAAGGCTGCAATATCGGTATCGTATCGGAGGTGAAATAGTTGTATCGGGACACCCCTAGCCTCCATACTGAAGTTAAGTCCCAGCCGTCATTTTGCGAAACCTGCTTTGTAGTTCTGTCTGTTAAAGGGATGTAACAATATGAAAATTTTGTATTACGATTATTGTGACTGAAATTATCATTATCATGGCGTTGTAGCAGTGTGCTCAAAATGGTCAAAAAGTACTTTTACACACAATTGAAATAATTTAACCCCTTTAATATTATAATCATAACAGTTCTGTTTTGTCTTTTTTGTCAATACATGTGTCAAGAAATACCCTGAGTACATTTTTTACTCTTCTTTCATGAGAAATAAAAGTAAACAATTCTTGCAAGTCTTTGTCATTATCATGTTATAAATGCGTAAACATTGTGTGATTACAAGAAAAGAAAAAACGTTTTAGTTTGCCTGCAGCATTAGTGTCCATGTCACAGCTCATTATTTTAGACCATGTCCAGGAGTTTTTTTTTTTTTTTTTTTTTTACTGACAACAGTCCCTGAAGCAGTTAGCCCCCTTAATGACTCCTCTCTGGTCTCTCCTCTCCCTGACATATCTCCTCGACATCTCCTCCTTTAATATTTCCAAATTACGATTGATTAAATCCATAAAACACGAACTTTGACAGACAAAGACAATCAATTTCAAATTTACGGCAAAAACACGGCAAAAGAATGTCAAGAACACACTCCAGAATGATACTAATGCTGTTATTTACAAGATCTATACATTATTTAGACAGAGAATACTGATAAACCACCTGTAATTCTCTCAGGTATGGCTCACCAAATCTTTTCTCTGTCTCTCTACCTCTACAGCTCGGTCAGCTTATTTACTGGAGGAGTTACGGCTGTTATAAACGTCTTTTTCTTTCGCCGCAGCTTCATGTTTAAACAGGGAGACTGTCTTCTATCAGTTTCCCCTCAGCATCCTTAAAAAATCCAACATTCAACCAGATTCCAGAATCCGTTTTGAGAGGAAAAGTCTCCACTGTGTCTCTAACTTTTACTCTCAGAGGCCAAACAGTGCAAACTGCTCATGCGCGCTTCCCGTGAGGCTGCTTAGTTGAGGAACAGACTCGTAGCTCAGGCTTTTCCAGTCAAAGAGCAGCATTGCTGAGTATTATTGACGTAGTGTGGCAATCAAACATGGTAAAATTGTAATTTTAATAGGACACAGTAATGATTACCGTGGGAAACTTCACCGCGTTTTACCATTTTACCGGTAACCGTTACATACCTCGTCTGTTATATTGTCTATAGAGCCAACTGGGATTATGAGTAGAATAAAAACATCTTCGAGTTTGTTGTCAAGATTAAAGTCTGTTTAATCAATCTTTTATTCCAGGTTTAAGCTTTTTAATTGAAACTCTAATTTAATTGATAATTAAGAGAAATATTTTTGTTAAACTGCTACTAATAATTCAATTTCATAACAATGTGATAGTGAGCTGAGCCTACCTTCAAAAAGGGGACAGACCTTCCTCCAGCAGGTGATACTTCCCTGTTTGGTGTACTGGCCCAAGGATATTTCCATGAAAAACAGGGGGATGCCACATGTAAAAAGGAATACCACATACGGGATGAAGAACACACCTTTGGGAAGAAAAATATATGACAAAGTTACACAACTATTCCTAGTTTGTGTTCAACATGTTGCCTTTTTTCATGAAATCTAAAGTGAACAGATTTCTCTGATAACCTTGAGTATTGTTGATAACTGTGATGGTTATTCACACCTGATTTTTTTGTTCTGTATGGATGGCCGCTTTTTTTTGTCTGGTTGTTGTTTTTCTGAATTAACTTTGATTTTGGGATCCATATATAAAGGCAAAAGCTGTCAATTGTTTGAAGTTACTAATTATACTTAATTCTTGTGATTTGCTCATGTTTTCATTAAAACTGTTTGCTTTGTGATTTGGACCGCAGGGTGAAGCAGATAAGCAGAACTGTGAAGTATTATATCTGAATATATTGGTTAATAACATTGCTCAAACAAACCTACCTCCTCCATTTTTGTAGCACAGGTAAGGAAACCTCCACACGTTTCCTAGACCTATAATTTGCCCTGCAACGGCCAAGAGGAACTCAATTTTACTGGACCACTGTCCTCTGGTCAGGTTGCTGGGTGTTGGACGAGTCACTTCCGCATCTAGCCTGAACTTGACCTCTGTGCTGTAGGGGTTATCCATGGGACTGTAAAGAAAGAGAGGTTTAAAACAGCTTGTTAATAGGTTCAAAGGAAAGGAGAACATTTCTGTGTCTCCCCAGTGGCAACTGTGAAGTCTGGAGACCATGGAGGTCTGAGAACCTGATTTAGATTTTCTTCAAACTGGACATAAGTGACCACTCTATCTCAAGAGTGAACTTGGTAGAGTGTGGTTTTCTACACCAAAGGTCAAGGTGATTGAGTCCCATTCATCCACTGAATGTCAACAGGATAGCTTAGAAACATGGGGGTGAGGGGGGAATTCTATCAAATCTTCAACGAATGTTCACTTTGAATAAAGCATGAACAGAGTAGATATACAAAGTTATTTGGTCTCATGGTCAGTCCTTCTTCATTAACCTTATATCTGAAGAATTCTTTAAGGTAGGGCTGAGCAATATAGCTTTTTAAAATCGTAACTGCAACTGCGTGCACTTACGTATCAGTCACATCAGAGGAGGTGCACTTCAGTCATCTGATTTTAAGCCTTTTTGTGCAGTCATTTGTGTATTGTTTAATGGAAACAAAAACCAGCAGGCTCACTCAGAAAACAGACCAGGGAGCATGATGAGTATTTAAACAGACATTTGTCAATGATACAACGGTGTAACAGTTCAAGAGAGTCTGAGTTAACTGGAGACTTCTACTAATTTTTTTTTAGCCTTCTTTTAGTGTAAATTACCAAAAAATGTCGTTACATGTCCCTTTAATGTCAGTCTCAAACAAGGAACCTTCATTAGGAAACTTCCTCTTAAAAACCAGTTTGAACTGCAACAACCACTGCTTAGCACCCCAACAGCATGAGCTTTTGGAAGGTTAAAACACAGAAGTAACTTTAAGCCTGGTCAGAAATGGCAAATGCCTCGGCTTATGTGCAAAGGCTGCAGTGTGCAATGCACAAACCAGAGGGTTTATGGAAAAAAGGTAATGGAGGTTCAATTTGATTTGTTTATATAAAAGACACATTTATCTTGGAATTTCTCTTAAACTGCAGTTTATGTCACAGATAGAAAATAAAAAAGTTCCCTCTTTTGTCCAAATGTTAACAGCTCTACTTTTAGGGACATTTGTCTTTTGGAACTTTGCATGTAAACAATATTTTTTACCATCACAGCAGGGATATTAGCATTCAGATCACTGCATGTTAATGTTCAAAATCTGCACAGTGACTGCAGTCTTGCTTTATTAGGTCAGCAGTGGGTCAGTACTGCAAAGTTTCAGGGTAATACTTCCATCAATGTTCCCATTGTGTGGCTGACTTGAATTTGGTGTGGTGGAAGTTCCAAATTGAAAATATGTCTTCTGCCTAGGCATAGTAAGAGACCTTTAAACTGATATAATTTTCTTGACACGTGTTTGTTTTAATGAGTCATCCTCAGTTTCCTGTCATGCAGAAGCATGCAGCTTTATTTGTTTTCCTCCTAACCTGTGCTTCACACTGCTGGTTAGGGTTAGACTTGAAAAACAACCTACTCACAGCCAAACATAATGACGAATGGTCTCTGACAATGCTTCTGTTTTTTATCCCATAATTTGGCCATAATGTCCACCCCAACTGGTCTTTTAATGTCTTTCTAATGTACACTGCCTGGCCATAAAAAAAAGTTGCCACCAAAAAAAAAAGAGTCACACATTCTTCTATTTTGTTTGACAGCCGTTAGCTTTGATAACAGCACACATTTGCTGTGGCATTGTTCGATAAACTTCTGCAGTGTCATGGCTTTTATTTCCATCCGGTGTTGCATTAACTTTTCACCAAATTCTTGTTTTGATGATGGTAAAGTCAGACCACTGCACAAAACGTTCTCCAGCACTTCCCACAGATTCTCAATGGGGTTAAAGCCTGGACTCTGTGGTGGCCAATCCATGTGTGAAAACAATGTCTCATGACACCTGGACCACTCTTTCACAATTTGAGCCTGATGAATCGTGGCGTTGTCACCTTGGAATATGTCCATGCCATTAGGAAAGAAACATCTATTGATGAAGTAACCTGGTCATTCAGTATATTCAGGTTGTCAGCTGACCTCATTCTTTGGGCCATAATGTTGCTGAATCTCAACCAGAACAACTGCAGCAACCCCAGATCATAGCACTGCCCCCACAGGCTTGTACAGTAGGCACTAGGCATGATGGGTGCATCACTTCACCTGCCACTCTTCTTGACCCTGATGTGCCCATCACTCTGGAACAAGGTAAATTTTGACTCATCAGATCACATGACCTTCTTTCAGTTGTACAGAGTGTAATCTTTTTTGCTCCTGAGCAAACTGAAGCCTTTTTTCCACTAAGCCTTACTGAATAGTGGTTTCCTTAAGTCTACACAGCTGAAAGATAATTGCCCATGCCATTATTTATCCATTTGGAGGCTTGAACCTATTTGAAGCCCAAATAGGAATTTCGACAAGAAAGATCACTTTCTCTTTGGGCTGTATAACCCCATAGAAAAGTCAAAGTCACTTTGATATTTCATTAAATATATTTTGAGCACATTGCGCTTACATTTTAGAGACAAAAGCCTTACTAAATATTACCCACTGTTTGACAAACTTTTTAAAGGTTGTTATATTGATGAATTAACCTGGACACCAGCTGGACCATTCAGTGTATTTAACTAGTCCACCTGGGAAAGAGCCCATAGAAAGTGTTTGGGAAGGGCAGTACCTTTCAGAAGCAAAAAAAAAAAAAGAAGCATATCGACAGGTTTGATAATCATTCAGTCAGTTACATTTCGTCAGGTCGTAATTTGGTAGGTGAACGCTTTCCCACGATAGAACGTGAGCCACTTTGTAAACCAATCTAACTTAAACATGCTGGGAATTGGGCAAATATCTTCACTACAGAGGTACTTTTCTTTGAAAAAGAGTTGTGATCAAGATCTTATTTAAACTGCTACTGAAGTTGTTAGCATCTATGCTAATGCAGGTTTGTGCAGACACTATCTGTCATGTCACTGGTAGCTCCCACTTTTCCTGCTTAAAATGGCTCTGATTGGACTGTGCTGCTTTGGACCGCCCACAGTTGTTCTTGATTGGAGCTCGGCAAGATGGATCTGTCTGATTACAGACACCGAATCAGGCAGGTCCAGCTTCTGTGCAGTGTTATTGGTTGATGACTTTAAACATCATATTTTCATTAGATTCTTTGATAAATAACTCTCAATTGTTTATTTTTTCATGTAGACATTCAGTGCTGACAAGAAGAAGCATTATGGTACGTTCTTACTTTGTGCTGATACTTTAGGAGATACATGTGTGACTATATCGGCTGTAAATGTATCTGAATAGTAAGGAGTGAGGAGAATTGTAGCTCCTAGACTTCTATTCTCTTCCCTGTGGTATTTAACATGCATTCATATTTGATTTTTTTAGCAATAAAATCAAATTAACATTATTTTGAATTGAACATTTGACCTTCTATTTGTGTGTTTATAGTCACCATAAACAAACCATACTGATAGAAATAATACTCTTTTAGTCTAACCTTTTATATATAAATATACACCTCTTGATCAGAATTTTAAGAGGAGTTGAAAAGTTGCAAGAATTTACATTTTGCACTGTTGGATCTTAAAGTGCTAAGTGGAGCTTGAAAATGCACAAAGAAGAAATGAGTGAGACGAAAAAAATTGAGTAAGCAATTTACTGCAAACAACAATTAAACTGAAGAAGACTGTTCATCTGCTGATCAAATGTGTAAGACCATAGCTCTTTAAAAACCCCAAACCTCTAAAAATAGAAATACAGTTTTTAAAACAGGACTTGGTATTGAGTAGCTGTGCAATTCTTTTTAATCACCTCCCACACCTACGATAAGAATCACGTTGATATCATTATTAGTTAGACGGTTATTGAGCAAAAACTACTTTTCCCTGATGGCGGATATCTGGATCACCAACACAATTTGGTCATTTCTAACTTTGCACATTACCAACATACCCTAAAAATTTCAGCAAAATCCATTCAATAGCATTTGTGTGATTTTTGCTAACAAACCGGCATCAACACTTTGGCAGAAGTAACAAACAAACTGAAACTATAAAAGTCAAAAAAGGAACAGCAGTGAAATAGAAAATAAAGCAAGCAAGTAAATATGCATCAAACAAGTTTTCAAGCATCCTCGAAACAAGACAAACAGGTCCAGCAAAATGTCCTCGGGTTTCAACGGTTCAAACAAATAGTACAAACATCTTAAATCCCTTTTGTGGATGTTTCTCAAGTTTACTGGAAATTCTGAATTTAGAAATGTTTGTTTTAAACAAACTTTTTTGTTTGTGAGCAGCAAACACCCACCTTTACTTATCTCTGAGGACTTGCTCTTTGCCTATGTTAAGCCTGAATAAACAAAAGTTTGTGTAATTGCTCAAAAGGTGTTTGCAGTGATACCTGGTGGCAGTCAGTGTATGCTGATGTAGAGGTTTAATGATGTTTCAGTATAGTTTAATACACAGGGTGGCAGTTGCACTCACTGGGCTAAACCATGTTAAGTTCACTTCATACAACCGACTAGGGGGGCTTTCCCTTTGGGCGAGGACCCTAATTATCAGGGAAACTCACTGAGGAGAGTGGAGAAGGCTGATATCATCATTCTGTGTAGGGCTGAAAGATGTAACATGATTGTATCGATATGGAGATATGAACATTCAAGGTATTAATATCAAAAAAGGAATGATATAAATGATACAGACTACCCCTGTGCTCACCCTGCATGTACAGTGCTGGAAGTCACTACAAATTTCATTTTTAAGATTGCCCTTGAATGCACCGCTTGGTTTTCACTGAACCCATAGTCATATTGTATTATAGTAATATCGAGATCTCCCATGAATATCGAGATAGGAAATTTTGTTCATACTGTTAAGACCTAATCCTGTTTAACCACATGAATAAGGAAAGAGACTTGACAGAACGGATCAAAACAACTGCTGTTTCAGGGGAAGTTGATCTGATTGGAAAGCGATAACACAAAGGCAAATGTGTCTCTGGGTTATTGAGGCGTTGTTTCCACTAAACATCTTTAAAGTTCTGTCTGCTTTGAACAATAACCACTCTCACACATCCAATACAAAGATGAAACTGCTTTGAGGCGATGATGATGAGGTGAAAACATAATGCCTTTGATCAAAGACTTCATCAGTAAAAGGGAAAAGTTCTGGTTAAGCAACTGGCCACACTTAATCTTTATTGTGGTATGGACATTCAAAAGTCCACCAGAACATCACAAAGTCTGAATTTGATGTGATAATGAGAGATATTTTGCTCTAAATACGCAAACATTTACTGTCAAATGAAGGTAAAAGATCTGTTAACTTCCCTTGAATAGATTAGTGACAACTGATTGCTCAGAAACTTGCTATATGGATATGGAGCAACAATTTGGGCACAGATGGAGAACACACTAATGTCATCTGAGGCCTAAATAAAATGTCTGTACTGTGGTCAATGTCTGCTCTGACCCTGTCCCATTCTTTTTGAAGGTGTGCTGACATGAGCGCTGCTGTGTGCCTCCATCCATGGCTGTGGGTGGAGATCTATGCATGGAGGCAGAAGGTGAGTATTGGGTATAATTGATGTCCTACTCATATTGTGCAGACAAAGTAAAGGTACTCTCAGGTAAATAATGAAGTGTCAGTAAAGTGAATAAGTGAATTAGCCTTGGAGCTCAAGAGTTCAGAAGTCTTACTGCCTGAGGGATGAAGTCCTGAACAGGATAAACAAAGTGTTTTTCCATCTGGCAGACGACACTAATAGTTTGTGTCTGGAGGTGACTTAAGTTTTAAGTGATTTTTCTGACCTCACTAACTGTAAAGGGACATTTTGTTCCTCTACAGTTTATACAGCTATGTTTTATGCTCTACAAGTAGTGATAGTATAAAAATTAGACATGAAGGCAACATAAAATTGGTGGTCATTCTGCTGAGGTGTTATTGTGACTAGGTCAGTTCTTTCCTTGCTGGTGTGAGCCTGAAAGAACCTGTATGGTGCTACCAATGCTGATATTGATGGAGAGATGGCGTGCCAGTCCCATCAGTCTTTTTGGTGCTACACAATAAGCTCTAACCGCCTTTCCAGGGAGCATCTTGGCTGAAAAATAATCAGTGATGCAAGCTGTCATCTGTGAATTTGATACTTCAGAGCTTTGATAATATGTGTGAAATCCAGTAACATAGGCTTTTCAATGGTAACAAACTTCCCTTTTAAGCTCAGATAGTGCTCAGCAAAACTGCCCCACACAGTAGAGGGAATGAATGCAGAATTACTTTACTGTGATTAATTTTAGAATTTGACAAACAACACAGGTATGCAACCTGTTTGTTATGCCTAACAGGCCAATCCTGGTGTACTTTAGGGGCTCAACAATTCTGGAAGAATTTTCATATTTTTTTTCTGCAATAAGTATGTGTTTTTGTAACAACAATGGAGACTACATGAAATGTGATTAGTGGTTATTTTTATGTACAGTGATTAAGTCACATGACATTCAGTTTACATGACAGTAACATGGGGAGTGTGCACCTCCTTCAATGCAATTAAAGGGACAATGTGTAGTGTTTTTAGAAATTTAGGATCTAAAAACAATGTCTACATTTATAAATATGTCCTCATTTGTGTCAAGTTGCCTTTGCCAACAATCTGACTTGTCTTCCTGAGCGAAGACTTTCTTATATATAAGTCCTATAGAGGCATCCATATCTTTCTGGACTATAAAAACTATGAACAGCTGAGAGGGACATAACGCACTATGTTGTACTACCGGCTAAGGCTAAACGTATTTTTGCTCAGAGCCAGCACGACTGAAATGCAGAAGGAGCACAGTGGAACGTGCTTGTCACTGCCTCTGGAAAAACGAAAGGCTAACACTGATGATTGAGTGCAGTTTGTTTGACATACCGTACCAGTTCACCAGAGAGAAAACTCAAAGTGTTGATTGACCTGATGACATAGACTCTAGGCACATGCCGGCTAAAGTAGAGTTCAGTGGTTGCAACGCACATTTGAAAAATTACAGTATCACCACTAGATGGGAGAACATACTACGCAGTGTGGGTTTAAGGGTCAAAGTAACACATTCATGTCATAAAACAGCCAGAGCATTGACAAAACAAAGGACAATATTGTTGAAGATTTATTGTTTTACTTCATTTTTCCAATCAGTAAAAAGCTTTTTCTAGAAAAATTAAACAATGCAGCCCCTGGATTTTGAGGCAAGGGGTATCTTAGTGGACTAGCAGCTGGAAATAACTCTGTGTAACTTGAGGTAGGTATAAAATGAAGTTACAGCTTATGCCTTTGTTTAAACTATCTCAGGTGATTCAAAATGTCAAGTGTAACCTCCATTGTAAATAAGAGCTTGAGTTTAAACTAGGCTATGTTTAACTGATGATCAGGTGGTGCAACTCAGCTTTTCTCCAACTACTGAAGTAAAACCCTGGTTAATTATAAACCATAAAACTGAGAAAACTGACTATAATTTCTGTTAAAGAGCTTCGATTTGGTAGTTTGATGTTCTTCAGGTTGTGTAACTAACATTACAAGTCCTGGGATGTTGCTGTTGTGAATGTATACATTGCATTCCTGATGAAAAAATGATAAACTGCAACTATCAAGGTGAGATATCTACCTGCCTGACTATATTTATGTTGGAAGTGGCTTTCCAGGTGCATAAATTGTGCACAGACTATTAATCACAGGGAGAAAAGTCAGACAATTAAAATGTCATTGAACATATCTGAAAGTGAATCATTTGACACCAAGGATTTGCAAGTGGGGGTCATGAAATCCAGGTGCCTGTCAAAGAAAAATTTTTTTTAAAGATTTGTACCAGGCTGTCCCAGCTAGGCCAAAGTTCAAACTTGGCCTAGCTTGAACAGAGGTTCTTTCTAATAACAGAGTTCACGCACTGCTAGCAATTAGGGTGTTGCATAAGCTGACAAAGTGCCGTCATTGGCATTGGCAAAAGTTATCACTAAAATCTTGCACTGAGCTTTCAGTGGGAGGACAGCCTCCTGTGAAATACTGATGTTATCCTGTGTTTTTTTTTTCAAAAGGCAGGATTAGAGGAGGCTTGGAGGACAAGACGCAGCAGTGGGTTTTTAGCAGCTGTTTGGTGTCAGCAATGTGTTCTCATCATCATCAGATCAATATTGGTATCAGCTGATATCAACCCTTTGTACAAGCTCTGCCATTGACAAGTTAATGTTGGCTAAACAAATATCAGTTCCAGATGATTATTTGTCACATAATACCAACTTAATGCTGACATCTGGCCCACATAACTGCAGATTAAAAGGAGATTGTGATCTGTTTATGTGATCAAAAATGAGAGAAAATATTCGCAGTATGAGAAGCTTACACAAAAAGGAATGAACAAGACATCGGCACTGACATCGATAGCAGCTGTAATTTTAAGCACTGGTACTGGCTTATGCCCTGATTTTCAAAATGAAAGCATTAAGAATTTTCCCATCCAAAATAAATGATGAACTCCAGCTGTGGTTTACCTAACACACAGGAAATGTAATCTCTCCAACACTTACAGTATGTACCATGACTTTTACTCATGTTTAAGATTGTTTTCACCATTTGATGTCAGTGTTGTTACTCTACTCTGGTTAAAGATGAAGGTCGTTGAAAATGTGGCTGATATTATGATGATATTGTTTTGTCATATTCTACAGGAGATTTGATGGCTGTTTTTTGGTTGACAGCACTGGGTGGCCATGTGCTTCATTTCTATCATGACAGTATTGGTTTGTGTGGATGATGTCCTTTACTTTATAACCTGAAACTCACGTGCCCATGATGCAACCAAACAAGACTTAAGTTATAGCAAGGTTCGTGTTCGATAATTTGCACTGATTATAGGATGGTGATGGCAATAATCACAATTTCAATTATTTTACATACACTAAGATTATGTTTAAAACACTTAATTTACCACATATGTTACGACACGCACTACAAGCTATAATGATTTAACAGTATCATTTTGAACAGACTACAAATGGAAATTACAAATTCTTGAAATAATGACAGATGGAAAAAATATAAGACAAGTGCTAAATGCCAAGTGACATGGTTATCACTGAATCTCTGTTATTCAGCTTTCATAATTGTGGAAGGCAGTAATTTTAATTGAAATTGAAGTTTGATTAATTGCTCAGCTCCAGCATATTCAAAAGTAGGTCAGTTGTTTAAGCAAGAAGGAAAGTTCCTGCCAGAGACCAGTCATAGCCAAAACAGGAATTAGCAGAAATATTGTCAGGATGTTCATAGCACTAATTCTTATTCAGCTTCTATAGAAGATAGCATCTGAAAAGCATATTACTCAAATATATTATTTTTAATTCCTGTACTTAATGTCTACAAATAAAATTAGCATAGTATGAGTTAAGTTAGAACCAAAATATTTTTGTTGAGAGACTTTCTCCGTGAGAGGAACAGTAGAGCTATACTACAGGAAAGACCTGGTATTCTTTACAAAGAGGAAGGTTGTATACATTGGTTTTGTTAGCAAAACATGCCGGAATGGGTTTGGAAATAAAGCCATATTAAATATCTGCATTAATATAAACAATTTTATGCATCTCTGTAGCCAACCTTAATGGTGTCAGTGTAGGGTTGGGTGCATACTTTATAGCCTAACGTATAAGTACGGAGCTCAAAAACATCTGGGCCCATCTGCCCTGAGTATTACTGGTTAACTTCATACTTTCATAGAGGAAGCATGTGATGCTTACAAATGATTTTCCTTCTCTTGAAGTGAAACAACACACACCAGTGAGAGTTGTTTTTTTCACGTCCATACTGCTCTTATCAAGGTTGCTGTTTTTGAGACCATCCTGTTTCTGTTTAGAAGAGAAATTCCTCCCCTTGGTGTGAGTTTAAAGTCTGGAAAACACGGCACAGCTGCTCAGCTTTCAATGTATCTGCCATATTTATCATCTGTCCAGCTCTTGTCTTGTAAATGGTGTCATTGTTGTCCAGCAGGGAAACACTCTATTGAGACAGAGCTGCTCAACATGGGACGAGTATTTCCCCAACAATGAATCCCATTCATCAAACAGTATGGAAAATATCTTACTTAATGTATATACCGTACAGTACATAGAACTAAGTTCACAAACCAACAACAAAAAAGTTGTTAAGTAGTGTTGAATTATCTTTAATTTGCTCTCTATTCAATTTTGTATTACTTAGTTGATCAGACCTCTTTGACAGAAATCATATCTTTTTAAAGGAGTCAGTGTGGATTTCACTGTTGGTCAGAGAGGAAGTTTAAAAGTGAATAACTTCATGTTTGGTAAAATATACATTTTGAGGTCTCTTAGTTGACCTGTCTCAAGTTAAGAAACAGTGAAAAATAAGCAGGGCACCAATGGCTGGGTGGATTGCCAGAACACAACATGTGCAAGAACTCAGTGGCCGGGGGTAAAAGTTTAGGTCTAGACCTTTCCCTCATACCCTCTCTTGCTGTTTCCCCCCATTCCAATTATACAGCTTATCTCTTCACTCTTTCCAATACAGGTGCAAAAGCCCTGAATATTAGGAAAAAATCTGGTACGATTATTTTTTTGAGCATTTTTAAGACTTAATTGACAGGAGAGATAGAGACACCATATAGGCTTGCGACAGGCCACAGGCTGGATTCGACCAGCAGAAGCATGTATAACCCCAAGCTCACACTGAATCCTGTGCGGGTCCGGTGCGGCTTCCGCATGTAATCCTTATCATTAAAATCACTGTTGTAGACTCACATTAGCCCCGCGCGGTTCGAGTCCGGTTGCGGGAGCCGTACAGCACAACGGAAACAATCCGCAAGAAGTCTATTTTTTCCGGACGCCGGAGAGGGTCTGCGTAAAGCTGAATGAAATGTGACGAGCTATACAGGAAGTGAAATGCCGGATGGCATGAAGATACGTTGTTTTTCAAAACAAAATGAGTGTACAAACAAATGTAAGTGGACTCTTCTTTGACCGCACACTTGCGCTTGTAGTAAATGTAAACATAACATCACACCCGGTGACACGAAGTCGCAAAAGTGAGCAGCACAGCATCTCCTTACATGTAGTTCCTGTATATAGGGCTTGTTCTCACGCGAAGTCCAGACAAGAACGTGAATCCACGAGAGCTTCTACTCCCTTGAGTGCCGTTTATGCACCCGGCACCGGAGCCAGACGCAGCCTCTATCTGGAGCTGATGTGAGCAGCTTGGCAGAAAATCCGCACCGAATCTGGACTGCAACCGTCCTGGAGCCAATACGCCTTACGCGGCGTAAGGGTCATGCCTGGTTGCTAGGGATGGGAATCGAAAACCAATTCCAGTTGAGAATCGTAACAGCTCCATCAAAGAATCGATATCATTAATCTCTTTGCTTATCAATTCCCTTATCAATTCCATTCAATTGACAGGTTTCAGAAGCATCAGAATTGTGGCTTAATTTAATTACACCTACTGCACAACCTTAAGTGAGTGGAAACACCAGCAACTTGCAGAAGCAGATATCTATACTGTGATGTATGTTTGGCATTGTTGAAACTGAAAATGAGACCATTTGCCCACATGAAAAAATTTGCTGGAATCGATAAGGGAATCGTTAAAGAATTGGATCGATTGGCAGGACCGTTAACAGCATTGGTATTGATAAAATCTTATCAATTCCCATCCCTACTGGTTGCTTACCAATCTGCCAAACCAGCACCCCCCACCTCTACGTATTCAACCTGAATCTGGTTAAGTGTTTTAGTTGCAGCTCACGTACAAGAATAAACGAATGCAGCTTACAAGGCAACTTTTTGGTGCTTTTAGCACAGACATCGGTGTTGAAGAGAAAAGAGGGCATGTTTACTGCATTACTGTGCAGTAACTTGGGTTCATTGTAATAGAAGGGGTACTGAAATTTTTTTGAAGGGGTGTTGCTCAAGGCCCATGGCACGAGTAAATCTAAATGCGAATAAAGCAGCTGGCCAGCTCTGTTCCAGCTGGGTATGGACCCTAGGTGATGCACGGCAGTAAAAGGTGCCACCCAAAGACTTGTAATGCCCAAGATATATAGTAAAACTACACAGTTAATAATGACTAGATGCTGCAGTGAGATTATTTGAAGCATTTAACATTTTTTTAATGAAGCACCTTTGTATGGACCTATTTTGTGATGCAACATACGAGTTATGTATCCTTCCACTCAAGCTGCTGCTTTCCTCTCATCAGCTGTTCAGGTTGATACGTCTGTGTAGATTCTTATTCATCCAGGTTAACTAAGTTACTTTAGTTAAGATACTTAACACAGTCCAGTTACCTCGATTTGGAATCTTCAAGTTCAGGTAGATACTAGTTTTACATTACAAGTGGAGTATTTATGAGGCTGTTGGTGGCACCATTTACCATATATCACCTAGCATCTAACTATATGCTGCCCATCTTCCTATAGGGGAGAGCTGGCCTGTTGCAGTCTTGGACATTATATTTACTAGCAACCTTGAGCAACCCCACTTTAAAAAAACAGATCTGTCCCTTTAAGCCTTCACTGTGGCTGGTATTTTGAGGTCGTGAACCATCAGTATGGCATAGGTTAAGCCTCTTGTGTGCACAACCATGTGGCAAACATCTGTTCCATGGAACAAACATACTTGTACAATATAGACAGGTCAAAGGTGCTATGAAGAGAATCTGTTTCCGGCGACATAAAGACTCTGCTACCCATGAGCACGCGCGGCGACTGTCGTAAAGATGTGACCCAAGCCAAAGTGTGCGCTTGTTGTGATGCTAATAAATGCAGCTCAGACCTTCCTCAGAACTCTGCATTGCTTTACAACTTCTTTTTTCAACAACTTACAAAATGCAAAGCGACGAGGAAATGTATCTCTTTCTCGTGATTGCGGTAGTTTTTGATGTGTGACAACAAGCAACTTTTGGAAAACTTAGTATCGTAGTTTTGTAGCCGGCTATATAGCGCTACTTACAGCCCGGTGCTCTAAGACGTATCCGAGTAATATAAATTTGCTCTAGTTTTAATTGTCTTGTTCCTGAAGTTGAGTATCCAGGCCAGTCTAGCTCTGTCCGACCCGACTGCAAAGCTAAGGAATAGCATTTATAGATAACCTATTTTGATGCTATAAAACTCATCTTAAAGTGTGTATTTTGATCAGGCATATATCTAAAAGTGAGACTTTTTTTGTAATTACTTAGAAACTCCTCATAGCATCTTAAATCTTTCAGTCTCACCTGGACTTTTTTTAACTGTACTCTGCAGTTTGCATGAAACAGAAAAAAATACTTCAGATATGATTTAATATCAAAATAATGGGAGAACTAACAAGTCAAACACACAGCAGCCATATCAAATCTTTGTAGAGAATGAGTATTTCAGTGAGACTCTTGCAGAATCAAACACCACTTGTAACCAAATGTTTATCCATCATGTTTTTCACTTGTATGGGGAAGTGAAGCTTTCCACTACAACAGTTACCATAACCACGAGTCATTATGACTGATGAGTCAGTCCTCTGTCACACTGACATTGCACTGTGGCCTTTGCTCTAGAGTGCTATTCGGTCAGACGACTGTTATTATTAGCAGGCAGCCCACACTCTGTTTTGTAATTTTAATCTTTAAATGAGGAACAACTTGCTTCCAACATAACGGTAGCTTATTTTTCAAGTAGTAACTTGGCAGCAATGGTTAAAAAAACCAAAAGGACCTGGAACACATTCCAAAGACCACCTGTCATGGCACAGTCTATGCCAAAGTCGGCAGTGGAAAAACAAGATTGTTGCTTGGCTGGTAAACTTTCACTTAGTTGAATGGCTGCCTGTTTTAACACAGTACACAGGACTTATTTCAAGATCAACCAACTACATGCTTTTTATAGGGCATGAGGTTCAAGCTTATTCTGTATCAGATGGTTTTAGGATTCCTTATTTTTTCTGTGGGAGACTCAGTTTGTCTGAAGTATGAAAATCTACCAAGTCTCTCTGTTTGAGAGACCCTAATTTAAACATGCCAGGATTACATAGGGCAAGCATTAAAGTATTGATAACTACATTTGTTATTTCAGTTTTGTATCTCTTGAAACATGTTCATTAGTTAGAAAATGTCTCAGTCAACAAAAGAAAATTAAGACAATAAAAGAGCATTAAAACAAACAACAAATACGTTTGGCAAAAGTTGTCAAAATTTTCATTACTATGAATTAAAAACAATGCAACAGTCTTTCTTGCTTTTATGAAGTGACAAAAAAAATACATCTGAGCCCTAAAACGGTTGTTGAGAGGAGTAAGTCCATTGAAAATTAAAATAAACTTTCTAACATTGTACTGAAAAATATAAAGTGTACAAGCTTTGCATCATGATGACTGGGACATTTTAAGGCCTCTGTAGCAAGTTGGGGAAACTTGATTTCGGCTTGGTTGAGTTTTGAGCCAAATGCTGCAAGATTACAGTAATTATGCAAAAATGTTAGCATTGGCTTCCCCTTGAGCAACAAGTCAATATGCTTACTAGTAGTTGATATGAAACACAAGGAATTGGGTCTTCGGAGGTTCAATACAACAAATGTATTTCATTGGTGGGAATTTTTTTTAGCCTGACAGCTGCATGAGAAAAATCATGGTAGGAAGAGAAAGCAATGTTGATGTTTCAAATGAGCTTCTGCAATAAACATCATATAGTCAGAATTTATCACAGTAGACAATAATCCCTTTTTTGCATATAATCAATCTTTTTTCACTCAGCACGTGAATGATTTGTTCATCACCATTTTCATGCAGTCATGTGAAACTTCAGCTGTCAGCCACCTTAAAGTTAAATATTGTAAGAAAGAATAAAGTCTCAGTTCATTTTAAAGAACAATGAACTTTTAAGTATCTATAGCAAAGGGCGATTCACATTGTGTAATATTAGTTTTATATATATCCCACAACATTACCACAGTGTTAAAAAATAATACTGAACTTCATGACTTGCAGGGCTGAAAAAGGAAACATAAAGAACGTGGATGGGTCCAGGCGTATAATCCCAAACAGTGTTGCAAGAAACGCAATTTAGAGATTCATTCATTCCACTTGTTTAACATCAATTCAAAAGAGAATCCCAACTCTTAATTATCACAGGATCAGTGGGAGAATGGCCATAGATTGGTTTGTGGAGTGAAGTGGGCTTAATACCTACACATTAGTGTTTCTCAGTTTAACCTCCAGATTCCTGTGCTGAATGTAGTTACTTCCTCCTTGGGTGAAGTGGAGTTCATATGATTAGACGCATATTTCCATATTGTCCATTCCAGGGGTATTTATTAGAAAGATTCTGGCATTACAGTGCATATCACAGGACACTGTTAACCATTAGATATATCCTAATGCTATAGCAAAGGCAACACATTACAGTTTTTTAAACAAAATGTTTTTAATCACAGTTTTGAAAACCTACAATATTAGATGTGTAGCAGTTTTATTCGCTGTTTTACTACACACACTAGATCCTGCAACACGGACAAACTCACTTGTCAGTCCAAGTGACAGAAATATTGACAGTGAGTGTTACAGAGAGTCAAATGACTGTCTTCTGATAAGTTTTAACCCGAGGCTGCTCTAATGCAAATGTCCCATTTTTTAAATAGTTGAATAATCACAAATCAGTGCTGAAGTAATGGTACTGTATAGAGGCACAAAATATCTCAATATATTGGCTTATCTATATATTTTTTTCACCTCTAGTCTGTTAAGTGTCCTTTGTTTACATTGAGGTTAGACCACATTTTAGCAGCAGCCATTTTGCAGCTGCAGTGGTTACTGATGGAAAGCAGTGTTTTACTGTAGACTGAGCATTTGACTCAGGTTATGGGCTTTTATCTATAAGAAAAAGAGAGAGTAAGATCTAACGACTTGTAAATGTCAGTGTTTGCTGTTTCATTGTATAAGTGTAACCTTTTAGCGTGCTATTGGCCCCCATCCCTATTAAAGACCCCGAATGACTAAATTAAACTTAGACTATTTAAATGTTGATTTCTGATGATTCAGTGTATTCAACTTGCTGAATTATTTAGATTAAATTCTTGTATTTTGTCCTTAAAGTTAGGCAATCTAGACTTTTGAATTAGCTATTGCACAACTAAAAAAATCAAAAATTATGTATATCACCAAACTCTGAGAGATTCTTCTTCTGTGGAATACACATTACCTGCTTGGTAGTGTTTTTTTTCTCCAGCTTCGAAAAAAACACGGGACACTGTTTTGTCTGACGGAGGCGGGTTGAACAGATATGTTATCACTGACCAGGAATGTAATTGCTGGGAGACAGGGTGACTAGAGGAAATGACATTGAACCAGACTTGCTTTTAGTTACCTATAAGCTAACCTCCAAGTAGTGTGGTCACCACAAGCCCTCAGTGGCCTGATGGAAACTTACAAGTGCAACATGCATGAACAATATGGGCTAGTGTGTAAACATGTGAGGACAAGCCTTAACAAGCCTAGGAGTCAACCTTCTACTGCTGTCAACAAGCTTGTGTATTTTCAAAAATATATCTCTTGATATTTATGCTGTCAGTGTGACCACTTGTTTAGTAACCTTGCGGTGTTTCGAAGAGCTGCCTGTTGGTCCTTTAGCTCCTCTGTTATCCAGGTCACCAAAGGGGAAACGTGGGCACTGTAATAAATCCTCTGGACACTTTAATGGTTATACAGCCATTCTTGACTACAACTTAAAAAATTGACTTATCTTGCATACTCCTATTATTTTGATGTTTGATATTCATCTACCAGGCAAGTCATTATTTAAATGAAATCACTTTCTTGCATTTATGTATTGAATGTATTTTTGTGGGAAGAAATCCATCGCGCATCAGTCAGTTTTGCCTCAGTAAACTTTTCCAGGGTCTGTTCTCATGCAGTCTGTTCAAATATTTGCATTATTAGCATACATGTGAACATATTTGTTTTAAACTGTATAAACTGTCAGAAAAGCGATCACAGAGCACCCTGTGGTGTTGCACTAAACAAGGGAAATAGCTGCTCTGAGTGCAGCATAGACTGTAACCTTTGCCCTACATAATACAGCTACAAGGGACCAGTATAAGTGCATGCAGGAAAGCACAGCTGTCACTGAACTGCTACGACACCATTCATTCACTTTTCAATAAACCACACAAAAGCAGTGTACACTTAAAATGCACCAATACATCAAGCATAAAGAGGAAAAGAAAACCCAAAATGTGACCTCAAGGGAAAGGGGAAGAGTACCTGAGAGGGGTCGCGTCACGTTCAGTTGTCTGTATTATGCTTCCATTTAGCCCTAGGTGAGATTCAGCGGATGCCTTTTGAGGAGAATAGATTCCTAGATCCCCCAGTCTCGCTGGGGCAAGTGATATCTTCTGCTCTAACCATGAGTGAGCCCATGAGTGGAGGTCTAAAAGAGCTGATTTTGTGTGACAATGAGGTGGAGAGAAAGAGGGACAGAGCGAGGGAGAAGGGGGCGGGAACGTTGTGTTTCTGAATGAGCGACTTAAGGCGGGGACTGTTTGAGGAGGCCACATGGTCTCGCAGCAAAGAGGAAGGGATTTGCATGACAGAAAGGCCAGCAGTGTAGCTCTGTAGGCGGGGTATGTAGGTCGCCAGAACAGTATGTCCAACAACAGTGTGTTATGATTATGATTATGATTAGCAGTGGCAGCTCCTGAATAAATTCTCAGGACAGGCAACAGTTGGTGGTGATGGCCACATTTACCAGTTGAATAGATAAATTAATAATTAAAAAAGTCAGATAGCTTACTTTAAAATGTTACATTGTATTGTTTAGTTTGGTTTTCTTGTTGATGGCAACACCAGACATAACATCTACTGTACAGTATTTTTTTCATAGCTATATCAAGTTAAATGTTTAAAATACAATACATTTGGTCCCGCTGTAAAACACTTACTTATTGAGTGGTCCCAAATAACTCTTTAAATACTGACGTTATAACAGGCTGGTCTTTCATTGTCAATAAGTATGTCAGGAAATGTCGTTTTGACCTTTTTTTTTCACCCAATGCTCATGAGAAACGTAAACTAGTTTGGCAAGTATTTGTCTTTATTATGTTATAAATTCTTAAAACTGTGTGGGATTATAAGAAAAGAAAACTGATATGAATTTTCAACAGTTTTTTTTTCTAATGTAAATGAATGTATACAATTTTTTTTAACAATTAAAAAGAAACTTAACCAATTAGCATACACCCAAACATTTTTGTTTGCCCCCAGCATTTAGTGTCCATGTTACAGTTTGTTTTCATCGACCATGTCCTGGCTTTTTTTTATTTTATTGACAATACGTTTATTGAAGCAGTTCCTGTCCAGAAGAAGTAGAGTCCAAGTTTGCACTCCACACACATGCATGAAGTGCTTTTTCTGAACAACGCACTGCTTCCTCCCCAGGCTAGTCCTCTGTCATTTCTTGGTATGCTCTATTTTTGTTGTTCTTTGAGGGAGGAGTTATCAGTCTTCAACTGGAATTTGCTTTCACTTCCCACAGTCTTAGTACGTATATATATATGTGCACAGAAAGGTGAATATACACAAAACACAGCAAAAATGTGGCCAAAATATGACAAATATATGCAAAACATTTCAAAAATGGCAAATATATGTCAAAACACTGCAAAATATGGCAAAAGAACAACAAAGAAATACTTCAGAATTAAACTAATGCTTTTGTCTACAATACTTGTACATTATTTACTCCAAAAAAACTGATAAAACTGATGAATCACTCACATGTATCTTTTTGAATAATCTTTCTCACCTGTGCACGCTGTGTGCATTGTTGGAGCAGGCATCAGTGCATATGACTACATTAAATTGGGGCAAGCACTCCCAGAGCCCATAGAAATGTATTGTAAGGTCCAAACTTTGAAAAGACTTTCCACATGTAAGTCTATGAGAGTGCCTGGGTTAGCTTTCAGTCTGACTGAAGATGCCCCAAGGGGGCAGGGCTGCTGGTTGGACAGTGACATTGCAGCGATATTCAGGCTACTGATTGGGCAATAAGTTGAAGACTTACATAGGCACAATCAGGGCACAGTAAACTCTTTTCTGTCTCTTTTTCATGTGGCTTAAGTAGGGTGGTGCACTATCGCCCAATATGGGCCAGCCACCCCTGATGGTTAGTGTTATTATTCACAAAGGATGGACATATTCTTTCTTCTTGTTGACATTTTACTGTAAACAAAATGCATTTGCATTGCTTTTAAGACACTGCTGTGCATTTGTTGTCAGTGAAATAACTCCCATCCCCAATTATGCAGTTTTTGTTTAGACCAAGGGTGTCCAAGCATTTTTTTGCTGTTGGCCAGATACAGAAAAGATACTGATGCCTGGGCCACTTTTAAGCACCTCGTCTTAACTGTATAAAAGTTAATAAAATGAAGGCTGAAAGTCTTGAAATCGAAAATGCTTAAAAAAAGAACACACACAAAAAACAGCTTTCCATTAATTGGTTTACAAACCAATTAGCCATTCATTGTGAATTCAGTTGTACTCTTTTATTTATCTACATGCACACGTGCATACACTCTGCTTTTTATTTGTGAATATAGGAATGGTATCAAAAAACAATTTCAGGTTTTAATTGATAACAGCTAGATTAAGGAAGCAGTATAGTTTGTCTTTTTACTTATGGGTTCCATATTCAATTCCTTCCGCTTTGTTCTCGATGCCTACCAAAATCAAGAAGGTCAGACTTTCTTTAGATATGATAATAAAGAAGTCAAAGATGTAATCATAGCAGACACGAGACAGAAAGGGTTAAAGTTCAGACTGAATTTTAAGCAAAATGATGCTGACAGCAGAGCGTCCACTGTGTGTGATTTGAAGTGAGAGTTAAAATTCCAGCAACATGCAGTAACCTTTGTCTACAGCTTGTTACTAAATATCAGGAGTGCCATGACACTAAACACATTTTTAGGGCTGCTTTATTTCACTCAAAAAACCCACAGCAATCAATAGAGATATTGATAAAGAAATAAATCAATGGGTGGAATCAACAATGTCAGCGTACTTTAGATCTGATCAAGTCCCTATTTGTGACCATGAGCCAAGTCCTAATCAGTAAATTGCTGGCGAGCTAATTATAAACTTTAAAAATATTAAGCATAAAAAGCGTGTTTATTGAGAAGATTTTAATCTGAGGTTTGAGTGTATTATTTAAGACAAGGAGACTTGAATATACATACATTAACTCAAAGTGCTTTCCAGGGTTAAAAACACAGACATTATGAAATTAAGAGCATAAAAACCTACAGAAACAGATGTCCAAGAAAAAGCAAGAAAAAAATATTTTTGATGAATCATATTTTGAATTATGATAGGGGACAATCAGTGATAAGAAAAAACAGCTATGTTACAATTGTTCATTATGCCAGTTAGGGTTTTTCAAAAGTATAGATACTCAAAAAAGTATCGATACCAAAATGTTGTATCCGGATACGATACTCACTTTCAAAATGCCGAGCCGCTGACGCTGCGTCCCTCTCTCTCTGCCTCCTCACACACACACGAGAGCAGGAACCCTCCCCCTCCCTGCCTCCCTGTGACGTGCTCAATAACAAAACAGCATGACAGTGCTGCTGCAGGAGGGCCAAATCAACCATTTTTGGTTGAAAATGAAAAAGGTTAAAGTGTTGTTTGGAGGTATTTTGCCTTCAAGGCTGACAAAGGCAAAAGGTCTTTGCCTTCAAAGACGCTCGAAATAAAAGGACGAAATAACCCCCCCCTCGCCTCCCGAACCAAACACTCACTGCAATAAGGAGCAGGACGAAGTGGAGGAATTAGCTGACACTCCTTCGTCAGATAAATCGGTTGTGTGGACCTGTTTTGGCCTCCCATGTAAAAGACGAGAGAACGGTGAGAAGACTATGGACAAAACAGCAGCCGTGTGCAAAATATGCCACTACAGTTCGCCGTATACTGCAGCGAGTATAACTACTACCAACTTCGAACTGTGACGTCTGTCTGACGTAAAAATAAAGGTGACTTCGGCTTGTGAATACCTGCTTTTATTTAGCAGTCATTGTGGGCTGTGACCACGCCAACTACAATTTTAATTCACAAACAAAACAGTGAGTAGTAATCTCTACACCTCCTGCTAACGGCTCTCTCCCTCCTCGCTAAACACACAGACAACTCTCCCCTTCTGAACTCTGACCCACTCGCCCCGCCCTCCTGGTCCATTCACTGACCGTCAATTCGTAGGAAACATTAAAATCCACATTGAACACAAACCATAGAACTGCTCCACTTTGTTTGTGTAAGTCTGCATAAAAAAAATATATTTGATTTTTGCATCTACTGTTGAGTTGACAGAATTTGATCATACTTGAAGATCAGCAGTATATGCACTGTTATAGGCTAAATATTATAGTTCACAGTTCAGACATTTATAGGTCTAAACTGCAGCTCTGAGGACTGCTGTTTGTTTTCCTTTTCATTCAAGAATGGACTTATCCTGATTGTTACAACAACAAAGCACTTTTTATTGAGATTTTATGTTTGTATTTGCACTGTAGTCTAAATAAGGGGAAAAAACTACAATTTTGTTTATTTCAAAGAGCATTTATTTTGTTCTGATGCAGCAATATTTTTTGTATTGTATTATTATTTTTTGCATTAGTAAGAAAATAAAGAAAATGAGATTTTTGCACAACTTCCTAGAGGTTATATTTGCATTTTTTGTTAACAAAAATGTTTCTTTTAAATATCGAAAATAGTATCGAAGTATCGAATATTTTCCTGAGTATCGGTATCGAGTTGAAAATCTTAGTATCGTGACAACCCTAATGCCAGTATAACAGCCAATAAATTGAATATTTATTGCCAAGTGTTTGACATTTTTGACACTGAACACCTGTTTAGGCCTGGTGTATTTCACTCAGTGAACTATTTAAGTGTCGTTGAGAACAACTGACAGAAGGAATGAAGAGTTGATTGTTTTTTTTAATTCTTTTAGTTATTCAAGGTGAAACCACAACTGTAAACAAAAACTTTTTTCCACAATCTAAACCTCCTGGGTTCTCCACAAGCATTTGAGATCCCAAAATATGAATCAGTAATTAATTAGCAATTTATGACTGGATTGATCTTTAAGTACTTGAAAGTATTCATTTAAATCATAAGAAGATTTAAAGAGATGACCAATCTCTGGACTAATAATGTGAGGTTGACTATTTAGGGTAACAAAACAATATATTCTGTGAGGGAATGGAATGAATGATTAGCTAGAGGGTTAATAGAAATGTTGAGAGAATTGAGGAGCATGTCTAAATTTGTTCAGCTGCTGACCTCTAATGACATTTTGTGTTCCTCTCTTTGGGTCAGTCTCTGTCCTCACAGGCACCCTGAGGACCCACATTCACTGCTGTTCAACACAAGATTTTACATTCAGTACGGAGTAGGATTGGAAATGGTTGACATCCTTACATTGCAATATGTTTTGTGACACATATTTATTTATGTATATACACACACACAAACATAGTCAAATTTTTGTACCCCTCTCTAAAAGAAAGAAAAATATGGTGTTCACTGAAATATCTTGAAACTGGCCAAAGTAATCATTAAAAAATGTATTCAAAATTAACAATGCCTCAATCAAACAGCTTCAATAATGCATCAAGAGAATGAAAAAAAAACAAGCAAACTAATGAAAGTGGTCCAGATTAAAATGATGGTACCTTAAAGTTAGTATTTTGTTGCACAACCCTTTCAGGCATTCACTGCAGTCCAGCGATTTCTATAACTCTCAATGAAACTTCTGCACCTATTGATGGGTATTTTGGTCCACACTTTGTGAGCAAACTGCTCCTGCTGTCTAAGGTTTGAAGGGTCTCTTCTCCAGACTGCATATTTTAGCTCCTTCCACAAATGTTTAATAGGATTTAGATCAGGGCTCATAGGAGGCCACTTCAGAATAGTCCAGTTTTTTGTTCTGAGCCATTCTTGGGTGTTTTTATGCTGTGTGTTATCGGTAATTTTCCTGTTGGAGGAACCATGACCTGCTGAGAACACCAAGCTTCTGACACTGGGCAGCACATTTTGCGCCAGAGTGCCTGATAGTCTTGAGATTTCATTGTACCAAGCATAGATTCAAGACACCCTGTGCCAGATGCAGCAAAGCAGCCCCAGAACATAACCAGACCTCCTCCATGTTTCATAGTGGGTACAGTATTTGTTCTTTGTATGCTGCTTTTTTGTGTCTGTGAATGTAGAGCTGATGCGACTTAAAAAAATGCTTCAGTTTGGTCCCATCTGTCCAAAGGACATTCTTTTTGGTTTGTCAGTATGCATTTTTGCAAATTCCAGCCTGGCTTTTTTTAATTTGGTTTTAACAATGGTGTCCTCCTCAGTCTTCCATGAAGTCCCCCTTTGCTCAAACAGCGACAGATGGTGTCATTTGACACAGATGTACTTTGAGCTTGGAGTTCACCTCCTTTCTATTTGGAAGTTGTTCTGAGCTCTCTTGTTCATCTAATAAAAAGTGCCACTTAGTTCACAGAAACACAATGCTATTTGGAACTAGTTTTAAAGCCTTTTCCTTTCACATACTTCTATAACCTTTCTAATCACTTCAGACAACTCTCTCCTTAGCTTCCTACAGTCCATGTTCAGTGAGATGCACATCACAAGACCAAAAAGTGACTTCCTTTCAGCTTTTCAAAAGGCAGAATGACTTATGACAAGTTTGCAGACACATGTGCAGCCTATTATCGGACACATCTTAGTTCAACATGGTACATTCTGTTTAAAACCAACATATACCCACACTGGGGCTGTGGCATGCAGCTTAGGAGCCGTAGCTTTCGTGCCATCATTCATATTCGTGTTCGTTTCCACGTAAATCCTCAGGACGCTCACTTCAGCTCTCTCTGTGTGTACGTGCGAGCGGCCCCACCTACCCCACGAAGATTGCATGAGTGACAGATGCTCACTCAGCTATAAATTCGCTAAATCTGCTATAGAACCGATGCCCCCCGGTGTTAAGAAAGATGGACAGAGTAAGCCATCTTCTCATTCAGCCTCTTTAGTAGAAACACCGAGGATGTTTTTATTTATCGTTCGGTTAATTGATTTATTGATTATCGTGACAGGCCTAGTTGCCATCGACTTTGACTGGGGTAGTTTCATTAGTTTTTTTTTGTTGTTCTGCTGATCTATAATTCAACAGAAATGTTGCGAATGTATACAGGAATTAATTTTTCAATAGACCATTTATATGTTTATCTTATTCAGTCCTTGAGTTATTTATGGATGCCAAATCTAAACTCCTTCTTACCCTCATCATGACACACTGGGTGCTGCTCTGAGACTGCCTCACAGACACACTCAGAGTGGGAGGACAGTGAAGAGAGGTAAACAGGTAAAATTTATACCCACTCAAGGGCAGCAATCCCTCATTGCAGTGGCCCCTCACTCTTGACAGATCTCTGTTAGTACATGTACGCAGGATCTTGTTGGTGCATGTACTGTTTTCAGTCTCTGAGTTCTGCATGGACAGTATAAGTGTAATTTAGACAGCTCAGTTCTGAAAACAATTCTAATCACAATTATGTTGCTTGGCATCGATGTCATGATTAAGTGACATTTGCGCAAGAGCTTTAAATGAGTAAATTATAATTCATATTGCATTGAGTTGCAGCCACTGTTACTGTTTGGCATCGTAAAAATGGTTTTAGATTAATTTTAAAATATAAGAGAAGGGAATTGAAGAGCAATGTAGTCAACAAAATCAGAATTTTGAGAAAAACATTTTTAATCACTCTTTATTTTATGGGCTGTAAAATAGCTGACGAGCAGTGTCATATCAGTGCAGACGGGTGGTTAAGGTTAGATGTATTTGAAGGTTTTCAGGATTTTTTCTCTATAAAAATAATCTTATTGGTATTAAAAGGATGAATTTAATGTACATCCAGGCACAAACAACTATATGCAATAAAAGGCAGACGGGTATAGTAGGAGATTTCTAATTAAACATAGGCACTTTTATAATTATTTCACATTGTATAGTGTGTATACTCCTTTGTGATTTAAAATGTGGTGTCGATAGAGTTAAGAAGCGATGACAGAAAAGCACTAAACAGCTTTGAGATTCACAAATCACTCTCTAATTTGCAACATGCATATTGTGTTACTTTTGTGCCTAAATGCTCTTAATGCTTTTGAAAATCTCAAACAGACAATACATGGAATATATTTGAGAAAATACAAATACCTAAATATAATGTTAAAATTAAAAAGATAGAACCAGTGGGAAACGTCATGTTGCACAAGTCATCCTTTAATCTGGATTATTACATTTTTACACTTGTTCTTGTAAGTGTAATTGCCTAGCTCTAATTTAAGATATATTCCCTATTATCTGAAATGTAAATGATTGATCCCCATATCATAGCTATAGCTAAACTGTTTGTTCAAATTAAGTCAAAGCTCACTTTAACATTGTGTTTTGGAAAATTGTATGTGCCTGATCAATACCTGGTATCTAGAAGTTTGTCAGTCTCAACAGTCACATAATGATCTATTGTTAAGTGTCTTGAGATAAGATAATATAATGTTAAAAAATGTTAAAAACTGTCGCAAATACTTCTGTTTCAAGATTTCTTTCTCAAGATTCCTGTCACAGAAATAGAATCAAATCTGTTTACTCACCCTTTTTCACTTCCTGAGATGCACTGGCAGCCTTGTGGTTGTCCGTCTAATTTATAATGAACGTTGTTCATTTTAAAATCTCGTCCTTTTTGTCTCTCTGGGTTTTTCAAAGAAGAGCTTGTTACAAATGTGTGAGACAAATGTAGAGTCAAGATGTTGTAGAGATCATTACAGATTTTGTTAATAAGTTATCCTCAGAAACATCTTCCGAAGTGACGTAGAGCGAGGTCACTGTGGTTTAGAGAAACACAGCTGCCTCCTGAGAAAACAGCAGGAGTCACCTTCAAACTGACTCTCTTACTTTGAAACTTTTGAACATAACTTTGGACTGAAACGATGCATGTACATATTTAGATCAGGAATCGTGATTGAAATGGATGCTTTTGTGTTTTACAGTTTTGTGTCCTCTTGTTTTAGTGTTTAGTTTTTTGTTTAGTTTTAAACTCAAATGTGTGCTGCAGAAAAGCAGATCCAATGACACAGTCCCCCTCTCTCATATTAAATGCTTGGTTCACATGAACATGCATTTCTTGGTGAAGCTTAAACCTTTTCCAATCCGGCTGTCCCAAGTTTTGTATTAAAACTAACACTGAGTTAGACAGTTACTCAGGGAATACATTAAAACATGTGGCAGTAAAGAGCTGTTCTTGATGTTCTCTGAATACTAAGCTGACCTCCAACAAGTATCACTGGAAGTTATTAAAATGGAAGACTGTGTTTGTGCTCACTGAAACGGAAAAGTATTATTTCAGTGGTACAATCACAAGAAGACATCATGATCACCTAACTGTAGAATTACAACTGACATCGACAAAACTTTTGACAGAAGATTTAATTCTTTGCAGTGAATAATAACAGAACAAGGTCACCTCCAAACCCAGGGTTAAGGCAGCTCAGTAGTCTCCTTCACAGGAGGGATGTATTTTGTACATCCAATACATTTAGATGATATCATTAATTAATTTTAAAAAATGAGAAAAAGACTGGGGTAGCTTATAGGCATATGCATGTGCTGCCCCTCCATATGCTGTCTGCGTTGGTAACGGATGATTGTTCAGTGTTGAGGTGGTCATATGTTGTGCAAAGATTAAACCACCAAAAACTGGTATACAAATCAATACAAATCCAACAAGATTTATTTTGCCACCGACAGCTGATAATCTCTTGAGGTTCATCTGAATGTTTCAAAACTGTGTGAAAGCATTGTCATGATCCACTCAACTCCACTTAAAAAATGTACAAATGAGAAAACATTATTTTCTTAATACATTTATATGTGTGTGTGTGTGTGTGCGTGTGTGTGTGTGTGTGTATATATTAATGTGATGTATTCATACTTTTGCAGTGAGTGCAAGTAAAACTGATTTATTGTGCAGCCCAATTACAGTGATCTAATGTGTGAGGATGATTTGTGACTGGTGCCCTCTTGTGGACATAAAGTGAAAAAGCCTTGTCTGAACATAACTTGTTGGACCAGTCAATCTAAGCACGAGTTTAAAACAAAGAGGATACATTAGCGCCCTCTAGTGTTGAAATGTATGGACATCTTTTCCCACCTGTAATGCCCCTTACTGTCTTTCATTTGTTGATCCTTGATGTGATTTAGAACACACCTCGTGTAAGTAAGTGTTCTAAATCACAAATAAATGTGGTTTTGCACTTAAATCAGAGTTTAAAAGTGTACAGAGACAAGTTTTTCAACTTTTCACATTCAGACTTAATCACTCAAAAGGAGAACAAAGAGTATCAAATGAGAGGATCAGATTTCTCACCTCTCTCACTCTCATTGTTGCCGTGCACAAAGGAGGCAGTTTATTTGGTTTCTGGTGTTTTATTTGACCTCACTTCAAAATTAAGCACATGACCGCTTTACAGAGATCTCCAAAATGACAAATGAAATGGCACTGTTCAAACACTGACTGCATGGACAGAGATGTACACCAAAATAAATAAACATCTCTGTTGTGTGAGCCTTATGATTTTCTTGTTTTGGTTTTGATTGTCAGATGTTGCCTCTTGTTAAGTTTCCCCAAAATTCAATTTTATAATAAAAGAATAACCATGTGCATTCAATGACAATCTTTTCCAGACATACTAGCAAATCAGTGGAAATATTATAGCAGAACTGAAATGTGATTTGTATGTATTATGTATACCAAAGATTAAGGTTTTTAATTTTAAAGTTTTCAAACAAATTTCAGCAAAAGACTGATTTAAAGTGCCTTGATAAAATGTTTACTAATAACTTTGCACTAATCTTCTACAGAAAATGGTCATGTGACTTCATAAAACAGAAAAAGGGATCTTATTAAGCAAGAAAATCAAATCTTTATCAGACGATTGAGAACCATTAGATATCAATAATAGTTTTGCTTTGAAGAATTCTATATTAAAGGAACAGAGCATGACATTTGAAGTTTACATTTCTTGTTCCAGTTGAACAAAAACTGTGCTGGAGATGCAAGCAGCAGAAAGACAGAACAGTTTGTTTTAATTCAAATAAAAATGGCTAAATGCTTAGTGAAGCAGTTTTTACTGCTGTGGTATTAAACAGGTATCAGTATTGATTGGCTTTTACTTTAATCCTAATACATTTTATTCTGTAATTGTAAGTGTGGAGATTGGGCCTTTGTTCAGTGTAGAAATTATTCAGCCATCATTATAGTACATACCATCCTGCCTCTTTTCATTAACATGATGTTTAAATAGTAATAATTACCCAAATTAACTAATATTGTTTTGATACAGTAAGAAATGTGGTCTAAATTTTAGACAAAACCTTTTATATTGTTGATAACAGTAAAGAGTGACATAATGACTTCATTCTACGTTGCAGTATTGATCAGAAGCCGTTTGAAACCACTCAGGAATATAGGACGTAAAACGATGATGCATGTTTCTGTGTTTATGTGTCTGTATGTCAGTCTGTTATTCCAAGATAATGAACCCCCACATCTCTGTTCAAAATGTTCTGTATTTTTAAAGTTGTCATGTGTAACCCCTGCGTAGTTATCTGCTTTATCTTGGCATCCCAGACAAACCAACTGTGAGAGTGTGTACGTGTGCTGGGGCAGGGGTGTCGGTTTCTAAAGAAAAGACTGGTTAAGTTGGTCTTTGTTGCCCCTCCTCACAGAAACCTTTACACCCAAATTACTCCCAAGGAGCTGATGCTCCTGTCAGAAAACAGGAAAACTGTTTGTTGGAAGACGGGACATTTCCACTCCTGAAGGTATGTTTGTACATTAAGTTTTGACTACTCATTTTATTGTGAAGTGATTCTATGTAAGCTGATCTTAAGCAAACTTAATCAGAGTAATGCTTTAGCAATGTCTCTGATGACTTTTAATTCTGAGTGTGCTGTCTGTCATACATGAATTTTCTTATAGACTTAGTTTTAATGGTTAAAAACACACAAACAAAATATCTTTTATTTTCCATAGTGTTAATGGGAGTAAATGCAAAATAAGGCCAAAAATGATAATTGGAAATGGAGCTGAAATACTAGAGCACAGACGTTCACTGTGTCCTCATAACAAACCCAATAACCTTGATGACCCTTGACATTCTTTATCAGTAAGTGTTTGGTGGTGGTTGTTGGGGGTTGATGCTGTAGCCTGTTTGTCTGTTTCATTGTATTTGGCTGTTTGTCTATGAGCAACTCAAAAAGCTCTCAGTGGAGTTTGATGACATTTTCAGGCAATGTTGTCATGGTGTAAAGAGGAACTTAAGAGATTTTGGTGGTGATCCAGGTCTAGATATGGGTCCAGGAATTTCTTAGAAAGATTTAACATGGTGAGATAGGGATGTTTTCAATCTTTTATTGTAGAGCTGCAACTATCGAGTATTTTTGGAATCGAGTACTCTGTCAATTATTTCTTCGAGTACTCTAACAAAATATACTTTTTTGTTTTTAAACAAATAAATCAATTGTATACAATACAACACGTTAGGGCTTTCAAATTGAGCAACCAAATGCCGTTTATTCCTCAGAAAAGGGTTTTTATTTTAACAACTTTCAAAGTTTAAGCCAGTACTGGCTTAAAACAAAGCCAATACAATATTGATTTACAAAGTAGTAATATAATTCTGCAATTATATTTGTGAAGTGTGTTCTGGAGGGCATTGTGTAGTTTGGATTGAAATCCCTGATCATGTTCTTAAATCCTGTGTCCTCCACCATGGAAAGAGGATGCATGTCTGCGATGAGCATATGTAAAATGCTGTAATAGTAATAGTTGCAGCCCTAACAACGTGCTATCATGCTAAGCTACATGCTAAGCTAACTCTGTTTGACATCAGACACACTGCACTCTGTTTTCTTTTCATCCCTTCTTGTAGTGACCACACACTTGGGACACTCTGCCGTTTCTTCTGTGGACTCTCTCCTTTCTGTCCCTCTCTTTTATCTTCCTTCATGATTGTACAAGCCGAGCAGCAGCGGAGGTAGCAGGCACGTTGTGCCACAGAAATGACCGTCCGGGTCAAACACAGTGCACTGTATAGTAGTCCAGTTTTATATTTTATATGCATAATTATATATTAAACGAGGCTTTGAGGCACACAATTTTAATTCGAGGATATTTTGTAATCGAGTACTCGCGAATATTCGAGGAATCGTTTCAGCTCTATTTTATTGTAACCCTGCAAACGATGTGCAAAACGTGCGAAGCCTGTTTGCACGATATGACATGTATGCG
Source organism: Scarus forsteni (assembly GCA_036419115.1). Classification (NCBI taxonomy): domain Eukaryota; kingdom Metazoa; phylum Chordata; class Actinopteri; order Labriformes; family Labridae; genus Scarus; species Scarus forsteni. The sequence goes on from JAZDUH010000152.1 coordinate 32,585,857, forward strand.
TTTTGTTGGCATTTTATTCCAACTGTTAAGCCTTTCAGGCAGATTAAAGAGTTACTGGAGTGTATTAACAAAAACAAAGTCAGCTTTTTCTTAATTCCACATGGACAAATCAATTTTCCTAAAATGGTGCTGGGCCAACAAGTATTACAGGTAGAGGTCATATTCAGAAAATAAAAACGTACTTTTAAAGATAATAATTGAAATTGTTTTAAAATGAACATGAAATACCCAGTTCTATTTTATTTATAAAGATTCCTGAGCTTATTAAACAATGATACGTTTTTAAATGAACATTTAAACAGAGATTTTTAAGTCTCTCAATGAGCCTCAAATGATTTTTAGTTCTCAGATTGGATTTGGGTTTGTTGCTGGCACTGGTAATTTCTGTTTCATACCCCTTCTGCAGTGCTTTAGGCCTGGTATTTGCTGTTTAATTTAGCATCATTCTGACCAATTGTTAAATTAATTAAGTCTTAATTTCCCTGTGGGAGTCTTCCAAAGGGATAACTAAAGTTCTATCTTATCTAAACAATTTTCTTAATGACCAGATCAAATTGGAAGATAGATTTGTTACACTAAAACAAAATAAACTATCAGTATTAAAAATAGTCTAAAATTACATCCTTTTTGTTAATCCATAGATCTTAAAAACTAGAAATATTGACCTGAAAACCTGATTATTACAGCCACAATGTGTTTTCTCTGTCTGTATTACTGTGCTTTCACCATGTAGCCTAACTACAGATTTATGTTTTATTTAACCTTTATTTAACCAGGTTAGTCCCATTGAGATCAGCAGATCTCTTTTACAAGGGAGACCTGACCAAGAATGGCAAAATGTGAATGTGAATATGTGAATCACTATGTGAATCACTTTGTGATTCGGTTTAATAAACTACTACATTTTGTATTTTAGGTTGAAGTGGAACAAAAACAAATCTCACATGTAAAATGAATCAGTTGAGCTGTGCGAGGGGACCATTACCCACTCAGTCCAAACCTCAGGAGAGGGAGCAGTGGGGCAGTAAGATCGAGTTCATCTTGGCGGTTGCTGGACACATAGTTGGTTTAGGAAACGTTTGGAGGTTTCCCTACCTGTGTTACAAAAATGGGGGAGGTAAATCTGGTTGCATACACAGTTTGTTTTGTTAAGGGAGCTCTGAGCCTGTCATTTTTTTAAATAAAGTTACATCTTCCTAATAAAAAATACCTGTCTTTAATTATCATAGACACCTTTTACCATCTCTCTTAACAAACACTTTTCTGTTTATTCTGAAGGGGCTTTCTTCGTACCATATGTTTTGTTTTTGTTCACCTGCGGCATCCCACTTTTCTTCTTGGAGACGTCCTTGGGCCAGTATACGAGCCAAGGTGGGATAACATGTTGGACAAAGATCTGCCCTCTCTTTGAAGGTTAGTATTCATGATGTGCATAAGCAACTAAAACAACTGTGACTGAAAGCTTTTAGGAAATTGGCTTCTGAAGTAGAAGTTAACTTATTTTAACTCAGCTACTACATCCTTATCTTGTTGTATTTGTCAGTAGCTCTGTTTTTTTGTCTCTTCAGCTACATTGTTTGTTAAAAAGGACAAGGGTTATGATTTTGCTTCTGACAAGGGAGTCTTGCTAAGTTACAGACTCAGAATTGTCAAAAGTTTTGCCCAGAACTCCTAGCATTTAAGCACAGTGGAGTGATTTCAAGTGTTACTGCCATTAATATAAATGTCACAGTAACCTTGATGAACAGATTTGGACATTTCTCTGCAAAAGAGCTGATAAGACAAAGCAGAGCTATCTGCATTCAACCAAACCAATTTAAACTCTGACAGTAACGCCCTCATATTTTATACCTGCTTTCACAAAGTTCTTAACTAAAGGTTAATGTTCTTAACTTTTCCATTGACTAACATAATAAATGTTTGATGATATTTAAATGTAACATCTCCGTGTCTCTACAGGTTTAGGTTACGGAAGCCAAGTGGTTGTTTTATACACAGGCGTGTATTATATAATAATACTGGCTTGGACATTTCTTTACCTGTTCTCATCCTTCAGCTCTGAACTCCCCTGGGCCAGCTGCCACAACAGCTGGAACACAGGTACAGAACTTTAAGTATGTGTGTCCCATTTCAAGGGTTGCATCCTATGCAGAGCGTTGGATGCTGCTTTGCTTTTTAAGGCTCCTTAAAATGCAGTCAACAAATTCATCACTATCCCAGGTCTTGTAGTCTATCGGGTGTGTCCAAAATGTGTCAACCTTTCCCAAGAATCATTGAGAAATTGAATGGCCTTGAGCTTTTGCAGTGCTTTTCTAGTTTGTGATAAGTCAAAGATTTACACCTCAGGCCACACCTACCCATTCACACCCATTTACATTCAGTCACTGATAGCTGGAGTTTCTGTTTAAATTGACCATAAACATTGTCTGACACATTCACACCATTTCAATCCACTGATGCAGCAGTGGGAGCAACTTGGGTTTAAGTGTCGTGCCCAAAAACACATTGCCATGTGTGACAGCTGGAGCAACCTATTTACCAACCAAGTGCACTATCAGACTGCTCCACTGACGCCCCAAGACAACACACCTTCACACAGCTGAGTGTTGCACGTCTAAAAACTTGAAAGCACCCTGAGAGCCCAGAGAAACACCAGGTAGCTCACATATTGCTGATACATCTATAAGCAATAGTTTTATGATAAAGTTAGCATCATAGAATGATTCTTTGGCCCTGAAAACCCACACCTAGCACTCACAAGAGAGACATACGCCAGCAAAAACATAACCTCCTTGGCAGAGCTAATAAGTCAATGTATTAAACTCAGTTGGGCAAAAAATGTATATTATACCATACATTTCATTTCATTGATAGACAGTATTTCCAACTGAATATGTATCAACACTTTGATTACATTACTCCGTGTTTTTTTGTTACATAGCTAATTATGATAACAGGCGGTTGGGCTTGTGGAGGCTTGTTATAATGACGCTTACCACAGCCATCCTTCTGAACTGTGCTGGACAGCACGGGCAGCAGCTAACTGGACAAAAACTTAACACTTAACAGCCTTTCACTGAAAGCTCTGTTTGTCTTTATCCCAAAATGCTCCTTCATTACTGTCCATCTACTTCCAGGGGCGTGGCATGAATACAGCTGTATGCTTTCAGGTCTGCATGATGATCAATGGATAGAGATACCAGTCAAGGCCAGCTAATCTACTGACTTTCTGTGATGTCAAAATGAGTTCAGATTCTGAATAGACCATCAGATTTGATGTTTTACTGTTAGGTAGACTCTAGATGGACTAGTTGTCTTATTCACATTATGAGTTTGGTAGGTGATTTGATAGCCAAGTGCAAAAATACTAAAAATGTGCTTTCATGATACATTCTCTGTGCAACAACAGCAACAGAGGCTTCAGTTTTCAAACAAGACATCTTTAAAGCTCTGACAGTGGGAATCATTTAATGACAATAAAACGTCAGCCATTATATCATATTGAATAGAAATGGGAATAACAAGATCTCATTGATCCCAATGCAAAGGCAAAGTAGAAGTTTTCTAGAGACCAAACTTTCACATTTTAGTACCCTTTAATCTACTAATGCTACAAAGGCCTTACCCTTCAGAGGATGCTACCCCTGAATTTGAACATAGTTTTAATTTTTCTCCATGTCACAAAAGAGTTTGAGTTTTGATGATCTCGCTTGCTCTGTCATGTTAGATGGCTGCTTTGAGCACAGTTATAACCAAACATCTCCTCTGCATCTTCTTGGAAACAGCACATCTTCAGTTGTTGAGTTCTGGGAGTAAGTATCTTTAAATAAGAAATAGTTCATTAAAACTGTAGAGTTGTTGTTACATCTGTTTAATGGTCTCTGTACAGAAGGAGAATCTTGGGTCTGTCCAGTGGAATCGACGAAATTGGCAGCATTCGTTGGGACCTGGCTCTGTGTTTACTTCTTGCCTGGGTCCTTTGTTACTTTTGTGTCTGGAATGGAGTCAAGACCACAGGAAAGGTGCTTTAGAACCACATCATGTAACTAATGCTGATTTGTTTTAATCCAAACCTGTCTTGACTTGCTATAATTTTGATCTGAAGCTGACACACATATTTTCACATAAATCTGCTTTAGGTGGTCTACTTCACTGCCACATTTCCTTATGTGATGCTGGTGGTGCTGCTTGTTCGTGGTCTGACGTTGCCTGGAGCCAAAGATGGAATCATGTTTTACCTTTACCCTGACCCGTCCCGCCTCACTGATCCAGAGGTAACATGAAGCTTTGTAAGATCTTAGCCCATTTTGAGACCTCTCTGAGACTCCATACATGTGGACAAGATTTACAGATTTACACTTTTGTTCTTACAGTATGTGCTCTTTTCTTTGCTGTAACAAACACCATCTTCCATAACATGACATATTGACGTGAATAAAACATCTCAGCATGCTTTGGTATCGGCAAAGTTATACTTTTGTTTCAAGTAAAATACTATAGAAAAACAAAAGCAGTTGTCAGTTTACCACTTAGCTGTTAGTGGATAAATGCTTCAGTGATGTTTTTGTGTCAAAGACTGTACATACACATTGATAGTGTGCTAGTTTTTAATCTCCTTAATTTTATCCTTGCAGGTGTGGATGGATGCTGGCAGTCAAGTTTTTTATTCATATGGAGTTTGCACAGGTGTCCTGACATCTTTGGGAAGTTACAACAAGTACACTAACAACTGCTACAGGTTGGTATTGTACGCAAGCTGCCTGAATTTAAAGTTGGATACCTAGCGTGTAAAATCAAACAATATTTATACCTAATAACATAATCCTAATTCCTAAAGCAGTTTTTTTCTGTAGTGTGTGTTTGTAACTGTAATCTGTTTTATTTTCTATTTCTGTGCTGCTGCCTTGGCCAGGTCACTCTTGTAAAAGAGGTTTTAAATCTCAATGAGTTTTTTACCTGGTTAAATAAAGGATTGATGATGATGACCTGTTGTGATACCTCAGTAACAAATTAATGACATCCTGTGAGACCAAAACTGGATAATTCTGATATTTTGACAATCATAAGGATCAGCAGCCCCATTCACGCTGCCTTGTCAAGCAGTTGTTTTCACTCGCGTTATGTTGCATCTCCACTGGGACTGTTGTAAGGATAATTTACGGGAAAGAGTTGACCCCATTTTCTCTGTCATCAGAGGTAGTTTTAGGGGACTAATATTGGTGAGAGAGGGCCCAGCAGGAGACGGCAAAGCTGTGAGTGTGTGTGTCTGCCTTTGAGCGGGAAGTAGAGCTATGTCACACTGTTCAGTTTGTACAGCTTGATAAAAAAATGACATGTTAGTATTATAACTTTGTATTTTACAGTTTGAGCATTTGGGATCAAACAGTAAAAAAGTGATGATTTTTTAAAAACGTTCATACATTCTGAATCTTGGTGTAATACGTTTTTTTCTCACCCACAGAGACTGTGTTTACCTGTGCCTGTTAAACAGTTTAACCAGCTTTGTTGCTGGCTTCGCCATCTTCTCTGTTCTTGGTTTCATGGCAAAAGAACAGGGTGTTGACATATCAATGGTTGCTGAATCAGGTATGAAAATGAAGTCAAGAAATGCAGAGAGAAATTAATTCAGTTTTCAAGGATGACCTTTTTCCTCAATGCTCTTGCAGGTCCAGGTTTGGCATTCATTGCGTATCCTCGTGCTGTGGCTCTCATGCCTCTCCCTCAGCTCTGGGCTATTTCCTTTTTTATCATGATCATCTTTTTAGGATTGGATAGTGAGGTAAGAAAATGTCTTTGAAGTGATTCAGACACCAATATGTAATTCTTTCTTTATTCATTTAACATGCCCTCTGTCTCCATTACAGTTTGTATATCAGGAGGCATTGGTCACAACAATCTCCGACATGTATCCTGCTGTGTTTCAAAACCAGTGTCGCCGTAAAGTCCTCCTCCTCATGATTTCTGTTGGGAGTTTCTTAATTGGTCTTCTGATGGTCACAGAGGTCAGTGTGAAAACATAGTCTTTGACCTCCACTATATTTCATCACTGTCATTATTTTTAAACAGTCCTGAAGGAGTTTAGAGAGTCAAAGATATTTAAGTCAGGATGAAGAGAAGTTTTGCTCTCAATATTTGAGTTCTTTAAAATCAACCTTCCTGAAAGAATATAATGCTGTAATAACTTTGAACCTGTCTCATCTTGTTTCCAGGGAGGTCTTTATATTTTCCAGCTCTTTGACTACTATCTTTGACACTCCACTATATTTCATCACTGTCATTATTTTTAAACAGTCCTGAAGGAGTTTAGAGAGTCAAAGATATTTGTCAGGATGAGGAGAGAGCTGCAGCTTGGCTCTCAGCCACAGCTGAGTTTGAGCTTCTTTACGAGAACTAGACCTTATTTAGCCTGAAAGTAATGCGCTGAAAATGCTGTAAATAACTTTGCAGACCTGTATCAGACTTTTTTCGTGGGAGTCTTATTTGTGTTTTGATCAAGGAAAATATGGCTAGTCCAGCCAACTCAGCAGAGGAGCAGAGCCGAAGGAGGAAGAGGGAGTTAGGTCCTAGCGCCCTGGGTTTCTTCTCCACATAAACACTGCTGTAGAGGTAATTTCTGCCCTAACCCTTGTGATAGGACCCAACTTGTTCAATCCCGGAATATCACTTTAAGTCAGTAGGAGTCTCAGTGATGGATTTTTCATCAAAACGTATGTTTTAAAGCAGGGTAGTTTTTAAACCAGGGTCTCTAGCTTCAGGTGTCTTGCTCCTACTGTAATAATTCCTGTTATTGTTTTAGATACATCTACCTTTAGGAGTAGACAGAGTAACTATTTCACAGTGCTTGAACTGTTTTGTAAATTTTTTAGAAGAAATGTGTCGATTTTCGAAGACTTATATATGAATACTCAAATTTCTGAACTATTATGGTGTAAACGTATATTAACAGACCAAATACTTTTTTCTCTACTAAGGTAGTTTTGATCAGTCTGACAGTACGTTTGTGTATAAACTGCTTATAGGGTTTTTCTTCCATTAATTACAATGCAGAGTGACAGCAAGTTAATGATGAGCAATAACTAGGTGTTTTTGGATCACATTCTTTCGAAGGTTTTGCTTTTTTAACGTTAATGTTAAAAGAGAGGTGCTGCTCTTGCAGTGGACTACATTAGATACAGAATTATCAATTGAGTTTTTGTGCTTGAAGTATTGCTGCTGGACATTTCCTTAGAGCACGACTATGAGCTCAAAAATGTTCTGTTTCGTGTCATGCTTCTATGTAACTGAGGATCTTTATTTCCTCAGGTGCAGACCGTCACTATGATAATATAAAGAATATGATTGGATATCGGCCCTGGCCTTACATGAAATACTGTTGGCAGTACTTTACACCAGCTATCTGCACTGTAAGTATAAACACAGACTGTTTTTATGATCTACTTGGAGGTGAGTGTGTGTGACAGCTGCCTGAGGCTTCTGCTTGAGGGTGGTTTATGTCTGAAGCAGATGGAGTGCCACTGATGGGTGCATCAGAACATTTTAACCCAGTTAGGGACAGAGAGGTTGTAGTAGTTATTACTTATGTTTGTTGTTTACTGAAAGAAGTATATGATAAGCAAAAGAATCAAACATTAAAACTGTACTTTTTTTTCAGAGTTTTAAATGTGTCTTGTTGTGTTCTCTTTTCTTTTTCTTGATTCTAGGGCACATTTCTGTTCTCTGTAATCAAATATACTCCTCTTAAATTCAACAACATGTATGAGTACCCCTGGTGGGGCTACACCATTGGAGGCTTTTTTACTCTATCCTCAACTCTCCTGGTTCCTTTGTGGATGCTGTACTCTGTGAGCACCACTCCGGGTACACTAAGACAGGTACAGTCAAGTTGTTTGTTCTTTACTACAGTATTTCAGACAAAAGATAGATTAATGGGCTCTTGTCATTTTTATGCAATGTTTAGGTATAAAGCTAATTAATGAGTGTTAGAGAATGGTGTTTTTGTGGGCAGCTATCAACAGGAATGTATTATAGGCCTCTGGCTGTGTTATCTGGCCTGTTTGTTCCATATATAGAAAGCATAGTTGTCTGTGTGTGTGTGTATTTGAGCCAACAAAAAGGTTTTAGTCCAGATAAAATCTACATTTGCCAACACTCTGTTCTGATTTCACTGGTCCAGTGTGGGGGTTGTCAGGCCACTTCATTGTACAGTGTGAGCACATGAACCCTGTATGTTTGCTGTGTGTCATACACAGTTAAGATCCACAGTGTGAGCTGACATTTCATCGCAATCAATATGTCACCTGCTTGAAATCGAGCAATGTATGCCCAGCTAAGGGAGTCAAAGAGATGTACATGCTTGTTGTTCTACAATATTTGTCATTTAGGGAACCTTCTCTAAACATCTACGTCCTGTTTCTCCTCACAGAGATTAAAAATTCTGTGCACTCCAGCAAAGGATTTACCCTCTGCAACTTTGAAAAGGGTAACAAACAAAGAAGCATTTCAGACTTTCACAGACTTGTACACACTGCGGCAGACAGACCAATGAGAGGCCTCGTCACAGATTTGTTGTATGGTGAGAAATTAAGGAATCAGAGAGACTCTATACTGTGAGTAATCCAGTACCTCTTCAGCGTCCCTCGAGGAGTGAAGTCAAGTCTACCGACAGAAAACAAACATGGAAAACACTGAGAGCTCTTCATCCCAGTTTGAATCTGGATTTGTTATCTGTTAGTATGTGGTCTAATCTTCCCTCTTGTAAAGGCAATACAGTGTAAATATGTTACTTTTAGTGAATGCTATCTGGCTGTATTTCTGTGTTTCGGTGAAGGAACTTTTTGGAAGAAAGCTGTAACAATTGAAGACTGCTTTGAAAGCTTCAGGCCAGGATGTCCTGGAATATCCCTCAGCTGGAGATATACTTGCTGTAAATTAAACAAATGTGGACACATGATGCAATCAACATAAGATCGGTAGAATCAGTGTCAACATAGGTGTGACAAATTTAACACATCTTCATAAACTATAACAGAGAGTTGAATACAAACTGATAAATCAAGTCCACAATCATCATCTAAACAGTGTTAAGACGACACAAGTCATTTAATCAGATAAATTATTTTTAAGAAGTCAAGATTAGTTCTTCATGAATATATTTGGTGTTTCCATTCTAGTAGTTACTTTGTAAATTGGTGACTTTCATTTGACTTTGGTTGCAGCTGTGTTTTTGTTTACACAGTTTGCTGTGTGTTCTCAGACTGCTGATCAGCGTTATTTGATACAGTGTTAAAAAGCCTTTGTAATGAGGCCGGGGAAAGCACAGTCATTTTCCCCTGGTGTTTTAACATCTATTAATGCCGTTGGCATTGAAGCGAACCTTAAACATAGTCACTTGTTAACCAGAGACTAATAAAACAGTTGGCAGAGGAAAATATTGTGCTGAGCACAAAAGTTGCTGCTGATGAAATCAGACCACTGGCCTTCAGTTGTCAACACACACCTCAGACGCTTACTTTGATTATTACCTCCGCCAAAAGAGGGTATATTATTGCCAAAGTCTGTTTGTTTGTTAGCAAGATTATCAAAAAACTACTGAATGAATTAACATGAATATTCTAACAGAGGTGTGGTTTACTCCAAGAAAGAGGCCATTAAATATTGGTATTGAACCAATCCAGATTGTCTTCACAAAATAACAATTAAGTATATAACTGCAAATCACATTCATTTATGGCATGAAAGGAATAGTACTTTATTTGCAAACTGACGTCTAGTATTTCAAGCCTGTGTGACTACATTTCCCAGCGTCCCTTGCAATGCCAGGGGTGGAGTTCTCCACACTGCTCCATCTCCGCTCACAACTACTAGTAAAATTACTGTGAGCCCGTTAAACGTTACAGAAACATGCGCGGCAGCTCTGCTCACTCGCAGTCCCTCCAGACGGGCCTGCTACACTCGAAACAAGGCTGCTGATGGTGTCAAGACGGGCATAGTCCATCATAGCAGAAGTCTGTGTGTGTGAGTGTAAAAACCTAACCCCCAGACTCCACGTAGTGCGAATGCACTTTGGTTTTGCTCCAACCGACTGGCTGGTGACATCGCCCAATGCAGCATGCACACCACCAACAGCTGTTCAAGCAGCAGCAAATTGGTTCAGTCAGCAAGTTACAAGACCCACTTCTGACTTGGTCACTCTATTGGATAATATTTAAATCAACAATAAACCCACTTCTTGTTGGGTGGAAATCATGACTTATGGGTGGAACTGAACTTCTTGGCGGAAGTCTGCGCTCTCAGAGTGCTGATCTAGTTCTTACTTATTTTGCTAGTTTTCATCTCAGAATTAATGTAAGCATCACCATATTTACAGTTTACTTCTCACACACCAGGTAGTTTGAGCCCTGTAGATGTATTTCCCATTAGCATGTGTTGGTGACAGGCAAGTATATAAACAACGATGCTCATGAAGCCAATGAAGGCAAACGAAAGGAAAACCTGCAAGTATATCTCCGGCCTGACCTTTGGACAATAAGGTGCTTAGAGGTTTTGTTAACTGTTTGGTATGAATGAGAGATGTTGAGCATTTATCATCTCCTGTGAATATTGTTGGTTAACAAGAAATGTGTTTTAAAAGAGACATTTTACTATCAGCTGAATGAAATTCAGAAGTTCTTGAAAAACTGGTTTTAGATCTGCAGCAACATTATTCTCCACAAAAAAATTTTCCCTTTAGTATCAAACATGAAGTTAAGTGTTAAAAATGCCTTTGAAAGTGGGCGTTATCTCAGACTTCTCAGCCTGATCTTTATTTAACAATATATTAAAAACAGTTTTGAGAATTATTTTCTCAACACATAACTTTAAGCTGCACTTTTCACAGTTAAATACTGTTCCTCATTTTTTTACCCCTCAAAACAGCTTTCATTTTTAAGTGTTCATACACAGATAATACTTGAGTGGTCTATTCAGTTACATTTTTGATTATTTTAAATTGATGTATAATATCCATCTGTGTGCAAGACTGAGGCACCAAAATAAGACCATCTCTAAAATGCAGAGGTTGAAGTGTGATTTCCTTCATTAGAAATCAAGTTTTGTTTGCTGTTCTTTCAACTTTTTTCTTTATCTTGAAGTCTCCAGTCTTTTACAACAGTTGTGACAAACTACCTCACCTGCAGTCACCTTTACACATGCAGCTCACATCATGTGAAGTTTTCTGAAAAAATCAGCAGGATTTAAGCATCTTTAAAAGAACAAGCCATTGCTGGATCAGAAACCCTCTAAAAGTAAACACACAGAGTTATACATCCTCACCTGACATCTCCACGTCATCACTTTTTGATTGATATGTATTGATAAATAGTCATTATTCTGACCTATAGGTCATGATGGGTCAAAGTTTTTTCAATACTGGCCACCAGATGGTGCATCAGGCCTAATAACAAAGCATCCTGCAGTTTGTACTTTAGTAAGACATCTGCCATCCGCTCTCTGTATAAATATGAAAAACATTTCTGTTGTGGTTAATGTATTTTTTAAGAGTATAATTAAATATCTGCTGTGTAAGCTTTCATTTACTGCAGTGCTCAAAACTCGAGATCCAGCAGCCTCATGATAGAATGATATAGTGCGACATCTGCTGCCTGAACTTGGACATTACAGGAACAGGTTAGACTGCTCAGAGAAATCTTTCTTTTCATTCTGTAAAATTCAACATTAAAACACCAAGTTTGTTTAAACTTTTTTCCCCCCCTTGTCTGCATTATCTTTACAGCTGAGCACTGTGTCTGGTGGCAGTGTTGAAAGACCAATGCATTTTTTTTCTAGCAGTGAGAGATATGTGAATATGATTCACTGTTATAGTGACCATGACCAGCCCTCCCTGTAGGCTACTCCATCAAATCAAACTTTATTTAACCCCTGATGAGAGCTGAAGGGGAGGGCCGTGCCACACCACAGTGTGAAAGAAGGGGAAACAGTGACAGACAGGACAAGACAAGACAAGACAACTGGGAAAAGGACAAACAGGTATTGTAGTTAGTTTAAGATAGTAGTCCAAGTGCTGTGCTGATCTAAGTCCATACAGGAAGTAAAGGCTGTAAGAAACCAGGGACACCAGAGATGTGGAGTTTTGATTAAAGGGGGTGGACCCATAGGGGTGAGATATGGAGGAGCACGCGTCACGGGACATGAGAAGATGTGTAGGAGTGCCCAACTTGGCATGTTCTGACGGGACTAATTGTTTCTTTTCAGTTAGTTTGATTAAACTGATTGATCATAAGTTTATCTGACCTTTTTGCGGATATTAAAAAAACATTGTTATAATTCTGTCAGTACAATCTAATTTATTTTATTAAACGTGAAAGCCTCTTTCAAATATCCAGAACATTTTTGCAATCTGTCAAATTAAAGGGGATTTTTTTTAATCTTGTAACAAAATTTGACCCCAAGATGACAAACTTGATCATATATTTTGCCAGTTCTCTGCACTTTAAACTTTATCCACGTACCATCAGTCAGATTTCCTGTAGCCCTGTTAAGTTTATTTCCTGTCATTCAGAACAACCCACTCATACTTTACAGTATACTTTATATTTGTATACAGTTGACTTTATTTGCTGTATTTCATCTTATTCATGTTATTTTGTTTTTGTAGTATTACTACTCTAAGTGCTCTTTCACTCTTACAAATAAAGTTATTTTAACATGAATTATTCGAGATGGCATCTTTTTACTATCCAAAAAGTTTCCACCTCAAAGTAATAAGAAAAAGTTACTTAAATGTTTAAAAAAAATGTTAACATTAAATATTTTACCTTTTTCACTGTGGTCATAATCTTTATATACAGTTTGAATCAACTTCTGTTGTGGTTAACCTGTTTTTTAAGAGTATGTTTAAATGTTTGCTTTCCAAGCTTTCATTTACTGCAGTATTTTCCACTGTCCTGATGTCAATGGGACAGGAGGGGCAAACAGTTTTGCCTCATTCATCTGATTTGAGCAAGCAAAAATGAAATGAACAAAAATGTTATGAGCAGCAGAGCTGAGTATGTGATCATGGTTTGAAATATTTCAGATCTCTGCCAATGCATTTTTTTTTTTTACCTTTGCTGTTGCTGTGTTTTATATTCTGTACATCAGTAGATGGATTAGGTTATGCGATTCTTATTACCAGTATATATAAATCTTTCTTTCTTTCCTTTGCTTCCTTTGAAATAACTTCTTTGCACACCAATAGAGTATCTGCGATGCTAATTATTACTTCATAAAACACACTGAGAGAACAAGGAACTTAGTGTTGGTAAAGCACAACAGTGTCAACTTAAACTGCTCAGGAAAATAAACTCAAAAACTGTTTAAGCTGCACATGAATGATCTCTCTGTAAGTTTGTATATGCATGCATCTGAACTGGATTGGACCTGAATGATCATGGACGTTTTTTCGTGGCAGATTGGCTCCTATTCAGGCCCAGAGTTTGATGCTTGGTGTATTCTGATACAAAGTGAGATTAGATTGTGTTGCAGTATAAAGTAGACCTCTAGAGGACAGTGTTAATTTTGACAGCACTTTTAATTTTTGTTTTAGTCTTTTGCCTAAAATATATTTTAGTTTAATTATAACTTAGTCATTGAAATTGTTTTGATTTTAGTCAAGTTTTAGTTTGATAAATGTCACATCATTTTAGTTTAGGAAATTTAAATTTAGTCAACTAAAATATGAAGTGTGGAGTGTAAGGCATTTTTAATGTTTCCTTGAATTTCTGAAGTCATGTTTTACACTTGGGTCCCACCACCAAGAAGCAAAGGCAGTTGTGATTGGATGTTCCTCTTAACTCATCCAACCTTTCTACACAACCAAAGTAGCTGTTATTGTATATATTCCTAAACTGTCCTTACTTTCTACATAACCAAATTAGGTCTGATTGGATTTAGTCTATCTATTTTTTTGGACAAAAATGTCCCTTAAGTTTTAGTTTTTTGTTAATGTGCACTTTTTTTTTTAAGTTGTAGTCTCGTTTTCGTCAGGGGAATAAAGGTTGTTGACAAAAATGAGAATGAAAATAATTAGTCTGCAGAATTAACACTGCTAGAGGAAACTTAACAAGCATATGTAATGTTTGGCCATTTGACCTGTTTTGCAGCATATCCCATTGCATTAATGTAATTATCCAAAGAATGGGATTCAGGAGTGATAGTGACGGGTAGGTCAGTGGTTTTCACACTTAGCTTTAGGTACACTTGAAATCAAACAAAAATGACAATTTTACATTTTCTGTACATGTTTATTTTAAACTGGTACCCTATACCCTGTAAAACTGAGACAGCAACTGAATCACTCATAAGAGAAAACATGGTCAGATTTGATTAATCCATCAGTACACACACAAGCTTGACAGTTCACACTTTTTACATTGTTAGGTGCAGGAAAAAATAAAGTGATGACTCCTTACCTGCTCATTCTATCCACTGTCTGACATTGTATCTACTCTTGTTTTTTTTAAAGTAATTTTAACAGTACCAGAATTTGCTGCTGTGTATGGAAATTAATGCATATACAGAACCCATAAAACGAATTTATATCTGCTTCATTGGATGTTTTTGTTATTGTATTTAAATGGTGCAAAACATTGAAGTGGCACACTGAAACCTGCCAGAAGGCCCAACACTGCTCTGTCACACCGTCTGACAAAGGCAGAAACCCTGCCTCTGCCATAATCTGAATCTGACATTTTGGTAAATATGCATTATGTTTGAAGTTTTTGTTTGTAATGGAAGTTTTCTGCAAATGTTTGCAGCTGATTTATCTGAAGTATTTATAAAATCTACAAAAATCCCAAGATAAAGTTGAGCATTAGGTATGAAACTCTAGGAGCAGAACCTGCAGACCAACCTCAAGCTGATTTTGTTCCCTTCTTCACTTCTTAAACTGTAGTTAAACACGACTAAAGTAGTACAGTAGTTCTGAATTACATTTGAGCTGCTTGAGAAGAATGTTATTGTTCCAGTTTATTATCACTTTGTCTTAATGAACAAACTTGCAAATCTGTTTCTTGATTAGAAAGCTTTTTTTTAATGTGACAATGGAGGCTCAATTAAAAAATAGGCTTAATTGTTAATGTTTCTTTACAGGTGGATAAAGCTTGTTTTAATGTTACTTTCTAAAATTTAGTTTGCAAAATGTTCATAGAATTAAGCCACATTTTTTGACTTAATGTCTGGTGGGAAAAGAGTACAACTATTATTGGGTCAGTCGTTGGTCAAGATTTATATTTTTTCTAAACATATAGACAGTAAGAGAAGATAAGTCTCTTTCAATAAAGAAGAGGCGTGGTGTTCATTACAGTAGCAAAGTTTGTCCAAATGTATCAAATGAAGTTGGAAAATTGGTAGACTTGATGTATAGAATAGAATTATGGTCCACAATGCCATGAGCTGAGCGAGAATGCAGTATTATTGAAACATTTGGATCATTAATTGTTTGGCTGGATTGGGGTTGAAGCAGGGGAAGCTTTAGGTGTTAATCCTTGATGGACTTGAGCGTCTGGCTGTCTGGATCTCTCCTGCTGCTCGGATTAGACTCACTGAAGTCTGCCAGGTTTCACAGCGAGTCTTCAGCAGCAGGCCTAAGAGAAAGTGTTCTCTTATTCAATGTGTAATCTCACACGGCAAGGCTGTGACATAATGAGAGTCTGTAAGAAGAAGGTCGCCTTCTTTTTAACACACAAACCTAGTTAACAGCCATGACCCATTTATCCTGCTCTGATTAGGACAACACCTTAGATCACTTCTTATCCAACCAGCGGGGAAGAAGACAACAAATGTGTTGATCAGAATGTGAAGAAAACATCATTAAAATGGTTTAAAATTGTTTTCACAAGAACTGAAGGAATGTTTAGAAAGGCCATCTCAATGTGGTGCAGTCAGGAATGGTGAGCCCCCATGTGGAGGGCTGTGTACCACCACAGCTAGACAAATTACTCAAACCAAGCCTCTACCATGCAATTACAAGAAGAGCTTAAAAACAACTTTGACAGCATCCTAATTTCTATCCAAAAGGTCCCTGAACATGTCTGTAGATTAAAACTGCTAATCTCTATCACTTAAGAGTATCAACAAATTAGAAGGTGGAGAAACCATATTAAAGTCAAAGATATTTTTAAGTAATCAAAAGAAGAGATGACGGGTTTTATTCCAATCCCACACTGTGCCACCGTTACAGCAGCCTAGTTTGAAGTTGCCCCCATTCTCCTTTTTCTCCATTTTCTCCTTGGGTGTCACGAAAGGTGCTTTAACAATAACATTTCTTCTTCTTGTTATTATTAGAATAATTAATATGATCAGAAAAAATTAATATTGGTATATGTTTTTTGCAAAAATCAACTGCAGACATTTTGGCCATAGTTATGACAGTAATATGAGCAGAATTTAAAAATGTTCCACCATACGTCCCCTTTTATAAAGCAAATGTGTAGTTAATAAATTATGTGGTTTTTCTTGCTCTGTATTTATTCTGAACACAGACTGTCGTTATCAAGGCTTTTTACACTATCTGTATCAGTTTCAGTACTGGTGGTGATGAGTTTGAAAATGCAGACGAATCTGTTTTTGGCAAAAGTCCAGTATCATGCATCACTAATAAAAACAGCAGAAGACAGGAGTGTAGGACCTCGTACCATTACAGTGTGAGCGAATCATCTTGTATAGAAAGTTCATGAATAAATGCAAATGTTTTAAAGAAATTTAAGGCAAAAACAGACAATAACTAAGGAAGACCTGTGGAGAGCATTCTCTTATTCAATGTGCAATCTCTCACAGGCACTGTGACATAATGAGAGTCTTAACAAGAAGGTCACCATCTCTTAACACACTACTTAACGGCAGTGACCCATTTATCTGCGTCTGATTAGGAAAATAACACCTTAAATAACTTCTTAACCCACCAGATATTTAAGGGCTCATGCATTGCTCAAATTTAAAATAAAATACAAAAAAAATAAAAACTATTTACAGAAATCAACTTGGTGGTTGTAAACAAAAATCAGGCAGTTTTTAGAAATGTTGCAAAGTACAAGCTTGTTTTAAAGATCTCTTGTGTTTGGAGTCAACAGTTTGACAAATAACAAATAGACTGTCCTTTATGATCTCTATTATTTTTTGGGGATGTGCTGATTTAGCGTTTGTTTCTGTTCTGTTGTCTGATTCCGAGAAAGGCTTGTTTATTTGACAGAGGAAGTGACCTGTTGGACAAACGCAAATCTGTTTCTGATCAAGCTCTAGAAAATACCAGATTGCGTGAGAATTACACTAAAGGTGCTCAATAGATAAGCATCAGCATTTGCAGAAATATTTGTCAGCATTGGCATTGACTTTTTTTCACGGTCTGTGTTATTAGTATGATTTCTCATTGGTTTGCAGCATTTACATCACATACATTTTAACATCTTAACATTTTAGTGCTCTGAACTGAATAACAACCGTATTTAAGTTAAAATGTAGAATGTAGATATCTATATAATCTATTAAAATAAATAAAAGTATTTTTTTTTGGCACTGTTGAGTCTTGTGGCCAGAATATACAAGCATTTAAATGTGTGTAGCTCTGTTCCCCTAAAACAAAAGAAGATGAAGTAAATGTTCAAAGCAACAGGAGTTATTAGACGATGGAACAAATCAAAATTAGTTTGTTTCTGTACAGATGTAATGTTTTGATCAGTATCATATAAAAAAGAAAACTAGGGGTGAAAGGAAATTTATCACAGTGACTCGTGCTCTTTTAATTGAGTCTGTTTTGTACATATTCCTTCATGAATAATTAGAAAATCTGTATTTACTCTTTTACTCAAGTATATTTTGTGAGTAGTAGTGTACTTACCAGCATAAACTGAATAATTGGACAAAGCTTTCATGGGGGCCTCAATATGAAATATTTCTGATACTTAAATCTAAATGTCTTTAAAAAGTGTCTTTTAAGCGGTGCATCTGACTGCCTTGTATAGATTATTTTTTATGGTTTATCATTTTCTAGACCCTCCTTGGTTTGGACTAAGCCCCCTGATATTTCCCCCCACTTCACCTCCCCTGGTTGACACAACTTTATTATGATTTTTTTTTTTTTTGGTTCAGTCATGTAATGTGTCTTTTAGCCAATCACATACTGCAGCTATTATCCTTGTTGTCGCAGGTTAGCACTTCCTGTTACACTTTCGACACATTAACCTCAGCAAGAGTGTGTTAATCTGCTGCTGCAAAGCATGAAGCTAATCCCAGCGCCCTGTTGTGTATGTGTGGCCAGAGGCACGCGGCAGGCACCCTTTGATCTAAGCTTTTCTAGACTCGTCACACTGGAGCCTCGGGCTTATGAGTTTCTCCGAGCGTCAATATCAATCTCATTTAGAGCTCAACTCTCATTGAGGCAGATGCCCCACATACGCAAGCAACACCCTGACCTCTAAAGCGGCCTATTACAAGGCTTAAGGCCTGCTCGTATCAATAATTAGCTTTACAACAAACTACGTGCTCATTTTCACTTGCAATTAGGATACAAAAGAATCATTTGTTCAATGTGCAAGGTCTATGTTTTAAGTAAAACAGCAGACAAATCTCATTGCCTGTGGACCAAGTGTTTGCGTATTCCACTTAAACAGTTGTGTATTTTTAATTTGAAAAAAAAATGAATAAGATGTGAGTGTTGCTGCTTGATTAAGTGAGCCAGAAAAAGTATCATTCAGTGCATCAGCACATTTTACTCACATCTCAAGTGCATTGTAGTACTTAAAAATCCTGCAGTTAGAATACAGACATTCATATTTGGAATATTTTTGCACAAAACCAAACATAACATTCCAGTCAAAGGTATATATTCATGTCTCAATGCCCCAAATTCAGCCTTTTTTGTTTCTAGTTTTTCATATCCTCTGCAAGTCCTCTCTGACATTTTTACTGCAAATATTGTTAACTATTATACTGTGTATACTTCCACCTCCATATAGATATACCCAAAAATTCTGGTGTAAATATAGCCTATTAAAATATTGGTAATAGTTAATACTGTGTATATAGTTGACTGATATAGTATATATCAGTCAGTCTTATTTCCACGTAATTTTTTACTTCTTTTCCTTCATAAGGAAGTTGAATATTGATGAAAGGCTCAAGCTCTCTTCATTTATTGTCATTTAGTTGTATTTCTGATATTTCTCTTGTATCCTGCTGCTGCTGTAAAACTGGAATTCCCCCCCGTGGGACTAATGAAGGTTGTTATCTTATCATTCTTTTCACTGGCTTAGCTAATTGATTTGATTTGTTCTAGTATAGAGGTGCAGTGGTCCCTCACTTCTTTTCCTCAGAGCCCCTGCACTTTTACCAAAGAAAAGTGCAGCCCCCCCTTCTTCACATACAAAAAAATGCTGTGATTCCAAGATTTTCCGTGTATTTTGTTAGGTGAGCTGAATCCAAAAGGCCTACACACACGTTCTCATAAAGACATTTGAAGAAGGTTTGCAGCTTAGTGTGATATGTCTGTTTTAGTCAACATGTCTGAATGCCATTTTGAGAACCTGAAGCTTAAAGAACCTCGAGTCCCCTAAGATCTCCAGTCCCCTCCCCCATGGGACCCAGACCCTGAGTACAGAGTCATATCAGTGCATGTGGACTTTTTGCAGGGTTTTATATTGCATTGAATACTTTTGTTTTCTGGTCTCTTTATATTAGAAGAGGTGTCTCCTTAATCAATCTTAGGCAAGTCTAACTCAAGGGTGGGCAACTTTGGTAGCCAAGTGGGCCACAAGTGTTTTAAACTCATTGATGGAGCATCACATTGTTGAAATGGGAGCAATACTCTCAACTTTAACAACATTAACAGATTATTTAGGTATGTCTTCCTGTCAGTTTTATTTTAAATTAAACAGTACATTTATTAATGCACAAAATAGAGCTTTATAGAAATAATTTCAGTCAACTGAAGTACTAGTTTCTTAGAAATATTGCTATTTTCAATGTTGTCATTGTGATTTTGTCTTTTTTCCTTAAACTGGATTCTAAATTGACTTACTTTCCACTGGGAGGGAGTAGGAGGGCTGCATGTGGCCCCAGCACCACCAGTTGCCCCTCCCTCTTCTAGATTTGTTTTGATTGGTGCATAATTCCTGACTTACTTATATCTTAACATTTCTGGATTGACTTGAAAAGGCAAGCCAATTGCACATGCAATTCAGACATATTTCTTCCCTTCAATGCAAAAGTGGACAGTGTCTTCTGTTTCTCTTCTCTTCTTATTCTTTAAATTTACATAGATGTTTTCTACATCTGTCTTTTTCTTTACTGGTATCTCCTGTATCCTCTATTGATAGATTTTCTCTGATTTATGCAAGTCCTATTGAGTCTGTCCTTATTCCTTTAGTCCTTCATTTTTTGTTAAAATACACACTTCATAAAAATGTTGAAGTAAACATGAAGTCCAGTGAACTTATTTACCAAGTTTAAAACAACTGTAGTTTACCAAAGCACTTTACAGAATTAGAAAGTAGAAGAAGTAAATCTTTATACTCATAAAAAACACAAGATTATACTATGCATCCTTTAATGATAGAAAAGGGAGTGAATATAAACTCTGTTGGAGTAAAATCAGAACAGCAGCAGAGCCTGTTAGGATGACGCTCAGGGTCACCCACATACATCAGTTTGCTTACACACTGGACATCAACATCGCCTTTTGTTCCATCAAAGTTTATTGACAGCATTGCTGATGTAGTATTATAGTTTACTCTTACTGATAATTAATAACAATCTGAACTAGAAAATATAGATTTTCCCCTTTAGGCCCCGCCTGCAGTGACAACCTGCGGTCTTTGACCTCAGCCTGCGTCTGCTGTAATCACCTTTGAGGACGACGTGAATTGAGAAAGACAGGTGTCACCTCTAGTGTGCATTCTGACTCCCAGACAAACCCGCTCAACGCCTCTGACTTGCGTACGAAGTGTGAATCCAATTTGTGAGGATTGCAGATTAGGGGGGGCAAACCCCTCCGGTTTAACAGCTTGCTGGTGACTGTTTTTGGAAGCTAAGCAGATGAAGACAAGCTACTTGGACGGGAAATCCCTCTTGTGAGAATTGGCATACTTATGTCAAGTGTGACAGATGGTTTCCTGTTTGTTAATCCAGGCCATTACCATACATGGATGTATTTCTATTAGATACACATTTGATAGAAATATAAAACATTTTATCTTGTGTCTACAGTTTATATATGAGATGACACAGTTTTTTACAGAATTAGATAATGATATTAAACAGTTTATTTTACTACTTAATAAAAATCCCTCCATGTTAGTTATGGAGTTGGATATGCACTCCTGAATATTGGTCATGAAGAGATTAATTTTTATTTCTATAAAAAGTTTGAACTTGTTTTATTCATTTACCCCAGAATAAAGTAGGTCAAGTCAAAACATGAAACCTGACATGTTTCAATATGTAATAGCTTATTCCTAATTAAACAGGCAACTTGTTCTGTCTTTATATTGATAAAAACTGTAAATAGAGTAATCTAAATATACTCAGTGACTTCAGGAGAAAATTGAAAATGTCAAAAATGAAATTTCAAAAGAAAATATACTCTGGTCCTTGAAGTCAACAATACTGAAAATAGTAGGCAGTTGCATTCAATCAAGCCTTTAGGTGAAGTTAGTTGGCTTTATTTTAGTTAATGGAAAGAATCAGTTAAACATTAATTCATTCTAGATCTCTGAGAGGATGCTTTGCACAGTGAGGTTACCGCACCTGTTAATTTCCAATTCTTCTCCCCGATTATGCCTTTAAAGATACAGTGCATAAAAATGACCAGTTTCATAGAGCAGCAGGGTGCCTAACATTACTGGTCTAATTAATGGTAAAGCAACACTTAAAATTCTATAAACCAGTGTAACTCTGTAATCAAGTCAAGTCCAAGTCTACTTAAACAAATGATGGTGGATTAAACTGTTAAAGGAGACATATCATGCTGATGCATGATTTAATACTTACATATAATAGAATAAATTTGAAAACAAGACCTTGCACACCCTTAATTTTCAAAAAATGAGATATTGTATTTTTTCTGATATCCTAGAACGAGATTTGATACCTCTGAAAATAGGTCATTGCGAGATGTCTGCGAGATTTCAAACGTCGTGACGACACGAGGTACATTTCTTTTTTTGGAGTAATCTGATAAAACACCTCCTCCTCTGTGATGTCCGTCAGCCCCAAACCGTCACCGAGGAACACATCCACCAGCAGGGGTATATAGCTCCCTAGCTCACACCCACTCATTACCAGTTCTGGCCTGTAGGGGGACTCGATACGCGGTCGCTGCATTGAGCCTGCCGGAAAATACAGTAGAAGAAGAAGGACGAGCTGGCTCTACTCCCGATAGAACTGACCAATCAGAGCACAAAGGGCTGTGACGTTGCGAGGTAACTTTAGGTTATCCTCAGATCCGAGTGTTTCAACGAGGGCTTCATAATGGCCTAAAATGAGGATTTTGAGAACGCTATCGTGGGGCAATGAAGGAACTAAATGACTTGTACTGAGGGCAGAAATGCTTTACAGGCATCCTAGTCTGACATAGTGAAAAGGAGAAACAAGCATGATATGTCCTCTTTAATAAGTTCAGAGGTGCTGTGAGGGACTATGAGCCTCAGGGAAAGACTGAGGCTCGTCATCGCAGCCCAGCGCGGCATTTTTTAAAGACCTGCACCCACATCACCCTAAAAACATCCGACAGCTCAGTCCACCAAGCTTAGACATCAGCAGATCATTGCATCCAAGCTTTTTGCAAGGCAGTTAAAAATATTTCTAAGAAACAAAATTAAAAGTAAGATCACAAAAAATAGATGCCTGAAATTATGATTCATGTATTGAAGTGGAGGCCGATATCTGATGTTAAAGTGTGTTTATAATTCCTAATCAACAGGTCCACCTTTTCAGTTTATAGTGTCCAAACCATTCACAGTAAAAACATACTCCAGGCATTGATGTAACTTTAAAATGTGTTGGATTGAAGTAAGAGGAAGGTAAAACTAATTGGTTCAATCAGTGCAGTACTTGGTTTTCTCTTAAGTTATTGAGCTTTAGTGGTTTAATGGGGTGCAGTCAATAGTTTAATGAAATAAGCTTGTATCTTAGTTCTGCTTCAGATTGACTCACCTTCTGCCAATCTACTACCAGGACAAAACGGCACAGTTAATTGAGTAATGTAGTTATTCTAATGTACCTCTAGAGAAATCCATCAGCTTCTTTATGGCTGATGTAAAAATATAGTGTAGCATTCATCATTACAGGCTGCCTCTGCTGGACTCTCTGGTGACGGTGGCAGAGGAAAGAACACTAGAAAACATTGCTGGACATTTTGAACGATGCTGGTTACCCTCTGCACACCGTCATCAGCAACCAGAGCATCCTGTTCAGCCCAGGACAGATCCTCCCAAAGTGTAGGGCTAACAGACTGAAACTCTTTTGTCCCTCAGGCCATCAGACTGTACAACTCCTCACTGGGGGAAACAGGAAGACTGAGGACAGGAAGGAGCAGTAGCCATATTTCTATTTTTATTACCTCCGCCAAGGAGGTTATGTTTTTGGGAGAGTTTGTTTGTCTGTCTGTCCGTCTGTCTGTCTTTGAACAAAATAACTCAAAAAGGTATGGATGGATTTTGATGAAATTTTCAGGAAATGTTCAGCATGGAAAAAGGAAGAACTGATTCGATTTTAGTGTTGATCTGGATCAGCGTCTGGCTGCCATGGCAAAAAATGTGATTTCTGTGAATAACTACTGAACTAAAATAGATGTCATTATGAATCTAGTTGCTAATGGTATGTTTTCATGGCCAAGGAATCTAAATATTTCCATGAAATAAAGGTAGGACTAATATTTATGGTTAAAATCAAAATGTCGGAGAGCCATATTTCTGTTTTTATTCATTTATACTTCTGTTTATGTCTATATTTATGTTTTTTCAAATACCTTTATATCTTCTATAAATGGTGCTACTGGAATCTTAATTTCCAAGAGGGAGTCTTCCAAAGGAATAAATAAGTTCTATCTAATCCTATGTAATCTAATTCTTGGTTTTAACATGTCTGCTCGTCATCATTTGAATTATGGAAATGTAACTCAGGTTTAATTATAAATCAGAATGTGTTCTTTGTTTTTTTTTAATACTAGGCTTTTCTTTAAAAAAAAAAAACTGTAATAGTAACAGCAGGAACACCTGAGGAAGTACCTTTAAATAGGCCCAGGGCAGCAAATAATGTAACGAATATAATAGATTCTGTCAAAGTCACTACTAAGAAATGAAAAGTTCATGTTTGGATTTGTTTCTCAACAGCCAGAGTGAAGTACTAGAAAAAAACAAGACTTTTCCTCGACTTCCATCTGCTCCCTTGAATTCTGGTCGTTTAAAATGTCCCCATGTTTTCCTCAGCTGAGACACAATGAAGCCTTTAGAAGTTGTTGCATTGCTTATTCACAGATGAACTATAAATTGGTACTGTTTTTATAATGATAGGGGCATGTCATTTTTACACATAAATTTATGATCTTTTTGTTTTAATTCTTATAAATAATGTTTAGAGTTTTATGTGAATGTTCTTTAAAGCAGTGCAGCTTTAGTGTCAATGTAGACAAGCCTCCCTACATCCAAATTGCTTAGTGTACCTTTAATAACAAAATAACAGCTTTTAATTTCAATCAATCATGTTTTATAGATTTTTTTTTAATGTGGTTCTTCAGTGTCATTTATATTTTTAAAGGAGTTCAGATGATTTGTTTAAGACAAAGATTGAAAACAAGCTTTGTGTGGAATAAATTTTGAATTGTTTAGGCTGTAGTTACTGCCCAAGCCATAAGTGCTATATAAGAAGGGAAATAGCTGAATAATTATAGTTGAATTCAACTTTTTTTGTAGCTCAGAATTAACAATACTTGTAAAAGCTGTAAATTGTTCAATTTGTTAATTTTGTTGACACTGTAATCAAAATTATGTCTTCATCATCGACAAAAAGATGCTTACTGCAGTTGTTAACACCGGCATCTCGCAGAAGCATTTATCAATGATGCATGTCAGTTATGATGTGTTGACATTGAAAACCTGCGCAGGACTGTGTAGGACGACTTAAGCCAGAACAAAAAACCAACAGGAATCAGTAAGGCAATCTTTACAGGCTCTAGTCCAGAGGCAGCTTCATTAATGGCATTGATCATCACTACAATTGTAACATTCCCATACCTATTCCATGTTTACTCCATGCCAAAAATCAGTGTTACATCTATAAATTCATCCAGATAATTATGAAGACACTGTGTATAGGATCAGACATTAACTTTTTCTTTTGACAAGTTAATTAGTTACCTTCTTTGACCAATTTTTTAAGTCTTTTTAAAAAAAACTGTTTTTTTTTTTTCAATTAAATCAGGAAATACGTTAAACAAGAGTCACCTCAATGACAAAAGTACTGCAAAGTTGACAGTAGTGGGAATTAAAGGCCTAAATGTGTCCCACAATGCAACAGACAAACCCTCTCTGCCAAGGCCTGCTCTTAGTATCAGAGCTGTAATCGATTACTCAACATCATTTAGCTCATTAGTTCTGACTCCTTGTTAACTGCAGCAGCAAACACTATTTGACTCTCATTAAGTGGATTAGCTCAGGAAAGACTGGCTTTCACAAATAAAATTAAGACAAACTGTAAACAACATAAGACATTTAAGCAAACTGTGAAGGCTGAGAGAGAGGGACTTCTCAGTCTATCTGGATGTTCAAGTGGAGACGAGTTATCAGTCCCAGCATGTTCAGCTTCACCTCATCTCTTTTTTCAGTCTAAGCGTGTTTTTCTGCCTCAGGATTGAGTCAATTTCTTCAAATTTAAACAACACCAATGATCCTGTTGTGGCTCAGAGTAACTGAGATGAGTTTGTTTGAGTCATTTGTCTGCAAATAATAATAAGGTAATGGGCTTGTGTTAATTAGTGTAATTTAGTAATTTAAATCCTCATTAACATTACGGCTAACTCGTATGACTTCTCAATAAATGGTTTAATTTCTTCAAATTTAAACAACACCAATGATCCTGTTGTAGCTCAGAGTAACTGAGGTGAGTTTGTTTGAGTCATTTGTCTGCAAATAATAATGAGGTAATGGGCTTGTGCTAGTCTAATTGAGTAATTTAAATCCCCATTAACTAGTGTAGCAGTCAACTCGTATGACTTCTCAATAAATGGATTAGTCTGGACGACCAGTACACACACTCAGGAGCTACACAGGAGTCCAGGCCGAGAGATGCTGTGGTCTTTGCAAAGTGACATGGAAATCAACTTTCCAGAGCAGATTGCATTTAATTACATGTTCACTCGAGTATGGCACACTCACTGAAGCTGATACAGGCTTTAGGTGAGCACATTAATCAGGTTAAACAGGGACTAAGGCAGATTGGTTGATGTTGGACGCCTGTATGTGATCAGAACAAAAACCTTTATTTAAAGGTACAACATACTGTTGATCCTTTGCATCACAGGGTCTAAATGAAGAAAAGGTTTTTCTTGTTTTGTATCTGATTGTTTTTAAGTTGAGTACTTGTGTCACCTCAAATATTTTTAGCAGTTTGAAAGGCCAGAGGGATCCTTAGCGTTGATAGCTGTAACACAGTGTGGTTCTGCTCTGGAAACACTGGATCTTACTAACATTGAAGTGCAGATGGGTCCTTCTAATTCACTGTTTGAAGTCAGATGTGATGCAAATCGATTAGATTTTATTGATGCCATCATTGTCATTATTGATTCTCCTTACTGATCTGATTCTTTATCAATGTCCTTATCGGTTCCTGTAATCAAGATGTTTAGTGGATGAAAGACGCCTGTGACAAGACCGGGGATTTATTAGGGTAGTTTTTTAAAAGACTGACAAAGAAAGACAGGTTATTGTCTTCAGATATAAAGACACTGTATGTAACAAATATGGCAGTGCTAATCTAAGACAGCAGTGTCATATTTATGCATACATTGGTCACTCCAGAAATGGTCAGGTCTAAGGCATCTTCTGTCAGTGGTTTCTATTTATGGCAGTATACCAGATGTTCTGTCAGTCTGTATGTTGTTTAGACACACTTGGAAACAGATGCAGGTTGATCATGTAGGCTGAATACATAGGAAACTTAAAATATATAATATGGATAGAATACGTCTATAATCAAATACAGATACATAATACATGAATTGGTCCATGACTTAAAGAGACTGAGGAGTTTCTAAGTAATTGCAAAAAAGTCTCACTTTTAGATATATGCCTGATCGAAATACACACTTATCGATGAGTTTTATAGCATCAAAATAGGTTATGCTATTCCTTAGCTTTTTGGTCGGGTGGGACAGGACAGGGCTGGACTGGACTGGCCTGGACACTCAACTTCAGGAACAAGACAATTAAAAATAGAGCAAATTTATATTATTCCGACACGTCTTGGAGCACCGGGCTGTAAGTAGCGATAAATAGCCGGCTACAAAACTACGATACTAAGTTTTTCAAAACTTGCTTGTTGTCACACATCAAAAACTACTGCTATGTAACTAGAAAGAGATGCATTACCTCGTCGCTTTGCATCCTGTAAGTTGTTGAAAAAAGAAGCTGTAAAGCAATGCAGAGTTCTGAGGAAGGTCCGACCTACAACACAACAAACACACGCTTTGGCTTGGGTTACGTCTTGGTACGTTCCAGTTGTAATCAGAAGTAGGAATTTCCAAGTTCCGAGGAGGAAACTGCAGCTGGAACGTCCTCCGAAGTCGGAATTTTCTACTGGGAGCTCGGTGAAACCTCGTCACCCCTGAGTTGACAATCGAAGATGGCAGCCCCCAGTGTGAACAGTTATTTAGCTCCTGTAATAATCAATTTATTTGCACTTCTAACTGGGGTGTGTCGCTCTAGATCAGCTGTATACATCGTATTGTTAGACTTATATTTACAAAAATGCTGCCATAGTGATAATCACATTCTTCATGTGATATTTGTGTACAACAACACAGGGCGTGCTAACAACAGCTAACAATAGCCTGGTAGATCGGCATGTTTTTTTTCCAACTTCAACTGGAACGCTGATAAGTCGGAGATGTCACTCCCAGTTCTGAGGTTACTGGAACGCAGCATTACAACAGTCGCCGCGCGTGCTCATGGGTAGCAGAGTCTTTGTGTCGCCAGTAATAGATTCTCCTCACAGTCCCTTTAAATAATTGATACATGACTTAAAAATTCATGCTATCAGTTCATGTGGATATTCTGTGTGGGAAGATAAATGTCTATAATGAATAGATGAATGCTTCTGCAAGTTGCTGCTGTCTTCACCCTTGGTTGGAATCACACAGACACTGGACATCAGACAGTCCTTGTCAGTTTATGTGAAATGCCAAAATGATGAACACCTGTTCCCTATCTGCCATGATCACAAAGATGACTGCTATTGTTTGCATTGACTGATGCTGAAATGAATGGAGTGATCCTGGTTTGCAAAGCATGCAGAATAAAGTGTGAAGTACTGATGGGGGAATTGATGAGCATAAAGACTGTCCATCCATTCATCCATTACTTAAGCCCCTTATCCTTTTCAGGGTTTCACACTCATACATAAGGGCAATTTAGAGTCACTAAACTCACACTGAAAGGCCCGCACCCACACAGTGATTGAGCCAGCAACCTTCTGGCTTTGAGGCACATGCACTACGTTTTATGTTATTTTTAATATCTATCACTGTTAATCAGGCGGATCCATCTTGCAAAGCCGAAAGCTTGAATGATTAAGCTCAGTCAGCAGAGCCACTGGCTAATCGGCACCATTTTAGGAGAAAGTATTTGGAGCTACAAGTGTGACAACAGCGGTGCCTGCAAGCCCAGTTAAAGAAATAAGGACAGCATATTGGATGCTGCCTGTAAAATAACTTTTTAATGAACTTTATGAAATAACTCATTTTATGGCAATAAAGAACAAAACATTCCTAAATTGTAAAGATGTCTTTGCCCCTTTCTTGACAGTTTTTGGCAAGAACCAGAGTTGTGAATTGGTATGAGATATGTACTTTACTGCATCACTGAGACAGGTTACAATATTTCATCTTAAATGTTGTAAAGTAGCAGGAAGATCCTTTTTTCTGTTACTCGTTCATGCTTTTTACTCCCTTTTTACTGATTCTTGGCCATTTGCTGCACTGTGTGTCCTCGGTTACCATTTAATGTGTAAACCTTCATTCTTAGACAACTTAATTATGCCCATCCACTTACTTCCTTCCAAGCAAAGAGATGGCCTGCAGAGCTTTGCCAGCCTTGACCGCTGACTTGTCTTGAAGTTAGGACCTTTCACTCCAGTGGTCATCAACCGTTTCCATAAAAAGATCTCCTATTCAACCACCTGGGAAAGAAAATCTAGCCCATTCATACTCACAAAAAGAACAACTTAAAGTTGATTTCTAGTGAATAAGTGGATGCATTTTCCAGCCTATTAAAAACTTTTAAAATGATAAAGCCATGTTTTCATTTCACAGCTGGTACAGCCGATGACAAGACAAAACCTATGACTTTAAGAGTCAAAGACTGTAACAATGTGAGTGTATGTGAAAGCATTTGCTTCCTTAGTTAAGCAAAGGTTAGGGTAGGTCTTCTTGGCATTTTGTCTCCTATCTTTGACTTCACCAGTGTCACAGACTTAGTTCTAAATTTGAAAATGGTACCAGGGCTGATACCAATGATATAATGCTGCCACTCAATATACAAGACCACCAGCTTCCAGTTGTACGGAATTTTGATACATTGGTTTTGGGCACTACCCACACATTTAGCTGTGTTGCCCATTTAATGAATGAACGATCCTTGATGACTGGAACTTCAATGTTAAAGACAATCAACAATCCCTCCAAACTTTTTTGACGAGTACATTTATCCCTGTCTGTTTTCCATCCACTTTGTCAGAAAGAATTTTCTAGGGGGCAGTACACCTTTTTTACATTACTGTTACAAAATACTCACAGAGAATCAGGAGGAGTTACTGAACACCAACATTCTGCTGCTAGCAGATCCTTTTGTAACCTGTACATCCAATTACCTGTCTCTATTTAATGAATGGGAACCATCCAACAAAAATAGCAAATATATGGTCACCATAGCATCTGGCACTGATCAAACTTCTACACACAAAATCTCCAGTGCACAGTGGATGTACTACTCTCCACCTACATTATCTTTCTTTTAAACTTTAAACATATTTGATGTCCTGTTTCTGAGGTCAAGGAGTGATGATTCACCAACGAGCAGTGAGACAGTGGTGGAAAAGACGCCAGGGCAGTTTAAACACTGACAAGGACAACTTATGAGTGAGTAAATAAATAATAAACAACCTTATGGTTTGTTTACTCTGAGAAATTGTAGATGGTTAGACTTATCATTGACTGTCAAAATGTAGTTAATCAATGTGGTCGTAAATGTTTTGAAAAGATGTATGCTACTTTATCCTTACTAAAGCCACACTGAAGTCAAACTAAAACCTCTTATAACACACCGTAATCTTCTTAGTAGTTGGACCTCAGGGTCTTGATCAGTTTGGCCTCTTCACCCCCTCAAACACACTTGGTCCTGACACATACGAGTATATATATTCACGGCTGCGTGCACAGTGTGTTATTACAATCACAATGACATTACACTTGTTTACTTTCACAGTGCTGTCAGTGTTCACGATTCTACATAAAAGAAGAGCAAGCAGCTTGAAAAAGTTGTAATATTTAGATTGTTGGTAGTTCTTTGCAGCAAGCAGTAGGACTGTGACTCAAGCACTGGTTGGAATCAAAACATTTCCTCTTTGAAAATACACATCCTCTTTTCTAACATCTATGCCCTTAAGGGCCTCTATCATCCACTGATTTTAATCTGGCTAACAGTATTAAGATTTGTTGTATTTGTTGTAAATATGGGCCCATTTTGTTTGTAAATCATGAGTTTTCATGTCCATCTTCTATTCGTAATAACCTGCCAGAGGACTGAAGATGAGACTTAGTCCTCCGGCATTCATATGTGTAGTGATGTGCATTTGTGATATATTTAATGAATGTGCTGCCCTTATTTAGCAGACATATACTTTAATAAAACCTCAGAAAAACACATCATGACAAATAATAAAAAAAAACATACAAAAACAAAGGTAAAAAAACAACATCATCAGAATACCCAAAAACATAAAAAAAATACTTCGACATTAGAAGTCCCAATAACAAATAAGGAAAAAATGTCTATTTGTTTTTATTTTTGTTTGTTTATCCCTCTTTTTCTCTCTTTTTGACTGCAACATGAACACTCCTGAGGCATGTATTTACTCTGCCACCCTCAACTGCGCTTAGAAATCCTGTTAGCACTTTGTTAGTTGAAGCCCCTCTAATAGAATAGCGGGGTAATCAAATTAGATGTGTCAGACAGAGGACTGCTTTAATAATCTTTAAGTCATTGACAAATTTGCTGCTGCTTAAGTCTATTATGGAATTTAAACAATTTGTGTGGCCAATGGACTGGAGTTCAGTCAGCTTCAAAAGACATCTTTGGCTGTCTTAGAGGGACAGTCAGTTCTTTCTCTGTGTTTTCTTTAGGAAGAGGAGTAGAAGGATATTTTTGAGTTGGGAGTAGAGATGTGCAGGGGAAAAGAAAGAAAGTGCCTAAGCAGAGGGACTTTTGTCTTCCTGTGTCAAATGTTAAGTGACCTCTGGTTTTGTGACATACGCTGCCCCAAACGATGAAACACATCCTAAAATCCTGAGTGAGGTGATTAAACTCTCAGATAATGCGCTGAATTCTCATGCAGATCCTCTTGGCTTATCTTCTTGATCCATCTGAGGTCTGCCCCCCGGGGGCTATATAACCATAGGTTGCAGTATTCACATGTAGCAGGTTAGAGAGCGGACCCTTTGCTGCATCAACATTGCTCCTCGCTTAATCTACTCAGACAACTCAAATCCTATCTAGCAGAGATGGAGAACGGCACGGAGGGCAAGAACTTCTACGTCCCCATGAACAACAGGACAGGGCTTGTGAGGAGTCCATTTTATTACCCGCAGTATTATTTGGCTGATCCATGGATGTTCAAGCTGCTGGCCTTCTACATGTTCTTCCTCATCTGCACTGGCTTCCCCATCAACTTTTTGACACTCTTGGTCACAGCTCAGAACAAGAAGCTCAGGCAACCCCTCAACTTCATCCTGGTCAACTTGGCAGTGGCTGGACTTGTCATGGTGTTCTTTGGTTTCACAGTAACCTTCTACACTGCCCTCATGGGATATTTCTCCTTGGGAACTTTGGGCTGTGCCATTGAGGGATTCATGTCCACCATTGGAGGTAAATGAATTTTCTATATGAAGTTCTTCAGATTCTTGTTCATAAGAAAATAAGTACTGTGATAAAAGGCTTGGTTATAAAAAATGGTGGCTGGAGTTTTAATGTCCTCTCATGCTATTTTTCTCTCCAATAGGTCAAGTGTCACTGTGGTCACTTGTGGTCTTGGCTATTGAGAGATACATTGTGGTCTGCAAACCCATGGGTAGCTTCAAATTTACAGCCACCCATGCCTCAGCAGGATGTGCATTCACCTGGATCATGGCCCTGTCCTGTGCTGTTCCCCCCCTGGTTGGATGGTCTAGGTAAGCCAATCAAACTCTGTTGCTGCTAGACATGCCACCCATGGGCCTAAAATACCCGCACGCACAATCAGAACCAATGTATGCACCAATGACGACACGCCAGAGTGAGGGGGCTGCATACAGAGGGCTAATGGGGGTTTGCTGCCCGGCTCAAGGGCACCTCAGCAGTCATCTGGAAGTGAACTGGCGTCATTTAGGGACCTGTACTTGGGACTCAACCTATGCCCATCTGTTTTCCATGTTCCATGTTTTTTCCTAATTTGTTGGAGAAGGCAGCTAAGCCTCATTAAACCCACTTCTGAATAAGTGCAGAAAAACATCTGATGTTCAGAACTTTGCTCAAATCACATTGGATCTTGCAGACTTTCATTCTGCTTTGACGGACTCTCGTGGACAAAGGTCTCAAAGAGGAACATTTTTTCAATTTCATTTTTTGATCTAAAATGGAAAATAAAAGTATAACTTTCTTAGTCTGTTACAACGTAGGATGGGAGCCATAGACTTTGCCAGTTTGAGTTCCACTTTGATCCTGTCTACAAATTGGTCTGATCGCGGCATGGGTACCAGTTCACATCCTTAGTACTGCCAGTGCATCCCTGAGCAAGGCATTGAACCCCAAGCTGAGGGCAAATACCACCACTCTGACATCTCTCCACTGGTGCATGTCAAAGGATCTGTGCATGCCTGTGAAGTATGATCATAAATGAAGACTGAATTTCCTCCAAATGGGTTTAAAAAATACTTTTCTTTTTCCTCTTTATTCATTACACCTTAATTTAACCAGAAATGTTCCCTCTGAGATACAGAAATCCCTCTTAAAAAGTGTAAAACAAAGAGCTAAGTATCACAAACAAAACGTAAGTGACAGACATGTTGCTGAAGATTGCAGGCTAAGGAGTCAGTGGCAGATGTAGATATTAAAGATCCACCTGGGGAAGAAAGATGTGGCAATGTGGCATTTTTCTGTTGTTCAATAGCATCAAGTCTACCGTATCAGGCAACATGTCATACACAAGATGATTCCAGCTTGAATTTTGTATCACAAATGATGACCTGTTCATCACCTTTATTTATTATTTTTTTATATCTTATTTAGCCAGGGTAGTCCCATTGAGATCAGAGATCTCTCCCCCAAGGGAGACCTGACCAAGAATTGCAGCAACACAAAGTTTTAGTAAATAGACACATTTATACAGTGCACTTTAAACATTAAAATAATAATAATTATCAATTAAAACACTTGCACAGAGAAAGCCTGGATTCCAGATTTTTTGTCAGGGAAATTAAGCATTGCCTTTTAAAATCAGTAGTTATTTATATTCTTTTTCCTTAAAGCAGTTTTATAGTATTATAGTATATTTATAGTTGTGTTTTAATAATGTTATTTGCATTGTCATTCCTTAAGGTACATCCCTGAGGGTATCCAGGTGTCCTGCGGCCCTGACTACTACACTCTGGCCCCCGGCTACAACAATGAATCATACGTGATGTACATGTTCTCCTGCCACTTCTGTGTTCCCGTCTTCACCATCTTCTTCACTTATGGAAACCTTGTGTGCACAGTGAAGGCGGTAAGCGACTCTAAACTATACTGAATCAAAGTAACTTTTCAAAGTGTTCTTAGCATGCCAATAATGAGTGACCACTGATATCTCCCTCATTTCCAGGCTGCAGCTCAGCAGCAGGACTCAGCATCCACCCAGAAAGCTGAGAAGGAAGTGACACGTATGTGCATCCTGATGGTCTTGGGCTTCTTGGTGGCCTGGACACCTTATGCTAGCTTTGCTGCCTGGATCTTCTTCAACAAGGGTGCTGCTTTCTCAGCCACAGCCATGGCTGTCCCTGCCTTCTTCTCCAAGAGCTCAGCCCTGTTCAACCCCATCATCTATGTGCTGTTGAACAAACAGGTATGACAAAACAGGGGGATACATGTTAGATGCACAGCATAGCCCCTCCAATAAACCCAATTAACCATGTACCATGTACACTGAAAACCCAATATGAAAGCGTTTATGCGTGTGAAATGTGCAATAAAAGCACATTGAACTGAACAACAGGAAGGCATATAGGCACAAGATGTCAAGCTCATTTGTAAAATAGAAGTCTTGTACAAGGATTTACCTTTTTTATAGATTGAGCATTTCTCATATTTACAGTTTGTTGTACATAGATCATGTTTATTAAATAAAGCTATGTAGGGTGCTGTATACTCTTTCATTACAACTATAGTTAGTTGTAAAACAAATACACTCAAATATTTATGTCTCCTTGTGGCAAACAAAACACAAGAGACCATTGTTGATGAGACTGATAAATTCTAGAAAGTTCATTCTCTTGTCTGAAATTGACTCTGGGGGGGTAGTTGTTAAATAAAGTCATGTTAACCCCACATCATCATGACTATACATTGACTTTACATGGAAAATGGTCGCCCAGGTCGTGTTCGATGTGAATACACCTTAGGACCTCACATTGACAGCTTTTGTTCTATTGCGGGACACGTGGTCCTTTAGCAATGCTTATAAACTGTACCAGAATGTCCAGTCCAGGATAGGCTGCTCATTTAAACAGTGACTCATGTTAAACTATTCCAAGTATAGACTGGCACAAAATAAACCAACATTTCAGAATTACAGGGGGGAAATGTCATTGGTCAAAGGGTCCTAAACCTGAAATATGGTCTTCCAGTGCCTTTAATCTACTTGTTAAATAATATAAGGAGACCAGTTCCCCCTAGACCCAAATAATCCTCCTAGAGGTTCTAAATTGCAGGAGCTGCACATATGAAGCTTCCTTTAGTTTTGAAGGTTGATTGAACATGAGGTGCTGTTTCTGTCTCTGGGGACGGATAAGAAGAATAAGTCCTGTGGTTAAGTCGCAGAATAAAGACAGCTCCCAGTACTTGTCACGTGAAGATGATTACTAAAATTTGAAGGACAGATGTCCAGTATAGCCCTAACAAAGGATATGGCAGTGATTTTACAAATAATGTGCAGGATTTTATTTGGAAAATGACAAGGAGGATTATGAGGTAAATTCTCTGTAAATAGGTGATTTAAAAAGCAATTGATAAGAACTTGACCAGGAGACCTTAAAACAGTTACAGTGTTATTAAAGGAGCTCACATTATAGTAGGTCGTAAAATTACATTGGTATTTTGCCTTTAAAGTCAAATGTGAATATATCACAGTATTTGTGTTGTTATTCACATTAAAATTAGAGGAGGCCCCTCTCTCTGCTCATAGTTTTTATTCAGCTGTATTTGTGTTTCTGGCTGTTGGTGGTTAAGCCAAGAGTGTGTTGCTCCAACACTATTATAATGAACAGGGTGTTAGTGCAGCACGCATTCGACTGAAGACACATTTCCAAGAAGAAGCTAAACATGTAACTGAGCTGCAACCAGCATCAACTTAAAACACAAGCCACTCTTTCTGCCTTGAAGAACAGAAAAGAATTGCAGCACAGTTTTTTATTTACTGTCAATGTTCATGAATGTTTTGTGTTTTAATAAAACATTTTCTTCATTTCAGTTCCGTAACTGCATGTTGAGCACCATTGGAATGGGTGGCATGGTGGAGGATGAGACCTCAGTATCTACCAGCAAGACAGAAGTCTCCTCTGTCTCTTAAACAGACAGATCTCATCTGCTCTAATGCATTTTTCAAATGGACTATTGACAGCGGTATCATTCATCCTCATACAGTAGAGCTCTCTGGGATATTTCACTACAGTTATATCTGACACAGAGCACAGTTGGGCTTGGACTGAAGCAGTGTTTCCATTTCACTTCGACTAGGTTTTTGTGCAATCGAACCAGTTGGCCCCGTGAGTGCAAGGACCAGCACTGATTTTCTTCTGCAATTTTGAAGATTTTTTTTTTTTGTGGGCCAGAATTTATTTTCTTGCTCGCTTGTACATATATTTTATAAATGCTCATTATATTGTAAATGTAGGTAATTAAATGCATGCATCAAAATCTGTCTGTTTGTGTCTTTTTTGTGGTGAATTATTTTCAAGAAAGATTTCTAGAAAACAGAAAACTAATATTGTCAAAATAACTGATTACTTCCTGAAAATCATTTACTGAAAAAAATAATTAATGCTCTTAAACTATAGATTAGTTAAAATCTGACATCACACTGCTTTCCACAAGTTTTAAGGTTTGATCAAACCTTGTGGCAAAAGCTCTTGTGCTATCAGTTAAAATGTTTTTTTTGTTGTTGTTGGGACGATCTTTGTCCTGTGCCTGTCTGCCTCGAGCTAGAGCTGAATGATGAACGCTCAGACTCACAATCATTTGATGATAAAACAAATCAACCTTTATTAGTCAAATCACTTAATCCTCCATCACATCAATTTCCAGTGTAAATGCTATTTTATTACTTAGCTTGTTTAATCCATAAATCTTTTACTTTTATTTTTATCATTGATTTTGTAACATTCATCCACCATAATTTACTGGAAAATTACCTTCATTTTTAATATTGAACCTACTAAAATGCACATATAACTTTATGTTCATGTACTATTGTGAATTATTTCAAATCACATGCATCTCTTTAACCTTAATTCCTATAATTACTTCTTGTCACTTGTATTGTTGAGGTCCCATTATTATAGAATATGATATTGCTTTTCTCTGCTGTGGATGAATACAAAGGTATAATAACAACAATAATAAGTAAAATAATTCACTTTTGTTGATTATGTTTTAGGAAGTCACAGCAGCTCCATCCAATTGACCCAAGTTAATAAAAATATAAAATAATATGTCTTTTTTATATTCAAATCAGTTTTGTTACTCCATTTGTAAATGTTGTGTTTTTACCACCACAAAGAAAACCCACTTTTAACATTTATTTCTTTTGTCACTCTTACCTTTCCCTGTATAAATACTTAAACAATAATTTGTAACAGGTAAAAGTAACCACTTAATAAACAAAAGTAATAATTACCTCTGCCAAGGAGGTTATGTTTTCGGGAGAGTTTGTCCGTCCGTCCATCCATCCGTCTGTCCGTGAACAAAATAACTCAAAAAGTGATGCATGGATTTGGATGAAATTTTCAGGAAATGTTCAGCATGGGAAAAGGAAGAACTGATTCGATTTTGGTGTTGATCCGGATCAGCGTCTGGCCGCCATGGCGAAAAATGTGATTTCTGTGAATAACTACTGAACTAAAATAGATATCATTATGAATCCAGTTGCTAATGGTATGTTTTCATGGTCAAGGAATCTAAATATTTAGATGAAATAAAGGTAGGAGTAATATTTATGGTCAAAATGACAATATGGCTGAGGACTGTGGCGCTGGTGGAGGTCTGCGTTCTCCGAGTG
The DNA here is from genome assembly GCA_036419115.1 of Scarus forsteni. NCBI lineage: Eukaryota > Metazoa > Chordata > Actinopteri > Labriformes > Labridae > Scarus > Scarus forsteni. The sequence goes on from JAZDUH010000152.1 coordinate 32,623,876, forward strand.
CTTTCTAGTTTAACCTGTATTGCAATCCGCCTTATGTCATTGAGTTATGTGACTGAGTGATTAATTCTCCAGAAAGCCTGTGGTTTAAAAGATGAATATCTAATTAATTGAAACTGTAACTGAAAACATCTAATGCCTTACATGTTACCCCAACTCATGACTCATATCTACTTAACTGCAACAAGGTTAAAAAAAACAGAAATTAGTCTTTATCTTTGAATCAACCTTTTTCTTCAGAAGACTGTAATGAAGGATTACTTCAGTAACCCCATCACAGATTTTTTTAAATCATCCTTGTTCCTGTTTTATTAATGAAAACGGCTGAATCATCAAATATCAGGGAATGAAAGAAAAGACTCATTGGCATATTACAAAACAAATGTGTGCAAACATGACCATTCAATCATTTCATAAGGCTCATAATCATCTCATTTTATTGAAATTATGTCAATATTAGACAAGAAGCAAGAACATGTAGAGTAATGTGTCAGTAAAACTTTGTCTGTTGTCTGAAAACAGTTTTTTTTAGATTTTTAGTCCTTTTGGCCTTTTAAGGAAAACCTAGATGGGCACCTTGGATATAATTCTAGGTGTGTTCAGGCGCACAGTTGGTGTGTTCCAACTTAAATGGTCAATGAGGGGGAATATTTATATATTCATATTATAATTTTGCATGCTCAAAAATGCTGCTGAAATTTTTAATTATTTTCACATTTCTTTTTAAAGGAACGTGTACATAGCTCCCAAAATGAGATTTTTAGACAAATATTGCTCACTTGTGAGTAGTGCCATCTTGTGTTTTTTTAAAGATGGCTCCCACATTTGTGTGGTTAACTATTTTTTAATGAAAATGTTATTCTACATTATCTTAATAATGTAGCAGTTACTTTAAAAGATCAGGATCTGTCCTTGCCTCAGGATCATCAATCAATCAAGCAATCTCAATCAATCAATCAATCAATCAATCTTTATTTGTATAGCGGCAATTCATAACAAGTGTTATCTCAAGACACTTTACAATAGAGCATAAAGCTCTTCATTTTATGGATACACATATATGCACAGATACATATATACATATAAAATACACACATACATATATATACAAATATATACATCCAACACCCAACATAAATCCATATAGCCAATCATGAATCCCTCCATCATGGCGGCAAGAAAAAACCTTCTGTTAAGCAGCAGGAAATCTTGAATGTGGATCCCAGTCTCATGATGAACAGCAAATCCACACGATGCTGTGATGTACCACCTCTCCATTGATCACAGACTGTAACTGTATAATTACAGAAAAGTATCCACTACACACATCATAAGTTGAAATGAGTTATCTTCAACTTGAGATGGAGGCAATATGTACCAGCCATTCACCTCTTTTGTTGTTCGGTGATGACTGGAACCTGTTTTTAAAATGTGTTGCAACTCCTTATGAGCTGGAGTGTGAAAAAATCACCCTTCTATGCCGTGGGCTGAACTTTCCACAGCTGTTTTTCCTAACTTATCAGGGACATACTGGAAATGGCTGACCCATAGTTGAGAACCATTGGTCTATACTATGTGTATATTATTGCTGTTAGGCAGAAACCTTTTCTATTTTTTTCATAAAACAGTATCTCCCTCCTTTTACTGATATAAACCAATTAAAAGTGTCAAATCGTTTACCTGTTAGGCATAGTAACATTCATTTATTTAAAATAATACTTCTTTTAATCTCCTGAAAAGTAGTGATTATAAAGAATGGAGCAGTTTGTAGATCTAGTCTGAAGCTGCAGCAGGTGGTGGTAAGTTCAGTAAATGCGGTCTGTTTAAAGTCTGCAGCTCAAGGGAAAAGCTAAACAGAAGAGCTCATATGAGTGGGTGCTTTCAAAAATCTAAAGTAAGTGAAACTAATTAACAGGTTAGGACAAAAGCGTGGTAAAATAGAGTCGAAGAGTCAAAATGAGCTTCCCTCACATCCAGAAATAGTTCAGCCGGTCTTTGCTCCATGTCCTGTTTGTGGGAACAGTTCCCACAAACTGTTCAAACAAGCTAACTGCAAAATAAAATTAAAAAAGTGAAGTCAAAAAAAAGAAACATATCACAATCTGCATTTTAGACAGATACCAGTCGTCCTTTCAGTTGATGAATAAAACACTTCCAGTGTATTTCCAGCACAGTGGGTCAGTGTGTTGAACTGGTTGTGTGGTCGCAGTCTGCAGGGGTCTGAGGTTGTGGTGGTGATTAAGGCTGAGATGGTCCAAAGGTTAATGTTAAAAGGATTTAGTAAATACCTCTTATCCCTTCACTAACTGTGCAAAGGGTAAAAGACAACTGTGTAATGAGTTCATTTTTATTTAAATACATTTCTCTTGTTGAAATCAAGATTAAAAATAACTTTGCTGCAACTTTTTTTTTCTCTACTGAGGTCCAAAGTTTTAAATATCTATGTCCTGACAAGAAAGAAAAACATACAAACAATTCCATCAAACATAAATACACCTTATCTAAGTAGTTATAAGATATGTCAAGTTCCAATAATTTAATTTAATCAAAATGTTTTATGTTGTGTCAATTAATTATGGGACAAGACTAAAATGAATCTATCCATTGGGATGAAGATGACTCAGTAACATATTGGTCATAATTTGTATAATGTAAAAAATTACATGCTGATTTAATTACTGATATACGTAGTGATAAATACTAAGGTGTGTGTGAACATATATATATATATATATATATATATATATATATATATATATATGTAAATGTAATTTTATTTTTTAAACAAAAGTAAAGAAAACTGTTCTACTGTTCTGTTCTGTTTAATATTGCAAAGTAAGACATTTCACTTTTCACCTACATATGTCCTACACGTTCAGACTCAAGCATGAGCATTAAGTAACTTAAAAAAAAAGGGAGGGGTGGTCCTATGCTGAACAAACTTTCTTAACTACCTTCCTTAAAGTTAATGAGTATCCGGTGTTAAGATTAATTACTGAGGATTACCTGACAGACTTATTCTCAAGCCTGCTGTAATCCACTTTTTGACCAGTATAAAGCCAACACCGAGACCACCCTTCAGCCACATAGAGGGGTTCAAACAGTTTCTGGTTGAGCTACGCACGACCACTCTGCCAAGATGATCGAAAACGGCACAGAGGGGAAGAACTTCTACATCCCCATGAACAACAGGACGGGGCTTGTCAGGAGTCCCTTCGAATACCCTCAGTACTACTTGGGGGATCCCATCTTCTTCAAGCTGCTGGCCTTCTACATGTTCTTCCTCATCTGCACTGGCTTCCCTATCAACTTCCTGACACTGATGGTCACAGCTCAGAACAAGAAGCTCAGGCAACCCCTCAACTTTATCCTGGTCAACTTGGCAGTGGCCGGTCTCATCATGGTCTGTTTCGGTTTCACCATCACTTTCATCACCGCCATAAATGGCTATTTCATTTTTGGACCCATGGGCTGCGCCATTGAGGGCTTCATGGCTACTCTTGGAGGTTTGTAACAGCTTTTTTGGAGAAAATGTCCATATTTTGTAGTATGGCTAGACCATCTGAGATATAAAGACTGCAGCTGCCATCCTAACCAGATGTTTCTTTTCCCCTTTGTCCTAAAGGTCAGGTCGCTCTCTGGTCTTTGGTCGTTCTGGCTGTTGAGAGATACATTGTCGTCTGCAAACCCATGGGAAGCTTCAAATTCTCTGGCACCCATGCAGGAGTTGGTGTTGTATTCACCTGGATCATGGCAATGGCTTGTGCTGCCCCCCCATTGGCTGGCTGGTCCAGGTAGATTCCCATAGATGGTGGAAAATATTTGACAAAGCTTGTGTGAGATTAGCTGTTTGGTTTCTTTTTGAGGGCTTTTGAGTTCCATCTGCTGCAGCTGCTGTGATGGTAACTTGTCATACTTAAGACCTGCCTAAAAAGGTATATCACGGAGGACTTCAGTAGGGTTAGCCATACCTATAATTATGCTCTACTTCAGCCCTTGATAAATAAAAGTGGATGCTACAGTGTGAGGGCATGAAGCTCATGCAGCAGAAGATAGCTGAATTTAGAGTCTGGGCTCTAATGTAATCTCTCCTACCAGATTTTTTAGGAGCATATTTGATTAGTGTTGGGATTATGATCTTAAACCCCCTATCAAAGCTAATAGGTGGATGCTGGAATGGTGGAGAATTAAAAGCAAGCACCTAATACTGATGCAGGGCAGAGCTGGCAAAACAGAGGAAGAGAGTTAAATTCTTGTTGCACAAAATGGTCAAATATTTTTCAGGTGACTGTCCAGGTCAAGCTGTCTGCCCCAGATGTGTCAATTGGACATTCAAAGAACTGTAGTATTTTTGCTTTATGCTCTTGGTATTTTTAATGTTATTGTTTTAATGTTTATGCTGCATCCTTTAAACAGGAAACTCATATACAGGGTTTCTGCATACCTTTAATAGAAAATAATGCTTTTTAAAACTTTTAGCACCAAAAGTGGAAAAAATCAGTTTTTCTTTACAGCAAAGCAAGAAGTATCCGTACAGTTCTTTTCCTACAGCATGCTAAACTGCTGATTTGTTTAAGAGAGATTCTTATTGTACTGAAATTTAAGAAACAAGGGTACTAGATATAATTCTAATCATATAAAATAAATGTTTATTGCTTTGCCAAAGGAGATGCAGACATGAGATGGTGTTCATGTTTTAATAGATAAAGACTTTTCAATGAAAGGGGATAAAAATTAAATACTTAGTAAATAATGATCACGGGAGAGCAAGTATCTGTTGAAGAAGTGAAGTGTAGACAAACATGGACTTAAAATGCTGTTTGTCATTTTCTCTGCTCTGCTAAACAAACTCTTTTAAGACAAGGTGTGGTTTCAGGATTAAGAAATACATGATTGAAAGAACAAATCCTGCATTCAATCTGGTGCTTATTTATAGATATGCAAATATTTTTTTTAAAAAAGGTGGAATTAGAGAGTTGGGGAAATAGAAAAAAATACTAAGTAGTTTGCAAGTGTTCTCACTTAAAAATGGACTGATGATAAAAGTGGATTTTTGCATTTTTAAAAAATGTGAATTAGATATTCATTGAAACAAGGTCCTTTGTATGGTATTAAAGCTGTGACAGGAGGATGTCCAAGTTAAGATTCAAGTATTCAAGCAACATATGCTGACTCTTTATTTCTGCTGTTTTCTGAAGCAGCCCTCAAACAGCCTAACAGAGGAGGATCTGAGCAGAACAGTCTTACTAACTAAAATTGAAGACCTCTCACAAGTTTAGATGAGACTTTATAAGACTTTTAAATCCTTTGGCTTAATTTTTAAGGATCTGCATGAGCCCTGACTTTAGCTGCTGGAAAAAGGATGGTATTTTGATAAGGTTCTAGATAAAAGTATCTAAGTGACAATCAGATCATTGTGAATCAATGTCCTACCGATCTCCCATCCACCATCCCTCTCAGCAGGTGTAGGAGGGGGCAATGCTCTCTGCTCTGAGCTTGTTATATTGGATGAAAAGATAGATTTAGCAACACACTCTGGTCACTAACTGGATGTTTTAAAGCTGTAAATTTGCTCAAGGGGGTGAGCAGGCAGGACAGACGTCATAGTTAATGCTAATTAACTTAGACAGTAGACCTATATGCTGGCAGCCTGCAGAATTAAGCAAGACTTTGACTAGGCACAAACACAAACCGAGCTAATGACTTCATGAATGGACATTTTGCACAGATTCTTTAGCCAGTACCAAGCTGCAACATAATAGACCAATGATATGACATAGCTAGCTTTCACATACATTTTCACCTGTGACCATGAGGGCACAAACATTAGCTGCTGAAAATGTAATGAGTAGACACCATCATGTACAGCTGAATCCTTAATGTTAATGTAAGAAAGTCAGGATTGATAATTGATAATTGCAAGTAAAAGTCCTGCATTCAAACATGTGCCCAGTCTTTCTGCCAGAGCTCCATCCATGTGCACTTCTGATGGTTTTCTTCTGCTCCTCTCCCACAGGTACATCCCCGAGGGTCTGCAGTGCTCATGTGGACCTGACTACTACACCCTGGCCCCAGGCTTCAACAATGAGTCCTACGTCATGTACATGTTCATCTGCCACTTCTGTGTCCCTGTTGGAACAATCTTCTTCACCTACGGAAGCCTTGTGCTCACAGTCAAGGCTGTAAGTCTTAGCTGAACTTTAACCTGCACAGACAGACAGATTGTTGCATCCTCTTAGTAGTTTAGTTTCACCCCCTGATGAAGCTCAATTTCAGACAGAAGTGGGACTCAGTATATTCTTTTCCTCAAAAGTTCTACTAGTTAACAATGAGCAACTCTGCTTACTAAGCAGGCCACAACCGTTTTACTTTCTCTGCTCAAGGGCCTCATTAGAGAGCTCTCCTGTTAAAAGAATTCTGATAACTTACAATTTAACAAACACAACAAATACAAAGCTCTCAAACAACCTTTTGACAATAATTACTAATTTGAAACTGGATTTCAGAAAGTGATGCTCAGTTTAGTAAGCCGAGCACAGAGTTAAGGTCTATCAGAGCTATGTTTTAATATCATGAGCAGAATCTCTTCTGGTTTTAATCATGTTAACTATGTATTGATAAGATGAGGAGGAAGGGTCCTGCACCACCAGTTGACCACCACCGATTTACATTGTTCATTGGATAATTTCTTTGTTGGAATATAAGTTGTTAATGATCAGGGACATCATCTGCCTGTAATGCAAAGGTCTCAGCCTCCTCCTCTTGGTGCATTTCTTCAGGCATCTTGTTTATTTCACTGCCTTTTCTTGAATAAATGCAACCAACGTATAGTCCCTCCTGCTCAACAACAACAATGTAAATCAGTGAAAATCAGCAACAAATGTTGTAGTGCAACACTAAAATGTGCTCATTTGTATTATATTGTAAAGGAAACTGCAAACCAATTATCATTTTATTTTGAACTTGTAAAAGATTAGGCTGCAAATTGAAAAGTTAGTTTCTTTTTGCCAAAAAAGACTTTCAAAATCTTTTCTTGTTGTATGGGAAGGTAAAATCCTCGTTCTTCTTTGCTTTGTTTTTAGAGAAGACAGCATGAGACTAATTGTAGCTGTCAACAGAGACTCTGCCACTCACTGAGAATATTAGTGTAACTTCATATATTGTTTATTTTGAAAATCCTTGCGACTCTCTAAATAGATGTTTGGGAAGAGAAACTAAGCAAAACTATGACAGAAACAGGGCGTGTAAATATGTTTTAGCCACAGTCTCTTCAAAATAGTGTAGGATGAATTAAAAACTCAACTAACCCCACTACTTTCAACAGATGAATTCATGTAAGTCAAGGACTTCATATTATCACAAAGTAATACAGTTGACGATAAAAGCAACAAAAATCCAACATCAACATAACACCAGTCTCTAGATCCACAGTGTATAAATGCTGTCAGACATTAACACTTTCATCTTTCAATCAATATTTTACAAACGATGTCTTGATGAGCTCCTTACACCCTCTCTCCCTCTCTTTCCTTCAGGCTGCAGCTCAGCAGCAGGAGTCTGAGTCCACCCAGAAGGCTGAGAGGGAGGTCACACGTATGTGCGTCCTGATGGTCCTGGGCTTCTTGGTGGCATGGACACCTTATGCTAGCTTTGCTGCCTGGATCTTCTTCAACAAGGGTGCTGCTTTCTCAGCCACAGCCATGGCTATCCCTGCCTTCTTCTCCAAGAGCTCAGCCCTGTTCAACCCCATCATCTATGTGCTGATGAACAAGCAGGTCAGTTCACTGAAGCAACTCTTAGTGCAAAAAAAATCAACAAATACCCCTTTATTAAGAAGTGAAGCAGCAGACTCTTATGGTGCTATCTTGTGGCTTGAAACAGGGTTTGTACAGTGTTTCAAAGTTTTCAATTACCTCAATAGCAATGTGGGTATTTTAAGGTTTGATAAGTGTTCTGACTCCAGATAATGTGCTTCAAATTCTAAGTATTGAGTTCTGGTTAGGTCATTTTTCCAGTGATTCACCAGGCTAGATGGGATGTGAGTCATGGTTACATTTAACAAATTTGAAACAACATGAAAACATGAAACTTTTTCTTTTACTACAAATACAAACACATTTATCATAGCAAAATAACATCTGATCTAACAGGGGTTGTTTTAACCACAGGGGGAGGATTTCTTTGCTTGGCTCCCAAACAAACTGTGCCATGTAGAGAGCTCTTTGCAAGTTTTTAACACTTTTTTTCTTTAATTAAAGACTGCTAAACATCTCTTTTTACCTGCATGTTTGACCTTTTTTCTAATAAAAAAATCGTGTAAATACATTGAATTGTACACCACAAGCACCCATTTTATAGGAATCAATATGCTATATTTGGAAAACTATTAAAATAAGAGTTTTGATACAATTTGAAATAATTTCATAGCCAGTCAATTCTGCTAGATATTCTGCTCCTCCACATTGTAATGCTAAAGTACTTTGACATTTTTGAATGTTGAACTTGAATATGCAACAATAAATCTCTATACTGTATATTCTTTTCTATCTTAGTTAAAAATCCAACCACAGTAAATGATGAGTTGCCAAGAGGTCTGACACTCTTTAAGCTAAAATATGAACAGTGTTGGACTTGAAATAATAATGATTATTATTCCACATTGTTCAGCATTATAGCTAAAAAAGAAAACAGACATTTGATCATTTCTGTCAAGTTCCAAAACCACGGGGAGGTATTTTCTTCTGTTACTAATAATTCAGGAGTGTTTCAATGTAAGCACGCCTTAAAGGAGTCTAAATTTACCCATGTGCCTTGATATGGCATGGCAGAGGGTAATCATTTAGAGCCCATATTTATTTGATTAACTTAACACATCTAAATAAGAATTTCAAAAATATACCCAAGCTATCAGACTTCTGAAACAGCTTGATCTGCCATAGTGGTCACTGTATCAGTTCATACAATATTCCCATGCCTTTTAGTTATATTGTATCAAGGCACAATTGACCTGAAAAGGCATGATAGTCAATAACTAACATCAAAAAATGAAAAGAAGACTTGAAACATCTTCATTTCTGAGTAAACCCTAATGTACTAACTACTGTACTGTTATATACAAAGCTATATTAAGTCAATGTGAAGGCCTGTTTTCCAGTTTTCTCAGATTCAATCTGAAGATGTAGTTATTTGGAAATAGAATTGGCCTTTTATATGTATGTGGGCAATTCATAACATTGCATCTTTACAAACAAAGGAGGAAGATCCCCTTTTTTGTTCTACCTCCTGTAAAAGGTCAAAATCGATTTATAAACCAAATACATTTCGATGTTAAGTTAAAACCCAATTGGACCTGCATATGACACATTATTACTCAAATGGCTAAAATGTTTGATCTAACATTGACAGGAAAATACCAATAAAGTCACCAGAATTAACATGGTTAATCTATATTTTTTATGGTGCACAACTACCATGATGTTTAACTAAAGATAAAAAAAAATATGCTCCTGAAACACTGAGGTATTATAACTAAAAATTCAAGAATGAAATACACCTGTCAATTCTATAAGTTTTTAACACAGATAAAGTTGAACTAGTTCTAGGTAAGTGATAGCACCCAAAAATAATATGAAGTTATAGTTTCAAGGTAATGTTGAAACATCTCATCGGGTACAGGACAAAGTATCAAATAATGTTGTTCAAAGAAGAAACACCGAAAGCTCCTCTGGATTTGAAATATCAGCATACCAATGCTTTGATAAAATACACACATATTTAGGATCCTTTGGCTACCTCAGTATATTTTCCACAGAGTTATTGTGCTGCAAAATCTAGAACTGTCAAAATGACTTCCACTTCCAGTGTTAAGACTGAAACACTGTACGAACCCTGAGAGAGAGACACAACCTGACATCCTAATCATGAGAGTAATCCTGGCTATGTGACTAAAATCTCTTTATCTTTCCCCCCTCAGTTCCGTAACTGCATGCTCAGCACCATTGGCATGGGCGGCATGGTTGATGATGAGACCTCAGTATCTACCAGCAAGACAGAAGTCTCCTCTGTATCTCAGGGTTAAACTCCCCCCTCCTCCTGACATCCTTCTTCCTGGTGTCTTCCTGATTCTGGATGGCTGTCTTCAAGTGGCAATAACCAAATGGGAACAAGCTAATGATCCTTTCTGCAACAAATGGACATCCATATGAGCATCCACGCCGATGGCAGCATTTTTACTGCGCACATTCTTCATTTTTTTGTGTGATTAAAAAAACAAACTGATCCCCGACAACATGAGAGCAACAGCAGGAAGATGATCGAACACAACATCTGTGAAACACAGCCTGAAGTGTTTGCTTGTAATTAATATGCTGGTGTGTTTGAATGTGCGAGCGGATGATTGTTGGGTGGTTGTATATTCATGACATGGAGAGGCCAGCACATTTGTTGGCTGCTGTCATAATATTCTGTACATATTTTATAAACAAAAAGATTAGAAAAAAGGTATTAAATGCATGCATGAAAAGACATCTTGGTTCTGTGTTTTCATTTTGGTTTGTACCAGGATATCTTTTATTTTGATCCCACTCATCCTTAAAAATGTTAAGGACCCCAAAAAATATGTGAGGAACTTTTTTAATATCTGACTCCACAAGACAGAAATCATTAAATGTCCCTTGATGACCTCCAAAGAAAACAAGACTATCAGCTAAACAGTTGATTATATTATATAGCTTTATTTTTTTTCTGACAGGTGGAAGCAATTTGTCTTATCTATAGGTTGGACCAGCAAGAAAGTCAGACGTTTCTGTATTTTCCCCCAGACTTCAACAGATATGTGAACACCAATGGCCTCTATTACGACAAACCACAATTCCAGTTTAGTTGGGGCGCTGTGTAAAACAAACAAAAAAAACGATATAATAATTTTCAAATCATATTCAACTTATATTCAACTGGATACACAACAAAGGCAAGACATTTTATGTTCATATATACATATATATATATATATATATATATATATATATATATATATATATATATATATATATATATATATATATATATATATATATATATATATATATATATATATATATATATATATATATATATACACACACACATATATATGTATATATATCTATATCTATATATATATCTACATCTATATCTATCTATATATATATATTATTTGAAAATATTTACACATTTTGAATTTGATACCTGCAACATATTCCAAAAAAGCAAAAAAAACAACAACAAAAAAAAAAACCCTTGAACAGGACAAAAAAAAGACCCGGAAAGTTTAGGAATGCTCAAAAAACCCTGTTTGGAACATTCGACAGGTGAACCAGAAACAGGTTAATGTCATGATTTGATATAAAATGAGCAGCCCTGAGAGGCTCAGTTGTTGTTGTTGGATGGGGTGAGATTCAGCACTTTGTGAACAACTGCTCAAGCACACAGTCCAGCAGTTCAGGAACATTTCTCAACATGCAAGAATTTTAGGGATTTCCCATCTACAGCCTGTAATCCTCATCAAAGTTTCAGAGAATCCAGAGAAATCTCTGCAATAGGGTTGGGATGAAATATCGTCTGGCAATACATCGCGATACAGTACGTGATGATATGCATCGAGTTTGAAAAAAATGTATCGCAAAATAAAGACGTCACGTCCGGTAATAGAGCATGTGACCAGAAGTGACGACAACAAACATTAGCACCAACTACCTTGTCTCCAAAAAGGCGAATGATGGAGTCAAATGAGGTCGAAAGTGAGGACGCGCCGCCTGGGTACAAGTCATCTGTCTGGCAGTATTTTGGCTTTCTCATTAAAAAAGACGAAGACGGCAAAAACGAGCCTACCGCTCGTTAGCATACACCTTCTCTAACCTCTCTAGGGTTAGAGAGAGTGTTATTGTTTGTGTTTGGCCTGTTAAGCCTTGTTTTTCCTGTGTGCAACTCAAACAAAAACAAATAAGTTGTAATTACATAGTCATATTTTTTCTTTTTTACTTTCTTGATATTATACCTTGACGTATCGTATCGTGACCCAGGTATATCGAGGTGCAGGGTATCGTGAGTTTAAGTGTATCATCCCATCCCTACTCTGCACATATGCCAAACAATGTCAAGCCACATTCTGCATGTGTTAGAACAGCGTGGCCTGCCTGCAGTTCAGACCTGCAGGTTTGAAAGTGTATGGCATGTTAGAATGGGCAAAACACCACAATGGTGATCTGGACTCTTGAGGTCGTCCGTAAAGTCATTCTTCCATCCACCAAACAGTAACCCTTCATGTTACAATGCTATGATTAAAGTGGACCTAAGGATACTTTAACAGGGTTCCTACAGCTCAAGGCAAGTTATATTCAAGACTTTTTAAGACTTTTTTAATGACCTTTGAAATCAAATTTAAAAACAAGTCGACAACGAACCACAATTGAAACGAACAAAACAAACAAACAAAAACATCACATGAATTACCTGGGTTACAGGCATTTTTTTACCTAATGTTTATTTTTCATAAAACATCACTTTTTAACTCTTTTAACCCCATTTTTACAACTTTAGGCCTATTGTGCCCCCATTCATCTTTATTGGCCACTGTCAGAACCATTTTTGGAATTTTTACATGGTTATTGAAATTTAATTTCAAATTTAATTCCCAAATTTGCTGCCATAATCAATTTTCCTAAGCCACTTTTGGATTTTTTTGCCAATTTTTTTCTCTCTCCAGGCACTGTAGGTAGAACCAAGACATTCATCCGCTCTAAACGTTCCGGGTGCAACCACATCACCGTTTTGTTAGTTCCGCTATTGTAATTACACGATGTTGCCACGAGAGTAAATCAGGGAATTATTTTGGAAAAATAGATCAATGTTACTAAATTTTTTTTTACTTCAAACTAACATAAATCGTATTAATGTGTTCAAATTTTTAAGACCCTTGAAATTTGGATTTAAGATATTTTACTGCCAATTAAGGCCTATTTTTTAGAATTATGACTTCAATGCCTTTTAAGACTTTTCAAGGATCCGCGGGAACCCTGTTTAAGTAGTTTCACAACAGGACATTAAAATACAACATATACACTCAGAACTGAGCTTTTGCATGACTGTTGTAAAACTTACATAGCATCAGTTGTGCTTCAAGATACTTTTTTCCCCCCAGGGTCACTGAATAAATCTGTTAATATGATGACATTGCTGTCTACCTGCTCTACTAAATGCCAAATGTATGAATTCATTTTTAATGAATTAGAAAACCCTTCATTTTAAAGTAACTGAGAAGAAAAACTGAGCAAATGCTGGACCACCAGGATGATTTTCTCTATTTTTCACAATTGTTTTTATCTCTCACACATTTTCAGTCTCAGCTGTTTTAGCTCCTCTCTTCATGGTGTCTGGAGAGACATTAATTTAAGAAAATGTGAATAAAAGCTTTTACAAACAGTATACATACTCTCATTTTTGGCATGAATACAACAGTTAGGCACGTTTTAAGGTCTGGCAGAGGATGTTCTCTCTCCATCAGATTAGAGTTCAGTCTCCAAATGAAGGAGCTGTTACTGACACATTGAGACAGTTTAATACGACAGACTGGGCTCCCTCTGAGTCAAACACAACCTGCTTCAGCAAACAAGATTCAAACAAGGAGCACAAATACCATGGGCATTAACACACTGATGTGTCTCCTCTGGGGGGCGCTACAGAGCTCTGTATTACACAACAGTGCACAGAAAACCCCTCAGTGCTTCATTTTTTAAATTAGTAATACTGGTATCTGCTTCTTTCACTGCGTAAGCTTCGTGGGGGAAAGTGCAAGATCAACAGACCATGTGTAAGAATTTGCTGTCTAACTTTCCTGAATTCTGTATACAAGCATGATAATACAGAATGATTTATTTCTGAAGGAAAGTCCAAAGCCTCGTTGATCCCAAATGGCTGTACTGTAAGACAAGAATGACACAACACAACATTAAACATAAATACAATATGAATACAAAAAACATGCAAGATAAAGCAACAATAGAAGTGAGTTTTATGGTACTTTATATGAAGGAATATTAATTTATAGTTTGTGAGCCATTTTTAGTCATGAACATTAATCAGATGATACTCATGAAACTGTTTAACCCTTTCATGCATGATGTGCACTACAGTAGACAGATATTTGAAATAAATGTATACCCTTTAGGTTGCGGTACAATGCCCAACAATCAGGTGGGGAACTCCCAAACACTTGTCTCAAGTTTCATAAAAATATTATTTATTTATTTATTTTTTACCATATTCAGATATTGCATCATAAATCCAAAACAACCGATGTATTGTATTCGGACGTATTCAGATTTTATGTAATTTTATATTTTTTATTTTAAATTATACATACACATACTTCAGACTTTTCTTTTACTTTTATTACTCATAAAAGTTTGTCAAAGATGTTTGTGGATCTATATTTAGGTCCACTTACTTACTATTTTTTACCAATGATGCATGGTGAAGTGGACAGATGCATAACACCCTGAAAAAATAACTGAGAAAATGAACATGATTTTTAACTTATTTGAAAGTAAAAACATTGAAAATACTATTCCTTTGTGATTTAATAATTCATGCATGAAAGGGTTAATAATAATAATTACAAGACTACTTGTCAATTAACATCTAAACTAAACAACAAGAAAGTTGGTCCAATATCCGATAGACATTAATATTAATAAGACTAAGTAAGTGTTCATTACCTCACATCTTATTTACTTAAATATAGGGTAGAGTGGGGTAAACTGAGCCATGGGTAAGTTGACCCACCCCCTGTTTCTGGAAAACAGTAAACTCTTGTCCTGTGACCCTAAATTCAGAAAGCCCTTGTCATTTCCTCCTGCCTCTGTTGAAGAGGAGCACCTGGCACAAACGGTTGGTACTTTTTAACACATAAAAACTCTTTTTCATGTGTTAAAAGTAAATCTTCTCCAGTGTCAGGTATATTGAGCTTTGCATCAAATCCAATTTATACAGGTCTAAAAGTGGTGTATTTTATATATATGGAATTTACAAATGTATAAAACTGTGTGACTCATTTGGCAAAAGATTAGCCTGAATAGCAAAGCTAGCAACATGTTTCCCAAAATGTTGGCTTTGGGGCAAAGTGAGCCATATGCTGTGGGGTAAATTGAGCCATTGGTTCCTTTTATGCCACCAAAAGTTTGAAAAGTAATATTAATGCACTGAATCAGAAAATACTGTTTATTGTTTTGTCAACCAACTGACCTGTTGGATCAAATGTTAAACAGTATAAAATCATGCCAAGAGTGTACAAAAGGAAAACCAACTGTAGCTCAGCACCTCTTGCTGAGATGGAGAAAGCAATGAATGAAGTCTTGGGTGAAAAGTCCATCAGATCCGTTGCAAAGAAGTGAAATACTGACAGATCAACCCTGCAGAGGAAGATGAAGAAGAGGGATGTTTAAATCTGCTTGTTTTAGCAAGTCTGAACTGTAAAAACATTCAAGCATACAAGTAAATGTAACTTTTCTTGAAGGAATACCAGTTTTCTTTCTGCCAAATACTAATTTTGTTTCCGTCTGTTGTTCAAGCTGTGCTGGCTCTCATTTTATTTCATATAAGTACCTAATTTTCCCCCAAAAGTTGCATGTGTCCATTTATGGCATTAAAATATTGAAATGACTGATTTTGTCTAGATTGTTTAAGTTAGGTGTAAGATAATTGATGTGACTATTTGTGATGTGAACAATCTCTTGTGAACTGACTCTTTTGACAACAGTACATTATCTTTTAATAATTCTCAGACTTAAAGTTATGAAGTCACATGGTCAACTTACCCACAGACTTGGCTTAAAGGTACTGTGAGGAGAATCTGTTTCTGGCGACATAAAGACTCTGCTACCCATGAGCACGCGCGGTGACTGTCGCAATGCTGCGTTCCAGTAACCTTGGAACTTGGAGTGACATCATCTCTGTCTTATTGGCGTTCCAGTTGAAGTCGGAAAAAAACATGCCGATCTACCAGGCTATTGTTAGCTGTTGTTAGCACGCCCTGCGTTGTTGTATGAAGAATGTGATTATCACTGTGGCAGCATTTTTCTAAATAGAAGTCTAACAATACTATGTATACAGCTGATCTAGAGCGACACACCCCAGTCAGAAGTGCAAATAAACTGATTATTACAGGAGCTAAATAACTGTTCACACTGGGGGCATCCATCTTCGATTGTCAACTCGGGGGTGGCGAGGTTTCACCGAGTTCCCAGGAGAAAATTCTGACTTCTGGGGACGTTCCAGTTGCAGTTTCCTACTCGGAACTCAGAAATTCCAACTTCCGACTACAACTGGAACGCACCACAAGCAAAAACGTGTGTTTGTTGATGCTAATAAAAATGCAGCTCAGACCTTTCTCAGAACTCTACATTGCCTTACAACTTCTTTTCTTAACAACTTACAGGATGCAAAGCGACGAGGTAATGTATCTCTTCCTAGTTACGTAGTGGTAGTTTTTGATGTGTGACAACAAGCAATTTTCGGAAAACTTAGTATCGTAGTTTTGTAGCCGGCTATATATCACTACTTACAGCTTGGTGCTCTAAGACGTGTCTGAATAATATAAATTTGCTCTAGTTTTAATAGTCTTGTTCCCGAGGTTGAGTATGCAGGCCAGTCCAGCCCTGTCCGACCCGACCGGAAGGCTTAAGAATAGCATTTTTAGATAACCTATTTTGATGCTATAAAACTCATCGATAAGTGCGTATTTCGATCAGGCATATATCTAAAAGTGAGACTTTTTTGTAATTACTTAGAAACTCCTCACAGTCCCTTTACTTTCCCCTAACAGGAGCATTTTATTTTGAAAGGCCACAGTTTCCAGGTTCTTTGTTATTGATACATCCTTACATTTTCAGTATATAGCAAACATTTTTAGGAGAATATGTTTCCATTTTATCCCTTCGCATTTTTTCTTGCTTCAGCGACATCAAAAGTAAAAAATGGCTCATCTTACCCCACTCTCCCTTATTTTTTAGAATTTCGTAGAGAAGAGCTCTTAGAACACAAACCTCCACCACAGCAAAATTTCTTTGTCAAGTTATTATCAAAAAAGTGCACAAAGCCTCACCCTGCCATGTTAACAAATCTTTACAAAGTTCCCAGTTCCACATCCAGATTATGATCACCACCAGAAATGGAATCACTTCTTTCTTGGACCATGACAAACATCCTTTTAAACTGTCACTAAAATCCATCCAGAACATTCTCAGTTATTTGGAATTTATTAATATAGTTGAAATGGAGAAAAATTCATACAGCTAAAAGTAAAATGTTTGTTACATACTGTGAAAAGCTTTAAGAGTCATTAGTATTGCTAATAGCTCACCACATTTATCATGTGATTATAAAAACAAATATATTGAGTCTTTTTATTTTTATTTGATAAGATGTATGTTTTAAGGTTAAAGTCACTGTTATCACACAAAGATGACTATGGATTCACATATTTATTTAGAAATTTTACATTTAAAAGGATGGAATTAATTAATAGTATTTACTCATGTTACAGTAACTTAGACATTTTTTGTGATTATCTACTTTTTTGGGGTAGAGTTCTTTTAAAATCATTAGCATTTCCACCAATGACTTGTCAGAGCATGGAGGGTGTCCTTCACACTTAAGCGTGAAGATGTTTAGTCCAAACATACGTGAGGTGCTGAATAAATATGACATCATATGGAAGGATCCTGGTAGATGATAGAGAAGTCCATGGACATGTTGGTGTATTGGTTCAACCAGTGACTGACTCCATTGATGACTTTCAGCTGCATGTGTTAGCAGTAATTTTAAATGAGTATCACAATAAAGTGGGCCTCAACCTACAACAAAGACACCTTCATGAGGAATCTTAATGCTTTTGATGACTAAGACGGCAGCTGGAGAGTCACCAGTTAAAATAGTAAATAATGAAACTCAAACACCAGAAAGTTGCATCCTGGTGAGGAGGCAATGTTGTAAAGACAACATCCATTGTTTGTGCTCTGTTTATCACCCACCAGTCTGAGGTCTTGTTTACACAACAATGTTTTCACCAGAAATGGAAAGGTTTTACATTTGTGTTTAAAAAATGATCTGTGTGGGGTGGTGGTTTGGCAGAGTGGTTAGCAACCAGGCACCTCATGTATGTGCTTCTGCCGGTCCAGGTTCGAATCCCACCTGTGACCAGTTTGCAGAGTGTCTTCCCCTACTCTCTCTCCCCCTTTCACAAGTCTATCCACTGTCTCTCTCCTATCAATAAAGGAACAAAATGCCCCAAAACATACATTAACAAAAAAAAAAAAAAGATCTGTGTCCACACAAAGATTGGAGAACGGATGAAAACACTGTCGTGTGCATGCAGGGCCAGTAGATGGCGATGTAGGTTTGCAGAGAAACAGCAGTGTTACAACAAATGTATACTTTCTGGTGAAGACAAACTTTTCACAAACAACAACGACAAGTGGACGCTGGAAGATGCAGAAATTTATCTACTGGACAACAAATCTGTCTAAATAGTTTGTTTGAATAACAAACCGAGCACGGTAAACAGTACACATGTTGCTCAGTAGACAGGTATGCACACAGCCTTCATTTTAAAGAGTTCATGCAGAATCCCTTCTACACAAAGCTGAACGTCAATGCATTTCCAAAGCTGTCCACTCTGGACCCTGGTTTCAAAAGTTTGCAGGTTCAGGCACTTCGGGCACTGGTCTCGTGTAAACAAGAGGAGAAAACGCAATGAAAGCTCCCCATTTTCAGCTAAAAACGTTGTGATGTAAACACCACCTGAGTTGATCTGGTGTTGGTGTTGTAATAATTGTTAATAGGTTTGACTTCTGAATTATCTCCTTGCACATCAGGCAGTTGCATACAGCCTGAGCTCCCTTGTGTTACTTGGATGTCCTCCAGCACTCATCAGGAGTCATGCATTTAAACTCAGTGCATGGTGAAATTAGTCAAGTAATGTCTAGATGTCTAATGTCTAAATAAGAAATAGGAGATAAAAGTGACAAGTGCACTCTGTACTCAAAGACAGTTACACCAGTTGCAGGCTTATCTTGTGACGTCTTGCATTTATGCTGCCTTCCTAAGTCAATTCAGACAAACAGCACGAACGCATGTTTGTCTTTTATCTACTTTGGGATGGTAAAGCTTCACTGCTTAACAAATGGCACGTGTGTGTTTACTCTTATTTTGCCAATGTGCCTAACACCAGTGAGATTCACTGCACTCTGAGGGTGTTATCCTGGCTCTTAGCCCTGTTAATTGGATTCACCTCGTTCCCCCTTTACAACACATTCCTGCCAGCATCATGATCGGGTGACCCCTTGTCACAAGCCAAGGTGCCTGCTGTGGACGCTGACCTCTACTGAGAGGATGCTAAGTCACACAAAAGTGCCTGTCAAGAATTCAACAGGTAGTGTTTAGTTACCAAATTTGACTCTGATGTAAAATGAAGGAAAACAGCTAGCTTCTCAGTCATTTGTCTTACACAAGTATGTCCCGATAAATGAATACTTCAGTTCTCATGAAAAAATAAACTGATGAGTTGTAATGCTCAGTTGTTTGAAATAAAGCAAATATAACAAAAATATTCATGCATGCATTTATTTATCTATCAATTCTGAATATTTACAATGTTTACAGTTTATGATGACCAACACAGCAAGTGACAAAAATATTTGACATAGTTGCTTCTTTTAAAAAATCAGAACAAAATGCCCTCCTCCTGATGTTGGAAAAATGAAACATACCACATGTTGTTTCAGGATGTTTTGTACATACAATTTTCCCAACCGCTGGAAGATTTTTGAGGCAACATTCAGATTCATCAAGACCATTATTGCATTGATTTAAAATTAGGCGACATGACGTTATTCAGCATCCTTCAAACAAAACAAGTCCTTCTTTGAGTCATTATTGCTATCCAAGAGGTTCTGATGTCCCTGAACATTCAGTCCAAGATGAGGGTTAATCCAGATCCAAAACAATAGTAGCAAGGGAAAAGTCCAGGTATGATAAAGTCTCCAGATCTAAGACACAGAAGACACTTCTGTCTTGCTTGTGGAAACTGAAGTCTCATCCTCCACCATGCCGCCCATTCCAATGGTAGTCAAAATGCAGTTACGGAACTGAAAGGGATAAAAAGATTAGGAGTTTTAATTAGTTATGCAGGTAAAAGAACCTTGTGATACAACTTGTTGTGGGCACAGAAGATATGAAGGCAGGATTTTTTGACTGACCTGTTTGTTGAACAGCACATAGATTACAGGGTTGTACAATGCTGAGCTCTTTGCAAAGAAAGCAGGGATGGCAGCTGTCAGGGCAGTGAAGGCAGCACCCTTGTTCATGAAGATCCAAGCGCTGAAAGTGGCATATGGTACCCAGGCCACCAGGAAGCCAAAAACCATCAAGATGCACATACGTGTGACCTCCTTCTCAGCTTTCTGGGTGGACTCAGACTCCTGCTGCTGAGCTGCAGCCTAAAGGATCAAAAACTCTATTAGAGTTCTCCATTCAGTTTTTCAGTGTTAAGATGATGTTAAGAATCTCTTGAGATTTACTTACAGCTTTGACAGTCAGCACAAGGCTTCCATAAGTGAAGAAAATGGTGCCCACAGGAACGAAGAAGTGAACCACGAACATGTAGATGACGTATGATTCGTTGTTGAAGCCTGGAGCCAGAGTGTAGTAGTCAGGTCCACAGGAGCACTGCATACCCTCAGGAAGGTACCTGTGTGAGCGATAAAAATCTTTAGTTTTTTAGAAATCTTTTGCTTTGCTTCTACACTATTTCTTCCTTAAATCTTGGTAGATTGCTTTGTTAAATATGAACTGCTCCGAGATATATTTTTTTCTATATATATTGTAAGTA
Organism: Scarus forsteni; assembly: GCA_036419115.1. Taxonomy (NCBI): domain Eukaryota; kingdom Metazoa; phylum Chordata; class Actinopteri; order Labriformes; family Labridae; genus Scarus; species Scarus forsteni. Next base: position 32,644,796 of record JAZDUH010000152.1, read on the forward strand.
AAGTAGATATGGTAATCACCTGGACCAGCCAAACAGTGGTGGTCCAGCACATGAGAAGGCCATGATCCAAGTGAAAAGAACTCCAACTCCTGCATGAGCACCAGTGAACTTGAAGCTGCCCATGGGTTTGCAGACAACAATGTATCTCTCAACAGCCAGGACCACCAGAGACCAGAGCGCGACTTCACCTGCAGAGAAGAATGAGGCATTTACAAATTAGTTTTTGAGGTTTTTTTACAGACATAAGCTGGATTCCCAAAAGTTTATCCAGTAAATCTATCTAGTCTGGTTTCCAGATACAATGTATCATAGGTTAAAAACTGAAGAAACCTAAAAGACATCTTAAAAACTAAGCAATAAGATTTAAAGATTAAGTTGACTTGATACCTCCAAGAGTGGCCATGAATCCCTCAAGGGCACAGAAAGTGGGACCAAGAATGAAGTAGCCGTTGACCGCAGATGTGATGGTGATGGTGAATCCAAAGGCGCACATGATGAGACCGGCCACAGCCAGGTTTACCAGGATGTAGTTCAGGGGTTGCTGAAGCTTCTTATGCTTGAAGGTTACGAACAATGTCAGACCGTTGATGGGGGTCCCCGTGCAGATCAGGAAGAACATGTAGAACGCCAGAAGCTTGTAGATGATTGGATCCACCATGTAGTACTGCGGATATTCATAAGGACTTCTAACTATCCCGGTCCTGTTGGACATTGGGATGTAGAAATTCTTCCCCTCTGTGCCATTGGGCTCAATGCCTCCTTCCCAGACCATCTTCCTCTGCTGTTCTTTTGAGTTAGTCTGTCCAAAGAAGTCGACTGCGTTGAAGGACACGAAACCCTGAATTGAGCAGTGGGGTTTTTATACACAACCACCCACCTTTGGGGTCAAGTATTCAAAATTGGATTACTGCACTGTGAGGCAGTGCAAAAGTTAAGTGAGGTGAGTAATTAATCTCACCGGATGAAGAAGCCTCAGCCAACGGTCATTTGCTCCACTTTCCATGCCATTAGGATTACAGTTTAGGTAATGAGAATTACAGATTAAATAATGGGAATAAAGTAAACACATCTTTGGGGCTTTCACCTGCAGATTTCTTATTCCGAATAATGAATATGTGTTAAAGCCCCAAAGCCCCCCGCCTCTAACACCTGCGACTTGTCTTCTTCTAGGAAGGCTTTCTTCAAGATTGTTTATAATTAAACAGAGCCAAAGAGCATTTGGGAGTTAAGGTACTGATGTCAGAAAAGAAGGTCTGGCTGTGATTGTCACCTTAATTCCTCTGAGCAGTTTAGTTGTGATTGAAGCTTTGGCTCTTTGCAGGGCAATGTTTTCTGTTTTTATTTTAAACCAAACTAATCAAAACATACCAATCAGGTCTCTTACAGTTCAACACGGCTGATACAGAAGTGACGAAAAATGACTTGCAGTAAATTTTGTAGTCTTTATGTGTCACTGGGGTATTTACAGCCCATTTTGAAACTGACCATCTTTGTCTCAATCATGTGCTCAATCTAGAGCAGCAAAATAGCAGTGACCTTATTTTGGATGCCAACTAGGACATTGGCATCGCCAAGGTCCCATAAACAACTTCTTTTTTTGCTGAATACATTTCTTAGATAATTGCTGAAAATGAGCTTCATAGTGGAGATAGATTTGTGGAACTTTTTGTATGTTGTTTATCAAGATAAACTGCACAAATAAGCACTACCCTGATACATATTTAAATTTTTGATATAAGCAAAAATCAATATCTAATGTTAGGTTATGGAGGAACTCATCATGGTCAACTGACTTCGCTGTAACCATTGCAAAGTTTGAAACTTTTATTTCATACTCTTAGTTTAAACTGGCAAGCTAAGAGTACTAAAGCACTCAGAGGAGTGCCAACATTAAGCACTGTTTGTTTATCATAGGATAGGATGTCATTGGATAACAAAATTTTGTTTTCTGAATGGAGTGCTTGCACTGGCTTCAGGCTTAAGTTCTTCCATTTTAACATCCTTGTTTCTTCACGAGATGTGGTGACCCACTGCTTTGGAACAAAATACTGCCAAACTGTGCTGCTTCTGCTTCTGCTTCTGCAGTCACAGTTAGGCTGCCGCTGCTTCCTGTCCACTACTATTACTTAACTGTAGTTGGTGCTGGCTGCCTCTATCAAGATCAGGATATCATTTTTTGGAAGGCACACAGAACTACATGGACATCACTGATGGAGTTGTTAAGTTAGAGTAATGATATTGATTCCAATGACTGAAATTGATTCCCATCTAATGAAGATTGAAAAAAGAAATAGATAGCCAGAATAAACTGATCTCTCGGTTTGAGTTTATTCCACTGTTAGCATAATTCCAAGGTGAAAAAGTTACATATTTTTCTTTCATCAAGGATCTCAATCCTGCCATTTAAGCAAAACCATTCAAAAATCCATTGGATATTGAGTCTGGGGATGGGCACTGAAATCCAGTCACAGAATCAACATTCCTGAAACCATTATCAAATGGGCTTTGACAAAAGTAATATATTTGCAGTGCTATTTTGTTCAAATTAAGTTTCAAGTTAGGACCTGATTATCAGCATGACTTTAAAAGTATTATTTTAGTGCTGGCATTGGAAAAGACAAGCAATAAACCACAACCACTTTGCAGTATATATTTCCTTCGCAAATCAAGCAAATAATTTGTTTAACCTTTACTGAAACTATAGCTTAAGCTTGTGGCTCATTTTCTTCTGTCTGATGCTAAATATATTATTTACATGATAGCAGTTAATACTGCAGTATCAGTCTCTATATGGTAGAAGTGAAGTTGTTATTATCCTCATTGGATTGACCACAAGCGACTTGCCCTTCGTGACCTTCAGTAGTAGCAAAAAGCTTACAGCCACATAAGTTGATGTGGTAATGTCTGCATCAGACTTATCCAATTTTCTAAGCTGTGTTAATCCAAAGAATGTACAGTAGCTGTGCTGCTAGTAAAGAACATAAAGGTTAAACTCATACAGTTTGAATATTTAATATTCCCACAGGGTCAATTTTGACATTATTAATGACAGAAAATAATAATATTATTTCTGTTGATATTAATCCATAAAGACCAGTGTAATGGGATAGTCTATAGATACAAACCACTTTGACATCACAGCAACAGCGATGCCCTTTATGCCCTTAGTTTACTGACTTTAACATCCATAGTGAGTTGTTTGGTGTAACTTTTGAAAGTTCTTTGTCTTTTTCCGTATTTTTTGGCATTGCGTGCTGTCCTTGAAGTACAAAAAGAGTTGCTTCAACTCCCTCACCTTCTGTGTTGGTGAGGGCGTTTTATATCCAATTATTATTTTTCATCAGGACAATACAATGGCTATTCATTGAGTAGTTGAGCAGTTTTTAATTAATTACTTGAAAAGCAGCAATTTTGGAGTTAAAATTGTGCCCAACAGCAATGTTATGTTACTTAGTGAATTATGTGGCTCTGATGGACAATTTCAGTGTGTGCTCAGAAGAGATATTGGTGTCTTTAATGTGCCTGTTAGTAAAATTAGAGTAGATATGAAAACCCTCTTTAAAACCATTTTAAATTAAGTTGTTTGTCAAGAGCACACAACTGAACTATTTCTTCTTATGTGAACTGGAGTGACCTCACGGCAGTCAAAGACATTATCTGTCCTTAAAGTAACTAACAAACAACATCAGCTGGTAATTCCCCTCAAGCTTTGGTATCTCAGGTGTCAGCCTCTTTACCTGCTTTATCACCAAGCAAATTAAGCCTAGTTATCAGCGCTAATGTCATTAACATATTTCTACTTACCTCCTCCAACCTGTCAGTAAAATCACTGATTTGAGGCTTATCAACCTAAGCTGTGGCTTATTCACAAACAGCCCAACTGTGTCTCTTTACCAATTTAGGATGCCAGTTTCCAGGGAAAGAACTTACACATCGGGGAATTTGTTAAGTATTTGCCTCTAACTGCGCTTTTACCACTGCAGGTCTCTCTTTGTGTGCATGCTGCTATCACCATCGGATGCTTCATCTGTGACCTTCCATTGTTCTACAGGAACCTCAACCTATGTGGATGAGCTGCTTAGGGATTTGTTGTCACCTTAACTGCATGTGCTCTCCAAGGATCCAAAATTACTCGCTGAGGTAAGGTGCAAAATTTAGGCTAAAACTCCCTCCCCCTCCTTCTAAACAAAATCATTGTTTGACCATCCCACTTCCACAACTTCTTCTACTACTTTCTTTCTTTCTACGACTACTTCTCCTAGAGCACATTTCCTCCATTCTGTTTTGATCTTGCATTCTCTAATGTCAGGATCTTAGTCACTGGTGAACCACTTTCTGTTTGAATGTTTTTTTGAAATGTCATTATATTGTGTAAGCTGTGATAATGCTCTATAAATAATATTTGTAAAAAAAACTGGCTTAGTTTTCTCAGAAAGGATCATTTTCAAAAAGATGTGGGCTCAGCATAAATGACTACATCCCTTCAGATTTGTCAGAAAACCTTTAGTTTCCTTTCAAAGTCAACATTGTTTATGGCATACTATACCCCACATGCGAGCCATTGATTGCAAACAAGATTTTTTAGGTTGCACTCAAAAACAGGAAGTAAGTTTCTCAACTAAGATCAGCATAAAAATAAGTACACACCAATCACAGGAGTGGGAGCAAAAGTAAATCTTAGTTATCATATTATGCTTATTTTTTATCTTATGTAAAAAAAAAATGTTAAACTTAGCTTTATTACTCCACTACTGACCCTTAATTTAAGGTTTTTAACTGTGCATTATATTACTGGAATGCAATGTTAGAATAAAAAAACATTAAGTTTGTTTTCAGTTTTACTACACATGAACATCTCTGCTAATATGTACTACCAAATAAATTAGATAGGTACCATATAAATCACAAACTTGTTGCTTCATCTTGTAAGGCGAGAGTTTGTTGAGTTTTAGGAAGAACCAAATAAACCTCCCTCTGCAGTAGTTTTTAAAATCTTCATTCTTATACCTAAGAGTGGGCTCCAAAGTTGTAAACAGTGACTTGATATGTAGTACTTCACTGCTTCTTGTTTAATTTATTCATATGTCTTTTAAAGCACTTTGACAGGATTGATTCACGTCGCACCTCACTTTAAGAGGAATCCTTAAGCTCTCCACAAAAAGGGTCCTAACTGTCCTAAAAAGGGAGATAAAGTTTGTTTTTTAACTTACTTTTAACATACAATAATCATCCTTTTTTATGTAACACCTTTAAAATAGATGTTAGCAAAGTGATTGGACAGTTTTTATAACTTAGGGATAGTATTGAGAAAAAAATGTGTCCATCATTAGTTGTGGAATCAAATGTAGTTTTCCTTGTTTTATGTCTAAATCATAAATCAAGGAAACTTCTACTTTTGGAAGCTTCTAAATCAATTTGATTCTGATGATATGACTGTATTAAATACTTTTAAAGTATAAACAGTAAACATGGTAAAGTTTTTGGCATAAACAGCTCAAGTGCTTGAAAAGATTGTCAGTAAAGGATATTTGAGAGTTAAATAATATTTGATCAATGTTTTAGAAAACAGCAGTAACTTGGTTTATTGAAGCTCTGGACAGTAAGAAATATTGTGAAGCTTTTTACCATCATCATTATCTATAGCAGTTCATCCTCACTCACTCAGGCTTTTGAGTTTTACAAGCTGCTCTTAATGTTGTTCAGTCTCATCTGAGAACTTTTAAAATGGTTTTAAACACAGAGAAGACTGAGCTCATGGTCCTCTCAAATTCAAGTGAGTGACCAGTAAATATCCCAACTGTTGTAACCTAACAAGGAAACCTAACTGAGCTGATCTGTGATTATAAATACCTGGGTTTTCTTCTGGATTGTGAGCTTTCTTTTAAAGCACACAGTGCAAGGTTAGTGACCAAGCTCTGGGTGAAGATCGGGTCCTACTACAGAAGTAGATCCTGTTTTTCACTCAGAGTCTGGAAACTGCTTGTGTCAGCAACATTTCTTCCTGTGATTGATTCTGGAGATGTGCTGTATACGGGTGCTTCGCTCTCCAGTCCTTAAACACTGTTCATCACAGCGCCTTGAGGTTTGTCACTGGTGATGGCTGCCTCACGCATCATTGTGACCTGTATGTCAAATCTGGTTTAACTTCCTTCAGTGCGCAAAGGTATATGCACTGGCTGACCCTGATTTATAAGACTCTTCCTGGCTTAGTTCCAGCTTATTTATACTCGTCTTCCTAGAACTAAAAGTCTTACAGTCCTGTTATGTTCTCCATCTTTCAGTTTCTCGCGTCAGAACTGAGCTGGAGAAGAGAGCGTTAAGTTTTGCTTTGTCTCTTTACAGACTGAGCTGAAGCTCTCAGAGCTGATTTCATCCATGCTGATAGATTAACAGTGTGGGACCATTGAAAAGTGCCTGTTTCTGAATTATTCTTTATGCTAAAATTACTTTATTGCAAAATCTTTCACTCACAAAACTATGTGTATTCTAACTTATTGTACATTACCACCATTTCATGTTTTTTTTTTCATGACATGGGCTGCTGACCTCTTGGCCAGGTCACTGTTGTGAAAGAGATCTTGATCTCAATGGGTGGGATATCTAAATAAAAAAAATGCCTCAAGGACAAAAGAGACAGGAAAGAGCAGATGTAGCACAATTAAAAACTCAGGCTGCAGTTTTTTGTCTGTGGTTTAAGACAGCAGCTGTGCAGAGATTCAAGTGAAAGGATGAATGAGCTTTTAAGGCAGACAGAACACACTCATTTGTTCATTAAGACAAAAGTACACAAAAATACACTGCACTCTCAAAGCAGAGTACACTTTGAGTCTGCAGATTTCTGAATTTAAAATGAATGACTTGATCTTAAAATAGATACGAGACCAAAATTGTGTAAAAAAAAAAAAAGGTTAAAAGAAAAAATACAATGAAATTCAAATTGACCTCCATAAAATCCATTTTTAATATTTGCTCTTAACAAGGTAATACCCTTTAAGTGTTCTATATACAGGAAGAATATTTCTTAAATATTTTTTATTTCACAAAATGACTTTTAATCTTCATATATTTTTCATTCAAACGTTGACATTGTGCTGCTGTACGTCAATAAAAGTGTCTCTGTGACAACTAAAGAGCAGACACAGAACTGTCTGTTGTCCTTCATACAGGAAAATAAACATTAATCATGCATCATCCTTTAACACTGACATATGATGCATGCTCTTTTTTGCCCTGCAGTAGTACAGCTCCCGCCTAAAATAACTTAAAGGTGCTATGAGGAGAATTTATCGCCGGCGTAATGCTGCGTTCCTGTAACCTCGGAAATGGGAGTGATATCATCTCCCACTTATCGGCGTTCCAGTTAAAGTCAGAAAAAAACATGCCGATCTACCAGGCTATTGTTAGCTGCTGTTAGCACGCCCTGCGTTGTTGTATGAAGAATGTGATTATCAGTATGGCAGCATTTTTGTAAATATAAGTCTAACAATACTATGTATACAGCTGATCTACAGTGACACACCCCAGTCAGAAGTGCAAATAAACTGATTATTACAGGAGCTAAATAACTGTTCACACTGGGGGCATCCATCTTTGATTGACACCTCGGGGTGGCGAGGTCTCCCCGAGTTCCCAGTAGGAAATTCAGACCTCTGGGGACGTTCCAGTTTTAGTTTCCTACTCGGAGCTCAAAATTCCTACTTCTGACTACAACTTGAACGCACCGGAGACGTGAAGCCAAAGTGTGTTTGTTTGTTGTGGTAAATGCAGCATGGATCTTTGTCAGAACTCTGCATTGCTATACAAGTTCTTTTTCAACAACTTGCAGGATGCAAAGCCACGAGGTAATGTATCTCTTTCTAGTTACGTAGCGGTAGTTTTTGATGTGTGACGACAAGCAATGTGGGGAAAAGTTATTATCGTAGTTGTAGACGGCTAAAAATCGCTACTTACAGCCCGGCGCTCTCAGACATGTAATATAAATAATAAAATAATATAAATTTGCTCTAGTTTTAATTGTCTTGTTCCTGAAGTTGAGTATCCAGGCCAGTCCAGCCCTGTCCGATCCGAACGGAAGGCTAAAGAATAGCATTTATAGATAACCTATTTAGATGCTATAAAACTCATCGATACTCATCTTAAAGTGTGTATTTCGATCAGGCATACGTCTAAAAGTGAGACTTTTTTGTAATTACTCAAAAACTCCTCACAGTCTCTTTAATTGCATCTCAAAAGAATAAGTTGAATTAGTGGAGCAACTTGCAGTCCAACTTTTTAAAATGACTATAATATTTTAGTATAAAATTGAAAATGAAAAAACTCAGCATCACAGAGTACATTCAGCAGGTCACTTAGGCTCCTGCTGCCTTCATCCACACGTCAGACCTTGTAGACAGAGGAGGCTGTTCGCTACCTCCAAACCTGCATTTGTGCTCAAAAGCTTCCCCATTGGCATGCCTTAACCCTGTATTAAGAATGATGACATGAAAGCTACACATTCATTAATGGGAATGAAATGTTAAGGAGTTTAGCCACAGTTTCCTTAAGCGAACAACAAAATTAAAGGCATTCATAAGAGTGGGACTCCAGCCTTCGAGCAATGCTGACAGCTGTGGACAAATTTCTTGGAACTCTTTCAGGCTTTAAGAGCCAAATAGCATTTGCCGGGTCAGGTTGATGTCAGTGCCTGGCTGACACTGCATCCTAATTCCTCTGAGTGGTGTGTAGCTGCGGTGTAAGCCCGGGCCATGAGCAGACCAATTCACTGTCCTTGAGCCAAAGTAATCAAGGCATGCCCTTTAAACCCCTACAGTTCAACAGGTTAGATCTGAAAGTGAGAAAAGACTTCAGCAATGCCATGTGTCTCTGGTCTTCACAGTCCACTTCACCCTTTCATGCACGAATTATTAAATCACAAAGTAATACCTCTTTCACTGTTTTTACTTTCAAACAAGTTAAAAATCATGTTCATTTTTTCAGTTTTATTTTCAGGGAGTTATGCATCCGTCCACTTCACCATGCATTATTGGTATAAATAGTAAGTTAGTGGAATTAAAGATAGATCTACAAACATCTTAGACAAACTTTTAAGAGTAATGAAAGTAAAAGAGGAGTCTGAAGTATGTGTATGTATGTGTAATTTAAAATAAAAAATACAAAATTAAGTAAAATCTGAATACAGGTGTAATGCCAAATTTGCCCTTCGTCGGTTGTTTTGGATTTATGATGTAATATCTAAATGTGGTTAAAAAAAAAAAGTGCAAGGTTAATATTTTTATGAAACCTAGGAGTTCACCACCTGATTGTGGGGCATTATACTGCAACCTAAAGGGTATAAAATCTATTTCAAATATCTGTCTACTGTAGCGGACATCATGCATGAAAGGGTTAACAACAATGCATCCTGGTTAAGAGATATTTCATACCTAAAAAAACAGATATTCATTAATTATCAAATTCTATAAAAACACATGTGCCTTCTTATATGTTGTGGGATGGTGAAATGTACAAGTTTCATTTAATTATGTGTAAAGATTTACAGCAAAGTTTGTTACATTTGATTCTGATACTGAGATTTTTTGTGTTGGATAGAAAATGTCAGTGTAAGCTACTTGCCAATAAAAGTGTTGGGCACTTTGACTTTATTCTGAATCTGATTATCAGTTGCAAAGCATAAAAAATGAATACAAGGTTTAAACTTCTTCAGTACAAGTCATCCATCATGTCATTGGATATCCCACATCTTTGTAATGAATGCATGGATGGAAAGGTGCTCTGATCCAGTGTTTGTGTGGATGCCCTAACATTCAAAAGTTCTGGAAGGATGTTAAAAAATGTTTATCAGAACTCTCTGGTAACTCTGAAAGCAAAACTGAACACATCCAAAAGACTTTTCACAAACACCAAAGGGGATCAAACTTCTGGATGTTGTCTTTCCTAGCTAGGAGAGACATTGTGCTATGCTGGAAGAGAACGGGAGCTCCATCTCTGAGTCTTTGGATACAGGAACTCTCAGACTGTACTGGCCTCTGTTGTTTAAGGTAAACAGGAAGAAAAAACAGTTCTGGGAACCATATATGATCATGATAAAAAAGGGAGACATACACATTTAATGTTAAGACACTTGGAACAATGATAGAGACATTTGTCTTTTTTGTTGCTTGGTTTTTCCCCTTATTTATTTATCCATTTACTTATCTCTAATGTATGTATTTATTTATGTATACACTTTTATATTATTATATATACATTCTGTAAAACAATGCTGTGGTATACTGGTGTGTGTGTGTACATGTGCATGTATGTGTTGACACAAGGTATGCCTATTTGTCTATTTTTCTGATCTGGAGCAGCTACACTATTACAGCATTCTACCTTGATTGGAAGTGAAAATGTAAAATAAAAATGACAATAAAAATATTTGTAAAAAAAGGTTATTCACAGCATATCTGTGGGTAAGTGTTAGATGTGTGTCTTGAAATGTTGATCATCATTGCTTGACTTTAATCAGTTGTATTTCAAATGTACTTTTGGGCTCAATAAACTACTTGTTTTGTTAAGCCGCAGGGGTATGCGTGACATTTTTAAATGGACTGAAGCCACTGACTGGTGTGTTCTGGGCTGAACTTCAGAGGTAGACCCTTTCAGCAGCCAACCCTAAGCACTCTGTAAGTATCTATGAGGTCAAAGGATTAAACAGGGGCCAGTGACACGCAGGTTTTTCTTTCAAGCAGTTTGAGCCACAATGTGTCATATTCTTGACGTGTATCTTTTAAATTCTACCTCAGCGTTGCACCAGTTTGATGATCAAAACCAGGCCTCTGATACTGAACCACACTGTAAGACGTTTCATTTTCATACCATAACTGTCTCAGCAGCTCACAGGAGATACAGTCAAGTGTTTGTTTCTACAGTCTAGTGAAACAAACTCGACTGTATCTTGAGAAGTGAAGTAAACGCCTGCTGAGTGTTGTGTTGGTGCTTGTTGTTTTCATAATCTCTGGAAGACAAAATGGTAATTGATATTAAGACTTGGTAAATGATCTGCTGAAATATGTTTTAAGTGTTTTTTTATATATATAAAAGGGAGTAAGGCCCCATCCATACGAAGCCAAACCGAGGTCTAAACGCCTAAGTTTTTTGCCGAATCTACGTATCATCCATAGGGGCGTATTTAGTCATATAGGGGCCCAAAGCAAACCCAGTCATTGGGGCCCTTCACATCCCTGTACTGAACTGATAAAAATAGCTTTTTATTATTTTAATCATGTACAGGGTAACATAACAAAACTAAATGCATTTCCTCAAATTCTGTAATTTAGTTCAGTTTTGACAGAAGGTGAGTTTGCCCCATCCAGGGAATAATATTTATGACAAAAAAGATTAAAGCTATGGTCTACGATTTGGAAGCTTTGTACATCTTAATAACACCGTTTATAAGGCTGTTATGGTCCTATGGTCCTATCTACACAGTATAAAGACCAAAAAGAACGAAAAAAATCCATTCAGTATATCCGCTGCAAAGCTGCATACTAGCTGACCAATCAAACCTAGAAGCCTGATAAGGTTCAATTGGTCCGTGAGTTGGTCCGTGAGTCCATCCAATCCCGTCTCACTCACTACGCAGCGTCATGCCATGGTCCCGCCTCCTCCCCTCTACGTCCGGTGAGCAGCTAGCAGCGTTAGCTACTGAACTAGCCGGAAAAGCCTAGCGCCGATACCGGGAAATCGCTTCCCTCTCCCGCGGGGCCCAACGGAGCTCTGCCCGCGGGTTGAAGCCTGTTAGCGGGCTAACGGCTAACGAACTGCCCCAGTCGGCCGTCAGACCTTCAGCATCGGCCGTTTCGCCCCTGGTTGATCAGGTAATGGCTTTGTTTACTACAGTGGGAGATGTCTGCTGAATAACTCTGGTTAGTCTGTGTCTGTCCTCGCTAATGACTTGTAGCGGAGCGGGTTAGCCTGTTAGCCGCTAATCGTTAGCATTGTAAGCTGAGCTGGGGAGGACAGGCTGAGAAAGATAAATCCTCCCCCACAATCGGCTCCGCTCTGGCGGCGCCAGACCCGCATTGCCGCCGGTCCAATTGAAATGGCTACTGCTGTGTGTTACAAGGGGGATGTCTGTCGTGTTTGATACTTTCAGTTGAGCTGAGCTGTTTTTGATTGAGTTTGCTGCTGATATATTATGCTAGTCGCTCGTAGCTCTGTCGAGGGGGCTGGCCGTTATGATGCGACACGAGCTGGGGGCGGGATCTTGGAACACGGAGGGGAGAGGTGAGGGAAGGGGGGGCAGGCTGCGGTTTCAAATCGTAGACCACAGCTTTAACCTAATGTTTATTATTACGGAGCCTCTAAAGGGACATTGGCAAAAATAAACACGACATTTATTGTGCACATGCAAAACTATCTTGTGCAGGGGCCTCATGCTTTATATACTGTGTAATAGTTTAAAAAATGTTATGGACTGAAATATTTTTTATCTTAATTAGATTATTATTTTTTCAATTAAAGCATTTAACAGGATATTATGATTGAAAATAAAGGTAGTGCCATCCAAGGTATGAGGTCTATTACAAAATGATGATAACACATGGATGTTAATCTCCTCTACTTTATCCTACAGCGTGTGAATTAAGAATTAAATGTTAATAACTGCTGTGAATCGAAGAAACTTTATTAATGCATTTATATGAGATGTTTGGGGGCCCCTGGACATCCCGGGCCCCTGGCAACTGCCTGTGTTTGCCTAATGGTAAGTACGCCCCTGATCATCCATACGAAGACGGCGTTTTGGGGGTCTGTAAACGATCATTTTTGAAACTTGGTTCCAGAGTGGAAAGATTTTGAAATGCTGTATACGCAGCTCCGTGATTACTGGCTCTCCGCAAGTTTTCAGATACGCTTATGTCATAGTTACATATCTTCATTGACACGCATGTGCCACACGCGGCAATGACAATGGCGGCGTACGTGAAGCATATGTGCTAATGAAGCTAGTGACCCTCACCCTACTATCCCTGTTGCAGCAAAATCTCCTTCTTCTCAATCACCACCGGGTTGAACAAACAATTATCAAGGACACATTACGGCCCTTTATGATCACTTTATCACAATCTCTGGCCCAATCCCAAACCGCCCCCTACACACTCTCCCTACCCACTACCCCTCTTTTTGCGCGTCCTCGCGGAGGGTCCACCATATTAAGGGCCATCCCAAACCACCTAGTGCGGTGGGGGAGTGGACCGTTCAGCCCTTAAACAGCGAGTCTGCATCGATGCAGGCTTTCAACGACATTTGCAGGAAGTGCAACGTCTAAATGGGAGAGGAAACAACATAGATGTAGGTGCCGCATGTGTCCACATGTTCCCCACACCTTTGTCACACTGAAAAAAAATCACAAACCGTGGTTTTAAAAGGTTTAAACAAAACAAGCGAATCATACTCTATGCTGACGTTTGATATGATTGTGCAGCCCTGGCACCATAAAATGTGAGCACAATTGGCAGCATTATTCATTTCTTTAATTGGAATTGTCAGATAGTAATCGGATTGAAAGACATGTGGAATCACTTAAATAATTGAAGTAGTCTAAAACTCCTGTCCGAGGACATCACAATCATTGACACAGCGTAACAGCCATACACGGGGCGTCTGTCTGTTACCATGGCCACGAGGTTTTCCGTTTTCCGGTAAAGTGAAGAGGGCCTCCCATTCTTGCCTGTCATATTTACATACCCTCCCCCTTCAGTGGAAGTGCCCTCCACATCTCCGAGTGTGACTTAATTTTGGAGTGACACTCACTAGTGAAGGGGTAGTGTGTAGGGGGCGGTTTGGGATTCAGCCTCTGCTTACAACTTTTGCCGCAAGTGCGCATGCCCACTGTTTTTTCATCTGTTTCCGCTTGTTTCCGTCATATCGTTACAGTGGCCCTAGGGGTCTGGCATGTGTTTCACAGTGTTTTCATGCGTATCAAGTGCATTCATGTAGACGAACACATTTTCTGAGACGCCTTCGTCTTTATGACGATCGTTTTGGAAACTGTTAAGCGTTTTGTCTTCGTGTGGATGGGGCCTAAGATTAATCAAATACAGATGATATCAGTGCATTTCAGAAAAGTGTTGAAATGTTCAATTGGTTATTTAAAAAAATATTTTTGCACGAAGATTGTTTACTGCAAAATCAATAACAGCTATCAGTTACACACTTTGACTAAACTGTTGTCAAAGAAAAACACCCACAATGGTCACTGAAATAACTTAAACTACGACATGAAATACAAAACACTGGACTATCCTGAAGTGGCCTTCTTTGAGCCCTGATCTAAATCCTATTAAACATTGGTGGAAGGAGCTGAAACATGCAGTTGGGAGAAGACAGCCTTCACACCCGGGACAGCTGGAGCAGTTTGCTCATGAGGAGTGGGCCAAAATACAGACAGGTGCAGAAGTCTCATTGAGAGTTACAGAAATCACCTGATTGCACTGATTGGCTCAAAAGGTTTTTCAACAAAATATGAAGTTAAGGGTAAAATATTTTTTGTCCAGGCCAGTTTTATTATTTTGTTTTTTAAAATGTTTTTGTTGAACCACAATTTAAAAGCAAGGTCTGATTTTCAATAGTTCATTTTCAGTAAATTTTTATTTATCATTAATGTTTTCATTTTCTAAATATTTCAGTGACCATAGTGGGTTTTTTCTTTCTTTAACGGAGGGGTACCAACAATTTTGTCCATGTGTGTATGGGCTTATTGACCATACTTATTGACTAGCTATTTGAAATGTTTAGGCTGAAATAGAAATGGCCATTTCATCTATTTTATTTGATAAAAGTAACCTTTTATTCTATTTAATTCCACCCTTCCTTTCTGAAATTTACTAGTCAGTGGTCAACTACAAGTCCTTCTCAGATGACATTTTGAAACACAGGGTTGAAAGAAGTGCTGTAACATTTGGAATGTGGCCCATATGGATTTGACTTAGAACTAGGGGTGGGCGATATGGCAAAAGTATCATATCACGATTCTTTAAATATGAAATCACGATCATGATTTTTTTTTTTTTAATGTATTTTTTGGGCATTTTGTGCCTTTATTGATAGGAGAGAGACAGTGGATAGGCTTGTGAAAGGGGGCGAGAGAGCAGGGGAAGACACTCCGCAAACTGGCCACAGGCGGGACCCGAACCTGGACTGGCAGAAGCAAATACATGGGGTGCCTGGCTGCCAACCACTCCACCAAACCAGCACCCATGATCACGATTTTATCACGATTTTTCTAGACTAATTTGCATGTTTGACAATTTTTTTCCCTATGTTTAATATATAAAACATGTAAAATCCTAAAAGAACAAAAATGACAATTTAAGCCAAAGAAACTTTCTGAACAGGTTTTAAGTTAAATAGCGCAGTTTTTATAAAAATGTGCAATAAATGTAAACATAAAAGGTAATGAATGACAATAAAGTACACTTTTGTAACATAAAAACTAAACACACCAAATAGCTTGTTGAAAAGGGTCAAATATAAATGCAAACTTAAGTAACTGGTTATCTCTTAAAGTGCAACAATTTAGAACAAATGTTATCTAACTGCAATGTCTATGATCTGAGTGAATAATACAGCTGCTTTAGAACAGATTTTTGTTCAGACATCTTCAAGCTTTTATCTCCTTTTCTCTTTCCTCCATGGCTTCACGCTTCATAACCAAACGGGAGATCCCACCATGCACTGCGTGTAATGTGCTACGATTGTTAGTCGGGTGCGCGTCAAAGTCTCTGCGCCCAAACACACAATCTGACAATCTTTCTGCTTTATGAGATCATCCCCAGGTTATAATCCTTAACGATTTAATATCGTCATATCGCACACCCCTACTTAGAACTGAGCATATTTTCCTTTTATTTTGAACAAATGCCATTTGTTCTACAAATTTGTTTGGTCTGCTGACATCATCAATAATACAACAAGTCAGTCCATTACTGTTGTCATATTTGGTCATGCATTGCATTTTGGGTGAAAATAACCCCAAAACCACCAGATATATTAAGATACTCGTGATCACATCCTCCGAAATGGATTTATTACATATGTTTGGTACACTGCCTTTCATTGCATTTGTGTGTAAACTGAGTAATCATATCTTTAAGGTTTGATGGATTCAGACAAAAAATTAACTCTTGTCATTTATCTTCACAAAGTTCAACCTTTTTGATATTAACAGAGATCTAAATCAGAATTTTTCATTTAGTATTTCTGCAATATATCTTTTTACCTTTTTGATACAGCCTTAATTATAAGTGTAATTGACCAGGACCTCTGGTATATGTGAGTGAGAAATTGTATATCATATGGTTTATTAGTGCAAAACAGCCAGGAGCAGGGCCTTGTGTCCGCCGCTCTGCAGTCAGTGGTGTCCACGCTGAGATATCTGGCGCCCTCTAGAGGGCCACAGACCAAACAGTCATGGAAAATGGATCCACATAGCCCAGCATAAAGATCCACGGCAGCTTTAGAATAAAAATTTTATCTCTTTTTTCTCTTTTTTCAGCTGTATAATTTTATAATTTTAAACATCTGAATGCAACATATTCTTTTCTAAAATGCTTTTAATGTTTCTTTTATTTGTTCCGCACTGATGGAAGACTGCTCAAACAAATTTTGTTGTTTGTACGACATGCAATGACAATAAAGGCTATTGTTTTCTGTTCTATTCTTTTATATTCTATTGTTGTTGTTGTGGTGCTATAATTGTATTTTATGCTTTTCATGGCTGTGATGTTTTAAGTTCCAGTGTGCTCCAGTCAGGTCCAACTTTCTCTCTTTGAAACTCTGAAAATAACTTTTCTTTTCGGATGACCTAAAATGATAAGCTAATCAAAATTATTTGCAATTCATTTTCTGCCCACAGATGACTCATGACTTGTTATATGTTGTATTAGACATACAGGCTGTTCTAGTTGAAGCTGTGGTTGCAGTTAAAGAGCCAAAAGATAACATTTGTTTCCTCATTTTAGCAAAAGCATTATTGAGTTAGATCATCAAATAGAGATGGCAGTTAATGAAAATACAATGTTTTGACTGATTGAATTTTAAAATATATTTTGGACTAAGGGAAGGAGATTATGCAGTCTTACATATGCTTTTACAAATAAAATAACATCACCAAATTAATGTTAATCAGAGGTTCTTTTATTTGGTTGGATCAGCTGTTTCACTTGTACAGATTGCAAAAATGTTATTTAGTAAATTGTACTAAATATTTTTCCTTTTACAAAATTATATCCAAGTTTCTAACCAGTTTACATAGATCAACGTTTTTCCAGAGTAAAACACAGACTGAGTGAAGTAAGATGTTTGTTGAAAATTCTGAACCAAAAAGAGAGACTTACTCATTTTAACATCTTTGCTTTGTGTACAGATCACTTCATGATGACGGCCTCTCTGGGATAGTTTTTGTTGGCCATCTTGTAATTTCCTTATTTTGCCTTTATTATTATTAAATTATCTTTATTTGTATTGAATTCTTTATTAATATCATACAGGTGTGTATTAATCTTCAGATCCTCTTTTTAACACCTGAATGTTGTCAATATTTCCTTTTTGTGCTCTTGTAAAGCTCTGGGGAAATGTTAATTTGATTTAATTTTACTGATTTATTGACATTTCATATAAGTGATGGAGTTTTGTACTACTACTTGCCCCACCCATAAAAGGTGTTCAAATCAACCTTCAAGTGTCAAATCTTCTTTCTAAATATCTTTTTAGCTGAACAACTTTTTTTTTTTTCTAATCTGAGATTTCTTTTGAAAACAATAACAGTCACATGTAGTATAGTGTAGAATTTTTTTGTCCATAACAGTTATGCCAATATTTCCAGACTCATAGTCAGTATTTGTACTTATAAATAACTGAAAGTGTTTTTTCTTAATCACACAAACACATTGTTAGCTACATGTATTTAATAGTCACAGTAAATTTGAACAAATTCAAGGTATTTGAGTCTGTCACTCAGTGAAGAGACTCTTAACCCCTCCAGCATCTAGCCTACATACCTGTACCTGGAGTTACCTAACGCGTGGCCTTTTGCTGCCACAGCTTTAACACCTTTAACTGACCCAGACTAAATTAGCTTAATCTACATTGATAAGAGACACAAATGCCTTTGTAACGTTCTTTCAGAAAGCTGACCTTGTTTATATGGGAATTAACTGTCAATTATTTTAAACCCTTCTGATTCAATGGGCTTGCAAAACCTTCAAAAGCATGATGCTGATATTCTGATAAACACTAATATATTTGCAGTAAACTCTGGCAGCTCTGAAATAAAGGATGGAACATGTGGTTTTTAAAAACTCTATGCATTTCATTAATTTCCTGAATTGTTATTTGTGCATATTAAAACATGTCAAACCAGTCAGTGTAATAAAGACAGTTCTTGAGACATATGCCAAAACACTATGAAATGAAGATTTGAAAGCTGAATGTTTTTATGTGTCCATGTTCAATCTTTATTTATTTAGTTTTAGATTATAAATGTTATCTCAGTGTGCTTTACAAAAGAGTAGCTCAAGGCCATACTCTTTTTGAATACATTAATATTAGTCTTCTCTATTAACATTTTCCTTTTTATTTTATTTGAGAGATGTAGAAAGAATCTCTCCACTTTTAAGTTCCTCTTTTACAAGAGTTAATGAAAACAAAATAACTCTAGATTAAAGAAGCTGGTGTTGGTTGATTTAGGTGGAGCTAATACAGGCTATTAGTGGTTCTCAGATGGTGTGTTAGGAACACTGACGTGCCTTGAGACAAGTCCAAGTGCACCTAAGGATTTCTTCCCCCATGAGTTTTTACTTCAGATACAGCAGCTGGTTATCTGTATGTTTGTTTTTTACTCTATCGTTGTTTTTTTGTCTTACGTCTATAAAAATACAAGTCCAGTAACACTGAAATAATATACTTTTGCAGTTAACAGAATAAGCAGGTTAGCATAATAATCAAAACATTTAATTAGAAATTTTACATTCAGTAGATTCAGTAATTATCAAGCTTCTAGCAAAAAAGAGGATACAGACAAACCAACACCAGACAGACTATTTTCCATTGTCCCCCTCTGAACCCACAAAGCCCACAGGTCTGCAGCCTACCCCGCAGTATTGTATAACTCTCATATACACCCGTGGAGCTGTTTTAGGTCACGTATCGTATTTATTTCATAACATCTGTATTGCTGCCGTTAGACTCTTATTAAATTTAAACTGATTGACAATCAGTCAATCATATCAATGAATATTTATTTAGGCAAGCTCAATAAAGGACTGTTATAATTGTAATACATGGTCATTATGATGTGTTTAAATACATTATCAAGAAAAATAAAAATACTGAGCAGAAAAACGGACTATATCAGATTTTAAATAGCCTGTCAGTCTTTCTTAGATTATCATAAACATAACGTTCTGTAAATAACAGGGTAATATGAAGGACATGTTCTCTGGTATGTGATAATTAATGTAAACTCTTTTAAAAAAAACTATGAACACAACACTTATTTATATACATAATGAGCCGATGTATTGTCTACATTACATGTGCCTTACATCAAAATGTTAATATACATATATATAGCAAATACATATTAATTTGAAAGCTTTATGTATTTCTCTTAGTTAGACACGGGAGTCAAAAATGCATATTTTGTTAAGGATTTAAACAGACCACTTACTACTTTTCAGGGTGATACTGCTTAATTGTTTATGGATAAAGGAGATATATTGATGGAGAACATTTCTTGGTAAATCATATAAAAGTGTTGTTAGAAAAACTGAATATGAAGTCATAAGGGCTAACAGGAAAAATTAGTTCATACACAGTTATGTGATAACAGAAGCAAACATGACTAATTGGTACTGATTTATGAGGAAGGGATGGAATTAAACAAGTTTTATCTCTTCCTGTTGCTTTTTTCCCTGGGTGTTGTTTTTTTATTTGCCATTTATTTGGTTCTATCATAAAACAAATACACATATTACAAATGTGGTCAAAGTATATATGTATGCATATATACACTGACCATTTGTATGATGTGCATTTTGTTTTCCTCATTTCTTACAAAAAAAGGACTTATTAAATCAAAAAATAAAATTGACAGATTGATGACATCCTGTGGTTCACGTTAAAGATGCTATCTTTTACGAGGGTATTTGAATATGGTGTGTCTTCAGCTTTTGCCCTGGTCTTTGGTCTAGCTTGGGCAAAAATAGTTAAAAGAACCACAGGGCTATTGCATGAGAAAAGAGCATGATATTAACCTGTTAATAATTAGATAAGAGAAAAAAAACATTCACAATTTCAAAGCGCAGTTAACTCTAAAAAATACGTCGGGATATGTGTCAATAATTAAGAGTAACAGAGATGTTAATAGGAGGTGGGGGTCTCTAAGGTCACCTAAGGGTTGAAGTCTTCAGAACAGTACCTGGGAGCGCGGACATGTTTCCTCTGCCTTTCCGCTGAAACTGGGTATTTCCGGAAGAAAAAAGAAGCATTGAAAGTAAAAGCTATAGTTTTCTGAAATGCATATCATGGTAAGAGTTTGGAGAAAAGCTGACGGCGTTTGGAGCTGGAGCTGGGAGTGAAGAAAGCAGGCACCTAGATAAACGTGAGGAGGGTGGCAGTCGACATTATTTCGGGGCGACATTAAAAAAACCAGTAAGCTCAAGGCTCGCGCCCCCCTTGTTGTGTCCTTGGTGACCGCAATATCTCCTTTAGCTTGATTAAAGCCTTAAGCCCCAGCTGTTGGCCAACAAGTGAAAACATGTCAAGTTCATTTATTACCTTAGCCTAGCTTCAGTTCAGAAGATTAAAAGAGAAAAACGTTACAGAAGCTAAACAACATCTTTTGTAAAACAGCAGTTTTGATACAGTGAACTCATGCAGCTGCCTCTGAGTGACTAAAGCTTATGAATCATGTAATGGCACTTACAAGTCTTCTCTCTGCGTTGGTTCACAGCTTCATAGCACATCATAGTTGGACAAATAAAAATATGAAATAGGTCCCTGGGGCACTAAGGTTTAGTCTGACTATAAGACAGTCTGGTAGTGTTTGTTGGGATGAGAGGAGGGTGGATACTCAGAAGGGTGCCAGTGTGGGGGATTTGTGTCATGTGCCACTTCACAGTTTGTGTTTCCTCATTCAAACATCTTAACATCAAATATAAGAACTATAATCAAGTTTATAAGACCTTCTTCTTTAAAGTGGGTTTCTTAGCCTAATAAAAATTATCTGTGTCGATTAGTAATTTAACTGGAGTTTGAATAAGTAGGCCAGTGTGAAATACAAAGTTAGTTAACATTTGGATCCAAACATAATCCACAGCCTATTTTTAAAGCAATGCATGCTAAAAATGTGATTTACATAAGCTTCAATGTTTGTCGTCTATTTTCTTTACAATAAATAGGCCATAAAGCACTATTTTAAAAAATCAGATGGAAAAAGGTCACCCCAATTTAAGACAGTTTAACTTTTTTTCATCTTTTCCTTTCATAATTTATTTGAAAGAGAACATAATAATTAAGAAAAGATGAACAGTGTAGACAAATGTTGATACCTTTGGACAAAATCCTGTGCTTTCTAAAAGTCTGTTATTAATCCGACGAGAGCCTTCCTCTTCCTCTTAATCCTCTTGTAATCTAATTTACCCCTAATTTGAGGACGACATCGGGAGGGTATAAAACTACAGCAGTGACACCATACGCTGTCTCTCCACGGTTGGCTAACATAACAGTCAGCTCCTAGCTACTTCGGAACATTTTTTCAGCAATCTAAGTTTGAGCAAACAAGGCAACTCAAAATGTCATGGGAAGGAGGATTCGAGCCCAATGGCACAGAGGGGAAGAACTACTACATCCCCATGTCCAACAGGACCGGGATGGTTAGAAGTCCTTATGAATATCCGCAGTACTACTTGGCAGATCCGATCATGTTCAAGCTCCTTGCGTTTTACATGTTTTTCCTCATCTGCACTGGGACCCCCATCAACGGTCTGACATTGTTGGTAACCGCTCAGAACAAGAAGCTCCGGCAACCCCTGAACTACATCCTGGTAAACCTGGCTGTGGCCGGTCTCATCATGTGCGCCTTTGGATTCACCATCACCATCACATCTGCGGTCAACGGCTACTTCATTCTTGGACCATTGTTCTGTGCCATTGAAGGATTCATGGCCACTCTTGGAGGTAAGAAAGAGAAACAAAGTTTGACTCCAGTGTGAAGTCAGAAAAACAAATGACCCAAATGAATTTGCTTCTTCTCTGCAGGCGAAGTTGCTCTGTGGTCTCTTGTGGTCCTGGCTGTTGAGCGATACATTGTCGTCTGCAAACCCATGGGCAGCTTTAAGTTCACCGGCGCTCATGCAGGAGCCGGAGTTGCCTTCACTTGGATCATGGCAATGGCTTGTGCTGCTCCCCCTCTTTTTGGATGGTCAAGGTATTCACATCTCAATGTCTTGATTGCTAGGGACAGATTCTATAGACATTGGCAGGGTACTGAGAAGCCCCAGGAAAATACTTCACATCAGCCCCATCAGCCAAAGAAAACTACAATCTTAAAAATTAAACAGAAAAGAAAGAAGTCACTGCGTCTCTAAAACCCTGTCTATTTACATATAAGAAGACTAATTTGGCCAACTGACCTCTTTAAAGTCAAATAAGATTGTAAAAAGTGGAGACATAAAGACCAAGTAAAGACTTGAGTAAAATTATAAAAAAAAGAATAAACAAATTGTGTATTATAAAGGAGAGGAGTCTACAAAATATGTTTTAATGGTTTTAATTACCACTTAAAAGCTGCTGTGGTTGGTCTGCTACAGCTCGGAGGTCTCTTTATATATTTGCAGAAATGCTTTGGAGCAAGAACCATTTAAACATCTGACAACATACTGATAAAGTCTACTTTTGACTGAATGAAAATGTATAAAATTACCAAAGCTCATAATCCTGACCTTAAGAGAGTTTGCCCTTCCATTTTTAAAAAAACAAGTCAAGACAAGCACTTATTTCCTGGACTTAAAGCATTTAAGTATTGCCTCTAAGTTCTCATTAAAATCACAGCACAACCTAAAGTGAGCATTAGGCGGTTTAGGAAACAATTCCCCGTTCCAAATCCTGCATAAACTCTTCAAAGTTGTTCTCAATACATTATAATGGGGTTAAATGTGTGGAAACAAAGTATTTTTTCATGGTTTCCCACAGGTACCTTCCTGAGGGTATGCAGTGCTCCTGTGGACCTGACTACTACACTCTGGCTCCAGGCTTCAACAATGAATCATACGTCATCTACATGTTCGTGGTTCACTTCTTCATTCCTGTGGGCACCATTTTCTTCACATATGGAAGCCTTGTGCTAACTGTCAAAGCTGTAAGTGAACGTTTATGCTCGTGTCCCTATCACTAACTTAGAAATAATAATCTAATTAGTCTTGGGTTAGGTAAGGGCTCCTGTAAGGGTTTTGGCTGTTTGATTGTCGTGGGTCTGCAGAGGGTACACGTAAAGTAGCTTAAATGATAGAGATGTGTAGAAGATGTGAAAAATACATATTGAAGGTTTTGTTAATTCAAAGAAGTCCCTGGGGAAGAACTCGAGCCTCACCTTAAGAGTAACAACTCAAAAATGTTTCATATCATGCAAATTGTAGTTTGGTTGACCACTCCAGACATAGAACAGTTAAAATGTGGATGGTGAAATAAATGCAATGTGTGAAATAATGTTTTTGAAGAAGAATGGACATTGAAACAATTGTTAGCACAATATATTTTCTTTATTTCTATGTTACACCTGGCCAAGTTAAAATATTTAGATGCAGTGAGATTAAGTTTGATGCTTACCTAAGAGGGGGTCAACACGTGCAATTTGGTATGAGGGTACGTTTAGTTCTGATTTGGACATTTCCGATAATTTACCTAGTTCTGAAAAGATATAATCCAAAATTCATGTTTACTTGCTATGATTGGTTTTAGATTGGTAGGAAGGGCCACATACACATTACTTGGGACCTCCAAAGTAATAGAGCCACGCCCACATAGCCCTTAATAATCATACTGAATAATCTTACTCTCCTTTATGGTTCTGTCAAACTCTATAGGCTGCAGCTCAACAGCAGGACTCAGAATCCACTCAGAAGGCTGAGAGGGAAGTCACTCGTATGTGCGTGTTGATGGTTTTTGGCTTCCTGACGGCTTGGGTACCTTATGCCTCCTTCGCTGGTTGGATCTTCTTGAACAAGGGAGCTTCATTCTCAGCCTTGACAGCTGCTATCCCTGCTTTCTTTGCAAAGAGCTCAGCGTTGTACAACCCTATTATCTATGTGCTGTTCAACAAACAGGTATGGTAAAATGTTTTTCTGTTTTCTTCTAATTTACCTTTATAATAATTATCAACTCTGAATCCATGTACTGTAGGTGTGTCTAAACTTGTGTCTAAACCCTTTCGGCCCTCTTTTCCAGTTCCGTAACTGCATGCTGAGCACCATTGGAATGGGCGGCATGGTGGAGGATGAGACCTCAGTTTCCACAAGCAAGACAGAAGTGTCTTCTGTCGGTTAATCATGGTGGCTGCATCAAATCTCTGGACTTTTCCTTACCCTTTGCAAACAGATGTTCAAAAACATCCAAGAAAAAAACATAGACTTTTCGCAAATGGATTTATGGCTTTGATGAATGGACTCTCAACCAAACACATTGAGGAATTCTATCTCACCTGTAAATATAAATATGTAAAAATAATGCATTTGCTGTGGAAGCTATTATGCACAGCATTTGTCTCTCTGAGTGTGTCTGTGTGCGCAAGAGGAAACGAATGTGTGAGAAAACACTGTGACCAACTTTACAGCATATGATGACCAACCCAACACAAAATGTGTCAGCACTTTCTGCTTTTCTGAATGTATTTTTACATATGAACTCATATGTTTTACTCAGCTGCAATACCACTTTCATGTATTTTATGAAAATGAAAATGACAAAAAAAAATCTAGAATGATAATAAATGCATGCATAAAATGATGCTGCTGTGGTCTGTCTTTGTCTGAATTAAACTTGTTGGTTTAAATACCTGCAATAAGAGAAGACTGGAGATGTAAAATATTTCAGGATTACTTGTGACAAAATGAGTTATTTGAGATAGGGAACTGTTTCTGCCTACCATCAAGCAACAACGGGAAGATTGGCATGCTCTCACTCCTCTCATCTTAATGAAGTAAAGGTGTAGAATAAGGACATCAGGTCATTTACTGAGTTCGTTTAGTTTAGTTTAGACAACTTTATTTATCCCAATGGGCAATTCTGATTTTGCAGTCCACCTAGGCTACACATACATCTACAAACAGCAAAAAGAGACAACAATGAACAAAATATAAATAAAGTCAGTACATGACAGAGAGCACATCAATACACAGCAGCCTTCAACAGACCCTTCCCGTAGCCAGGGTCAGGCAGATTACAATACACATTAACAATTTGTGGCAGGTCAAAGAGAACATGGAGATACCCAACAGTGCATTTAAGATCCCACACAGTACAACAACGAGAAACAAAAAAGAAAAAGTACCAGTATGTCAGTCTATCAGACTGCTATCAAGGTTAAGCAGCCTGATGGCAGATGGAATGAAAGACTTCGAGAACCGGTTCGTTCTCCTACTGGGGGCGATAAAGCATTAGGGTAAACTCTGAATACAAGATGTGGTCATGTTGGGAAATAATTCCTTTCGCCTTTCTGACCACCTGTCTCTTCCATAAAGAACACAGATCTCTCTGCTAGACTCCTATTATATTAGAGCAGGTTTTAACAATGCTGTACAGGCTGTTTCTGTCTTTGACAGACAGACCATCAAACCAACAAATAAAAGAAAATGTCAAAAGACTTTCAATAAAGGATTTGTAGAAAATACTCAGCATTTTGTCACAGACATTAAAAGACTTCAACTTCCTCAGTAAGTGGATTCTTTGTTGACATCGACAAGCAATGCTCTCAGTGTTAATGTTGAACTTCAGCTGGGAGTCAAACACAGTACCTAAATACTTGTAAGATTCAACAATCACCACATCATTACCATGAATAGAGCTGGCTTTAGGTTTATTTATTTATCTATTTATTTGTTTATTTGAATGGGACAGTGTACATTAATGAACATGCTGAAACATGTAAACATGATTGTAGCTTGACGCTAATTTCCATCCGTAGTCCCATTAACATAGAAACATATTGAGACAGTACAACATTTCACAGTAAGAATAAATAAGAACAAAAAAAGGAGCAGTATTAATATAATACAAGCATTGACAGTGAAATATACCAAAAGAAAAAAAGTAAAAAAACAAAAACACAAACCATAATATACAGACAGATAAATTGCAATGCAGGTTGACTGTGGGTGGAGAGCTAGCTCACAGGTAGGGAGACCATAAGAGTTTCATTTTGAGGAGTAAAGTGCATAGTTGCTGGATAAAGTGTCAAGTGCTAAAGTGCATGAGTTCAACACAATTCCTTCTATAGTCAACAATAAGCTCCTTTGTTTTTGACACATTTAAGTCAAGGAAATTGTCATCACTCCAGTCGATAAAAGCCGGAAGGGCACTACCATGGTCAGACTCTGAACCTTGTAGAAGGGAGTTCAGTCTCAATCTTGTTATGAATAATCATAGAGTCAGTTAAACGAGAAGTACTTTAAGAACACAAGGCATTTCGTACATTGATAGCCAAGTTGGTAGCAAGAGAGTGGAATATTACCTTTTGTGGATTGTTAGCAAATATTTTTTTTTAAATCCTACAAGTAAATCTTTTAAAGTTTACGTTAATTTCTGCTTTGATTTAAAAAAAAAATGTATCTGTGAAAAGACATGGAAAAGGTAAGAAAGTAGTTTGTTGAGAAGTGGAGAACTGCTGAGTCCTCTGCTGGAGAACTATCTCATGATACTATAGGCAGATGTCGCCCCCTGCAGGTTTGTTGAAAGTACTTCAAAATATCCTTGCACTCTTATGGTCATGCAGCTACATTTCCATTGAAATCCTGGCTGCTTCATTCTCAGTTACCAGACAATAGAAGCTATAACCTCTGATCAGTGTTACACACTGAAGCATAGAGGCCCTTAATTACACATAAATACACCCTTCCTGAATACCAGAAAGGGCATCTATCCAATGGTGTACCCCTTTATTTCCTGTTGATAGCATGACCCTAATTGCCATGCTGTGGTTACAAACACTGTAGTTCTCTTTAAAGAACATCTTCAAGCACCTGCTTGTGTTTAGCATGTCTGTCACAGAGAAACATTCCCTTTCTTCGGTCTGCCAGTGAGATGAGATAGGAGGAGTCGCATGCAGAGGTCTTAATAACAAAGTGTGTGGGTATATTTAATATAATTCCAGGCGAGAGGCCTGCAGGAAGACTCTGGCTCCCCTAGGCAATGCGATGGCAGGCAAATTCATGACCAGAAAATGAGGACCCCACTTGGTCATATACTAATGGTCAAGATAAACATGCATGTGTCTGTGTGTACTGTTCTCTCATATTGCCTCCTCTTTCAATACTGTGCCTGTATAATCCCCAACTTGCTGTGTAGTTAAGTTAATTAACTGTGGCTTTTACTGGCTTGAAAAGGTTATTGCAGCAGTAGAACATACTTTGTATTTGGCATGTAAGCTCAAATTAATCTAAATCTATTTAACTAAGGGTTTCTTCGTAGGACCCAATAGGTCAGGTTGGTTAATTCACCACTGAGCTCATGTGTAATGGTCTGAGTCCTATAATTTATCAGACTGTGGCTTTGTATTGTTTATAGGTCAAAATGTTCACAAAATGCTAGTACAAGGTAAATACAAAATAATTGTGCTGGTTCAATTAAGGCTTCATGTTTTTCAGTGTTTTTAGATTGCTGCAAATTAAAATGGTCTTTTGTGATCATGAAAAAAAATACAAATTAATACAACATTCATTGTCTATGAATAGTAGTCAGTTTATAAATGTAGAATTGAATGTCAAAATATCTTTAAACCTTAAAATGGAAATCTCACTTTACTATCCACCAATCAAGTTTCAGTCTTTAAACTCACAGTACTATATCTTTCAGGATATAATTTATACGAGATATCCCTGACAAACTCTGAAGTTTAAGTTAGCAGCTTGTCAGCAACTTGTACTGCCTTTAGTCAGATGCAATAAGTCTTTTCAATTCAAGTTTAGAATATTTCTAGATTTATTTTATGTTGTCAAAGAAATTAACACATCCGACACGTGTGTTTAGCATGGTAATCATTTGCAAGTACAAAAAACTCAAACTAAGCTAAGTTCCCATAGACTTCAGACAAAGGATGGGGAATTGTTAAAATGCGATCACATTTCCATGTTTTAGGAATCATAAACATTCATTCTATTTTGGAAAATGTTTGACATGTGACAGTGGAGGATAATAAAAAATCAGGATTCAAATTAGCACAGTAAAAGTATTCTGCCTAAACTATCTTGTACTTTTATTAAAATAGAAACAATATGTGATTCCCGCCTCTAAGTAGTAGTTGATATTTTATATAGAGAATATTTTATTGTTTTTAGGAGTCACTTGTGATAAGAAATTATACTAACAGGGTGCTGGTTTGGCAGACTGGTTGGTGACCAGACACGTCCACATACATGCTTCTGCTGGCCCAGGTTCGAATCCAGCCTGTGGCCTGTTTGCAGAATGCTCTCTCGCCCCCTTTCACAAGCCAATCCACTGTCATTCTCTCTCCAATCAATAAAGGCATAAAATAATCAAAAAATACATTTAAAAAAAAAGAAATTATACTAACAAAGCCTAAAATCTTAATTCCTATTGAATATGTGGAATACTTATTGATGCAAGAGACTACTAACTTAGGAAAGCCTATCCCAGCTGTCATTGGGCGAGAGGTGGCGTGCACCCTGAACTGGTCGCCAGTTCATCAAAGGGCCACATAGAGAGACAGAAAACCATTCACGCTCACACTCACACCTAAGGGCAATTTAGAGTCACCAATTAACCTTATGAGCATGTTTTTGGTCTGTGGTAGGAAGCCGGAGTGCCCGGAGGGAACCCACACATGCACAGGAAGAACATACAAACTTCACACAGAAAGGCCCCTGCCCAACCTGGGAATCGAACTGGGAACCTTTTTGCTGTGAGGCAAAACTACCTGCTGCGCCACTGTGGTGCCCTTTATGTAAGCAATTTATTAAAATAATACATTAAACTGGAATAGGCTGTTCATCATCTGATCAAAAGTTTAAGACCACAGCTTAAAAAAACAAACGAAAAGCAAAAAAGAAAAAAAAGTGTAGCTTCACTGTTCTTGTTGATCACATGAAACTCGGTTTAGGTATGCTTGATTCCAGTGTTTTTGCCAGTGGATGCTAGTGGGAACATTGTGCTAACTGATGGAGATGACTTCAAGGGCATCCACTGTCTCAGTTTGATTTTCAGCTTCCATTTCTGTAAACTTCCCTTGTCATCCATCTTCAAATGTTGTCAATTGAACTTAGATCAGGGGACCACGCAGGATGGTCCAAAAGAGGGACTTCATTCTTCTGGAAGAAGTTCTTTGTCAGGTAGGCATTGTGAACTGTAGCATTGTCCTGTTGACCACAGACGAAGGGCCCTCATTCATGAGGGATGAACACGGCAACACTTTCACAGAGCAGCCGCCGTTCGATGCCCCTGCACCATCTAAAGCAAAGCAACCCAGGTCATGATGGTGCCCCCTCCACTGTGCCATATAAAACCATCTCAGGTGGAATCTCGACATGCCAGTAATGTTCATCAGGACCGTCAAGGTCAAATTTTTTCTTTTTCGGAGAATAAAACTTTCTTACACCTTTCAATGTCCCATGTGTGGTGCTCCCTTGTAAAGTCCAAACAGGCAATTTTGCGGCATTGAAGACGATGTGGACTTTAAAAACAATATTTGTTTTTTTAAGCCCTTCCATTGTAGATGCCTTCTGATGGGTTTTTAGCTGTTATTGTCATCACCTGTAACGGCCTTAATGTGGGTCCAGAATCACAGTTATGGAATTTCAGCACCAGTGACTTTTTTGTTCCGTAAACCTCAGGATCTTTCTAGAAATTAAACATTTTCTGAGATACTGTACCCACCCTTAGTGACCTGTTTTGAAAGACCTTGTGTAGCTTAACAATCCTACTACGTTCATAGACACAAAGCTTTTTTGCCTTTGTCTTCAGGAGGTCGTGAGAATGTGAATACCTGACAGAAAATGACGTGGAATCAGTTTTTTTGTGCAGATTTTGGCTTTTAAAGGCTGTGGTCTTAAACTTTTGATCAGTGGACAAAAGCACGTTTGAGTTTAAATGCAGTTTTCAGTAAAATACCTGCTCAAAATGTTTTGTCTCTTGCTTCCATTCCTCCTTTTAGAACCTGCTTAAGATCCAACGGTGCAAACTGCAAATTGTTGCAGTTTTTTACTTGTCTTAAGATTTTGATTGGGTGTGTATCAATCTTGAGCCCTGATTTATCCGCATTAGCAAACTTGTTGTCAAAAAGGCTTGACGGTTGAGGCGATAAGAGGTTTTAGGTATTAGCTGGTATTAGGTTAACGGGATGAAACAGACACCCACAGGGATTATCCATTTGGCCTTTACAGCTGTGATAATCCTAAAACACAGTTGGAAGCAATCCCTATCTCTACACTAGTGTCCCTGTTAGTGTATATATATATTTTTACATTTCCTGTGTTAGTATTCCAATTTTTTGATAGGTTCTTTGTCTTACTTTAAGCCTCCTCCTCTTTGTGTCCTTCAGTTGAAGTTAAGAGTCTGTTAAAGGTCACCATGGATTGAGTGGGCTCCCTTTCATACTAAGAACCTGAAACAGTCTGCAAAGAAACACTTCAGACTTGGTTAAGGTGAAATAAACTTTTCACATTTACACCAACTGTTCACAGCTGACAAAAAACAAAACAAAACATTTTAATCCTTTTTAAATTTTCAAGTTAAATAATCAGTAAATGCGATATGGACTGTTCCAGCATATGTAAAATATCGAGGTGGGCTACAACCAACATGAGTACTACTACATATAGGCTTATTATATATTATAATATTTTTTTTCTCTGTATGCCATAACTATTGTTTTCATCCATAAACTGGTATGATCATCTTTGAGTTGTATTTTTTATTTGTACACAAATACACACGTAATCAGTTTCAGTCATTGACATTTTTAATGACACAAAATATCATTCATATGCATTTGAAGACAATATTCATTAGAGACACAATCATCCATCATATTGATATTATTGTTTGGATTTATCGTCCTTCAGAACAATGACACAAACATCTGATATTTAAGTTCAGAACATCTTCAGAATGAAAAGATATCTTCTGAATTGATTGTATCTGTATATACTGTATAATTATGAGGTACAAAATGTGTGTTTCACAAGTGAAGCTTTAGAGGAAAAAAAGAAGCAAAGAAAAACAAAAATAATATGTGTCTATAACAAATCACAAGAAAAATAGATGAATTTTAGTTCTATGAAAAGCAGACTCATATCACAGTAAAGCATTTGTTGAATCTTCTTAAACTTTGTTTTAAAACGTGTCTATAAAATAAATCCAACACAAGTTAAGAATAAAGAAATTCGCAGATATACAATTTGGACTATATCCAAACTCCTCTTCATTTCAACATATTTACCTTCACTATCATTATGTGTCATAAGAGTCTAATAGACTCTGCATTTAAACCATGCAATTCATGATGATACAGTCTGATAATCCAAAATAGACACTATTGAGAAGTCAAAATATTTATCAGTAGGAAATTGTTGTTGATCTTTTACAGTAAAAGGCACTGCAAAAAGACAAGCCAAGTACTAAATGTGCCTGTGTAATTTGCTTAATTAATTTAATGTGATATAAACATTTAAATGCTGCATATTCAAGTTTTTTTCTACAAACATAGAGATAATATCAATGCACTCAAATATGAAATAAAACCATTAACACAAAACCAATGAACATGAACAACACAGCTTGCGTGCCAGCTAAATTTCCTAAGGGTTACTGTTTTACTTTGTTTGTGATCCATTAATATGTATCAGCAGTTTGGTACTGCTAAAACTCAGAGAAAACCAAGATGCCTTTAGCAGGGCATTCAGACAATTGATGAAGCTCCTTTTTTCTCTGGTTGATGTTTGCATCCTTGCTATTGCTATGAAATGACTTACTAGTCATGAAAGCTTATTTGTCATTAGAGGACAGGTTTTTGGACTTTGATGGCTGATCTGGCTTTCTTACTTTAGGTGTTATGAAAGATACAAAACATGAGGTGCAAACCAAGTTACAGCCTTCAGTTGATAGATTAATACAGAATTTGTAGCACTGTAGATCAGTGTAAGTGCTAGCTATTTGTCTAGCAAATTACAAGTATGACTACTGTGATACTAACATTTGAGCCACACTAAATGATGGACAACTCAGTCCACAGGTGATAAATTAAATCAAAGGTCTATTACCAGCTTACGTTTAAAACATTTCATGTTTTATGTACATCACAACAGAGTTCGGCAGATACAGCAGGGCAATCTCTTGGACTGTGGGAATCCTGTTTCATACAAAAGCACAGTAGTTGAAATTTACTCACTGAGGTTTATAATATTAGACAAATTTAACAATATAAGACAAAATGTATAGTTATTGTTCCGTTAACTATACATCAAGTATTTATAAATTTTGTGTCCTATTTTAATGGTGTGAAACACATTGTCTCAAGCATATGGCGCACAGAAGATTGGGGTGGTTTGCTCTTCACTCAGTTACTTTAATGAGGCAAGATCCCAGCGCAAAGCCAGGGCCAGAGAGCAAAGGAATGGTATCTATATACCTGAATTGGAAACTTTGATGATTAAACAGTGATAAAATTTGATAGTAGATGCCTGTTTCAGTGCCACAGCCTAAAACCAAGATAGAATAGAAAACACAAACATATTTAGATTTTTTTCACTGACAACTTGCAGTACAAAAATGCAGGTCCAGGAAAATTAACATATGAGAACACATATGCAGTTAATGACAAAAGGTTACTTTTTTGTAAAGTGTAACAGTCTTTGTCATATAAGGTTTTCTAAAATTGACTTTCTCCTCAAAACTTTGAAAAAGTAAACACACTACTTGTAAATTCACCGTTTGTTTGGTAGTAAAGTAAAATTAAAACAAGAAAGTGAAAATGGGCATGCAAAAACAAAACAAAACAAATTACTTGCCAGTGTACTTTAAGTAATCCGATCATGAATAAACTCATCGAAGTCCCCGCTTTTAAAACTATGTATCTTCTTCTCTTTTGTGGTCTTCGACACTTTTGGTATTATGTGGAAATTTAAATGGTATTGTGTTATTTAAAAATATTATATGGTACATTTATTGAAGTATTCTCTTTTTCTTTCTTATGACAGCCTCAGCCCATAGAGCACATATTGCCTTTATTTTAACAAGGGTGTGTTTTGCTCTTTTTCTTGCAAAGCATTGCGTGCCAGAGGACTGGTGTTTTGCTATTTTTTAATTTAGATTTTTTTTACCCTGGATTACCATTGGATCATTGAATTCCTCTCCTTTTATTGTGACGCTAAGCACACAGAGCATACACAGGACAGTGAAGTATACTGATGCTCACTGTAAAGTTACATTTCACTGGAGCATTCTCACAACATCAGATACGATCCAAAGGACAGCTAGTTTCTTCTGCTAAAATCTCCAGGTAAAACTGAGACATGTTTATATTTAGATTAGA
The DNA here is from genome assembly GCA_036419115.1 of Scarus forsteni. NCBI lineage: Eukaryota > Metazoa > Chordata > Actinopteri > Labriformes > Labridae > Scarus > Scarus forsteni. The sequence continues at coordinate 32,678,595 of JAZDUH010000152.1, forward strand.
CATGTTTAATAGACATTAAATAACTCTTGGCTTTCAATATTTTTTTGCTCATTTTCTCTGCTGTAATCCTAGGTTATAAAACAATACAAATAAATAAGTGTGAGCACAATTTTAAGTAGCTTAATTAAGTATGTATTCAAGTATTTTAAATCATGTAGCTCTATTTGGCTTGATAATCTTTGATTGTATATTTTCTTATTTATACAGTAGGTGTACTACACATGGCAAGCATGCAGGGACATGTGAAAGGAGCACTTCAAAACAGGCAAACTGTCTCTCAGCTCACAACCCAGTTATAAAATTAAATTGAATTTATCAACAGATTATGTGTGTGTTTGTGTGTCCGAGTGTACTGTTGTGCATCTTGTAATAGTTAAAACGACCTTCATTGAGTGTGTGTTTTGACTTTGCGGATGTGTGTCCATCTCTTAAATGCATCCCCAAAATAGCAGGAACTCTCGACTCCACATTTTAGATTTAAGACCAGATTTTTGGAGGAGTGAGGGGCAGTTGTTTTCTGCCTCTTTTAACACACCCGTTTTGCACCTGACCACTCTTTTTAGACCAACACACTTTGGATGCAAACTGAAATTCAACCTAATTAGCAGTTTAAACAATGTGAGTGCTGGGCATAAAAATGACACCTGCATTGGGTGGACAATAGGAAAGACACCAGCACGACACTCCAAAATGCTTTGTGCTTGGCAAATAATAGGGCTCTTGAGTTTGTGTCAATAGCATTTGTCCATCTTTTTCACATCCTATAATATTATACCTTCAATATCACATCTCGTTGACAAATATCATCGGGCCTTTGGAAGCCACCTTAATCTCCCTGTCCAATACAGGTTTGCCCAGATATGCCTGTGGTATGGTCAAGCTTACTTGTGACTGGTTGAAGCTACTTTGTCTGTAGACATGTTGACTGAAATTTCCCTTGGACATATTGAAACTGTTTTGTCTGGTTAGCTGTGGACCAGTACTCTCCTCTGGCAGGTCGAAGCTGCTCTCGCTGTAAAGCCTTTGTCGCATTTCACTGGAACGTTTCCCAGAAGCACTCCTGGTTGGATATCTCTGGCCTGTCTTGTACCATCCTGTCTCTTTGAAGACAAACCAGATATTTCCAGCCCAGAGGATGACATTTACAAATCCAAAAAGCTGAATACAAGAAAAGGGACAGAGATAAACAGCTAGTTCTGTTCACTTCCCATCTTATGTTTTAATTTTTTGTCTTAGAACTTACCACAGATGTATTAAGACGTGACCAGGAAGGTTCCTGGATGGCTGTGCATTTGTTCTCCTGAGCTCTGCAGGCTGAGATGAGGAGCAGCACCTGCGTGGGGTTTGTGGCCATTTTGATATCAGTGAGAGTTTTAGCCCAACAACAACTGCTGACCAGCCATATGAAGGAGAAGATAAGTGTAACAACAAAATCCTGTTTGGACAAATGAGCAAGCAGAAAACAAAGGGAAAAATTACCTTCATGTGTTTCATATAGAATAACTCACATTATTTCAGATAATAATATGATTAGAAATTATATAAGCCGACTGACCACAAGAGGTCCCCTGTTGTTCTTTAGATATTTGTTTTGATAGAAGACATAGACGATAGTTGCCAGCAGAGAGTACAGGAAAGCAAAAACACCAACAGTCAGAAAAAACTGAGCAGCTGTGGAAAAGTCACCATCCAGGAAAAGAATCTCATCTCTCCTTCCCTCGCACAGAGGAGCCTTGAAATGCACATCTTTTAATCTAGAAGAGGTTTGCAGAGAAGGAAATTATAATGTGTTTCAAAACTGTCATGAAATTATCTAGTCTACAGTCAGGAAAAGAAAATATGAATATACCAATATATATAGTAATACTTTCGTACTATTGGGGTACAATACTTTAAATTTTATTGTTTAGTCATTTATAGAAATTCAAGACATTTGCTTTGTACTTTAGTGCAGCCTTGGACCACTAGTTGGCAGCAGATAGTAAGCCATTATCCCTCTTTCTGTTACATTTATTGCTATTATTTCTCACATGTGACAAAGGAAAACACAACTGAGCAACATCCACAGTCACAATATGAGAATGAAACAGAAAAATTTGATATTCGCTGTAGTACAAAAGTGACAATCAACTCACACAACTTTCCTCAAACACTTCTGGAGACAAAACACTGATTTACAAAAGTCTCTTTTAGCCAAACATTAGCGTCATCTTTCATAAGGTAACCCTGTGCAAATGTTCACCTCAACCATTTATACACCTTACACCTTCACAAAGCTGGACTGAAAACGCCCCAAAAGCAGAACTTAACAACTTCAAGGTCTCAAAAGACCTTCATCAGTCAGGGGTTTGGTACACAAAAATATCACCCAAAAGTCAGGCGGAGGTATCAGAATCAATGGCTTAAAAAAGTCAAAACATACTTAAGTGAGATCAGAAACACAGAGGGACACAAGAGGAAGAATGCTGTAATGCACTGACACAAGGTACAAAGACAATCTGGCAAAGAACCAGAAGGGAAGAAGGGTATAAATACAAACAGGGAAATCAGACTCAGGTAATGCAGGAGGAAGCACAGGTGCAGGGAATCAACAATCAGGGTGGCACAAAGAGGGGAGGACAGGAAAAAAAAAAACTGAAATGAGAGAATAATGTGAGTTATTTCAGAATAAAACATGATGCATGAGGAAGATATAAAAGGGGAACTTAACTGGGGGATGTGACACTTTTATCCAGAATAAAAATTGTTGTCCCCAACAATGCGTATAAAGTTTATGTCCTCTGAATGTAGGCTTAACCAAAACACACACTCACACATAAACACATTTTTCTGGTTATTCATATGTCTTGAGGTTTCCAGTCATTCTGATTTATTTGAAATATACGAGACTGAAGAAAAGTCTCAGTTTAAAATCACTTGGGTTAATGAGCTCTTAACTCATGACAATAGAGGGTATAATTAAACAACCCACACACAGAAGCACCAGCTGAACTGATAATTAGACTCTTAGCCTTAAATGTCACACGCTCTGAGGCAGTACATATATGGTACACCACACCACTTTAACACCTTACCACAAACCAAAGATTTCACAGCTACATACTCTGATATTCTGAAGTTATTTTCTCTGGCCCTGCATGTCCACAGTAACTTCTAAAAGCTGTCAAGTATAACTGAGGGGGAGATTTTTTTAACAAGTCTGCACAAGTAAGAGGGAATAATACAGCCCAGTCTTTTCTAATCCAACACTTAATTAACTGATAAAAAATGACAGAATAAAGTGTCAAAACTGCCTCAGTCATAGGATATTGGCTTGGCTGTTCAGCTTCAACTTCAACTTTATTATTATCACACGGGAAATTTGTTTTGCAGCAGGCATCGGCACACCAGTACATGATAACACATAAAACAGATAGGCATTAAGAAAATCAGGGGGAAAAGTGAAAAGGAAAGGCACTTAAACAGCATTCAGTCCATGTTTGTGTTAAACTGAACTGCCTGTTCTTTAATTCATGTTTAATCCCTACACCATCACTTGATGATGATCGTTTATAGCTCTTTATAAATAGCCACTATCTTCACTTGAAATAGCTGCGAGGCTGAGTCATTCTGTTCCTTCTTTCCTGTACAGGAGAGTATTAGGTTCAGGCAGCAGATAGAGAAGACAAGCTGAGAGAAAAGTCAAAATGCAAAAACAAAGGCTAAGCTTGAGGTCATGAATGATTTTAATGCATATTTCATGCTCCTAATTTTAAATTAAAAAAACATATTGACTTGTCAGCATTTTGATATTTTGTAACTAAGCAAGTGATTTATCTCAAGGTTTTATTTTTCTCAGCAATTAAACTTTTCTTGACTTTTCAACAATCCTTGCAACAGTTAAACCTTTTCCAACATCTGACTTTTCTATCAAAACTCACGATTTTCCCTGAAATATTTAACATTTTCTTTCTTTGTGTGCCTGTGTGTATGTATGCACTTCTAGGCATGGATTGACATTTAGTCCTGTTCATGGTTTAAATGTATTTGACAAAGAGTAAAGCCATGACTTATACCCCTCAAAAGGAGGCTTTCAGATCTGCAATAAATGTCCAAGTGGCTGTGATTATTACTGCATATCTTAAGAAACTGGTCGGCTGCATATAAAAAGAGACTTGAAAGAAGCATAGCTCTACTTCAACATGTTAAACTCAGCGGTAAAAAGACAAAATCCCTAAAAGCCTGACCAATTTAAGGACTGGGCGCTGGGCAGCTGAGCAGGAAGTCAGTCCAATTTAAATTCCCCTGACTGATAAGATGTCTCACTGCATCATTAGACAAAACTGTATCTGGACTCCTGCCACTCAAAACCTAAGGAGGTTTCTTATGATGGTGCAGCTCTTTATCACAACATATTTCTCTGCAACTTTTCACTTTAATTTAGTGCTACTTCAGCATGACTGAGAGATAAGCTTAAGATCAGGAGACAATGTATTTGACTAATGTTTCTTTGTATAGTAGCAGAGTTGTATGCAGTAAAAAACAGAATTGAAATAAAGTAGAAATATAATTGAGGACAGTAAGACTCTATTTCATGAGCAAAACAAAAGCCAACTGAAACTACTTTTTCAGTGCAATAAATTTACTGTTTTTATAACTTTTACTCTCAGATCTTTTTCTATTTATACAAATACATCTAGTGGTGGATATGCAAGATCTTCAAAGAAACAAGATGCCAGCTTTACCAATGATTTCAAGATTAAAGAAGTGAAATGTTTTATTCACATGATTTCTAGTCAGAAAGTGATCATTGCTCTCTTTATGTTCACACCTATTGAAATTTGAAACTGATTTGTGGGCCATGTTGAATGAAAGAGAGGGCTGCATTTTGGCCATACCTGGTCTAGAATGAGAAGATGAGTTGGATGGGAGTTAATAGGAGAAATGTGTACATCATATTTTAAGATTAAGTAATTTTACTGTTTTTATGTTTTTATAGCTAAAGCGGTGGTTCAGAGTTAACTTTTGTTCAGTGGTCCTCAAGTAGTCTGGACCCAAACCTCTTCTTAATTGACAAATCAGGGCAAAAATGTCAGAGTGATACTAACACTTGAATTGACTTCAAGAAAAAATGTGCACTTTTGATGTCAGACAGAAAAAACTGCCTCACTGTGTCAATATAAAAAATGTATAAGAACTAGCACAGCTTTGGAAAAAGTCAACAAATTCTCATCATAAGCAAATTGTTTGATTTGTAATTCCTGTTTTAGATGTCAAACCATGAGTTATGTGTACAAAAACAACTCCTTTACCTAAAAGGGTATCCAAACTCAATGTTGATGCTGATGTTACTCTTCCTCCTCCTGTCCGCACAGTCCACTTTAACCTGGAGATGACCAGAGTATCCTCCACATGTTGCAAAAGCACAGATGGCAAAAATCTGTGACAAAAGCAAAGGTCATAAATCTATTGGTTATATAAACATGTATTCTGCTTTTAACGTGTCTTACTGGTATATTCATGAGCATTAATTAATTACCAGACGGATTACCAAGATTCATAATTGGTTTGAAAGTAAAAGCTGAATAATTTAAAGGTAGGAAGACAACAAACGGTGCTGCTGACTGTGCACTGCGGGATGGCCACAGCAGCACAGTGAGATTTAATTCAAAGGGCTAACACACAAATATGACATTTTATCGTTATGGCAGATCTTCTTTTAACATTCAAAGTATGACAGGTTAACTTTATTACATCAACACTGAGTTAAATTTCTGAAGACTTGTTGCCTCTATAATGATTATATCCCTGACAGAAATTTTATCCAGTTGTTCTTAAAACTAATTAAAAATGTTGTCCCACATAGAGTTATTCACACTGTACACTTGCCATTAAAACAGAACAAAGGAATACATTTCAGAAAAATAAAAAATAGGAAACAAACTTACCGGAGCAAATATAACCATACACATTTAAAATATAATCACAGATCTCAAGTCTGCCTTCAGTGTAGATGTAGCTCTGTCATCAGGATGAGATGCATCTGATGTCGTCAGGACAAAGAGAGAGACTCTTTCTGTGGAGGGGAGGGCTGATGAGTTTCTTCTTCGAGGCGGAGCTGAGATGGTTTGTTCTAATGTACACTAATACTCAAATGAACTGTTAAAACTAAAACAGATGAGTGAATGTGCACATGTAGTTAGTATGCAGTCTACAATAATATGGACACTATAGTCTCAGATGTGTTTGCTCCTTTAATATGGCTTGATTATAATGAAATTAATTATGCTGGTTTATTATGTGTTTATCATTTATATTGTTTGAAGTTTGAAGTATAACTTAGTCCAATTTGAAAAAATCTTATGGGTTTCTTAGTAACTCTTGTAGAGCCACAATATCAAACTAGGGATTTAATTTCCATTTTCCTGTTTTAAAACCAGAGAATTCCAGAGTGAACACTTAGTTTTGCCAGCGCATAAATGTTTATTCCAACCTGGTTTTAACTTACATGAAACAATTCTTCATTCTTGACTATTTCAAGTCAACCTTACAACAAAACAACAGTACCACCCATGACAGCCAGATGACATTTTTGATTGCTGTGTTACATTTTAGCCATTCAATAGATACATGAGCTCCTTCCATCACCTGAGGCTGTAAGTAAGACAAACTCTGCTCTGCTCTGTGTAGCACCTCACACAAGCAGTTAATGCCATCAGTAGACTTTTAAGGTCATAGAAGATTAGAGCACAAAGCTTTTTGTTTGGAAGGCTCAGGCTACATCAACTTCTTGTTAAGGGTGCAGTCAGACAGCTCTTGAGGATTGGCATTTAAATGGTTCAGAGCAGGACTGGAGACGAGGGGTTTATAGGCATGCCATTATTGAATATCTGAGGTTTTTAGGGAAAGAACTTCAAAAATATGTTTCACTGAGATCTGAGATTACTGTTAACTTAGTGTGATGAAAACAATTTGGGACTTTAAGAATATATATGTGCTTCATGTTATATGTAAACATGATATCAGTCATTCTCTATATTTAAAAAAAATATTTACACTGTGAAGAATATGTACGGCTTCTTCTTCTTTTTTTTTTTTTTGTAAATTACATCAAACGGCCCCCCTGCAGCACCTCAGGGTCCCACTACACCTTGTGGAAAGTACTGTTTTAACTATTTGACATATTTAAACTTTTTTTTTTATGCAAGAGGCTAACATAAGTCAATCACACTATTCCATAAAGAAAAAAGATCTGTTTTTGGAACTAAATCAGAAATGTTGCTGGTATCTCAGAATGATGTAAACATTTTTGACAGAAAAGATGTTGAGCCTCACTTAACTCACTTTACACTAATGAAATAATCAATCAGTGAGAAATCATATGTTTGTAGCTGGGAGATATGGACTTAAAAGGAGAGCCTCTGACTTTTTGACAGACTGAATTTTCTTCCACTTGTTTAAGTGTGAGCTTTAAGTTTGTGTTCATAAATGAACTATGCAGTTTGAGTGGAAGGGGAGTGTTACACCAAAACTAAGTTTCTACAAGTTTTTGTTCGCCTAAGAAACAGACTGAAATGAATGCTGATGTCTTGGTTTTAATTAACTCGAGCATCAGAAGAAATATTATTACTATATTTGTATTTAATTGGCTATCATCTATCCTTCTTGGATCAAAACACATTTTTAGACCACTTGTGTCAAAAGAGCATCTTTAAAAAAATCTTCAGAAAAGATTCAAGGTGACTGATAGGAATGATTATAAGAGGTCTGCAGGATGTTTTGCTTTCGGTTTGAGAACATTAGTTGTGATGTGATTAAAAAGAGTTTTTTTTTTTTCCTTTTTTTTTTGCAGGGGATACCAAAATCCAAATATTACTAAAATTACACTAGCCTTACCTTTTGATATAGCTGCAGTGAGGTTCAAGAGAAGATTAATTCAGATGTTCAAAATCTGTGTCTCCAAAAATATTGTTTATAAAGGGAATTGACTTTTCACCCAGGCTTAAATATTTCACCTCTGCATTTCACTGATTATCTGTACAGTTCGAGCTTGTGTCTGTTTAATAAACCTTTCTGTGTGATGTATCAGAAAACATGAACTACATGCCTGTTCATAACAGTTTTGAAAATCTAAAATATTATTAAACCTTACAGTTGTGGCTGATTATAGAAACACAATGATTTTAAATTAATCTTATAAGTACATCAGATCTTTCAGAAGAAACAGACAAATAACGTGTTTCAGATTCAGTGAGACTTTTTTACACAGGGATCTAGTAAATAAATAGACTTGAGTGTTTAAATGTTCAGTTTGTTAATTGTGATGAAACAGGAAATCGTGATTTTCATTTTTTGTCTTAAAAACCACCCAGGCCCTCCTCAACATGGAATCATTTTTAATATTTAACATTTTATTCCCACAGCCTTCCTTAATTATCCCTGTGTTGAATTATAGACATCTACTGACCTCTACTGGTGACAGCTGTGTATGTCATGTTAAGTTTTTATGCAATAGTGGGCAGTGGTTCACTATCGCGAATGAATAGACCAAATATTAGACTGAAGAACAACAGTAATATACGCCAAGGTTGGCAATATATATTAGAAGAAATCATATTTTGTAGTTGGTGCCTTGGAACAGTGTTGTTGCCCTAATTTAACAAGTAATACTGTAATCTAAAACTCTCGTTTGTTTAACATTTTCTTAACAAAGACCTCTTGAACAGTATAAAAGTTACAGGTCACAAAACTCTCATGCTGAACTAAAAGCCAAGGAACAAAAATGAGTTCAAGCTGGTTTAAAAATAGGCAAGGAAACAGCAGTTAAGATGTCACCGGTATGAAAATCACATTGTTTAATATTTATGAATTTAAAAAGTTTAATTTTACTTATTCATTTTATTTGAACTGTTACAGCCCCTGCCAGACCTCCTACCTTTGCTAACCTGTCTGTGGAGTGCTGCGCATGTGTGTATGTGTGTGGGTGTGTAGAAGCAGAGACTGTCAGGCGGATTTGGAGCAGGTATGTGAGCTGTTGCGTCCGAATCCCGGACGAGTCCCCAGTTATGTTGCGACTCCCTCCGTGTAGAAAAGGGAAGCAATTTCAATATATCAGATTTCAAATGGTGTAAATTAAAATAATTTATTGTTAAAGAAAAAGGAAGTAAGTTTAATAAAATAAGTTTCAAAGAACAAACTAAGAAACACTAGCAAAATAAGAGACAAACGTAAATTCATAACCTACAATAAATCTAAAAGTCCATAAACACTAAGATTAATTATTCTCAGGGTAAACAGGATTACAACAGCAGAATTAAACAATTTAACTATTGCCCTTTCCTCCCAGGACCTCTGAACTCTCAGGCAGCACATTGAATTATCCCTGAACTCACATAGGCTAACTAATAGACACAGGCTCTGTTGAGAAGCTCCCCTCCTCTGGCTTCTCGGCTTCTTATGGAGATGAATGTTCACTAGCTTGCAGGTGATTGGCTGCTGGAAACCTCTTGCGGCTGCTCGAAATCTACCTGATGATCTCTGCTTATAAATACTCACACACATACAAAGCACTCCACAGACAGGTTAGCAAGCCGAGGAGGTGTGGCAGTGGCCATAACACTAGCAAAACAGGATAAAGAACATTACTTTTGTGCCTAAAACCATCCTTAAGTAAGTTTTTATATTTTTTCAAAATGTATTTGTCAAATGAGGCTGGTGTACATCAATGTGGGGTGACCCAGATTATCCACCAAGGCATTTTTATATGCAGATATGTATCTAACTACTCTAAAAGGATAATAAATACACATCTTTCTGTAAAATCCTGAGCATATCAGACTTTCTAACAGAAAAGGTACGTGTATTTTTAGACTGATATACAGGGCAATCGAAGTGCCTTAAAGAGTTAGACATTCTTGCAAATAATGTGCTATATAAGTGTCCTCAAGAGTACAAACACGTGCCACGTCACATTTGTCTTACCCCTTAACTTCAGCACAAATTCACTCCAAGTCTGCCTCTTTTTGCCCAGATATCACATAATAATGGCTTTCATCCTACACTTCTTCCGATTCTTGTTTGAACAGGGCTAGAGGGTGAAGTGAAAGGAGTACATGGTCCTTGAAATGGAGGTTGTTTGGGAGGCACACTCCAAACTGAGTTATGGGAAAACTCCCAGAATGTGTTGTGAATCACTGGCAGAATAGCTTCTCATCTAATTAAGGAAGGGTTTAAATTAAAGTAGTTTCTATGTTAATAATGGTTACCCACAGAGCCCTGAAGAAGCCAAGTTATTACAGTAATGTTAACATGTTTTTTTCTTTCTCTACATCATGTTTATATCTGAAAATGTCTGAAGTGTGACAGTGAAATGATAAGAAAAGTGAAATACATTCACAGCTTAACACATGTACTCCCTTTCTGTTCTTCCAATGACTCCCAAGCAAACCAAATGCATAAGCTGCTTTCCGCTAGAAAATGAACGGCCTCTTGAAGTGTTGTCCTGTTTTGTATGGGAGCATTTTGCCATGACCATCTCTCACTCTGTTTCAGGGGGTGAGGGATCTCTCAAAAACAAGGTGCAGGGGTAGGGTTAAGAATAACAAATGCAAGGGAACTTGGTGGAGTGGTAAGGAGGCCAGGCACGTCCCCTGTGTGCTTCTCCCAGTCCGGGTTTGAATCCTGCTTGGGGCTCATTTGCAGGGTGGCCTCTTCTGCTCTCTCTCCTCTGTCAATAAGGCACAACGTGCTGAAAAAGTAATTTAAAAAAGCAAAACAAATGGGACTGAGACAATAACTGAGCTCTGTCTATAAGTTAAGTTTTAAAAAAAAGTTGCTTTTCAATTTTTTTTGTTAACATAATTAACTACGATGTAGCTTTTGACAAATTATAGAAAAGCTTATAGAGTTGAACAGCCACACACACAGACAGGTTGATATTGTCATTGTACTCCATTTGTCATTGTATCCCAGTATTTTGTAAAAATGGACCCTTGTTCTATTTTGGACTATATGTACACAGAAATAGGTATGTTTGAGTGCTGTTGAGACTGAAGGCAAGTCCTTGATGTAAAGTACTGTGCAAAAGCACATTGTAATTTGTAATATTTATTTATAAATAATTTACAAAATGCAAAGTAATGGGATATGAGAAAATCTTGATCAAATTAATCTTTGTTGTGACTGACATTAATTCTTGTAGGTTCACTTGTACAAAGTCGGGGGAATGGCCCAGAGACAGCTCTGTAAGGTTGAAAACTTGTTGAGGAACAGCCAAACTTTTCAACCAAGGCAAGGTAGTTATGCTACATCAGCAATGTTTCTCTCAGACAAAGGCTTCAAAGCAGACTGGGTTTTTAAGATGTGCTGTAAAAAAGGGATAGGCAATGTTGAGGGCTGTAGTCGCAGGAGTTGGCCAAGGAAATGTAGTAGAGCACATGAAGACCCATCATGTTTACTTCCCTTCAAAATCATAAGATGGCTAGCAGTGCCTTCACCTCAGAAATGGCAGAAATGTAGGACCATAGACTGTAAAATAACTTGATAAATCCATGTGATGTCAGGCATTTGTCAAATAAGCTTTTGAAACACTTTGGATGCAGAGCGGCTGCATTGAGGTCAGATGGAAAGTCATCTAATGAAAACCAACTATGGGTTTCCAATCCTGTCAATCCTCAATAAATCTTTCTTTACTTAAAGAAAGATGCTCAAACATAAGGAATCACCCCCCTGCACATATGATGTATTATATATTTAGATTGAAGCCATTTTTAAAACTAGGCTGTTAAGATGTGTATTTAGGCCTGCACACGACCATTTGGGTGCCAGGTTTCTGCAGCTAGTCTTAAGTGCATCATCAGGGAACTTTAAGATACCATCAGGGTATTTTGCACTTCCACATGGGCCTCCATTTTCAGCCCAGGGGCTTACCACCTGAGGAGGACTCAGGTACACTTTTCTGCTGTCTTGATAAGTCCATCCACAAGTTTTCTTCATTGACAAGATGTATCTCCAACATGGAAACAAGGCCTAGTAATTTAACTTTTCAAGAACACATACAAATGGTGAAAAATGGCAGCAGATGCTCTGGACTAATGAGTCAAGAATGAAATATTTGGCTGAGACAGAAGGCAGTTGGTGCAGCAAAGGGCTGAGGAGCAGTACAATAATGAGCATCTGCAGGAAACAGAGAAGCATGGTGGGGGTTTCTTACAAGTTTCTCATATAAAAAACTGAAATGACAAAGTTTATTAATTGATCTGAAATTATCTCTCACTTTTTTTTGTTTCCAGGTTACATAAACGAAGCCACAGACACAGTCACTGCAGTTTGATGGTACAGTCAGCAGAGGGCAGTCCTGAGCTGTACAAGAAAAAAAGAAAAAAACAAGTCTGCAGTGATGAGCTCCTCTTACTTCCTCTCTGCATTTGATCTTTTCTCCAAAATGTAGTCACAGTCATGTTCCCTGCTTATTGGCAGAAACTGAATATATCCAAATGAGTTCATTTTAACCGGCACTGTTTAGCTTCACCATGTGTTCCAGTTCATGAGGGAGTATACTGGCCTTACAGCTGAAGGGTTTTTTTCAGTCATGTTAAAGTGGTGAGGCTCCAGCCTCTCGCTGCATTATTAATGAATCTTTTTCTGGCATCATCTCCCCTCTCTAAAAGACGAGCATAAATCTGAGGGTTTTCATGAAGCCTCCACCAATCCCGAACAAGTGCTCAGGCAGAATTCAGTGTAACGCATATAGATTTAGCATTTTTAAACCTTTTCTTACAGTGGACTAACTGTCCCTGAGGGCAAAACACCATGAATGATACAAGATGATGATTATCAAGGTGTTATGTGCAAGTGTTTGTTTCTTGGATTTTTTTTTAATCAATGAGCATCTCTTTGTTTTGCCGTTCAAAATAATTACCACTTTAATGAAAAGTACTACACAAGAGGAAACAATGAAGTCTTTGGAGAAATAATGTTGTCACCTTGTACTGACTGCTGACAGTCAATTTTAAAAGGAAGTATGGGAATACAAATTGCTTACTGAAAGAGTTCATATGAACTACAAATAATACCAGGCAGTTTTATGCTCTTAAAGGGTGTAAAAGTAGCTGACAGTAAGTGCATAGTGGTAACTAAGAAGCGGGGCTGATATGTTTTAGTGGTTGAGTGATTCATATAAATCTTACAACCAAAGGATAACCATGAAGCTTAAAGACCTCAACCTTTGGTTTTCAAGAGGATAATTAAGCAGAGATTCTGGCACCATGTAAAGGAATTTGTAGCAATACTGACTGTCCCAAGTTTTTCTGAACAGAAAAGTGAGCTATGACACTGTGGCACACGTTAAGGCGCATGCCATGAACCTTACGCAACCCCATTTAAAACACGGAACTATTCCTTTAAGATATCACGCTGACAGACAAGGAACAAACGTGTTCCATCATTTTGACTCCTATATATTGCTCTATGAAAGTGGCCTTTTCTGAACAGTTTAACAAACATAAATGAAAACATCCTTCAGATAAAACATTAATGAGCAAAGGATGGACATGAGATTCAAAACTTTTGGTCTTGTTTCTCCAAAACCACATCAGATCATTCTCTGGTCAGGATGAGTATCTGAGCAAAGTTTCCCTTTTTTTAAGTGTTCTTGACATATATATTTTAAAAACAAGGGATGAACACAACAACCTTTGGCCTACAGAATTTTATCAGGTAATCCTTTAATCAGAGTGAATATTTGAACAAAATCTAAACTGAATTGTGAAAGTAATCCAAATATAATGTTAAGAAGTCAGAATAAGGACCATTAACCTTTAACTTAAAAGGGATGGTTCAGTTTTTTGAAGTGGGGTTCTATGAGCTCAGTATGACCACCTAGGACATTAGATGTGGTAGAAAGTTTTCTCCTCTTCTTCAGTAAGCCACAATTTGTAGAAGTTCGTGATGCAGAACCAGCCTCAAATAGGAAGTGTTGTACTAAATACAAAGGGCATTTTCTCTGCCTACATGAACTCCCTCTGAAAAATATCACCACAGTCTAAGAGGACGAAGATCTGGACATTTTTTGAGTGCATTAACTTTTGGGAAAAATGAAGTTTATCTGAAACTAACCAACTCACATGATGTATTTCTCGTATTCCATGTATTCTAAACTTTCCCAAGTTCTGGCTTACTGAGGGAGAGGAGAGAAATTACTAATAACATAAACGGTTCAGCTTATCAATCAAACTATTTAATGGTTCCCTTATCAATTCCTGTTTTTTCTTTCTTGGCAAAATATGACCAACAGTGTCAAACACAGGACATTCCTGTTATTTAATGCCATGCTGCATAGAAAAACGCCTCCTTATATTACTGGCGTTTCCACCTACTCAGAGTTGTGCAAATAATGTCTGTCAGAAATTAGGCCACAATTTTGGCCACTTCTGTGTTCTGTCCACCATGATCTTTTACTTTATTGTTGTCATTTATACTGACCACCTCTGACGAGAGCATGATGCTTTTGATTTGCAAGGCATGCTGAAAAGTGGAAGGATAATGGATAATGATATTGATTCCTTCAAGAATTGTTTACCTCTGACCTCCAGTTTCCTGTGAGATCACTCGTCTATCAGAGTGGGCGCTTGTGAGCTCTAAGGGATTTCTTCACAGAGGTACTTTGTTCATGAGCAGATGGATGATGGAGCTGAACGACCCTGATCCTCCATCTCTAAAATGTTCTCAGGTCATCCTTGAGTAAGAGATAACCTGATGCATATAAACACTTTGCTACATTCCAAGTTTTACCAAGTGCCATCTCTTGGTCTGAACTGGCCTCTCCATATTGCTAATCTCCTCTGAATACCTCCCACCTAAACATGTCCTCCTCTGTCAGTTAACATATGAAAACAAACACATGTTTTAAAGCATGTTGTATAATGCCGGTTACCCAGAATGTCAGCACGTTCCTGGTGAAAACGTTGGGCATCATCATTCAGTGTTTGCTGGGTGTGAAGACTTCTCCGAGATGGCTAGTAGCTCTGATGCTGACACTGACCCTATTCCATCAATCTCACATTAAAAACGCTTGCAGCATTTAAATATTTCAAAGAGCTTCTCAGCTAGCTCTAAGCCTCTCTCTCCCCTGCTCTTTGTATGCAAGTTCGTGTGTGTGTGTGTGTGTGTGTGTTACTTTCCCTCTGTTTTCTCTCTGTCTTGAGCAGTTTTTGAAATTGAATGTCTGCTGATTCAACATGAAGCTAACATTAAAAAAGAGGAATAAAGATCAGAACGATACAAACAAATGTGAAGATCAGTTTTTGTTTCATTAATCACACATTTCCCATAATCCCCCTCATTCACCGCAGCACTCAAAACACACATTCAGGATAAAACTAACATGCTCTGTACATGCATCGGATGGCAGTATAGATTTACAAACGAGGAGAAAAGAGGCAGGGAGGTCATGAATATATTATTACACACTGATTCAGTGATGCTTGTCAATGTGCTCTACATATTCTGTCTGTTAAACCCTTCAAAGTCTTACACTGGGCTGTGTGCACAAGATACATCAAGGGAGGGTATATGCTGAAAAACCCTGTGTGCAGCTTTTGCTTGACACTGCCTCTTGAAATCTTGACAGCTTTAATGAATGTGGACAGGAGAGGATAAAAACACTAGATTAAGGTGCAATGATAAAGTCAAGTAGCTCCCTGTGGACAGTGACTATAATTAATTATGTATTTTTATGGCAGGGTCAAAGAGAGTTCACATGATTCATCTCTTTTTAGCTGATCTTCTTGAGTTTCTCGTGCAGAAATTAAGTTGCCCTCCTTAGGCTTTTTTACCAGGCACTAATTCTGAAGCTGTTTTTTGGATATAATTTCATTTTACAAATAAGATTGTTTTTTCAATAGTTTGTTTTTGGATGTCACTTCACATAGAGTACTACAGACGAGGGGCTGTAAGTGATCTGATGCATAAAGAAGTGTTATTTAAAAATGCTGTTTAGAGCTGTGCCAGCTGGTCCAGTGTGGGGAAAATAACCTGCACTATAGTTCCAGGAATTGGGACACATTGAGGAAAAAACTTTGAGAGCAGGCAGACAAATAGCAACAGACATAGATGAGAAATATCCACTTAAAGTCTTGAGGACTGGAGCCAGACAGTGGTGGTGCATGCAGTGACCACTAAGTAAGATGTGGAGCTACAATAAAATGCCATTTGACTTCATAATTCTGGTGAAAAATTTGGAAAAAAGGACCAGAGTTGGAAAACGGCTGTTCAAATACAAATAACAATATATCACTGGGTTTGTTTTAGTGAGGTAGCTTTTATAGAGAGTCTCTGTCTTTATCATTTCAAGATACCACAGTATGCTGTCATTTTAAATTATCATTCAAGTTTTATCCAAAGATATGTGTCCATGACTATGTCCACAAACCCTCCACAACATGAGAAAAATCCTTCCTTTCCCTCTACATACTTGCTCCACCCAAACAGAAAATGTGTGCTTCAATCAGTTTGTATCAAAGTTTTCCTGTAATGGTTTCATTAGAGGATATCTTCTTGGCTATGTCCACATACAGGCAGATATTTTCTATGTATTTTGTCCTTCTGTCTATATGCAAATAGGGTTTGGGGTCACTGAAAATTCTCATGTTGGAAAATTCCTGCTGGAGAGAGGATTTTCATAAACTCTATTTACGATGTCTCCGTGTGGACGGGAGAAACGATGATTGGGCCTAAACATCCAGATTTCCCCTCTGTGTGACATCATACTGTTTGAGCTTTTCCACTATGTGGGATCAGTGTGCCTCAGCTCAACATAACTTAGTTGTATTAGTTTTTCATGTCTGCAAAGAAGCACTACATTAATTTCAAAGGTCAAGGTAACAGAACCTTTTAATCATATTTGGCTTGTGAATGCAATATCTCAAGAACACTTCAAATTATTATCATCAAGTTTTGCACCCATGTCTACCCTTCCTTAAGGTCAAATTCATTTTAAAGTCATATCCCAACAGTAAAGGTTAGGGTATCTCATGCCCATCTTTTGCTGTGAGCACAATCTTGAGTGTGAATTTCCTGCTGCTTTGACATGGAACTGATCAGGTTTGGGAGTCACAGGTCAAAGGCTAAGGTCATAGAGTCACTCAGTCGGCCTTTGCTCGTTTGTTTGGTATCTTTTCTCTGCTTGAGAACGAAACATCTCAGAATTAACTGAGGGATTTTGGACCGATTGGAGATGAGAATTTGAAGGGAAAAGATCAATAGGTCTCGTGATCATCTCTTGCTTGGGAACATGATGTCTTTGAGGGATTTCCTTTAAACTTTGCAGAAATGTCTTCTCTGGCTCAGTGATTGACTGACTATATTTTGAAGGTCTGAAGTTATGAGGCAAGGGTCAAGGGTCTCATGTTTATCATTTGCCTGTAAGAATTCTCTGAACTACTCGACCACAAACAACCCCCCAGCTCTGCTTTCCTTGTCTGGCTCTCGTATAACTTGTGGAGGCATAAAACTGCCAGGCAGTAGTTCCAGTTTACTATTATTTTTGGCAGTGCTACTCCCAGTCAGCATAACGCTCATTCATTTTTACTAGTGTGTAAGTTTCTATGTAAGTCTCTATTTTCTGCTTTCAGCATCCATCCCACTAATTCTCTTAAGGTTTAAGATTCCTACCTGTTGAAAACACTGTTATTCTGGTACTATTGCCAAATTTTAACTCACTGTGGATCAATGCATGTTTCATTTAAATAAAACTGAGATCTATTTGATGAACGTTGTCTTGAAATACCTCTTTTGCTAATTATATCAATTAAAAATTTGAGTTTTATGTCCCTGAAATACTAGTTCCTCAGTTTTCATCAGAAGTTTCATCGAAAACTCCTTGCTTACCAGCTGCAAACCATAACTCCAATGAAGTTGGGACATTGTGTAGCATGTAAATAAAAGCAAAATGTGCTGATTTGCAAATCCTCTGGGATTTAAGTTCTAAACAAAAACATGTAAGCATCTTCAACCTAGTCTGCTGTTTCATTTTTAATAACCGGTGTTAAAATGTGATACATGTAACAACACAAAACAAGCTAAAATCTTCTTGATTTTATTTGAACTGAAGGGATCAGGCCTGAATGTTTGCTTAAGACTAAAAATAAAGACGTATTTCTTGACTTTGACACAGTACCTTATGATGTTAATCAAGTTTTGGGTCCTTTAAACTTATTACCTAAGATCTTCATCAAGGGTTTACAGTTGTGTTGAAGAAAGGTTCAGACTTAAAATAATGACAAGTGGGAAGACCAAGTCAACATGGCAAGTGATATTTCCCTGAAAAGAAAGACAACCATCTTTAAAGTAAATAGATTGAAATAATCAAGTTGTCTGGCTTGATGAAATGTGTATTTCTTTCTAAACTGGCCTTTGTGTTGTACTTTGCTGGAGAACATCAACATTTAATGTGTACACACTCGAGTTGAAGGGCAGAGAACATCAGTCAATTATTAATGTTTAAAAGGTTTGGAGAGCTCTGTTGCTGATGTTAGTGCTAGACCGAAGGACCTCGAGAGTGTGCAGTTGCAGAGCACTGAGGGGTGTCACTTCACAAGCCCCCTCCTCCTTTAGAAACCTACACAATCGAAGTCTTTATTCACAGAAACAAGAGCTCCACTGGAGCAAAACTGAAGATGAAGAGTCCTTGAAAGTATTGTAGACAGCTAGGAATTTGCTGGTTGGACATGTACAGAACATCTGGGGTAGCAGCTACTCAGTCCAGCTGTCAGATTGAATATAGTCTCAAGGGTGAAGCAGGCAGGCGTGCTCATCCTTGGTGCATGCTGAGCTCACAGTATAAAGGCTGTCATGGGAGTGCTGGTACTGTAAGGACCATGATGGTGGGGGGAGGTGAATGCTGAGCAAGGACCGAGGAGTGATGTAACTGCTAAGAAAGGATGAGAAGAAAATAAACAATATGAACCTCATAGGTAGAGATTTACCAAACAAAAATTACCAAAAAGTCTGAATTAATAAGATCAGCAGTCGACTTTAATACTAATAGTGAACATTCAGTTGAATCCAAAACAATTAAGCCTTCAACCTAAAAACAAACCTTTGAATCACTCATTACTACTACGTACCTATGGGCAACACTACACTGTTCCCTGCTGTGTTCTAAGCACATCAACCCAAGTGGCCTCCAACTGGGACTAAAGCTGTGTCCAAAACCGCACACTGAGTTACTGCCCACTAGAGCTGTGTAGTTACAAGAGACAGGCAAAGTACTGAGATGGCAATCCAATATATCTGAGTTTGTTCTCATAATACAATAAGCAATGTGGCTGGATGGATTTTTATTTTGTTTTAAGTCTATTTTAGTACAAATAAAAAAACAAAAAAACAACAACATTAACTAAAGAAAACACAAAATTGTCTACTTATACAAAAGCAGTTTGTTGTAAGTGTTAATATAAATCATGGCCCTTGCAACACTACATAATGTTTTTTTACCATGATGCTGAGGTCCTGATACCCCACAATATTTGAAGTACTTGAGACACATGTGTTGACTGTGTTATTTTTGACCTTGTTCCAGAGTAATGAGACACCCACTTGTTTCCTGTTTGCTGTTTGCTGTGATAAAAGTGATATTGATTGACCCCTTCAAATATTGAAACAGGTATATGATAATGCTTGCCAGCCAAGGATATTTTTTACCTGCCAAAATAATAAAGTTTGTTCTCTGTCACACACATACAGTACATTTTGTTGTATTTAATGGAGTCAGTTATTCCACCATATTATATTAGCTGATATCCAACACTGATATTTTTTAATTCATTATTGCGGATACCAATATCTGGTCAAGAGCTCAAGCTCTGTACTGAACAAAAACTGACTTTTTTAAACTCCAGAAATAGGGCTGAGCCTGTTTCTGACAGTCAGGCTTCCTCCTCAGGGTCTGGGGGCTGTCTGTCTGGGACCAGGCTCTGCCCTGAGTAGAGCATCATTAAAAAAAAAAAAAAAAAAAAAAGAGGAAAAGAAAGAGAAAAAACTATTTTAAAATTGTCTTTTGTGGTGCTGGAATGGCGGATCTGTTAATGTGCTTGGGGGTGGCCTTGTTGCTGAGAGTGGGGCAGGGTTTGGCCGCCCTTTGAGGGGCGCCGTTGTTGAGCTACGGGTGTGGGTGGTTGCAATGAATAAGCTGATAGGGCATTGGGAGGGTTGACAAGAAAATGTTTTTCAGGTAAAAAAAACACACACACCACTTACACACACACGCAGACACATATCATGTACACAAAAACAGCTCACACCTTTTTTGTATTTTGTATTTTTCTACTTTACTTTTTTTCTGTTGTGTAATTGTCCTGTTATATGTCTAAGTCTCTGTCTGTATTGTTTGTTTTTGCAATAAAGAAAATGACTTTTTTGCTTCATTGTACAGTTCACCTTTGTGTGGAACAGATGTAAAACATGAAAAACAGTTTTTAAGTCTTGCAAAAATGAAAGCCTTGATATTTAAGTGAGATGAGAAGGTGCATTAATATTGCATACTTATGATTCCAGCTAATATATAGCAAATACGTGAAGAAGACATAGGCTGTAAATATCTGCAAAAATATTCATATCTGCTAATATGATACTTAACTTTATAGGCTGATATCAGTCCACATCAATATCAAGCCGATAATCCCTCATTTTTATACATCAATATTTACCGAGACAATACTGTATATTTTGTTTTTACCTGCCTTTAATATGTCTTAAGCATCTAGCTAAACATACGTGAATACAGATATGTGACCACTAAACATTCATTTCCTGTCCGGGCTCCGAGCTGGCAATAATCCAACAAGACTGTAGCTCCATTGACAAAGCTCATGTTAATGTTTGACATAGGTGTGTTATCATTTTATACAGGTATGTTGTTCTCAGATAAAATTGCAAACTATGAATTTGAAAAGTACCATTCTCAATAAAACATCACATGTAGAATGAAATGTATGAAAGCATTAAGTTTGCACTTATTAGAGTATCTGCTAATTTGGAAAATGAATAACTAAGTAAGAGTGTGTAAGTGTTATAAATTTGTCTGGGAAACATGTCGCTTTTTGAACACTCATGAGGACTATTTTCCATTTGGGAAACTAAATTGTGGTCTGTGAATAAAATAATAAGTAGGCAGTGCCTGAACAGTGAGCTGTGATCTTTAGATATCTTCATCTCTTTTCAACAAAAATATTTTTTTTTTATGATATATGTTCTGTTAAAGCCTACATTTCAGCTACACGTACAATTTAAGTTATTTTCAGGACTGCTTGTCTGTTTTGAATACCTTTATTATTAAGGATGCCCAATATTATCAGCATGATAGGCTACAGGGTGGATATTGGTTTAAAAAGCAGAATATTGTTGGCAGATTTTAAAATTTCTGTAAATATTTTTAGCCTACAATATACCATATAAATGTTTTCCTTAGCTGACATCAATTTCTGAAAAAAATACACTTTAACAATAAGAGGAACACATCAATCTTACAGGAGATACCTCATTCTCTTGCCAAAATTGTCCATGATAATTTTGGAAATACCAGCATATCAGATATCAGCATATTGTGCATTCCAATTTATTATGAAGCATCCATACAGCTGTAATAAAATTGTCTACATAATAGATACATTACGTCATTGTTAATATGAAAACACAATGAAGAAAATAAAGAAAAATAAACAAATAATCAAGAAATAAAGGGGACATCACAATATAACAGCCTCCACCCCTAACCAACCTTAGTGTAATGCTACTCAGGTTTGATCGCATATGCAACATATGTATGTAAGATGTAGTTAAAGCAAATCTCAAAGGATATTTTTGATAATCTATGCAATGTCTCGTGAGTGTTCAAAGAAAAGTGAAGTCTGTGTCAGCGTGTGCATACAAGAGAAGACTGGCTAAAATCTTAATCATGGATTTTTTTTATGCAATGACTTTTATGAATGAGAAAAATGAAATGAAAACATATTTTCAGGCTAACAATCAGACATCTGATTAAAGTTTGTCAACAAAGTAATCTAATTTATTTTAATATATATGGCACTCGGAATAATGCCATATCTTGCTTATAGACAAACAGCTGACAATCAAAACACCTGAGTGTATGTAGACATACTTTAGCAAACCAATCTTCCCTGTATGTGTGATTGCCGGCAGACCTGTTAGCAAAATATGTGTTGATGACAATGACAAATAGATCAATGATTACCAACATAAATAGGAGGCAAAGAGCATATTTCTGCCATAAATGATTTGCCTATTAACACTCTTTAACTTTCTGATATTAACTTTCTGAGGCATAACACATTAACAACACTGCATTTATTTGTTTTCAGTTCTAGAGCTAAATATATGACAAACACAATTCAAAGAGATAAAAGTGGATAACTTGGTTAAAAGAAAGCTGAGTCAGGAGCAGATATTAAAGAGTTACATCAGCTCATCAAGTGCATGCTGTAGATAATCATTGACCAGGGCAGATATAAAATGAAAATAGTTTTAATGTGCATTTTAATGTGAGCGTTTTTAAGGTGTTAGAGAGAGTTGGTGTTTGGCTTCGTGTGTTGTTGAAATGCATTAATGTATACCGCTATCACTAAAAATACCAAATAGAAAAAGACTGAAATATCATTAATAGAAATGCACTTGATTCTCAGTCATGTATACAGCACATGCTGGTGAGTCTTTTCTATCCTCGTTAGTTTGCAGTAATAAGGTCAACATGGCCTCTGGTTATATGGGTCAGAGAGTAAGTGTGACCTGCAGTCACTGCTCTCCATGTGTCATATTATTTACAGAGAGAAGTACTTGCTTGAAAAACAGATTATACTGTATCCTGTTTTGTCATCTAACATATTTTATTTACTTTGTCACATCGGTAAGGGTTCTAACATCACTTTTATTCCTTTTGTTCCTTGTAGGTCATGTCTACGTGGAAAACAGTGGCATAATGAACAGTTTGGGTGGGCTGCAAAGGGGGTAAAAGTTACGAAGATTTTAAGGGCTGTGGCTGATTAGGGCCCTAAAAATATTATAATATCAGCAACATTTCACAATTTTTAAAAAATATTTCTTTGCACTTTATTCACAACAACAACAACAAAGGGCACTTCTTTTCAGAACCTTTAGGCAAAAGGTAGACTGCTTGAGTGATTCTTTGATCTCCTGTTTGCCAGAAAAAAAAAAATGCATTTTTACTTAAACATTTTCAAGTAAGGCTCTATCTGAGAATTTACTGAATGGTTAAATATCTAAACTTTACCTACATTTAAATATTTTTGGGCCCCGTCCACTCAGGGGCCCTCACTTCCTGATCTCACTTCATGAAAGTGCTCCTACTTTCCTGATATGGTAATTGCACTCACTTCCTCCCATAGAACCCTTGTGCATCTTTACTAGGCTACTTCCTTATTCTTTTATCATGTAACAATATAAATTGGAAGAAGAGATGATACTGTTTGACACATTTTTTCAAAATTGTTCTGTCTTAGCATGTAACCGACTCTGTGAGCTCTGCAGTAGCTCAGAGGTATATCAGGCTTTTCACATATATTGATTTATCTTTATATATTAGGTAAGAGGATATAATTCATATGAATGTTATTTGTTTTGCATTACAATGATTCAACACTAGTTGCCATTCTGCCTTTCTCCTTCTCCAAATCTTGAAGAAATTCAAACGCCTGTCCCTCCCCCAACTCATGGACAACAACAACCACGCACAACATGTAGGCCGCTAACAAGAGGAGTAAGGCCTCCAAAAAGGAGTCTGTCATTAAAAAGAAAAATGTGGCTCACTAAAATGAAGCTGTTTAAGTTTTAACCCTAACTGTATCATATTTGATACATACTTTTATAATACCTCTATCTACTCAATATGACCAACAAATTACAAAAAAAATAATCTGAATACAATCAGATAAATGATAAAAATGTCCTCAAATTGATTATCAGTTGCCAAAACACCTAATGTATCAAATGAGATACAAAAAATCTATATGTTGAATTTTATGGACATTTTGATTTTATGGATTTTAGCAAAAAGTGAAACAAACATTTCAGCTCCAAAAAATTAGAATTTCCTGGCTATAATCTATGGTCTTGGGCCTTAAAGGGTTAAGACTTCAGATTAATGTTTTTGTAACAAGTGCTAAAAACATGTTGCACCTAAATGTTCAAACAGGAAAAATTCCTTTCATAATTGACAGCAGTGCCACAGAGTACAGTATGAAGAGAGAAAGTTTGTGCTATGACCCAAGGTGTAAAGTCTTCCCAGTAACTTGCACCAAAACAACACAAACTGCAGGCTTAGTCCTGCACTGAGCCTTATGAAAAAAACAGGTAAAAAGTGGAGTGACACCAAAACAGTAGCTTATCACATCGGCAAAGGCACAGTCTCTGACAAAGTTGTGAACAGTGCGCTTTATTCAGCTGCTTAAAACTACTGACCCAAGAAATCAGTTGCCAAGTTGCACATATGAGGGAAGTACTTCAAAAAAATAACCAGAGTCAGGGAGGACAACAGATGTGTGGCCTAGAAGGACCTGTGAGCCATATATAAATGTAACATGGAAGAAGATAAGAGTTAAAAAAGTTCCCGTCTCCAAACTAACTGTCTCCCTAGGACCACATTACTTTGTACGGTTTTGTAAAGATTGTTTTTGTTTTGTATTTGCTCTGTTTAAGTGTGCATGCCTTATAGCAAAAAGTTGCTGGGTTAAACCTCTTATCTGTCAAGGCCTTTCTGTTTTTAGATTTCATATTCTTCCTGTGCAAGTATGAGTCTTTTAGGGCACTCTGAATACCTCCCACAGACCAAAAACATGTTTGTTAGGTTAACAAGTGACTTTAAATTGCCCCTCAGTGTGAATTAGTGTGTGGCTGTCTGTCTCCCTATTAGGCCCTTAGATTGGCTGGCCACCAGACTAGGGTGCACCCTGCCTCTTGTCTAATGAGAGCTGTACAGATGATGGATGGATGAAATTATTTTTTACTGACTTATTTCACATAATTTTATTCATTATTTAATTAATTTCATTCCTTATTAATTTAATAACTGGTTGTTTCATTTTTATGCCATTTTAATGTACATGTTGACATGTGCAACTGGGTTACAAAGATAATTGTGTGAAAATTCACATTTTTAGTTACGATGGATTTGACTTAAAGGTGGACATGTTTGTATTGTTTGTTTTCTGAAGGATATATCATGATGTTGAAAGTCATGGTTCAGCTAAAAACATCAATCCATTCACTTTGGTCCATATCGCAGAGCCCTACTCGGTGGTGTACTCTGAAGTACACTAATGTCTCCTGAGTTGTATTCTGAAGACTGTGACTATGAGTGATATTTCACTTCAGACACTTAAATGTATCTGCATTTAATAAATAAATGTCATGTGTGACTACAGCTGAGTGCAGACAAGAGACACCAGCACATGGTGCAACAATCAATTTCTTCACAGAAGCCCACAGACAGTGCGTGTTGCATTTCTGTACAGCCCACCCTGCTACAACAACCCACCCGGCTGAGGAGCCACCATTAACACTGCACACCCTGAAGCTCGTGCAAGCCTATGGCTCAAAAAAAGACAGAATAATGTTCCCCATTTCAGTGACAATATCAGGGAGAGAAGTCCTGTGGCAGCCATCTTAGGTGTACCACTGCAGAACGTAACGCTGAGAGAGAGCACGCGAAAAAGACGCCCCTTTCATTCACTCGGTGGTCTGATTATGTGTTTCAGGACCACGGCCAGCTCCTCGCGCCTGCATGCGTCCGCCTGGCAGGCAGGGAGAGGCCATCGCCCGCTTTCGCCGAATCAAAAAAATAAAAAGCTCTCCATCCCTCATCTGTACACTACACCCCCTGCCCCTCCCCTCTGCTGCTCTCTCACCTCCCCCCTCTCACATCCGCAGCAGTGACTGGCCAATAAAGCAGAGAATATACGTAAGCATCGACGAAGGCTCGGCGCAGGCGGAGAAAGCTCAGTGTGAAGCAGACTGAGCCTCTTCCAGCTCCACTCGTACTGCTGACATCTCTCAGCGAGTACAACCAGGGCCTAGATCCATCTATTCTGCATGAAATTTACGCAAGTATAAGAGAGCGCTAGTGTCAATTAGGGGTTTATTTACCCAAAAACCTCACAGGAAGGTCAGGGTATCTGTGAGGGGCGCATCCTCTCCAAAGCAAGATGTTAGACCCGTCGTCCAGCGAGGAGGAATCTGATGGGATAGTGGAGGAGGAGACCAAAGAGGCGATGGCACCCCAGGCCGGATCCCGCATCTCTCCCAGCAGGACTAGCGAGAGCTCTGGTGGTCTTGCCCCCAGCAGCAGCCGCAGCAGCGCCCGTCCGACCAGCCCAAGTCCGTCCGCAGCCAGCGAGGAGAAGGAAGACCTGGATAAACTGCAGAGGGATGAGGAGGAGCGCAAGAAGAAGCTGCAGTTGTATGTTTTTGTCATGCGATGCATCGCGTACCCATTCAATGCAAAACAGCCCACAGATATGGCACGGCGACAGCAGAAGGTAAGGGCCCCTGGGTGCAAAAGGCACCATTAATAAGCACAGGCTGACGAAACGCCTCCTTTCATATCGCAGATGTTGTCATTGATGACCTACATAAGGTAGAGCACAGAGGGGGGTTTTTGGCCACAAGGCCCACCCGATAGCGCGCGGATGCTGCACGGTCCCAGTGAGGAAAGAGTCTGTTTTGTTTTTTCTTCTTATTGACGCAAAATGTTGAAATTCTCAGAGCATGACAGGACAGAGTGCCCCAAAGCTCAAAGATAGTGAAATAAAGGACACATGGTTTGGTGGTGCAGAGCTGCAGAGTGAGTGCAGTCCATGTTTCCTCCACACACTCGCTCACAAGTCAGATCAATCCGAGCAAGTCCATTAATTGAAAGGGCGTTCAGGGGATGGTGGATGGCGGCTCAAACGGGACGATGCCTTTGTCCTTGTTGGCTCTCAACTAATTAACAAATAAAGACTTATTTTTCCACTTATACATGGCCCTATTTCCTGCCTTTCTTTGGCGGATACCAAATTCCAGCCCGTTTGCGCCATCACTTATCCCGTCAATTTGGCCTCCCAAGGTGACTTTTAGGCTCAGACCTCCTGAGGAAGGTTGCTTAATAGCCTCCCTCCTCCTCTGCAGATGAGCCGGGCTTCTCTCAGCGGGTTGCACATAATTAATTGCAATCTGAATTTCAACATCCACACATGTTTTTTTTCTCTTACTTCTAAAAGGCCCAGGTTGTGATATTCCTTCAGGTTAGTGTGGAGGGACAAGGCCCACATCCTGGTTTCATGTTGCTGCTGTGATGCTCCATTCATGTTGAAGCCACTTTTGGGTCATCATGTCCTACACTGTCAAAGTCACAGAGCCCCAGCCCTACTGTACCACAAGAAATTCAATGGACACAGTTTGAGTGTCCTTGTGTGTAACACCAGAGCTTCTGTTTCTACACTCTGTTGTGATGAGAACACTTTACATTTATTATTGAAGATAAAACAGCAGCCATAGATGCCTGCATGTTTTGTGCAGGGCTTCCTTTGTACTGTGAAACATTGATTATCACATGGCTCATTGAGGCTGTAGTAGCAGTTTCTTGTAGCCCCTCACACGAGCAAGAAGTTGTATTCAGTGTGATAGCTGTGCGTACCTGACAGAGATTCATTCAGCTCGGTTAATCTACAGCTGATCACTTGTCTCTCCTGCATGGAAACACTGTAAACATTCCTGTGGAAATAGCTCATTAGTGTTGCTTTTCTGTGTAACCTGCAGACAATCCGTCTTCCTCCGGACACGCTTTAAGCCATATGGTCAGAATTTTCTGCTGACTCATGCACAAGTGCACGTGGGAGGCTTAAAACCACAGTGTTTCCATGTATTTGTTTGTTTGGAGTCCCATTTAGCGTGGGTTTCTGATTGCCTAATGCATGCTTAGTGATACACTTTTATATCTGGAGGCAACGGCAGCCACAGTTCTCTACTGTGGGTGAGTGAATATCAGGACAAACAAGCCAACACTTCCTGTTGGACCACTGTGTATGTCTGCTAACAGAAGGATTCCAGACCTTTAAGTCCATAATGGCATTGTTAAGTCTACATAATAACTTTTAAAGGTATAAAAAAAATCAGTGAATTTAAACCAGTTAGAGTTCCAATAAGACAGAAATGCAAAACATTAACAAATCACAAAATTATATCGTAACATAGAGTGCTCAATGTTTTTCAAACCTGTCAGCATTTTTTCATGTATCTTATTTAGTTGTTTCTTTAGCTTTTCAATATTCATTTGAGGACATAAATGCTGTAGCTATGAGTCTGGTTTGGTTGCTCTCCAAGCAAATAGTGTCTGCAAGCCCCTGGCTGGTCTATAATAAATGCGACTGATAAATATTCATGCAGGACCTCCTATTTTTTATGTAAACATTCCTGCCCTTTCCATTCACTTTCTATGGGGTGTTTCTCCGATAGACTAGAGAAATACATCCAATGGATATGTTGTATGGTCCATCTAAACATCAGGTTACTCAAAATTAATCTTTTCCCTTCGACTGTTATTTATAGTCGAAGGGAATTTAGAGAAATATGGTTGCATTATGGATTGCACTTCAGTAAATTGATATTGATGTTTCATACAGTTTTTTTGTGTTACTAACATTGCGTACTACAGTATCTGTTCATTGTGATATAAAACTACTGTCCAGGTCAGAGCCTTGCCAACCAATCGCAGGGCAACATAGAGAGACAGACAACCATTCACCCTCACATTCATACCCAAGTGCTATTTAAAGTCACCAATGAACCCAGTGAGCATGTTTTTGGTCTGTGGAAGGAAGCTAGAGTGCCTGGAGAGAACCCACACATGCACAGGGAGAACATGCAAAACTCCACACAGAAAGGCCCAGACTGACCCGGGGATCAAACCGGCAACCCTCTTGCTATGTGGCATGAGCACTACCACTCACCATGCTGCCCCATAATAGGGATATTTCCACAAAGTAAATGCTGTCCCCACACTGGCACTGCTGTGTTATCCATGCAAGGCTACATGCCAACAGGACAGAGAAAAACAATGGTGCAGAATCTTTGAGAACTTAATGTCTATGTGGCCGCAAAAGGGGAATTACTTTAAGGATTAATTGAATAGTAAAATTAAAGTTAGTAATTTCTCGTTATGCATTAAACTGCTGATAAAATGTGTGTGAGCTCACACATAACCATGTGTGTGTGTAAACCAAATCCACTCTCAAACTTATCTTTCCTTATGCTGCCCTTTTTCCCTTTGTCCAAAAATTAATCACGTTGAGAATATTAACACAAAGCTATGCCCATTCTAGCACCTCTCTCGTTGAATTAGCGAGCTACATCTTGCACTATCTCAGCAGTACTTACAGCCTGCTGGTTCAAAACTTTGTGCCAATATAGGTTAAACACAGAAATTGTGCAGATGCTGGTGGGATTTTCTTTTATTTTGTGGCAAAGAAAATTAAAAGATGAATAGTGTAAGGGATGACTAAAATTAAAAACACCACTTTCACATCACGTGAAAAATTAATAGCACACTATGTTTAGCTAGCATCACTAGCATTCTGTGATCCAGTCTGTTTAATATCCATGTTCTTGTGTTGAGTGTGGTTGGTGATGCTTGAATTGCAAGTGTAATCTGATGCAGTATAAATATTACTCTATCTCCATCTTGTGGGGATCTGAATAGTTCCAGAAAGTGTGTTACTTTTAAATGCAATCTTTGCTAACTACTTGTCCATTTTTAGTGGTCTTTGTTTACACCTTGATTGGATAGCACCTCGGCAGCAGCTGTTATGGTGAGCTACTGTGATTGCAGTTGTTGCATTGCAGTATAAAGCATCTACCAAAGTTTCTGTCCTGTTTTGATTTATAAAAAAGGCGAAGAAACAGTTAAAGTGAATTGTAAACCTTGCACCATATACTTTGTCATCCTAATTTAGTAGTGCATCTGGCCATTTGTGTGAAACCCGACTGAAATTGAACATGTTTCATTACTCAGCAGAAAATGGATTGTGAGTAATCTTACATGTTGATGTGAATCATGTTACCCCAATACTACTTACGACACACAAGGGCCAAAAGAGGAAAGATCTGCTTCTTCATTCACATGATCACCCAAACCAACACAAATAAAAGTTATTCACAGGATGCTTAATGTAACATTAGCTGTACAGTAGGAATTTATTCTCAAAAAACAGACAACAATTTACCTGAGGCTCCCTTGAACATGCCCTCCGTGCACCTCTATAAACAATATTTCCTCTCTGCTTTGGCCACACAGTCTTACATATAGCTTTTTATGACTCTGGCCATAATAGATTAGTCAAGCAAAGTGATGAAGCAACTTCTATAATGAAAGACTTAAAGGACCTCAGTGAAACATGCAGAGTTACTCCATGATAATCTCCTAGTAGGGGCTCTGGCACATGAACAGCAGTGATGGGTTATCACAGAGGAACAGGCCGGTGCTGCAGAGTCTGCATGCGAGCTCCACTGCTACTGCAAATGTGCCGCTGTAACCATGTGAAGGAGGGTAACACAATAGGAAAGAATCAGGCTGTTGCTTCACTTTGAAGCAGCAAGGAGGAGACATTTTTGGTGTGAAGATGTCTTTGTGAGCAGCAGTATAGAGGAGTGGATGTAAGCTGAGAGTGGGCTGCAGGCATGTGTTGCTGGTGCTGGCGTGTGTTTGCTATGCAGGGCTAATTGTCTTGAGACACTCCCACTAATGGACCCACTCCTAAACATGGCATAATCAAATTATTGAGCTTATTGGCATAAAAACATTGTATTGACATTATATAAGAAATATTGGCATCATAAAGGATTTCAGTGCAGGGTGAAATTGGTGTTTGTTTAAAGACAATTGCAGTGTTCTAAAGGAGCACTCTTCAGAATACATGGGGCTATAAAGTAGTAAACTAAAATGATTTATCAGTGTTTTGATTGTGAGAGAAACTGTTCAAGTACCATGGGATTTTAAAATTGAAAAATGTAATATCTTTCTATTGATGGCCATATTGGTCTGTTAGATGTTCCTAACAACAATGTGATGGATTACTGTTAAATTTTGTCCTGACATTTATGGCCCCCGAAGGAGGCAGACAATTGACTTTGGTCATCCTCTGACTCCATCTAACTCTACCGGTGATTCAAGGCTGTACACTTCCAGTACAATAGCTCATAATGTAGTCAATGAATTGGCACAACATTTTGAATACTCATAGTTTCCAGATGATACATTTTGTTAACTTTGGGATACTCTGCTTTTGCCTATAATGATGATGAATATTACATTGTTAGTTTTTGTGAAATGTTATTGCAACTGCAAGGTGGACTGCTATGGATGTTGGTTTGGACATTTTTGTAGCCATTTGTGAATTAAGAGCTCTGAGATGGATGTTGGTTGTTAGAAAATGTGAGATAGAGATAGTGCAGCAACAGAATTACGTACAATCAGGGGTCATTGTGACTGTTTGCATTTGCTCAACAAAGAAGAGAAGAGTTGAATAAATCTTGACACTTGTTGTGTGCTCTATTTTTTAGTTTACTAGCATGTTAACAAAACATAAAATAAAAATAACCAGTAGATTGTCTGGCAATTGTGAGTTGATTCCCTTTGATCAAGACACTTAATCCCAAGTTGCTGTGTTGCTGTTTCAGTGGTATGGAAATGGGTATAAGAGCAGGCAAATGCGATAAGCTGATTTTGATTAACCATTTTTATAGCAATTTTTTTGAAAGTTGTATGTGTGGGTAAATGTGACTTGTGGCATAAAATCAGGATGATAGAAAGCGAAAGAGTTTTGAGAGCAGCAGTTTAGGGAGTATCAGATTAACATGTTAGTTAAATGGAGGCATTATCTCCTGTATGAATCAGGCCTGCAATCCCAGTCAAATGCTTTGTGTTAATGGTGCGTTCTATTTACCTTGGAAGTAGGAACTTAGAACTACAAAATGTAACACCCCAGTCAAGTACGTTCCAGATACAAGCTGGTGAAGTCAGGGTACCTGAATATTGTCTGACTGCCAGTGAAGACATTTTGACCAAAAGGGGCTAGCCTTGTGACACATCTAATCTACAACTCAAACAGTCTGACTTCTGAGATCAAATGGAGAGCACCATAGCTTAAATCCCACTCACCCACTAACCCATGGAAGCTTTGCACTTTGCCTACAGTCCTGCCACTAATAGGACATTGCATGTACTCTGTTGAACAAGATATCAGTGTTTTGATATCGTGAATTCTTAACAATTTTAAACTTTTAAGATAAAGTAAATTTTTATATGCATTTATGCCAGATTTGAAATCATCTGCCTGGAAACCTTCCTGGGGAAATAGCTCTATGATTCAAAATGTGCTATACAAGCTTAATTTCACGGGCGTCATCTTGTTGTAACTCAAAACCTTAACAGTCTATACAGCTGTGCCTAATATTTTTACCTCATACATTAACACCATGGATATCAAATATAACATCAAATTTAGATTTTCATATGTTTAAAATCCAAATCTGTTCTTAAACTACTCAGTAAAGAGCATACCGGTCAGCCAACAAGCACTGTTACAATGAAACTCTTTTCTGTATAACAGTTTTAAGAATTATTAATGATTTCTCCTTAAAGCTACATGACTTTAGCTTTTGGTGACACTGCCCTGATTGCAACACATGCTTTTCCTTTTTATTTATTATTTTCTCTGTTTCTATGCGAATGTGGTAAAATGTGAAATAGTCAATGTAATGGTGTTGGGTGATTTTCATAGTATTTGCTTCGTTATGTACTTTGAATTGTTTTTGTTCATTTCTGATTTTCTTATTTATTGCTTTGGTGGTGGATAAATGTGTGCAGCATTTAATGGCCAAGACAAAGTTTACAAAGGGGACCAATAAAATGTGGTTTATTGTATTACCTTGTAACTAATAAAAGTCTGTTTATTGTTGTTAAATAAAATAAACACACATCCATCTATGCTGTTGCTAGCTTAGCCACCAAAGATAAGAGAAAGTATATAAACAATAGCCACAGGATGTGGAGATGGCATTAAAGAAAGAGAGAATTGCATACTAATTGTCGGTCTGATGTTCAGATTTATTATTGGACTAGTAGAAGTAGGTATGCAATTTCAGACACAGCCCAAGTTTATCCAAAAGAATTACTGCACCCCTCAGCCTCAGCTGAACTCCTTTTGTTTTGCATCACTTAGCAAGCATTACAAAGCTAGCGGCCTTCACAGTGATGGAGATAAAGAAATTTAGCCTCATTGTTGTGAGCATGATAGCATGCAAACATCCCACCAAAGCCCCAAAGTGTCTCTCACAGCCTGACAGACATGCCAGTGGAAGTGACTGAACAGCTGTAGAAAAAAAAGGAAGTTTTTCAGATTTGGCCTATGAATTCAAATTCTCATTCATTTATTTTCTATACCCCTTGTCCCTTTTGGGGTCGGGGAACTCTCAAACAGTCAAACAAAAAAACGTATTAGCATTCAATGCAAGGATGAAATGTGGTTGGTTAATTCAACAAATGTGTTTTTATAGATCACATGTTTAAGATCGAATAATCTCCTGTCTTCTTTTTTTTTTTCAATTACTGCAGGAAGTGTGATGCCCCAAAGATTATCTGACCCAATCAACCTATCTGCCAGCAGGCTAACTTAATAGAGTGCCTCTTGGCTTGGCTTTTAAATACTTTACAGTACGCTGTTGATACTCAGTGGGAGAGGAGCTGAGAAATGTGCAGCATGCTCTGTGATATGAATGTGAAGCAGGCTGAAATGCAAATCAGGGGTACTTGGATTGAGTTTGAATTTACTGTGCTGTTCAGAACTGAGCCTTTCTGAGGATTTCTGGTGTGTCATTGCAGCGTTTCCCACAGAGAACATGCACGTCTTTGGGGTAGGGGTTCCAGCTTAGGGGAAGGGATGGATAGGTAGGTGTTTTTTTGTATGCCTGCACATTTTTGACGGTATTCCTTAGAGTAGAGTAGTACTACAAAGACACTGTAATAACATTTCCTGCTTTGTGAAATGTTTGACGTGCATTCTGCTGTAACCATTATGTCAATGACCCTGTTTATATGCACACCAATAAGCTGGTTATTTCTGGAATAACCTGATAACTCAAGCAGTCATGTAAATGGCTTGATTGTATAATCTTAATTTGATAACGGCCTTTTAATCAAGACGTCAGGAGCTTAATTTTCAGAATGACACACTGCATCTAGCTGTTAGTCATGCAATGGTGTGGGGGATATTTTCTTAGCACACTTTGGGCCCTTTAGTACCATTTGATCATAAATGCTGTAGCCTACCTGGGTATTGTTCTTGGTCAGGTCCGTTCCTGTATGACCCCAGTGTAACCATCCTCTGCAAATGATCTCACACTGGGAATTACTGGTTTGTGTACCCAAATATTTAAGACATGTTTCCAGCATCTTGTTGAATAAATGCCACAAAGAATCAAGGAAGTTCAGAAGGCAAAGGGGGGTGCAGCACAATTGCAGGGTGTTGCTGATAAAATTTTTTGTTTGTGTATACTGCACTGGCGTATTGTACATATACTATATATTGCACAGAAATATAAAAATGTGTTGTAATAATTCAGGTAAAATAAAGCTGTTCAGCACATCTAGATGAAACTGCAGTTAAGGCAGAAAGCCTGTGATACATTATACAGAATTATATTTCACTGTTGAATTAAAGGTGTAGGTGAGTGGGTAGAGGTGTGGGATGCATTGACAAGAGAGAAAAAAAAACGACAAAAATCCTCTATCTGAGCATACATTACATTTGTGTTTTACTTTACAACTGGCCACTGTTTATCTACAGTATTTTTAGGAGCTGGACAACTGTCAGCAGCATTTCCACGAATTCATACTACACTTAAAATGTGGAGGGGTCATTTAGTCTTAATTTCTTAAGTTCAGTCTTTTCTGTGTTTCTGCTCTTTTGATAGTATTTATTTGCAGAATAGTTTATTAAGATGCCTATACAATGTAAGTTAAATTTACTGTTATTTATTTTTCTCAATGTTCTATGTTCAGAAAAGCTAACTGCATCTGTTGAATCTTACCAGGGCAGTTTACTGTGCCATCATTACACAACATGAGGAAAAACAACAGCACATGAACCATCGTATTCAACAACTCATAACTTTTTGTTTCAAAGGACCTTATTTTATAACCTTGCAAAGATGCTAATTTCCCTAACTCCATTATTATCAGGGGAGATCAAATTTGGGTAAAAAATAATTGATTAAAAAAGTTGGTAAGTGCGAAAATGTGAAATGTCTTCAGTGATATACATGTCTTCGGTGCTTATACTCCATCAACACCACAGCATAGAAAAGCAGTGTTAATTTTGTAGACCAGTTACTTCATAGTTTGTACCAACAACCCTTTATTGCCTTACGAAAACTATACTATATCTTTAAAAAAAACAAGTGCACATGGACAGGAAATAAAACTACAATAAGTGACATTTTCATAAACAGATAAAAACTAGACTAAAAAAAAGTAAAGAGACTTAATTCGATCAGACCTGATTTCTGTCATGTAAAACCGAGGGACAGTTAGGAAAGTATTTAGTCACAGCTACTTTGGTTATGTGGAAAGGTTGGATGAATGGAGAGGGACAACCAATCACAACTGCCTTAGTGTGTTGGATGCGGGAAAAGTTGAGGAGCGATCCGAACAGAGCTCCTTGTATGAACTGATATAGTAGAGCGGGTTCACTGTTTGATTTCAATTCTGATATTGTAACTGAGATGTTTTGCCCGATGATTGCGTTTCACATAAAATATTTTTTTTTTCTATAAATGTATGCATTATATTTTAACTAGCATTCAATAAAGGAAATCAAAGAAACATAAAAAATGCCTTACACTCTACACTTCATGTTTTAGTTGACTACATTTACAGTAGATTTTGTTGACTAAAATCATGTGTAATTTCACAAACTAAAACAAGACTAGAATTAGAATAATTTAGATGACTAAATTCTGACTAAAACTGAAAGATATTTAGACAAAAGACTACAACTTAAAATAAATTGAAAAGGGCTGTCAAACAACGCCCCTAATCAGCTGATGATTTGAATCCCCTGTGCTGGAAGGCAGGTTGAGGAAATGAAAAAGAGGTGACTGAATGACTATATAAATCCTCCTGTTCACTGTAATTATCAGGTATGTCATCAGGCAGATTCATCTAACAATGCTTCAGATCGGAGCAATTGTTCCAATTCAGAAAAGGACTGGGCTTTCCAGTGTCCTTTCATGGACAACGAGGCCGTAGATACAACTTAAGGTCTGTTGTACTGAAGGTGAGAAGTGATTGCAACCCCCTGGTTAGCCTTTACTGAATGTGACAGATAAAACATTTGTCAAATGACCTTCCAGTTTCTGTCATCATGGTAAATCAGAAGGAAAAATATTTTCGTTGTGCGATGCATAGACCAAAGCGAATATTTTAAAAAGATCATTCTGTTATACACTCATTGTATATTGTAAACATTGTGTCTGGCATTGGCCCTGATTTTCACAATCAAAGTATCTCAAAGGCAGGATACAGGGGTAACTGAGGTGACACTGCTTGAGCTCATTATGTTCATTAAACAAGCAGCAGAGGCATTAAATGGAGGGTGGATGCAAGCCACAGAAACCAGTTTCATTAGTTTGTAAAAGGATGGGGACATTTGGTTGCATTAGGGCTACAGTCACAGCAAGGTAACGCAAAACCACTGGATGGATTTTGCTGAAATTCTCTGGAGATGCTGGTAATGGCCCACCTTACAAATGATAAGATTTTGGTGGCAATCCAGGGGAACTACCTAGCGAATGACCGTTTTGCCCAGTAACTGGTTAACTGATATTAATATCAACATGAATCCAAGTGCCATGCGTCGGTTTTTAGGGTCAAGGAAACTTATTGTGATGGTGACGTTATCGTGGAACCATTTCTTGTAGATATAACAGCAGTATGTGATAGATAGATAAAACTATGGACTCATGGTCCACACTGCAGAAACTAAAAAACAAATACACAAACAATTAAAACCTCTAAACTTTTAAGAGGCAGTCATACCAGTGCTTCCAAAACACAGATGAGTATCTTACATCGCTATATACAGGACTGGAACAATACAAAATCACATAACAGAGTCCTTCAGACGATTCATGAATTTAAACATCAAATTCCTCAGGACAGCAGGCAAAGTATTAACCAGGCTAGACACAAAAAGGTCACTAGCGCTGGTCCATCTCGGCTTTTTTAGAAGAAGCCTGAGTGCATCATTATATGCCACCATAAGTCTTTTGTAGCTGGCCTTTTTATAGCTCACACACAGATGTGCCATGTACAGAGAGGAACAATATGCTCCAAACAGAGTCAGTTTCACCTCTACAGAACAACAGGAAAATTTTCGCACCAGAATGTTTGCTTGAGCGTCTCACAGCCGGCACTGGCGATACATGTCCTCATCATCCGATAGACAATCAGTTATGATGTGACCGAGGTATTTGACAGTATCACATACTTTTACAGTAGCCCCAGACAATGTAAAAACAGGAAACTTTAAAGTCTTGTCCTCCTTAGTTCGACAAATCATGATGACACTTTTAGCAGGGTTGTATTGTATATCATGTTGTTCACCATACACAGAACACACATTCAACAACTGCTGGAGTCCGGCTGAGCTAGGGCTAAACACCACCAGGTCATCAGCGTACATGAGGTGATTAACTAAGGCACCTCCAACCATACAACCAGTTGTGCAGCTACCTTGCTGGGGGTTTGTGCTCTCTGAATGATTTCTAGTTTTCCATCTAGCTCTGAGTTTATGTCAAACTGAAAGCTCTAATTCTTTTTCATCCCCTGTAAGTCACCAAAGCTAGTATTAATATTAATGTCTCCAGGTGTGAATATAATGCAGTATGTAAAGGCACTGTGAATTGCACTTCTGTCTGCGGACAATAAATGACAATATTGTTACATCTTGTAGAAAGATAACATTATCAAATTGACGCATATAGATAAGTTGGCAATCTATACAACCTTCTCCCGAGTAAAGTGGGTTGATAATAAGCTCATGTGCTACTATTACAAAGAACCAGTTTCTAAGAAAAGACTTCAAAACATCAGCTACACATCAGCCACACATTCATTACATGTGGTTCACAGTGTTTAAATTCAAGCAACCATGTTGGTTATTTTGAAGTCTGTGGAGTCAGCCTGCTACTACTTGCTGCCGTTAGCCCCTATGCTACATTAGTCAGCTTTTGTTTCATAAATAGAGAATGAAGTCAGCAGTACGTGGATGGGTGCCACTATTGTAACTGCAGTTAGTATCTTTTTTCAGAGTATTTAGATCTTTTGTTCAACGTCTGTTTTGGTCATACAGTGCCTTGACACCAAAAGATCTCTGTCTGTACTCGTTAGGATAGTATCCCTACTTCAGAAATCCAATCAATTTGACATGTTATGCCATATTTCTGTCCTGCCCCAGCTGTTCTTATTTCAAGAAGCCATTGTTTACAGGCTTATGGTCCATTCTCACTGTGGACACACTTGTAGCTCACAATTCTTTCTCCTCAGACGATGCTAGCTGGTGAGTGCGTCTGCTGACTTAGCTTAACAGTTTCATCTTTAAACTTTTCAAGTGGATCCATCTGGTTGCAGATATTAAACAGCTGCACTGCAAGATTAATCATTAGCTTTATGGTATAGCTTGGCCAGAGTCTTGTGTGCTGCAGTTTGCCATGATCTATTGTTCATATATTGGTTTACATGCTGCATCAGAAATGACAAACAAGGTTCTTATAGACATGTACAATCTTTATGGATGTCAGCACTCTTCTAGGTTTGACCTTGAACAATCTATGTATCTCTAGGGAGCTGGGAAGCAGAATCAAAACTCACATGTCTTGTTGAATCCACAAATCTCTATAAATGAGAACTACTGTAGTTCCAACTACGTCAGAGCCTAGCTGTGATGTATTTTGTTTTTCTGAATTGTGTTGGAGTGATAAGTGAAACTAAAATCCTTAATGGACAATTTTCTCATGTTATCTTCATATATACATTTTGTTTTTTATTAGAAATTGACTAGGGGGTCCCCAGGCTGCCAGTTGCCCACCCTAATGAAAAAATGTTGATTTATGTCTGGCTGAAGAAGGCACCATCAAAGAAGCTCTGTCAGTGTCAAACTCACGCTTTGAGTGAACAATAACACATCAATCATCATTTGAAAGCTGCAGCTGAAAAATGTCAGTCTCTGCTGTTATGTAGCAGACGATGAAGCCAGTGCTAAAATGTTAGTGCTGAAGAATAAAGGTGTTCATCAACCATTTGGATGTAAATGTGAACTCCAAAGGGGTGACAGCTGAATATCAGCAGGACTACCCCTCCCTCTTTGCAGTCAAGTGTAACAAATCACAGCTCCACAAATTGAACATCTCCCCAGTCTTCCTACAACCAGGAGAGAAGACTGAGATCTTCTTCAGTGGAATACCAACATCATTGTTCCCCCAAAGGTTTTTTTATTTATTTAAAGACTGCAGTCTCAGTCAGGATCACAATAGTTCACATTTGCCTATTGCATATTAAATAATGCAATTGTGTGGCCCAAGAAGTGTACACCAGACAATCATGCAATGACAGAAATAGCTTCAAAAATGCAAATGGTATGACACAGATTGCAGAATGTTGCAAGGTGGCATCATATGAAGGATTTCTTCAAGCTAAAATGAAAAGAAGAATCTGCCTTTAAAGCTGCTTCTCCTGTTCCTCTCGTTGGAACACTGCCTCTCAGAACACAGCATGTTCTCATTAATTATAGTACAACCTATATGCGAGAGCCTATATAATCCTGTCCTTGGGTGGGCAAATGTTAACTGTGTTCCAGTACAGTTGTAGTCCTTGTGGGAGGACACTAAAAAAACTCCTGCTTCTGCTTGGACACAGTGGTGGGACATAAAGCTGAATTATCTATTTGAGGATAGTAAATGTGTTTTTATAGTTTTTGCAGGATAGAAGAAGATTAATCTGTAGGGCGTATGTCCATCTGCTTTTCATTGCTGCACAGATATAATCCCTCCTCCCATTACAGCAAAAGTCGTACTTATAAAAAGAGCAAAAAGTGAAAGCTGGTGGTTCGACATGGACATTCACAGCACTGGTTGATTATGAATATGAAACAAAGATAATGCCGTGAATCTTTCATTAGCATGCTTCATGCCTCTTCTGAGGACAAAAAATAAAGGTACTCATCAATTCAGGAATAGAAGAGTAGCTTTTAGAGAGTACCATTTACTATTCATTGTTTTGACAAATGGTCTTTATGCCCTTTTATTAATCATTTGGTCCGACCTGTTCTCTTGTTTGGAAAATGTCCGTGCTGTGGTACCAAATTAAAGCGATTAAGCTAGCAGACACACATCAGGCATCATGCATTTCTGCTTGAAAATTGCATCAACAATTAAAAAACACTTTTTCATCACATAAACAACCATAAAACAAGACAGCACATAGTTTCTAAATGAACAGAAGAAAGAAATTAAGGAAGGAAAAAACACTATGCATACAGTAAAGATGGATAGCTTTAGGTACAGTCTTATTTACATTTATCACATGTCAAAAGGAAAATAATTAAGTATGACATATTTGTGAAGACAAAGTGTGGGTGCCCCTCTTGCAATAAGCCAGTCACGTCTCTGGGAAGATAATCTGAAAAGGGCTGCCAAATATCATAAAAGATGTTGTCAATCAACAATGTTCTAAAATAGTCTCTGCTTTAAGCTTCTAAGAGGAGTTTCTAGCAAGTTATGAAGCAGACTAAAATACGAACTGATGTACGTTTTTGAGCCGCAAGAGAAAACAAGACCATCAGAGATAGAGACTGATAATTTTTTATGGTTTGTTATTATCAATGCTGAAACCATCAGTAGAGAATGATTACATGAACAAATTTTATTTTTCTTTGTTTTTCATAGAAAATACTGTTGATAAGCTCGGTGGTTAAAAATATAGATGTAAAATGTTAGCAAACAAATACGTCAAATCACTTTGCCCACTAGATTTGTACTGAAACATCAAATTCATGCCAGGCATAAGCAGCAGGTCTGTATATCTCTTTACCTGCCCAGAGGCCTGACATGCACCTCTTGGAGAGGTGTCTATCAAAACAAAGCAAAGATCAAGCCCTGTCACTAGTTTGCAGGATATCACTGGGTCACTGCCAGTCTTTGAGTCTACAGAGGGTTTGAATGCAACTGTATGAGCCCTGCTAAATAATGTAAAGCTGAAACACTGCAAATCTACACAGACAAAGCATCACACTGGCATGCAGTTTTTAAGATGATTTGGGCCACTGTCTATGACACAACGGAAATGTAAACTGGACTTTAGAGAAACAAGATTATAATAACAAACATAGGACATTTTAAAGGGCACATATGTAACCCGTTAGAAAACAAGTTTATACTGGTTAAACATATTCTTCCTTTAAAATTCACTAATATATTGGATTTTAGCATACCTGTAAGCCCCTCTGTCTTGGCCCTGCTCAGGACAGACTGTTGTAGTGTTAATACTCTTGACCTGTGTCTGACAACAACTCTACAAAGATGTGGAAATGTCTTCCATTTTCCAGCTCAGTCTCATGGTGCGTTCAAACTAGATGTACAAAAATGGCGTCGCCCACACAAGTCATGTCGCCAGTCCATAAATACCTCATTTTGGTGACCGTCACCGTCACTCAGTGAT
The DNA here is from genome assembly GCA_036419115.1 of Scarus forsteni. Taxonomy (NCBI): domain Eukaryota; kingdom Metazoa; phylum Chordata; class Actinopteri; order Labriformes; family Labridae; genus Scarus; species Scarus forsteni. The sequence goes on from JAZDUH010000152.1 coordinate 32,720,410, forward strand.
GTCCTGCTGCTCAAGTTTCACCTTGATCATATCATATCATATAACAGGATGCATTAGCTGACATTATTCCAACTGTATCCTTTTCACTCATCTAACCACAAGACACTGCAGCTGATGGCCCTGCCGCAGCATCGTCTGTGAGTTATATGCAGTCCCGTCTAGGCGGAACTAATGTACTTACTAACTTAGTGACATAGATTGTCCCACTGTGATCTGGAATAAAAACAGTCTGTCACGTCTGTCGTCACACACCCACACAACACTGATATGCTTTTTGCATTTTTCAACTTTGGTGACCGAGCGACAAAGACCAAGTTGCCCGGATCGTGGAAAGGTTAATCCCGCCCCAACATTGCTATGCATGGACTTTACATGGAAAGTGGTTACCCAAGTCCCGTTTGGCGTGAACGCATCTTAATACTTAACTGCAGCTCTACAGACACCTTAGACTAGCTCCTTCCACTGCAGCTGGCTGTCGGCTGAACAAACTCTGAGCTAAAGGAGTGTCTTCAACCTAAAGGTGGTTGCATCTCGCTTAATGACATCATCAGGGCAACATTTTCAAACAGACAACCAAGCACACATTATTGAAAGATAGAGCAAGAGATAGAAGACGTGTAAGGATTTTTCCTTTCACAGTCAAAGCAAGGGAAGTAATGTCGTGTCCATGTTAATGCATGACTGATATCTGACTTAAAGAGGCAGTTCTATTTTTTGGGAGATGGGTTGTTTAATATTTTTGTCAGTAGTTACATTACCACAGAGTTGACAATCAGCTCTCCACTTGTTTTGAGAGAACTGGCACAGAAGAGGCTATAAATGGCTATTATAGAAGCCAAAATGTTAGTGACTTTAAAATACAGACGTACTGAAAAATCAGCGCTGGAATGAACATACTCTGTACGAGACACATTTACTGCTTTACCTTGTTCTTATTCTTCTGTACTTTCTATTGGTTAAGTAAGGCATGTTTGCAATGTGGTGTACAATCACCTCGACACTGTTTAGATTTTTGTTCATCTATTTTCACCCAAAAATTGCTGAATTATTTGGAGCCGTTTGCCCATGCAACAAGGAACGGCTTAGCTTCTGTGACCGTGTTTGCAAGGGCAGAGCTGATTGCTAAGTGACCAATATATTTTCTGCTGACACATACCTCACACACCCCACTTGAGAAATTACAGAACCATTCTTTTAAGTCATTACTCAAATTGTAATACATTTAAATAAAGCATCACTGATTTTTGCCACATTAATATTCAATGTGCAGTACACAGTATTACTTTACCAAACCTCTTTTCATCAGCATGTGAATTCTTCAAACAGAACTTAAGCTTGTAAAAAAATGCCCCCAGCGATTAAATGATCGCTTACATAAAGAAATAGCACAGTCTGTGTGATAATAATAATACTGAGCACCTTGCTCAGTACTCAAGGAAACGTAATAGTTCACATTTTGCCAGCTATTAATGCAAGTTGGAAATGTTGAGCGTGAGGTTTGAAATTTAAGATTAGTCATCGGCAACAGAGACTGATGGTTTGCTAAAACATCCTCACATAGATCAGAGGGAGCTTTATCTGTGCCAAGTAGTCTGAATGAATCATAAAGTCATCACATAAATATATCTACACAGATCAAGCCAAGCTGTAAAAACAGAGCAGATAAAAATGAAACCATATCTCTGTATGCTCAAACTGTTTTAATCAAATACTTTCTTCAACTGTAATTTTCTCAAACTTGTGAGATACTTTCTCAAAGTTATGAGATTAAAAGTCATTATCATGAGAGATGGAAGTTATAATCGCTGCACAAAGAAACTTCAGATGTCTTTGCTGAACCAAAAGTGAAGTTGTTCATCATCACTGTTTTTTGAGATGGGGGCAGGCAGCTGCTAGTGGTCGGTCTGGATGGAGAAAAAAATGTTTTTGTGCAAATGTGCGTTGTTATATGAAGGCAGTGCTTCAAAGGGAAAATGACTGCGCATGACTGAAATAAGACAGAGGAGAGAGCAGAGAGGCAGATTAGTAGTGGTGATTTTCCACATTAAAGAAAGAAGATGGAGCTTCAGCAGGCTCATTACAGCCGTCCTCTGCTGAACTCTCTCTGATTACTCGCACTTGGGGATTAATAAAAACGCAAACAGCAGACTCCAGCCTGTGGGTCAGGTAGACTCTAACACTTTCTCTCCTGTGTCGTCCTTCTTGTATCAACACTTTCTCACTTCAGACTTGTGAGAAATGACAGCTTGCTCTGAGGCACCATAGCTTCGGAATATGAGGATCACTGTTGCAAAAGTTGTGCAGAATCTGCATTCAAGATGACAAAATGTTACTTTTGAAATAAAACCAATGTCTAAAGGGTTCTTTGATTGATATTTTAGAGAAAATAAGTGTGTGGCCAACTTCCAGGGGCCCATGTGATAATGCCTTTGTTGTCTGCATTATCTATTTCTTTTGCCAGGGTGCAATCTTGGACAGTTTACTGAGCATGGAAGGTAGAAAAGGTCAGCATATTTGCCCTGATAATTGGTGAAGGGTGCCTGAATGAAGCACAGAAATACATCTGTGTGGATTCTCTTTCATTCAGGTCAGGGTTATCTTGAAGATTCAAATTCAAGGCAACTAGACTGTGTTGAGTTTTGGGAAGACGTTTCTTTTCTCATCCAAGAAGCTTCTTCAGTGAAGCTGAAGAGGCTTCTTGGTCTTCCCAAAACTTAACACAGTCCATTTGCCTCAAATTTGAATCTTAAAGAGAAACACAGAAATCTGTGCTGTGATTCAGTTAGGTAGAAGTGGAATGTGTTGGCACCAACACATTGAAACCAGATTTTAGTACCCATTCTAAGTTACCCGATACACCAGATAGACAGTTCATATATCTGCAGAGTACAGTATATTTCACTTGTCCTCCTGGGCAACTGCCTATTGAAAGTGCTTAGGGAAGGCACAACCTTTTAAAAACATATCCAGGAAGTGACACAGCACAGAGTTTAAAGAAACATTTATCGCCTAATGTTTTGGTATGAAGAGGAGAGCCCGAGAGAGGCTCAGCATGGGACAGTAGGGCTGTATGTGTGTGCTTTTTTGCCATGCAGCATAACATGCTGTCTTGTGCTCCTCCATTACACTGTGAATTGACAAAAACAGCATGTCTATGCACAATTAATGTGGATATTTGGGGGTGAAATGATGTCAGTTTTGTTACAGCTTTAAAAAAGGATATTTTCAGGCAGTTGTACCACAATACAAGGAGCTGTGGAAAAAGTTAACTGTGATGAAAGTTGCAAAAAATATTTGACATTTTATGAAGTTATAATAAGTACAATGAAGCATCCAAACTAGTTATTGGACTTCAGTGAGGAGATGAAACGCCACTTGGGGGACAAAAAAAAAAGCTCCATTGTTAGATCTTTTCTGTCCTTTCTCCCTCATAAAGTTAAAGGAGAGGGGGAAGGGACATTAACAGCCTAATGAGGAGGGTCAAGTGATAGCCCGGCCAGAGCACATCACCTTGATCAGTTTAGTTGCCTCAATGTGATGTAATTTTAGTCAGCTATTAAACATTCATCTTGCTTTCTGCTGCATCAGTTTTGAGTCCTTCTGTCAATCATGTCTCCTGCAGTCGTAAAGCAGTTCAGTGCTACGCTAGTGGCAAACTTTAAACCCTGCCTGTAAGGTGTTATGTTCTAATCCATTATTTCCCCTTTGCAATATTTAAGAGGTCATATGATGTTTTTTTTTTGTTTTATATGCCCTTTACAGTGTTAATACATGCCTCTTTCAAATGATAGAGCATTTCTGTAAACAAAACAAAGTCTGCCCTCTCCCTCTCCCTGTCATATAAGCACCAGCAGCTGCCTGAGATGTGTCATTACCTCCCTTAGAGAGAGACCCTTAGAGAAACTGACAACTTCCAACTACCACTTGGATGCACCCATTCTCTTCTTCTATTATTTCCTTGACAGCAGTGTCCATCATGGGGCAGACAAACATTCAACAACTGAGAGATAGTTACCTGTTATCTCCTGGAATAATTAAAAAGTGTCACTAATGAGATGTCGCCCTTTGAAATACAAAAATTTCACCCAGGAGCAGCATCAATACCTCTATGAGGATAAAAAAAAACATCTGGAGGAACAATTGTGAATGTAGCATAGAATATAGAATAGACTTTTTTTCTATTACAGCCAAAGGTTAAGAAAGTTAACTATACTTAGGTGTGGCTTGTTCACGATGAATCCAGATATAATATGGATGTGTAAAACTGTGAGTCTTGGCGTTGTGAAGGTTGGCACAGAGCTGACATGTAAACCAGTCAGAGGAGACTGAGCCCATGTGAGACAGGAAGCTTTAAAAGAGTAGGAACTCTAACAGAGCATTTCAGACACAAAGAGAAAACAGCACTGTGAATAGCTGTCTAGGTTTTCTTTTTTACTTTTTTTGAACATCAGTGTTTGCAATCATACCCTAGCAGTCATCACAAATCAGTATATTAACTGGATTTAAGGCACAATTAGACCTCTCTATATGTGAAAGTGTGTAAACTCTTGAGTTAAGATGTCAGGTCATATGCCCTTACCAAATCTTGGCTGTGTTTATATCAGTGAATAAAAAAAGATGCAATCCTTACTTAACCTCTAACAAGACTGGCACAGGCTTTACTGAAATGGAAAAAATAAATAAAAGCCTGAGATAATCACCTTTAAAAGCAGAAAGAGATAGAGAGATTTACTGGATGTAGGAAAGATGGAAAAGACAGTAAGTGATTTGTGATGGGAGGGTGGAAGCAAAGGATTTATGTCTTGGATTGTTGATGAGAGTAATGCACCAGTTAGAGATACAGACCCACAGTCAGCTTTGTGTTGCTCTACAGAATAAATTTTGCATCATAGCACTGCAGAAGGTACTATATATCTTAAACGGAGCTGTTGCCAACAGGGGAAGACACATTTATTGCAAAAAATATGCATAAAAATGCTAAAAGGATCTCTTTTTATAAAAGACTCCTTTTAAGAATGGTAAGGCTGTTTTCAAGCTTGGCCTTTTGAAATGTTTGAACTTTAATGTGGGAGCACATCATAACCTTCAGACAGAACAAGAAGTACTTTTAACAAAGACCACTTAGTGCTTGATTTGAATCAAACAACGTCCTGAAAATCAGCAGCCTTTATGAAAGAGCTCAGGGTAAGTTGAGCTTGTTGATCTTTTGACCATAAGAAAAATGCAAGATTATGGAGTTTCTTGTGAAAATCTGGGCCATTACCAGTTTAGTTGTCAATTTAGTATCAGTGTTTTTTTTAATTACCTCTTTTGGTGTAAGAAAACACCAGTATTCCATGTAAACTTCTACAGTGAAAAAATATATCAGTAAGTGCAACATTTTCCTTCTTTTGCCAGTAAAAATTCCATCCTTTTAATTGGTGTTTATATGTATGTACTGTGCATATGACTGAAAGGATCTTATCTGCACTCTTCTTTTTAAATATATTTTACAATGATTAATATTGATTTTATTTTGTATTGTGATTTTAATGCATTTTTCTTGTTCTGTAAAGCACTTTGAATTGCCTTGTGTATGAATTGTGCTCTACAAATAAACTTGCCTTGCCTTGCCTTACAAGATGGTAGCACTACATAATATCATTTCTAACATTTTAACATTGTCACCTGTTGCTGGTTGAAAATTAAATGTCTGTTCCTGACTTCTATACCAATATAATTTACATCAATCAGCAGGAGAAGTTTTTGACCCTCCATAAATTGGCACTTAAGCTCAACAGTGCAAACAGTCAGATACATAAAATGTGATGACTAATTGCTGCTTTTATTTAGGGCACTGGTGGCTCAGTCCGATAGTACACAAAAGGTTGTAGGTTTGAGCTCAGCATTGACGGACACATGGCAATACAGTATGTCTTTGAGCAGGACACTTAACCCAGGGTTGCCGCTACATCCCACTGCTGCATCACCATGTAGATGGTGAGGAAAAAGGCATGGATGTGTTAGCTGATACTGATGGACATAACGATTCTTAACCATCAGGGAGTGGTTGTGAGAGCAAATGGGTAGATGTGACCTGTTTGAGTAGTCACAGAGACTGGAAAAACTACACTGCTAGTTTTAGGACTTTTAAGAATTTATCAGTGCCTTTGGAGACATTACAGTCACAGGTTTGTGGAGTCACTAAGTACCCATGTGCTTTAAAATATTTGGTTTCAAAAGTAACAATAACATTGAAATTCTTTTGATAAAAAGTTTAGCTAAATTCCTGGAGTTATGTACTATTATTGACAAAGGGTTTTGATGGTCTCTCAATCAGGGGTGTCCAAAACATGGCTTGAGGGCCAACTGCAGTCCAGGCTTCACTTCTAGTTTAACTACAGCTAGTTTCAGAAAATAAAGGATATTTGGCACACAATAGAACTTGAATCAGTTTTGTGAATGATTGACAATGACAAACTGCTAACAGATTTTGATGTAAGCACAAATTCTCCTTATTTGCTAAGCCATTTTCTTTGTTTCAAGGTCTGACACGAAGAATATCTTTCTAATCAGCTCCAGCAGCTTTGTGCTCTTGTTTTGAGTCTGAAAGTTAAGATGAGCTTTCAGCTTCCACTCTCTGCAACACAGAGGGTCATTCTAAAGGTGAATTCACACGGAATGTGATTGAGATCGTGTCGCCCACCCAAGTCGCATCGTCTGTTCATAAATAGCTTATTTAACTCGAGTTTCATCCCCCGATAATATAATATCATATAATAGAATGTATTAGCTGACATTATATCAACTGTATCCTTTTCACTCCTTAACCACAAATACTGTAGCTGATGGTCCTGCAGCTGCACCTCAAGTCCCGTCTAGGCGTAGCTAATGTCTTCACTAACCATGTTCCCACACGGACATAGATTGTCAAGTTGTGATCCGGAATAAACACAGTCTGTCATGAGTGTCATCACACACCCATACAACACTGATCGGCTGTTGTGGCACAGCCACATGCTTTCACCTGAAAGTTCAAATTTTTTTAACTTTGGTGACTGAGCGAGTGATGTGACTTGGTTGCACATCCAAAGAGACCCCAAGAGTACTCATCTGCAGGGGCTTTACCACATGTCTCCCAGGATGCGACCAAGTCACCCTGTTTGCGTCCGTTGCATTGCATGAGATGTGGTCGCGCCTATTTGTGGCTGTACATCTACTTTGCATGGAGAGTGGTCCCCCAGGTCGCCCAAGTCGCATTCCGTGTGAATGATGCAGCACTACCTTGAAATCCAGAGGTGGCCAGAGCAGACCAGGGCTCACTCAAGCTCCAGAGTGATTGATTGCTCCAGAGTGTTTTACTGTTATTGACTCTTTGCCTTATTGAGCAGTTGATGGAAAGCTGTGTTGTAGATTGTTAATTTTTGTAAGTATTTTTGCTGTTTAAGTATATTGTAACAAACATTGGAATTGGTTTTACCAACTTGGGTAGTCCAAAAATAGGCTTGTCAGTGGCCTAGTCATCCTCACACAGTGTGTCTGTGCAGATGGCACTAGGGATGGGGAAATATGTCCACCCTAGATTCATAGTGTCAGAGATCCACCCCCTTTTTCACAGAATAACTGGACAAACGTCTTTGGTAATTATTGAGCTTTACCATGCTCTCAGCATTGAGAGCCCCATTTGTGTGTTGTGTGTTTCTGGCATTCCAGCAGTAGCGGCTGCTGGTCAGTCAAGGGGAGAAAGCTAATTTTTTTTCCGGCCTACATCATAAATTTGTTTATTTATTTAAATGTAAACTCTACCCTCCGTTCCTTTCAAGAAAATGATCTGTGACCCCGTCGTACCAACTAGGTGTCTTTTCCAGGGATTTTACCAGTGTTCTCTCAATGGCCAGCAGAGCTAGACTGCTTAAACGGTCTTGGCCCATTGTGTTACGAGTGTAAGACTTGAGCCACTTTAAACAGGAAAAGCTCCTCTCCAGAACAACTGAATGTAAAACTTAGAAGATGCTACGGTGGAGGGTTATACTTCAAGATCGCTGATTGGCTCATTTCACTGTCAATCAAAAAGGGATTCGGCCTCAGACAGATCATCCAATCATCATGCAGAAGCCGAGCGTCCAGGCCAGCCCACTTCCTCATAGACCCCCAGAGACGCTGAGCGTCCAATGGGCGGGACAAAGCCCAGTGTTTATCCAATGACCGTCCAGTTTCCACAGTGGAACAACCCACTCTACGCTTCCCATTCCAAGTCAGACGACACTCAGCGTCCGACTGTGTTAAAGCACTGAGACCCTGCGAGGATGAATGAGAGGGAAGTCACTCCAGTTACCTGTGATAAGTAGCTGATTCTGAACAAAAGATTAAGGTATTCTAGCGCATATTTAGTCAATGAAATGTACACACAGCAGGACATATCACCACTTTTTTGGGGACATTTTAGGGGAAGCTGAGCTTCCCTTGCTGTCTTAGAGCAATCACCACTGCATTCCAGTCGAGTAAAAGTTTCATTATGTATGGCTAGTGTCAAGGTAGGCCTTTGTTTAAAGAGGACATATCAGGCTTGTTTCTCCTTTTCACTATGCCAGACTAGGATGCCTGTAAAGCATTTCTGCCCTCAGTACAGGTCATTTAGTTCCTTCATTGCCCCAAAATAGCATTCTTAATATCCTCATTTTAGGCCATTATCAAGCGCTTGTTGAAATGCTTGGTCTCAAGGATGACCTAAAGTTACCTTGCAATGTCTCAGCCCTTTGTGCTCTGATTGGTCAGTTCTATCGGGAGTAGAGCCAGCCTGTCCTTCTACTGTATTTTCCGGCAGGCTGAAGGCAGCGGCCACATATTGAGTCCCCCTACAGGCCAAAGCTGGTAATGAGGGACTGTGAGTGAGGGAGTTTTATACCCCTGCTGCTGGATGTGTTCCTCGGTGAGGGTTTGGGGCTGACGGACATCACAGAGGAGGAAGTGTTTCATCAGATTACTCCAATAAAAAGAATGGTACCTCGTGTCGTCATGACGTTTGAAATCTTGCGGACACCTCGCAATGACCTATTTTCAGAGGCATCAAATCTCGTTCTAGGATATCAGATAAAATACAATATCTAACTTTTTGAAAATTAAGGGGGTGAAAGGTCTTGTTTTCAAATCAGCATGATATGTCTCCTTTAATGATCATTTTTGTTAACCATGATTTGAAAAGAGCTCCAAGTACACAAAAATAACTTACTGAGTTAAAATAATTTTCTGACAGCTTGGTCCTTCCCAGTTCAAAAATCCCATCTGTGTCCCTGACCTTACTTTTTTTTTTTTTTAAATGTATATTTTTGGGCATTTTGTGCCTTTATTGATAGGAGAGAGACAGTGGATAGGCTTGTGAAAGAGGTTGAGAGAGTAGGGGAAGACACTCTGCAAACTAGTCACAGGTGGGATTCAAACCTGGACCTGCAGAAGCAAGTACATGGGGTGCCTGGTTGCTAACCACTCCACCAAACCAGCACCCCTGACCTTACATTTTTTTTAAATGTGGGCTTAGGTGAAATAGTTTGGATACCTCTGAACTAGATCATCTTCAAGTTTCAAAGTGGGCCGCGGTATGCTTGCTTTGGTTCAGGGAAGGGAGCTGTAGAGTGCAGCAATTCTTTCAGAAACCCAGCGATTTCATCCGGATGCCAAGTGCTACGTCTATGTGCTAAGCATTTAGATGAGTATTTGGCATGCTCATGATGATTAAATACAAAAGTCCAAGAGTTTTCAGCAGTGCATTTTAATCTCATATAGTAAAGACAATACTCCTTGCAGAGTGTTACTACATTAAAAACATGAATTTATTTTGTATTGGTTTGTTTATGCTAATATGGTTCTTAAAAAAGTTCAATCAAATTTGCAATAGACAGTATTGATCGTTTGTGGACCAAATTTATGCAAATTGTCTCATTGATTTTGTCCTCTTCTTACCCTCCAGACTTGTCCATACCATTTATGTTACATCAGGTTAAGGGCTTTTTTTCTGCTCAGTAACCAATTGGGCATAATGAGGGACCAACTGAGCTGCCAGTGAGTTGGTGGTGTGATAGCGGATGACAGTTACAAGAAGGGGCTTAGCCGGTTGTGAACACAGTGTTCTCCTGTATATATCAGCACTGCCACAGCTCCTGAATATGACAACAGAGAGTAGGCTGGTTATACAGAGACACAGCCTCCTCGTTTTATCCCTGTTTGCCGTTTGTCAGGCTCCGTCTGTAGAGTATACACCTGGCTGTTTGCGAAGCCAGCCAAGCAGTATTTACTCATACAACTTTGTGTGCGTGTGTCTTCAGAATGAATCTATGGGAGCACGTCTGGTTGGGGATAACAGCTCATGCATCTGTCTTTGTATGATTGTGCTTTGGTGACCGTAGACTCGACATAATGCTGGGGTTTTGTGTTTGATGAAGCTGCTCTGTGGTAGATTTAGTGCAGCTGTTGTGAGGTACTCGCTCTTGTACTCATGTTGGCTGTTTACTCAGATGTGGGCTGGCGATGTCATCAGCAACATGACCGAAATATGGATTGTCTAGCGTGAGGATTTAACAATAGCATGTTTGCTGGAAACCAACAGGAGTACGGGTAGGCAGCTTTACCCTGAGCAAACAGATTAAAACACAATGAGAACAATATGCTTGCATTAGAGCCTTTCATCATTGAATATTGGATCTAATGAGAGTGAAGTTCATTATTTCTGTGTCACCATAAATCCCATTTGCTCCTAATTTAACACAAAGGTGCATTAACAGGACTATTTTCTGTGAATCAGCTTTATCTGTTGGCAGCCACATCTACTATATTTTGCAGACTTTTGATTTCATAAAATGCTTTTATGTATCTCTGCTTTTCAACGTTATATAACTTGTAGAGGAATCTAAAGTGAGTCAGCACAGTGCAGGCTTTAATGTGTTGAAGTACTCTAGCTACAGCACAGCATATACTGCATTCAATTAGCTAATTACTCCACTTACCACAGCACTGACAGGACAGCTGATATGTAGTATACTTCACCGCTGTGTCGACTGCAAGCCTCAAAGAGAAAATATGATGAATAGAATCAAGATCATTTACATATCTGCTGTATATTCAAACATAATTACTGCCTTATATAATTATTGTGTACTACAGGTGTTATGTAACCTGCTTCTATTATGATGTAGTCTCTCTTTGTAAATGCAGGGAGGAGAAAATATAGAATAAGCATGCACAAGTCTTTCAAAAAGATGCTTTCATGGCTTATAATGATCATGCATCTTTTTGAAAAACAAACAAAAGTATATGTGAAAAAGACATTTTTCACATGGAATACCATCTGTTTACCTTTATATGCACTGTCTTCACATAATCATGTTCAAAGGAAAGAAAGGAATATTTTCTTAATGGTGCTTAAAATTCCTGAGATATAAGCCAACAGATGAGAGGTTGATCTGATGGAGTGCAGGGCTCTCATGATGCCAGATATTAAAGTTGGATGCATTTGTAGTGAAAAACAAATGTATGACTATCTGTTATGATGCTAGTTTAACAACAAGCAGAAAATATATAGAGGTCCAGAACAGCTGTTCCTGTAGGCTAAGGACATAGGGGTGTGTACTTGCAAAAATCTGTAAAATATTCATATCATTATACACAGATTAAGAGATACATAATGCTATAGATTGGCCAGTATTGGCCAATTTTTGGTTAAAAAAACAAACAAACATGATCAGCTGATCAAAATTACTGTTTGTGGTAATTTACACTGTTCACCAATAGACTTTCACTCACCTGCTGTTTTTGCTGCTCTCTTAGCCTCTTCAGTAACTTAAACTGTGATAGTATCCTCAAACTTTTTTTTATTGTCCTCCTAGTCCAGACTTTTAATATAGTATTGAAGTCTGTGCTGAAATCCATTCATTGATATACAGGATAGAAGCAAATCAGGTAAGCTAAATGAGCTACATGCTGCCAGACACCATCTGCATGTGGTGTTCAGTGATGTGTTTGAGGTCTACTCAGAGTCACTGTGAAGCGTTCAAGTTGGCTCAGAGAAAAGCGTATTTGAGAAAGCCAAGCACATGATGTGTTTAAATGTAATTTACAGAGTAGGAGAATTACATTTTGGCTTTGTCTTAAATAATTAACATTGACTGGGGTGTTTTTTTCTTTTCTTGGTAACATGAAATGATTACATCAGTGATATTTGTAACTGCATTCATATAATATTTATGAACAAATGTATTTATTATGTATTCGCCCTGTTTTCCTGGTGGACTGAATGAAAGGTTTGCTTCAGCCTGTCAAAAGTTTTGATAATTCACAGAAATAAATACAGTTATAAATGTTTCTGTGTAATTTAGGTGTCCCTACTATGGGACCTTTTATAATATTGCTTCATCAGTTTCTTTTTGTACTGAAATTTTGAGTAAACAATCAACTTGTTGTTAAAACAAAACACAAAACATATTTTGCTCACTAACAGGAGATCAGGGATCAATGTCTGCCAAGAAAAGCATGATTAGGGCATCCCTATAGTCACATTTTGCAATACAATAAACAATATATTATTTTTTTGTCAAAAAGTCTATGTTGACATATTTTTTTAGTATCAAGAATGCGCCATATTATATGCAACATAATTTCTAGTCAGTTTTATTTGTACAAAGCATGGTCCCTTTTACATGGATGAACTTAACTGTAAGTCCTAGTGGCAGAAATAGTAACTTGAAGTGTTCAGAGAGCACAAACCTCGGCCACGGCATTTCTAACTGATCCAGATTTTTTTTTTTAAATTCCAGGATCTGCTTATGAAATCTGATCACCACCAAAATTTAATCAAGCAAACAAACAAATGGGCAAACACTGGCAAAAACATAACCTCCGTGGCTGAGGTAACACGATCTTTAACATGGGGTTGTATGAACCCACTCATTCTTCCACTGCACACTTCCACAGCCCTCTGAATGTGACTGTGATTCACACAAAGAGGAGAGAGGGTGCAGGGCCACGTTCAGGCCTCATAAATAAACTAATGGCTTGTAGTCATATTACTTGTAGCTTGGATCATAAACCAACATTGACGATGCTTCAAGGGAATTCTCCTAACCAGCATGTGTTTCTAAACTTCCATCAGCTCCATGTCTGCTTAGTGACTGTTAGGTTAAAATAGTCTCACTGACGATTTCTAGCATTAGCCTGTTAAGGTCTTCTAATATAATGGTATTTTAAGCTTTATAAAATGACATGTAAATATATGAAACTGCATTTAAAGCTTTGTTAGAATAGACTATTTCACAGCAGTAGATTATTATGCTTGAACATTAAGTTCACAGCAGGGCATTTATATTTAACTAGCATGGACACCCATTAAACAAATACCACCCCTCTCATTTAAAATCAAGTCTCTCTTTGAATGAAGTATTTTACAGTCTCTCGAATGATGTTTATAAATCTCATTTTTATTCTGTCAAGTGTTTATTATGGTTACTTGTGTACACTTTATTATGGCTTATGGCAGGTCTATGGGGGGGGGGGGGGGCATGTTAAGCAGCTACTAAGGATGTAACAAGGGGGAAATATTACTACAAAAACAACACATGGACTCTTTGATGGAGTTAGAAAATGGGTAGAGAGAAAGTAATAAAACAGTCTGTGGTAAAGGAGCAGCACACTTTGGACATGTTGGGTACAGACATGACAACAAGGCTCCCTTCACTCGGGTGGGCATCTTGATAGGTTTTTTCAAATCTTATTAATAATGGTTCATAGCTGAGCCTCCATTATGGCTGGCTCCTCCAATCAGGTGGCATGCATACCATCATCTACTAAAGCTGTAAAGAAGGATCTTAAAATAAAAATTATGCCTTTAAGAGAAAAACAGTATTTGTAATTTGTCACAAAACCAGTCCTTAATTGGATTCATGGGTCGTTATGTTTTTCAGCCACATGGCTGAACTAAACTTGAATCCATAGCCATTTTCAACATTAATGAAGTAACTGTAAATCAGACCAATGAAATGTGCATATCCCTTCTATTGATATGTGAAGGGTGATTAATGACACTATCCACTTCATTGCAAGCCAATGAATCACCATGTAACACTGCAATCTTGGTAAGAGCCACGGAGAGGGAATCAATAATAGCAAAGCAGGAAAGTATGTCTTGGGAGTCTGGCAATACTGATGAAAATGGAGGCATTTTCCCTCATTCATCATTGTGGTAGCTAATCAGCACAGTTCTCCAATCAGCAATGAGGCAAAGAGCATGCACAACTCAACTCATGAATTCTTTATACAGCTGAACTGTTTTTTTTTGTTTTGTTTTTTAGGGTGGAGGAATGGGCACATTTCACCTGGTTTACAGCTTTGTGATTTGGTGTCAGCTCTCCAGATAAACACATGCTCACCTCTCTGTGCTGTCACATTGAGTCAGATTGGCAAAGGAAAACTGTCAGCACAAGAATTATTAGCTTTGACTTCCCCCGCTGAAATCTTCAGGTAAAACACAAATGTGTTCAGCCAGCGTTTTAATGGCAGCCAGAACCCAGTCTTCTTGAGTCTACGTAATATCTTTGTTATTCTTCTCCTATGTGTGAATCCAAACTTGAAATGTAAGGTTAATAGAGGCCACTCTGTCCTTGGCCACATGGACTACAGTCAGGGCTGCAAATAATGATTGCTTTCATTGTGGGTTTTATTCTCCAATTATTTTCTTAATCATTTTGTCTTTGTGTTCTAGAAATAGTTAAAAAAAAATCTGGTGATGATAATCATCTTTCCTAGATCTCATTTGTATGTCCATTGCTTGTTTTATTCATTAAGCATCAAGATATTCTGTTAAATCCATGAAATTATCACATTTAACAGGCTACAGACTTACAGTGAGAAAAATTACGAGAACAAGTGGTCAGCTGCCATCGCTGAGGATTATTTTCTATCAATTGACAAGTAAATTTGTACACATATTCACCCATTCTATCAATGACAAAGATTTTAAGTCTTGTTCCAGTCGTGTTTACTGCAGGAGGTTAAAATGTGAAGCTGCCTTTTCTGCAGCAAAGATTAGTTGTGTAGAGGAAGTCACAGTATGGCCTCAGGTTGAGTGGTGTCAGTGCTAGCTCTGCCCTCAAACATTTCAGCTTTCTACATGGTTCAAGTCTTTAACAGCACACTATTCAGTCAATATCCAACATCCTGATTTAACTCTGAAGTCATACTGCTCTTCTTTAGTTTTCTTCTTTGTATTATAGTACATTTTTACTGATATTTCTGGCTTAAGAGTTCAGTTATTTATCAAGAATTATATCTACATATATATACTCTCAGGAAAGAAAAAAAAAGCTTGGTAACTTAGAGCTTTTTCTACTTTTTTGTGAAAATCAGGGTTGGCAAAGTACATTAACTTTTCTATCTTTGTGACAAGTCCATACTTTGAAATGCCTGTCCGTCTCTTTAGCCTGAAGGCAGCTTTGGATGGCTCTCTAAGCAGAGGAGACTGAGGGGTCAAGCATCTTTGAGTATCACATTTAAAGGCTGAAACAGTGATTCAGTTTAAATAAGTGTCAGATATGTTGTTATACCAGTCAGTGAAATATTCCTATATACATCCCTAATTAAAAATTAGAGACATTTAGAATTATTTGTACGTATTAAGTCTCCATTAGTGCAAACCATAATCAATGTTCTGTAATTCCACACTGTTATTCTATGTAAAAGTATTTATTTGATAAAATACAGGGGAGGTATGGAAAATGCTGACTCACAGAGTGGACAAAATACTTTTTCACAATGTCTTCATCATCCATTTGGTGCTGGAAAATATATTTAGCTTTGCCTGATAGAGATAAAACAAACAGGTGTGCATGCACCAAGACCCTTCATGGCTTCAGCTTAACCCACAGTATTTGCCCCCTCCATCTCAGCCCCTCGTGCTTATGTAATTTAGTCAAATTTGTTGTATGTTATTATTTATTTTATTATTTTTATGGATGACTCAACACACTCCAGCCATTGTCCTTTTGGTTAAGAAGAAAACTCAACATATTCAGCACTTGGAATGGTATAATTTATACGAAAAACGTTTAATTTTGGGCAACATTGTGGCACAGCAAGTAGTGCGTGTGCCTCACAGCCAGAAAGTTGCTGGTTAGACCCCCATGTTGCATGCATGGGTGACTCCAACTTGCCATTAGGAGTGAGTATGAGCCATAAACCCCAGA
This sequence comes from Scarus forsteni, assembly GCA_036419115.1. Taxonomy (NCBI): domain Eukaryota; kingdom Metazoa; phylum Chordata; class Actinopteri; order Labriformes; family Labridae; genus Scarus; species Scarus forsteni. The sequence goes on from JAZDUH010000152.1 coordinate 32,736,612, forward strand.
AAGGATAAGTGGCATATACGTAATGGATGGAATTCTACTTTGGTTTTCGTTAAGCTAGATTCATCGTGTTTCACGTTTAGTAAAGGCTGCTATGATTAGTCAACTAGTCGTGTCTAAGTTGTTGTTCAAAATCGTCTACAACTAATTTAATAGTCAACAGGTCACTTGTTTTTTTTAAGTGTTGTTTCCTCTCAAAACTGCCACTGTACCATCCACTGTCTTGTCTGCCTTTCTGCCCTTTCTGTCCCAGCCGTGATGTCACCGGAAGAGTTACGCCCAAACAGTATCATGGCTGATCAGCAATGGAGCCTGAGAGTTTGGGAGCATTTTACCAAAACAAAAGAGAAGAATGTACAATGCAAACTGTGCAAGAGCGGAACTTGCCTTCGATGCATAAGCGTGTGAAAATGAAGCACGTTGTGGCTTAATCAATCTCTGATGAAGTGGGACAGTTGTCTTGATAAGCTAATTGGCTAGTTAGCTGCTAACATAAGCATCAATAGTATGGTGACCAGACGTCCCGATTTCCGTGGACAGTCCCTGTTTTGGATTACCTGTCCCCAAAAATGTGCCCGATATTAGTGTTTTACTATCGCAAGTCTACTAGAACAAAAGGTATTACTATAGCCACGTAAGAAGCAAAAAGCGTGAGGAAGCAGGTTGAGGGCAGACTAAGACAACAGTTATTGTGTTGCCAAGTCCGCTCATTTAAATTGACTTTAGGCTTGCTCCTCTACTTGCGTGGATCCCACATGATTGTCACCCAGCTTCCCACTGCAAAGCAAGACATGAGTGTGGTTGGTAGTTGTCCTTTCCTCACCTCCGTTTCCTGGTAAACACACCTGCAGGAAGTAACCTGGCACACCTGCAAACACACTCACGCATTTGGCACATGCACAACTAAGCGGGTGCCATAGTTGCCAGGTCTGCTTATGTTAATTGCTTTGGGCCACCAACTGCATGCTGGTGCAGCATACTGCACCATGATGTGACTAGTCGACTAATCTCAAAAATAGTAATTTACAAGTTGACTATCAAAATAGTCGTTTGTGGCAGCCCTGCTTTTAGTTGTGCTTGAGTAAAATGTTATGTAAGTAACAAAAACTTAATCTGAGATTAATACTGTTGTACTTTTTCACACCTAGTTATACAAAGGGATCTTTGGGAAAAGGGTTGTTGTTATGTATATTATGTTACTGGCAGAGACGTACAAAAAACTGAGGAAAGAGATCTTCCGCCGTCATTGTCACTGTGGACCTAATGGGTTTACATGCTATCTTTAATATGAACATGTCTGGCCTCAGGATGCTCCTTGAACACCACAGTCTATTAAAAAAATGTCAGGGATGAATCACATTCTTTTAATTTCACATCTTGCTGTTGCAAAGATAAATACACCTGTAACCTTGAAGCTGAGACTGTATTGATCTGTGATGTTGCTCTTATGTGTTGTAAGTGGATCTTTTATGATAGGACAATAAATATTATATCATCCTGGCATCCACTCTTCCACAGCGATCTTGAATCAGATGGAGTATAAGAGAAGCCTTGAAAGTGGATATTTTTAAAGCATGATGTTACTTTGTACTGTAACTCTTTCAAGAGTTTGCATTTATGGATGTTATCAACAGACCAAACGACAACTTTCACTCGGCTCCTGAAATATTTTTTGTGTTGCATTAGCCCTTATTTCCTAAAAATGACAAGTAAGGTTGGAGTTGTACAATAGGCACACAGATGGTGTTGAGATTGCCTCAAAGGCACATGATATGTGGTACTTTTCCATCTCACGCCCACACAAAAGTCTGTCACTTGCAAATGCGGCTGAACACACGCAGACACACACGTGTTACCAGCAGGTCCTTGGGCTTGTTTGATATACACAACAGCTTGAACTGTAGATTGAAAGCAGTTGTCAGGGAGAGATTGTTGGTCTATTGACGGTTAGGTCATTGACTCAGTAACCATTTGTGGAATTGATCCAAGGACATCTAGATCAGAGTGAGGATTGAAAATGAAACAAAGGAAAGGTGGAGAAAATCTATTATCTTGTGTTAATAGAAAATAAATTGAAAATTAAGATTAAGTTATTTAAACAGAAGAACCTTTATGTCTGGTTTTTACCACTCATCGAACATTTCTGATATAAATGTGGAAAAACTTTGAGAGGGATGATATGCTATTAGCTCTTAGATGCTGTCACAGTATAACATCAGCCTACGATGAATGCTCATTATTATCAGCATAATATCTGTATTGGCAGACAATAATTTTAAAAGTAAATAATGAGTATTGGCAAATCTAAACGTTATAGCCAATATGCATCACTGATATAAGCTATTAACATCAACACAATGACACAAGAGAGCAGTATTGATGCAGGGCAGAGCTGGCAGATGTAAGGGGTTAAAAATGCATCACAAATCCTGCAACTTAAAGGTGTAGTCAGCGATCTTCTAATCTTCTAAACTAATGCACCATTTCTCAAAATTACCGTATTTCTCGTCTCCATCCACAAGATGTCACCACTGACAGCATGTTGGAAAAAAAGTCAGATTTTAATACACAGCCTTAGCTCCGAGTTTCAGCAGGTAAATACTGTGGCTCGGGGCGAGTTACCAAAGCAGAGTACACCCCCCCACATCCAGGGGGCGATCATACTCATGCGCAGATCAGACAGAGGGGGGAGGGGGAGTCGTAGGATGCGTAGCGTGCGCAGTTAGCGTAAGGGAGAGATACAATATGTGCAGTAGCAATGGCTGAAAAACAGCCCAAAAGAAAAAGGTCAGAGGAGCATAAAGTGAAAAAGAAGGGCTATGACCATGAAAGAGCGAAGACCCTGGTCAACATTGGAGTTGCTTTCCGATGGCGGAGGGAACTCCGCGAACTTAAAGACCTGAAAACCGATGCGGATGTCGCTGTCTTTCTGCTGGATAAGTAAGCAACATTGGCTTTGTGGTGCTTCACATAACAGTAACAGCTGTCGGACATTCATCTTATTGTCAAATCTGCCAGAATGCACTGTTGTCGTTATGTTATCAATATTGTCAGTCGAGTTGTCTGACGAGTCAGGGTTACCTTAGCTATGTTGGTCAGCTACACAGTTTCTACGGCCGTTTCCATGACGATGCACGTCCATCAGCTTTCGGGGGGCGGGTCTAAATTCGTTTATAAACAACCTATCCACTCGTTTTCTCCCACATTGCTGACTACACCTTTAAATCGAAAAACTTATTAGTAGGATGTTTGTGACGCGTAGAATGACAAACGTCATGTATGTTAGCACATCTCAGACTGCATGAACTAGCTTGCAGGCTTGCCTCCATTTTGTTTCATTTGGGAAGACTTTGTTGTGTGTGATTTTTGATGTAAATTCAAATTGATGCACAAGTATTGATGTTGGTACGAGTTTAAATGTGTCAACCAATTTTTTACAGTACTTGGAAGTTTTATGCATCCCCTTTTATTAATTATTTGATAGAAATGTAAGGCATGTCAGTGTGGTAGAGTGGGTAGTAAATTTGCACATACCAGTGAAGGCCAGAAAAGTCCATAAGTATCATGCCAAAATGTAGAAAAATTGCATTAAAAAAATTGCATCATCCCTTCATGAGTATGCCAGATGATAACAATATATGTGAAATGTATCTTGGTGGTATTTTTAGCTACAAAGAATGCATAGATAGACCCTTTATTCGCTATGGAAAGGAAAGAGTGGCAAAATAAATGAATGAATGAATGAATGAATGACTGAATAAAATTAGTCTTTAAGTACACTCCTAAGGACGTTTTCCCTGAAATGACAGTCTATTGATGTTAGAAACAGATGTGAGGCAAGAAAAACATTTTATTCCTCAGTAAACTACCTACTTACTTTAGATTTGTAAAATTTAGTGGTAACAAGGTACACACTTTTACTTTCTGCTAATTTGACAATCAATGTATGGGAGTTGGTTCCATGACTGCCAGAGTTGATAGTCATGGAAAACTAGCATGAGTTTGAATGTAGCATCTCCTTAGGACACTGTCTACGCCACTGCTCACATGGACGAGCCCCGCTGATTCCCATACTCACAACCCAATGTTGACTCTTGTTTTTGGCTGAGCTTTGTCCAAATTATGTTTTATTTTGGCCTTCTTTGCCTCCATCTTTCTCCATCTTTCTTTTTTTGCTCTGTTTAGCGGGAGGTGCAGTTACCAGTAATCAGGGTATAGGTAGTTTCTCTGCCATTCTCCAGGATACTTGGATCTCTCTGTTCGGCTATGCACATTGAAAATTCAGATTCAAATTCAGTCCGAATTGCTGTGATTGGTTGGTATTTCCCTGTTTTACCACACTTTTTCAGAACACATCATGCATTGATTGCCATCGAGACACAATCATTTGAACCAGTATTACAAAATGTGTATTAACATCTGATTACCAACCCTGCCTTAAATTAAGCATAGCAGAGGTCAGAAATATGCCCTGATACATGTTATGAATATTGCATTTCTCTTTCATGCAGTTGATGTTGTCCCATAGGCCTCATTGGGTCAGGACCCACAGAGTCCACTGGAGTATTTATAGCAGAGACGGCTATGGTGGATAGCATCAGGTTGAGATTGGAGGTTATCCAAGTGGAAAAGGCAGGTATCTTGGGGGTTTAATTCATGAGCAATAGTAAAAAGGATTGTGAGATGTACTGCTGCTTAGGGGCACTGCCTGCAGAAGCGCAGGCTTTGTATGAGCCTTTAAGTAGTAAAGACAGAGCTGGGCTATAAAGCAGAACTCTCAATTTCACCTCCCACTCTTACTTGCAGTTAAGATTTCTGGATAGACTCAGAACGAATGAGATTTTGGTTCTTACTTTTCAGAATGAGCTTCCTGTTCCACTCCATTTGGTAGGACTGGATGGGGTGGGGGTAATTAAGCTGGTTGGCATTGGCAGGAGCTAGCTGATGTGGTTTTGGCAGGCAGTGAGAATGCATCTTGACCACAAACCTTTGGCCTTGGTGTGCTCAGTGTTCCCCCAGGAGGAGCTTGAGGAAGTTTCTTGGGAAATTGATGTTTAGTTGCTTGGCTGATTTAGGATAAGCTATATCAGAATGATTAGATGCATTTTTTTTGTTTGCTTGATTTGTGAAATTTCTCCATCTTGACTGGGTTGTCCTCTGTCTTCTTTCCTTTCCACAGATAACAAAGCAGCAACTTCAGCAGACCAAGGATCGTTTCCAGGCCTTCCTCAATGGTGACACACAAATAGTAGCTGATGAAGCATTCATCAATGCTGTGCAGAGCTACAGTGAGGTAAAATACTTCATACCTATTCATTATGGCTTTCTCTAAATAAAAACTAAGAGACATTAGTTTATACCTCCTCAAAACCTATGTGCACTTTGGATTTCAGTATTGTAAAACTGTTTTCATCAGCCCTCTGTTAGTACCCATAATATTTTGTAAGACATTCAAGTATTTCATATTATAAAGACACCTTTTTTCTTTCTTTCCTTGCCCTCAGTCTGAACTTAAAACACAACACAATTTTTAGAAGCTCATATTTAGGTGACTGAGTGTTAAAATGGTGGCTGAAGCTCTTCACTGCAGAGATTATGAGTCAGAGTGTGTGGCTAACACAGCCATCTTGTCAGTTTCACGATTCAATCCTCAGGTGAAAAAGTCAATGCCATTATAACTAAACATTTATTGCAAATGGAAAAGCAGATAGTGAGACACGCAGAAGGCTGAGTCAATGATGGGAGAACAAAAAAGGCCATTTGAAAAATAAAATGTGATTGGTACCATCAGAAAATGCTTATGTGGAAGTCAATAAACGTTGACTTCTACTAATAACAGCAAGACTGGACAACCATACAAACGTTCTGAGGTGTAACAGTATTTAATAAGGACATTACCTCAGTGTCTGTCAAGAATTGGCACAGAATGATGATGAAGGAATAAACATCAAAGAAGACCCTAGTTTGAGTAAAATGCACTCAATTTGCATTTAACTTCATAATTTGACCTTTAGTCCCCATATTATCACCAAGGAGCCAGAGCTCATGACCTGTGCTGCAACCAGTCAGCAGGTGGACTGTTGTTAAATACTCAATAAAAATGTGTAAAACTTTGCCAGGCTGACAGCTCCTGCCATCCCATTTAAATGGAGGGCTATATCAAACAAAAAACTGAACCCATAAGATGTATTTGAGCTATTTGTAAAGCATTTCAGCAACACAAGCAGATTAAACCAGGAAGCTACTTTAACCAGTTGTTCTCCCTTATCACATAAGAATGTTTAACCAAAAAAGGGTTGGTTTATTGTTTAGTTTACAAAATGTTTGGAGTGTCACATCTATTGAACAATGTCCTTCATTAAAAAGTAGGATTTTACAATAGAGCTAGGTGGAAGCAAGTCTCTACTGAGTCACAGGCCTCACTCCCTTGTGCAGCAGTCTTTAGGTGCTGTGACCCAGTGCTGTCATGGCAACAATGGACGTACACTGTAGTACGTTGTCTGACATTACAGCTTAGTCAGTCTGATATTCAGAGCTGGACATTGCCTGTTAAAGCAATTAAATATCACTCTAGTTTTAAAAACTTAAAAAAAGAATTTAAAATATTGTTAGAAAGTTCTCAATTAAAATATGTTCAGTGCTGAACAACTTTATTCAACCACCTGTCATAAAAAAAGGTAAAAAACGTAAAAACTTTCAAAAACTTTTGCTTCAATCTAAAATGTTGTTAATTTTTACAATTTTGAACAGGAATGAGGGATTTCAGACAGACTTCTCCTTTTATACCCGAATAAGAGCCCACTGGGCTTCTCTGAGAAGCATATATCAACTGTTAAAACTATTTGTCTGTTCAGGAATGCAAGTAAATAACTGCCTTTTGACATCTTAATAAAAAAAATAATGTGCATTAGTATTTTTAAAAACAGTAAAAAAAAAAAAAAAAAAAGTAGTTTAAACAGTAAATTAGGAGATGTGTGGACTTTATTTTAGCATTAAATATGTCATGGTTGGGGTGCTGGTTTGGCGGAGTGGTTGGCAACCAGGCACCCCATGTGCTTGCTTCTGCCGGTCCCGCCTGTGACCAGTTTGCGGAGTGTCTTCCCCTGCTTTCTACCCCCTTTCACGGGCCTATCCACTGTCTCTCTCCTATCAATAGAGGCACAAAAATGCCCAAAAAATACATTTAAAAAATAATAATAATAAATAAATAAATAAATAAATAAATAAATAAATATATATATATATATATATATATATATATATATATATATATATATATATATATATATATATATATATATATATATATATATATATATATATATATATATATATATATATATATATATATATGTATATATATATATATATATATATGTATATATATATATATATATATATATATATATATATATGTATATATATATATATATATATATATATATATATATATATATATAGATATATAGATATATAGATATATATATATGTGTGTCATGGTTAAAGAGCCTTTACATACTGGTTTGTTAATTTAGGGCTTCACATAGACCTTACATCTGGTGGTTCTCTAGTCAATTTTTTTTAAATGTTATTGTATGGCTACTAAATTCATCTTCAGTACAAAATATGTGCCTATCACCTCATCATATACACAATTTATATATAAAATTTGATTGGTTGCTTTTAGGATACTTGTATAAAACGTAATGATGGTTTTCATAAACACCTTCCTATTGCTTATCAATGTTATGTACAAAAATGTTTTTTCTTGGATATTTATCTCTTTAACAGTTGTGTGTAGATTTGATCATTTATTATGTATAAGTATGTCAAGTCCTTGAAACATGCACAGTTTCTTCACCAATAATCGAGGTATACTTACTGAAATAACAGGGGAACTATTATTAGTTCAACTATGGAAGATCTCAGGTTGCTGTGTGTGCTATTTAAAGCAAATGACTAAATGCTGCGGTCTGCACTTCTCCAGATGGGAAACAAAAGACTGGCCTAACTACATCTTGTTAGTTTCGGCCTGCAAACCTTTGTTACCCATTAAAACATACATTCAGTGACAGGAGTAATGTACCACCGCGCTGTAATGTTTCAGTACAGTAGTCAGAGCTTTTTATCCATAATGGATGCCGAGTACAAAATGTGAGTGACGGAGTGACGCAGTTGCTGGCTGTGATGGTTACTTGTCTTGGTGTTGTGATAATCTAGCCTTGCCTGTCTCTCTTTCTGCTACTCTGTCATTTGAGACAGAATACAGTCTGTGCTGTGTGCATTGCTGTGGCATATACGTATGTTGGCTGTATGTTTGTCCAACCCTAACTGAACAGCAACTGTGGTTTTTGGTGTCAGTTTGCTGACGATGAGACATTTACTGATTAAGATTCACTGTTTTAACGTGACAGAAAAGCTTTACAGCTCTGCAAAAAACACAAGTCTGTTCAGGAGGCTCATGTTACAAAATCAATAGCCATCAAATCATTTCTACCTTTTGGATCTCTGTCTCTCCTTTAATCTACACTGGTCTCTCACAATGCAGGTGTTCCTGAAGAGTGACCGTGTGGCTAAAATGGTCCAGAGCGGCGGTTTCTCAGCCAGTGATTTCAGGGAGGTGTTCAAGAGGCATATCGAGAAGCGTGTTCGCAGCCTGCCAGAGATTGACGGTCTAAGCAAGGAGACAGTGCTGAGTTCCTGGATGGCCAAGTTTGACACTATCTACCGTGGTGATGAGGATCCTCGCAAGGCGCAGCAACGCATGACAGCCAGTGCAGCGTCAGAGCTGATCCTCAGCAAGGACCAGCTGTACGAGATGTTCCAGAATATCCTCGGCATCAAAAAGTTTGAGCACCAGCTGCTTTATCAAGCCTGTCAGGTAAGATATGACACATACAGGTTACGGATCTCAAAAGGTGTTTTATTTACACCTTAATACCTCAGTGCTGTCACAACTCTGTTCTCCTTTTTCAGATTTTTGTATTTGTGAAGGCACTTATGCAACTTTTTTTTTAATTTTCACATGCACAGTTGCTCTTCACTAAATTACAGTGTAAAATATGAATGTTTGATTTAGAAAACTTCAAGTGAACAGAAAAGTGTTAAGAAAAATATCAACAAGTTTTAACTATTACAAATATTTATATATACTCGATGTGTTGTTTTTGGAATATCTGCCAAGGAAAACATACCTCTCACAGTAATTTAAACATATTTTTTTACTTACTCTGTGTCCTCGGGGTGTTACAGATCAGCATTTCTCATTGTAGAGGCTCTGTAGGGATTGCATGCAGGTAATAATGGGCACCAGGTTGATTGTGTCAGACATAACTCTCCTTCCCTGGCCGTCTCTCCTCCTTAACTGCTCTCGGTGGGATGCTGAAAGAAGCACTAATCTATTCTTTCTTGTGCAGCTCGATTGAAAGTCTTATCACAGCACGATTTGGAGGAAAGGATTGGGCACATTTATATCTGCCCATGTGTCTCTTCGTTACACATACATCTATCTGGATAAAAGCCATTGATTTTGAACATGCTTAATTTATTTTTGGATCTGTCTTCATCTTCTTTTAACAATGGCTAGCATGATTTGAAACAGATGGTATGAAGCATGTTGTTGGGAAAATAAGATTGTTCAGTACTGTTGACATATCTCAGTTGGCAAAGATCAATACAGGCTCTGGTATGCACTGCTCATTTGTTAGGCGCTTCTAAGGCTGAGGTGTAAAACATTGCTATAACCTACGAATCCTGTGTGAATTTTCCCTCCCAAGCCTTTGATGGTGCTTAACCTAGTTTTTTCTAAACACGCTGGCAGCAGAGCTGTTAGTAAAGGGTCAGAATTTCTCTATGCAGAACATGGTGCCATTTTCCTGAACAGATTCTTCTCTGAGAAATACAGAGTTGCATAAGCACAGTTCATGATAACAGATCATAATGGCAGTAATACTGCTAAAGTCCATCAATGTCCTATTCAAGGATGAGCAATATGGATGACAACAAAGTATTGATATTATTTTATAGCAGAATCCCAATGCGTAGAATTATTTAAGTTTTTGTCCCACAATAAAGAAAAAAAAACTTGATTATCACAACATTAGAATTTTATGGGCTCCAGTAAACATCAGACTGAACTGAAATCTGCCTAACACCACAACAAAAACAAATAGAGGTCCTCCTCATCCTATGCAGTGACTCTCTGACAAGTATTTTAAGCAAAGCCCAACAAGATGTCTGAGTTGTACAAAATTTTGTGTTTACTTTGTCTATCAACACTTTGTACTCCTACACAGAAATTAGTTTCTTAAACCTGCACAAATTTCAGGATTTATTTGGCCTTCATGCTCAGTGACTCCCTTTAGTTCTATTTGCCATTCAAAACTCCTTCTTAGGAGCAGTCAGTTCAACATATACAAATGAATCAAGGAAGTAATGTAGAAAGAAGACAGAAGTTATCTAAAGTATAACTTATTTTTACACAAAAGTATGCCAATCCATTCCCCTTTAAGCCTGTAGTATTTCATATTTGTGTCTTTGGAAAGAAAAGAAGAAAAAAGATGCCTGTCACTGTAAATGTCCCTGTATCACGACAGAATTTTTAGCAGCTTCAGTGAAAAAAGTCATTTTTCATTAAATAAACTTCAATTATTACCTTTCCTAACAGATATTGATGGACACGATTTGTGTTGATATCAACATACTGTAACCTGCCAAATGCTCTTTAAACAAAATAAAACAAATTTATCGATTAACATTTAAACTAGCCTATTCGTGGTGTATAAGGTGGGATAAGCCGAAATCAATTATCTTTTAAATTATGCCATAAAACATTACACTCACTAATAGACAGAGACAAAAGAATGTGCAATTTTCTTTTTTAAATGTTTCTTTGCTGCTTGTGGTTTAATGCAATTCAAATGTCAAAGGAAGCAAATAGACAAATACAGACCTGGAGCTGTCAATTAGAATATTAGAGGCAAAGTTAAAAAAAAATTGCCCACCTCTCTGTAAAGACAATCTCTGCCATTGCAGGGTCGTCATCCAACCATTCGGAGGTGTGCTCTACGAACTGAGAAGCACTGATCTGATTCAGCCACAGCCTCCCTCAGAAAAAAAGGGAAAAAATAAACATGAATTGTTGACTCTTTGCCATAGATCTGTGTGCATGTGCATTGTTATTTATCCCAGGGTGTGTCCCGCCTCCCACCCAATGAGAGACGCAAGTCCCTAGCAAACCTGAAAAGGATGTACAGTATAGATAATGGATGTAGAGTGAGAAGAACTACAATAACATAAATATTATGTCCTATTGTTTGATGAACATGTCTGTGACAATTGATATGCTATCCAACCCGAGTCCTTCTATTTTTGCCGTCTGACTCTTACAGTCATAGACAGGTAATAAAATTGCATCAAATCAGCTGATAGATACAGCAAGGAACCAGTATCTTTAAAATTATATATGTACAAAAACTGGAGTACTGGATATTTTCTTAAAGCCCAGCTGTTCTTGGAATCCTCCATCTCCCTTGTTTTTACTTTTATGATGCATCCATCCGCCTGCACTTAAAGTGACTCTGAGCATCTCCTCTGTAAGCAAACAGCAGCCATATATATTGCCCTCGTCTAAATGATAAAATCCTCACTAAAAAAGGAGAGGCAGCAATCCAGTCGGCGCGACTCAGGGCTGCTGGGATTTGATGAAAGGTTTTCATGGATTGGCTGGGATTCAGAGGCCATCATTTTTTTAGCGGTTATCGCTTGGGGGATTAACATTTTTTTGCAGTTACATCCAAATAGTAGAAAGGAAGCACTGGTCTATTTCTGTCTCATGCTGAAGTAAGAGCTGCCCCTGGAAATGACTAACAGACTGATTAGACTGGTAGGGCCAGCGGCTGCACCAGGCACACTCATAGCATGCTCCCGTCCCCTGTGGCTGCTCTGTTATTTAACTGTGGTGACACCAAGCATAACCTCACAATTGTAATAGAATATGTTGGGTGTTTACATTTCCAGGCAGTTTTATGAAGTACAGCTGAATGACTGCATGAACAGAAAGTGTCCTTTTGAATGCTGCTTTAAATTCCAGATATGATTGTTTTAGAGAACCTGCAAATGTAAAATGCCTTGAGATAAAAACAGACAGCCAACGCTGAAAGCTGTTTTGTTCATGTCAAGTCCTACAACAGAAATGCCTTTGCCCTGCATATATTTTCCTGACAGTGAATCATATTATGAACAGTATTTTTCAGACACTGTTGGCATTTAACACGCTCTTCCTAAACATTGCTAAACTTTTAATGGCAGCATTTTAAAGCCCTTGCGTGTGCTTTAAGCAAATGCAGAAAAATAGACTTAAAGCATTATATATATATATTTAATTTATGCAGCTGATGTGCCATAGGGCTAAAGCTGCTTTAGTCTGGTCTTGCTTAGTCATTTATATTTACTTTGAGAAGTAGAATGCTGGACAGTCTACAGTTCAACTATAATTCACGCATTGCTATCCTCACAGCTCAAGCATTTATAGAAGATAACCATGCTTTCTTTGTAAAAATGTCAAGAGCTCCCTTAGTGCAGAATCATTCATCCTTTAGCCTGCAGGGGAAGAAACTCCTTAACTAAGAAGTCCATTTCACTCTTCTTTGAGGTTTTGTTTGGGTTTTTCGACATCGTCTGACAAAAACTGTAAATTATAACTTGATTTAAACACATGCGCGTGTGTTGCTCCATGTGTGGTACCCTGTGTAACTGTCAATGTTTCGGGTCACGACAACAGTTTTTGAGGTTAGAAATAAAACGTTATTATTCGTCAATGTGGCAGCTACTGGTTTTAAATGGATCTTAGTCTTGAATTCAATCATTTGAAGATTATATTGAAATAAAAAATAGGAAGCACATAAAACAATCATATTGTTAATATTTTGACCAAAACTGTTGTCGGTTTCCTAAACACAATCATAACTTCTGGGTTTCCTTCAGCCAGACTCAAGTGGACACTTGAGGGACTACAGATTTTGGCACTTCCACACTGGCTACAGTTCAGAGTCCAAGGTTGCTGTTTGGTTGAACTCAAACATCTTTAAAACATGTATAGCTCCAAGGGGCGCTGGCATTACCTTGCAACGACTGCTCTTTAACCTAACTATTTTCATCCACCTTAAGCTAGACATCCCTAAATTTGTGTTAGTAGGACAATGCTATGACCAAACTGTGCTGTTAATGTCTGCCGTAATGAGCTCAGTGCTGTGAAGATCTAATGTTCCACAGCTGAACTGGCAGGATAAAAAAATCATCCTGATAAATTAAATACCTAAAAGCAACAAATAGATTTACCTTAAAACCTATCACTTAATTAGTCGAGTGGCACATTAAAAATAGTTCTTCATGCAGAGCTATTAGTGCTTGTCTTGTTGAAATAATTATAATAATAATATTCACAGTGTTTTGTAATGCTTTTTGCAGCTTTGTATGATAATGGATGTGGGTTAAATTGTACTGTTTTGTTTGAAAATCAGTTTCATTTTTAGTTATTTAGTTTGTTAGATATTTAAAAAAAAATCATGAACCAGTCAGTTTTAAAGACCTTTTCAAAAAAGTAAGAGAGGATATTCACATTTAAAAATAGTAGAGACATTATGTGTACTGATTTTATCAGCTGCTTTAATTAACTGTAGTGATGATAAAACTGCAAAAGGATTTAGCACTGAAGAGATTTAATCACAGGCGCACATTCATATCAATGTTCTCTCTATAACTAAAATTACATCCTGATCTTAAGCCCTTTAAAATAACTGAAGCCTCAGAGTAGGAAAAATATCAAGAATTATTTTTTTTCCATCCACAGAGCAGTAAATCATGGCTCACATGCCCCTAAGACTGGCAGACCATACTCAAATAAGCTTTCCTTCCTACAGGCTATAAAGAAGACCCCCTACATCCCCCTTCTAATTTGTCTTGTCAGCAAGTGTTAGTTGGGAAATTAGGTCTGAGCTCTTCCTGGTTTTAGCCTGTGGCTGATATAATTGCGTAATGGAGCCTCTTCACTGCACACCGGATTGGGAGAGGATAAAAGCATTTTCTATGCCTGCCCAGCCACCTCTAAGCTGAAAAAGCAGTGGTGCTGAAACACACAGCGTAACCTCACCTCACCGTGGTGTGGTTTTGAATTAAACCAGCACAATGATTTAAGAAAGGAGGAAAATGGTTTAAAAGTGTCTTGAAAAAGGATTGATTGACTACAGTAAAATTTTAATATTTTTTGTAACTGGTAAATGGACTTGAGCTTTTATAGCACTTTCCTAGTCTTTGACTACTGAACGCAGCTTTACACCACAGGTCACACCATTCACACCCATTCCCTCTTTCATTCTCTCACTGATGATTTAGAGTTTCATGCCCATTTACACACCTCTGACTCAGCAATGGGAGTAACTTGGAGTTAAGTGTCTTGCCCAAGGACACATCATCATGTGTCACCTGGAGCTGGGCTCAAACCTGCAACCTTCCTATTACTGACAAAACACCCAATCCAACTGTGCCACCGACTAAGTATTTGTGATAAATCTGGACACAAGAATTATAATTATTGGTGTCATAATCTAAAATCTAAGGACCAAACAGCTATTATCGAAAACTTTTTTTAGATTGACATTAAATGTTGTCACTGGAAAATCAGTTGTTAACAATATACACTTGTATTGGTTGGGAGATCTATTTTACCTGAACTTACAAAACCAAATCTTGCATAGTCATCCTTTATTACTCTGTCCTGACCCTAAACAATGACTGACCAACCACCAAAGGACATTCTGAACCTGTTTTGTGCTTCACTCTCCACCATGTTTACCACCTTATCTGTAGTAGCCATGTTATGTAAAGGGAGTGAAAAAGGAAAGTTGATAAAAACAAGCTGATAATGTAAAGTAGGGGGCTGTAAGAAATCAAAAAACAAAAAGCAATGAGCATGAAGACTAATCATTTTCCTCTATTATTTTTCTGATCACACCTCTAACTAGGGCTGGTCACTTAATCCAAAAATGATCGAAACCGACATTTAGGCCTTCTGATTGAGTTAGAGTTACAGCTGTGCTGATCTCTGTTGGCTGCAGCTGCTTCTTCCTCAGGCCTGAAATCCTGTTGCACAACTTAAGGCATCCTTTCAGGGACAGCCGTCTTTCATTCTCTAGGCTTTATAAAAGGTTGTACATGACCATGAGTGTTAACATGTCTACTCTGCATGATAGAGCACCTCTGTGAACAAAACAAAAAGTCTGTGGCAGATCTCTCCCTATTTGCAGCATAAGCAGCTGCCTAAAACATTCCCCTGCCCCTGTTAATAGAACAACCAGTGTGATGTCATACCGTTGTATCATTAGTTTTAGCCCATTAGCTTTGTGTAGCGTGCTCATCTCAGATCAGATTGTAGACATTAAAATTAGTGTTGCTGACAACATGATGTAGATTATTTCAGAACAGAGTTGGAAGTATAATTTTCATTTTAAACTCATGGTTTGGTCTGATCTATTTGGATTCCATGTGATCATATATTTGTTTTTGGTTTTCATTCAGAAAGAGATATATGTCGTTGCAGACTTTCCATGTTTGTTTGAAACACAACCTGAAATATAGCAGAACAGCAACATAATATTTGAGCTTATCTCCCTTCACACATTGTCTCAGGATCATGGCTGCAGGTGGAAAATGACCTATTGCTCTTGCAGTAATTGCTTTATTCAACCACACACACATCCATACAGACACAAAAAAACAGCCCAAACATAGACCAGCTGCTTCGGCTTCCCCAGGTCTCATTCAGCTCTTTATCCTCTACAAGGATTGGGCCCTAGCCTCATTTACTTTCTCCTACTAATGCCTCAGCATTCACCTGGGCATCTGTCATCAGCTGTTCCATTAACTACCTGCCTGCTTCTGCTCTATCACCTCTAACCTGCTGTCAGCTTTGCTAACACTGACATATTGTCACCTTCACTTAGCTGCAGAGCTGCTGTCAGCTCCTTTAACTGAGAGTGAAAGTTACCTTTTTGCCAGGATTATTTTATTCCAAGGTTCCCACGCAGTTATACTCCGCCTCCTGGGCCATAAGCATCAGTGACCTTTCAGCAGTTCTAAGTCTGATGATAAGATTTTGGCACTCTGGGGCTGGGAGTTCACACAGACTTTGAACCTCCATCTCTACTTCCTCTCTCCGCCAGGACTCTTTTCTTCTCCCTGCTGTCAAGACAGAGCTAGAGGGATCTCCTCCATCCCGCTTCACATTACATGCTTCAGAGCTCCTCCTCTCATGATAGCCATTTTGCAGACAAGTTACAATCTGCTCACAGTAACCAATGGAACATGCTGCTGCTGTATTCACTGTCAGCTATGAAGTATACCTTAGCATAAAGCAGTCTTCACAATGTTTCTGATGATGTTTATGATCTGATCACTTAAACTGAGATTGGAAGCTTACAGCTGGTATGGTGAAACTGAAGCTAAGACACTGGCAGGCTGATTCTGCTGGGCACGGCACTGACATGAGATTGTGCACGCCAGTAAAAAATGGTTGTTGCAATACAAAACTTTGAGTTAATATAAAATTCTTGTAAAAATGAGACAGCAATAAAACATGCTTGATCCCACTGCATTTAATTAAAATCCCAAGACACTGCATTAAGACAATTCTTTTGTATAATTTAGCAAAAATGTGAAACTCATACGCTATCAAAGCTGTACATGAAATCGGCACATTACTGTACAGTGAGGCTGTCAACATTTTTTTATACTTGTAAAAACTATATGTTAAACACTCATCTTTTGATGATTGGTGGTACCTAAACCAACAAAATTTGATGTTTGTCAGTCAAGATTTGGCCTATAAGACAAGGTTGTCTGAACATGGTTTACCCTTGGGATCTGGGCTCAGGTCATGTGAACTTGACATCAAAGTCTGGTTTATTTTACACTATAGGGTATCATACTAAAGTTGTCAAGGTTGTAACAGGTATGACTGAAACGTACTTAAGTACGACATGCAAGAGATGAATGCAAAAGTGCACGAGCATGGGGTATATAGGCACTCATTAGAGCTGTAAAGGCATTTCTAAACCTGTATTATTTTCGCATACTGTCATATTCCTAAAGAATGGGCCAATTCCCACCTCTGAGCTGGAAAAGATGTGAAAGTAGAAAAAGGGCTGTTGTTAACAAATATATAAAAACATCCATAGTAGCATAGGATATCCCATCAGATCCTAAAGAAGAGGTTGCCATGGTTGCTTCCTCTCCCCTCTTTTTTTGGCAGACAATCAGATGAACTGTGTACTTATCACCACCTACTGTATTGAAATGTACACATATTCAGTCTGTTCACAGGGCACAATATTTTACAGTACAGTGGAGCTTTGATGAAATTTCTGAAAGAGGATTTTAAATGCATCATAATACGTGTAAGACAACTAGCTTTTATCCCGTCTGATTTCAACTCAGAAATCAACATTGCATATACATATTTTATGAAACTATTTAGCATAAAGCACTGGGGATTCTAACAGTTTTTTTAACTATATGACAGAGAAGAATCCACTACATTTTTATTTTTTGCTACCTGAAACTGTTGATGTAGCTCTAACCTCAAGCAACTGCCAATGACTGCAGACAAATATTCTGAAATGTTGATTGAGTATGTTTGATGATTGGCCAGTAATGATTAGCTCTTGATCACATGGGGTACCTCCAGAAAAAGCCCTTTGAACTCCAAATAATTATGTAACTAATCTTAGAACTGATCAAAATAACATCATTAAGATTTTTGTCAATTCAGACAAACATTTCAGTCAATAAGTAACTGTTAGTAGTATTTAGTGTAACAGTCTTTTTACTGAAAATGAGAGCTTGTGCCAGCAGAATTTTCACATTAAACATTTTATTTAAAATAAACCACAATGACATAATAGTATAATCTGATTCTATATTACACCAGTATCTTGAAACTGATTTTATATATTACTTAGCATGAGTTCTAATGTCTTTCTATGCCAATTTTTACATTAGGCATGTAGAATAACACATTTATTCTGAATATCTAACCTCTCTATAATTAAGAAAAGTGTCTTTATAGGCCTCCATGTGAAAAAAAACACAGAAAACTGGAAACCAGCATTAAGACTTTACAGTCCTGAGATAGTTCTTGCACATTGGTCTCTAGAACTAGAGTTTTAAGAGGGAAGGGGAGAATCACAGATGAGACTGAAAGCAAATCTTAGCTAAAACACTGGCCGGCAGACTGCTGCTGGTTTTCCAGGCACAGCATTGACAGTTCTTTTGGGATCTCACCCATCAGATGTCGCCGTAGCACCCAGAGCTCTGAGTGTTTTGACAGGCAGCGCTGGATCGCCAGCAGCTGGGGGAAAGGAGCTGCTCAAGCCCAGCTTGGGCTGAAAGGCAATCAGTATCAGTGACAGTTGTGGTCTGAATCTGGTTTCATGCTATAAGACGTGATAATGCAAAAAAAAAGGTCTGCTTTTGAGACCTGGTATTACTGTTAAGTGTCACTGTTGGCAGAAGAGTATAGTCAGTATTACTGCGCTGCAAGTGTAGACATTCTGCTGCAGCTGGTGGCAAAGTCTGATTATGTGCTCTACTAAACAAGAACTCTGGGTTATGTAGCTGGGTGGCTGTTTAGTGGCCAGTGCTGGTAACACAGTAGACCTCTCCTTTTAAAGATGCCATCTGGCTTACATCATTTCATAATTTGCACATCACTGAACAGAATCAATTACAGAGCTACGTAACACAGCAGAAATCATCATCAGCGAAAATCTACATCTAAGAAGGAAAACATGTCAGCAGGAAAACATAGAAACACATTTTTGAAAGAAGTTCTTTTATTGGTCAAACACCAAACAACCACGTTAATGTCACTATTCTTGACCCTTGATTTGAGGCAGTGCAGCTGTGCAACACCTTTTATGTCCATCCCCCCTCCCTTTGTGTTAGCGGCTGCACCGCAACTCCAGCTCATTCCCTCTTAAAAAGCCTTGCTGGAAGGGGCAGAGAATCAATATGGTAAAGCCTGAAAGACAAGGTCTGTTAATGTAATAGAAGTGGGCGAAATACAATAAGGCCCAAGGAGGTCAGCTCTGGCATGCGTCCCAGCAGCAGGAGACGAGAGCCGTTTAAAGCACTGAATTGCAACAGATCAGGTGCTCAGTCAGAGAGACTGTGCAGCTGCGTAGAGATTATTTTTATATTTTAACGCATCATTTAGCAAATATTTTAACTAGCCTGTTACATTTGGTTGTGTTTGGCCAACTTGGCACCATTAATTGTAAATGTAGAAACTGCACCGCAATCTAAGTAGCACTGAAATATTTTCAGCCCAAATTTTTACTCCTGTTGTCATAAGAAACAGAAAAATTATGACATCAGTA
Organism: Scarus forsteni; assembly: GCA_036419115.1. Taxonomy (NCBI): domain Eukaryota; kingdom Metazoa; phylum Chordata; class Actinopteri; order Labriformes; family Labridae; genus Scarus; species Scarus forsteni. The sequence continues at coordinate 32,756,042 of JAZDUH010000152.1, forward strand.
ATTTTTAAAGCTGCTCTGGTTTTTAATGCTCATACAGTGTTTCCTGGATATTGGTGGGTGGATGGTGGTGTTAAAAGTCATGCATCTTTTGCCCAAATCAAAGTAACTTTCCTTCAGTAAATCACTTCTTTACTCATTAAAGGAGACATATCATGCTGATTCATGATTTAATACTTACATATAATATAATAAATTTGAAAACAAGACCTTACACCACTTTAATTTTCAAAAAATGAGATATTGTATTTTTTCTGATATCCTAGAACGAGATTTGATGCCTCTTAAAATAGGTCATTGCGAGATGTCTGCGAGATTTCAAACGTCGTGACATCACGAGGTACCTTTCTTTTTATTGGAGTAATCTGGTAAAACACTTCCTCCTCTGTGATGTCCATTAGCCACAAAACAGTCACCGAGGAACACCGTGAAACGGCCAACGCGGAAGAGACTCAGCTGTGGCTGCAGAGCCAGAGCTGCAGCTCTGGCTTCTCCGCGGAGGCCGTTTCACGGCGCTACGAGAACTAGACCCTTATTTAGCGGTGTTTTTGTGTGAAAGTGACGCGCTGAAAATTCTCTAAATAAAGCGTGAATGCAGACCGATATCAGACTTTTTCGGTGGGAGTCCGTTTATTTGTGTTTTTGATCAAGGAAAATATGGCCCCGTGTGAGTCCAGCCAAATCAGCAGAGGAGCAGAGCCGAAGGAGGAAGAGGGAGTTAGGTCCTAGCGCCCTGGGTTTCTTCTCCACAGAAACACTGTTGTAGAGGTAATTTCTGCCCTAACCCTTGTGATAGGACCCAACTTGTTCAATCCCGGAATATCACTTTAATACATGACCAGGGCTGGGAGGTATGGACTAATAGTATATTGCAATATTTTTGCCTGATGGTGATATCATGATTTCTTTCCATGCTAACAACAATGGAAAAAGAAAAAGGAATTCAACATGTTACATGGCACAGTAATCTTTCAATACCAATAAAAAAAATGTTAAAGAAAGAATTTGCAATGGGGATTAAAACTTTATTAGTTGCCCTGCTCTACGACCCACTTTAAAAATACTGAGCTTTCCCTTTATGTGTGACTTGTATGATATATAGAAAAATGTGATTTTTGAAACTGTGGTAATGATCTGTAGTGTGACTAAGCAATATCAGAGAATGTATATTAGCTTTGGCTGTTACTGTTTGCCCCACATTCCTGGAGACGAGTTCTTCAAAGATAGATAATAGGGAGCTTAAGCTTATCTCACTTCCTCAAAAGGCTGTAAAAGTGTGGAAAACACACTAATGTAGAACGAGAAAGCAGATTCAATGACCACATTTTTGAAAGAATACACCTTTTGTCATGTGCCCATTGTAGAAGGTAAATAATGGAATTGTGGGCTCCTTAAAAAACGGACTTATTAACCCCCTTAACACTCACACATAAATTTTGAAAACAACCCTGACGGTGGGATGAGGAGGATTTTATTTACACTTTGGACTTGTACTACACCAGTTTGTGGCTCCCCAGGTACAACTGTGCCACAGTTATGTCTCAATTAGACTGCCCTCATCATGGAGGAAACGGTGGTGATGGGTGAGTCACAACATCACGTTTGACAAGAATGAGTCGTTTTGGCGGAAAGAATAACTGAAAGAGCAAGGCATGAAGAGGCAGAGGACCAGAGAGAAAGACATCAGCCCTCGCTTCTATTTCCTGGTGTCAGCTAATATGAACCCCCATTCATTATTGATGGGAAAGGACTATGAATTTCTCAGCTTTTCATTACTCCAGGGCAAAAACCAGAGCCAAAAGATGTCAGACGTCTTTGCCCAGAGCTGATACTGTCTCTCACGGACAGCTCTCAAACATTATGAATACATTACATGTCTGCTTTTATTTTCTCCAGGTACAAGAATGACTTAGTTACAGTAAAATAAGAAATGTCTGAGTGTATTTTATTTTGCAGACATTATCTTTTTCATTGCCATCTCTCATCATTTTTGTTCAGGATCATTCATTTTACAACTAAAATCAAAAATCTAACACTCTAACACAGATGGTGGTTAGTCATGGTGTTCTTTTGCACCGTAAGTACCAAAAGTATCAAGTCTGTTGTTGTTGTAGACAGACTTTGCATATTCAGAGTGGCTTATCATAGAGTGGTGTCAAGGCAGCTAATGCAGAAAAACAAAATGCTTTTTTTATTTAAAGATAAATCAGAGTGTTTAGATTTGTATCCTTTTTCAATATTTAGAACATTACGAAACTGGAAACTGAATTAAGTTACAAAAGATGACTTATCCATTCTATGTTACTTAGTTTTTTGGTAAAGAATTTACAATAAATCAATTTTATCTGTAAGTTTTCTCAAACTAAAAAAAATGTTATTTCATAGATGTAACAGGATGTGTATTGTTTTGATAATTGTGACAGAAGGGATGCACAATATTATGGGACCAATATTCGTATCTGCAGATCTATCCCTAAAAAGCTGAATATTGGTATCTGCAGAGATAGATATCCTGGCCAATATTTACGAACAATATTTTGACCATGCAAATTGGCCATAAATATCCAATAAATTATCTGTAATATCTAAAAAATGGACAATGGAGCATGATATTCTACATAATCATTTCTTAGTGTCAACTTTTAAGAATTAAAAGTGTCAGTTATTAATGAATTCAATCTTGCTTTTCTTCTGTTACAGTTGTTTCTAACACAAATGCCATGACAGACACAGCTTGTTTATGTTGCTAAATTTTAAAGTTGGATCCGACACTCAGTTCTGCCCTAGTGTTCTTTGACTCCACCAATTGGTTAAAATGTTTTTTTTATAAATGCGTGCACATCAATAACATCTGATAACACCAAAAATATCAATATTTCCAAGAAACAATAGAAACAATCAAAGCCAATGAATAGTGCTGTAATTGGCTTTGATTGTTTCCATTTAACTCAATTAAACGCAGTTGACCAATCAGAAAGAAAGTAGCCTTTGAGATAGAGATTAATAGATTTTTTTGGGGGGGTGGGGAGGGTGCTTCAGCATCACAACCTTTACACCAACATTTACTGAGCTGATTTCCCTCTGCTCCAATAGTAAGACGGATTTGGGCTAGGAAATATAGATCTGACGTCATGTCTGAATATTTTTAACTGAATGGCATCTATTGAATCTTTTTTAAGGCAATAACAAAACTGTCATATCTGAAAATACGTTGGCAAAATGTCACACAGGGTCTTCAACAACAACTAGCGTCAACAACTAGCTGAGCAGTGTCACCATATGTGCAGTGTGTGGTATGAAAAAAATAGAGACCACCTGTCTTTAAAGTATTTAATTTAATTAAAACTAATTAAAACAGTAAAAAGATAGCTCTATCATTAGACTAAACATTTTGTGAACTTCGAAAAAAAATAGGACTTCTTTTTATCTTTCATTAAAGTGAAGTGATATTCTAGTCTCATTTGGAAATCAGTTATCCCTGTTTTTATGAATCTAGAAACAAATAATTATTAGAGTTAAGTGAAGATTCTTCTTCAAGTCTTTACCATGTTGAAATACACACCTTGAGTTACACTTCTATAGTGCACTTAAAATATCTGTTTTTGAATTATTAAAGGATGTCTTAGGTTTCCCATCTTTCACAGAAAGATAAACGATGCTGGGAAAAGAAGATGACCTCTGACACTGACCCCCGGTTGTATTAATGTGATCTCATTGATCTGTTCTTCCTCTTTTTATCAATAGCTCGACAACCTGGATGAGCAGGCTGCACAGATCAGAAGAGAGCTGGATGGTCGTCTTCAGATGGCTGACCAGATTGCCAGAGTGAGTCTGACTCTGCAGGGGGAACTTTGGTTGTAGTTTTTGTTATTTTGTTAATGTGTGACTCATGTGGTGCAACTTGTATAAACATCACAGTGGGTAGGCTATTTGGCCGAATTCAAAGCTAAAAACTTAGTAATATTTTTGGAAATTTGGCCAGATTTCTTTTCAAATAACATAGATACAACCCTGTTAGCAAATTGAGAAAGTTTGTTTAACCTAATTTGACTTGTTAACCAAGAGTTTTCTGTTTTCTATCATTAGGGTGGAAAGTTCCCCAAATTTGTGTCAAAGGAGATGGAAGCCATGTATATTGAAGAACTCAAATCCTCAGTGAATCAGCTGATGGCCAATTTGGAGAGCATGCCTGTGTCCAAGGGAGGGGAGTTCAAACTGCAGAAACTGAAACGAGGACACAATACCTCCATCATTGACATGGGCCAGGAAGACGAGAACACACTGTCCAAGTCTGATGTCGTCCTCTCCTTCACATTGGAGGTACACAAGAGAAGTGAAATGAACATAAAGGTTTAATGACATGCATTTAAAAGCATCTTTTGATAAGGGATGTGTTGATAGCTGACAAAATTAGTACTTGTAGTCAACCAAGAAAGTTTGTAAGTACCAGGAATATAATTCAGGGAAATGCAGTTTTTATACCTTTAATCAATTTAGGCCCAAAATGACAGTCAAAAGTTAAACACTGTATTAAAGAGTGGTCAAGGAAAGGGTTTGGAAACGCAGAAATGAGTTACCATTTCATACCTCCTGGTTTCCCAGGCAAAAGTACACCGAAGTAGATGGGATTTTAGAACAGCATATTGGATAAAACCCTGATATACGGTTTGCAATGAGCACATGCAATCGGTATTTTAATGTTATATATAAAAATATAAAATGCATCTGACATTCCCCAACTTTTAAATTTTAAGGCGAAATGCTCAAAGGATGGTAGCGAACAATAACTGCAAAAATGGCCATTATGTTAATACATTAGAAATAATGTACTAAGTTAAAGCACCATGTACTAGTTCATAGTTTCTGCATGGAACAATAACCTTTCTGTAGTAAACCCAGAACATTTAGAGTTCTCACTGTTGGCAACTCTCAGTATAGGTTATACAGTAATGAGCAGACAGGACTAGGACCAAACTGTGCAGGTATAATACATGTCAGTTAACTACTATTTTCTATTGCATGAGTATGTTTGTGATGGCCTACTGTTAATGTTTCATACTCACCCAAATATTCATTTGTTTTTCATTTTAGATGTGATTTTTGGTATTAAAATGGAAATACAAAGCTACAAATTTAGAGTTGGATACTTAGTTTAAGTGTTATAGTTTAAAAAATGATTTTGAAAGTTTGTCCTATCAAAAACTATGCCCCCCACCCCTGTTCTTTTAACTATTTAGCAGTGCAAAGTCCAAGTCTACTCTACTTTGTATCACTATCTTTAAACATATGATGGAATATAACCAATCTGCAAGCATGGCTCAGACTATACCTGCCTGCTCAATGTATTTGCTCTGGTCCAACACAAGGTTCTGCTGTGGGCTATGCACAGAAGAGGGATCTCTGATGCTTTATAGGTAAGGCTGAGGTCAGCTGTGGTTAGCAGAGGGGGCACCAAGTTAATTCCAGTTAGATCAGCATACAGCCTCCTGCTCATTGCATTGCTCAAGTTCAGTACAACTGAAAAATAAAGAGAAGCTCTATCCATTTTCATATACAGTCAGTGGACAGAGGCTGTAGCTCTAGTTAACTGCTGCTTCCATACTGCAATAGTGCTCTCTTACCTGGAATGAAATCCTGCATTCTAGACAGATTGCAAGTTGTAGTACACAACAGTACTTTAAACTACAAAATGGAGATTTAGTAATATTGAAGTCTTGTCTTGTTAATTCTGGGACATAAAAACTTGACCTGAATAATGGGATACAACAGTCACTGCAAGAATAAAGACACAAACCTCCTAAGAGGAATATACACTATATGATGGTGGGTGATACACCTCAACCCACACACACACACTTACATACACACAAATGCTCTTTTGTCCCTTTTTTGACTCTATCCACTGTTGCCCCAAGCCTAAAGGACATGAAATGACCTGGATATGAAACCACATTCTGACTATCATATGAACAATAAGGTTGAGCTGGTGGGAAATATAGGACAATAGAGAAAAGAAGACGGAAAAGGTTCAACATCTGCACAGGCATTTAGTGAGTGTTACCTAAATGAATCACCATGATCTGTGTTTTTAATTCTGTTTTTAGGTATTGGATATGTTGGTATCGGTATCACATTGGCACTTGGTTATAATACCAGCTTTGCATTTCTCAAGATTTAAACTGAAGCAACTTTAGGCATTATCTCAGTTTCTAAAGTCAGATTCAGTGTAAAGCTCTCTCCAAAACATATAAATCAGGGTTGCCATCGATATTTGTCTGCTTGAGACTAAGTATAGAATCAGACAGCAGACCTGTTCAGGGGGTTGAACAGACGCTATGTGAAGAACTGACTGACACACACAAACACACACACAGGAACCCGTTAACCTGCTCTGTAATGGGGAACGTGACTCATCCTGTTATCAGCTTGCCTGAGTTGAGCTCTCACCACAGAACAGGGGGCAATCACACTTTATTCCTTATGATGCTGCTGTGCTATTTTAGAAGCAGGAAGTACAAAATGTACAAAAAATATAACGCTGCTCTTTTGCCAGGGAACACAAAATTACAGAGCTGAATGCAAACCTTAACCACACAATACGAAAATAATTAAGTAGTTGTGTGAGCGGAAATTCCACAGTGTTTTGGTAAAGACTCATTTTTCTAGTCTGTTTACTTCCTAAGTGGTGGGCTGTAGCAGCTGCCAGAAATCCCTCAGCAACAAATCAAATTCTTTGTCATTTGAATTCCAGCAGACAGCAGAATCGGTATATTAGTATCACTTGTCTGTTCTGAGAGCTTTATGGATTGTGAATTGTGTTACTGTCTCTTCCACAATTGTTAGGAGAAAGAAAAACAACATATCATTTCTTTTCTGCTTTAAAACAGAATGCTATATATGCTATATAATAATCTATGTTTTGAAAATAATTCTGGGTACCTACCGTACTTACTGTAACTTCTATTGGTCTTTATTTGAAAATGTATAAAATCGTGAAACGGGCAATACGTTACTACTTTATGTTCCTTTTATTGTACGTGTCACAATGCTCCTACACATTGTATCCGTGCATCACAACCCTCTCAGATTGGATGCCTGTTTGGGGATTAGCAAAATAAAAAAATTAAGAATCTATAATGTGCAATCCTACTTTATAGAAGAGACAAAAACAATAGTCAATTTTTGCATGTCTGTGTATTTCCTGCTAATAAGCAAACACACTCACCAATATTCAATATGGAAATGTGTCTTATACTTTCTTTTTTAACTGATAAGACAGTTTTTAGTTATTACCTTTACATGTTTCGATGGAGCCCTTCTGTCTTTAAAGTATCCTGTCCTTGGACATTTCTGACGAAGACAGAAGAGCTCTGTCGGAACATGTAAAGGTATGAACTAAAAACTGTATTGTCTGTTAAAAAGAAAGCATAACCATATTATCTATATAGATATTATGAACCTACTCGGACTAATATGGAAATGTTAATTTCCTCATACAATACTGTATTTCGTCTATGTACTTGTTAACTTGCAATACAGGTAACAGTCTTTCAGGACTGGTTTTGACATGTTTGCTTCATGTTTAGGCTGCAATTTCATTTTAATTTACATCGACTTGCATGCTGCAAGACATGAGAAGGAGAACTGCCAGTTGTTCATTCTTAGTATAACTAAATGCAGTCTGTATTATCTCCTCATTATCACAAAACTTTCAGATCCCTCAAGGCTAAGCAAAGCAACTGTACCTATGAGATGACTGATTCATGATAAACAAACTGACCATCAGACAAAACATTCTGACTCTGTGAAGATATCAGTGGAGCTTTTTTCTGCTTTTGTTCATGATCCTGGAAGCACATATTTCTGCCCACTTGAAATTTATAGTTACAATATAATAGGCCCCCAAGGAAGAGTTAGAACTTTAATGTATTCACAGAGTGATTAGAGTCAATGTTTAAGATTTGATGTTTCAGATTATGCCTACAAGCAGTCTCGGTGATGAAGAGTTTTACTTTCCTGGACAGATAACTGTGATTTTAATGGTCTGCTGTGCTAGAAAATCAGCTGAAATCTAGATCTTTGTAATATGAGGGCACTGGCTCTAAGAATAAATCAAGATACAGTATCTGAAGATCGAGTTTTTTTCGAGAATATCTGCCTTTAAGGATTTTTCCGCCTGCACATCTGCTGTTGGCATTTTGCTCCGTGACCTCTTCAAAGAGATGACTCACTCTTCGTCTGCTACCTTCACTGAGGTGTCTGTGCTTCCTAGGTGGTGATCATGGAAGTGGTGGGGCTAAAGTCTCTGGCTCCCAACAGGATTGTCTACTGCACCATGGAGGTGGAGGGTGGCGAGAAACTCCAAACCGACCAAGCAGAAGCATCCAAGCCAACGTAAGAACCTCAGCCTGCACATGAGCACATATGATTGTACATTTTGTTTATCAAATGTTCTTAAATACACACAGTTCCACACCACATGACTGGACCATAAAATTCACCACTATTCAAACTAACCAAACAAAAAAAGCCAGATTAAGCTTTCTTTTTTTCTGAAAAGGGTGCTTGTCATTTCAGTACCAAAAAAAACATCAAAGGGAGATAAACAAAAAGAGGTTGAACACCAATTTAGGAAAACGTAAGCAACTTGTACAACAGTTCCTGTAAATGGATAGAAACAAAAGGCATAAGCAGACTGATGTTGATTTGCTGTACGCTGATATTTCAAAAGCAAAACAGTTTTTTTTAGTATTTCCATAAAGATTTTCTTCACTTTAAAAACCTGGAGATCATCAGGATGCATCTTCAAGTCTGTTTCTTCACAATTTCATGGTAATTATTTCATTTAATGTTCGTTTTTCAACAGCTTGGGCTAAAACAGTTCATTTTTTGTCATATTGAGCCAAAGGTCTGAAGTTAACCTTTTCAGTTTTACAGTTCTCTTGTGCTTCATATATGTAAAATGCTTTTTATGTAAAATGTTCTTTATTTATACAGCCCTTTACAACAACCCTTTCAGTGGACCAAAGTGCTTTACAATAGATTATAAATCAAACGGAATAAACTACTACAACAATAAAAAACATTTGAACAAATAAAAGCAATAAAATAGAATAAAATGCAATTCAATACAATACAATAAAGTAAAAGTGTCACCAGTCTACTGGGTATTAAAAGCCATCTTTGAACCTTTTTGCCATGGCATCATGACATCATGGCATCAAACTGTTATTCACTGTTTACTTACCCTGTATGAAATTCAAAGTTCTTGTGGTGCGACAACTCTGTTCTGTACCCAATAATGTATACATAATAACTTTACCTAACCTAACCTAATTACTCCACCTTAACTGTGGCCTACCACCCTCAAGTATTTCCCAGAGGTGAAAAATGCAATTGTTTAATTTTCCATTTTCTTCTATTGTTTTACAGTCTCTTTTCTTTTACTTGCACACTCAGTATTGATCAATGTAATTAAGTAAAGTAATTAACTTTGGATGTCCTCAGATCCACATAGATGAGTAAAGGTGAATTTTTCTCATTTGCTTCTTGGTTATAGGAGGACATATCCAGTTATCTATCCCTCCCTTCTTCTAATACTGTTAATCCAAAACTCTCACAGTTGAAATTCTGCCCTACTCCTATATTGATCTTTGGCACCTCCTGTGAATTGCTTCAGATGTCCTCAGATGCCTTGAGATGAGTAAAGCCTTGGCTGTCAAACGGGGCTCTTGTTATAGTCAGACTTTCCAGTGCATCATTCCTGAGGCATTTGAGTATATGCTTTGAAATGTATCAATCTTTGGTTCTGACACATCTGACAGAGCAAATAACACACAAGTTCTTAGAATCTTCTGGTTTCCAGGCTTGCAGATTTTGCTCTTGTAGCTGTGTCACACCTTTTCTTGAAACTGCACTCTATAAAATATAGGTTTTAGAAATGCTGTGTCAAACCCTGACAGTGTGCCCCTGAACCAAAGATGCTTACCTACTTTATGACTCACACCTGAACCTAAAAATCTCTCTTTGGCTCAGCTAATCAAGGAGGAGAAATCATTGGTCCCCCTGCCAGTATGTGAAGTTTCAAAATGAAAAGGGCACCATTAATTACCGAAAAGATTTTGTGACAGCTTCAGCGGAGTACATGTCTCCTTTTTCCTTCCTGACTCTACTAAGCCATTACTCTATTCATAACAACAACGGTGTCCTACTTAAGACAAATATATCCCCCTCTAAATATATCCACCTTTTTCATCCAATTATCTAGAATTACACAGCCCAAGATACAAGAGAAAAAGTCCATGAAACATTCATGCAAAAAAGCTATTTTAAGGCCCAAATGTCTCCCTCTGATCTCGTTAATTCAAGAGCCATTTTCTGTTGAGAGTATGAGAGAGATGGAGGGACATGAATGATGGAGGGGATTAGAGGAGAACAAGGCAAGGCTGATGTGTGTGTATGTATGTGCGTGGGCGGGAATATACACAGAAAACCCCCACAGAGACACACCTGAGACACACAAGTTAATCCACATATCACTGCAGGTTATTTGCATTAAGTAATTACTTGCATTGAGTTGTTCTGTCTTCATACAAATATTTAACTTTGTGGGATTTTTCATTTAACATTGATGAGTTTATTAAGATGTAATATTTTCTGTTGCTATAATCCTGTAACAATGCTTTTAGTTTTCATGTGTACATTTGTAAACGGAGCTGTATGAGCGCAGCACTGTGATATCCATTAACAGACCTTAGATTGATCCACAAGGTCACCTTCATACCAGCACAATGCTTCCATCTGAAATCATCAACACAGCTCGCTGCTCGCTCTCGCTGCCTGTCTGCAGCTCCTCCACTCCGCTCACGTTGGAGCTGCCGCAGCTTCTTTATGCACATTAAGTTGCAATTAATTATAAATGTTGGAGATGGTAACAGGGAAAACAGATTTTCTGATCTAGAAATCGACACCATGCCCTCCATACTTCACCACAGAGGGAGGATTCAGATGTTTATTATGTTGCTAAGGCTATACATTCCACAGATGCAGAGGAGAGCTAACAAAAGCCGCTGTACGTTGCGTAACCTGATTACAGTAAACTGCATTTCCCTTTATTTGATTGTTTGTTTGTTTCAGCAAATCCTTTGGGTTTATGTGGGTGTAGTTTGGGGATGAGTGTTAGTCATTATCGTTAGTTTGCTCTCTCAGGATAGGTTCACGTTTTTCACAGGCTTTCTCACTACAATACTACAATGACAGTATATGCACTCAAAGTAATGTTTTCAGCTTCATGTAATCATCTCATCATTTGATTCTGGGGACAGATATGCCATTTCTGAAAGTATGACAGGCTTTTAATTTCACATTCACCCTGGAATAAAAAATGTTGCAAAAGAAGCAAATTTGAGCTTACTTTATATTTACAAAACCATATCCATATTTTAGTCTGATATTTTATTCAGACAACCACAGCAGGCACATGTTTCTAAAGGTTGTCTGTATTTTCCATACCTTGATACCAAGTTGCTTCCATGTGCTTTGAACAAGTTACAACTGTGGCTGGGACAAATGGGAAAATACAGAAGAGCAAAAAACTGCTCTGAAGTCGAGCATAAGCTTGAGGCTGGCTACAGAAACAGCTGAATTCTCAGACAAACTAAATGGAAAACAGCAAGTTCATACTGCAGAAATGAAAATATTTACAGCTTTGTTAAAAACCGTTTGGTCTGAGCAGTAAATGTATCGAAATTATCTATTTGTATGAAAGCATTTGTTTATCTGACTTAATTAAAATGATTGATTTGGGATATGGTTAAATGATTTTGCCATATTGTTTTTGTCAGATAGCCTTAAGTCACACCTCAACTCGGCCTTCTCGTCTGACAGAGGGTTGATCCGAAGTTACTTTGAGACAATGTTTTCCAAACCCGTTATTGCTGATACCGGTATTGGTATCAATATTTTGCGTCAAAAGCATAAAGCCAATACATAAGTAAAATTGACTTGATCCATTTACAGTAAGAGTCTATTTGTGATCGAAACAGAAGCATGAAAAAAAAGATTTTATTCTTTAATGAGGGATACTTGTGATTTATTATAGTGGGCACTGAGTAATTACGAGATAAACCATCAATAAATCTGTTAAATGGCTAGTTTTCAGGGTCAAATATCAGCAAAAATTTTCAGATCTTATACCAATATCTGTCCGACAATATTGTGCATCCCTGCTACTGAAATTTTTATTAAAACCTGTTCATACCTTATTGTTATCTTGCTAAAAGACAGACTGAAAAATGGCAACAAAAACATAACCACCTTGGCGGTTAATAATTAGCTATTGTATGATTACCTCCACCAAGGAGGTTGTGTTATGGCTGCCCTCTGTTTGTTTTTTTTTGTCTCTTTGTTTCTTTCTTAGCAACACAACTAAAAAAAAATATGGGCGGATTTTGTTGAAATATTCAGGAAATGTCCAGGACAGGAATTCTTTAACATTGCGAGATAGGACCATTTTCGACATTTGTGCATATATGTATGTTTTCATGGTCAAGGAATCTAAATATTTACATGAAATAAAGGTAGGACAAATATTTATGGTGAAAATCAGAATATGGGTGAGGACTGTGGCGCTGGTGGAGGTCTGCTCTCTCCGAGTGCTTTTCTAATTATACATATTTTGTATTGTTGGACTGCCCTAAGGCGCACCATTGGAAACTACTGCCGTAAAGAACTTGGTAAATGGTAAATGGACTTGAGCTTATATAGCGCTTTTCTAGTCTTTTGACGACTCAAAGCTGTTTTACACTACAGGTCACACCTACCCATTCACACCCATTCGCTCTCACATTCACTCACTGATGGTTTTGAGTTTCTAACTAACTTAAAACCACACCGACACCCCCTCAGAAACATGCAGAAAGATGCAGATTTTTTTTAATTGCTGCTGAGAAGGCACCCTGTGCATGTCTCCGCTCTACCAACCTTTTACAGACGACACCAGTAGCAGCTTTTTTTGTAGGCTGGCAGAAAAGTTTTGTTAAATTATCCAAGCATCCAGCTGAGATGCACACTCGAGCTACAGTGTCTGCTGCAGACAACAAAGGAGCAAAGGAGAAAGAGACACTAATGTCATCTGGTCCTTTTAAGTTTTTCTAAAAGTCCTGACCTGCAGACTTCAGACTGTAAGCTTCATAGCATAGACGCTGGTGATAAAAAAAAAAAAAAGTCCCAAATAAAACAATAAAAACAGCCAGAGAGTGAAATCACTGCCTACACACCTTCTGGATCATTAATGATAATTTAGATGAAAGTCATAGTCATACATCCCCTTTTTCTTCTTTTTTTGATTTTATTGGAGGTTGGCAACCAGCTTGTAGATTCATTACTGCCACCTACTGAACTGTAGTGTGGACCAGGATAGGCAAGACAAAATAAATAAGTAAATAATGAAATATATAATAAGGAAAAAAAATCATATGTAGTTTGACATTATTAGAAAACAGTATGCATTTGCCTATGATTGCAATAACAGTGTGTCTCATTTTGTATGCAATAAACCCTTTGTTAGCAACAATGGAAAAAAGTTATATAATAACATCCCTTTTAGGATTAACCAATAATGCAAGGGATTACAGTTTCTCTAAAATTAATTGCAATTTATAATCAAAGTAATACTTTGTTAATACATTACCGTTTGTCCAAGGTAGGCCTCTATCATAATGACATATACATGTAGTTGAATAAAAAAGTGAACACAGCACATGGGTGCAGAGCAAGCTGAATTTTTAACATTTCAGATTTTTACCTTCATTTTCCACGTCCTTTAAGATAATCCAGCAGAAGTATTGAAACATGTGTTGAAATCAGCTCAAATTGTTTAGTGTAGGACTGAAATTCAAGTTTTGGTACAAAATGTGATTCCAAACACATAGCCTGTGTTACTTTATTCTATGGTTTTAATGTGAGGATTCATTCTTGAGGCGGCGGTCTGGGTGTAGATTTGACCTTTGGCTTCTTTTCTATATGTCATTCCCAACTCTCCCCTTTCTGTCCACTGTCCTGTCCTCTTAGTGTCACTCCATGTGGCACATCCAGATCCTTGTAATGTGGAGCAAATCTCTGTTTTTGTTTTGCACCATGTGTCAAGTTTTCATTGATAAATATCTTATTTTTGCATATGTATTGTAGAAAAAACCCAGAATGAAAAAGGGAAGTGAACTTGTTTTTAGAAAACTGCATGTGATCAGGTCCATGTTGCTGTTTGGTTTGCCAGTCACAGTTTATTTTAACTCTAAAGTACTTTAATTAATGTCTGTGAAAATTATGTAGTAGATAAAATAGCAGCAGATGTTTCTTTTTGCTAGTCTGTAGTATCGCTGTGCTGCTCTCCAACAGACTCACTAAAACATGTTGGCAGATAAATTCTTTTTTGTTTTTGAAAATATCATCAAGTGCCATTTTTTAAGATGTCGAGTACAGGAATAGCTGTAATTAATTTAGAACAAGTGCCAACAGGACGCAGGAACAAAGTCTGTGTGAGTTTGATCTGGTGGTTTTATCCTGACTTTGACATATTGTTGTAAAATTAAAACTACTGCAGAGGCTCAAAGATACAAAGACTTCAGCCAACCCGCTCTTCTCTTCTCTGTGTGGCTGAGGATATACTGTGGTGTACAAGTCCTTGTTCTCTCTCTCCATTGTATACTAAAGCCCAGTACTGTGTCAGCAATGACCTTCAAGCCTTTCAGAAATGCAGCATGAAGCTAATTCCTCTGATTGCTGTGTTAGTTGTGATGTTCCTACTTTCTCGATTGGGGAAAGGTTGACTCTGAAGTCTCCTCTCTAGGTTTGTATACAGGTCAAAGTGACTCAGGTGATGGAGTCAACGTATAGGAACAATTCTCCTCTATGCTGTCATGGAAGCTAATCTCAAGGGTGTTTTGTTGTGTCTTTCAGCTGGGGGACCCAAGGGGACTTCACCACCACACACCCTCTACCTGCTGTCAAGGTGAAACTGTTTACAGAGAGCACAGGGGTGCTGGCACTGGAGGACAAAGAACTGGGAAGGGTAACCTGCATTTTCTATTTTTTCATTCAAAAACACTGCAAAAATGACACATTATGAATCAGCATTTTTCTTCATATGGAGTGAGGCTCTGATACATGCTGAAGTGAACACAAGGACAGGCGTCAGAGTTTCTGTCCGACAAAACATTTCTGACTTTCTCAGTCAGACTGGTATGAAAATCGTGGAAAATCCTTTGTTGCATTGTTGACAAATACTTTTTCTCTGCCACCAAATTTGGATCAATTTCGAAATTTAATCATTTTTCACTTGTGCCATTAAAATCAGTCAAAAGATCTGAGCTATTTTGGTCACAGACAGATAGATAGATGAACAAACAAACACCAACAAAAACATAACATGCTTGGCTAAGGTAACAAGAGACTAAAGTGGTTGCACACATAAAGATTATCGAGCTGTTTTTGTCACAACTCTCCCCCTTCCCAACAAATTCAGCAAACACCTGATTATCCTCTGTCTTATAAGATTATCCTATAAGATTATCCTGTGGCCTGAGGTGTTAAAAGTGAATTTGACAATAATCGGCTCTGAAACAGGTCGAGGCCAACAACTGTAAACATTGAACTTCAATATTTTTGACCAAATATCCTCATGTGTTTGGGGAAAGCCAACAACTCCCGAGTCATGACATCCTGAATTGTGACATGGAACAAAATGTAACCAATCAAGAAGCGAGTTGACTGAGGAACAATTAAGCAGGAAGCTGACCTTATAGCTGACTTTATAACATAAATATAAAGTGTGGTGGACCATCTCACGTGTTCACACAGTCTCCAGGATTTATTCTAGTCTTTTATTAATTTAGTCCCCGATTTCCCATCAAAAACAGTCCAAAGACCACCATCATTCCCTCTTCTCGTATGTCCTCTCCCATGTTGTGTGTTGGGTTTTCTGTTGTTGCCATAGATGATGTTTATGGTTGTTGCTATGCTTCTTCTTCTTCTTCTTCAATTTTGTCGGATCACATTTGATCAGATTTCTGTCTTGGAGAGCTAGATTCTAGACCGGTGGTGGGACAGAATGATTATGTGTGTGGTGAGCTGTGTTAAGATTATCTGAGCACACCACACAGTACGATCAAAACTGTTCAATGCCTGATTTTTTATCTTCATGTGATAGATTAAAAAAAACTCTTCAGATTTAGAAAATCCTTATGCGTGTATCCTGCTTACGATCACAGAGGAACCAATGGTATGGTGCCTAAACATATTGACAACAGCCCTCTAACAGTGACAGAGCCCAATCAAAACCCTGATCATCATATGAACTCCAGACTTAGCATAACAATGCTAGGCTGCTTTAGATGAAAAGTTGTAACCATGAGGCATTAACTTAACTATTTGATTTTTTTCTCCAAATTAAACATGGCAGAGGTTGTCAAAATGAGGAGCTATTTTGAAAAATGTTATCTGTTTTACTGCTTAAGATCATTACTGACATTAATGAAACAACACACCTTTACCTCCCCTAGCAAGCAAGAGAGGTTTCCCTCTGCTGGAGGCTAGGGGGAAGTTTGCCCTCTCCATATAATTTCTCTTGTTTATTGCATTATATGCATTTTCCCAATTAAAAGACAATTGGATTGCACTTGTCATTGAGGAGACAAGTTCAGCTCCATAAAGAGGCAGACAAACATTCATGCTCACACTTCTACGTACAGGCAATTTGGAGACACCAGTTAAAGTAATGAGCATGTTTTTGGTCTGTGGGAGGAAACCAAAGTGTCTGGAGAAAACCCACACAGACATGGGGAAGGCATGCAAACTCATTCACAGAAAGAGCCTGGCTGACCTGCAGATTAAAATCAGTAAGCATCTTGCTGTGAGACGTGTGCACTAACCTGCTGTGCCACCATGCATGTCATGAGTTTCAGAAATTTGTCACATTTTTATTTCAGCACAGCCTCCAGGTGCTAGTTGGACATAAGCATCCAGCAATTTGACTCCCTGTCTTTGGATTATACTTGTTATGACTTCTGTTACAGGGACAGACAATAACTTTTATCTATGCTGCAGGGATCATGCCTTATACTAATAACACAGCTTAGAAGCTTTTCCAAGGGAGACATCTCAAAATCATAAGTGTTGTTACATTATGACCAAAAACGTTTGTAATTCTCTCTTTAAAAAAAGTAAATAATTTCAAATATCTTGTTGAACATTTCCTAAAATTAAGAATGGTTGTGCCCTATGGTCGTTACAGTGGTATTTAGGTGGCCAGCTTCACCAAAGTTGCCCATCACAGCTGTACACAAACACATCTCATGATGGCACCAGATTTCCCATACAAGCTCAGAGCCTATGCTCCATCATTGTTGATATTGACTTCCACTACAGAAAGCAAAACAGTAATAGAAAGCAAAAGTCTTTGGCTCAAGCATACAGAGTGATGCATAGATAATCCCTACAATTTGTCTCATTTATGTCAACTTTTGTTTGATTTGATTTGATTTATTTGATTTGACATTTTTAAATAAGTTAAAAAGGGTCTTCCTTTGAACCACTGATGAGACTGAGACAACAAAATCAGAATTTGAATAAGACAATACAAAAACTAAATTTATGTATTTGTATTTAACATATTTCTCCTTTTTTTTTTACAAAGCACAATTTAAAGATATAAATTGTATTAAATTATTCAAAAATAAACTTGACAACAAAATTTAAGGAAGTAATCTAAGAAATCCCAAACTATTTTAATGGTGATGCTTGTACAGTTTTATTCTTATTTAAGATTTGTCAAAACGAGTGGATGAGTGAAGAACTTCTCTATTTGACACTGTGTCAGTCTGCTCTTGTTAGAGCTGAGTTATGCTGCTGAACTTCCCTCTTTAAAAAGTAGGGTAATGTAAACTTCCCCCATTTTTAACGACAAACTTTAATTTTTGAACATTATTTAAATCTTGAGCTTCACTGAGTCAGAGACAGAGAGTGGGAGAGACAGAGCAGTCTCATATGTCACCTCCCCGTCTTGCTCTTTCATGATGAGCCTATGCCCAGGGTTACAGTGATAGACAGTTGAGGAAGGTGCTGTTTCTGGTTGGCGTTGGGGCAGCGGCGCCTCAGACGTCCCTGTAGTGGCAGTGACCTTGGCTTTGACAGCACTCTTTGATCTCCCGCTGCAGCAGCGTTGGCAGGAAGGCAGGCTTCCTCAAAGCTCTTTAACTCAGCAAAGAGAGATTAGGCCTCCTCTTCGGGGAGGCAGAGCAAAGCAATGCTCTGTCTCTCTACCCTGACTTTATTCTCCCACTTTCAAAAATGTGAAACACTCGCTCAGAAACACAAACGCACATAATCCCCAGGCATTGCAAACAGAGCGACTGGTGTTGCTGAATGTTGCACAGGACAGGATCAAAGATTGGGCATGTAAATGAATTATTTTATATTAAGTCTTACTTATTGACGGTTTATCACTTCTGTGCAGGTTGTTCTCCACCCGACTCCCAACAGCCCCAAACAGTCTGAACTCCACAAGATGACTGTGACCAAGGCGTGCCCCGACCAGGATCTGAAGATCAAACTGGCCATACGAATGGACAAACCACAGAACATGAAACATTGCGGGTAAGAAGCACCCTGCTCAGCAAGCCATGTGGTGACACTCCTGAATGCATGTTTTTTATTATTTTCAGCGTCTTTCTTATAGAACTCCAACCCTCTCGGCTCCTTGGCCTCATTTCTAGTCACGTACCATGGAAAAATACTGTGAAGTGCACTACTCCCCCTGGTGGATGCTGGGGTGTAGTTTAGATTTTTCTTTTCTATTAAGACTAAACAAAATCTCCACATATTTTTGAAACAACATGCTTATTTCATTTAAATCATTTGTTTAAGTAATAAGGTTACAGCAGTTTTGGTGAACTGTTTGTGCACAGGTTAAATACATCAGTCTGTCTGTGTTTATCATGACACATGGATATTTGTGTTTGTGTGTTTGACATGTTTTGACAGGTATCTCTGGGCTTTTGGGAAGAATGTTTGGAAGCGCTGGAAGAAGCGTTTCTTTGTCCTTGTGCAGGTAGGTCATTAAGGGGAGAGCAATGTGGGAAAAATGTCATATCAAAATATCATCACGCCAGAACCCCAGTCACAAATTTTACTACAATTCCTGTTCTGACTTTATAAGTTAACTTTGAACTGATTTATTTTAAAACAAAAACACTGAGTTATGATGTCAATGGCATTCCTCATAAATATTCTGTCTTGAGCCACAATCATCAGTCAGTGCCTGAAGTTTTCAGTTCTCTCTTACTTTGTAGGATCCATCAGGTAAGGCAAAGTATTGAGGTCTCCAATAGATGCGCTTAATTTGTGCTAAATCACATTTTTGCTCACATAGATTGTCCTTTTTTTGTTTTTTTTAATCCTACTTAGTGAAACATACATTTAAAGATCAAAAAATTTCAACAAAGTTTATTTCTTACAACAAAAGGCTTTAGAATTTTTCTGTGTAGCTGTTTGAGGTAACTGTTAAAGTTTAAGTTTGTCTGCAATGATTATTACTTTCTTTTTTATAAAGACAAAAATAGAGTTTATACAAATGTACTACTAGTAGCTTACTTCAATAAAAATGAGAAGATAATGTGTGTGCAATAGATTAATGTAGGTTGGTGAGGGCTGAAGCCTAAGCTACTTATATCAGCATAATCTTCCAATTAGCTGCCACAAGCTACCCATTAAGTTTTATCTAACATGTAAAACTGCATTTTAAAGTTTCTGTGTTAGAAGAAAACAGTAACTAAGGACATAGACAACTTGTATGTTTTGAATTTGTGTAGAATATAAGTATTTCTCATCTTTATCGTCACTTTAAACCTTTTTCCTTTCTTAATGCTAAAGATTAATATATTCTGTAAATCTTTATCCGTGTCAGGCCTGAGCCACTTTTGTTATCATTAACTTATACTCATGACTTCTCAATAAACTGAAAGGACCAGACATAGAGCTTTAATAAGATTTCATAAACCAACAAACACTGCTGCACTGTTGATAAATGTAATAGCTTAATGTGATCTACTTCCTCAACATAAATAGTCAAAGTTTCTAATGGTGATTACAGTTTATTCTTCTTAAATGTGTTGTTTTAAAGTGCAGTTGATAATGCCTCATAAAAGAGATTATACAGAAAGCATTAAAGCCAATTAAAAGCTAATCTCTTGCAAAGAACAAACAAAACATCCACTGTATGTTAAGTCATAAATTATTCGAGAAAACATCTATTTCTGATGATCTAATGATCTGATCCTTGTTTATGACGTGGTAGCAGCTCAGGTTGAAATCCTTTGTTTTGTTTATTCTTCTATATATTGGCAGGTTAATTATATATAAATCTGAAATTAACTCGAGGGCAGCACTGGGTGAGGAGGGGTATCTTTGCCATCAGTCGTCCACCCATGTCTAAACTGTTCAACAGCTTAATCCATTTATGACTACATCATTATTTTTTGTATCTGTTACTGTTGTTTTTTTCTTGAAAGTATTTTCCAGAAGTGAGTCTATTTCTTGTGTGTTGCAGGTGAGTCAGTATACATTTGCCATGTGCAGCTACAGAGAGAAAAAATCAGAGCCACAGGAACTTCTCCAGCTGGACGGGTATACTGTGGACTACAGTGACCCACAGCCAGGTGAGGACTTTACATGAGGTCTGCTTGAAAAGTTCTTTTGGTTAGAGCGGTTCCTAATAAGGCTGTCACTTTTCCTAAAAATCAAACTTTTATGGTTTTCAAACATAAATCCAAATGACCAAAGTAATCAGTTCACTTGCTGTCTCATCTCCTTCAACAAAGCAAACACCAGACCATGCTTTACCAAAGAAAAAGGAAGCATGTTGCCTACAAGTCTTTGATTCATCATTAGTTAAAAAGAAACATGCCTCGACAGCTTGTAAAAACATGGTGGAACTAGATTTCATTGTCATCTGTATGGAATTAGAAAAACTTTTTGGATAAACATGAGACAAGAGAAAGTTAAACAAAGTGATATTCTAGACATGCATATAAGTTTGGCTTAAAATAACTAATTTTATTATATCTTGACACCAGATTAACTGTACAGTAAATAATTCAAACAGCATTGTTTATAATTTGAGATTTTATAGATCACATTTGTAAAAAAAAAAATGAATCTGCCATTTTGAAGTTTTTCTACTGATGCTTAACTGGCAATGAAGATGTTATAACTGAAAGCAGATCATTGTTTTTCTCATCGTACATGAGAAAAAATGAAAAACATTTGATAGACATTAAAGAGACAAAACCAGTGTAGAATTTAATATTCTAACAACCCATAAACAAGATCAAATTACAAATAGGATAGACTGAAGAAGAACATAGCAAGACAATTTTTTATTGCATAAAGACAAATATTAAAAGAGGAAATTGAGAATAATTCATGGAGTCATACTTGATACAAAGTTGGTTTGAATTTATGGAGCATTGCAGCTGTTTGCAGCTCTCCAGACTGTTAAAGCTGCTCAAATCTATCTAACTTGAGAAGACATTGGTCTGTAAAAATCAGGATTGTTCATGTTATATTAGCTGCATTAAACAACACAGAGAACACACTTGGAAATATATGCATATTTTGTAGTTCACCCGGGTTAAATTGTACTTTTTGCAGAGAAGAACCATCTCACATCAATACCACCTTTCTCATGAAAAAGAAAATTGTTGTTTTCACCTCTCTTTCTGTGCTTTATTTCTATCATCTTGACCCTTTTCGTAACTCAAAGGGGAGTGGAAAATAAAGGGATTGAGAGAAAATATTTTAGACATTTTTAAACAGACTTAAAATATCACTACAGGTGTTCAAACTATCTTTATTTTACCTTTATTAAGATATGATATATAGATTTTTGGGGAAATTAGAAACTGATTTTTTTCAGTGAATTAAAATAAGTGTTCTTCTAATTCTGCCATACGTGCCTATGTATTTAGTCCAGCACTCACATTACCTTCACTATTTCCTGTAATTTTTTTAAACCAAGCATGGAGCGTGTCTTGTTTTGGCAACTCTGGTGACTGAGCCATCATTAAAGAGACACAGCATTATCGTTATTGCTGAATATTGCTGCTACACATAAAGCAACACATGCTTCTTGATTCTATCATTCTGTTTATGTATCCCTTTTATTTCCTGTGTTACCTGCCAGGTATAGACAAAAAATACTCTCTGGCTAATGTCCATTGTGTTGACCAAACTACCCTCACAATAAGTAACTCCACACCCTGACCCCTGACAGAATTGCTAAGCTAGACATTTCCTAGTTAACTAGAGACCCACTGTCACATCTGACCTCTGGAATTTTAGGCTGTGTGCTTACTGTGTGTGTTTTCCCCTCTTAGGTTTGGATGGCGGCAGGGCTTTCTTCAACGCAGTGAAAGAGGGCGACACTGTGATCTTTGCCAGCGACGATGAGCAGGACCGCATCTTGTGGGTCCAGGCCATGTATCGTGCCACTGGCCAATCCCACAAGCCTGTCCCACCCACTCAGGTCCAGAAGTTAAACTCCAAAGGGGGTGCCTCAGCTCAGATGGACGCTCCCATTTCTCAGTTCTGTAAGTAGACCAAAAATACAACACATGCACTTAAGCAGAGAGCAGTTTTTTTTCCATCCACAAAAGCAGTGAAAGCTCTAACCCATAAATGTCTCACGCCATGCGCTCCACACTGCAGTCACAAAAAAAAAAAAAAAAAAGTGCTGGTAGAACTAACACACAAGCACGCACACACATGCCTTGATCTCTCACAGATCCCTCCAGCATCTAATGGACCTCCACTCATTGTCACCACTCCCACAGTGTTTAAAGGTGCAACTCCATGCTCTCCCATCAGTCTGTTCACAAGGAACAATCAACCTGATAAAGCCTGTATTAGCAGAGCAGCAGGAAACTAGAAAACTAAAAAAATAAATAGGTCACCACACATAACATTCCAACATTCAAGCTTGCTGGGCTTGAAATTGAACGGATAGTGCCAGAGCGTACTGCTCCTCACCAAACTGTTTTAATTGAACCAAAGCTGTAGATACAGCCCATGTTCTGAGACTGTTTCTCAGACTGTTCCCTTGTCACCGAATGACGGCCGAGCCAAGCAAAGTGTCTAAAGTTTTAACCAATCTGTCACTGTACTTGCACCTCTAAGCAGCCCACAAGTCAGGTAGCAAAGTTGAAGGTAAGACTGTCTACACTAGTGTGGCATCTGTACCAACTTCTGTTGTAACCGTCTTTTGTGTCCCCCCTCATTGAAGAAGGGAAATAAATATATCTTTTAACTGGCAGCATAATTTCTTCACTCAGTCTTTATTTACTGAAGCTTATTTCTTTCTTGACCTTCCAGACAGTTTGCTTTATGGAAATAGCATGATAATGCCCATAACAACACTAACATAGTAGGTCCCTCTAACCTACTTAACCTGATCTCACATACTTCTTAACAAATTCACAATAATAGATCCTGCTATTCAGAAAATAAACATGACTTTTTGTGTGCATCTATTGAGTATTTAGTTTAGGAATTACTTTTCTTATAACCTTTATTCCTTATTTTTTAAGGGTAATTTGTTTACAAAAATTGGCTTTATTTCTAAAAGTAACAAATGAGCACCCATGTTGAAAGTATTGAGAAATTGTTTCACTATTATGTACATTTTAAAGCCCCAAGTTACTTTTCACCCTCATATCATTGGAGTTAAACAAAACAACTTGAATTGGATCAGCTATTCAGAATCCTATCACATAAATTCTATGTTGTTTCTCCATTTGGTTTCTTTGTCCAGTATGTGATCGTTCTTGTGGTTAGTTGACTCCTCTGATGCCAGCTGTTGCCATTCAAAGCCTCCTCACAGTGGCACAGACCTCCTCCCCTCCTCCCTGAAACATTGTGGCACACCACGCGTACATGTTTCACCCCCTGGTGGTCTTGAATGGCACTGGGACCATGACATACACAGCCCCTCCTGACTCTGCTGCAGTGGACTGAAGTGAACAAAAAAGAGGCTTATGAAGGTTCTGAGGGACAGTTTTTAAAACCTCTCCTCATGATTATACAAACATTGACAATCCCAAGTGCGTTGACAGATGAGACCAGGTTTTGATCCTGATTGTTGTTTTGTTACTGCTCCAGCTAAACACCATATGGTTAATTTATGAACAACACTAACTGAAGATAATTATCCAGAGTTTTTTTCCCAAAAATTGGTTTTAACCTATCAAACAAACAAACAAAGCAATATAAACTAAACATACTATGGTCAGGAAACTAAATGTTTTGTTATGAATTCTGTTTGTTATACCCTTCTTCAATATAAATTGATTAAATAAATATTGGTTGTCTTCAGGTTTTTTAAATAGAATAAACAGTTGTTGTATTAACTTAGCAAAAATTAGGATCTTTAAAAAGCCATTAAGTTTTGTGTGTAACAGCAATCAACAGTAGCCTTTTTGTTCCTACTTCTAACTTATCAAACCCTATGTCTCACATTGCATAAAGAAGGTCTTTTAGAAGTTTTAAAGAAGTATAAACTTTTAATCTGACACAACAGATGGACCATTCAATATATTTCCCTAGTCCATCTGAGAAAGAGCACATTGAAAGTGTTTGGGAGGGTAGAACCTTTAAAACCATAACCAACAGGTGACTGAACAATCGTTCCATCAATTAAATCCATTATAGGCCAATCACATAATGTACCGGCAGATGCTAGTGCCAGGGTCTAAAGGACAGAAGACGAGCTGCTTCATAAAACAAAGTCTTATATTTGCAGTGTTATTTGTTTTTCATTAAATAAAGAATTGTGGTCCAAATTTGACAAAACTGCCATGCTATCAGCAGTCACTTCTTGTTGTCATCCCACTTGTAGCTCCCACTTCTTCCTGTTCTGAAGAATGTTGATTGGGCCGTGCTGCTTTGGACTGCTCAATCATTGTAGAATACTGCTGAGCATTTACTTTTTACATTAACCGTTAAGAAATAGTCACTTTTTTAACTAAAACCAACAGCAACAGCCAAATTGATAGTTTGCAAAATTTCTGTCCATGTCTTTTGGCAGGAGCAAGAGAAAGCATAGCATCTGGGCATAAAACAAAATTAATCTTAAATTTGATTTGGAACAGTTATGAAATGATAGAGATGAATCCTGCCAGATGTAGCACAAAACCTGTCAAAGCTTATAGCAGCCTCTAACATTTAAGAGATTATACCTTTTATTCCAAGTTAACAGGCAGGAGAAACTAAGCAGGTTCATTCAAAAAGCAAGAAAAATAAACATTATTTCGAAGATTATAGGAAATATTAAAGGAGTCAAAGACACAACATTGAAAGTCACATAAGATACTAATTAACTTCTCAGTGAACTATGTATCAATGGGTAAAGCCCCAACATCAGAAAAATGCATCTTCTTCCTCTGATCCACCACCTTTCAGAAAAATGTGTCCTCAAACAGTGTGTTAAAATGTCCCCTTAATGACATTATTAGGGGATTTAGCATCTGACTCATTTAGCCTACATCTAGCTCAGTGGAAGGAATATGTCTAGGTATGTCTGTGCAGTTTTAGTAAACATTCGAGCATAGACTGGCAAGCTAACAGTACAACAGAATCTTTTCACAGTAACTTTTCCAGGACCGTCATAGCCTCTTTCCCTTTAAAATAAAAACACACAGGCACCTTTTAACTAATCAAACCTGCCTTATTGGATTGGTGTATGTGTTTGCCAGCATCCCTTTTGAAAGTCTGCTTGGTCTGCTGTTGCACTGATTGACAGTACTTAACGTGTACCTCTTTACTCCTTAAGTACTTGTCCAAAATCCAGAATGAATGAACTGCAGTGGAGTGATGAGGATCGTTAATTCTCTCTTCTTCCTGTCTCTCTCTCTCTCTCTCTCTTCCTGTTGTTCTCTCTCTTTAATATGCCTCGACATCTGTTGTCAAGTTCACATATCCTCACATGTACTCACACACCCACCGCCCACAAACTCTCATGTTGGTATAGGTTGTTGTTTTTCAGTTGTGTTTTTTCTTCTTCATGCTTTTGCCTGTTACCCTTCTTGAGTAATGCAGCTGCTAGGTCAGGGTCTCTCTCGTGATTGCTCTCCTCCAGCCTTGTTGCTAGTCTTTATGTTATTCTGGTTTGTCCCTTCTTACCCTGCTGTCTTCTAGCTGGACTCAAGGGTAAGTGCTTCCCTGTAGCCGGCACAGCTCAGATAATCCCCGCTGATTATCTGACAAATGCAACGTTCTTTCTCTCTACTTTCCCCCCTCTTCTCCTTTTTCACGTCTCGCCTCATGTCTTAGATATTTAGTTGGTAACTTTTCTTTTTGTTTTTGACAACCTCAAGTAGAGGTTAGAGTATAAGCATCCATTTGTGCCAGCATAGGATGCATGTATTTTATGATAAGAACTTATCATTTGACTCAGCAATGACTAATAGAAATTTATATAAAAGGTTGGTACTGCATAATTGCCTTCTCTCTTTACTCATATTGGTGATTTGATCCCTCAGAGTGAAGCAAAAGTGGTAATAAGATCTGAAAAAACCCTTACAAATGCAAAAAAATGTATGTTTAGTTTTATTTTGAATGATCTCTGAATACAAACTAAAGCCTGGTTTTGTCAAAACATGTTAGAAGACTTTTTAAGCTTACCCAATTATCAAAATGTGGATAAAAGTTTGACTAATGTGTGCAGTAATGGTTGTAATAATGCATGATTTCTTCATGCAGGCTTTACTTCAGAGGGCCCAAATGCTTTTAGTTCTCATTTTTTGATCGTTTCTCGATGAGAGTTGGCAAATATGTATGCGGAGTATTCTGAATGCCAAAGACAAGGAGTAGCTAATGCCGCCCCTTCTTACAACCCAATACTCCGGACCCCCCCCTTTCCCCCAAACCCCCCTTCCTCCTGCAGTAGATGGGCCTGTAGATAGAGGCTAGACCAGTGTTTACACCTTCAGCAAGGAGAGATCTCATTTTGATTTCTTTTGACTGCCCTTTGTTTTGCCTGAATAGGAGAACACCTGTGTCATGTGTCCATACTTTTGTACCAAAAAAAAAAAAAAAAGCTAAATAGGAGTTTTCATCCATTCCCCCTCTCCCATCTCCCAGAGAATGATACAGTTTTGCCTCTGTCGGCTTCATGCTATCTACCCATGTACTTGCACCAAATTGTATTGCAACCCTATTAGAGTTCTCCAGTAGTGGTATGCCTGTTAGTGTGCTCTGTAGAGATCATGAATACACTGCAACATATTCAAGTATTGTCAACTTGCAAATGCATATAGAAAAAAACAAGGAATGACAAAAAAAAAGAAAAAAATGCAAATTTGAAAATGGGTCTGCAGGTGTGCATGACATTTTTAAGCTCAATTTAAAGTCACACTGTTCTCTCCGGCATGTGTTAATTTACATATGTATGCAAAAGTTCTTAGGAGATTTGTAATTTGATTTATGGTTGAAGTCTTTATAAGTATGGTTATTTACTGGTAGCTTTGAGTGTATTCTCCATTTCCTCATTAAATCCAGCCAAAGGAGATGTAGCCCACTCACTATGTGTCATAGCCCAACGACCCCAGGCACCCTCTATCCACTCTTTGGATGTTTTCTCACTCTCTTCACACTGGTTCACAACATCACTTCCTCTGTAACGTCGGTCCTGACTGGAGCTCCCTCTTTTTGTCCAGCACTTATCGTCCTGTCCCTCCAAAAATGTCTCACCCACCACATTCTCACTTTTGTCGCTGTCCTCTCATCCTGCACTAGGTGTCATTTAATGTCTCCTCTCAGTGTTTTCCAGACTGTCCCAACTCTTACATTATGACATACTTTACCTGTCTTGTCCCTCTTCCTTGAACAGTTTCTGTCGTCCACCTTTTACTTGTTGCCTCACAGGCTGTTCTTCTCAGATTGGAAAAATAAAAAGCTAATATCCTGAATTTTAATCCTCTTTAGGTTCCTTTTTAACCTAGCAAATGTCAACGAATGCTTAGCCTCCCGCTGTGACACCCTCTTTCTTCCCCACTCACTGACCTAGAGGTTGACAGATATCAGTTGTGCTCTATTTGGTGCCTCAGTCTTTTCTCAGCCAAGCTCAGGCCTCCACTTCCCACATCCCACCCAACAAATCATCATCACTCATGTTAGTGTCTCATGGACATGACACCTGTCACTCACACCCGGGACATGACTGCATCTGTTCATATATTTGGAATCATCACTGTACCCATCATTTGGTTGCTGGTAGCTGTAAATGATTGTATCCAGCGGCTGATCAGCTGGTCTGCTATTTGAGAAGTGTCTTTAATTTAATCAATTCAGATTTTTCCACCTGTGTTTCCATCTTACATATTTACTGAGTCTCATTATACTTTCATTACTTTTTATTTACACCAAATGATGTTGATTCTCCAAACTTTCTCCATTGACGTAACAGGGCAGGTTTTCAATAGTCTCTTGATGGAAGGCGAATTAAAGAAGTAAGACCAGCTATAAAGTCTAAAAGAGAGCAATTTATAGGATTGATTCATGTGAAAATGTGCAGTTCTTTTTCTTGAATTAGCACTGTTTTGTGTTTAGATTATTTATTTTTTTGCCATGTTCTCTTTTTTATTAGCACACTTTCCAATACTCATCAGGACCTGAGTGACAATCAACAATTGAGAATGGCAGAATCTATTGAATACATTAAGAAAAAAATGCATCTAAACAGCACCTTTGAGACATGTTTGGACATCAAAGATTTATCCCCCCTGCAAAACATCAGGGAATGTGACATGAAGCTGCATGCATGCACATACAATAGATGATCAATAGAGCCTCATCCACCAATACATCAGATCTCTTTATGCTGTCTGACACAATGCAAGTTGACAATGTAAGCTGTAAGTGTTTATAATTTGCCCTTAGAAGTAGAAACCAAAAAATCCCCAGTGTTTCTGTGTTGTGACTGAAACTTAGTGTTTGCCTTTGCCTCACTGATGTCCTCTCCTCTGAACCGTGTTCTTTCCCCTGTGCCGTTGGCTGGATAGACGCTGACAGAGCTCAGAAACATGGCATGGATGAGTTTATCTCCGCTAACCCCTGTAGCTTTGACCACGCCTCGCTTTTTGAGATGGTGCAGCGGCTCACGTTGGACCACAGGCTCAATGACACCTTCTGCTGCTTGGTAAGAGACTCTCCCCGTCTTAGAACCACTGGTTGTGTATGAAGATCCTCAGTTCCTTTAGACCTTGATCTACTATTAGTACTATTTTTCTGCCTGTCAAATATAGGGAAGAGTGATGAAACAGGTTTTTAAATCATATTGTTATATTTTAAAACAAGATGCTGTATAAGTTAGACAGTAATGTTTATATTGATTCAAAATCCCATCAGGAATGTGACATGAAGCTGCATGCATGCACATACAATAGATGATCAATTATCCACCATCCACCAATACATCAGATCTCTTTTTATCTTTATGCTGACACAATGCAAGTTGACAATGTAAGCTGTAAGTGTTTATAATTTGCCCTTAGAGTAGAAAAAAAAAAAAATCCCCAGTGTTTCTGTGTTGTGACTGAAACTTAGTGTTTGCCTTTGCCTCACTGATGTCCTCTCCTCTGCCGTGCCTGTGCTAAGCTGGCTGGATAGACGCTGACAGAGCTCAGAAACATGGCATGGATGAGTTTATCTCCGCTAACCCCTGTAGCTTTGACCACGCCATGAGAGATGGTGCCACGCTGACCACAGGCTCAATGACACCTTCTGCTGCTTGGTAAGAACCACTGGTTGTGTATGAAGACCCTCAGTTCCTTTAGTCCTTGTTCTACTATTAGTACTATTTTTCTGCCTGTCAAATATAGGGAAGAGTGATGAAACAGGTTTTTAAAACATATTGTTATATTTTAAAACAAGATGCTGTATAAGTTAGACAGTAATGTTTATATCGATAGTTGCTGATGCGCAAAAGTGGCATTAAGCAAGCTACAATTTAAAGTAATTTTCTTGACTGTGTATTAGTTAATTACTCCACAAAAGCAAAATCTACAAAAACAAAACAGCCCACCCCACCCCCTGCTCACTTACAACAGTCCTGTCAGCAGCGCCAACATGGAGAGAAAGAAAGGTGAGAGTATTGCTACTGAAGAGGAGGCTGCTAAAATTAAAAATCATGTCTCAGTGATTTATTTTTAGGATCTCAGCTGTGCAGCAGATATGTTTTGTGGAGAATGCTTAAACAGTAGAATATTTTCGACATTTCACATTAGGGCCACAGAGTGGAACATGATAACTATGTAAAGCCCAATTCAAAAGTTTTCAGAGGTAGTACCAGGGGTGTAATATTGGAGGGGGGGGAGCCAAGCAGACTCAGACCCAGTCTCTGCCTTTGTGTGTATGTGGGAGCATGTGCCTTGTGTTGGGCATCCAAGTGGTATCGCAGTGTGACTGGCACAAATGTTATGGCCTCTCGGATTTAATTGTGAAGGATTAATTTAATATCTATATGGTGTAAATATAACAGGGCCTCCTTCTGCATTGTGCATAAAGGCACTGTGAATTGGGTTTTAAAACCCCAACCTCACGCTTTTATATTCCCCTACAATAAAACAATCCGATATGAAGCTTCACTACCCTGTATTTTTTAGAATGTGTTCATCTGAAGAAAAGAAATATATATAATGTCAAAAAATTGAGATGTAAATTTTGGTCCATATCTCCTTGCCCGTCTCCCATATCAATTGAGCTGTCTGTATGAATGTTTATCACCAACAGTTAATAGTAATAATTACTTAATAACGTTCTCGTGTTTTTCTTAATGAAAACAAGATACTTAAGAAAATTGAGCATTTTTACAGAATAGTATAAAGAGCTAACAGCAAGGTAGAAACTTTTTTTACAATTATTAAAAGTGCATTTTGACCTGTGGTGAAAAGTACTTAAATTTACTAATGAAAGACCTGACAAAGCAAAGTGAGAAATGTTATATCAAAACACATTATGATTGACAAATATGGTTGCTGTAAAAATAGTAAAACACTAAAAAACTCTTTTTACATTTATCCTAGTCCATGCACATTTGTAGTCTATTTCTAATTAACATCCTTGCACATTCTGATTCTAATCTTGTGGTATATATTTGTACCTGTCATTTTGTATTGTTAGTTTTCATGTTCGTATGTATAGCACAAAGAAAACAAGATTTTCATTTTTCTTTCTGTTTATGTAGCAGAAATTGACAATAAGAGACTTTGGCTTTTATTAGCTGGTTTCCTAACCTGCTGTTCATCCATGTTTCTGCTTGACAGGGATGGTTCAGTCCAGGCCAGGTGTTTGTCTTGGATGAGTACTGTGCCAGGAATGGAGTCCGAGGCTGTCACAGACATCTGTGTTACCTGCGGGATCTCCTGGAAAGAGCAGAGAGTGGGGCAATCATTGACCCCACCCTTCTTCACTACAGCTTTGCTTTTTGTGCCTCCCATGTCCATGGGAACAGGTGTGCTCTAAATCCTTCTTTTTAAAATGTCCTACTTTGTGAATTACTATTCTGAGCAGGTTTTAATGATTTAAATATACTGTCATAGCTGGGCAGTCATTTTGATCATGTGAAGCCTTCTGAATTATATACTGAATAGGTGGGCACACTAAATCTACATGCTGAATGGTTTAGAACAGAGTAGTCAGCCTCGTAGGAGCATCCTTTTTTGTCCTCCATCTTTGTTATTTTGATGTATTTATGTTTTTATCATTTATCTTTTATATAATACTGAGTTTTTCTTTTTTTAAGTTTTTTTCTGTCACATGTTATGTTGTTAATCAATTGCTTGTCTCCACATATTTTCTTGTTTTCTACCATTTCTTTGTTTTATTTTTCTCTTTCTATCCTTTGTTGCCATAGTCTCTCACTGTCCATATTATTCATCCTCCCATGCGTCCGTTAAAGTCAGAGAGGGCAGCAATTACTGGGGGCCGCTGGGCTATGAGGCCCTAGAGTCCCCAAAGAGCTCCCAAAGCCCAGATCCTCGCACTGCCTCTAAACGAGCACGCATGTTCAAGTTTAGAAAGAGAAAGGATTCCAAAATACCTCTCGATCATGGGCAGCAAAGGTGAGATATGTGTTATTGTCTTGTATGTGTAACACAAAGGGAACTGGTGAAAGAAATCTCAAACTTTTCACAGTTGGTGTCTTGGGAGCTGGGAGTTTTGTTCAGACAGTGAGCGTCTGAGAGGAGTGGTTGCATAACTTGATCTTGTGCAGGGTGTCAGCTGGGTTTAAGCATGTGGGTGTGATCCTCATAGGCCAGACGGGCTGAGCACAGTGAAAGTGGACGAGAAGGAGCGCTTTGAAGACATCAAGGAGCGGTTGCGTGTCATATTGGAAAACAATATTGTAAATTTCAGGTGACTTTTAACACACAGACACGCACATATTACGCCAGCGGGTTTTTTCTTTTGCTTTGTCATCTAAAGTCAAAATTTTCCCTTGTAGATACTGTTTCCCCTTCGGTCGTCCAGAAGGAGCCCTGAAGGCCACTTTATCTTTGCTTGAAAGGGTTTGTAAATGCAAAAAAAAAAACTTTTTCTAACCCATAGAACACCAGCTATAATGTGATATGAAGTAATTACATAATCCCCCTTATATGTGTCCTGCAGGTTCTGATGAAGGATATTGTGACTCCAGTCCCACCAGAGGAAGTTAAAGGAGTGATTCGCAAATGTTTGGAGCAGGCTGCTCAGCTCAACTATGAGAGGATTAAAGAATACGCAAAAATTGAAGGTAACCAGAACTACATGATTAGTACTTTGGTCCAGGCTAAGGTTTACACTCTGTTGTAAAAGAAAAATGTCCTCTCAACCAGTGGTTCTCAACTGGTGGGACCAGGTATAACATGGGTATTGAAGCTGTTTTTAGTGGGTTGCGAGTTCAAATCTGGAGAAGCAGCCAGTTAATTTTGATGATTTTCTCAGTATCCTGACACGTGTCTCATCAAAGATGATTGTCTTGAGGTTATGCTTTAGTTTCTTGAGAATACAAAC
The DNA here is from genome assembly GCA_036419115.1 of Scarus forsteni. Lineage (NCBI taxonomy): Eukaryota > Metazoa > Chordata > Actinopteri > Labriformes > Labridae > Scarus > Scarus forsteni. The sequence continues at coordinate 32,789,135 of JAZDUH010000152.1, forward strand.
AAAATGTAAATAATTATAAAGGGAACAAAGATCAATAGATGTATGATGTCCCTGAGTCTTGCAATAATGGCCATTTTAATCCTCAAGCCATTGCAAAGAAAAACTCCCTTTATCCCCTCATGACCAAAATATCCACAAAAGACATTTCACGTCTGTCTTTTGTCATTGTTTTTAACTGACATATTTAAAATTTAAAGTTTCTAGGAGCCTTCAACTTAACAGTATCACGTACCATTTATGTTATATACCACTTCCACCTATCATATACCATCAGTTATTATCAGTAGACAAATACAGAACCCACAACACTGATTTTAATGCTCTCTGATATTTTATTTCATTGGTTCATTATGTTATGTAACATAAAATACTAAATTTACCCTTTTAACCTAAAAATGGTGATGCCACCTTTTCCTGGTAAAATTTTATATTTGATCACATTTTATACATTTTTTCCAGTTATTCTTCCTATTAATGTCACTAAATATCCAGTTATATAATGACCACAGAGCAGTTATGATCATATGCCATTTCTTTGGATTTGCATTTCCTTAATTTCCTCCCATGACCAAAACATGATTTCCCTCTGTAAAATTACAAATATTTGTGCAAATCACCCAAAGGATGCTGTTTCTTGTCTTCTGCCATTTTTTTCCAGAGGTGAAAGATGATGCACATGTTCAACATGTCTTTTGTTGCTTTCTCAATTATAAGTTGTGTCCCAAATTGTAATTTGCAGCTTTCAGAAATGTGGCTCTAAATTTTTTGGTTTAGGATTTGGTAATGGATCCTGAGGCTGTTCCAGTTGAGAACCACTGGAATAAACGAAGGTTCTTTAAGTGATAGCTCATGATGCACTGTCATTTACATGCTTTTAGACTATAATTCTCATCTCTTGTGTGATGTAAAAAAAATAATGCAGTTTTTAAATTTGTTTTCTATGATAATGCCTGTTTTTTTTTTTCAAATACCAGCATAAGGTTGTGTATGAAACTGCTAATCTCTTTTTACATGTTTAATTTAATGGGTATCTGAAATACTTGTGTCCATTTTTCCCCTGATACTGTGACAGCCTGTCGGTCACTTTCTGTCTCTCAGTGCAATAACTCTCTCCTTTGTTTCAGGCCTGCTTTAGCTCTGTGCTGTTCTGTAGGTCAAGTTGGCTTTTGTGTAGAGGTGTGTGAGTAAAAATGCATTCAAATCCAAAGCCCTGAAATATTTTGATGTGCTGATCTCTCATTGTGCATTGATTTTATCCAAGCTTTGTAGTATCCTGTCCTCTGACCTTGCTGTTTTGACGATTGGCCTGTCGAGTTCAGCTTAACTCAATGTCCTTTCTGACTCCCAGCTCCCAGTCGAAGCACACTCCCCTCTTCTACTATCTCACTTTTCTCTCTGATTCCTCCAGCTGACTCTACCACTCCCTTCCTCTTTTACACCCCAGCAGCTCTCCTGTCACCTCTGTTTCCTGTTCTTGCTAAAGACCCCTTCTTTCTGTCTGCTCCACTCTGTACCTTCTTTCTCTTACAGTTGTGGGCTTTGCCACAATTATCACTTTATTGAAACCTCTTGACTGTGATAATTGGCTCCAAACCAATGGAATGCTGGGATTGAACTCTTGCAAACCAGCATTAGCCACCTGCATGTGCTTTTAAGACATAACAACATGATCTTTGTTGCCATTTCAAAAATACCTGTGGACAATAACTTTTAATTTATCCCTTTACCATCTTTACTTTAGTTTAACCAAAATGTGTAAATTATTTAACACAGAAATGAATGTTGCTTATGCCTTAAAAGTAATCCCTTAGGGTGCTAAAGATACTAAGGATCAAGCCTTACTATCTTGCCATGATATGTAAATCGCCTGTCCTTGTGAGGCACTTGGTTTTAAATAAACCAAACATTTGGCTTCGCTGGGCCTCCTGCCCAACAGAAAGTCGTCACTTGGACAGTCCTCTTCCCATCAGCCTCCTGCCTTCAGCCTTCCCACCTCTGACCGCAGCCTCTTGCATGCCCCAATCCTTTTTTATAGGGAAAAGAAGGGAAATGTATGAGCACCCTGTCTTCTGCTTGGCGTCTCAAGTGATGGATTTAACCATCCGTGAGTACCTTGATCATCCCCTCCCCAGCCTCTCTCTTCCTCTTCTCCTTCCTCTTGAAAGCACTCTGTCACCTCATCCCCCCTCCTCATGCCTTCCCTCCTGCTCCTGAGATGTTGCTGCTGCCATGCTTGTTTTTTTATCTGTGCTTTTTGTCTGTGAGAGTGTGAGGGGAGCGCCCCAGTCAAGAGAGATCCAAGCAGTGTCACACTGAATCAGTCGGGCTCCTTTCTTTTAAAAACCATCTGTTTGTGATGGACATGAATGAGCAGTCTGGTCTGTAAGCTTCTTTCTTTTGGTTGGATGACCATTCCTTTGACTTGAATGCATTTTTACATTGCTACATTGTTATCTCCTCCAGTCATTTGGTCTGATCATGTGTCAGTGGTGTGCTGTACGAAACAGGTAGGATTAAATCTTATGCAACACCAGAGAGTGAAGAGCATCTATCAGTAGAGCTTTTGTATGGAGAACAGGCCAGAGCAGGGAGTATGGATTTAATAGCCTCTGTTTTTGTTGAAATCCACTCAGTGTGTCCCGTCTGCGATCCTGACAGCTGTTTGTGTCTTCTACCTGTTTACAACAGTTTGAGTTGTGTCTGTTCATTAACAAACATCTGATCACAATTTTGATTTTCCACAGGCTAATATTTCAGTGTCTCTGTTTTTACTGTATGTTTGTGACGTCTGTCTGTTGTCTAGAAACCTGTCTCCCTGGAGCTGACATCATCGTCCCAGCAGATTGTTTGAAAGGGTCAACAACTCCCCCTGTAATGTGTATAAGCCTAGAGCCGTGCTATTTCTAAACATCTCCTCTTTATCTCCTCTCTCCTCTTTTCTCGCTGAAGTTGAGAAAGGTCAAAAGGATCAGAAGGATCCAGGTGAACTCATGTTTAGCTTGTAGTTTAAGCACAGTGCACACACACGCACATACACACAAACACAGACCCTGCACTCCACAACATACAAGTTTTTCCCAAGGCTGGCTACACACTTGACAATTTTTCTAGTTTTTTTTTAATAGCTCCTCTCAGGGGTCAGGGGAAATGACCCAAACCAAGGCTTGTCATGAGCAGCAGTTTGTTCATAAAATCCACAGGTGTGTGTCACAAATCGGATCATTTTAATGCTTCCAGTTGGGTCAGAGCCTCCCAAAACTCCAAACTTATTTATGTTTGATATTTATGGCTCCAGGTAACCTGACACACAATGGATAGTTCAATCAACTTGAGAGTTCATTTTGGCAGTGTGTGTTTGGAAAGCCAGTAGCTCCCACCTCTCCCTGCTCCAAAGGATGCTAACTGGGTTGTGCTGCTTTGGGCCAGGCACAGTTGCCATGTAGATACAGTAAGAGTTTAGCAAGAAGAATCAATCTGTTTACAGTCTCTGAAAGGCAGATCCAACTGCACTGTAAGGTTAGATTCCAGGTTGGGATGCCTACAAAGTAATAATTTCGAACGCAAATCAAAGCAAGCAGACTGGGATGCATAATCAACCAGATATTATCTACTTTTACAACTCACAAACATGAAATTTAACGTAAACTTAATTCCACCTTTTATGTTTATCATCATGAGACACTTATTGAGCAAAAACGATTGTTTGCTAATGGCAGTTTTTTGGACCACTACAGAAATCTAATCATTTTTAAGTTGGGCCATTTCCAAAATCTCCTGAAGATTTCAGCCAAATCTGTCCACTAGTTTTTGTGTTATCTTGTTAGCAACAAACAAACAAACAGACAAACGCATGCTGGCAAAAACATAACCTCCTTGTCGGAGGTTATAATTAATCACAATAACATCCACAAGAACAAGGTGTGAATGTGGCTATCTGACACTGGACAGATTTCACAGCCTTTCACCGTCACAGCACAAAATCAACAATCCAGTAACCAGCAGAGGTGGGCAGACCTAATTGAACAGACAGGTCGTTACCCACAAACACAGACACAGGGTCACATCGGGAGCACACAAGAGAAGCCTCCCTACACATCACAAAAATACAAGATGTCTGCAGTTGTATTGGTTAAGATGTGATAAATTGTCTATTGTGTTGCCAGCCAAAAATATAAAACACATGCATGCATAGAGTGTAATTACATAGTCTTTGATAGAAACTATTGCTCACACTTGCACTGTACACATCCTTTGAATCCTGAAATGTCTTGGCATGTTTAAAGCATATCTGGTGATATGGTAAATGCTCTGAGATTGTATTACTTTACATCACTGTAAATTTGGTAAGAGACTGTTTGATTTGCCATTTAGTTCAACACTTTAGAGTTGACTGATTAAAATATGAAAGCAATTTTTGCTTTTAAAATGTAAAGTAATACATTCTCCTCTAATAAAAAATAAGTATTTAAGTGTATTTTATAATCAGACAAAAAGACATAAGCAACATTTGATCCCCATCACCCTAATATAAATGTTTCAACATTTCAACAAAAGATCATACTCCTGATTATGAGATTGTATATGTACATGAGGTTTTTCAGTGTCATATATTACCTCATATAATCATGATATTCAGATCTACTTTCTTCATCATTTTAGATACTTAATGATCAGTTCAGCTTTACCCCAGGTAAAAGTTAACAAATACATTTGTTTGGTTGTATGACGGCTAGAAGACTATCTCTGTCATTCAAGTCTAAACTTATATATAATTCTGCCTCTTTAAAAGGTCCCATCTTCCTGTTTTTCTTGCAAATGATCAGACAAACCCCTTGTCACTGGGCCCTTTCTCATTTTAAACTATTGAATGAAATACCCTGCACTTTAATTTACATTTAATTTATTTGCCTTGGATAAATTTGGCCCCAGTGACAGAGCAAAAACAAAGATACACCAGGGTGTGGAGATGATGTAAAATCAATAAAAACTTCTCTGTGAATTAAATTTTCCATTAGTTAGCTGGTTACAGAAAAGTAACTTTAGCGTTAGATCATTCAGACATTTCTAGGATTAGTTTCTCCCTCAGTTTTCTATCAAATAACCAGAGTAACCTAACAATAGTAGATCACCATATAAGTCAGCATTTGAAAGTGTTATTTCTTCCTTCAAGCCTTTGTGAGAATTGTTTGTTTGTGATAAGGTTGAAGTTGCTTATTAACACTGATTTATGAAACAATAAAAAAAAAACAATTATGTTCATGATATCTTTAGTTGCAAACACCCTAATCCACATTTTAAGCATGTAAAAGTAACAAAAGTTACGTCAGAATTTCACTGCGAAGGCCAACAACACTCTGCCCCGGTAACAAATGTCTCATCAGAGGTAGAATGTAATGTTTGTTCTGAGAGTGGAATCTCTGATTGGTGGGTCAGCAACCATCAGACAGACTGAGAAAAAGTGAAATGTGCTACTTCTATGAAACAAAATACATTTGCCAAAGAAATTCACCAAAGTCTACATCAAGTGTCAGTGAGAGTAACTCGAGCATCTCAAAAATTCGACAGTGAAACTGACACTGCATGCAATATTACAATTGAACAATTTAGTTTTGCTTGTTTACTTTTCGTCTCTTGTGATTTTGGCGAGCCAGCTCTTTAAAGTAACATAGTGTGCAGGCCCCTTTAAAGTAAGTGTGCTAATTTGAACAACGTAATCCATAATCATTAATACCATAGCAGATTGATCACACACTCTGTTGTATCTAATTGTAATGCATAAATGGTTCTTCTGAAACCACAATGGTCCACTATGCTTTTATCTCAAACCACCACACAATCATTTCCAGATCCGATCCCAGTGCTCCCCCTCAGAGGGATTATGGTCTTAGAATATATAGTTACTGTAATTCAAGTCCATGTGATCCATCCATTAGTGTTGATTGTACAGTAAGTCCCAGAAGACAATACAGCATCTTTTTAGATATCTCAGTGCTTTAAAAAACCTCACAAAGACCAAAATAGTTACCTAGATCATTACATTTTCAAAATATGTGCAAAACCAGGACTTCTTGAATTAACACTCGACATTTGCTTTGAGCAGGATATATACATTGGCTATTAGAATAATATTTGACCAACTTTGTACCACACTCTAAGGACAGCTTCTGTTTTGTGTAGAGTTATGTTTTCTGTGCTTTGTATCAAATATGTGTAGCCATGGGGTTTCATGTTGTTAGAAATATAAGCACACATTGTTAAACGTAGCCATACTGTTTGAATACTTTCATCTCATGATGTCTGACTTTCGTATCAAATCATTTGTCAGCAAAGATACAAGCAATTGATCTGGAGCTTTCAAAGAAAAACATGAGTGGCAGAAGGCCAAAGTCATTTTTAATAGTGAAAAGCCATTGATTATATATTTAACTTAATTAATCAGACCAAAAAAAAAAATTATAAAAAACATTTCTGCAATCATGCAGTCTAACTTTATACCACTTTTTGGTTGATTTTCCTGATTTAAGTTGACACGAACGTTACTCATGATGTACTTTGCACTCTAGTAATAATAATGTTATATTGAATGGATAAGGCATTACGTGTGTTTACCCCCAAAGCTTTGGTTTGTAACAATACACTTTTTTTTATGTAGCCCTGAACATAAAACATAAAAAGGCTTAAAATATAGATGACAATATCACGAAGTGTTTTGTGTTTTAAGGTTCGTCTTTCATGAGTTTTTTTAAATTTAATTTGACATTTTCTCGATCTTCCAACGTTCATGTTAACTATATTGAGACTGTGGTCTCAGATCACTTGTTACATGTAATTTAATCTGCAGCAATTTAATTTTTTTGTTGAGCTCACAGTTGTTAAACTAACATACATCCCAGCAGTGACTGTAAAAGTCTCCATGCCTTTACAGTGATGGTTAAAAGTAACAAGACTCACCCTTCGCAAGTCTCTTTACCCCATGAAAACACCATTACTGCTCAGATGAAAAGTCAACATTTTGATTTAGTTTTTGATCTGAGCCAAGTTCTTCCAAAGGGTTAAGTTAATGTGATTACTCATAATATGTTCCTCATTTTCTACCAAAACAAAAACACACACAGGGACAAATGTCGTCTTATCTTGTGATAGAATAAGTAACATAAGAAAACCAAAGTACAGCAAAGTTTCTTGAGAAAACTCCTTCGACTAGTTGCTAACAATAAATATCTTTCCAACATCTACGAAAAAACTAAAAGGACAGTCAGATGGGAGGTGAAGGGTACGTTGTTCTGCTGCTAAAACCTATTCTCGGCCACAAATCCTCTTTTCTTAAACAAGTTTTCTTCCTAAAGGGTTTCATGAACACACTCCTAAAACGTGTGAATGCTGTTCCATTGGGAATTAGTCGACTTCACAGAGTGATTTTGGCCATTTGTTGCTGCATATTTCACAATAAAAAACAGAGTTAAATGCTGTTTTTTTTCCCGCACTAGTTTTGATGATGGACCCAATTGATGATTCCAATTAAAGATGTAGATCGCATAAATATGATTTCCAATTAAAAAAAAAGAGCAAAAACTGCTACAAAATGTCAGTGAACTTTGTAATGTAGAAAAATAGATCTGTAAACCTGAGATTAGTATTCTTACTAATTGTGATTAGTCATAAAGAAGTCAGCCAAATAAAATAAGATTTCAAAAAAATAGTTGTTAAACAATCCTACTTCCTGCATCATTTTCATTGATAGTAAAATATTTAGGATTTTTATTGCTATTTTTTTAAATGTGATGCTTATAAAAAAAAGTGCAAAAATATGTAATTTTTTTTGGTTTTACAAACACAGGGTTTACTTTAAATGTGACTAGGAAATAGAAAGAGAGAAAACATTTGGTTCATTTAAACAAGAGGAATTGTAGTGACAGCCTTCCAGCAGAAGTATTGATTTTTTGTTTTAACAGTGTGCGTGTCTTTCGTCAACGACAGCTCCTTATGCAGATGGCTCATTCAGTACCGCCTCTCATTATGCATGTTTTTTATACCACATTGCACTTCCATTTCAACGTCACTTTCTTGTGCCTGACACTTGGTAACACATCAGCTCTGTTGCTTTATGTCATGCGACCCAAAATGCATAAAACTATATAAAAAAAAAAAAAAACACTTTACTGTTATGGGTATTTCAGCTTCACATCACAGTGTAAGTGCTGTGTTTATACTTTCACTATACAGTCAAAAATATAAACAGGAAGTTTCCTTTGAATAGTCACAAAATATAAAAATCCCCCCCTGAAATCCTGCTCTGTGCTTGACTAACCACTCATCCCTCACCCTCATCCTTTTGTCTCAGAGAACGTAGGCCGCTTAGTCACGCCTGCCAAAAAGCTGGAGGAAACAATTCGCCTGGCGGAGTTAGTCATAGAGGTCCTCCAGCAGAACCAGGAACACCATGCGGAGGTGAGTGAGAACCCTCTCCTCCTCTAAATACTCTCCCTCTATACGCTCACTCTTATCTCACTCCGCCCCACAGCAGAGAGTTAGTCCTATTATCAGTCTTCTATAAATAAAGCTGCTTTCATCTACGTCGAAGAAATGAGAGAAAACCTATAAAGATGAATTTAATTTAGGAGAGCTTTAATTGGTGTTAGACAGAGCATGGCTGCACAGAGCCAGAGAGCAATGTTTGAGCACAGACTGTAAAATAGACTGAAATGATATAATGTGTGCAGCTCTGTGCTTTTACCACAGTTCATAGTTCAGTGCTGCAGCGTTACATAAGCAGCTATAGGCATTAATGTGCTGTTTTATTCAAGGTTGATAAAGCAACAGAAGGCAAGGAAGTAAACAGAAAGTTTAATCTCTGCATGCTCTGTATTCATACAAAATAGCCGATGGTGGAAGAAATACTCAAATATTTATGTTATGTTAAAAAACAGGACACTTATTCAATACATGCCTTAAAGTGCTCCCTGCAAAAGTACTGAAATATTCTCAGATATATGTAACAGGGCTTGGAAATATTTCAAATGTTAATATATTTCTGTATATTTTTAAGCAGGATAAAGGGTAAGAAAATATTGATTATATAAAAGCAGAAAAAAGTTTCAAATATTGATAGTAGAAATTCTGCCAGACCTTCGTTTTAGTGTAGAAAGAAAAATTGTGATGTGCTTACTGTCTGCAAGATGACGCTGTAAATGCTTAGTCTGGAAAGTGAATCCTCATTGTTAGTCATTGCAGGAATCTCACTGTGCAGCACTTACATGAATTATTAATAGAAATCACATAACATTGATATATGAGCCATGAAAGAAAAAAGTCTTAAAAACAATTTTATCAGTTATCGTTATATATTGTTATTACTTCAATAACTGAAAACTCCAGCATTCTCTCTTAGTTGAACAAACTTGTAAGTAGCAATGGATAATTGATGGAATTGGCAAGAAGCAAAGGTTTAGACAAGGGGTGTCCAAACTGTGGCTTGGGGGCCGGCTGCAGCACATGCCCATTTTTCATCAATCCTTAGTAGTTTCCAAAAAGTTTAATTATATTTGGTACCCATTAGAAAAAAAAGTAGTGCTGTACTGATAAACAAAACAAATCTACTTTGTTGAAAATAGCATTAATTGTTATTATTTTGACTGTTTGTCGGTCTCATGGTCCTGAACAAATGTTTAATGCTGCTCATCTTCAAGCACCAACATTCACTCAGAGTTGAGCAGCTTTATGCAGTTTGGTCCTACTCACTGTTGTGACTTAAAAAAGTGGCACTTTTTCTAATTCTTATCCTAACCAGGGGCAGACAGGTGTATCCAGGGTAACCTAAGGCCACCCAAAATTCAACTGGCATCCCTTTCTTTACAGAGGCAGAAGCAGTCATGTCAATAATCTATTTCTCAGTGTGTAGCCCTTGAAGAAATTTAGCTTGGACACCCCAAGTTAAGAAAGAGTATTCTCTCTTTAGGTTAAAGAAATTAAGAAAAAAATACAACTATAGATGATTAGATTTTTGTACTGTGGATTGAATGAGTATTATAAATTAAGAACTTTAAAGACTAATAACTGCTATATTTGTAATGCTTTACAAATGCATCAATACAACATTTTAAACTTTGTTTAAATATTAATACATTATTTATAGATGTTTATTGAACCATAGCTATTGTTTCACTTATGCCTTACCAATGCACATCTTATGCTGCATAGATGTACTGAATATAAACAGTTACCCGAAATCCTTCTCTGTAAATTTAGTTGTTACCGGGGGTGGAAAGTAACAAATTCCAAGTCACTGTGATTGACTCGCTATTTTGGTGTACATGTACTATTTGTAGAGTCGTTCCGATACCGAAACCAGTATCGGATATTGCTCTGATACTGCCAAAAATGCTGGTATCAGTATCGGTGAGTACTGGAGTCCAGGCACCATCCGATACCACGGAATTTATTAAATCAGAGATCTATTTACTGTTTAGCACAGTTAAACTCCGGCACAGTTCTTCTTCGGCTTAAAACAGAAGTGCTGGAGGAATTGATCTCATAACACAGACACTTGTGCCAGAGCCGGTTGACTCAAGGCTTGGAGCTAAGCTAGCTAGCATGATCGTGCTGCATCATTGCTGTATTAATCATGTTTTACAAAGGGTTTAATTGAGCCAGGCCTTACTGCAATGACAACCATATCACAGCCATGCAAGTAGTATGATTTATGTTTGATAACATACTGGTGTCGGATCGGTATTTGTTATCGGCCGATACCCACAACAAAGGTATCGAAAGGGAAAAAATGGTATCAGAACATCTCTACTTTTTTTAGTTGTCCTTAATCAGCAATTGTGTTTTCAACCAAGAATGTTTTTTTGTTTTTTTTTTGCGATGTACTGGACATTGTTACATTTGTCATGGCATCTGAGTTCAAATTATAAATGAAGAAGCTAAACCAGTTGTAGTTTTTCATCAACTCATGCTGTCCTGATATCAGTAATCTTACTTCGGCTCAATTTAAGTTAAGTGTCATGATTGTAATTGCTGAAACAGTACTCCAAATATACACAATACCTAATGGATCAGGAGAAATGTGCATAAAGTTCAGTCCCATTTTAAATGCTTAGTTTTTCTACGTTATGTTTAAAAAAAACATTTAAACTGAAATTTTTTTAACTAGATTTAATTTTGGCATTCGAAATTATATTTGATTAAATACAGCATACTTTTGTCAAGCTCAATTGTCTTTTATTTTTTCATATGTCCCATAGTATTTCTTCTTCCAAAAACATCTTCCAAATATTGTATAATTCAGATGCTCTCTGTCTTACTATTCAAGAGTTTTTTTAAGGGAGAACTTCCACTTTAACTTAAGTAGATCAGAGTAACACCTTCCACCCCTGCTTGTAACTAAAATATGAATACATGTCGTATCAATAAAATTAAGTACGGTAACTTTCGATTTAACTTCGGTTGATCATATGAGTACATACACTCGGTGTCTTCCCACCACTTCTTCTGTGACCCTGTTTCCTGCTGTAACACTGAGCTGATAGGAGAGCATGATGAGCATGTGAAGTTTTGTAGATCTGAAGGTGATCCAATGTGATCTCAGAAAACACAGATAAAGCAGATTTATTGTATCTCTCTGAATATGCTTGACAGGCGGCAGTCACAAGTTCTGGAGATCAATCGGTACAGTATTTTTATTTCTTTTTTCCTCCTCAGTCCTCATCACGACCTCCCTGTATGGCATGTGCGCCACTATGGCAACAGGCACCCCCATAGGCCGAGAATGAGCTCTTAGACACAATGTAGAAATGGGTGGGGTGTTGTAAGGCTTACAAGTGAGAGCAAAATTACTTAAAAAAATCAAGGCACTGTAGCTTGCACAACATAACTGTGGTCATAAAGCATGTTCATCGGGCCATGAAGAGGTTTTCTTTCTCTCCAAGCATGCTGAACCAGTAAATCTCCCAAAGTATGCTCCATGTGAACCTTTTGAAGTTTGAACCACCATGAACATTTGTTTCCCCCTCCATTCAACGATTAATTTCACAGTCCGCACCCGTTCAAGCATTACTCCCCCAGCTTCTCCTCTTCCATCTCTCCCTGCTGTCTATTTGGTAGTTTAAAAAAGCACCTTTTGATATAAGATATTCCTAAAAAACACGTGATTGTTCTGTACATCTTCCTGTGTTTACACTGTCAAATGAATGGTGACTTCCAAAGCAGGGGAAAGAGGTATGTACTATAGTAAGGTTGAATGAGAAACTCCCATGATGCCCTGTGCATGTCCAATAGACGACGTCACGTCTCTTTCCCTCTCAGCATCAGTTTATGCAGCACTGCGTGGCTGAACACTGGGTCTGCCATAGAGCTCTTAGAGTCCTGAATGTGTCCCCTTAACCTCTATCAAAGGTTGATGGCCATCCTGCCTGCCGACCTTTGAGCATTTTTTCCCCCTCACCTTCTGGAAAAGTAAACAGCCATCCCCTTTAAACCCTTGCAATAAGAGTTTCTCTCCTTGAATGTGATGGAGAAGAGCTTTGTTTGCTGCCTGTTTCTCTAACACTAGCACTGTCTAGGTTTTTAAATATTGCAAGCAGAATGGTAAGTAAGCAGGTAAGTTTGTGCCACTGGATTGTTCCAGACTAACGCCAAAATAACTAAGCAGCGGTAAAATAAAGCATGCGGCACAATTAGAAAGATGAAGCTTCCTTTTACGAAGTTGGCAACACTTAAGTCTGAATGATAAGCTAAGTAGCCAAGCCAAGACTGCCAGCGAAGCAACTGCTGTCAAAAAGGAGGGAAACTCCTGACAGTGCTCGAAAACGTCCAGCTGAATCTCAAAAATGTACTTAACTAATTGGAAGAGACGCTTGAGATGCTGTGGGCTGCAGTCTTCGGCGTGTCCAGTCAAAATACGTGCATGAGTCACATTTGCATCTAGTGGGCTATGGGTTTGTCAGTGATGTGAATGGTGGACGCCCTCATCTCTGAGCTTGTGAGAAAAGCATGCAGGGAGCTCCACATTTGCATGTGAGAAGCACCTTACTCTTAGATCTACTGATGCTGTGATGAGTTTAACATGCAACTTCACAGTGGGGTTCCTCTGCTGTGGATAAACTTAATCCACAGTTGATAACCTGGAATCAATAAGAGGATTCTGTCTCAGTTTGTTACGCACACAATGCACAAACAGCTTTGACCATGTGATGGTGAGTCCGTCACTGAGGATAAGGTGTATAAAGGGAGATACACACCAAAAGTCCACATTTAGTGAGAGGCAGTGACTCATTATTGATTAATTAAAAATATATCCAACATCTAGGCAACTGAAATACTTTTGAAAGGAATACTTCAACATTTTGGCTGTTATATTTTTTCTTTCTTGCTAAGACACAAGACTACTGCATCTGTCAATATGTTGGCCACAAATGGTAGGCTCAGTGAAAAGAATGGGAGTGTGGGAATACTTGCTGCAGCTTCAAGAGGTAGAAAAAACACACGCATTTTAAAGAGAGAAAACTAAAAAATGACCGTGTGGAGGAGGCAGTCATGTTTTTTTCTTCACCGCATTCAAACTTATGACTTCCATGATGTCTCTCACTTCAGTGGAGAGTAGAAGCATCACTACTGTCAATAAAATATCATGAATATTATCTGATAATTGAGGGGCATTTCAGACCCAAGATAGTACCAAAATTAACATATTAAAATATTTATACTGAGCACAATTGTTCAATTCTATCAAATTAGCTAGGGCCCCTCAAGGACACTCACAACAGAGAAACCAGCTAAGATAAGACTTAGAGGGGCTTTTTTCAGTACCCAAAGCATACAGAAGCCTGGTTGCTGCCTTGCTCACAGGCTATGTCTTTGTTTTGTTTTTATATAAAAACCCTAGGATATAGTTTTCAGGCATGTATGTACTCAGAAATTACACATTTAGGTGTTCACAAGCTCTCTCTTAATAGCTTATTTGGTCCATGTCATCAATGAGTATGGTAGCAATCTCAACTGTAACACTGGTTTGCCAGTATTAGTAGTCTGATCAGTGTTTGTTGCAAAAGAGATTGGAATAAAAAAAAACTATTTCAGTTATAGGAATCAATATCGTTAGTGTTTTATTCCTTGACAGTTCCCTTATCAATTCCTGCTCTCTTTGTTCTGCATGTCTTGCAAGTCAAGGGCAATACCATAAGAGATATTTTTCTAAACTTGTGTCAGCAAGGAAGCAAATAAGTATATTTCCCAAAATGTTTAACTATTTCTTTGAACCCCATATAAATTTAACAAACATGAATCAGTTTTCCTCATGACCTGATAATCTTACTGTGACACTATGGAGTCACACTTTTTGTCATTCCTTCTTTCTTCATCTCCAAACTGAAGCCCTTGTTCACCTGTTTGCCGTCCTTCCTGCTGTGTCTCCAGGCATTTGCATGGTGGACAGACCTAATGGTGGAGCACGCAGAAAACTTCCTGGCTCTCTACGCCATCGACATGGACGCCGCTCTGGAGATCCAGTCCCCTGAGAGCTGGGACAGCTTTCCCCTTTTCCAACTGCTTAATGACTTCCTCCGGACAGACTGTAAGCTCCTCCTGCAAGCTGCTTTTCTAGCATTTGTCCAATTTATTTATACGCTTCCAGCACAGTCATTAATCTCTGTCTTTCCTTTTTCTTCTCTGTAGATCACCTGTGCAATGGAAAGTTCCACAAACACCTTCAGGATCTGTATGCCCCTTTGGTGGTTAGATATGTGGATCTGATGGAGTCCTCCATCGCACAGTCCATTCACAAGGGCTTTGACCGAGAGTCCTGGGAACCTGTAAAGTAAGGAGCCTCCGTCTTTAGAGCTAGGCTGAAGGATGGTGGGCGATGCAAGGTTTTATTTACAGATTACAGACCAACTGCGTGGGGCAATCTGGGAGAGCAGCTGTAATGCTCACCCAGGCTTCCTTTAGGTTCACTTTTTTTAGAGAACAAGCCAAGAGTGGGCAAATCACCTATTTTTTTCTGTGAAAGAAATAGGTTATTCATCCTGAAAATAGTCGTTGACTAATGTATGTTCTCCCTGACACATTGGGGCCAGGGCATCAGCTAATATTCCTGTTGTGTAAACTAACCTTCATAATGTGTGCTTTGACATGTTGCCAGAAACAAAAGCTTCTAGTACCTTATTTTGCTCTTATTGTTTATTTGATATGGCTTCCACTCTTTGAATTTATCATTTACGATTTATTAAAGTAATGTCTTTGTGTTATTCTTTCAGTATTGCGTTGCTTCTTCTTGCTGCATTATATACAGTACATGTATGTGTGTGCACTCTCAGTTCAGACTTCTTTCAAGTCCTGTATTATGTGTCTTTGATAATGATTGTCAGTCATGTTTGTGTGTTTATCTAATTTCAGATTTTGTGTTATTTTATAATGGGTGTTACATGGCTTTTTGCAGCTCTCACGCCACTGTTATGGATTCTTTTTTTTCTTTTTGTCTGTCTTTTCTGCAGGAGTTTAACAAGTAATCTGCCCAATGTGAATCTACCAAATGTGAACCTCCAAATTCCCAAAGTACCAAATCTGCCAGTGCCAGTAGCAGGACTATCAGTTAACCTTCCACAAATGCCTAGCTTTTCTACCCCGTCATGGATGGCTGCTATATATGACTCTGAGTGTGTATTCAACTAGTTCCCTATAGAAATATTGAGCTAGCAGAGCTTGCCTTGGTATGAAGATGCCCCCAGGAAAAGAGTATCAAAAACCCAAACACAAAAATTTTGTTTAAATACATTTTCTAATTGGAGAGGAAATTCAGGATAAACAAGTCTAACCTCGCTATCTTCCTTATCTAGATGTTTTCTTAGGTGTTAATCCTTTTCGATGATGTCCATGTTCATGCCAAGAGCGCTCTGAGAGGTGTTAGAGTAGATGGGGTACTGCTTTCTAAAATGAGAGGCTGAAAGGCTCTCATTTGTCTCAACATGCATGCTGTTGAGCTGAGGTGTGGAGATACAGGCCAAAACAAAAATACATATTGATTAAATATATATTTCTCAAAGGCTATTTGGGGAAAATACATATTGTGTATATACATACATATATATAGATAAATAGAGATATATATATCTATATATACATTTTAGAAAATTGCAAGACTATCTTGCAATAAAAGATGTATCTCCCCAGAGTTGTTGTCCACACACATTTGCTTTAGCGTACCGTAGACCATTCATGGCCTCAGGTTCATCTCTGACCTTCACCACCTGTAAGTGGCCTGATTTGGAGAGAAGAAGACAGGATGGATTGAGAGATGATAGCATGGAGAGATTTTCAGATCCTCTCAATTTTATCATTTCCCATCTGTAATGCAGCACTTTCCCAATCAGCTCTACTCAGGCTGCCCATAAAGGTCTGCATGGTTTGTTTTAGCAACACTTTCAGGAGCCCCAACCAGCCGAGGGGGATGGATGATGAGAGAGGGCTTGTGAAGAAGGGAAGCTTAATATCAGAATGTTGTTTATTCAAACTTGTACCCTAAAAATCCAATATTTACATGCCCTCTCTCACTACTTCATTCCCCATACCTTTGTCTTGACACAGTGTGATAAGCTGCTGTATCTGCAGTGACTCTTCCTGCATGTGGCCACTTCACATCCCAGTCAATAATCATACTTTTCAGCATGGTTATTGATCTGTCCCTCCTCCGTCCCACCCATACACTGACTGTCCACAAACAGCCTGACAAACAGACGAACCAGTCAGTTTATGGTCAGCGGAGTAAAAATCTAACTGTGTTTAGGTGTGGAGGAACAGCATCCTCCACACCTTCCACAACAATCCTTCCTCTCCTTCCCTAAACTCCTCCCACCTCCTCCTCTAGCAGGGCGACCGTTGTCTTCTGATCTGTGCGTATGTGTGTTTGTTTGTTTGCATGTGTATGGTTTATGACAGTAACGGCTCTGGATCATCAGAGGACCTCTTCTGGAAGCTGGACGCCCTCCAAACTTTTATCAGGGACCTGCACTGGCCTGAAGATGAGTTTGCCAAACACCTTGAGAGTCGCATCAAGCTCATGTCAAGCAACATGATTGAGAACTGTGTGAAGCGGTGCGTCTGGTGTTTGAGAACACTGACAGAAATTCAGATGCATCATATGTTTAAAAAGTTTCATATTTTATGAATGCTTCAATGTCTTTGCAGAACAAGGATGGCATTTGAGTCCAAGCTGGCAAAGAGCAGCAAGTCCACAGATTTCCGCATTTCTCCAACACTATGCACCATGTTCAATGTGATGGTGGATGCCAAGGACCAATCAGCTAAATTGTGTGCAATGGAGATGGGCTCAGAGGTAAAATTTTACATTATACAAATACTGAATGTTTAAAGAGGGCACGGTATCATTTTTAAAACAAAATGTATCTTTCAACTATACCTCCATTTTTGCAGAAACAATTTGCCTCCCATATCGACGAACTGATTGAGGAGAGTGTGAAAGACATGATTCAGCTTCTGGTTGCAAAGGTTAGACAATTTTGTGTTGATGTCACTCCTCATATGCATCACTTTAAAGCCATCTGGCAAACTTCCTACCAATTAGCAGCCTATTTAGGCTACAAAAGTTTCCACTAGGGCCCGACCGATATGGATTTTTTGGAAGCCGATACCAATATCTAGCAGAAAAAAACACAGATTGGCTGATTAATTGGATATATATACTGATTTTTTTTTTAATTGGTACCAAAATACTTACAACAATGAATATATGAATTACAGGCAGGACATTTTACTGTTCTACAATAAGTCTGCTTTGTCCCTAAGTATTTGTTAAACTTTACAACAGAGAGGAACTGTCAAGTCCAAAACCATGCAGGAAAGCATTAAACCTCTGGGAAATTAATTATAAACCCTTAAAATGAATAAAGCTTTTAAAAAGTTGCAAACGGGTCATTGCAAGAGCAAAGCAACAACATTCTTTTCATAAGCCTTGTTTATTTTTCTACCCTGCAACTTACAAAAGCAAAGACCTTTCAAGTACAAAATAAAATAGTGAGCAAAACTGCAGTCAGTTCCAGCAAAATATAATAACCTTATTTAAAATGTAAATATATAGATGAATTATGACACTCTGTCTTGTCACATCTGCCCAGAGTCATCATTAGCGCATAAGTAGTAGGATTCCCTCAAACAGGCTGATGTCACAGAGCTCCAAGGGAGCCATGCTATCGCTGGCAAAGTTAGCTTGCTAGCTAGTCAGCTCAACTGCAGCTTTGAGGACAGGCGGGTGAAACCAAGTTTCGTAACAATCATCACAGAACAGTCTCGTATAAACTGATTACCTGCCATCAGGCATTCCAATTCATCAGTTTTGTGAACGACAAATGTTTTGTTGGCCAGCAAAATGTTTGGCAGCGTCGGTCTGTGAGGCAGCTTCTGTAGCCAGGTTGAGAGCCCGGTGGTCTCGCCATGTCCAGTGGTATATTGTGTGAGAGCTGAAAGTCATTATGTCGGACTTGCAGGCAAAAACAACATTCAGCAACTCTGTCTGAGAGTAGGTGATTTTTGCCCCATACAGTCCATCATCCATACACACAGAATCAGTACAGAGCTCAGAGCCACTACAGCAACGCGCGCCGCCATCTTTCACAACGTCCTTATTAAGCACAGCTTGGACACCAAACAGCATTTACTGTTTTATGAGAAAGTAAGAATATATCGGTATTACATCGGCCAGGTAGCCAGTAAGGTAGCTAGTAAGGTGCTTTTCCACTATCTGGCCCCCCTCTGAAGGGGACTGAGCGTACCAAAATGTCCGGGGGTGCTGGTTTTGCGGAGTGGTTAGCGGCCAGGTGCGTCCCATGTACATGCTTCTGCCGGTCCGGGTTTGAATCCCGCCTGTGACTAGTTTGCAGAGTGTCTTCCCCTGCTCTCTCACCCATTTTCACAAGCTTATCCACTGTCTCTCTCCTATCAACGGAGGCACCAAATAAATACATTTTTTAAAAAAAGAGAAAAAAAAAAGACATATCCTTCTGTTGATTGGTCATATAAATCACCAATTTCCACACAACGGCAACTGAAAAGGAAACACATAGCATGTCATGTGTAAAATGATTTGTTCACTGCTGTTGCTGTACAGAATGTCTCTATGAACAATGCCCCACGGGGTGCTGGAGTGCTTGAAGTCCTCCATTGTTGCCTTTGTTTTCTACTTCAGTGCTGCTCTGTGTCATGCTGCACAAATTATGTAGCTGGTTTGACTGCCTCACATCCCTGCCCTGAAATGAAAGTACAGCTGGCAGTGGAAATACAAAAAAGACTAGGGTTTACTGCTTTAAACAGTACCAAGTTGTACTTAACACAACCAGACCGCTTGGTGGAAATTCTGCTGTACTACACCAGAGCACTACTATCCCCTCTCCACGGTCCCTGTTCCACCGCTGGCCTGCGCTAATACTGCTCCAGGACAATGAAGTCTGAGCGTAGTTTCTTTTCAACAAATTGTAATTTGAGAATTGCTTGTGCACAGTACTGGTAGCCAACTGTGAGTGCGCCACCAATTGTTTTTTTGTGCTCAGACCTCTTCTATTTGTTGTTCTCAGTTTGTTGCCATACTGGAGGGTGTGCTGGCCAAGATCTCCAGATATGATGAAGGGACTCTCTTCTCCTCGTTCCTGTCATTCACGGTGAGATGAATTCTCTCTTTATCTCAGATCTATTTTCTTTAGTAGACAAACACTTTTTAACAATCAAGTTAATTTTATGAGGGTTATCCAACATCAATGAGGCATCAGCAGATTTGTATGTTGTGTTAAATCAGCTAGTTCCGATCTTAATACTTCCATTTTGGACTAGTTTGTACATTTTTTAGAGGAGTTTGAAGAAAGCCAATTCAAACTTGTTAAGTCCAAATGGCAGAACTATTACACACTAAGATGGCGTGCCCCAATAGTACTACAAATAATTTTCATCTTTTTTGTGAGAAATACAAACTCTGTGCCCTTTTTGTAATAATATTCTTTTGATTTCAGGTGAAAGCTGCCTCTAAATATGTGGATGTACCTGTAAGTCCAAAACCATCCTCCCTCTGTTTTTATTAGCCTGTATGTGCTTTCCCAACTACAATCAAACATAATTCCCCTTGTCAAACCCACAAGGAGAATTATCTCTTTTTGTCTCTTCCCTGCCTTGTTTCTCGTTGGACTACAGTAACTTTCCAGTGTTTGCCTATCCTCTGAGCCCTGACCCTGTTCTGTCTTACAGAAACCTGGGATGGACGTGGCCGATGGCTACGTGACCTTTGTGCGCCACTCTCAGGACATGCTCCGTGATAAGGTCAATGAGGAGGTGTATATAGAAAGGTTATTTGATGTAAGTAAGATGCCGTCTCCTCCTTACAAAAAGGGAGGGGCCTTTCAAAATGTGGCAAAACAACAGGGCAGAGAGGGATAAGTCCCATTTTGAGACCAGGAAATGTATTTCAACCTGGCGGAAGAGGCTTCTCTGATCCTCTACCACTCTCGACTGTTTCTCTTTCTGTCTGTCTGTCTCTCTTCTCTCTGAACTTCAGCTGCTGCCCTCTGCATTCTGGTGTGCATTGCCACGGTGCTTTTGGGCCTTTGTGTATCAAAAAAGGAAACTTTTATTTACAAAGAGTCCATAAAAGCATTCTCAAAAAGGATTATCTGAAGCAGTGCTCTCTGGAATGAACCAAACTATCCATTGTGATCACACACCAACTTGTTTTTCTTAGCTTCCTACTGTACTTCAAACATACAGATACTCCCCACTAAAAGCATGTCAGCCTCCAGAATAAGCGACAATCAACCTGCTCGGCTTCAGTCCACAGTGGAAGCACCCACGCAGTTTCTCTGTGAAATGAAAATGTTGGGTGATGGATTTGCTGATGGATGGGCCAGAGTAACAGAATGATGTCTGATATGGAGGCTGACATGCCAAAGTCCCTTTGTCTGTTAGAAACATTGGTTCCCAACCTGAGGGTTAAGACCCACACTGAATTCTAACAATTAAAACTAAAGTGACAAGAGATGACTGAGGGTAAAAGGCAAAAAAATGACTTCATCTCCAAAAATCCAAACTTATATTTCAGAAATGATCATGAAATGTGCTTTTGCAGCCTGTTGCATTATGTATGGTAAAAACACTAACATAACTTTTTACAGAATGATCCACATCTGCTTATAAGTCAGATAGTCCAGTGTACAGTCACAGAGGTAAATAAACAGGAAAAGCATTTTATTAGATACGAAGCATTACAGGTTTTAAGTACCAAATTAAACAAAACATTCTGAAGAACACCTAAAGGACTGCTTTTTGCGATTGCCCTGACATCAAGAGCCCAAGCAGAGACACTTGTTTAATGAATAAACCTAGAAGAACTCTCTGTTTACCTCCTTCTATTATAGTGGTTCATCTACACATCACTAGACAGGAGCCCCAAAGTACAATTCAGAGTACTCCTTGTAGTAACAATATCGCATAATATAGCATAAAGAATAAGTAACCCAAGTATTTGTACTGGAAAAGAGCTGCAGACCTATGTTGTGGCTGCTGTAACATTTTCTAACATGAACCTAGAGAAATGAAAGTTATTTTCCAAATTATACAAAACAGGGAAATAAGTCTGCATTGGTTCATAAATGATATAATCACTAGTTTATCCATCACAAAAATAACAGCCCCTTAACAATACTCTTAGCACTGGACGCAGCCCAAGTGACAGAGCAGCAAAACATGACAGGCTTCGCCTCAGCTTATTAAGATTTCCCCCAAAATTTTTACACACTTCTGTCAAGTTATTTGATATAGTGGACTATGTGTTAATCACCCACAAGGGGGCTCTCAAACAAAACAACTACTAAAGATGGTGTTGAGAATAGCATGGCTGAAGCAATACAAGGGCTGGAGCCTGAATGCAGGAGTTAAGTTACAGGCTGAAATTCACCACATTAAATCTTTAGGAAAGCAAGGCAAGCTCACTTAGACAAGAGTATTTATTGATATAGCTATAAAGTTAATACAAAATGTTATGAACAATAAGAATGTTGAAATACATGATATTGATATTGATATTGTTACCAGCAAAACTTTAGGAATCTGCTCTATCCCATGAAAAATACTCCTAGATCCACATCTGGATTCACACCACCACCGAAATATAATCACTTCCTTTTTGTGTCAAGACCTGCATTCCCCGAAAAGGTCATCGAAATCCACTGAGTAATGTGCAAAAATGTGGAAAACAGCCCTCTACTGCAGTGTTAGCAAATTCTTAGAAATTCCTGGATCTGCACCCTGACTTGGATCACCATCAAAATCGAAAAACCTCAATCTTGTGCCTTGACCAACATTTCCCGAAAACGTACAATTGTAAAGATACATTTTTATTGATAAGCTTTTACTTTATCCTGGCAGGGCATGCATATGGAAAACTTGAAAATGCACACTACACAAGCATAATGCAGCTACCACCATTTTTTCAGGTGTTTTTGGAAGCAGTTACTTCAATCCCAAAGTATGTTTGGTATAAAGTAATTGATCTGACTGTCAGATCTGCAGATATTTCAGGCTCTACATAAATGTCTTTTTAAAAACGAGCCTTTATTTAACATGCTGAGACAACTTGTTTTATTTCTAGCAAGTACATTAAGTCTCTGGACTGATTGCCTACCTGGTGCAACAGACTGTAACACCCTGAAATGTCTAGAAAAACTAAAATCCCTGTCTTAAATATGTTGTGATGTGAAATCACTCTGTAGCTCAAAAGTAAGGGAAACTGTAAAAGGTTGGGAAGCAGTGTGGTAGAAGGTGAAAGAGAGCACTGACTTACAAATATATAATCCTAAACAGGATACATTGGCAGTAATGTGTCCTCCATGTGTGATTTGAACGACACATAATGCCGTGATTTGTGTGCTCCATGTCATTCAGAAACTATTTGTACAGACCTGTGCCTCTACAGGTGTGTGATGGCTTTGTGTGTACGTGTGAGTGTGTGACAGATTCCCAGTTCTGTGAGGCAGTGGTGCGTCTGACAGTTTTTTATGTCTGAGAGATACTCAGAAGTCTCCCTTTGGTTTGATATTTTTGTGTTGGCTGAAGGAGCAGGAGTCTTGTGCCAGATAAATATGATTACTTTCTTTCTTTCTTACTTTATTTCTTTTGGAGTGAGAAGTGATGTTGTTGTGAAGTGGGTCTGCTTTTGTCTTTGGATCCACACCGGCTCCCCTGTCTCCCTGTGTGTTGTCAGTTTTTTTATAGTCTGGAGTTTATTTTTCCCCTTCTGTGTCCTCTGTGTGGCCCCGAAGTCACCAAAATCCTTCTCAGCACTGTCACGTTAAATTCTTCTGAAGATTTCTTAAGCTGTGAATGTTTCAGTTTCAGCATTTTAACTGCTTTTCAGTTCGAGGATATCAATGT
This sequence comes from Scarus forsteni, assembly GCA_036419115.1. Lineage (NCBI taxonomy): Eukaryota > Metazoa > Chordata > Actinopteri > Labriformes > Labridae > Scarus > Scarus forsteni. The sequence goes on from JAZDUH010000152.1 coordinate 32,812,553, forward strand.
TTTTTCTCTTTCACTGGAATGCGCTCCCATCCATCCATTTGCATGCTTGTGGAAAAAAAAAACGTTCCTAAATGTGTTGCATAGGCTCTACTTTATCTCTCTTTCTTTCACTGAATTGATTTCAATCCTTTTTATCTCCTCTTTTTCTGATTAACACCATTCCTGCTGCCTCCTCTCTTCAAAAAGTGGCACTTATCTCTAGTGTTGCGTTGCGTTGTTTTCTCACATTATGTTGGTTGGCATGAGTTTCAGAGTCAAATAATCTTCCTGTGTACATCTTCTAGCATGACCCTCCTCCTCAGAGTTCTGCCTCATTTGCACATACAGCAGTCTTCCTTAGCACGTACTCTGCCACCCACCCACCCACCTGCGAGGTCTGCATGCACTGCACGCTCAACTCGACTGTGAAGTGGACAGGCATCTGCATATCCGGCCTCAAGTTCAAACCTCTCAACCATTCACCTAATCTTGATCCAAACTAATCACAACTTCAAAAACAAACTCTAATCCAATCCTCACACTTCTAAATCAGACCCTAAGAAACTCCCTCTGCGTTCCTGCCTACTCACATGTTTAAAGTTGACTTCTTTTTCTTGGATTTGAAGGTATGACGACTGTTTCTATTCTACCTGGGTGCTGTTCTCTTGTAGCTTTACAAAGGAAACAGGAAAACACAGAAGATACAAGAAAATAGCACCGCTGCTCCCTGCCTGCTAACCATTGACTCACTCTCATTCTATTTTTCTTTTGCTAATGAACTTATGTCTAAGCTATATTTTCAACTCCACACATAGTAACTGTTTTCTTTCTTCTGTGCCGGGGTTTGCATTTCTACTTCACCGACTTTCAAATAGAGGCTAAGTAGTTTTCATAGCTTTCATAATTGATGAGTCATGCAGCTCTTTACAAAATACTTCCTCTAACATTATTTTTAGTTTTAATTTTAGTTTTTTAATTTTCAACCAGCTACTTTAAGAGCTTTAACGGGATAGTCCAGGGTTTTTGGAGTGAGGTTCTATGAAGGACATGGTATTAGCCTGAACATTAGCAACAGTGACAGAAACTAATTTTGCATCTGTGCAGAAAAAAAATGGCACAGAAGCTAGGGCAATATATGTTTGCAAATGGTGCCACAGATTCTGTGCAATCAAAGGAATGTTGCAATAAAAACAAGCCACAAAAAAGCATAGGGTAATCATGCCCTATGTTGATATCTTTTACAGTGACTTACTTGCTTTGTTTAGGCACTTCTTTGCTACACAGCACAGTCAATGTCCTTCTACCAGTAACAGACTGATTAAATATGGTTACACTTTAATTAGACTGAGCTCACAAATATTACTGCATCCTGAATAAACAGTAGCTACATTTATAAAGGCTTTAAAGTTTTCCTGCTGACCAGCCAAATAAGTTAGTTTACCTCCTCAACACTAAACATACGGGTGTGCTATCATCAGGGGAACTTGGCGTTAAAACCACTAATTATTTAATACTGATTATTCATAATCCAAATATTTAATTTACAGATAAACTTTCATCCAGCTCCTCTTATTTTTCCAAATAGTTTGTTAAACTGAGGATCTCGTAAGTTCAGAAAGGCAGGAGGGCTCTGCTTGATAAGAGCTGCAGACTGCAGAGGCATGCACAAAAGCTCTTGGTTGCCCCTGATCCTAAAATATCCTGAAGTGGTTCTTTATAGTCTTTCTCTTCTTTCATCCAGTCTGATGAGATGAGCTCACAATTTACACGCTTGTACTAACAGGTATTGTGGGTTTCACCAGTTCTCCAGTTTCATAGCAGTTTTCTCCAGGTTTCAGCCAGGCTTGTCAACCCTACATCTACAGGACTTTTTTCTGTGTATTCCAATGCATACAAGTATTCACAGATGTCTTAAGTAGACAGCAGTCATATGTGGTGCAAAAAGTTGGTCTGTGCTGCTGGCAGAGAGACACATAGGCTGTTCGTGTATACAGTGGCTTGGTTGTGGAAAAGTAACCCATAGTAAATGATGTGAATATAGTGTGTAATCAACCTACACTGTTTTGTGGCTTGGTTACAGCCAAAATTATTTTAAATGTGTTGATGGCATCGACAGCAGCAATGTACAGGTATTACCCCAGATTCTGTGTTGGTTATCTCTGCACAGGTGCAAAGCTGATGTTTGTCACTGTGGCTAATTTGCAGGCAAACACCCTTCAGTTAAGAATCCTGAACTATCCCTTTAAGTATTTTATTTTAAAAGGCTCTCTTCAGCTGTACAGCATACTGCAGTTTGTATTACAGTCAAAGTAGGAGTGCGTTTGTGTATTTCTGTGGATGGGTTCATTTGTTTAGGAAGTGCTGACACAAACAGGCACATTTTCAAAGACTAGACATTTTTAGTGAATAAAAGAGTAAAGAAAGTGAGAAAAATAACCCGATTTAGGCTTAAATATTCAACATTTTGAGAAGTATGTTTTTTTTTCACCTCCCTTATCCTCAAGTGCATTTAAGCTTTAAATCCAATCTAGTCTAGCTAAGCTTATCACAGTGTTACACTGCTACAATACTGTCAACTAAAAACTATAACCTAGCTACAGAGCCAATGAGACTGTCACTGAATGTCTGTTCTTACCTGTTAGAAATAGCATGGAAGTATCACCGAAGCTTCTTTAAATCAGCGCAAAGCTACCCTATCAATGGGGGTTTATGTGTTTGACTAGTCACCACATAGCTTTATTTAGGGTGTGACCAGCTCACTATAAGATCTTCACAGCGTGAATGCAGTTGTTGCTTGTTCAGGTTAAGAAGATGTTACATAAGCCTGTCACAAACTGATGTAGTAAAAAATAATAATATTCATACCTCAGTTACATATTGTCTCCAGTGTCTTGGAAATAGAACATTCTCCTTGTGCAGCGTCTCCGTGACTCCCAGCTGTGCCACATGTGAAGTAATAGGTCACACCAAACCAGTCTAATTTATCCAACCCACTGCAAAACACTTGCCCAGATGTATCTATGTAAGCATCAATGTACCTACAGGCTGGAAGATGGGGGAATAGTCTGTACGACTACAATAAATCAAACACATGTTGTTGCTTTAATTTGCTTGTACACCTTTGCAGCTACACTAAGATACCTTGCTATTTGCTGATGTTCTAACGACTAGTTTTCTTCCCGACTTCCTGTTTTTTAAAGAGTATGTTGATTTGGCCAAGTCTTGACAAAACCAGGTCAACAATAGCGTTCCTTGTATTGGTTCCAATGATGCCTCCCAAGTTGGAGTCAGGCAGGCTGTCCACAGTTAAAGAATGTGGCAGCCAAGTGCTGGTCCATGCCCTGATAAGCTCTAACTATAAACAATGTCAAAAAGGAAAGCAGTAAACCCATCCCTGAAAGTAAAGAAGATCTCTGCCTCCTGGACCCTGACTGGTAGATAACTATTGAGAAGAGGAGGCCAGATAAACGATGGTCCTACCTCCTGTACCTCTTTCAGTGACTAAAGGAAGCATGAGTTGGCCTGCATTTCTGGAGTGTGATTCACCGTGCACTCTCTAAGATGTGTTTCTGACAGACAAAAGAGAACCTGGGAATTAAGAAGAAGTTTTTTTAACTCTGTACTCGATTTCATACGAAGCAAGGGCAAACAAGTTAATATAAAGTAAATGTTTCTGGTCTGTGTAAGAACACGTAGTTCAAACTTTGGACCAGCTGAAAAGCATTTTAATATCAACAAGAACAACTTGATAAGATAGAACTAAAAATACACTACAGATGCACATAAAATATTTTTGCTCCTGATGGTGTGCAAAAGCTGTCCTTAAGATTTGTGCTTTCTGGGAGTTAAGGGACGTACTGTATCTCAATCAGTAACATCTTCCAGACTTCTAGCAGCGGGTTTGGATGTCAGGCTGATGGCATCGAGGGTGGTTATAGAGTAGATGGTAAAGTCTCTTGGGGGTTGCTGATAGCTTAGCAGTTTGCACACCCCATGGGTCAGTTGGGGTTAAAATCTGATCTTTGGGTCTGTTCTTTAGGTCACTTTATACTCTTTCTCCCAACTTCCTGCTCAATCCACTCATAATTAATCACAGCAAAAGTGAGAGCCAAGAACAATAACTTCAGCCTTGTGTTAGTAGACGATTATTGACCATCAAGGTCTTAATGAAGGCTAGTTCTACTTGACACAACTGATGGGTGTCATAAGTATCAATAATACAGCTGAGTATTGTCTGCATACCATGGATGTTTATTAAGTTTTTCTTTGTAATATAATCTCAATCAAACCCTGACCTCATGATAAATATAGACGAACACAGACTTTTGAAGGACGTCATGGTTTGACGCATTAAGAGGACTTATCATTAACACAAATTGGCATAAATCTCAGATGAATATAATTTTTACCAATTTAAATTGGTTTTTGTAATTCCACATAATTTTTCTAGTTGGTGCAAGGGATGTGGTTGTTTACTGTATTAAACAAAGAGCAGAGATCTTACAGAACAAAGACAGACAATGTTGATGTGTCACTGAAAAAAGTGAAGTATTAGAACTTGGCTCTAGAAGTATACTGGGATTTTGCTGTTTAAAAAACAGACAAAAGTTCCTACTTATTATTTTCTCATTTAAAATGTATTAAAACAGTCATTAAGATGTTATTGAAATGATTGATGAGCATGATTTTTTTCTGCAGTTTCTCCATCAAATAGATATCACATATTATATGTTGGCTCGAACACATCTGCTGCAAAATATTTAAATGAAAATGGTATTCTGGCAAGAAATATTGCACCTCCTGTGAACTGAAAATCGCAATTTAACATACGTATTATGGTATTATTAAAATTGTGAAAAGATTTTCAGTCTTTAATGCAGGGTAGCCTGCATTGAAGACTACCCCCCTCAACACACACACACATACACACACACACACACACACACACACACAAACACATCATTCGCATTCCTTTGGCTTATTTTATCTGTAAAATAGTACAGAGTCAAATCGTCTTTCAGCATTTATAAAATAGTTGTGATAATCTAAAATTAACTGCTAAAGCCATTTCTTACAGTACAAATAGATTTTTTTAAACAAACACCTAACATTAGCATGTAGCTAATTTTAGCTGTACATTAATGCAGCCTGTTTAATTGCATTAATTACTGATTCTGTCTCACTATATGCAAGACTGTCTGTCGGGTGAGGTGCATTACAGTTTAACATAAATCCCCACTAATGGATGTGTGACTGCACACATGGGTGACATGAATCGCAGCGTTGCATGTCTTAAAGCTGCGAGGAGATTTTATTGGAGAGTTGTTTAAAGACACGCTTGAGAGTGCTTGAAAGTTAATGTTCCTGTCACAAACTGTGTGTGTTTAGTCGTAGCTCCTATATGTGTGACTTAAAGATTAGTGTTATGATGTCTTGAGTATGCGTGAGTGTGTGTTTTGCTGGAGAGTGTTGTGTTTATGTGTTTCAGCAATGGTACACTGCCACCATGAACCTGTTGGGGACCTGGCTCACTGAACGCATGGATCAGCAGCTTCACGTCTACCAGCTCAAAATCCTCATCAGGATTACGAAGGTAAGGAGCGAGGAAAACACATCTGCCATCTGTATAAAACAGCCGGAGGAACACACAGGTGACATAGATGAAAATCTGAATGACAAACGAGAAAAGGCACTGTGTGTGTGTTCCTGAGAAACATCCTGGGATTTAAGTGTTAAAAAAAGAACCATGCATGTTGACTTTATGAGATTATCAAAATAAATCCTTGTTGGCTCCAGTTGTTGTGAAATGCATTCCTCTCATTTATTTCACAGGTTATATTGTTTTACTTTTAGTGTTAAAATCATGTAAGCACTCTCGGAGATCATTTATTGCATCAATCCTATCAAGAATGCAGTTTACAAGAGCAATCAATTTCTGTTACTCTTTCTCTGTGATGAAATTATCATCAGTATATGGAGTGAAAAATGTTTCTTTAGAAACTGAATTCAAGTCTTTGACGTGGAGAAAATAAAATAAGAGGACCAAGTATGGAGCCTTGTGGAACACAACACTGCAAATTACAACAAGATGATTTAGCTTCATTCCAACAAACTGCTGTGAAGCAGGTAACTTTTAAACCAGGGATGGGAAACTTTGTTGACCATGAGAGCTACATTAATGTTGCTCTTATATTTAAAGGTCCAAATACCAAACTCAAGCAAACTCTCAATCAGACAACCAAAAATAACAGAAAGAAAAGTCAGTTTTGTTGTCAGACAGAACCTCAAATCTTTACCTTTCATGGTTACTATTATACAAGAAAGAAATCAAATATGGCAATTAACTTTTTATTTAAAAATTACAGAGATTTTTGCATTTCCTGAAATTGTAAATTTGGAAATGCAAGGTTTTTTTAATACTACTTTCTTAAAAAAAGCAAATATTTACCGGGTATTAAATATTATTATGGAAATGTTGCTATTTTTTAAGTTTGATTTTGTACATAGTGGAGCTGGACCATCAAATTTAAACAAGATTACAATTTGCTGCCTTCAACAATCATGAAAACTAAATAATCAGTTTTTGTGCCACATAACCTGTTAAACTTTCATCTCTTTTTCCATCATTACTATTGCTAGCATTATTTTAATGTACTGTATAATTATGAGTTTATTTCTCTGTTTTGCCTGGTCTTCAAAAGCATATCCATTCAATGAAATTCTGTGGTGAATGTTTTAAAATTGGGATCTAAATATCTTAATTTGAAATTGAATAGCCTGTAGCATTTATTTAGGGGGGTGGGGACACATGTGGCCCCAGGAAGTTTATATATCATTATCTAAGGCTTTAGATAGTCAATAAAAGCCCAGCTGTAAATTCAGTCTCATATGTTTTTCTTCAGTCAGTCATGAAGCCATAGAGCTGGACTTTTTAAAATTTAATACTGATGATCATACAGTTGATTTTTATCCTGGGGAAACAATCTAATAAGAATATTGGTCTGTAATTAAAATAAACTGACTGATCATCAGCTTTGAGTGTTGGAATGATGTTGCTACACCTGTGTTAAAAGAACAATTAAAGACATGGCACAGTGTTTGAAGAATAGGATGGAAACATTGTTTTACTTATTTGATTTTAAGCTCTCTGTGACCTGCACCTGTCTTCCTTAGTCACTGTTTGAACACTGAGTTATTGGCTAATGTGTGTCTCTACTCCTGTAGAAAAAGTATCGGGACTTCCGCCTCCAGGGTGTCCTCGACTCCACCCTCAACAGTAAGATGTACGACACAGTACGAAACAGGCTGACCGTGGAGGAGGCCACTGCTTCAGTGAGGGAAGGAGGCATGCAGGGCATCTCCATGAAGGACAGCGACGAGGAGGACGAAGAGGACGACTAGAGCCCCGTACACTGAACCACCCTCACCCCAAGCCCTCCCCGCCCCCTCCTTTCACACTTTTGACTTTAGCCTGGTTACCGATGCATGTAACAACTCAGATAGCCACTCTAGGACCTCTTTGTCAGCTCGAAATGCCTATGAAGGAACTATTAACTATAAAAATAGTACTTATACTGAGGAAAATCTAAATAAAAATGTTAAAAAATAACCATGATTGGCAGTTTAGCTGTGCCATGATAAAGATAGCACCTATCTTTGATTCATCCATTTCTAAATTCATTTCTATGTGTTACTAAGCAATATGGAGAACCATTTGTTTGACAATGTTGAGTGAGATTAAATAGGTGTGTCCCTGTCCAATGCAAACCTATATGGCGCTTCTTTGTCGTATTCTACATTCATTAATGGTACATTGTCGTGATGATGAGTGTGTGGACCCTTTTATTTGTCTTGTCTGTTTTTAAGTGAATGCCAACTGCTTCAAACTGAAAAGAAACCTCTGTATTTGTTTACGGCTGTTACAGATACACTGTCGTCTACTCACTGTTCTAAACATCGACAGTAAGTCTAGACCTGCATTTTTATCATGTGTCAATGCTATGTGATCGATCTCAATTACTAATTAGGAATCTTGAACTTCAACGAGTGGGTATTCTAGAGATGCAATATTCTCATAGCTCCATTTTGATAACTTGGGAGATTCTATTTTTATTTCAACATTAAAAGGCCTTGAGTTGCACTTTTACAGAGAAAAGAGCAAAAATATTTTTTTTTATTGAAAAAAAAAAAAGTTGGTCTGTCTTTGTTCTGTAACTGTGTAGAATGAGATGTCTGGCATTTGTTTGGGTCTCACTGTTGTTTTGTATATATTCTATAAATATATATATAAATATAAAATGCTGTACATTGCATTCTGAGCCATCGCTGCATGCCTGTGGGTTCCCACCCTCCCCAAATGCTTTCTGTTTTCTGTGTGAATTAGCTGGTGGATTCATTCTTGCTTTTGCCTTATGAAAGCCAACAGTTGTAATATGCAAGAGCTGTGGCCTCTAAATAAAAATTACTGTACATGTGATGCATTTGTTCTGTTTACTTGCTCCAACAGACACAGTTGTACACGGGCTTTGCTGTGGTCTATGCAGGTTTGGCAGTGGTGGAGCTTATATCTATAGACCTATAGACCTTTTATCTCTACGTTGCCAGAATAATGGAAGAGCACCACGGTCAGGCAGGAAACAATGTCATGAGAAGGATTTAATGTTAATGATGCTCTTACAGAAAATAAAGGTATAACCCGGGGAAAATTTAAAATGCAGAAGATTCAATTTTTGAACAGAATAAATGCCAAAGATAAAGTTAAAATCCAGTATAAAGACTAAAAGTCTACTTCACTCTCAAAATTATATTTCAACCAAATTACCAACATGTCCTCTTTATTCTTGACATTTCAACTTTATTCTTCACATTTTGACTGATGATCTAGTTGTGCATATTGAAAATAAATCATCTTTTTCTTTTTATATTTTTCCTCTCCCTGCCTAATACTCCTCTGAATTACAGAGGTGGTAAAGTGTTTTAGTTCAGTGTAACTTTTATATTTCCATTGGTTTTTTTTTTTCAAAAAGAAGCTCCACTTACACAAGTGAAAGAAGAATGTAGCAGTTAGCACAAGAAAAAAGACCAGAAAGTAGGGATGCGGGTATTGATATCGACTATGGAAGTATTTATGCTGCTACAAATAACCTTTTGGTATTTACTACTCCCCGGAATTATCACACCAAAGAAGTACTCGAACAAAATAGGACAGCACCACTTCCTGTGTTATTTGTCTGTGGGGACCAATCAGATGTATAAAATCAGGTGCCCCCGCATCCAAGATACATGACACAACAAGCTGAAGTAGGAAAGATGGAAGAAAAACAATTTAATGTATAGAAATGTATTACTGTGTTTAGTTCACCAGATGTCTAAATCAGTAAAAAAAAAAAAAAAAAAAAAAAAAAAACAGACCCACAAGTTTACATGTAGCTGTTTGTATTTGTGTTATCTATGAAATCATCCAGAAAAATGAAATTTCATTCTTTAATTTTGGATTATTTCTGATTTTTATTTTATTTATCTTAAGACTTAAAACTAAACTCACTTTTAGATCTGATGATTTAGTACATGTACATGTTTCTTTTATGTGCTTTTGGACAATTAAAAAACGCGAAATCAGTGAACATTATACATATATAAATTGGTATCATTAATCAGTTTGATTAAGACTTGTACTGTCCATTACTACCAGAAAAAAACAAAAACTTGCTTTCAAATGCCCAGTGTAAAATAAAAAAGTAAAAAAATATTGTACTCAAGTAAACAGTCATTTGGTTACAGTTTTGCTCAAGTAGAAGAAAAAGTCGCTTACACAGTGCTCTACTTGAAATGTACTCAGAACGCTGAGTAAACTGAGTGAACTTTTCACTAAAGGACAACAGCCAGATGTGATGAGTCAAACAGTATCAGATCTTTTATGCAACACTTACTGATCTGATAACATGTTCATCAACCAATCTGTCCACAGAGGATGCATTATAACATGAGTACAGTAAGTCATCTCATCATTTCATTTTGTGGCCTACTGTATGATGAAATTATTGTTCAATAGGGAGTTTATTCTATTCTACACAAAGTAGGCAAAGTCTTATCACACTGACATACAAACTGTGGTTACCAGGCATCATCTCAGTAATATTAAAACAAAATCATCAATGTTGAGTTTGTTAATAGTTGTACTTAGAACATAAGAAATGTTTTGTTTATCATTTAATTAAAAATTGCATATTTTTAGTTTGAAAGAGCCCTGTCAAATGTTGGAGGTAAATATAAACAAGACTAATATTTGTATTATTATTATATTGCATTTTTACTCGGTGTAACATAACAAAGTAACAATAAGAGCCACTAGGTTATCGTGGGGGCAAAAAAAAAACCAAAAATACCTGACTCACCCAGTCTTAATTTTAGTAGGTTGCTTGATGGATGTTGTTATCATGAGTAGCCTACACTTATGACTGAAACCATGTCGTCTGTCCTTACCAAAATAATCATAATGCAGAATACTTACTGAAAAGATGAACTTTGGTTTGGCTCCTCTGTTTTGTCCTTGCTTTGTAAACAGTGAGTCTGGTCTGTCTATTAAAATGTCCATAAACAGTGAGGCTCTGCGTGACGTCAGCTCATCACTGCAGACGACTGTATCAAAGACGATGCTCCTCTGATCCTGGACATCCTGAAGTGAGTTTTTCTTCTTACTTCATCAATTTTGACGACATGACTGCACGATTCATTCCCCTCAATCAACGGGTAGGCTACCATGTGTTTCTCTGGCCCTCCAGTTCTCGTAATAGATTCCGCCATTTTAGTAGGGGAGAGTGGGGCAAGATGAGCCATTATTTAATTTTGTTGTCACTGATTTGTCACTGAAATCTTAATGCCATAAATGGACAAATTTTGCAACTTTGGGGGAATATAAGACACTCATATGAAATAAGATGAGAGCCAGCAAAGCTTTGAACAACAAACAAAATCAGTACTTGGCAGAAAGAAAACTTATTCCTTCTAAAAAAAAGTTACATCTACTCGTATGCTTTAAGTTTTTACAAGTTCAGACTTGCTAAAACAAGCAGATTTAAATATCCATATTCTTCATATACCTCTGCAGGGTTGATCTGTCAGTATTTCACTTGTTTGCGATGGATCTGATCGACTTTTCAATCAAGACTTCTGTCATTGCTTTCTCCATCCCAGCAAGAGGTGTTGAGCTCCAGTTGGTTTTCCTCTTGTTCACTCTTGGCATGATTTTCTACTATGTTTAACATTTGATGCGACAAGTCAGTTTGTTAACATAACAATAAATAGTATTTTATGATTTAACATAACATTAAATAGTATTTTATGATTCAGTACATTAATATAACTTTAAAACTTTTGTTGGGATAAAAGGAACCAATGGCTCACTTTGCCCCATAGCCAACATGTTTGAAAAATGTTGCTAGCTTTGCTATTCAGGCTAATCTTTTGCAAAATGAGTCACATGGATTTATACATTGGTAATTTACATATTTAGATCTAGGGTCACATGACAAGAGTTGTTTACTGTTTCCTAGAAACAGGGGGTGGGTCAACTTACCCACTGGCTGAGTTTACCCCACTCCCCCCTACGTGTTGACTCTCCATCTAAATAAGTTTCTCCTGATTGTACTCCAGTTCATACAAGTATTTCTAAGTATCACAACTAAGCAGCGGTCATTTTCTTGTAAAAAAAAAAAAGAACAAAACTAACTTAATTATCCCATTTGGTGGCTGTAGTTTCTTTTTGTGAAGCAAACAATTTGAATCTGCTGGCGGAAGGACATGTAGCTCAGTCTGTGCCCCCTTTGAAACTAGCGCAATCAAAGCGCTGTGGTACTGAGGGTTTAAGTGGATATAAGCAAACAGTTCTTACCGTATGCTGTTTTTTTGGCTTGTTTTCTCCCATAATTCTTGTAGTTATTAATATTAACAGAGAACTGAGACGTGAGTCTTTAGGTCAATAAGTGCTTTCACGTTGTTGTCAGTGTCACTGCTTTTATAGGCAGACATTTTCTGGGAACCTGCCACACAGCAGTGCTGCTTTTTTTTTTTTTTTTTTTTCCACAAAAGACGATTAAACATGCTGCTGCAATTTTATCTTCAAAGGAGAAAAAGCCAATAACTCACTGAAGAGCAGGCTAAATCTTAATGACAAAGTCTCTGAAATAAAGAAGGTCCAAGTTTGTTTTTGGTAACCAGACAAGCTGTTACCTCGGTGTCAGACTGTGCAGGGGGTAAATGTTTGGAAGATTCTTAGGGCCCATGACTAATACTGTTGTTTCCCCAAATAATATAATATCATATTAGAAATCCCTTGCAAAAATTCCTCACAAACAATTCTTGCTTAATAAAAAGGGGCACTTCAGAGCATTTTGCATTTATCATAACGTCTGCACAGCATGTCAAAATTAGTTTATCTTTCTAATAACAGCTATGGAGTTAGATGCATACATAATCTGCAGTTGTTTTAAGGGCCTGACAGTTCAGTGTTAAGAGACCTATGAAGACTGATTATATCCTGAATTATACCTTTAAACATCCTTATTGCTTAAAATGGCCCAAATGCCATAAAGTTCCTTACAGAGCGTAGTTTAATTTACAATTTTTTAGGCCATAGACGTAGTGATTTCTCTGTGTTGTTTGAAAATTATCTGTATCTTTTAACAGAATAACTTGGAATTAATTCTTATAAGCAGTTCATTATTTTTATTTTGTCATATTAATTTTCATTTGATTTATTTGCTTGACATATGCTTGGCCCAACCTTGCAGTCCTGGTTTGGGATCAGGATTGTGATATCTTTGCATGGGGCTCATGGTTTATGGCACGCTCCATGTAGTTTGGGTTGTCAAAGTAAAATGACTTAATGTCAAGATAAAATGAACATTATAATAATGTGTTCTCAGTTGGCTCAGTAAAAATATTTATGTTAAGATAAAACATCACAGTGATGTCTTCAAGTATTGCAAGAAGAAAAAAAATGACCTGGTTTTAAGAGAGAAATTTCTAGAATTAGTTTTATGGGGACATGCTTGTTTGCCATTCATATAAGTAGGAATACAACTTCTGGTTAAAATCATAGTTGTACTTTCCATTATTTAAAAGAAAAGTAATCCACTGGTGGTATCAGAAAGTTGTGTTTGTAAAGGAACACCAGAATGGATATAAATATAAACATGAACTAATCATCAGAGAAAATACTCCACTACAAACAAAAGCCCTTCACGTAACAGATGTCTATGAAGGAAGAACGGGTGCAATATTTTACTGAAGCAGAAGTATGTTGACTTAAATAAAACTTGACTTGGTAAAAGGTGGAAAGAGTTGGAATAAAGTTAAATTTAGACACCTTGACAGAATTTTACTGAGAAGTTATGAGTCTAGTTAAGTAAAAATATTTAATTTAAGATTTACTCACAATAGGCTTTTGAATATTTTGAATATGTATATTTTAAATACTTTGGTGCAGTGGGATGCGTCAGTTGCACAAATGCTACTAATTTACAGTTATAAATATCATGCAACTTTAACCCCTGATAGCCGTATATTAACATCTGACACAATTTTATTATATAATGTGACCACTGAGCATCAATCTCACCTAAAAGTTTCTGTTGAGATGTTGTTTTTTTTTTACTCTATGCAAGTCTAAGTTTTATCTAAGCAACTCATATGACACTATATGATATCACAAGAATATATAAATACTAATAACTGAACCACTAAATTTGATTTTAATTACAAATCCACTGAGCAGTTCTAAAAGATTGAGGACATCCTGTTTCAGATCTTTATTTATCGTGGAATTGAAATGGTATTGTTTCAAATTCAAGTATGAAACATATAAATAATAAAAAGTAAACAACAATACACCCCACATTTATTACCCAGGTAAATAACTGAATTTAAAATGACTAAAAATGTGTAAACCACAAAAAAATCTTCTCAATTATAACAATGGAAGTAATATTGCAGTAATTATTTACTCTCCACTCCTGGATATGGCAGTGGTCTTGTTTGCAAAGAATCTAAGTTTTAAAGTGCATAGAATACTTTTCTAAAATGTAAAATATCAGTTCAGTTCATTAATTTTGTTTAAAGAAAATAAACCTCATGATGTTAAAGTAGTTGTTTTTTATCAACAAAACTGGACATATCTGCATTTTCATCAGCTAACTAGACAAAAACTTTAAAATGACTAAAACATGTTCGAACTAGGGATGGGAATTAATAAGATTTAATTGATATTGATGCCATTAACAATTTTGCTTATTGATCTGATTCTTTTTTAACTCCCTTAAAAATTCCTGTGGCCTCTCTGTGAGGAATAACTTTGGTCTACACAGGTTTTCAATGTCAACAATGTCAAACACATGACACACCTGATATTTACTTCTGCGTAGGTAAATGCTTTTGCACGCTGCTCTTTCTACTGACAGAAAGTTGCACAGTAAGCATCTTTTTGTGGAAAATTAAGCAGCATTGATCACTTTCTGAACACAGTGTCATGATTTTTGACTACTTGATGTCATTTCTGCTGACTGCCTCTGATGAGAGCACGGCAATTAATGAGAGAATTGATAAGAAAAAATGCTTATTATGTCGATTCTCAACTGGAAATTGCTTTCAGTTCCCACCCCTATTAAAAACTACAACATATTTTGTCTTAAGGCAAGAGGACCACATCTATAGTTGCTGAAAAAGTGAACCCTGTTTGGTGACTGATGACAGAAGATGAAAGTCAATGGGTGTCTTGTTGCTTTGTCAGTTTAAGTCAAAACTCATACATCAGTGATTGCTGTGATACAAGGATGCTGTGCACCCAAACCCAAACTTTATTAATATATAGCAATACAATTACCTATTAAATAACACTATTACACTAGAGATATCATATATGACAGCATCATAGAGGTACAGGGCTATGATACTGTCATATAAACATGTGATATGATGAACAAAACCATCCATTTGTTTCTTTAGGTTACAAAATAGACTTCACCACCAACCTGGCTGAAATGCACTGAGGCTGACAGACTGCATCCCTGCACAGAAGAAGTCGTTTCAGGAAAATCTGCTCTGAATTTCAGCGGGGGCTTAGCAGGTGCAGGTAGGACTAAGGAGGGTTTTGTGGATTTCTTGATAATACATTTACCACAAAAGTACAATCTTTTACAGGGGCACTATACAAACCAGATCTTTGTATAAAAAATATACACTTCTGTGATCACAAAGATTACATTAAAGTCAAAGGACAAAGGTGTGTTCAGCCACAGCACTCGTGTTTTCACAGAGTGTAGAAATATCAAACACAGATCAAGAGTCATTTGCATCCATACCACAAAGAAAAAATCAAATGTAGCAAAGGAAAGCTCAGTCGTAGAGAAGAGTGATCAGAAATGTGGACTTTCCTCCAAATGTTGGACATTTTTTTTACTGATAAACAAACTGCCCTCAGAGCAGAGGGTGTTTACGGAGAAGAAAGAAAAATGGATTCAACAGGGCTCATAAGTTACAGCCACAGAGTAGTGCGGTGACAGTTCTGTCCCACATCAGACATTTTTCAGTCAAATGGTGTAGAGACCTGGTGTAGCTGGAAACTTTTCTGTGAGATGAAACTCTGAGGTTTAGTCACAAACACGGTGTCATCTGGATGTCAAAGTTCAACAATTTTACATGTAAAAATGTAAAGGTGATTGAATAATGTTACATGTCATAAACTGGAACCACGTCTTTGGTTACAAATACAGCATCAACCCCGCCCCCAAAAGAAGAAAGTGCAGTGTCTACAGGGAGTATTCACCTCGTGTCCCATTAATCAGACCAGCAATCACAGTGGAGGAACCAAACACAGCCGACTCAAAACAATCTCTGTGAACGCGGAGAATTTAAGTAGACTGAACAGGAGCACATTTTTGTCACAACAGGAAATAGAGCGCTTTGAATGTTATTTAAAATTTTAATTTAAAATTCTGACTGTGAGCTCAACATTTTGTCTTCTGACCTTCCCTCTAGATTCATTCTTGAAGATTTTTGAAAAAATTAAGTCTGAATTTTATCCTTTTCTTTAAATTTGGACTTTTTATTTAAAGATCTCTCACTCAGAATTCTGACTTTAAGAGAAAATATTTTTTTCTCTTAATTCCAGAATCAAAGTTAGAATTTACAATTTTATTCACAAATTTGACCTCATAGTTTTGTAAATTACATCAATATTCTAAAAATCAGATATCTGAATATTTTCTCTGAGTCAAACTTTATTCTCTTTTTAAATCAAATCCAAAGTTCAAAGAAAAAATGTAAAATTTCTGAAACCAAGTTTGAATTTTTACTCTTCCTGTAGAATTTGAGTTTTGTCCTCTAAAGTGTAAATTACAGTCAGAACTGTAACTTTATTCTCAAAATTTAAACTTCAAGCTCAGGATTTGGAGGAAATAAGTCAAGATGTCTTTGGATTTTATTTTAAAAAATTCTCAAATTCAATCCAGAATTCAAATTTTATTCAAAAAAGACTTCGTCTCTGCCATTCTCCATTGAGCAATGAACCCACAAATGAAGTAATAAATAAGACCTCTAGTAAGAAAAAAGGAAAAAGCTTTAAGACTTTTTAAGCATGTAAACCTCAAAATATGTAAAATTAAGACTTTTAAAGGATCTACAGGAACCCTGCAAATTAGGCTTCCTAAAACAGTTTTTCTAAAACTATGTTTAGAATTTCTTGCAAAATAATTAACATTTATGAAATCAGATGTTTTTTCTGTTTTTCATGCTTTTGCTTGGCCACGTTAAATGAGAAATCTTTTAGTTGCTGATCTCTGCTTTTATATTTAGTGAAACCAGAGAAAATGCACTTGCATTCATCTTTTAAGTGTGAATTCTAAATCATTAATACATTAGCTTAACCATGCAGGGAAGGACAATCACGTTTATATTTTTTGTGTGGAAATATTTCCATTTAAAATATCTGTTAAGTCCAATTACTTTTTTGCTGGGCTAAAACTACACGACAAAAACAGAGGATATCCTTAAAATCTCGGAGGCTAGCGGATCAGAGGCAGGGTAGGAAAACATTTCCAAGACACTGGATTTCCCCAGTACAATGATCAAAATTGAAGGAGCACAGCACAGCTCTAGCCTCAAGCAGCTCATCCTCAAAAGAAGCGAGCGTGTTGAGAGGACGGATGAGGGCACGAATAAAACCGTGCGGAGGGTGAGGGAGCCCCGGAGAAGCTGCAGGGTGTCACGGCTGAGATTGGAGCATTTAACCAGTGGAAAAGAACAAGCCTCTGGTGGAACAACAAGGCATGCAGGGAGGCCATGTGACAGAGCTGAAGGTTTAACGGTCAAATCATCCTGAAACACTACTGTGGAGGATGCTGGCTCAGCTGCACGCTCGTGAACTTGGAGAATACACTGAAGGCAGAGAAATAGGAAAAACACACAGAGCTGTAAAAATCAGCTCTGTGATGAAACAGGAGGCCAAACTACATGAAGACAGCTTTCAAAAACAATGTCAGCATCCCAGAGGGATCGAGTCCCATCTTTAAAAAAATAGTGTGCATCTTTCCACCAGGAAATGGCTTCAGTCAGCCCGACAATATGACAACTTTTGTAAAGGGAGAGTGCAGACTACTCCATCTCCACAAAGCGCCCTGACGTCTGCTTTTAGCACTGTGCAACTGATATCAGTCCTCCTGTGAGAAATGTCTGGTTTTATGACACTATTCTTACATCAGTCTAAAATAAAGCTGGTTGGACCATCTTTGATTAAATGTCTGAGGTTAAAAGACAAAAGAGGACGACGACCGACCGACAGAACATTCTAAGTTCAAGCGTCAGATCAGATCAAGCAGAATTGTACACACAAAAAAAAAACATTTTAAGGCAGAAAAGATGTTTTGTACCTTAAACTCTCACTTAGGCTTAAAAGGAGTAAAATTGTTTTAATTCACCTCCTGTTGTTATGTGCAAGGTGACAAACCTACAGCTAAAAAATATTAAAAAATATAAAGGGCCTTTAAAGTAGAGAGTGAAGAGTCTTCTTACTTGGTAAAACAAAAAGATCTTTAAGGTGGGGAATATTTTTGTTAGCGATTTAGTCTTTCATAAAAATTCTGTTATGGCTGTCAAACAGTTTTCTGTACAATATTAATGTCTGAAATGTAACATTCTTAATTATCCTCATTTTTCAACCTCTTTGTGAAATTTAATTTTTTTTCATGTTCTTATTTTGTATTTGTGAGTTAGGGTTACTTTATTTACTGTTTGGAGAACATCTGAAAGGAAATTTAGAGCTTCTGGTAAATGAAAAGTTAAGCTAAACTGGCAACAATGTACAATATATCCTGGGTTTGCATAAACATAGAATGAATTGGACACATCGACAGTCCTTTTCTACAATTTGACCAAATCAAATAAAAAAACAAATGTACTATGATTTGATTCTAAAAAAAATCTGCAGAATGTCCACGTCCATGATTTTCCCATAATGCCTCTTGAGAAAAAAGGGTCATTTTCAGTTTTGTTTCATTTTGGGACAGAAATGAAAGAGGAAGTTTCTCCCAACAAATGCAGCAGCTTTCATCAGGCTCAAATATGGACCTTATTTAAAACCTATGGCTCTTGATTTACTCTAAAGGTCTGTTTAAGTTGAGCATGCTCAGGCTGAGTCTACACTGTAAAACATCAGGCTAACCATTAAAGATGTTGTGATGATCAAGTAACGTGTATATCCAAGAGAATCTGCATTGGTTTTAGTTTATCTGTTTGCAAACCATTCTACCAAACAAAGCATTTTAATGGTGTTCATGGAGAAAGTTTCATTTTAATGTGCAGCCCTAATGCAAAGATGCTCTGGATCAGAGATGGACACGGCCGTGTGTCCGTTATGGCATTGACATCAAGTCTGTTACATCAACAGTGCTGTGAAGTAAATGATCAGATGTGTCCAAATAAATTACTTTTAAATTTTTCAGACTTTTAACTGATGCTGCTCTGTATCAGTGTTCACTGTTAGCAGGGCTGTTTAATTTGTTGAAGACCAGAAACAAAAGTGAGCTAAGCTGGAGTAAGAACACCACAAAATCATGGCTGACTGACAAACTAGTGGCAAACGCATGTTGTAGGTGATTTTGAGTGCAGCTTAAGGTTATCACTGTACTGAATATTAAAGGAATCTGCTTTGGATTATGAGGAAATTTGCCAGCTGAAGGGAACAGCCCCAGTTTTTTCTTGTCTCAAGTAAAATGAGACATTCAAAGGTTTGCTGGAGTTTAACATCACCGAGGTTGCAGGGAGATGCTACGGTGAAGAAAGGCATGAACTCTTCAAAAGTTGTATTTTTGTATCAATTTGTCTGAACATTCAAATTAGATCATGCTCTTTTATTGATGTGCCAAAATAAATCATCATTACATCCACTGTGATATAATAATGTAAATAAATATAAGCTTGAGGATTGTGTGAGGTGAATATTTCTTGTAGGCATCATCTTGTGTTGATATACATAAAGCCATTACATCTGTTGAGCTGTGACAGCTGAGATTATAAAATCTGAAGAAGAAAACTGACGGGAAAAGAGGAGCTTTGTGAATAAATCATAGTAAAGTACAAAATAATGATTAAAAAAACAAACAAGGAAAGAATAATCTTCACTATGGCCAGTGGACAAAGAAGCAAAATACTACACAACAAAAGTATTGGCTGGCTATGAAGGATATAATATATACGTATATATTACAAAACAATATAACAATATAAATCCCTGTAAAAAGCAATAAAGGTTCACATTAGATGTTGTGACACAATAAACAAAAGAAGCAATAAGTACATTATACAAGACTGCAGTGAGATATTTGGACAGCATATGAATAATAGGCAGGTCATTGTCTCTGAACAGGAACAAAAGCCCCAGCGCCATGTGGGCGGAGCCTCCAAACAGTTTGATTGAGGTGCAAAGTGACTTAATGCATGCTGGGCTACGTCATGATGTGATGTTTTCCTTGGACACATCAGAGTGTGAAGTGATCTCCTGTACTCCTCCTGCTTCAGGCTTCATCATGACACTCTCCCAATCGTCCCGGATGTGTTGTTGTGATGTCAGGGTTTTTTCACTCACTGGATTTAGGCAGTAACACTGATAGTATAGTGCAAACTGGACAGAGCTGCTTTATCCTCACGTCAACTTAAAACAGGTGCAAACGCTCAGCAGGATAACAAATAAGACAAGAGAATAAAGGACAAAAACATAAATATCAAAAAACTTTTATCAGTATAAAAAGTAATAAGGTTATTTGTTTAATCAATAGTCTGGCAAAAAAGGCCTCAGAAAAGTTCTCGAGTTTTTTTTACAAATTAAGTGCCTGTGAGAAAGTCCTTAAACGAGCGACTCCATGCTCTCCGCAGGGTCCGACTCGTCTGCGATCACCACCACCCCGTTAGTGTCCATGTGCATGGGGCTCAGCCCGCACTCCCTGTTACTGACCAGGCTGAGCATGGCTTTGTAAAGGTACTGGTACTGCTCCTGTACACACAAACACAAGAACACAACACATTAGTCACCATTTAGGGTCAGTATCTCTTTAAAAGAACAACAGGTGACTTGAAAGTCTTGAAAGGTTTTGCAAAAAATATTTGAAATTTAATGCTTTTGTTGAAAATTCTTACTTTATAGAGGTCCAAATTTTGAGATTGAATGTCTGAACCATCTAAACCTGCAAAAGTACCTTTGTGTTGTTTGGTTAATCTGTACCTAATGGTTGTTAAGTGAGTATTAATACCTGAAGAAGACATTATTTAACTGAGGTCTTTGTTCATTTTACTGTGACTCCTGTATCATTTTTGAGTCATATTTACCATTTTTAATATTTGTTTAAGACCTAAGTTGTACAGTAATTCAAAATGTTGCCCTGCTTATCTAACAGCAGTTGACAGGAGTGTAGGGTGAGTTGGACTATTTCCATAAATCAGAGTTTCTGCAGACGCTTAAAAAGCCTTTTAGGGCTGCCACCTCCTTTGTGGCTTTTTGTAACAGTTTTTTTATTTTCCAAAGACAGTAACAAGAAGCAAAAAATAAGTCATTCAGCATAGCAGAACAGACAACACGGGGTGTACCCCTGACATGTGGCAATGCACTGATCATTCAGGGATCAGAAGTGTCTCCATGTCACATTCAGTTTTCAGCTTGGAACCTGTTTGGAGGTGTCATGAAAAACTGTGCGAGGTACAATCTCTAATGGAATTCCAAAACAAAACACCAGAGATGAGTTGAGCAGATACTAGGATGTGGAGCTTTGAGTTTGGCTTTTCTGTGACCTAAGGTTTGATAAACTAGGGGAGACATTACTTGGTATTAGTTTTAAAACACTGAACAAATATCAGCCACCACAAACCCCCATCTGAACAGGTTTTCTGTAATAAGCATGTTATTATACTGTACTTATTCAGTCTTGGGACTGTTTGCAATATTGTTTAGAAGAAGATTTTTTTTCTTGATCCGGTTGTGTTCCAGTACTAAATATATACAATATTTTACATCTATTCTTACTGCCATTTGTTTACCTTTGTCCAGTTAAACAGCGTTCTAAGTTGTTCTTGATTACAGCTTTAAATTTGTCTGAACTCAAAAAGTGTGTAGGGACATAGGGAATGTTTTAAATTAAAAGTCAGAAAAGTTCAGTTGATGTGACCTGGACTGAGCTTTCTGGTTAATACAAATTTATTTAATAAACACTATTGCAAACCTTCTGCCTAAAACATACGACCCTTAACTGTCTTATTTCTCTATAAATGTGGTTGACACATAAAGAGCTATCATTAAACCCACGGTGAACTGTATGTCAATGTTTGAAGGAACCCCTTGAAAAATAGAAATATATTTCATTTCCAAAGACACTTAAAATAAGATTGAAACTTTCTGTTTATCATCAAGTTAACAAGCAAACACCGCCTACATAAATATTTGACAAAGACAGTCTGGATTAATATGCTAGATATTATTTTGCCTAACATTTCATAAACAATTTCATAAACAGTTCTGCTCCTTCAATAAAATAATGTTTTGGTGGCCATGGTTTGTGAAAAGGGTGAAGGACACTAAGGCACAGCATGACCTTGCTGATAGATTGCTACTACACAGCATGCTCTGAATGTACTTTACTGACGGTCTATAGAAAAGAGTTTCCACAGACGGCTGCTCCAAACAGAATAAGAAGTTGACCAGAGAGTACGGAGGAGTGCTTGGCAGCTAAATACTGAGATGTTTTGATCAGGAGTGTTTGGAAAAAGAAAAGGCGGCTGAATAATAATCAACAGAAGGAGAAAAACATGACATGAGATGAATGCTTAAGAGTCGATATGTTTTCTTGATCAGCCTCTTTGCTAACACAGCAGCTGTCCAAGTATTACCCAGTTCAGGATGTTGTGTGTGTTCTTGTCTGTTTTGATGTTTTCCTGACCAAAGATTGCAAAATATTGATTCATACAACCTTGGCATTTTTTGAGAATTATTCAATAAAGTTGTTTACTACAGCAGAACAAACTGTGTACAACACTCTGATGAGTTATCACCTTGTAAACTTCACAAAATGGACATGCTTGAAATCAAATGTCTGTTCATAAATCCATCAAATACATGTGGAAAAAATAGCTGTAGTTTCTTACACCTGGGGGAAATGTCTAACTTAAATCACTTTTAAATGCATTTGCAGATTTTCGGAAGAACAGGGACAACCTGCTTGGCTGACATTTGAGTTGGGTATCTCTCTGTTTTCTAATTAGAGCTTCCTGCTTTTGGAGATGTGCTTTAATGGAGCAGCAAGTATAAACCAACCAAATAAAAACATGCTAAAGAAGCTCTTAACATGACTCACAAAGCCAAGAGTGTTGGTGTAAGTTTTCTGTGTTAAACTCACTATGTCAGTGAATACTCCTGGCCTCATGAGATTGATCATCTTCGCAACCTGGTATATGTCCACAACGCCTTCGTTCTCCAGCTGCTGGGACAGCGTGGTGAGAGCGCAGAACATGCCGGCTGACACGGCTCCATACCTGAGAGCAAACAAACACATAAAGTTCTGTGAAGACTTCGGTTGTTGGCTTGGATCGGAATATTCAGGGATCATCAACTACATTTATACAAGGGCCAGTTTTTTCCTTGGCATATGCTCTGGGCACCAGATTTAAGAAAACACGAATAATAATTAAAAACAATTATAATGAAGTGTTTTGGTCCACCAGTCCTGAAGCAGCAAGCAGGGGGGTTCATTAATAGTTGAGGGAATCAAATGACAAAAAGCTATCCTTAAAATAAACAAAAAAAATCACTCTGCAAATTTCCTCATGTTCAGTAAGACGAAAAACCCAAAGGGCAAACAAAAACTTAAAAAAGAAAAGAATATTTAAGGTTGAAGTTGTTTTTAAGACTGTAAACAGTCAGAATTTTGAAAGGATTTTTTCAGCTCTGAGATCAGTTTTAGTATTGTAGGGGAAACTCAGAATTCTAAGATTAAATTTAGAATTATGCAAAAAAAAAAACAAAAAAAAAAACAGAACTCTGAAATTTAAGCAGAAATTATAAGGAGAAAAACAAGAATTTTGAGAACTAATCGATACTTAATATTGCAGATAGTTAATTTTTCATAGTCAAAGAAAAAGCTAAATCTCCTCAAAAACTTCCTTTGCAGTGGTCCAAATCCTCCTCTGTATAATAATAGTCAGGTAAAGCTCTGAGGGGCCTGATGTGGCCCCCGGGCCGCCAGCTGGTGATCACTGGACTGGACCCAACATCAAAACTACACAAAACATACATACAATTCAAAACTACAGTAGATTTCATCATCACAGACAACCAGCACAGAGACACAGAAGCCTACAGGGCCAAATATAGCATTGAGCAAAGCTAACAGAGCCTACAGTTTATTTAAAACCAGTGGCCACAGATTTCTGTTTGATTTCGCTCTCTAATGGAAAGTGAACCTTCTCCCTCCCTGTTGGTAGAGATTTGACCTCTGCACACAGAGGGTCTTACAAGATGGCCTTTGCCCTCTGAGTGCGCCTCATGTAAAAACATGAACGATAGAGGAATAAAATTTGAAAATGTTTAAAAGATTAAAACAATATTTTGTAAAAAAAAAAAAAAAAATCTTTTTACAAGAGATTCTTTACACATTCTTAAGTAACAGTCTCTGATAGGCCTTTTTTTAGGAGAGTCAGAAACAGCATCAAAGGTCAGTATCAGTGCACACTGGCTCAGTCTTTGCAGCTTTTTCTCTGTAATGTGTCACTCCAGAGACCTCCAGGTAGGGAAACAACCTGATTTCTGCATAGAAAAGGCAGAAAAATGCCAGCGCTTTGTGCTTTTTACAGTCGTGCTGACAAGTATATTTCTGAAAATGAAGAAGAGATCATTCTGTCCTGAAATTAGAGACATCAAGAAAAAACATTTTTAAAACAGAAACAGAAAAGACTGCAGGCGTGTCCACCACTTACACCTGCAAAAAACATTTCTGAAAATGTCCAGAATGTACATATATGAGCAGCATTTGTGACCACAAACAGCAGTTTTCTTTATTCTCCCAATACTCCCTGATACCCCCCCCCACATACAAACTGCAGGAAAACCTCCTCGTGTGAAGTGTGAGCACGTAACTCCTGAAATGTTCTGGGTAATTACCCCTGATATTTCATGAGACATCTTTTGGTGGTATTTGGAAAAAAAAAAGTGCTGAAGAGTTAAACCTCCATCTAAGATCCAGTACAGAAGTGGAGTCAGATAAAGCTCAGCCTATACAGAGACCAGGGTGTTACTGACGCTATAGTTTTTTCCACCCAGGAAGTCCAGATCAGTTCAGCTTGGCATAGCTCGCAGTTATAGGTGTTCATGCTGTCAAATTAGGAGAAATGATACTCAAATAATTGTCCACCGAGGCACCTCTCTGAAGGGGTGCCAAGCCTACCAAACCATAAGTGTAGGCGGACACTTTAAGGCACCGAGAGTGTAAGCCAGAGCTGCTCATGTAACGACTGGCACGAGGGTGAATGTCTAAGGCCCCATCTACACGAAGACAAAACGCTTAACAGTTTCCAAAACGATCATCATAAAGACGGAGGTGTCTCAGAAAATGTGTGCGTCTATATGAATGCACTCGATACGCATCAAAACGCTGTAAAACACATGCCAGACCTCTAGGGCCGCTGTAACGATATGACGGAAACAAGCGGAAACAGACGAAAAAACAGTGGGCATGCACACTTGCGGCAAAAGTTGTACACAGATTGTGATAAAGTGATCATAAAGTGCCGTAATGTGTCCTTGATAATAGTTTGTTAAACTCGGTGGTGATTGAGAAGAAGGAGATTTTGCTGCAACAGGGATAGTAGGGTCACTAGCTTCATCAGCACATATGCTTCACGTATGCCGCATGTGTGTCAATGAAGATATGAAACTATGACGTAAGCGTATCTGAAAACTTGTGGAGAGCCAGTAACCACGGAGCTGCGTATACGGCATTTCAAAATCTTTCCACTCTGGAACCTGGTTTCAAAAATGATTGTTTATAGACCCACAAAACGCCGTCTTTGTATGGATGATACGCAGATTCGACAAAAAATGTATGTGTTTAGACCTCGGTTTGGCTTCGTGTGGATGGGGCCTAACTCTCACTCTCTACCCTCTAGCTCAGGGGTGTCAAACTGATCCAGTGAAGGGCCACTGTGGCAGGTTTTCATTCCAACCAAGCAAGAACACACCTGATCCAACAAATCAACTGTGTAAAGACAGTCCAATTGATTGAATAATTTGCATCAGGTGTGTTCTTGCTTGTTTGGAATGAAAACCTGCAGCCACAGTGGCCCTTTTCTGGATCAGTTTGACACCCCTGTAGCAGGAGATTTAGATTACCAAAGGCAAAATCAAACAGGATGAAAAATGTATTCTTATCACAAGCCACTGCACAACTAAATTACATTTTAACAATGATACATCCTATCTCTAAACATTGCAGTAATGGTTCTGCTCCAGTTGTCCCTTTAAGTATTTGTGGTTTATCCATCTTAGTGTTTTATATGGATTTGTGTCTGAGGTAGAAATTGTCTCCACAGAGGATGAATTGGTAATCCTTTGAAAAAATACTTTTCTGAAGAGAGATTTGGTCCTATAAAGATGCCCAGAATTCTTTGATAAGACCTGATGTGGGCTGTTATATTATTAATCCTTTCCCCCACTGCCTCAGATCCTAAACTGGTGTGTTTGACTTCCTGCCCACACCGCACTTTTCTGCATCGATGGGAGAGTGTGTTATTAGTCTAATGAACAGATTGTCCAAAACTGAACTGTGGCCCCCTCATGTTCTTCATCACAGTTGGTGAACAGAAATTCTCTGCTTGACTAAAGGAAAACTACCATAAATGTACATTTTCTTCAGTTTACATTTTTTATAGTTTCATTTTAAAATATTTACTATTTGCTACGTGTTGAGTGAGTAACATGGGGACATTTTGTTGCCAAAATAAACAAACTACATGCAACTAAAAAAAAGAAACCCTGTAATGATATTGATGCTTCTGTCCTCAAGGAATGCCGTTTTAATTTCCAACAACTTTAGTATTTATTGAAAGTAAATTTTGAGGAAGTGAGAACAATAGAGTGTTGTTCAGTGTGTGGATTTTTAGCTGGTTGATGTTTACAGTAATGGCAGCTAAGGTGCTTCTGGCTCAGAGGTCTGCAGGAGAGACACCAGCTGGGATCCACTGGCACAGTTGTTATGGTTGCTGGGTTACTCAGAGACTTCACAGTGGCCTTTTATTTATCTAGAAGTTGTCTGTAGATTCTCAGTGCTGGCAGACTCCAGAGGACATTCAAAGGAGGAGCCACAGAGAGCTCTCAACATTTAAGTGTCTTTCTTTCATGGAGGAAGTGCAAACCCTGAAGAGTAACAAAAACAACTCAAAGATGATTAAACATCTCGGGACTCTTTACCACCCGTGAACTGTTGAAAATCAGATCCAGACGTGAACTATTGTCTTCGATGCTCACAGAACCATTAGACAAACAGAAAAACGATGAAATTTGCAGATTCTTGGACTAATTAATGACTGGATCTTGTTTATGAGGGGGCACCTGTAAGCCAGATCTGTCAGGAAAACTAGAGATGCACTGTTTTGCACCTTATATGCATATTATTCAGTCATCTAAAAAACATCCTACCAATTAGCGTTCATTTTAAGCTGTGATATTAACTCCACTATGCAAAAGCTACCTCCATTTTTTTAAGGACAAATTTTATCTCAGCCATTAGACTACATGACTCCTCATAGTCCCCCACTTGCACATGCACACTTGCAGTTATTAATTTAGTTGGCCCTTTTATGTTTTTTACATGGGATGATGTTTTTTATGTGTGTTAGGATGTTTTTATGTGTCTCATATGAGCTGCTGGATACAACAATTTCCCTATGGGGATAAATAAAGTATCTATCTATCTATCTATCTCTCTATCTATCTCTCTATCTATCTATCTCTCTATCTCTCTATCTATCCATCTATCCATCTATCCATCTATCCATCTATCCATCTATCCATCTATCTATCCATCCATCCAGCCATCCATCCAGCCATCCACCCATCTATCTATCTATCTATGCTGCTGCAATGAATGCTTTAAAAATCTGATCAGGAAGTGTCCGACTGAAATGAAATTGTGAATGTCTTTCCTGTGATGTGTTGTCAAAGAGGGAAACAGACGTACTCATCGTGTACGATGGTGGGGCCGTCGCGGGTCATGGCCTCCTCCTTGATGACGCTGATGAGCTCGAAGGTGCTGCTGAGTGGAGCGTCAGGGTTTGGCCATTTAGGGCACTGAAAATGTCTCACCTCCAGCACATAGTCGTCCTGTCACACACAAACACACAGGGGATGTCACACATTAGCGGTGTTACACTCCTTTGGGAGTGTACACAAAGGGTCCACAGCAGAGCTCAGGCTACCTGTGTGGCCTCCAGGATGAAGTCATGGATGATGATCTGCTCCTCGTTGGAGAGGCACAGTCTGTCCTTACTGATGAGAGTGACAGTGAAGGCAATACAGTTCATGGCCTCTTCCCGACTCGGCCAGTAAACAAACTCGTCCTCGGCCTGCAAATGAAGGAAATGACAGCAAGCTTTAACAGATGGAGGGAGCGAGAGAGACTAAAAAATGTGCATCTTTTGACCTCACTAGCATGACAGAGTATACATCTTGATTTTTCTTCTACATGAACCATGTAAAAATTGATCAATATTCATTATTGCTTGGGTTCAAGATAGTATAGCAGAGATCCTGCACCCAATAAAAAAAATCACTTTCATCAGCTGTACAGCATTGCAATAACAGTCAGTTCTGTCTGAACCAAAAGAGAAAGAGAGCCCTGCTAAATCAAGAAAAGAGGGTGGGATGGATCCACTCAATTCTCTAAATGCTCAATAAGGGTGCTCTTAAACCTGAAGCATTTGGGGAAGTTGCTACAAAGTAAGTGGGCATTTCCCCTTTGAATCATTTGGACATTTGTGAACACATTCATCAAATACTGATTTGACGTCAAACAACTAAGCTGAGATCATCACAAAATGGTGGTCTTGACTTGCTTGCAGTTGATGTTTTGTCAAGCCACGCCCTCTTCAGGAAGTGATCCTTTGTCAAGCCCCACCTTCCTTGGTTACTGTTGCTAGGTTCGACAAATTCTCACTGTAGATTTACTATTATATATATTATATTATTTGTTAACTGGTGTCCTCTGGGATTACAGATGTCGAAACTAGCAAGGATCAAAGCCTCTTTCTTTACTGAATGGTGTGTAGATTTTTAAATCCTAAGCTGTATCGAACATTGGATGAATATGCTCATCTGTCATAACATTCATGATGCAGTTCACCTCCTAACTGGTTCAAGTTTAACCATGACTCATGTTGTTGGTTTGGTTATCTTGCTAACTCACACCCCTTGATACAAAGTGTGACAAGTGATCAAGGCATTTGTTTACAGATGTTGTGGGAAAATCAGCTTGTGAAGTCATGACATAAGGATAACCCTGTGTGTGCTTTTGCCTGTTGCAGTGTGAACATGAAATCATCCAAAGAAATAAAATACAACAGTGAATCATTTTATTATCTGAATCAGGAGAAAGAAAAACATGATGTAGGTGTGAAAGCACCTTTAGATATACACAGTGTAATTCTTTCAGAACAGCTGATCTTGCTGATACCATACTGTTGTCATAATTTTGCACAATACAATTATATTACGGACATTGTGTTATTGAAAGTGTCTGTTTGTTTCTCTGTTAGCAACATAACTCAAAAAGTTAGGAACTTCAATTAAATTTTAGGAAATATCTGAATTGGGACTAGGAACAAATTATTTGATTTTGGAAGTAATCCGGATCCGCCATGATGAAAAATGTGATTTTCATGAATAACTACCGAATTTAAATAAATATCATTATGAATGCAACTGCTAATGGTATGCTATCATCGTCCAAGAGGGGTTCGCCCCCCTCCCCCTTCCCCGCTGGCTTGCATTCACACTGGCAACATCGAACCGTGCCCGGGCCCACTTGTGTATTTGCTCAGTTTGAAACAGCAGGGGGCGATATGCACGTAACTGGTTACCAAACCTGCTACGGAGGAGAACGAAGAAGAGACTACCATGGTAACCATTTCCTACACCAGACAACCAATGTTTACGTTTCGCTCTCTTCAACATTTCCTTCAAATGTGTTTTATTTATTGAGACGGCATCAGTGACCTTCTGGACCCTTGTAAATCATTGTAATCCTCAACCAGAATAAACAAATCGACAAAGTGAGTAAGCAAAAGATTCAACCGCGAGACTAACAGGAAGTAATGCATCAAAAGTAGATCGGTTCGGACCACTTTGTTTCACATCAGTGAAACCGCACCAAATGTAGGGAGATGGAGCGGATCGAGACCAGCCCTTCATGGGGGTCTCGGACCGGCTGATTTGGTGTGCACCAAAGTGCGGTGGTTGCATTCACATTGACACTAACGTACCAAACCCTGGGCCAAAACTTCTTTTGGCCCACTAAATGTGGTTTGTGTGAAAACGCCCTTAGATGAAATAAAAGTAGGACTTATATTTACGGTGAAAATCACATTATGAGTGAGGACTGTGGTGCTGGCGGAGGTCTGCCCTCTCCAAATGCTCTTCTAGTTTGATCTATTATTTTCTCTTTGGCTGATGAAAATAAATTTAATGCAAGTTCTGAGATAAAAAATGTGTATGTATATTAAGCCTTTTAAAATGTTTAAACTGATTTGTATAGAGGTAAAGTCTTCTTCATGATCCAGATTACTCACCAGTCCCTGGTTGTCAGGCAGCATGACAATAATCTGGGCATTATGGTCCCAGATCATCCTCCAGAAGTCTGTGGTTGTGTGGGGCAGAGGATGCTGGGTGATGATGAACTCATTACTCCTGAAGTAACCCTGAGGTGACAGGAGGGGAGCTGTTAGTCTGCGTAAAGCTCAGAGCGCTCAGGCTGATGAATGATTATAATAGCTGACAGACTACTGATCATTCTCCAACAAAGTGTCAGGACAAACTGTCTGAGCTGTCGATAAAGTTCACGAGAGAAAGGGGAAAAAACCCACACTGAACAGGCACAGAGAAGCCAGCCTATCACGACGTACCATTATGTAGGATGCATTAATGTAATCTGTTCCCTTCATGCCAGGCAGAGTGGTGAGGCCGACCCTGGCTCGCTCCGCTGTGAGAGGCAGAGGGAGGGAGAGAGAGAAAAACACTTCAAATCAGCAGCTCAGGCCTGTATTATTACAGCACATGGACTGATAATGCAAACACTCATTACCAAGCCTAGCTGTTGCTATAGCAACAAGTAAGTCCTTTTCAACTGTTCAGATGCAGAGGACGCACAGAAAGATTAACTTATAGGATTATGGAAATAGATTCTAATTTTAGAGGATGAGTTATTTAATAATTTATTGGAATCTAAATGAGGAATGCTGAGGAAACTATTATTTTCCTATATGTAAAAATGAAAAAAAGCATCCAACAAGGATTTCATTTCTGTTCTTACATTCCTTAAAGCTTATTTAACTCTACAGAATTTAAATGTTTAGTGATTGACTGTAACCTGTCTCACTTTAACAGCTTTCAAGTCTTTGTGGGCAGCTTCAAGAAGGAAAATGATATGTAGCTTAAATAGATATAAGCTAACGTCAGTCTAGTTAACAGAAAAGTGTTGATCGCATTATTGTGACTGACAAACAGTTTAAAAAGATCTGTAATGTATACATGCACATGCTCATAATGTGTATAATTCATACTATAAATCAGGTTCAGACAACTTTGGTAATGAAGAGGGCCACATAAAGAGTACTCTTACTGCCAGAGGGCCAAACAACTCAAAATGTTAGGAAACATTCAACGTGACCTTTAATATGTAGGCTTTTAGAGCACTCATAATGATTTTTTATTTTTAATTCAAACAATGTAAACACAGAAATGAAGCCTTTTTATGGCTCTGAAGTGCAATCTAAAAAAATATTTACCAGTTTTTAACAACGATTAGGCTCCATTTTCAATCTTTCATTTACAATAAAAGCATTTATGTAACAGAGAACTCAGGACATAACTACTTCCAGTTATATTCACAAATTCATTATTTTACTGCTTTTAGATAATTATTCATGAAAAAGAAAAATGTTTTAAAGCAAATTGTTTTAAGCATTTGGTCTTTGTCATTACAAATAAATTCATATCCTTAATGGTGGATTCTTGCATTTTATTCTTTTTTTATATATATAGAATTGAAAATGACTTGGAGGCGTGGAGCTACATATGGCCGCTGGGCTGCCAGTTGCCCATCCTTGCTGTAAATAAACATTCAGTATTTCTAAGGTCTCATACAAATAGTAACAGAAACAAAAAGATAGTGTCACTTTAAAACTTTATGGTTATATCACCGTCACTTTAACTTGATTTTGATGGCTTTTAAAAATTCACAAAGTATTTCTCTCCCATGATATAACAATATATGCTATTTGTTTATGTTAATTATATTAACAGTATTTCTATAATCTATAGCTTTGGCTAGAAACATTAAATAGCTTGAAGCAGTAGTAACAGCCGACATAGAAGTCATAGTTCAGTAGAAAACGAAGTATATTAGCAGACCTAATATACAGTAAGTGGTAGCAGCGGCTCTTGGAATAGTACAGTAGTAATATTTGGCCTTGTAGTAGGAGTAGGGGTCATTTTAGAAATTTTAGTTAGTCAAATATTGTTTTATTGCTTTAACGAGTGAATCAATAATTTATAATAATCAATAATTTAATAAGGTGAATTAGAAGATCTAACGATAGTAACAATAGTGGTAGTTATCAGGGTAGTGGTAGTAGTATGCCTAATAAAGTACTAGGTCTTCTAGTAGTAAAAGTAGTTTATAAAGATGTCGTTGTGTTAGGTCTTGTAGTATAAATAGATCTCAAAGTTGTCTTAGTACTAGTAGTTTCCCTAGAATGTTTGAAAGAGTAAGCTGTAGACCTGTTATTGTTTTAGTATATTTTATGAACTGGTAAATACTGTGTGCAGGTGACATGCTCCCCATAGTGTCATTCAAAGAGTTTGGCAGCTTAGACAACAGACTTTCAGAGTTATGCATGATGTGATTAAAAAACTTTCAGCTTGTTTAACTATTGGGCCAGACATTGGCAACAAAATAAAAAGATTGGGCACAAGTCCCAGATCCTCAAAACAAGTCTGAAGTCACCACAGCTATGCCAGACTTAAGTGCCTCTTGTGTAGAGTCTCATACTCAAATCCCATCTATGCTCCGTAGTGTCAACATGGCATAATAGTCCAAACCTAAACTGCATATCATGCAAGCTGTGGAAAAGATACTCACAGGGAACCACTGAGGAATTGCGGTTCTTCTCCTTGTTGCTGTCTTTGTGGGCACTGAAACACTCCACAGAGCGAGTGTTGCACTGAGTCAGCAGCTAGAGAGAGGGAGACAGAAAGCACAGAGCAGATTATCTTACAGAAAATTGTGTGTTGGTCCTTGGAGTTGGAGTAAATTAGAAATCAAACATGGAAAAATAAGATACAATGCTGTTTAACACTGGAATTTAACAGTGTTAGTGAGGAGCATGTCGAGTTCAGGAGGAAGTGACACTGTGTGTGTGCAGATATTTCCTGTCTCCTGGTGTTGGAGTGTGATGAAACATTCATCAAGCTTTGCATCAGTAACAGACATGGCTTTATTACAGCAAACATCAGAGGCTTCAAATCTATTCCTGTCTGGATCTGCAAAGCCACCGTGCACGCTGCTAACCAGCCTCTGATCCGTCTGGACCTGAGCCAGCGTTGCGTCTACAGATGGTGACAGCTCGTCTAAGCAGACCAGTCAGACTCCCAGAAGGTGCCGCTTACCCTGAACTGCTTCTCCAGCTGCGTGCGGCCGGCAGAGTTTGGTGTGAGGATGCTGTTGACATAACTGTGCAGCTGCCAGGCAGGAACCTCAGTCTCTCTGCTCAGAATGTCCTCCATTAGAGCATCATGGATGAAAACGTACTGCTCCTACAGAAAAACAACATTCAAATGTGTTACTATGAGACACAGTGCGTAATTATGGAGACAAATGTGCACAAAAATAGGATCGCGAAGCCAATAAAGTCTCAAAACTGATTTTTCTTTAGTGAGATTTTATTTTCCTCAGCTTTTTAAAAGCCACTCAGCTGTCTGGCTGACAGACAGTAACTGTGATGACAGGTGGCGTTTAGAAAATAAGATGGCCTGTGGGAACTATTGTGCTGTGGAATAAAAATAGATGTTTAAGAAAAGATCTCCAATCAGAGGATGGAGAACTGCTAGGATTTTTATCCGTGTAAATTTAGCAGCACTGTAGTCTGAAAAAACTGGAACTCGGAGTCTAGAATAAAACATTAGCTGTCGATATGTTGCCCTGGAGAAAAATCAAGTTGCCTAGCGGGGAAAAAACTCTCAAGAGTGCAATTCTAAAATATATTATTTTTCTCTCACAAATCAAAACTGCAGTTTTAAAGACAGACCAAGATACAAAGTTCTATTCTAGGATTCGCGCTCACAAACTTCACGCCACCCCCTATAGGAGTCCATAAGTCAGTCTCTTCATCCATCTCCACCAGAATATTCTGGACTCATCCCTGCTTGTCAAACTAGAGCAGCTGCCCTGACAGTTGCTTCATGTTACTTTATGACTTATCTCAGCAGCTGATAGATCTATGCAGGTTACCATTAAAGAACCACAGAGAGCAAACGAGAGGGACAGGAGAGGTCAGTCAACTTCTCATAGATGTCTGTACATCTTCAATGAGTTCAGCAAGTGCACCAAGTCTCCACAAGATTTGACCAGCAGCTCTTTCTTTCTCCCACACCATCTATCCTTATTTATTATCCTTACAGATCAGTGAAAAGAGGACGATTTCCTCTGGAAATCAAAATGAATGATCTATAAAATTGATGCATTTGTGTTCACCAGTGATAATTTTGACAGCAGTTTTTAATTTAGTTTTAGTGTTTTGCCTAAAATACCTTTTAGTTTTAGTCATAATTTAGTTATTTAAATTGTTGAAAATTTACAACATTTTAGTCAACAAAATCTAATGTAAATTTAGTCGACTTAATATTAAGTATAAGTGTAAGACATTTTAACTTGAATTCTGAAGTCATGTTTTACACTTCGATAAATTAAACATCTAATAACCCTTTTCAAATGTTAGTTAAGTTTGAATGTATAAATTAGCAGATTCAACATTCAGCTTTTGTGTGAAGTACAGTTACCTTTATTTAGGCTACCTGGCAGAGCATAGTGACAATACCAGACTTGACAATAAACAGCAAACCTGCTCTACATGAATATATCAATTCACAAAGAGAGTAGCTCTGATTGGATCGCTCCCCAACTTATCCCACCACCATGAACCTACGGCAGTTGTGATTGCATGACCCTCTTAACCCATCCAATCTTTCTTAGGTCTGATTGGATTTAGTCTTGTCATTTTTGTCTAGTTTGTATTTGTTGACAAGACTGTCAGTTTATTTACTTTTAGTTTTTGTCCATCTGCACTTGCTTTTTATAGTTACTGTCTAGTTTTCATCAGGACAACAAATGTTGTTGACAAAAACTATGAGTTGAAAGATACACGGGGTGGGCACATCCTATGTAGGGTGCTTATCAAACAGTGATGTTTTGAGCGTAACCGCTCTTCCTCAGACTTTTAGTCTGAAGACTTTTAGTCTGAGGAAGAGCGGTTACGCTCAAAACATCACTGTTTGATAATAAAAACCTTCAAGGGAGCTACTTTTTGGTGTGCGGATCTCCTTATACATTTTTCATGACAAAAACTATGAGGAAAATAATTAAACACTTAACAGTGACGTTCACCATCTGAAGCCATAAATAGAGCATGTAGATTAAGACTTGTGGCTGCAGTAGTAGATCGAGCTACAACCACGTCATCTATGAAATAAATAGGTTCATCAGACATAGAGAAATTCAGTACAATAAGATCTGAGTTGGCCCTTTTTAGAGTTATGTTAGTGTGACTAATGCAAAAATATGACTTGATTAACTGCATCTAAACATATTGAGACTTTTCCTTGAAGCCTTTTGTCACCAAAGACTTTCTGATCGGAGGTTTATAAAACACAGTAAGGTTAGAGGACCAAGTAAAAAAACTAATCATACATCACTGCAATGCAACACTATGGGCTTCTGAAATGACAAAATAAAATAACACTGGGTTTAAATATCATCTAATAGCATCTTTATCTCATTACATCTGTATCTTGTGGTGAGAGAATAACACTGTGTGTGACCTTTATCTGAGCTGAAAATACACTTCATAACTCCACATCTGCATCCTTCTTTGAATAAAACTGACCTTTTTAGAGGGAGACACAAACACTATTGTGGCGATAAGGGGATGATGTAAAGTTTCTCACCTCGGTCTGAACTAGGTAGTTGCGTTGTGTGCGGATATGTTTGAGAAAATCCAGGACGCTGACTGTGCTTTTGTCCTTGATCTGTTGCAGCATGCTGTCAATGACGATGTAGGTTCCTGTGCGCCCGACTCCAGCACTGAGGAGCAGAGCATAAAGCAATAAGAGCAGAATGAAGGCCCACAGAGGGGGCTGTAGACCCAATCAGCATATATATGAGAGTCTAGCACCCATCGGTTACATAATTATTTCGCCCCTGAGCTGTGCAATAAGATGTGCTTACCTGCAGTGCACCAGGACAGGGCCCATGTCTGCAGAGCGAGCTGCTGATGAGCGGTTGATGAAGGTGAGGACAGGGAGGGTGTACTCTGGTACTCCCATGTCAGGCCACTGTGTGTAGTGATACTGCACCACGATACGCTCGTTCAGCTTTCCTTTAGGGTTCCCCTTCTGACCCTGACAGTAGAGAGAATTTATTAATGTTAATATTAGATCGATCTCTCTGTCCATGGCTGTATCGATTATTATACATACATAGTAACTATCTTTACAACCATATAGTCTTGAGGGCCCTCTTAAATGAGATGCCACATTTCAAAGGGCTTATCTTAAATAAATTTATGTTCTACAAATATAGCTCTATATGAATGAAGATTGATTATTTAAACCTTAATTCAGCACAGACAATATGATGAAGACATCTTTATGATTTATAAATATATAAATATGAGTGTGTGTGTGTGTGTGTGTGTGTGTATCTATTAAATATAGAGTATGGTCAGCCTGCTCTATTGTTCAGTGTAAGACACCACGTGCTATGAAGTGGCACTATACAAGACAGATTGCAAAAAAGATCTTTGAAGAAAAACAAAAAACACCAACTTGAGTTGAATTTGATTCAAAAGAAGAATTTAATTTAAGCCGAAAAGATACAAAGATTTGCAAGAAAGAGAAAATCTGACGACAGCTGATGTCTTACCTTTTTAACTTTAGTGTTCCTGATGAGGAATCGCCGCAGAGTGTAGCAGGCGTGCACTTTGGTGCTTTTCAATGTCACCACGATGTTCCCGTACTGCTCGCTGTTCTCCGTCGGCCAGTACTGATCACATTTTCTCTGAAGAGCAAAAGAGACACAATGACTTATAAACTCTGTCTCTGTACTGTTTTACATGTCTACATACATGGTTGCAGTTAAGCAAAAACATTAATTTTTCATGATTATTTCTGACTCAGAGGTTACATTTTTACTGGCGTTTGTCCGTTTGTTTGTTAGCAACCTAATTCCACAATTTCTGAACAGGTTTGGAATAAAAATTTCAGGGAATGTTAGTCCTGGATTAAGGAAGAAGTGCTAAAATCCAGGATTTCTCCCCAACAATCTGACAACATTGCAACATCAGGCAGCTTTCCACGTTTGCTGCTAACCTCTTTTAGTACATGGTGGAGATAAACTACTTCTACTAATGTTGATATAAGCTGATGATAGCATAAGTCTTGGCAAATACTAATGATTAATTCTAAACACTAACAGCATCAGTTTGCATGTACTGCTACTACAGGTCCAATCTGTGTAACCCTATTTCAGCTTGATTTTAGCAAAGTCCAAATTAATTAGGAAAACAAACTAAAAATAAATGAATGGAGGCATGACGCCAATTATGACAGTACTGTTTTCTCTTATAGCTAAACAATCTATTCTTTCTTCAGTTAATGCAAAGTGGTGATTTTTGAGATTGTAGGTATGGGCCCAAGCATTATTCAATGTATGATTAAGTAAACCTACTCTCCCTTTCTCCACCAGGTTGGTGATCATGATGATGATTCCAGTGTTTTGCTCCCACACCATCCTCCAGAAGTCTTCAAACGTGGACTTGAGGGGACCCTGAGCAGCGATGTATGCTCTTGGACGGTTGTAGCCCTAAAAGGGAGAAATTAAAACAGGAATTTTATCGTCAAGATGCAATCAGAACACTGTGAGCACCACTGAAATGGCCAGAGGAAAACTGAAATGGGAAGTGGTGGCATAATTATTAATGGTATAAGTCCATTTGTCAGTCAAACAGTTCTGTCTCCTCAAATTTACGGTAGCATGTTTTCACTGTGTTTCGAGACAAAACTTCCGTCTTGAATTTGGGGTCATTTTGTTTTTGTTTTTTTTTTTTTGTTTTTTTTTTTATATTTTTTGGGGCATTTTGTGCCTTTATTGATAGGAGAGAGACAACGGATAGGCTTGTGAAAGGGGATGAGAGAAGAGGGAAAGACACTCTGCAAACTGGTCACAGGCGGGATTCGAACCTGGACCAGTTTGCAGATGCAAGTACATGGGGTGGCTGATTGCTAACCACTCCACCAAACCAGCACCCCCATTTTGGTTGTTTTGAGAACAATTTCATAAAGAAATAAACCCAGAACTAGCACAAAACAATAAAAACAACAGGAAGAGAAAACATGCATAGAGTCTGATGAACTTACATCCACATAGTTGGCGTTAATATAGTCTGAGTGTTTGGCGTCTTTCCCTGCTAGAGCTCGAAGTTTCACTCTGCTGTGGTCATCTGTGAATAAAATCAGATGCTTTTTGAGAGAATGATACAAAAGAATAAAAAACAAGAACTGAAAGATCTATAACATCTAGTACAGAATCCACTAAATCTTGCACGTGCATGCATACATGCATAAAAAAGCCCAATTTCATCCATGTATTCTTGATGACATATCAGTCATACAAATGTGTCAATATCTCATTCCTGACTTCATGTACTTATGAACTAACATGTTTTAGCCATTGTCTGTCATGGACTATAAAGGGTGTTCATGACATAGGACCAATCTGTTACTTCAGCATTACTTCCTCCTAAAAATCATCTAAAAACTTTAAATAACTGTCAATCGGTCTTTAACAGCTTAATACCAAGAATTTTATTAACATCCCCAAAAACGTCATAATAATGATGGTTTAAACAAGTAAGTCAATTAATCATTAATTTATGATGTCAGGCTCAATACTAGAGCGAACACCCTCTAGTCAGTTGACCAGTTATTGGCCAAAGAGCTTTCGTCTGCACAAAATCGAATTGGTTGAGCAATCACACGTGTTACTTTCATCATAAAGAAGAGTTTAACCTGTTATCATAACCCTCTGATGATTCTTTTATTTTATAGTGATACTGTGGTAGATTCAACTGAACAAAACTGCATTGCTTGGCCAGGCCCCCCTTGAAAAAGAGATCTGTGATCTCAATTGACTGGCCTGGTTAAAAAAGAGTTAAATAAAATAGATAAGATAAAGGTTGGGCTTTACAAGAATCATCATGAGATATTTACAAATAGCCATGGTACCCACTTAATCACTGATAGCAAATACATGCTGTTTGTTGTGGGGGTGTTCATGGTAAATGTTTGAAGACTATGTGCCTGTTTCCAACAGCAATGCCACAGCCTGTGTTTGAAGATGTTACATTACAGATGATACAGGCCTAGTTTTCAAATACGCCTGTCAAAAAAGACTCAATGTTAAAACAGGTTCAAATTCTCAGTCACCTGATGACACTGCACTATGGTCTTTACTAAAGTACTTTAACATGCACCATTTTGACTACAGTTTTTAATTTTCTTGATAGACACATTTTTGGACTGAGACATGATCTGAAGTTTACAGCAACCACTCTTACACCAGAGGAAAAGAGGAGGGAATGGAAGCCTGCCTTATTCATTTGTCTTAATGCTTCTTAGTTCAAGAGATAAGTATGTAAAATATGAAAACATTAAATCATTGTTAGCTTCCTGGAGCCTCCTGGGTGATTTCTATTTACGTTATAAGAGTAATTTATGGATTGGATGAACTGTGTAGCGGTTGGAATGCCAAAAACATATCTATGACAGAAAATTAGATGAGGCGTCTTCTTGGAAAGCACTTTAAATAAAAGAAAGCAAAGTAATGAGCAGACAGCGCTTTACAGTGTAGAGGTGGATGCTCTGTGATTGGTCCTTGGATGGAAACTGCTTGTTTGATGTCATTTTTAATCATGTATACTGCCCAGTCATGAATCAGGTTTTTTTTTTACCTACATTATTAATAATATGGTTTAACAGAGAGAAAATGCATCACTTATATGAACACAGGAGTTCATGGGTTTTCATGCAATAATCCAAGCATGTATAACTGATTATTTGTGAATCCTTTACCAAAACTTTACCAAACACCATGGGACCTGCTAACATGATCAGATTACAGAGGAGACTCACAGGCCACAATGTTGATGTATCTGTTTTTGTGCTTGTTGTCAGGATGGTTGGAATGTTCTGCTGTGATTTTCAGGTCTGCTGTGGAGCGCTGGACCTCCTGTAGAGACACAACAGAGAGATTTTATTGAACAAATAAAGCTGGTATTACAACATTCCTCTGCCTGAGGAAGCTTCAAACATTAAGCACCTTTCTGAAAACTACACGTTTTTATTTCTTAACAAGCAAAACTGCGCACACAGTGTCTCTGATACGATCAGTCTTTGAAGAGAACCAGCTCAGAAGCGGGACATCCCTTCAGCTAAAAACTGTACCCAATAATCCAACATTTACTTCTACCATAGCTTTAACATGGTGCTTTGTAAAATAAACACACATGATTCACATTAAATGACCCCAATTAGAGTGAATCCTCAAGGGGTGTAGTGTTTGCTTCATTTCTTAACCTGGTTACATAGAACGTGTTCTCATCCACTCGACCAGCAGACGGAGCTTCCTCTCTAATTAACCTCCTTGTCTCTCCTCATCTTCCTCTCTGTCTTTTTCTCACCCAGCTGTTCATAATGGAGTAACCCTGCACAAACACATGCAGAAAATTCTTTAACCATTGCTCAGGCAATGGAGGTGGAAGCTGTGCTGATAAGCTCTTGCTACTTGACCTCAGAAATAAAAGGAAAATGTATGGTTGAGCAATCTTGTTTTTCATATCCAGTGAGCTTGGTTCAGCTTAAACGCTTCTCATTGAGCTCGTTTGTTTCAGGTTGGTCACAGCAGAAGGTGAAATGTGCTGCTGGAAATAAAGAAGAAGAGTATGAGACTGCTTTCAAAGAGGAATCTTGGGGTTCCTATGAACCTACCATGGCAAGGGTTTAGTTTTCATGTCATTGCTAAAAAAATTCAGTCACTTGATTTTATGATACAAATTGCAACATCATATCCATCAAATGAAAAATTCTGTGTCTGAATATGTGCAATACTTCAAATCTAAAGCAACTATTGAAACAGTTATATGGAGAAGATCCTGCAACTTTATATATAGTTAATGTTTTCTGCAGGTAATGCCACAGGACTAATGCCTACCTGGGTGCATTTACAAACTGTTTAATCAAGGTACAGTTTCCACTTTCCATTTCTAATGTTTTATTTTTAAATTAGTTGTTTTGTGTAATTTAATGATCTCCCATTTATTTAGTTACTCATTAGTTTGTTTTGATTTCATTAAGCAAGACACGGTCCAATAAGGGCTTGAAGGATATGGTCTAAAATAAAATCCCAGGTTTTTACTTACAAAACTCAGATTTTAAACTTTTTGTCCCTCTCAAAGAAAAAAGCTCTCTATATGACACAGAAATGACATTTTTCAAAAATGTGTCCAAAAAGGAGGCAGACTTGTCTACATTGACACTGAAAGCTGCACTATTTAAAAAGTATCAGTAAATTAGTACAGTGCAAAATGACTGTTAATTCTTGGTTATGAACTATGCAAACTTAGAAAGCGCCAAGGTCCAAACTTCAAAGAAGCACAATGTTAATATTTGCTTTGTCACCATCCAGCATTTATCATATGTTTTTATTCGTTTTCTCTTAGTTTTGTCAATGCTCCTATTTGCTGTGATCTTTCAGTGTCTTGAAGCCCATGTATGATGGGCACCCCTACTGTATGGTACACATGATCATAAAAAACACTACAATTATCTTAATCGTATTAAAACAAACACAAGCCAATGTCATTTTAGAGCATTGATTTGTCACATTATTACTACTCAAGTGCAAGATTCACTCTCGCTGTGACCTGTAACTGCAAACATCATGCCCCCACCTGTTCCCTAAAGATCATTTTTGTATGAAATCCCTCTCGTGTTCTCGCATCAACTCACCTCGACCCAATTTGGGGAATCTTGACAGGAAATACCATTTGTTTGTTTGAACTGTATTCACTGCAGTAGTTATTAACCAGACCAACACATATATGAAGGGAAGCAGCCCGTGATGCAGGACAGTTTTGGCTTCAGCTGCTGAATTTGACTTTATGTTTTTCCATTCTACACTGAAAAGGTCAATTAGCAAAAAAAAGGAAAATAACAAAGATAAAAAGAAATGTCGATGTCTTTTTTTATGAATCAGCTGAACACATATCCAGTGCAAAAAGAAGCATTTGTGAGAAATCAAAGGTCAACAGTGCTTCAAAGTGAATCACTGCTGAAGTGCTGATGGCAGTATACCTCAAACTCTTCAGAGAAACCCTGGAGGTTGTTTTTGTAGAGCTCCATGATGTGTTTTACAAAGTGCTTCACAGGGATGGCCTCCATGTCATCTGTAAGAGGAGAAACACGTTGGTTAGAGGAGTAGAAAGAGGTGGGCATGGTTCAGAACAAGTTATTGAGCCACCATGTACTCCGTCTACATGTATGAGGAGGAAACCGACACTAAATTTTGTATATAAAATGTTACCAGGAAGTGGGCAGACAGCTGTGACTATATAACTTTTCCATTTCTGATTTATGTAGCGCTTCCATATTTATTATGTGATTTGTAGAATTGTAGAAGCAAACATGAAAAGCCTTCCCACAGCAAAAGCTGCATCCTCTGAGGGCATCTTGCTCACGGGCTATTGCATGACATGCATTAAATTGCAGATATCCCTAAAAAAAAGTCTGACACATTGTTGGATGCGTAGAATAGGAAGACCAGGGTCGGGGAGCATTTACTACATGGATGCAAGGAAAATATAGAAATATAAAATAAAATAAAGAAAAAAAGCCAATAATGGCATTTGGATCTCCCTTGTCTGTGACCATAGAGAAAAAAAGCAAAAAAAATAAATTTGCGAAGTTAGATCAGTGGTTCTCAACTGGTGGCTCAGGGCCCAAAAGCAGGTGGCAGAGCAGTTTTCAGTCATTTACAAATGTTCATCCATCCATTGTCTGTAACACCTGAACCCTATGGGCCTATGGTAGGGCTGGATGATTATGGTAAAAATAAGAATCTCGATTATTTTAAGTGATATTGAACTCACGATTAATATACACAATTATTCATTTATTTAAGAACTGCAGTATTGATTTAAACACAACTTTAAAGAAACGGCAAGTAGCACATACAGTATTACTGATCCACATAAGTCACACACACTCGCTATGGCTGCACGTGGAACACAAGTGCCATGAAGCGTAGGAACTTGCATACACGGCACTCCACACTGTGTGGCATATTAATGGTTTTTCTTCGATTATCTTTTTATGATTGTCAGATGGCAAAATTGAAATCATGATCAAAATCCGATTAATTGTCCAGCCCTAGCCTATGGGAGGCCGAAGTCTATCCAGTCACCAGGCAAGAAGCAGAGTAAAACCCTAGACTGGTTGACTCTCAATCACAGAGCTCATCCATTAAGGAAAACAGTCAGTTACGCTAACACTCACACCTAAATACAAATCCAAAGAGCGTGTTCCCTGAGCTGCTTGAAAAAGTTGGAGAACTTTGCAAAGTTGCAGAGAGTATGCTAACTGCACACAGAAAGACACTGGTGGTAGGATTCAAACCAGGAGCCAGCTTGTTGTGAGGCAACAGTGCTGCTTATTGCATCATGTAGCATAGACTGTGAGAATGTGCCAGGTAAATGGACTACCAGGTAAGATACAACATACAGTACATCTACACATTTTCTTTAACTCATTATTGTCATGATACCAGGCAAGTTTTGTTTGTTTTCTCATTACTCAGTTTACTTTTCTCCTTTAGTTGGGGAAACAAAACTAGTTTTCCAGTTTCAATGTGTTGGAGGGTTAATTCAAGTTTTTTGAAGTGAAGTTACTCAAGGCCCGTGGCAAAGTCAATATGCTAACCAATAAAGGTACCTGTGAGCTTTGCCCCCCGGAGGCAAACAGTAGCCAGTATACAGTAGTACTTATATCTTAGACTTAGACTTCCTTTATTGCCATTACGCAAATTACACAGCAGTGCACTTAGAATGAAATATCAGGTATGGGTTTTGGATAGCACCATGTACTGCTATATACCGGCTACTGTCCGCCCCTGAATGTCTCTCCCCAGTGACAACGTTCACAAGTTCATTTATTGGCAGTCATATTTACTATTGCCGTCAGCTTCTAGCAACCTTACTTAAAAAACAAAAAAACACTATTTCACCAAATCTCTGAAAAAAATCAAAATGAACATGTTATCACGGACAAAAAGAAGCAAATTACAACAAAAGCCTTCATGTCCTTTCACTGCTTCTGTAATGCTGCACATTCAAACATGTTTGTTCTTTGTTCAGTCATGTAAAATGAAATGAATACTGTTTTGAGTAGTTGAACTTTGTTAAAAATCTGAGTTGCAATTTTTAGTCCTGAGCTGGTGGTAAGTCCTGAGAATAGATCAGTTTAAAACTGTGGATAAGATCAAATATATTTCCAGAGAGGATATTTGTCAGGGACTGTGCACAGTAAAGAAGAAAATGTATCCTTTTTATTCATTTTTATTAGAAAAAACAAAACAAAAAGGCAATAAATGCAAGGAGAATATAAAAAAGACTATTCTGTTTTATCAGTTTCTGTTTCTCCATCTCAAATGTCTAGGTTCTGTATTTTGAACATTTATAGCAGGGAGCATCTGTCTCCTCTCCGCAAAATCAGCCCCAAATCACACATGAGAAGGTTTTTGATAAGACTGGTCTCCATCACACTGAGACAACA
Source organism: Scarus forsteni (assembly GCA_036419115.1). Taxonomy (NCBI): domain Eukaryota; kingdom Metazoa; phylum Chordata; class Actinopteri; order Labriformes; family Labridae; genus Scarus; species Scarus forsteni. The sequence continues at coordinate 32,857,485 of JAZDUH010000152.1, forward strand.
GAGCGAGGGACCCAGCTGTCGCCGCTGCCGATACTGGATGATGTCTTAACTCAGGCAGCCTGGCAGCTGAGGCCTTCAGGGCTCTTAACCTGCCTCAGTGGTCACAGAGTAGAGGTGAGACCTGCCTGATTAATCAGTTAATCTATCAAAATGTCAGTCTGAGCTTTTATTAGTGTCAGGAGACTCATTTCAGTCAAATCATTTTATCAGGATGGTTCTGGTGGAATTGTGGTATCAGGAGCCTCACATGTATGGAGACAGAGAGCCGCTTATAGAAAGCTAAACTGATGATGTATTTTTACAGGCTAGCCGAGTTAGCAATGCCCAGATCCACTGAACAATATGCCTGAACAATGGATGAAGACAGATGATGATACAGTTTAAACACACTGGATGCATGTAGGCTGCAGCGCGTGTCAGCTTCAACTTGCAGAATCAGACCAGGCATGTGTTTGCTACAATTTTTCTGCACTTCCCTGCTACCACAATTCTGTCTCTCAACAGAAATTCTGCCTCTACAAAAGCTAAAAGACTATGTATGACTTTTTGCTAAAAGAAATTGTGAAAATTATTAATTGGTTTCAGTGGTACATCAGAGGATACGTTATCATGTAGTCAATAGGTTAAGGTCAATATTTTGGTTTCTGAAACATTCGGAATAACCTGTTTACATGCGTGAGCAAACAGGGCTATTCCTGTATACCTGGATTCCCGATCAGAACAGCGATGCACAGACAACATCAAGAACTTAATCTCGCAATGCACATCATTTCTGCGTCTTCTTCGTGTACCCAATAGCAACAACAACAGCAGCAGCATGGTGGATAATTAACAGCCCCGAGTAGGTAGCAGTCACCTTGGTTTGTGCTTTGGTACTGGTACTGACCATATTCTGAGCATATTCCGTTTTTTCAAAAGGGTTATTGGTTTTCACATGGCTGTGCACAACCAGGTTATTGCAAATATTCAAACAGCAATCACATGTCATACATGCAATATTTGCAAAAATGTCAATTTCTGGTAATAGTGATATTTTACTTTTCATCTATATTTCCATACACCTCTGTAACATACGGTTAAAATGGCTCCCCATGCCTAATTTTTCTGTCTTTTTGGCAAATATATAGATGCAGCTTGTTGTAATAAGTCAAATAAGTCCTCTGGTCAGGAAATGCAGTGCTCAGGTGGGCAGTCTGAAAGCCAACACTTAATAATACAAACCCAAAGTTGAACGTTGACACATGCCTTAGCTGTCACACAGCCGACTACTCATTTTGTCTATTATTACGATCTTCACAAATGAACAGTACTTCATATTTTTAAGCGTATATGTGATTTTCAGAACAAATGTAGGCTGTTGAGGAACTACAGCATGACGGCCTGACCTTAAAGTCACCTCATTTAAGTTACCATGTTAGCTGTGAAGATGTTTATTGTCCCTGACATCTCTGGTTCAAGCAGCGGTCCTTGTTAGTAACCCTTCCCAAGATTTGAAAAGGCCTGAAATCAATCCACAGGGTACCTTAAGGTGTACTTAAAAACTCTGAAGTGACAGCTTGCAGGGCTTTGGTCTGGATCACTTTGGTGCCCATCAAAGAGAAACTTTACTGTCACATAGATAAAGGACTTTTGTAGAAGTAGTAAATAATACACGGTCGGGCAATCAGGAAAGAAATCACAGAAAGAGCAATTCTTTCTTCCATGAAAAAAAATGGAGAAGGTAGAGAGTAAAGGAGAAGGGAAGGAAGCGAGGAATAAGAAATAAAGTTTGAGAGGTAGAAAAGGACAAGTAATAAAAGCTTGATGAATGTGGAGTCGATAGTAGCCTCAGCTCTGCTCTTTAACTATGATATCACAGCCTTGAAATGTCCCCGAGCTTTGAGCCTCTATGAAAGTAAAGCCTGATATCGACTAGCTGCCACAGTGCTGCAGCCAGGACATTAAAAGGCTACAATAAGCCAGTGGCACGACTCCTTCAGGATGTGCCCCCACAGTCAATTCACATGTTAATGAACAGAAACTGTGCTAATGAAGACATACCAGGGATAGAGAAAAACATTTGAAGCTGTTAATTGTGGCCTGAGGAAGAGTCTGGTATCAGGAGACATTCATCACTTCAAGTCAGAGAGGATTGCTTTGGTTATTTGAAGAGGTTTTTGAGTGAGTGCTCAGTTTCAGCCTTAGTGAACACAGTTTCAGATTCTCATTTAAGTGTTCAAAGGTACTTGTGCTCTCCATTCTGTTGAGCTGTTTGATGGTCTTATGCTTTTACTTTATTTTACATCTCTGTTCATTGCTTTACACAAAAATATTCATTAAAGTAAACAATAAGGCAAAAAACCCTTTTAGGAATATTATACACATTTTTTTTCTGTTATTTTCCTAAACATTTAACAGCTTTATTTTCAGCCACATTGAGAGGGAAATTAGCCGCTAAAGTTGAGAAGGGTTTGCATGCACACAGACAAAGACAACTTGCTTATGCACCCTGAACATTTTGATTTCTACTTTTAAAGGTGTCAGATGGTTTGTACCAAAAAGTGAATTAAATGTGTGTGAGAAACAAAGGCTGTCTTACAAGTTTGTAAAAAAGTAAACAATTTTGTTAGTTTTTTCTGAAACTGCTTAGAAAATAAGATTTTGCTAGCAGGTTATTAGCAAGATATTCAATTAGTAACCTCGTAGCAATTTAGCTAGTTAGTAGTTATATAGTTAATAAATTAGATAATAAGTAAAACAGTAGTTTATTTAGCTGGCCAGTTTTTCAGTAAGCAAGTTTATCAGCTAATAACTATGTTAGCGAGTTGGTTCACTAGTTTTTTAGTTAGCTAGCTAGTTAGTCAGCAGAGTTGATGGCAGTTTATTACCTATAATATTTCAATGTTATGATATTGTTCTTTTGAGTAACTAGTGAAGCAAAAGGGTTTTAATTTGTTAAAAGTATTAATATTACCCCTTAAAAACAAATGAACACTTTTTTCAATACATTTGTGCTGCTGTCATTATGAAGCGTGACTGTCAGGCACGAACCTCTTATCTCCAAAACTGCCTTCTTACAGTAAATTATAAAATGCTTTATTACTCATTACTTATTTTTGTATTGCCCTAATTACACATCCTTAATCATTTTATTTTTTAATTATAAAAAACAATACAGAAAAATGAAGGTTACCAGTAGCATTGTTTTATAAAGAAAAAGTAAAAATCATAAAAACATTTTGTGATTTTTGGTATATGCTCTCAAATGTTAGCTTAATATTTTTCACTTACTTTTATTTTGTTCTATTTCATTCCTGCTTGGTAGTCACTGTGCAGCACGTTGGTAAACTCAAGTGTTTTTTGCATTGTTTATAGATTAAGTGGACTGGATTGGACTAAGCTTGTTGGAGAAAAGTGCTTTAAAGACTGAAAAGTAACCTTGAAGTAAAGTAATACATTTTCAAACAAAGTAATACATAAAGTTAGTTTTTGGTGGTAATCAACAATTAACAATTTACATTTTTTAAATAACCTTCCATACATAATTAGTGAGGCTGAAAAGCCTAATTTCTTGACTCTAAATTCTCTTTTTATTAACACTTTTAGTCAATCATAGTTAATGAAAGTGCTCTACAGAGTAAGAGGGTCTCAACTTTCAGTTGTTATACATACCAAAGTCAAAGAAAATGTGACTATAAAGCAAAATATGAATAACGTAAAAGAGAATATTTTAAGACAACATTAGCATAATTTAAAAAAATAAACATGAGCAAAAAAATCAAAACAATGCAGTGAAAAGCATTTTTAATAGAAGTGGTGGAGGAGAGATGGAGGCTGCATTCATGTGACAAAACAAATATCTGCCCTTCATTCTGTCTTGATGACATTGTTAACTTTAAGCTAATTTATATGAAAAAAGCTGAACTATTTCCCTCAGTGAACAAGATAATTATTTCAGGATTAGGTTAGCATTAAAAAAGAGCATAATTATTTTCTGAGGCATCTCAAAATTTTCAGATAATTTTACATGACTGGTCTTTTTGCTCCATATTTCTTAAGTTAATAAGAATAAATCTTCAATTAGAAATGCAAATTTGCATAATAATAAGCAAAGCCCTGTCATCTGATCCTCGAGAAACACTGAAACATTCAGTATTTAAGTTTCTGTCCAAATGCAAATCAGCATTAATATCCTTTATTACTAACACAGATATGATGTCTCGGACTCAAACAAAAAACAGTCTGGATTAAACTGAACCATAGGGCCATATCTGCTTCATTAAACAACACATCTGTGAGGGGTTTGAGGTAATGTGTTTATAAAGTGCAGATCTGTATTAATTCCTTTAAAAATGAATCTTACAGATCTGAGATGTTATGAATTCATTAAAAAGATTTTTTGTGAATGTGATTTACTTCAATAGAGAGCTCTGAATAATATCAGATCACATTATGGATAAATATACTGTACATCTGGGGAAACAAACACATTAAAAAAATGAGAACTAAGGGAGGACATGGGACAGATACGTAAGTACAGAGTGACAAAGAGAAAAAAGGAGGTGGCAAAAAGGAATATGTACTGGCCTAAAAAAAGAAAACTGATCCAATCTATTATTTTCTTCTACTTTTTGTTGTAAAATTATTGATTTATTTACAGCATCCTATTAAACTCTGATTAAACTTGGATATAAAATGATTTTGAAACAGTTCTAAGTCGGGTGGTGTAATGTAGGTCATGTGGCTCACCTGGTATAGGGATGACTGGTATGTTCTCATTGGCCACCACTCTCGGAGAGCTGCTCTCCTCCACATAGAAGTGAGCCGTCTGGAAAAATCTCCTGCAGGGACACGCAGAGAAGTGCAGTGTGAGGCTGGAGGAAGAAGTCTATTAGGGAGTTGTTATCCTATCATTCGCAGATCCGGTCTGTCAACATCAGCATGTAAAAAAACTGAGCTGAGGAAATGACAGAAAAAGTCCTAATGAAAACCCCAGAGTGGTGGGGACACAGCTGATAGAGTCTGCTCTCCTCCTGGAAACACACACACACACACACACACACACACACACACACACGCGCGCCAAACCTACTGCTGGGAACAGGTAAACAACTCACAGCGACGATGCACAGCTCAGAGCCAAATTTAGCTCTTTATTCAAACTCAACCCAACTAATCCAAACAGATTCTCTCCACAGGGCGACACATGCCACTTTCAAGGGGTCCCACTCCTATTGGGGAACAACGAATAAAGTTTAAGGAAGGTTCAAAAAAGAAGCACAGTGATGACTGCCAGCTGCTGCTGCACATGTCCTCAGGTAAACTTCCCACCACGAAGGAGTTTGATGGTTTTGAAGGAAAATGTAAATGTGCATTATTATTTTAAATGAGTTTCCTCTTGTTTGGAGCAAATTTACAATAGATGAATGCTACATATTTTGCCTTGTTTTCCAATCAAGTTCAGTTGAAAAACATACAAATATATACATTTTAACTTTTCTTTGAAAAGGAAGCTTTATTTGACATTTTCCACATCAACACCTTTACATTTATTGGGACTTTTCTAAAGCAGAAACACTTTCAAGCCTTCTGGCCTTTATGAATCTACTAAGTTCTGATCAAATTTGTCTGTTCTTTATTTTCATTTTTGGGTAAACATCCAGTATTTACTGTTGTTATTGTACCTACAATGGCTGTAAATCACAGGCCCAGCTCATGTTTCAGTGCAAAACACGATACATGGTTGATACTGATGAAATTTTGCCACAGCAATTCCAAGTTTATTAAAACTTGGCAAGAGTTTAGTTGGATGATATACTCTGATGTTAAACTAACTAAATATAAAATGGCTCTAATAAGGTCAATTAAAGGATCAATGTGTGTGCACAGAAATGTAACGTCATTTTCAAAACTTAAAACTAAAATGAAATGATGACTATCTTTTAATTTTTTTAGTTAATTAAAATTATTTAACTGTAAAAATATGGGTGTATAAATTTACTTCATATATAGTTGGAAAACAAATACAAAATATATTTGACGGCATATATCAACTCACTTATTAAGTTGTGATAATAGCACCATATCTTTTCACGTTGAATATTAACACTTACTTTCCCCTTGAGAATAAGATCAGGTATATTCAGATGGAACAGTAAAATAAGTTCAGATTAAGTCTGAAAAATCACACATCATCTAAAAGAACAGCTTGTGAAGGAAATATCAAGTCTTCATTGTTCACTGATCCACTAAAACAAATAAATCCATTAAACTGTAATTCCTGAAATGTGTACAAAGGCCTTCTTCGAGAAGCTGGCACATACACCTGTGAGGCACTGAGTCCCAAACTTTTTTTTTTTTTTTTTTTTTTTTTTTTACAGGGGGCCCGTTTCTAGTTTTCCTTCAGAAGAGTAAAGCCCTGTCTTGGACCTCCATGAAAAGTTTGGTACATAGTTTTGCCAAATAAACACCAGTTTAAATTTTTCTCATGGGTAAATTGGGCATACACATATACTGGTGCAAAGGCCTTTAAAGAATGCTTCTGCTGAAGTGTTATCATTGTTTTGGATAATAAATGTGATAAAGATTTTGACAAACTAAAAGCTGACAGAGCTTGCCTTGAGGGGTCCAGAAGGGGACCCCAGGGTGGGAACCTTGACCCTAAGGCTCACTTAGGCTGCAATTAAGCATTTTTTGAAATATATACACCAAACTACAAAGTATATTAAATATAAAGTGCATTTTTTGCTTTTATTTGATTTTTCTTTTTGAAAATAAGAATTACTTCACTTTGATGCTTTGCAACAGAAAAAGTAATGTCACTGTAGAAATGCAGTTAAAACATTGCTAATGTTGATCTGGTTAGCAACCAGAAGTTGGGGATATATATTTATTTTACATTAAAATAAGCCTACAGGAGCTGGGATTGAACCCATGACAGGAGACACCTGAATTACCACTGAGCCCTGAACTCCAATATGAAATATCAGTATCAGTATTAAGTGCAATGAATTGTTAGATGAACAAAATTCCTCTTAAAATTTACACAAGATTAAAAGCACTTTTTGAAATTTATTTCTTAAACCTATTAAGTGACTTTAAAAACAACTTTTAAGGTATTCATTGAACTGTGATACATAGTACAGATATTTAAGGCAGGGGATTTCACATTACATTCACCTCTCTATAACAGTAAGAATGAAATCATCACATTTTCCATGCAAATCAAAATAATATTTTAACAACACAGGAAAAAATAAAGTTAAATTCTTATCTTTTCATAAGAAACTGATGCAGAACAAAGAAACTGTCAGCAAGTCTGACATATTTTAGGTCCCAAACACCTTTCCACATCCACTCAGCCTTGACCCCTCCTTCTTATACACACACATACACATGCACACAAATAAATGCACACAATAGATCCTTGTTTTATCCCCATGCCAGAAATTCTCAGGTTTCATCCTACCTGTACTTAATGCAGAGGAGGGAGCAAACACTCGTCATTCTTAAAGAGAGATGGAACAAAAACAAAAAAGGCTGAGCAGCATATTAAAGACACTGAGGAGAGAGGGAGAGGGGGACTGACAAAAAAGAAAAAAAAAAAAAAAAGGAGGAGAGTCCTCTCCCCCACCATGCTTTATACGTCACAACCGCCCCGTCTAATGACTCCCCGTGGGTGCAGATGCGCTGCAGCTAACTAAGCGTCACAGTCAACACCTCCTGCCTGATTTTCTCCTCAGGTCCCAGATGAATAGTTTGTATGGGAACAGGAACAGGGATATAAAAGATGTGAGAATGATGTCGACTGCAGAAAGCAGCAGATATAGGTTCCCATTCAAGAAAAACATCATCATCGCTGAGATACTATTTTTTTTTGTCTTAGCGAAACATCTGTGGGTTTTTCTTCAAACACCTCAGGCCTCTTCCAGATGTGTTCTGTAACACAACCAATTAATTCTACTGTAGACAGACTCATGAACAAACATTAATGGAGAGATTAACAAGATATACAGGAGACAAAAGTGCTGGACAATCAGTTGAGTTTCAATTTCAATTGCTGCATGCCACATTGTTCTTAATTTGTTCATGGGTCACATGTTTTCATCATCATCATCATTGCCTCATAAACAGAGTTAATCATTTCTAAGACCGAAGCAGCAGCATCAAAATGATGATTTTTTTTACTTTAACATGATCTCAAGCTCAAACAGATGTGCACAAAATTAATTTGGGGTGTAATTTTTATATTTCTGCCCTGTCAGGTGTGACCATGACAAGCTAGCTCAGAGGGACGACACTAAACTACACCCCACCACTATGAGCTACAAGCATGAAAATCTTCATGTACTGTGTATGCTTTATGGCTACACAAACAGAATGTCTGTGAAAACAGTAGAGAGTACATTCAGCTATAGGTTGATTTTATTTGGCCATTTACGGTATTCAAATTAAAGCGAAGAACTACTAAATGGATGCTTTTCCACTATGTTGCATGTCAAAACTAGAAAGAACTTGGAGAGAGCAGACCTAGTTTCAGAGCAGAAACAACCATTTGCTAATGCCAGTTATCTGGATTACCATCAAAATCTAATCATTTCATAGTTGGGTCATTACCAATATTTCCTGATAAAAAACAAATAAAAAAACTCCAGCAGAGTCTGGCTCTGTAGTTTTTGCGTTATCTTGCTAACAAACAAACAAAGAAACAGACAAATGTACGCTAACAAAAACACAACTTCCTTTGGCAGGGGTGAATATCAAGCAAGTTTAAATGAACAGTGTATAAAATCCATGACCGGGGGCTCTCAACTGAAACAAAGCGGTTGATAATTTGAGGACAGAGAGTGAAAAAAAGATGGAGCGTGACCTCAAGTCACCTCTGCCCAACCTCAACATTTAATTTTGTCTATAAAGAGGACTTGAGGTAATAAAAACCTTTTTCTGTGAGATGTGTTCACAACATAGTAAACAAACATTTCCATGTCATGGAATTGTTGGCATAATGAGACCAAAACTCCTTTACAAAGGCCTTCTTTGTTCATGCTGTGAGCTTTTCTCAACGTAATCAGGGATTTCTCCATTTATTACTCAATACAAAAGCATTGTTTCTCCTAAATTTAAAATCCCATGTTCTGTCGAATCAGCTGTCTTTGCTTTTAATGTTGTATGAAGTGGCTTGGGGAGCTAAAGAACATGACACCTTTCCCTGTATGTACGATAATGACAGTCAGTGGGTGTAAACATTACATATGGATTTATATTTTAGACCATGCTGACTGAACGGATATGAATCTGAACTGTCTAATGTTACATTTATATGGGATCAAGATAGATAACTTCCAGTGACATATGAAGAAGGAAAGGGTTTAAATAAGTGTGAATGTTTTTCCCTATGCCTTTTATTGCATTCATTATCAACATTTTTTTAAAAGCGTTTTAAAAAAAACTTCCCCACCCTTGAAACATTTGCAAGGATTTCAATCCTCCATATAAACCCTGCACACATACTGCTCAAACATGTCAAAGTTAAATTGTGATGTTTCATAGTTAAAGACTGAAACATCTGTAAGAATAGTAACTGTCTGGTTTAAATAGCAGAGCTGTCGACATCAGAGGCTTCACAGAGCAGGAAGACTAAAGAGAGAGTGTGAATGGCTTGATTTCATCTTTCATCACAGTCTTTCCCCCGGGGAAGCAGCCATTGTCTGTGAACTGTCAAGAGATGCCACAACAACAGCTGTGAGGGGCCAATTCTGATCTCAGAGATGCCCCCGCCTCGCCTCGCTGCCGAATACCACAACTCTCAAAGACTCAGCTGATCAGGCTGTTGTAACGCAATCTCATACTCTCTCATACTAAAGTAAAGAGACACACGGAAACATTTAATGAGGACTGTGGGATTAATCAAGGCATTCAGAGGAGCAACAACAAAGAAGTCCTCCTGTGGATACCTAACACTGAGTAATTTCTTAAGTTTTAATGGTCAGACTGTCCATACAAACTCTAACGCATGGTCTAAACTGAACAATAACATTTCTGTAAAGTGTGATTATAATTAATTTCCAGTATTTTGAATGGCATGTGTTCCAAAACATGCAGTAAATTTTCTGTTTTTTCACAAATGCTGGTGGCATATTTTTGCTGGGGTAATTGCTGCAGAACAAATGCCAATTAACACAAGTGTGCTTTGTACATTTATTATTACTTTATTGTTTTAAAAGTTAGATTTTTATTTCACTAAACTGTTACCAGCCTGGGTGTATGAAATATATAAACATATCATATCAGTGGGCACTGATATCTCTTTTTTTTTAAATGTATTTTTTGGGCATTTTGTGTCTTTCTTGATATGAGAGAATGACAGTGGACAGGCTTGTAAAAGGGGTGAGAGAGTAGGGGAAGACACTCTGCAAACTGGCCACAGGCTGGATTCAAACATGGACTGGCAGAAGTATGTTTATGGGACGTGCCTGGTTGCTGACCATACTCCACCAATCCAGCACACCACTGTAAAAATAGATTTAATTTAGAAACTCTTGGTCAACATGCTTTCCGTCTCTAAAAAGTTACTTCATTATGACCTTAATTATCAGAAGTAAATGTAATATGTTTTATGGTTATTTCTCAGTTTGATAAGATTGAAGATTGATAAGAAAGATCAGTGTAATAATGTTGACCTAAAATCGGATATTAAGGTCTTTTGTCTAAGTGACTGTGGTTAAAAAAAAGTGTTTTCATATTATTGGATTCTCTACTTAGACTATAAATTCTCCTTTAAAATATCTAAGTAAAAAAAAATAAAAGTAAATTAAAAAGATAATGAGTCTCCACTAAACTGGAAATTTAAATAAACAGTGTTGTGGTCAATAAGCATATGTGTTTTACTGGCTCTAACTGTAAAAAAAAATCTTGACTTTTGCATTAAGCCTTTTGTGCCTACAAATGGCAATATTCAGTCAGAAGAAAGACAAAAACAATATCAACTAATAAAAACACTACATAATTTAAGCAATAATTTTTCACCCTATATCATAATTGAAAACAAATCAACATGTATCAAAACAATATTTCCCAGCCAATTTGAAGAATAAGACAAAGCCTTTAAATAAACTCGGAGTTGGTCATATGACAGCAGACTGTAAACATGTGAGGGACCAGCTGAGGTGCTGGTCCATTGAGCTATCTGTGACTCATTAACCACCTCCTCTGTGCCAGCGGCTCGGTCTGTGTAATTACTGAGGATCCAATGGGGTGGGAGCAAATCAGCTGCAGCAGATGAAGACACAGCTGGGACCCTCTCCTGGCTCTGCAGGGCCCTCAGGTCTCTTGACCCTCACCGGGTTGGGTGATGGGTCTGATGAAGGTTTGAAAGCTTGTTAGTTCAAACCAGACAGGATGAATGTGGAGCAGGGTGACAGGAAAACATCCAGATGTGAAAGGTGTGAAACTCAAATCAAAATGCGAATATCAAAGTAAATAGATATGGACATAATGGGGGTGGGGCAGCTGACTTTTTCTTTTTCGACAATACTGGGGATGGGGGTACAGAGGATTCTCCCCCCTCTTTTGTTTCAGCCCACTCCCTCCCCCACACTATAATTTAAATTTTGATTTATATGAATCTACTCATTAAGCTTTATTTGCCTGAAGGTCAACAATGTTCCCCCTTCTTTTATTTAGGTGGATGGCCCACCCCCACGGTGCAACATACCACCACACTTTAAAGAGACAAACTACATTGTTTTAGTCTGGTGTGAAAATGAAGTTCTGCATTCTCAGATTTGGACGGTTCAAAAATACAAGTCAAGAACGATCCAACAATTTCCACCTCTGACTGGCTGGGCAATATCCACCCAGGCCCACCCCCGCAAAAGTCTGATTGCAGTGCCATACAATGTTATGAGATTACATTTTTTATTTACATTCTTATAAATCAGGTCCAAAGAATCAGGGTCTTCTGAATTTTTCTCACTTTCACACACAGAAAAAGGGTCTTGCACATGACAAAGCACTGTCTCACCGTCTTCCTCTAGCATTCAGTTATTTACACAAGACATGCTGTGGCTGCTGCCGAGTGAAGGACTATAGCTCATCATCTCTAATCAGACTGTCTGCAGCTCCTTTCAAACACACAGAGAGCTGTCCTTGCTGCTCTGCTGCAGACGACCTGCCTGGAAAACCTGCCTAATAAGAACGCTTGCTCACTGAAAATGAGAGGTCACTCCAGTTAAAGCCCGTTTCTCTGCATGGGTGTCCACACAGTGGCTCTGCAGATGTGTTTTCAGCCATGAAGCATGCTCGCTGTGACAAACTTACCTCCAGTAGACCATCACAATGAGCAGCATGATGAGGCAGAGCAGTGTGAGAGCTGACACCACCACCAGGGGGACGATCCACACCATCCGGCCCATCCCCGGGTGAGGGCTGCGGGTCACATTAGACAAGATGGTCCTGTCTGGAGTACAACACATGCAGATCAGGGATGATAGTAATCCACTGCCTTACAACAACTACTTTTCATTATTTTGTAGACACACTGTTGTACAGTAAATAGGAGAGCTTATTGGGGCAGGTGACACTTTTCTTGCAGTTCCAAAATGTCTTTTTTGATGTCACCACTGGGAGTCACCAAAGTCAGATTCAGGCCACTTCTTCTTCCTGCACAGACAGACCTACATCTTCTATGACAAATGAAAGGTTTAACATTAGAATAAAAAGTATTCTCATATCCAAGTCAACACTGTTCAGGGTTTTCATGATTCTACTGGGATTTATTTCATTCAACATGAATCTTAATTGAAAATAAACAGAGACATGTACATCTCTTACAGATATATACTGTGATTGCAGGTCTGTGAGGATGCTTAATTTCTGAATCTTAGTTGAGCTTTAGATTTCCATTTAAAACACCAGTTTCCAGGCTTTAAAATGTGGCCAGAAAGACGCCATGTTACATATATTCCTGCCTTTCTTCATGAGTGAAGGCCTCATTTCTTGACTAAACTGGAGTTGTCTCCTCTCAATTCCTTAAACGGGGGCTTTTACATACTTAAAGGCCCCAAGCTAGGTGCAGCCCACCTAAGGGGGCACCTGATCTCTCAGAGGCACTGGAAGCACTAATGTTGTGAGATAAGGTTTGTGTATATTAATCAAACCAGAGATCCATGACCTATTTTTTCTTCCCTACCCCTTGTAACAAGGGGAGAGCTGAGCCTCCAGGACCCAGGAAAGTAAAAGTGTTGAAGCCAAACAAAACTGCCTCACACATATGTGCAATCATCATGTTGACAACCTCAGTGGTGACAAAGCTTCATGCCTTGGTTTGGTACTGTACAGCCTGTGAGCTCTGATGTGCTCTCCAGTGGGATTCTTTGGTAACATGCATAAAAAGTGTGCAAATATACATGCAAGAGGGCTAATGACGCTGGCCACAAACAGGACAAACAGGTCCAAAAAAACGTGACTGGCCCATTGCACATCATCAAGAGACCACCAGTATTTTAGTTAATCCCAGATAGAATTTTCTGTACTATAATGTGGTGGAGTGAATGGACAAGATGACCCAATCTGTAAAATCTACCTGCCAATGTAAAAGAGAGTTTGATTTGCTTGATTGCAGCCCATATAGATTTAATTCAGTACTCAAATTTTGCTGTTGAAACAAACACTTTAACAGCCTGGTTAAAAAAACAGTTTTGGTCTAAATATGTAATATATTCAAACACCCTCATGGTGAAGAGTGTTTTTTATTTACAACATGCAAGTTTTTATTTTATTAGGGAATTTAAGTTTTTGGTTGTTTAGGGCTTAACTGAGTTAGAAAGAAGCCTGCACCGTGTTATTACTGGTCAAATGGTCTCAAGTCCTGCCTCATCCAGGCCAAAGTTAAGATGAGCGAGCATGTATGGAGTAGAATGAGTCAGATAACACAGGAGTGACTGAGCCTTTTAAAACCTCCTGTTCCCAAGGCTGACAGTACATGGGATTTTATCAAAGAAATACCTGAAGTTAGGCCCATGATAAATGCATGCACACAGGATTTGAATATTTCATTTTGCAACACAATATATATAGCACACCTAAATCTTCAGGTCAGCACATCCACGTGATATTTAATGCTTAATGGGAACTCATAAAAAGCATCTGATCGCGCCTATTTTTTATTTAAACTGTTGGGTGTTTAAAACAACACTTGTGAGATAACTGCTAACAAGGAGAACAAAAATGGCTACTGACCCAATGGCAAGCATTTCTGATTGTTCTTTAATAACAATTATTCACACACTATTGACAAAGATTAGAAACACTGTAGATACTTTTGAGTTGACCATGTTGTGGTTACATAGCAGCTTAATAACACGAACAATTAATAACTTCATTACACATGATAACACTTATCTTTTCAGTCTCACTAGTTACAATTAAATAAAAAAATATATATAATTATTATTTTTATTATTATTATGTTGGTTTATTATTTACTACAGACTTAATTATTAGCAATTATCTAGTAGAAAAATCCCATAGGCTTTCAGAGGGCTAGCAGTTAAGTGAGCCACCATCATGTTCACTTCTGCATTGGCCAATTAAAATACTGCATCACTGCACCTCTCTTTAAAAGCCTTATAGTGTTTTTAGAGGATGGTTGCTAGTAAACTGCTAACAAGGATTACAAAAATGGCTTGGGACTCTGACACGATCAAAACTGGTTATTTTTAACAGCCACAGCCACAGGCATGAACTTGATCAGGTCATTTGATTAAAAGGAAATTCTCATGCAAGTCATAAGAAAGTGGCCTTAAACTTTGTAAGTCTGGTAGCTGCTTTTAAGTCAAACTGCCATGTTGTAGGTCCATAATAGCTTGGTATTAGCTTTTTAATCTTGCAAAATTACATTTAATCTTAAGAAATCGTCAAAGTAAGATTGTTCATGAAGATTATCATGATGAGCAAAAAGTGCAAGTTTAATACATGATATGTTTGAATGACCTTATCAGCCTTGCATCACTCTATGGCTTCAAATTTCACCAACTCATTTCAAATGGCTTCATCCAATCTTCTTCACAGTCAGTTGTTTTGCTGTGGTATAGCACGGCAGCATCCACACCAAGGCAGATTTACTATTCCTTAAATCGGCACAAGGCACTGTTGTCCATTTACAGCGTAGCTTAACTCAAACCAGGGTTTAAATGGTCTTAAATCTTAAAAAAAATTGATCCAAAGGCATTAAAAACAATCTTAACCTGAACTAGCTCTGGTGGTGGCAAAAGTAATGCATGAATTTGACTGCCTGATCACAGCTTCCAGAGGATACTTTGTTTTACTTTTTCTAATATTATGATGGTAAAAGATCTGGCGTAGGGAAAAATCTTCAAAAACACCCTTGAAGCAAACTGAAAGAGATTCCTGGAGGCAGAACCCCTGTGGCAGCAGGCTTACTTCTGCCTTCAGGCCCTCAGTGCTGTACTGACACAGAAGCCTGGAGCTTTATCTTTGACAGAGGAGCTAACCACTGCAGTTCTTGCTTAAATCAAGTTGTTTGTTATGCTAAATTTGCCCATGTTTACAGACTCCTGCTTTGTAGAGGAGCCTTGCCTTGTGTGATAACTGACAAAAGGGGAACTGAGGTTGAAATGAGCTGCTTTTGTTTGAGATGGAGTGAAAAAAAAAGAAAAGCCAAAAGAACAAAAATATATATTTGGTGGTATCTGTGTGAGAGTGGGAGGTCTGCTCACCAGTGTGGACAGAAAAAGGCCAAATATTCGTATCGCTGATCTTTGGAGACAGTGTGGAGCTCTGGGGGATCTGCATCTCTGCGCTGTCATTTCGAGGCTCCTGAGTTGAGACCGCATGAACTTCTGTGTGATTATTCTCCACGTTTACTAACTGGTCGTCTGCAGTGCTGGCAGGCGCTGTGCTGCCTCCAACTGTAGAGTTCCCCTTTCCTTTCTCTTTGGCTGTAGAAGCAGGGGTGGGGATAAAAGGTGCTTTGGCCACAGTGCTGTTCGCCTGCCTCTCCTCATTATCCTGTGCAGTCTTGTTCTTCCTCTTTTTCTCCTCCTCTCCCTCCTCCTGCTCTCCCTCTCCATCCTCCTCTTCTTCCTTCTCTCCCTCCTCGCCCTCACGCTTGGCCTGGCTCTCCTCAGGTGGGGCCTCTGTCTCTGGGGCTTGTGGCGCTGGCTGCTCTGTACTGGACTTCTCAGGCGGTACGGATGGACGGGTGGGGTTCTGCGTGGTTTGGGGCGCCTGTGTGGGCCAAGCAGAGCTGGGAAGAGAGGAGAGGACCCCTCCACTCACACCTAAGCCCGCCAGCAAGGTGCTGGTCACCACTGACGCTACTGTGGCCTGGCTGCCGCTAGAGGACGGGCCCATGCCTGTTGCCATGGAGACAATGGAGAAGTGGATGCCAGAGGATGTCCAAGTGGAGGAACCGGAGCTGATGGGGGCCATGTCAGCTGAGGATGCTGGAGATATTGTAGGCTAAAAGGAGATAATGAAAGGACAGGCAGTCATCCAGCAGAAAAAAAAACAAAAGTCACATCTTTTATTGGGAAAATATTAAGTAATGAGTTGACTCACCATCCCAGTCTTTACTATACGAGACCCTTCAAATGTTCTGGTTGTATTGGCTGAAAAAAAACACAAAAAAAATGAATATTAAGAGGTCCATGTCAGTCTCTAAAACTCAGTCATATATCGAAGATTTTCAGTTTTATGAAGATATGTTGAGGCTTGAAATTAAATCAAGTATTGAAATCAAGAGGTATTTAATTTCAATTTTGTTTTTTAAAGAAATACATATGGAAGCCATTACTTCATGCTCAGATTTTTTACATTTTACACCTGTAATGGTTAATTTCTTGTTGACCAGAAGACAATCTATTTGATATGTTTGGTTCATTTATTGTGTTGTTAATCCTGTTTATGGATCATTTCTACTTTGATTAATGAAGGTGTATTATGGCTAATTGAAAAATAAAAATGATGTCATTTTGACCTCCACCAAGGAGCTTACGTTAATGCCGGCATCTGTTGGCTTGTTTTTTTGTTTGTATGTTTGTTTGTTTTTCTGTTAGCAACATAACATCAAAATTTATGGACAGATTTCGTTTACATTTTCAAGAAATGTCCAGATTAGGACAAGGAACAAATGATTAGATTTTGGGAGTGATCTGGATCAGTGTAAAACCATCATCACAAAAAAAGGATTCTCATGAATAACTACTGAACTAAAATAGATATCATTATGAATCCAATTGCTAATGGTATGTTTTCATGGTCAAGGAATCTAAATATTTAGATGAAATAAAGGTAGGACTAATATTTATGGTGAAAACCACAATATGGGTGAGGATTGTGGTGCTGGCGGGGGTCTGCGCTCTCTGAGTGCTTTTCTAGTTTGGATGATCAAATCCCGAATTTAAGAAGATTAAAATGTTCTTTTTCTTTAAATTCTTAAGTATAACACAGTCTTTAATGGAAGAAAATCAAACATGATGAAGCTGATTGCCTTGTATTATGCCTGATCAGATAAAACCATTTACTCAGACTACTGTAAATAGTAGTGAAATACTGATGATTCAGCCCAGAAACATCACATCATCAGAGGCAACTGGACTTTGATGAGATATTGTCATAAACTGGGGTTTTCAAGGAAAATAATGTTCTAGATCAGTAGCTTTCCCCGTGGACCGAAACTATGTTCTACATTGGTACTTGATCAGAGTGTCTTGACGAAAAAATGCTTTTCTTGTTCATGATTGAACCTATTTTAGGGGAAAAAAGGAATAATTGAATGGTTTCAAGTTTTCAGCAGTTACCTCTGAACAGCAGCGTTTGACTGAAATCACTGCGGAGGTCATGCTGACACACAGCCTGCACTCTGAACAGGTAGAGGACATCAGGAGACACATTGGTGATGACGGCTCTCTGGAAGAGAGAAAAAAAAAGCACGCACACATGCACACTTTATAACATCTGCAAACATATTGGCATATGAGACATATCTACACATGGGTGTGAAGATAAAACAACAATAAGAATTCATAAAGTCAAGCCGGTGCTCTGTCAACAGCATGTGACCCACCAGCTCAATACGTTTTAAACCTCAATGCATTCCTGCCTAATTTAATTGCTTTGTGCAGTTTTCAGAAGGCTGTAGTTATATTAAAACAGCTCTCGGAACGGGTGGGTGATTGCCCGTGGTGTTGGAGAGCTGGTATTTCTCTCAGATAAAGGTGTCCGGAGATAGAAAGTGAAAATTGAAATGGAAATGAAGTGAGCAAAATAAGAAAGACTGACAGCAGAGAGAGGCGCAGAGAATACTGTCAGAAAGACGACTGATCGTCTTTACAAATGAAGAATAACTGCAAAGAGCACCTCATGGACACATTCATCAGTTTCCAGTTAGCCTTTTGAATCAAATATAAAGAAAAATATAAAGTTATGCCACTTTTAACAGAAAATACAGACACATCAGGACAGAAAATAAAATCAGATTAGCCCAAAACTAAAGAGAGAGACGATCTTTTTATGTTTGAGACAGAAGGTGTCCTTGCATGTCTATCTGGCCTTACTATATTCAGAGTTAAACACTCTTTATAGAGAGCAATCTTTTGTAGACTTTTCAGAGACATTTTGGGACAGTTGTGTGGTTCGACAGGAGCTTGTCATGCCCAAACACCAATATATTCCTCTCTGTGGATGACAGAATCCAAACGAGCAAAGTTAAGCTTAAGTACTTGCTTGTAAATGAATTAAGTTAATTATATCTACATAGATAATAATAGCTAATGTTATCAATACAACTTTATGACAATTAAGATTTGGAAATTTCTGACACATTTGACATAGTCTTAACTCCTCTTCTAAAAATATGGCCTTTGTCAACATGAAAGATCCTATAGGCCACTGATTATTTTACTTTTCTGTTCTGATGATTATTCAGTCGAACAAAACACTTATGCTTTACTCCATAGAGTAATGCTAAAGAGCTAGTTCAAAATGAAAAAAAAAAACATTTGCATAATATCTTGCAGTTTGGTGCAATAAGTGCATGTGTGTCTGTCCTTACAGTAAAACTCTGCATTAAATCTATTGCCGTAGTATTCAGTTCACTCCCCTTGTCCAAAGGGCTAAAAATCACACCCTTTTGCTTATAAAGAAAATCTGTTTTTTTTATAGACTATAGGAAACCACTTACTTATTTCAACACTAGAAACTTGTAAAATATATACTTTATTTTCCAATTAATATCATTTTGAAAAAGTTCTTTTACAGTACATGACTTGAGTCTCTTGAGATACTTGCATTATCTACAAAAGTAGCAGAAACATAAGGAATTAGCCTTGACTTCATGAAACATTATATTAAAGCCATCAGTTAAGTTTTTACTGCTAAATTAAATCAGCTTATGTGGTAACGCACATCAGAACTATCCTAGAAGTGGCCCTCAGAGCATCATTATATATGTCTTTGGGGTGTGGCTGATGGAAAACAACATTAGTTGGGTTTACTTTGGTACTTGTATTCAGTTTTTCTCTATCTTTTATCATTCTATTGTATTTTTATTTTTTATTTCAAACGTATACACTTTAAAATTTTTGTTTTGGGTTGTTTTGTTAAAGCAGACCTCACACAGTGAGGCTAAGTCACTATTAGGCTGACAGAGTCCTCTGGTTTGGGGAATTCTGGTATAGAATCAGGAGGATTTCAAAACAACTTTCAGGACATTTGCTTTTACACTTATTTTTCATGTGCCTTTTAATGTCTGAACAATTTGCCAAATGCTTCCCGGCTTTTCCAGGACCAGTGGGAACAGCTATCTTCATTTCCAGAGAGTTTCTAAGCTACTTTTCTGCTTTCTGTTTCAAGCAATTGCAAATTGCAGCAGATCTTTGTGGAGAATCATCTATCCCCCCCTGATGTCAGGATCACTGAAAAACTGAAAATGAAAACGAGGCTTTAGAGATATGACGGCTCTACCAGAGGACCTCGGGGAGCAGCTCGGCTGATGGGGAGTTAAGAGGTCAGTAAATGTAGCTGGGGGGATGTTGAGAGTAGCGAGGTAACCAGCGCAGGGGAGGCTGAAATTGCACTGAGATGGTTTCTATATTTAACATCCGACAGGACTGTTGTTGAAGATTTCTGAACAAGCTGCATGTGAGCTATGGTCCTCTGAGAGGCACACAAGTTCAATGAGCTCCCATAATCAAGAGAAAAGGAAAGAAGGGATGGTTTATCTTTAGCCAAATGCTGGTGCATTTTTAGAGGTGATTTCTCCCTGCAGGAGGTCAAGTTCTGGTTTCAAGTAGACTTATGTTTTTTAGATTCAGTTTAAACTTTACAAAACAGTGTAAAAATCCTGTGGGGACCATTTGTAAAACAGACTTCAATCAATATTGTTATCTTTATGTGAACCTAAATTATTACAGGAAATTTTCAGCCACAGGTTGAAGGTTTTTATCTCGACTTTTATAAGAAACGTAACCCCTGCTGTCGTCCAGAAGTCAGACAAAATGATTTTTCAAGTTTTACATTTTTACGGGTAAACATTTGTAATAGCAGGTGCTACCAGGAGAAAACACCACTCAAACATGTAGAGGGTCAGAAAAAAGGTAAGGGGCACTATTTGTCCAGGGGCACCAAAATAAACACAAACTCAGTTTCTCACAGAAGCTGTAAAGGGCCCATTCAGGCACATCTTTTAAAGCTGAATTGGATTTTACTTTATTCACTAAAAAAGCATTTACTGGGTAAAAAAAAACATTAGTTTGAATAAACTATTCTGAGCAGGTTTATATATCTTAACATATTGAAACTCAAGGAAATACCATTCATTTCTTTGGTCCTGTTTGTGCAGTATTACCATGCATCGGCCTTCTTTTTGTGTATGCTGTTACCAGATGATAATCCTTAATGCTTTGTGTGCTCACCTCTCGGTGTGAAATGAAAATGGGCTGAAAAGATACATCAGACGGCATACAGCAGTGGTTTGAGATGCTTTATCTAGACTGGACTCTATCGATAAGGACAAAAAGGTGTTGGCACAAATTTAACACCGTCCTATGAATACATATAATCTGTTGTAGTCTGTTTTAAAGAAAAAAGCCACAATTATGGATTAAAATGTCCAGCCAACCTTGCCCAGGGTTCTGGAAGCTAGCTCTTACTAGAGATCATTTGTAACCTCACACATCAGGACTGTTGGATTTATCTCACTAGTCCATCTTGGAAAGAGCCAAAAGTGTTTAGGCATGGGCAGAACCTTTTTAAAGCATATCTGTCAGGTAACTGGACAAATGTTCTGTCATTCACATTTATTACAGGCCAATCAGACAAAAAAAGCAGGTCAGCACTACTGCTGCGGTGCTAGTTACAAAATGAAAGCCACTTTGTAGAACAAATGATGTTTGAATAGGGTGAAAAATATGATTTCCACCAAAAAAATGTTATTGCTGTTGACGCTTGTTCTTCATTGATAAGGAAATAGGTTCAACATCTGATAAAAATGTTACTGATGCTTTTGGAAACAGTCACTTCCTGCTGTCATCTCCCTTGTAGCTCAACCTCTTCCTGCTCTAAAGGACATTGATTGTTCTGTGCCACTGTTGGCCGCCCTCATTTATTCTAAATTGGATCCATCTGATTACAGATATTGAATCAGGCAGATCAGGCTGCTGCGAAAGGTAAAACCATTTGGTTTAGCTAATTAATAAAAGTCAGTATTTTGGCTTTCAAACTGTTTTTTTTTTTTTTACAACTGTGATTCTATTTTGTCTATTAATCAACACCTAAAAAGGAAATTACAAACCTCTGAGAAGGGACAACTTTGTCAGAAAACTATATGTTAAAAAGAAATTTTTAGTGCTCACTTATCACTTTTTTCTTGAGTTGGGCTGCCATGTTTTTCTACCAGTACTCCAAAATGTAAATTTGCTAAATTGTACATCACTGTTTCATTTTAATAAACTGTGCAACAACAGAAAGAAAACACCCTGTTAAAGGGGACTGCCAGCCCCTTAGCTTAAGTGTATTTACTAATTATGCATAGTATACAGGGATAAATGTGATAATTTAACTAACACTGTATTCATAAATAATGTTGATCTCTGCCATTAGAGTGATTTGACATTTGTTTTAAAGGTTAGGTGATTATTTAAGATTTTTTTTTTCTTATTAGCAGATTTTTTCAGCTATTACTAATAAAAAAAACAAAAAAGTGGTCCTGAAACTGTACATGTATTAAAAGGACTATGTTGGAGAAATGGTCCTCTTCAATTCATAATGAATCCATTCAGCACAAAGATAAACAGATGGGTTGCGCCCCACATCTAAGTTGAACCAAATGACCTTTTATTTGATTGGTTCACTGACCCACCAATTAGATATATATTTTTCACGCACAAGCTAACGTTATTAGGCTGGCTCTTAACTGTTAACACTGGCATCCAGCCTTTTTTTGATCTTCCTGACATTGTCATTGCTTTTTCAAAATTGTATAATATAAAAGTAAATTAATAAACGCTCCAAAAATAAGAGAGAAGATCCACTGATTTTTCGCCCGTACTTCCCACCCCATCAGCACTCACATCAGCTATGTTCTTAGTCTATTTAAAATGCCAGGAAGTAGCGTGTATACAGCTGTGCGGCATTCTTGCATGTACCACCCATCAGAAAAAGTCACTACTGCAGCATCCATGTTTGATCTCACACCAGCCCTCCACCCATGACAATGACAACTGTGTTTACTGGAATGCATGACCGAGCCGGAGGCACAACTGCCACCAGGGAACTGATCCCAGGTCCCAGAAACAGTGGGTGAGTGTTTTGCCCCCACGCTTGTATCTAAAGAGGCAGTCATGCGGACTATCAAGACAGAGGGGGTCAACGGGCTTTATAGAGGAGCACAGCTGGGGGCCAGATTCTCACAAATGGAAGGATATGTGACCAGCTCTCGTATAAGTAGCGTGGAGAAAGAGAGGGCCCCTGTAGGTGTACGCTCCTGCAGGGGGGGAGGAAATATTTCTGCCGAGACAGTGAACGCTCTGCTGGAGAGAAACAGTAAGAAGTGAAGTGGTAACTCAACGCTCAAGGCACACGAGCAGAATTGTATGATCACTGGTGTCAAAAACTTCACGGAGATCTAAAAGCACGACACTTGCAGGGATACTAAAAGAAGACAGTTTGGAGTTCTGAGAGCTGCTCCAGCTGCCTGAAAACACAGAGGATTTCTTCTTCAAAAGACTATTAGTTTTCAAATTGTTAAGAGTTGTTGGTTTTTAATGTCTGAATTTCTCCTCAATTTAAGTTTTCCCGGAGCAGAGAACAGTACTGCTACCTAAAATTAACACAAAGAAGGAAAAACGTGAACAAGGTCACAGGTGCAATAGTCCAGACATCACATACAGTATCTATCAGGTGGAGCTGTCAGACAGTTTTGTGGGTCTATTCTTAGACAGCTGAGTGGCAAGGGAGTGTCTGGGCTCCTGATATCAGCCAACAGCCGCACACAGAGTTCATCACAACCTGTCACCTCCTACACACAGTCACTGTTACAACCAGCCTTCCTTATTCCTCAAGACACAGCTGAAGCCAATCAGACAAGCTTTCACCGTATGTTTGGCAAGGGAGGCTAAGGCTGTCATATTTTTCAGTAAACTTTTTTTCATTTGATGCATACTTTAACAGTATGAAACAAGTAACTTGTGCTGTATATTACAGCATCTATAGCCTGAGCTCTGCAATGCTTGTCCCTCCAGGAGAGCCTAAAAGAAAACTTTAGAGAAACTTTGCATGCAAATTCAAGTTGGAAACTGTTAGAAATATTCCAAAAGGGCAAGTTTCAAATGGGATTATGGGAATTTATTACCATTAACTGGAAATTGGGGGTAATTCAGACAAACAGTATTATATCCAAACATAATTAACTTCTTTTTTTGTCATAAGTAGACATCCATGTCAAATAATGATTAAAAAACAATGCATTTCAACACATTTATTTGTAAGCATAACTTACATACATACAGTAAGCTTAGCAGTGTACTATGTGCATGTGATTGAGACTAACGTAGACATTCTTAGGTGTAGTGGCATGAAATCCAGTCGGTTTAGTCAGGATTATGCAAAAATACATTTTCTCCAACTGTATTTTAAATCCATGACCAATTTTCAATATGTAAATTACAGGTTTATTCCCATTTGTTAGTCTTTATTCCCATAAATTCCTGTTAATTCCCATGAAAAGTTTTGCAACCATTGATACATCATTTTTTGTGCTTAAAAAGTTACCAAAGTTCTGCAAAAAATGGATTTCGTCAGATTTTAAAGCCAGACCTGCTGCAATCTTTTAGAGAAAGGGAAAGACATTGCAGCAAAGGGCGATCAATAACAAGATTAAGTGAAAAGGATTGGAGGTTGATACAGGGTTGAGAGTGGACACAGAGAAACAAGATGATATTTCCCAAAAGTTCCTCAGAAGTTTAACTCTCTCTACAGACATTCAAAACACGCCGATACCTCCTCACACATGGGCAGGAAGGTGCAGGATTTTATTTGACTGATCAGATTGGTTTAAGGCACATTTAGAAATGATTACTCTAGACTTTTAAACAAGATATAGCCAACTGAAGTTTAATTTCAATAAAAAGCCCTTGCATTTTAGTCAAAACATTTTCTCTTCTCATTCTCTCACCAATCGAACCTGTAGAATAAACTTTATTCATTCTTGTGCACTATGAACACTTTCCTCAATTCAAAATAAATTGATCAAAATACTTGCATATCCTGAATATAGGATTTTTATTTGTAATGGAGCAATTTGGTTTTTTTTAGACATCAATACCCTTGATGATATTCCTCTACAAGTGGATCGTACATTGAAACCATTTTTGATATTGCTCCATTTTTTGGTGAATAATTAAGTCAATGTGTTGGAACATAGCTTGTATACTTAATTGTATATTGGAAGAAAAAACAAAATATAATGCTCCATAAAACAAGTGATATATCATAATGTTAAATGTGAGAAAGCCTTACTCTTACATTTCTGCCTTGTCCTGTTTGGTTGAAGAAAGTAAATACACAAGATCTTTTTTGAGCTTTGTTGTCAGTGGAAAGAGGTAGTTGGGGAACACTTTTGGTCATATTTTTGTCAACAACACAAAGAACAGTGCCAAGGAGGCTGATGCCTTTGATGCATTTTTGATGCTCTGGCGCCAAAACAGACACTGATATTTTCTGACTGTGGAAATCAGGGCAGATGTCGATACCAATGTTTCAATACTGATGTTTTCCTAGTCACACCTTTAGGCCTAACTCTCCCACAGTGCCTTAATTTTACCCCATGTTCTTCATAAGAGCTGGTCAGCGTTTGTCCATCAGGTTTTTTCCACAACCAAATTAAAAAAAAAAATCTTTAAATCAGCAGTTTGGTGGGCCAGATGTTAGAGTAAAAATGATATGACACAACAAATGAACACCTGCATCTGATATCTGTTTATGCCACATTCATTTGCCAATGGCTGTTTGTAAAAAGCTGATACAAATGTCAAACAATACATCTATGCATCTCACCTCATACTGCTTACTTTTATTTTTGTGGTTTCAAAATTAAAACCATTTCACTGGGATAACTTCAGTGTGGACTGACTGGGTGTGGTGCGGTTTTCAGGTCTCACCATGCTCCGGTCTCCAGTCTTGGTGAACGTCTTTTCATCAGCTATGTCCCGCTTCACCCAGCTGTAGGACACCATATAGCTGGTGATGGGGGGGTGGTAGATGGTCAAAGGGCGCTCCCAGCTCACCATCAACGCTGTTTGGTTCAGTGGCTTGATCTTCATGTTCACCGGGGCGCTGCTGCACACTATAAAAGGAGGGAAAGGAAGTTAGGAATACTAAGAATCCACATTAAAAGAAAAGGAAAAAACCAAAGTGAGTGCAGCGAGGTGAAAATGAACAGTTGTGGTTTCAAGGACTGGTTGACCACATGTATCTGCGTCCACTGACATTTGTGGGTAGAACACAGGTTGCTTTTAACAAGCCTATTATTACTGTCTACTCCAGACAAGACACAAAGCCACTTCCACTTGAGAAAGAAGCAAGATAATACAGTAACTCAATAACAAGATCCCTCCCGGAGGCAAAACTGAGGTCAGGCAGAACCTCAGATGTCTGTGTGAATTGTCAATCTGGATGCTTGTGTCTCTTTTTGTTCAGCTACAGGAGAAGCAGAATACCAAACAGCTGGGAGAGGAGCTAAACACATGGAGCATAAAGCACTGCAGCTTCCTGCCCATACGTAATTATCAAGTTCCTGTCTGCTAAACATTAAACAGGATGCAGGCGGCAGATGAAAGGAGAGACATAAGTGTGCCTCAAGGTGGCAGTGTAGGCTGCAGTATGGACGCTCACGCAGGCATCTGTCAGCCCTGAGGAGGGGACAGGCAGGACATGCTCAGGATTTCAGGGCAACAGCAATCAGGAGCTGGTGTCATCTGATTATATGCACACAGGCTCTTCTGTCAAATTGAAATTGTCATCAGAGTTTTCACCGTTTACACGGTGAGGCTGTGGTGAAAATTATGCAGCATGATATGTGAAGAGGAGACTGAGAGGAGGAAGAAAGTCAGACACAGGAGGAGGAGACAATAGCAAGAATATCTTTGGGTGTTGATGGGGTGTGACAAGTGTGAAATGCATTATAACCCGTCGGATGTCCGCTGTCAGCTTTAGTAAGTCAGCAACAGTCAACAGCTCCACAACAACTGAGGACAACATCATCTACATTACCACCATGTCTATCATCATGTTTCTACCAATAACACCCATGCATTTGTAACACTTGAACATACAGCTGGTGTAGATCTACTAAACAACGTCATCAACAGAGTTTTCACCTCCCAGTAAACAGTGGTTTGATAACTTAGTGTAGGGTTGGTTGAAAAAAACACAGTAATGATGCTCTTTAAACTTCTCTTTACTGACGCAGTTGAGGATTAGTTTTCTGTTTTAATTAAACACTGAGTCAAGCTAAGCAGAAGGTATTTTAATAAACCTTGAAAAGTCAAATGGCAGAATGGCAGCAAATTAAATTTGGTATCATACAAATGTGTTCAAAATGTGTGAGAGAATAAGACTTGTTCACTCACTCTGTTAAAAGTACAACCCTCAGAATCAAATGCAGAATGGATAGGATGCACAATATTGGATTTTTGCCAATATCCAAAATGCTGATATTTCTAAACTCATTGTTGCCAACACCAATACCATTTTTGTGCACAAGTATTTACTTTTCTTAAATTGATTAGTCCTTTATACTGTGACAGTCTATTTCTTAGAAGCAGACGTCAAGAGGAAAAACACATTTTTCTTTTGTGGCTTAAATAAATGTTACTTCTGATTTATAACAGGGGACATTAAGTAATAAATGGAAAACCATGATAGTACATTTATACATTCTGCCAACACTGCAGCCAAAACAAAAACACACTGTGTGTGCCCATTTGGTAGTTTATCTGCTGATACTGATATTGCTCCAATAATATCTTGCATACCTGCAATCAAGGATTACAGAATAAAATGTTTATAGTCCCCATTTTCAAAGCAGATCTCTTCATATTTATAATTTGTTTGCATTTAAGTGGCTGGGTTGTATGTGGAAAAGGTAATGTTACAAAAATGTACAAGTCAAGTTGAACAAAACACTCTTAACTTACTTGCCAAACAGAAAATCACTTAGTGGGTGTTAATTTAAACCCTGCACACAGCCATGACCTCAGGGTACACGACAGAATGGCTCAGTTGTTTCTCACATGTGTTTTTTCTCTTGACAGCAAGGATAACCTCTAGCCAGAATCCCTTTGTCAATAAATCCATGACACAGACCACAGCTCAGACCAACTGCAGAGAGAAATAGTCACATACATCTAAATGTCCAGACGCTCGCTGCTCAAGGATACCACTAGAGGGTGCACAGTGGCCTTGGGCTGTACGTAACTCTGTTGTGTGCGAAGTAAACTTTAAATATTGCCAAAATTACAGCATTTTCAGGGGTGACACAAAGAAATTTTAAAAAAAGATTGATGCCATCATCAAACATGTTGGTAATCCTCCTATCCTGAAACATTCTGAGGTGACTTTCTTGTAGTCAGATTCTTTTTTCATTATTTCATTAACCAGGGTCTCTCTGGGTCCTCCAGGTCCTAAAAATGTTTCCTCCATTTTTCATTTAGACTTTCTGACTTTTTCTCCTGCGTGTACTTAGAGGAGTATATAAGCATTACTGTTATACTATTTCTGTACAGATGCATAGCTGATGTCTGTCACTATGGCTAATGTTCAGGCTAATGCCAAGAATCTCATACAACCTCACATAAAAAATTAAACACTATTCCTTTAACATTTACAGTTTGTGGGTTCTAAGTATTGTCTCTGAGAAACAAAACAGACATGGCTCCACGTAGCTCACCACACATCTGCCAGAGCTGTAGCAGTCAATGGAAAAAAGTTAGCGAGTAGCAGCAAAGAATAGCCACTCACTTACAAAATCCTGGATGTCCAGAAGTGAGTAAACATGGTCACTGATGATCTGAACACTTTTTGGGATTAGATGGCATCTCTTTGGGGCAGATGGACTTCAGCAGAGGTGGTTGATGTCCACTTGCTGATCATTTAATATACAATTATTGGAACTTTCATGAAATACCCTCTTCTTATCACTGCAATCCAGTCAAACCCGCTGAACATCCCATCACTAACTGATGTCCCCGAGTCCCTGTCCCTATACTTTTTTGTTCCATTTTAACAATATTAACATGTTTAACCAGACTCAGGTCCCTGATTCGCCCTAAAACTCACATATTTCCACCGTCATCACTGACAGTTTAACAGATGACAAAACTCAAACATACTCATAGGCAAACAATCTCATACAAATCCACGCATTGATATCACCACCGCCTAATTGATCTGAAAGAAAACTGCACATTGCACTTTGAAAAGCAATATCTTTTTTGAATAAATTATTTTTTAATTATAAATTTATTTCAATTACAATAATAACATAACATGACCAACAGAAACATTGGCCAACACAGATAGACTCAACTCCAACGCAGACAAAAAAGATGAGAGCACAGCTACAAGCCTTTGCCTTTAAAGACTGCAGAGGAAAATGTCTTAAAAACAGCGTTCACACTGTGCTGACTGTGTAATCCAACAGTCATTGGTCCAAACTGATCAGATGATTCTATTGATCACTGGAAGGTTTTTTCTTAGTTTTTATTTCTGAGTTGTTACATAAGGATGCTGAGCGCTCTTGGGGCCTTGACTGTTACACACAGCCTCCAGTTTAACACATAGGGCAGAGCAAAACATGATTCGGCAAATAAAATCACCAGCTTTAAGAAGACTTCTCCACGTTTTAACCACACCAAGACAAGACCTTAGTTCAACATGGGCTTTAGTTTGGACTTAACACCAGAACTTAAGACAGAACATAAGTATAGCTGTTACAACAAGCTTCAGATCCAGGCAACTGTTTAAAGCATTTCTTACTTTTATATTTGAGGTTCAAAAAAAGATGGAAGAGAATGGGTATAAAGGATTAACCCTGAAGCGAAGGGAGCTGTCTGAAGGCATAGCCTTTCAAAAGAAGAGAAAACAGTCTCAGATGAAAAATCATACTAAGACAGATCTCAAAAAATCTCATTCATTGTTCATCCATGTATCCATGACCCATGCTATGTGACTATTTTCTGATACATTAAGGTAAAAAAATAGGACAACACCCAGGATGACCTTGATAACCCTTAAATAAAGTAGAACAATAATAACAATAAAACAAAAAAGTAATGCAGTAAGGGCTGATGGCAAGAACACATTTTCCCCTCTATTTAAAGTCATGACTAAGATAAAAAAAAGTAGTCTTCTCAATCAGAATTTAGTCCCAGACAGTAAAAGTAATGTTATTTTTCTCGGTTAATACAATTTTTTGACTCAATTTATTAATGATGAACCTTTTCCAGTAGCTTGAGGAAATGTCTTTTTTTTATCAATATGTTTTTATGTTATTTAATAAATGAAACAGTGATGATGAAAAAAAAAACACAACAGTGACGGGTGATTCTTTAAGTAATGTGTTAAATCACTTTTCCTCTTGAGAAGGAGGAAGAGGAGCACACGAAGAGTAACAGAGCTTGTTCTGGCACTCGCAGATAAAACAGCGTTACAGCTTGCACAAACAATAAAACAAATACAGCCTCGTATATCTCGGCATTACAATGAATCTGCACAACACAAACCAAAGCGACTGTTTGCATCAGAAAGGCTTGCGATGCATCTTTAATAGCAAACAACTTTCACGGCTATAAAAACCACACAGATGGAACATTCAGTCAAGGTGTGGCCCTGGATCTCAACATTTACAAGCAAAGCCATCATTTTCTGCGTGCAGATAAAATACCCCCTCTCACACTCTCACACAACCTTGACTGATGTCACCCCTGAACATGAGACACTGTTTACCTCAAGTGCTTCCCATTATGTTTGAATTCTTACATTTTTACACAGAGGAGACGAAATGTGAGACACACAAAGGGAAAGCAAGCATGAGGGAGGGGAGGCGGGATGAAAAATGAAGAGATGCAGCCTGGTCCACATTCATTCTGCCTACTGACATGCCACAAAAGCAATTTCACAACTTAATTTGTATGGGTCTATTTTAGCTGTGCCACATATTAATGATGATTGCTGATCGGCCTTGTTAGGGTGCTCCAGCTTCATCACAAGCATTCCCAATCAATTCTCCCCGCCAGACACCAACAACACCACTTTAAGGCTCAGCAGCCTTTCTCATTAGTCTCAATAGTTCCTGTGCTGTTTTGTTAGAGCAAGCAGCGCAAGATGCACACATAAAAGAGAAAGAGGAACAAAAACACTCTATTCGAGCCCCGCATGAGGTCTGTGCTTTGTATTAATATGTCCTTTGATATAAGACTGACTTGTAACGATGAAAGAATGACGTGTACACAATACAAGCTTCTCCCAAAAACCACACAAATTTGAATAATAAAAATTCTTCCAGTGATTTCAAGCACGAGAATGTGCTCTGTCAGTTATTTTAACTCTCAAAGAAAGAAAATAATCACCATCTATGCTCTAATTATACTATTTTTAGTTATTTACAGCATGGAGAGCTGATGAATGGGTCTCTATGCAGAACAGCTAGATTAGCTTTTTTAATTTGGTCCCAATATGCAAACAAAGATCTCATTTTTTATAATGACTGCAGTCCCTGGATTTCTAACCACAGATGATATGAGCAGGAAAAACAGAGCATGAACGAGAGAAAGTTACAGAATATGTGGCCACAATGAGATTTTACACATCATCGAAATCCAAACCACAAATCGAAGGAGGATTCCAGACGACCCTTGGCCCGAATATGAAACGGCACAATTTTTAAAAATGTAGAATTATTCTATCAAAGCACAAAGTCATAACGTCTTTTTAGTCATTCATTTAACACTGGTGTGGAGTCGTCATCTGAGAGTGTTGACCACAGTCTGAACAAATCACCACGCACAACCAGCGTGACTGTTTAGTAAACCACCTCCCCAAACATTAGCTAACATTAGATTCAAATGTTCTGATTCACTGCTTACATGCACACATTCTGATCATGGTGTGTGTGTGCATGCATCTAACATGTAATCAGACTGAAGCATCTGGGCATGTTCAGAAGACCTAACCCAGAGATGGTGGAAAGAGTGGCTGTTCTTCACTCTGAAAATAACAAAGAAAAGTGCTTTAACTTGTGAAAATGACTTCTGGTCACTATTATTTCATTGTTAAAGCAGTATAGTGGCAGCTATATTAAAAATACATGTACATGATTGTCTGCGTACCTGCCCTGTTATGAATGACACATTTATTAGATTATCTCAGTTCAAAATGTGGTTCCACAGTGTGGTTGATAGTCATTATATTAGGAAATGTAAATATATCAGTTTGTCTTAGTTTGAGAACACTGCAGTTGACAGTACAGCTCCTTCTCTGTAATAAACTAACACCTTTGTCCGTTACTTATCATTCCTCGTGGAGGGACAGAGAATTTATTCCCCTGCTGCTGTCGGTGACTCTGGATGTCGTTTACTCTCTGCTCTGAAATGCACCCAAATAGTGTTCAGCAAGCATTTTTCTTCTGCTCTCTTTGGAGAAACTAACATGCAGCAGTTAAAAAGACAAAAGGCAAAGAGAGTCTCAGTAACTGCCAAAGCAGTCTGTAGTGGGACCAGACTGGGACCAACTTGCACCGCTGGGGCTGTAGAGCTGGACATGCTCCTCTCCTCAGCTGGGAGGAGGAGATGGAGAGAGTGAACCAGGGAGACTGGTTCACTCTCTCCATCTCTCCAGAATTCAGAATGAGTGTTTACATGAACGTCCTATGCATAGCATAAAGCACCCCTCTCATTCTGAATGAAATGTCTTTCTAAGGAGTTGATCAATATGTTACAATTTTATTCTGATCAAGTGTTTATTTTGTTTGCTTGTGGTCATGTAGACATGTCCAGTGACTGATGGATCAGAGCTTTCAGTAGACGGTGTGAATTCACTCACATGATTAAGATGTGAAAGACTTGATATTCTATAAAGCTAATGACACAAGCTACTATTAGCTCCCACTTACAAAATAATGGAAGCTGTCTAAGGGGTATCATTCTTTTTTTTCTCAGTCGTGAACCACCACAGAATATTAAGATAAGGCATGAGAAAAATAATGAGCAGGATTTATTTTTTCATGATGTTCTTTGAGAAATAGTCAAAATGTCGAGAAAGCTTCAATATACTGTTAAAATAAAACTCAAATTGAAGGTTGAGAAAAGGTGTTGGTGTACGACTAAGAATTAGCTGGACTGTGAATGTACACTTTATTTTTTTGCCAACATCAAATAAGCCAGCATTTCTTGACTCATTACTGTTGATACCAATACTAATATTTATTTACCAGTATATATTTCTACAAAATTACGATGAGCTGTTCTTCTTATGGTGACTTTTTATTTGTGTTAGAAAGAGATGTGAAACAAGCAAAACAACCTTATTCAAACCCTCAGTTATCTCATAAGGCTTATATCTTTCATGGTCACACTGAAGCTACATAGTGTACTGGTCGCCAGACAATCACAGGGCCTCATAGAGAGACAGACAAGCATTCACGCTCACACCGACATCTAAGGGCACTTCAGGGTCACCAGTCAACATATTGAGCATGTTTTTGGTCTGTGGGAGGAAGCCAGAGTGCCCTGGGAAAACTCACACATGCACAGGAAGAACATGCAAACCCCACACAGAAAGGCCTATAACAACCTTTAATTCTGTTTTAAATGATACTGTTGATCTCTTAATGTAGATATTCATATCTGATCTAAATACTGGTAGACATGTTCACTATTGCAGAAACTGATAATCAACATTTTAGCTATTATCTGCAGTTGCCAATTAGAGCAACCCTAAAGTCCACTTTTATAATTCTAATTTTACTTTTAACTTAACTTTACCCTCATCTTTTCTTTCTTCACATTTCTACCTTGATTAAGTGTATGACCAAACAAGAAACTTTCCCTCTCTCATATCATTCTCCAGCCTGTTCCTAATATTCCACCATCCTTGAAAAAAATCACAAAATCTTGGCAGAAAAAACACAGCACAAAAAAAAACTGAGTAATGTAAGCTTACGACAAACATTAACTACTAAATATTATGTGTGTAATAGGCTTTTTTATTTTTGTTTAAAAAGTGTTTGAGTGTTTAAGTGCTAAAAGTAAAAATGATAGAATTAAGCACATTTATCCAGTTTGTTGATGAAATGAGAAGAATGTAAAGTAGTCACAAGTCAGTCAAAGTCTTACAGCGGTTATCTTGTGAGAATTGAAGATAAAGGGGTGACATATTTGTGATTGTCTTTTTTTTGTGTTTAAAGCACTAGCTTAAACGTGATGTAAAGTGCATCCCTCTAATTTTCCTGTCCAACTCTGAAAACTGGCCACAATAATAATATTTGAACTTTCAGTTCAACTTGTCAGATGGGAAACACGGGACGGTAAGGCTGAAAAATCTTTTTGGTCTACTTCATGATACCAAAGTTAGCATTTAGCAATTTAGGAACTGTTGTCTCATCAGTGGGCAATAAAACAGAGATGATAATGCATTGATGTCTGCATATGGGTGAACTGTGGGACCACCGTTTTAAAACATCCTCTCAATTTCCTGTGGTAAAACCGTTGCAGACATCAAGTGGATTTCAACATAAGCATGTACTATTGATATATGGCCATAGCAACTTTGGGTTTAGGACTCCCAAGCTGTAAATAAGGAAGGTAGAAAACTGAAGATAAATCACAGCCTTTGGTAAGGTTTTGTGAAGTTTTGGTGGGTAATGTGATACTGTGATCTCTGACACATCCTCAGCCTATACACTATGAGCATGATGTCAAACTAATCCACACTTATGGTAACACATATGACCCTGCCCCTAGTTTACAGCAAACTCTGACTCAGACTCATTTGGCAGCCCTTCATGAGAAGTAATAAACCACAGAGTAATGATTGTAATTAAATGATTGTAATTAGAGGGGATCTTTGGTTTAAAGCAGCAGAGCTTTACTGCAAACAACACAGAAGAAATGATGCAGTGGAAAACAGTTTACCTCTTGAAGCCTCAGTGCCATGAGGGCTTTCCAAAATCTCAGTCAGATCTCTCTGCCATGCATCTTTCACAGCCGACTTATAAACCTTCCTGTTGTCGAGGTTCTGCAGGTGTCGGAAGTTGTTCCTCAGGTAGTCCACAGATTTGACATGGTCCTGTTGCTCTGTTGTGAAGATGTGGTAAAAGAACTCCAGCTACATGGGAAAAAAAAACAGGAAAAAATAACTGAAATTCAATGTGCTTTTTTTTAAACTTTGTGTGAGTGTGCAAGTATGGGAGTGATGAATGTAAAATTTCATGCAGGGGTGCATTTGTAGCCCCTCGCCAGCAGCTGACTGTTCACAAACAGCGCACAGCATTTGCAAGAAAACATTCGCACCACGGGCTCCAGCAGGAATGGACCTCAATCATCATCCTGGCTACCTACAGGGCTGTAACTTCTCAATGGGGGCAAATTTGTGGCCATTGATTGCCGTGAATGATCTCCTGCCGCGTGCTGTAATGACTACACATTACAGATACTGTGGAATCAATGCGTCCTATGCGTGCTTGGAGAAATGAATTACAGGTTCATAAAAGCCTATCTGTGGGCGTCACAAACATCGCGCCCGTGGTCAATATTCCTGCAGCCGAAGTCATCTCTGAACAAAAGGTTTGTCCTCCTGATAGCTGATAGAAAATTCCACTGAGCCCTGCAAAAATTCTCCTTGGCACAGAGCGCTCTGGAGGATATGCAGCTGGGTAACCAAAGAATTGTATGTATAAAAGATGTAGCGGAGGAGTGTGCATGGGATCAGCAAAAAGCACGAGGCATGATTCGGAATATGTTATCCTTCAAAACCACAAACAGGGGAAAACACAGTTGAAAGCAAAACTAGACTCTGGAAACAGCATTTTTTTTATCATGGTCCTTCAAATTATTATTGGCAATATTGATATAATTAATATCAACATTTTTCTGCCACTTTATTGAGCTTTAAAATGTTTTAATAAGTATTCACATGTATTTAACAAGCATTAATATATTCATTACTTGCTGATGCTGTGAGTTCAGATCCCTGACTTTTTGATGTCTTACTTAATCCTCTCATCCCTTCTTTTGCTCTGTTTTCCAATAATGAAGGTCTAGGCCAGTAATCACCAACTGGCGGCCCGAGGACCACATCTGGCCCCCCAAAGCTTTGTACATGGCCGCTGTATGGTTATCAAATTCAGAAAAATATCCAGGGCAAAAATTTTGTTGTGGTTTTAAAGGCATCTTTCTGCTGTTAAATCCCCAAAACTACTGATGAATTTCCTCAAATTATCGTTGATTGAAACTGTTTTATCAGGCTGACTCCATATTTAAATTGTTTTAAATAAAGTCACCTGTGACCTGAAATTTTAACAGAAAACAAGGACACTGGAGCCAAATATAGAGCTGGAAAATATGAAAGTCCATTCCAGAAGTAGAGTATCTCCTTGTAGTTTGCAGCAGTATTGGGGATAGGGACTGATCTCACTTTTAAAGGTAAAAGAATGCAAACAGGTCTGAAGAAATCCAAATATGTTACACACAAATACTTGACTAGAGTCATTTTAGAGTCCAGCTCCCATAAGGTATGTCGGTAAAGAACTGGCACTTGGATAAATGTAGCTGATGACCCCTGGTCTAGGCATCGCTGCCCGTTACAGCGCCTTGTTCTATTTATGGCTTTCAGATAGTTATATACACTCCTGATCAAAATTCAAGACCAGTCGAAAACTGCAAGAATTTACATGTTGCACTGTTGGATCTTAACAGGGTTCTAAGTGGAGCTTCAAAAGTAAAAAGAAGAAGACAAAGCAAGACAAAAAAATTAAGTAAGCAAATTTACTGCAAACAAGAATTAAACTGGCTGTCCATCAGGTGACCAAAGGTTTAAGCTCACAGCATTAAAAACCCAAACTCTTCTCAAAAATGTGGATTCAATGTCATTTTCTATCGGGTGTCATGACCTTCTGATGGCAAAAGCACAGAAGTTTTCCCTCTTTGAACACAGTTGGATTGTTGAGCTGCATAAGCACAGCCTGTCACAGTGAAAATTTGACAGAACTCTCTTTAAGAAATGACCGACATATCAGGTTTACAAACACAGTATGTTTAAGAAGCTCAAGCATGTTTGACTTTGTGCACTCAAAAAGGTAGAAGTTTGTTTAGACCTGAAAAATCGAATTGTTTGACTCGAAACAAAATGGGTGTTTGTGTTGATGAGTATTCCTTTAGGTGCTGAGATAAGGCAAAAAATGACCACAAGATACCAAGGCTTTGACCTTGACCAGTGACCCCCTAAAATCATTTTTGATTTTACACCATTCAGCCAAAGAAAAGCTAAACCTAACCTGACAAATGTATTTTTACAGAAATTAGAGATTCTATTCTATGAAATATGAGATTTTGTGCTTGACTAAAAATCAAACCCAATAAAAGGTTCAGTAAGTTACAGTTATTTCCATGTTTACATATAAATATTAGAGAAAAAATAGATTCACATAAGAATCTGGATTTTTTGTTTGACGGTTTTTAAACCGATTTTTTTTTGTTCAAAAATCGATTTTTTTCCCCAAATTTAAATGCTACATTTTAACACATTTTTCTTTGTCCATCTGCCATCATTCTATCTCATTTTGTTAGACGAGTGTCAGATGTTTTCTTTTCTGATTATCGCTGCTTTTAATTGCAGTCCAGGTTTTTTAAGAGAGTATAAACAGCTGTTTAAAATACACTGCTGAATAAATCCTAAAAACTGACTCATGTGGTGTGTATTTTTCCTGATAAAGTCTGTAGGCATCATCATTGTTCATCTTTTTCACTGGTGTTAAAAAGCTAACTAAAGTCTGCAAATATCGGCAATATCGTAGAATCGCAATATAAATCAAATCGGCACCTAAAAATCATATGAAATCAAATCAGGAGGAAAGTGAATAGTTCCAGTCCTAATTAATATGTTTTTAAACAAAACGACTTCTTTTTTATTTCACTTTTTTTTACAGTAATCACGCTGGCCAAGATGTACCTGAAATACTTTGATTCCAACCGTGTTTTCCATTTGCAATCCTGACTCTTACAATAGTATTATTTAGATAAGAGCTATCTCATATGAACATTTTAATGCCAGAAACGGGCTTCCTCCTCCTGCCTCCTTCTCCTCCCTGGAGGCAGTTATGGTTCACATGCAGGGGAGTCGGGTAGAAACGAGGGAACAGGGAGAGGAGGTAGACGAGGGGAAAATAGCTTGTGCATCGACCCTGTGGGACAGCAAGTGATCCACAGACTGTGTGCAAATGGGACCTGACTGTGCGAGGAGAATATAGGAGTCTGTATATGTGTGTGTGTATGTGGACTAAACGCACCTGTGAGTGTGACAGATACACCGGCCTGGAGAAGATGATCCACTCCACTACCTTGGAGCAGGGCGGTGTGGTCAGAGAGCCCGTGTATCGGTAATAGCTGTCCACTGACGATGGTAGGAGGTCCCTCAGGATGAACGACCGGAGGTGGGTCTCTTTTTCTGGGTAAACAAGAGGTCAAGACTTGTAAACACACAGAGATTTAAAGCTGCACAGCTCTCTTTACAAACATCTCAAAGTCTTAAAAGAGTAAACCCAGGACTCCCTTGAAAAAGAGGTTCTTAATCTCAATGGGACCTTCCTGGTTAAATAAAGGTTAAATTAAAAAAAATGGAGTTTTAATCTGGATTTTCAAATAATATCTTCAAATGTCATTTACAGGGATATGAAGAGGTCTAAAACACTGTACTTCTTTATATAATCCTCATCAGCTGCTTCACACAGTCTGTGCTGGTTATTTGGGGTTTGAGTTTAACAGTTATGCCATATCATTTTCAAGAAAATTTACCATGAGCTACCTGAGAGTGTGTGTCAGCACAAGTTAGTATGCCATCAACCACATTTAAAAAAAGAAAAATACAACTGTACTTGCATTCTTGGGCATGAGAACTGCAATACCCACAGTGACATCTCTGAATGGAAGAAGCCACTGTTACCTGCAGAGTTTGCCCATCGATTGTTACTATTCAAATCGACAGCCTTTTTATTCTATGTGAATTTGAACAGGCAAGTTTATTTTTGAAAACACAGCTGCTGAAAAAGGGGGCAGTTGCTCTTTGCCGATGTAAACTGGTACCTTCATCTGCCATTAGTTCATCAATCCATCCATTCATCCATCAATTATCTATACCGCTTAACCCTTTCAGGGTGACAGGGGCTAGAGCTTAACCCAGCTGACATGGGGGCAACAGACAGGGCACACCCAGAACCAGTCACCAGCCAATCACAGGGCCACATAGAGATGAACAACAACTGATGCTCGCAGTCATATCTAAGGGCCATTAGGAGTCACCATCAGTCTAATGAGCATGTTTTTGGTCTGTGGGAGCAAAAACATGCTAGACTTTAAAGCAGCTCTGCTTGTGTACAAGTCTCTTCACGGCCTAACACCAAAGTACATCTCTGACATGTTAGTGCCATATGAACCATCTCGGACTCTGGGGACCTCAGGGACCGGCCTCCTGCTGCTGAACATGGGGAATCAGGGTTCCAGTTTTATGCAGCTAAAATCTGGAACAGTCTTTCTGTAAGATGTGAGACAGACCTCTACTCTGACAACATTCAAGTCGAGGCTCAAATCAGATCCATTTAACTGTGCATATGACTAACAGGATCTCGTCTGCACTCTTCACTTCTAAAGTTCATTTTAAAATGATCGTTGTTTTTTTATTTTGTATTGCGATTTTAATGCATTTTTCTTGTTCCGTAAAGCACTTTGAATTGCTGTGTGTATGAATTGTGCTCTACAAATAAAACTTGCCTTGTGGGAGGAAGCGAGTTTGCCCAGAGAGAATTCACGAATACACTGGGAGAACATGCAACCTCCACACAGAAAGGCCCTGACCGACATGGGAACTGAACCAGTAACCTGCTTGCTTCAAGGCACATGCACTTATTCGCTTTGCTACCCTGCCACCCACCATTTGTTCAGCTAAGGGTTAAAAGACTTTGCAGTATCTAAGATTCAGCCTGAACAGGCAGTTAGAACAAAATGTAGAATTGTAATACTGTGTCATGATCTTGACATCTTGAATTAAACATTAGGCCACGCCTTTAGCAAACCATTTCTGTTCCTTTAAAGTCTACATAAATTCTTCAAAGTGAAACACAGTAAACATCACTACCAGCGGTGGAAGCTGACAGAAACCACGAACAAGGTGAGTGTTAAACAGTGGCCTAACTGGAGTGTTGGATATTCTTTCATGGGGCTTTGAGTATCCCTGAGTTAAATTTACACTGGCATTTACACAGATGCTTCATTTCAATCTCCCTCTAGCTTTTCAAACTACCTCCCTTTAACCTCCACCAGAGGACCAGTGGTGATGGTGGCTAAAAACCTCCGCACTTGTCAATGCTCAGGCCAGATCTCTGAGCTCAGACGGGCTGAGAGAGGAGCAAGGGGAGAGGAGTTAGATAAAATTGGGCCGCTCTGACAGATAATTTGTGGCGAGGTGGTGGTCCATACAGCTCCATGTAACAACTGTGGCATGGACCGAGGGGATTAAGACGCATCCCAGTGATTACCAGATCTGCTCTATCCTCCCCATGATCAGAACAAGGCCAGTGAGGCGAGGCAGGCGACCAACAAACAAACAGGAATCAGATTTTGATCCAGAGGAAGATCCCTTTATCTGCTGCAAATACGCTGTGTGGGCTACACGAGTGGGCTTGTTTTTTTCTGGGATTTGAATGTGAAAAAAATGAGACTGAATTTATGTTAAATCCAATCTTTTACAGCTCATGACCTTACTAAAAAAATGGAGGTTTGAGGTGATGGGGCTGATAGGACAACTGAAGCCTCGCCCACTTGTCTCGTGTGTACTCGGAGACTAATTCAGTATTCACAGCCTTTCTTCTCCCCGTCTTCAGACAGCGTACGTGCCCTATCGCTCATGGGCCGCCGAGATGCTGATGGATGGATGACTGTGGGATAACGAGCTGGTGGAAAAGCAGCCACCCTAACTGAGGGGGAGGAGGTGGAAGAGGAGGAAGAGGAGAGGGAGGGGAGCGTTTAGCAGCCGGCAGGAAGAGAGTCCAAAAAACCCACCACACCCACACAGAGCTCTCTGTTTCAGCTGGGGAGATGAGAGATACTGTTGGTGTTAGCACGAACATCTGTGTAGCCTCACAGCACAGCCCAGAGATCAGCCACTTCTGGAGACTGGTGTAGATTTATTTATCAGGGTTATATAACCAAAGCAAAAGTGAAGCTTGAATACCTCTGAGTTAAGGAAAGACCACAAGTGGATGGATGAGTACAAATGATAAAAAAAAACCCTCTTCTGACAAGAAGCAAAGAAGTCATCACGAGGACTGCCTTTAGGTCTACCCACATGATAAAAAAATAAATGGATTATTCACTGTACAGACCCTAATTTCAGAAGAGGGATGCTGTGAAAATGTGATTAAAAAAACAGAACACTTCTATCAGAAATCCTCTCTAACATATTTTCAATCAAATACAGTACAACTACATGATTTCTGATAGAATAGAATATAATAGACTTTATTGTCATTGCGCTGTGGGGGTTACAACGAAATTAAGGAAGCTGATGCTTAACTGTTGAAACATATTTGTTTTAACATAATCACATCCTAATGGATTCTAAAACAGTTCAGACACAAGAAAAGATTGATTAAATTACAGATTAATATGCAATTGGTAATACCACCATGATCGAGTATGAAAGGATAAAGCCTAAAACGCCTCACCAAAATGATGGGGAAAGGCAAAGGTCAACTGATCTCTAACTGGTACTGATCTGCTGATCATTTGGTACCAGGACATGGAGAAACAGAAATCTTTATTTTAATTAATCTTTTCTGAATTACTGACACTTAAGGGTGTTTTTTATTTTGAAAGTATGACCAGATCCTCCCACATCCATCTGTGACTGTGTATTTTTTACACTCGGGCTCTCTGTCACCACTGTGATGGATGAAAAAATGTAACCAGAGATACCTTGTGCTCGTGCAATCTCAAATTTGTGCCCTGGGCGTTGTTATACAGATCTGACTCGGCAGGACATTTGTAACTGAAGGACAGGCAAGGCATATGAGAGCACTCAACTTCCTGTAGTGGATTCAGCTTGGAGGTAAGAACTAATGAAATACCCATCAGTGTTTACCAGAATCATAAGATAAGCTCAGACTGATGACAACAGACTTTCAGCCAGTTAGGTTCCTAAAGTCATTGCTAAGCAGCTGATAAAAACTCAGTGAGTCCCCATGATTGTGTCTTCATCGAGGTTTAGAAACAAGCCCATGGCTCCCTCTGATCCTGTGTTAGTAACTATACACAACTGGGGATGCCAAATTGCATTAATTAATTGTGATTAATTCATTGCAGTCGCGATTAACGTGTTATGTTTTTTAATCGCGTAAATCTAATTTTTAATCTAGATTTTTAAACATAGATTAATTTCTATGTTTTGGTATTTTCAGAGGGCATAACCTTAAAATACCACAGCAACTGGTGATTAGATGATCAGTCCGCTCGTCACACTCTTCACAGACCAATCACATCAAGCCACAGTATCACATAGCTTAAACTATGAGAACTTCAGTCATTAGACTATCTCTTATCTTAATTATGCCACATAGATCTGTCATCTGCCACTTATATGTGACATAAATCTCCTCAAAGACAAAACTCACCAAGTTCTCCCAGTAAACTTCTGAGGACAGCAAATTTTATATCGTGGGGTAACCATGGCTGTGGCATCTTTCGAGCGGCATTTCCGCATCCCTCTATGTGTCCCAGCAGTGGGGAAGAGGAAAATCATAATTTCCCATAAGACAGCTTGAAGAGACATTCTTCGCTCCTCTTTTAAGGGAGAAATTGAGTCCATTTCTGATAAAACTACAGATCTTGCAGCATCCATGGAGATCACTTCTACACGCCTACAGGGAGTGACATGCAGTCGCTTCCTGTTGTCGTCACATCTGCAGCTCTGCCTCTGTCCCCTGATTGGGCTGTTAAAGTTGGAGAGTTCTTATGCACTGGGTTTCCTGTGCTTCAGTTTTTGGGGTGGAGAACATTCTTTTCATCTGCAACAATAATCTTATGAATGCATGGAAATGAATGAATTTCAATAAAATACCTCTCAAGTTAGAGCTGGGCAAATAATCGATAAAATCGATTAATTCAAATTATTTTCTGCAGAAGATTAAACAATTAAAAATCGAGATTTGTTTTCTTGATTTAGTCTAATTGTAAGTAGTTGCAATTTTTGGAAAAAAAAAAAAAAACTTTCATGATGTTCGGCCTTGTAGGGTTTGCACAAGCACTTTTATAGGCCTGTATTTGTTATCTAAGTACATTAATATTGATCAGAGAGTTTCTTGCTAATACTGTAAAAATACCTCAGCCTTTTAGTGTTTATGTAGACAAACCTGCCTAGGTTTATACTACATAATTAACCTTTTATGACCCAGACTTTGACTTTAAGAGGGAAACATTTAGACAACATAAAGGCAAAACTTGATTTGTTTCATTTTTATGTCACTGGGAGTTTTGTTTCTTTTAGGGAGGGAAAAATCGATTCAAATCGTGAATCGAGTGTTGTGGAAAAAAATCTGGGATTTTATTTCTAGGCCAGCCCTACCTCAAACTGAGACTTTTATGAGCAATTTTTAAAGTGAGATCAAAAAAGTGATTAATTTGAATAATTAATTACAGGTCATAATTAATTAATCTCTCTCTTTTCTTTAATCTCCTGACAGCACTATACACAACATATGTGATTGTAGAAACACAATGGACATTTGTCGAGAATTTGAAGGGAATCTCTTTCAGCTTTTTCATGAAGTTATGTTTCTAAGATCACATTTTCAAGAGAGGATATCCATTAGACTCGAATGATCTTGACTTCTGCCCTCAAATATCTAACTGGTTGAACCTTGAAAGAATGTGGCCATTTGTGTAGTTTGATGATATTCCTCAAGTCACTGATTAAATATTGCATCCACAAGCAAAGGATGACCATAAGACTGTGACCTTGACTTCGAAACTGTTCCCTCTAAAATGTCATCACATCATCTGCAAGTAAGAGGGAATAATGGTGAGGCAAAGAAAATCCATTTTAGTGTTTATGAAAAATGGTTTCACAATATTGCATTTTTAAAAATTACTTTATGAATAGGCTCCATTGCTTTAACCTTAGTCCTATGAGCTCCAAAATCGAATCAGTTCATTCTAGAGTTTTCAAAAGATATTTGTGCAAAGCCCAAAAAAATCTATCCTAAGCTTTTTTGAAATATCATGTTCACATTAAAAGTTAATTATAAGACTCTGTGAGCTTATGTTTTGACCTATGACATCAAAAATGTTGTGAGTTCATTCTTGAATCCAGGTGGTCATCTGGTCAAAGATTTATGAAAATCCCTCAAACAGCCTGAGGTGGCACCACTGTTACAAGAATCGACCTTCACTTACAGACAAAACCCAAATCATAGTGCCTCTGATGATGTACGGCAATAGATCTTCTGTTCAAATGGGCACATGACTCAGAAAACAGTCCCACAGTAATGTTAAGTTAACTTCTATTTTCTTTTAATGAATAAACGGTATAAAAAATACCCAGGTGAAAAAGCCGACTAACAAAATCAAGACGCACCAGAAAATAGATGATTTTCTGACTTCTGTAAGGAAAGAGTTGAAATTCACTGAACAAAGCAACCCAATTTTCTGAGGTCTTCAAAAGACTTTTCTCGGCATCTTAAGCAGCCTCTTAGTGAGATTTTTCCCCATCTGTCCACTTTCTCAGAAACTTGTGAAACTTTAGTTTGTTTTCCCTGACAGATGCTCTACACAAAAGAGTCGTAACCTCACCATCCATCCCTGGAATGAACATGGAGTTAAATTATAATGAGGGAGCAGTCCATGAGTTTCTCTTATGAAATCTTCATGGCTGCAGATGCATCACTCTCTGCTTTTATCATGCTCATTCATTTGCATGTCCTTGTCATCGAACATTTGTGCTCACATAAAGACCGGCGGGCAGGTTGTAA
Source organism: Scarus forsteni (assembly GCA_036419115.1). Lineage (NCBI taxonomy): Eukaryota > Metazoa > Chordata > Actinopteri > Labriformes > Labridae > Scarus > Scarus forsteni. Next base: position 32,902,273 of record JAZDUH010000152.1, read on the forward strand.
AACAAGTCATACGTGTCTGTGTAAACACAGCTGCAGCGTCCCCAGCTGCGTGCAGTAAAGGATTGGACAGTCATGCTAAAACATCTGCTTACGGTAGGCATAAGTCATGCATGCGGTAAAGCCGGCACAGCAGCCTAAGCAGCCATTTAGCCAGCCAGACAATATGTCAGGGGGAATGGAGCCACAGCATTTAGCATCAAGTGTTTGAATGTGAAAAGAGGCCTTTTGCAGAGAGTCACCAGAGCTTATATGCATGTCTGAGTCAGAATAATGTTGTCTAATTGAGGCTCAGTGGTAATTAATAGTTCTTTCTCAGTGAGTGCAGCTCCTCAGAGATCTTCAACTGTGGAGACTCACCAGTGAGGGAGAAGAGGCGGTATCATGCAAAATTTGCTTCCTTTTGAAGTTAAACTCTGCTCATATCTCGTGTTTAGGCGCTAATTGTGGATTTAAAAGAAAGATGAAGACCAGCGCTCGAGCGGCTGATAAAACAAGAGCATCCGTGTTTGTTCTGCACTTGCATGAGGAATTTACCTCCAGGATCAACTCAAACATCACAAACAAGCATGTCAGTGGGATTTTTTTTAAAGGGAAATTGCTTTTGAATATCCCATAAGAACATAATTCTTGCCGTACTGTTTCATGCAAAGATGATTTACACAGCAGATAAAGTGTACATAAAAAACTGATATTGAATTGATCTTTATGTTACTATATACATCTTAAACAAAATATGAGTTTTTTTTTCTGTTTAAAACAGTTTGTTTAGGGCTAAATTTTCCATAACTCACCATGATGCACCACTCCCTTCAATCCCTGGATGATGGGCTCCACGGCAGGATTGTCTTTTTGCCCCAGCTGCAGGAAACATCCAGAGACCAAGGATTACAGGAGGGATTACAAGATTAGAGTAATAATCCATCATAATAAACAAAAACAATCAACAGCAATAAAACACAGCGTTTGAACAAAATAAGAGCAACGTTCCCATCATGACATATAATCTTATTACATCTCAGACCATGTACATGAAGACTTTGATAAAAAAAATTCTGTGTACTGGAGGTTGATTCCCCCCACAGCATTGAAAACATCTAGTTTAACTGTATCCTAACCTTTCCAGGACTATTTCATGTTTATTCTGTTAACATGATACTCCCTCTAAAAATTATACTTTTTTGAATGTGGTTGACTTCAAATTTCCTGCCATAACTCTCCACTGTGAGCAAACATGATTAAAGTATTTGTTTTTTTTTGGTTTTGTGATTTATTAAATAAAATGCCAACACTGTGACTCTGTAAACTCATCAAACCATGTGTGCCATTGTTCAGCGCAGTAGGGTTAGAAACACTGTTTTTAATCAGTCATGATTTCTTTAACTGGTGTATCACTATAACTAAGTAGTAATTGAAAAACTGGAGCACAGCCATGCATTAAAACCATCAGATGTCTAGTTTGGTTTGGTTTGGTACAGGACAGCCTAGCGTGTGATTATTTCATGTTCTCATTTCCAAAAGTTGGGAAAGCTAAAAAAAAAAAAAAAAAGGGGAACAAAAGTTCAATTGACTTTTTTGGCACCCCACAGTTTGGGGAACAAGGTGTACCAAATGGACCCTGACCACTTTCATGTGATGCCGCCTTCTCATGAAACATTCACCTAGCAGGCCAAAAAAGTGTCCCTTTGCTTTACACCACAGAGAAAATGACACTCTTGTTTGCCAATTACTTTTTTATTATTCACTTAATGTTTTATTAAATGATAGTTACTTTTTAATTGGAATTAGAGTTCATCATGTAAGAATGGAAATCAGAGAGGCAAACAAACAGTGGATTACTGCTGACAGAGGCTCCACTGTGTGTCTTAGCTCTTAGTACCTTACCTTAGTCAGAATGTTACTTCCTTTAGTTTAAGACTGACTCAAAACACTGACGTAACATTACAGCTGATACTGCTCCTGATACTGTCAGTGAATACAATAAACAAGCTGTTGCTAGCTCAATACTCTTATGTTTGGATAAAGAATTTCTTGGTCCTCACAGCAGAATCAAGTACTATTTATGAATGAGTGGACCTGAGAATATCTGGACGGGCCTCATTAAAAAAAAAAATCTTCAGCTCTTTTTTTCACAAAATGAATCACCACATTTATATTATGTTGTGCATTAGACATACATTAACCAACTATCTTGTTATAATATACTAAGAGTCTATGCACTCCATGAATAATCTATTGCCGTAAAAAAAGTTTGAACTTACATCCACAGTTACACAACAATAGTTAAAGCCAGACTCCATCAAAAGCTGAAATACTTTTTATTCAATATGCAAAATAACTAAAAATGTTCATTGAGGAAAATATTTTAACAATTTAATTACTTTAAGAACAACCTTAAATTAAATCATACAAGCCCTCCCAATAGATTTGCCTTTGCTTATAACTGATAATGCAAAGGGATTGGAATTGAAAAGCTATACCACTGGTGAATTGAAACAATCAGCCAAAGTAATCAATATATTTTCACTTAACTGCTTAATAATTCCTTCATCAATTCCTCCCAACAAGTTCTGGATGCTTTGCAAATCATGAAAATCACCATCTTACAAGAGGCAGTCAATATGAATGACAACAGAGAAGTCAGAGAAGTCATGAAAGAATGAATGAATGAACCTTTTTTGCCCCTGATGGAATTTGTCTTTCACAGAGAGCATAAATACATAAACTGCATAGGACATCAACAAATATAAATAGGTGGACCGGAGGCAGAAGTTGTCAAAAGTGTGGATTAAATTTACACAGTGTGATGCAAACTGCACTAGATCCAGTGTCTGTGGGATTTCAAGTGGATACATCAGAAAGTTGCTGAAGCATTTGTCTACACAAAATAGCCGTATCAGGACTGAAATGTGTTTCAAGCTGTTGAGCCTTTCAGACAACTTTATTTACACAGTAAACCATCAGGAAATGTGACATACTGTGCAAGACGAAATGACTGATTTTTGTGGTTGGCGGGTCTCAAATTCCTATGTCGGATCGGGCCGTAATCATGCATAAATCATATAGTCTGACCCTGGCAAAAGCCTTCTTTATCAGGGTGTGAGAATTCAAGTTAAAAAAAAAGTTCAGTGAAAAAGCCTGAACAAAACTCAAGAGAACCGAAGGTGATGACAATGAACACCAGTGTGTATAAAACATCGATATATAAGAATGAATTGTATCATAAACATGTCAGTTATGAGGTTTAAATGATCATTTTTATGAATTTATGTCCTCTTTTAATCTTTAAGCTCAAGTGTCCCCTAACGCCAGTGTTTTCCCCCACAGGTTTTAATATTCCCACCTGTCCTACTAAAGACACAATAGTGGACAAAACAGCGCTGGGATGCAGGGACCGATCTCCCCTTCCTTCAACATTAATTCAGGTAAGTCAGAGGAGAATAATTGTGCAGAAGTGAATGCTGAATGTGGATAATATGCTCACCTTAGAGGCTGTTAATAGGCCTTTGGGGAGACAAGAAGAACTTCCCTCATTGATTAGAAATGGTAAATCTGAGCCAAGGAGTTTGTGTGTGTGCCGGCTAACAAACCCCCCTCACACTGCAAACTGCTGTTCAGCGGATTGTGTACGCTGGTGCTAATTGCAGTAAGCAATAGGGCTGTCAGGACCCAGCGGAGGCATTTAGGTCCGAGCACACACGCTGTTTTTTATCACTGTCTGAGAGAAGACCTACATTTCAAAACACCTGTGTCCCCAATTCCAGCCTTCCCCTCTTCTCTGAGCGCTGACCCCTGCCCGCACGCCATTAAGCTCAGCGTTAGCCTGCATTGATCACCTGCCATCATGCACAAACACTCTGTTAATAGAAATTAAGCTTGTAACATGGAGAGGCACCCTGAAGACGTCAGGCGCTGCTGGTGTGTGTTTTCACGGTTCATCAATCTAAGCTGTGTTTTAACTGAAATTAGGTCCATTCTGGGCCATTAGGAGCTTATGTGTGTGGACCTTCAGGGGACAATTTGTATTATCACAGCAAACAATCTGCAACATGCCACAGAAGAAAAAATAATCTGCAGCTACGTAAGAACACAGAGGAGCAAAGACTTTCTGATGAAAACAGTATCCATCGTTTACTCACCTGTTTACCTTTTACAACCTCTCTTGACTGCAACATTTTTTACTCATCATTTCTAAAAGAAAATGTTCTTCTAATACGCAGGTTATACATCCTCACTTGTGACCTTGGCATTGTACATTTTTAGTCTGAGAAATCTGATCAAATTCAGTCATTCCATAAGCCTTAAAAAAGGTTATCTTTCATTTTATTGAATTTTATTTAAGTCACAGCAAAAATGGTTTCCTCAAGAGACCTGCATTTATTTAAAAGAGAAATCTATTTTTACAAAAGAAGTCAAGAGGTAAGCCTACAGCTCTTTGATGCTGAAAAAGGCAAATCTGAAGCTTAAACTAAGAGCTAATAGCTCATTACTTACATGTTTATGATGAAACAATCTCTGATATGAAGGAAGTATAATGTTAAATAATATCATTTTATTTTAATGTTTAAATGTTATAATTAGAAGTTAATACAAACACTTATCAGTATTTAACAGTAATAGCTTGGGTAAAAATATGTTTAGAGATAAATTACTGAAGCATAGGTAAACATTTACGTCATCATCTATAAAGCACAATAATATTATTAACATTTTACAATTAAATACAATAATAAATTCTTAAAAGAAATATTAATAGGCTTTATCTCAGGGTTAAAGAAAAGGGTTGGGCTAGGGGTGAGGATAATAGTATACTGTAAATTATCAAGGAAAAAAAAAAACATTGTCAACAAACAATTTGCAAATAATTATTGAAGCCCTTGGGATAATAAGTCGCTTGATAATAAGTAGTTTCCAAATCTTCAAAGTCAGTAGTGCCTTAAAAATGCTTTAGCACAGCAATTTATAGTTGTTCATAAATGGTAACTGACACAATGGGTTTTAGTTGTTATTGGTCCTTATAATACTTCTCTATTCATTTAAAATGTATATATGATTTATAAATTATAGATGAACAGCTATGTATTAATTCATTCTTAAATGCATTAATAAAAATATCTATTGCTTCAAAATTGTATCAATATTAATTGTGACTTAAAACATTCATAAAATGCTTCAATCTAGAGACTGAGTGAGTTTGAAGCATTTCAACACATTACTGTCAACCCCTGTTCACTTATTTTAAAAGTTTTACACAACAAAAGGCAAAGAGGAGCCATAAAAATGTTAATAGAATGTTAATAGAATATTCTACAGCTAACCAAAGAACTTTCAAAATAAGGGTACAAAGTTAGAAATTCTAATTTAAATATTTTATATATCCTGGAAGACACAAAGTGAAAAAGTCCAGTAATGTTAAATTTAGGGGAAAAATTACTTAATTAAGTTATTGTAGGATATCTATATGACAAAATAAATATCAACTATTTTTTTCTCTCTTGTCTTCCCATCCTAAGGTTAACGTTTCATGATAGCTGAAGCTCTTACCTTTGGAATATGATTTGGAAAAATCAGGTTTGTTAAAAAGCAGTCATTGTTTGATCAAGCTGACAATATCCTGGTCTGATTTAGGAAAAATCAGTTCTGCACACCTGTAACCTCCTGAGACTGTGGAAAATCTTGAGAACATCTGACAGAATTGATCTGCTTTTGCTTCTCTCTGGATTGTCTCGGCTTGTGACCTTGGCTATTCATGTGAAACAAGTTTATTTTGTTTTTTTTGTTTTTTTGAAAAAAGGAGAAAAATCTTGGTGAAACTAACTTGCATACCTGGGGCAGTCTCGTCAATGTGTGGCATCACATGAAAGCTGTCACTCAAAAAGTCTTACCAGGTTTGATAGCGATTGATCAATTAGAAAACGGAGATGTTTCAGTGTGGATCAAGTGATGGGCTGAACACGTTTTCATATAATGCATTACTAACACCAGTAGGACTGTGAGTGTACTGTAAGTGGAATTCATTAGATATTTATGACCTTTATTCCTGCTGATACTTTACCTCAAAGAAGACGGCCATGGCAGCGATGATGCGTCTTTCCTTGATGGCGGCACTGAGGCTGTCAAAGTCATCCGAGTTGTAAAGGTAGATCTGCATCTGCGATGGGAAACAGAGCATAAACAGCTTGAGGAGTGGACAAGGAGAGCGGACGGTGCCGCCATCAATCACTTGGACGCAGTGCTCAGGAGCTGATGAAAAGCTGCTTTGAGGGGCATAAAAAGAGGGAGTATTTATCACTCTCATAAATCTCCCATAACCTGTGTCGTTCCTTTTTGTGTTCTGCCACTCCTGGAGGATGCTGGAAGAAAATACAGCATCCCATTCCTCAGGGCGACTGTCCTCGCAGAGACAGTCTTGAGCAGGGCGAGAGGAGGAATGAAGGGGGGGGATTTTGTGCTCTTTTTTTTTAATCCGGTGCTAAGATCTAACAGAATGCCAAGCTTTTAATCAGTGCTTCCAATTACCTCAAATCACCCACAGCATCACAAAGCTCAGGATGTGCTAATAAAAGGTGAAAAGCATCAGATGCAGGATGGATCATATACCTGTCAAGGCTTGGGTTTACAATGAAGAGTGTTTCATTCTGTGCGTTTTAAAGCAGACATATAATGATTACACTACCAGAACCAGCAAATGATTCTAAAAGTAGCAGTTGGAGCTGTCGATCATCTGGCTGTGTTGAGCCCCTTTAAAATGAAAGAGCCTTTCATGTCACTGAACCAAGTTAATTGGCAATAAGAGAAAGGTCCTGGATGTTGATTTAATTAAAGGGTATGCTCTGCTTTCGTCTTTTTCCAAGGAAAATTATGAGGAAGGAACCCCAAGCCAACCCTGCGCACACAACAGATGTTAAAAGTGAAAATACCTAAGAGTAGAAATAAGGATAAACTCCTAACAGGTGTAAACTGGTACAAAATGAGTGAATTCAGGGGAATTCAAGTGATCATCTCCTTTAACTGCTGCCTTTATTAAACTAATTTGTTGTCTCAGAACTTAGCAAGAGAGAGCAGTGTCCATTCAGCAGTCTTCAGCTGTTATTAACCACACAACCCAATTACGCCTGCGACCCCACTTGGGCTTCATTTATCTGCTGACACTGGCTCGTGTGACCCACTCTTGTTAGCAGCACACAGCAAAAAAAACTTCCATGATATTCAATTATCAGACACTTCCACAGTAGCCAATGAAAAGCAAACGTTGCCAAGAGAGATTTGACTCAGTCGGCTGCACGCTTGGTTTCACTGCGTGTTTGCGAGCCCTGACACAGAATCCCTCGGTGGAGTAAACTCCATTCACATCGGCACACATATCGCTGAGCCTTGTTGATTTTAAACGGAACGGACAGGTGGTCTGACCAATCTCAAAGCCCTCTTAAAACAGTCAGACACACTTGAACATGTTTGTTTTTGTCTGTGCTAAATTTACCATACTGCCAGCGAGTGGAGGAGAAACGGGAGGAAACGGAAAAGACAACAAAACATCATTTGAGCTTTATAATTTACCTCCAGTTCTCCGGAGACTCCACGCCGTCCACATCTCCTGAGCCCCTGCTTTAGTCTAAATTCGTTTCATTTATTTATTTATTTATTCCTCCTTGGGCACAAAGCGAGTGCAGACAGCAGTGTTCAAAGCTGCTTTGCATTCCCAAGTCCCACTTAAGCACACACAGGTGAAAAAGAAAGTCATGTTTGGCATGATTTCCCATGACGTTGAGATATTGAAGCAAGACAAGAAAACAAGACATAAGTTTGTGCATGGAGAGATTTATCATAGCAGCACAAATGAACTCCTCCGGATTCTCTTTCTTTATGCTTTACAAAGAGTTAGCCTTGGCAGCAGTTTTTTATTAACAGTTAAAGGTTTTTTCAACATTATGTGACTCTCTTCTCACCTAAAGTATGCACCAGAGCACTTGTGAAAACTGTCCAACATGTCATAGTTTGGTGAAGATGAATCTAAACAGTCATTATTTGAATTAGGGCTAAAAAATTGAGTTTCTAAGACAGATTAATACATTTCAAACAATTCATAAGATAAACAAAGATCTATTATACCCATAAAGATTGTTCAGACTCCAAAAAGTTAAAATGATGCCGGGCCTAACACTCATTAAGTGCTCAAAAAATATCACTCACACTTAGAGCCACCATCAGCTCAGAGAGTGTCTCCCTCTGGCATGACCTCATGTGACACCATAAGGGGACATTTTTCAAAGGAAGCATTAGACCACACAATTTGTGAAAGATGTAGAAAGCAACAGAGTTAGTGGTTTTACATTTTGAGGAGCTGGTAAACGGCTCATCTCTGTCTAAGAACATTAGAAAGTGTTTTTTGTTTAATATGGGACCTTTGACACGGTCACAGATTTTGTGGGTCAGTATTTACTCCAAATATTCACGTACTAAGGATGGGTGGATTGAGGAAATCAGGATGATGCCAAAACAGACAAAAACAATTCATGAGACACCTGTTTCATTTTTTACATTTTTCTGATGACTTCATTTGGTGTAATTCTCTCAAATTCCTAGATTTTCTATCATGTTTGACCTTGAAAACAAATCCCAGTTTGTCCATCAGGTCACTTTTGCTGCCCAATTAATTATTTTTCTACGACTCAGCATTTGGATGTGCCAGCTGTCAAAATGGTACAAAAGATGATATAAAATGCTCAAATCACAATGAAGGATCTTAAATCATCCTCTGTCCCTCCTGCCCACCTTTGTGGTGTTCCCCAGGGCTCCATTCTGAGACCAATTCTTTTTTCATTTACTGTGCATCTGTTGCCACGTAGCTTAATTTTCAAAAATTATCGCAGCATCACTAAAATTCTCACTGATTGCTTTAATGATATCAAAGCCTGGATGCACATAGGCTTTTAAAATTAAACAACTCAAAAACAGAGGTGATTGTGTCTGATTCAAGCAGACTCAAACCCAGTCACCATCTTGGTATATAACTCAACAGTGATTTTAATAGGATTAACAGATAAGCTCTGTGTTTAGATCCTGTTTTTATCCCCTGAAGCTGTTATCAAAGATTAAATAGTTTTGAGCCTTTAATGATTTTGCGCAAGCTATTCGTGTTTTTATGTCCTCACTGTTGGGCAACTGCAAGTCACTTTAGTTCAGCGTAAATCAGGCCTCAAACACACGTCAAAATGGAGCCACTCGTCTTTAAACAGGCACTGGAAAGTGGGAACATATCACCTCCATCCTGGCCTCTCTCCATTGGCTTGCCAGTCATGTTAGAATTCTCCTTAAGGATTTTTTTTTGCTTTAAAATCTTTGACTGGATTAGCACCTTGTTACATCTCTGATCTTTTAAAAGTCTGCACCCCATCAAGACTTTTGAGGCAGCTTCTCCTTATCGTCCCTGAGGCCAGGCTTAAAACCTGAGATGGCAAAGCTTTTTCTGTGGTGGGTCTTAAACTATGGAGTGTGTTACATTATATCTCACTTTACCTACTTTAAAACCTCATCTTAAAATTAACTTTTACTTCTTACTCTTTTACTCAGTATACAAATTGGGTTTTCCTCTGTTTTCACATCTTTTATTTTCTTACTTTGACTTTTATTTTTAACAAATTGCGTGTTGCCAAGTGTTTTTAGTGCATTTACTATGTTTTTTTAATAATTTTATTGTATTTTTATTTAGTTTTAATTCTTACTTTTTACTTATTTTTAACTTGGTTTCTTTTTATTGTATATCTATTTCTACACTTTGGTAAATGTTTACTTAAAATGTGCTATATCAAACAAATGGCCTGAATCAATCTGGAACAGACACTCATCTGTTAATGACACGTATCTGTTCCCCCATATTCTTTAGCTGATGGCCTGTGAAAGGCCAGTATCTTAAACCAATACTGATCTGCATCTCAACCAAATATATGAATAACAATACCACACAAAGTGTTTTATCATGACATGTGCCCTTACAAACCAGTAATATAATGAGGACATTTGTATTCCCTGGGAATTTTTAGTCACAGTGTGTTCATCTCTGAGGCTTGTTGCATTCATCACCATTAGTCTGACACTCTCACTGTTATTGTTAATTGACTTTCTGCTGCATGTGTTCTTACATTGTTACTGGATCTATTCTGTCTGTGAAGTATTACACTGTGAACCCACCCTCACACTTCCTACATCCGCAAAGCTGAGTGCAAACGCCCACCCTTCCTAGGTGTGATTTGTATTCCATGTATAATTAATCTAACCTTAGTGACACTCTTATATATTATCAGAAAAGATCTCCTTATGGTGCCCCGAGGCGCAGAAAGAAGAAAAATTCCACTGTTTCATTTTTCATTATGCCGTTTGAACGAACAGGTGGTCCATCTATCGATTTCCCCACTTCACTCCCACGAAAAAGACTGTGGTTAGATTAATGTCAAGCTCAGGAGCTTCAGGCCGGGCAGGTCATATATTGTTTTGTTTTTTACCACGACAAGGTAACAAAAGGCAGAGTCGCTCTATGATACAGCTCATTGAAGTCATCTTTCCGCTCCTGTTGTGCAGACTATATTTGTGTTTTCAGGCTTCTGGGCAGGTGGCATAAACAGTAAGTTGTTTTTTTTCTTCTTCAAAACTGTAAAAGTAAAGCTTTATGTAGCGCGAAACAAGAGACTCAGGGCAGAAAGTGACTCATTTAGAGTTGAGGGATAATTAGACAGCAGATTGAAACAAAAACAGCCTCTCTTAAGCAGAGACAAATAAGCCCGGGAGCTAAACCTCCAAGGTCAGGCTGTTCGGCTCGGGAAGAACAAAACAATACGCTGAAGAAAACACAAAGACAACCTCTGCTATGAGAGATCACTGCGTCTATCAAACACAAACATTTATAGAAAGGTCGAGCTTCTTCTGTACACGTGATGCCAAATGTAATACCATATCAGATACATCAAATTCTGTAAACGTATAAATAAGAAAAATGAGAAATTTTACATCTTACAGGGCGGAGGGATCCAAATGGCCGAGGGCTACGTGCTGCATAACCACATTTCCTTTTCAACCATTTGTCATTTGATTCATTTACCCTCCTGCTCCCAGAGTGAGGTATAATACATCATGTTTCATACATGTTAGACTGAGTTGTTGTAAAAGGGAATAATTTACGGAGCAGATCTCCCACTGTGCACCGAGTACATATACAGAATAGTTGACAGGAAATATCTGCACGGATATGCAGCTGCTGGAATATTCCCTCTTTATACTTCCTGCAGGAAAGGTCAAGACTACTGCATTTTCCATGTGTGACTAATGTGCTAATGTCTTTGAACATGTCTCCATAGTGTCACTTATAAAAGCCTCAGTTTCAGTAACACTGCATGTCAGTGTAGCTTCACCAGGCTTAGATGTTCTTGACAAACACGTTAACTGGATAAAGGCTAACAGAAGACAGGGTCAGCCATTTCCAAGAGGCATGTGCCGGGTGTTGCTGCACCGAAATGGCAGAGTCTCATTCATGACCCCATGTATTCATAAGTGTGCCGGATTAAGTACACAAAAAATGGCAAAAACACTCTGCAGCAAACACCTGAGTCTGATTTAGCCCTCAAATCACAGCAGAATTGATTTTTTTCTTTCATTTCTTGGAAATCAAACTCAAATTTAAAGTGATCACTTTAAAAACATGGATGCCAGCTTGCTGGATAGCTTCCATCAATCTAATACACTGTTTAAAACTATAAAGGACACTAAGATTAAAAAATTCAACTTCTGATACTTACAAACCACACTTTTCCCATTACAGTCATTGAATGAACAACAGCATCTGAAATGCCAAAGCGTTTTAAAATGAATCTTCTTCACAAGATGGAATTAAAGAGGGTAGTTAATCCTCCTCACTTGAGGGAAGGAGGGGTAACAGGAAGACAGGAAGGAGCAGTAGCCAGCCAGTAGCCATATTTTGTAATTTAATTTATATTTCTTTAATATTTATATGTTTGTTTATATCTATGTTTTTAATACATCATTCTATCTACTTTTAAAATGCTATTGGAATACTAATTTCCATTTGGGAGTTTTCCAGACTGATAAATAAAGTTTTATTTAATCTAATCTAATCTGATCCATTAGAAATCATCTACTTGTTTCATTTGGTTGGCTTCTGCCCTGTAAGCTTGTGGATCAGCTACCACTATCATGGTATTTGAGCTTTTAGGCAAAGAGAATGGACTCTTAAAATGCAGACACACTAACATAACATATTTAAGTAAATGGTCAATTAAACCTATGGTTTCAACCATGGGTGTCAAACTGATCCAGTCAAGGGCCACTGTGGCTGCAGGTTTTCATTCCAACCAATCAAGAACACACCTGATCCAACAAATCAACAACACAATAATTTGTGTCAGGTGTGCTCTTGCTTGATTGGAATGAAAACCTGCAGCCATAGTGGCCCTTTACTGGATCAGTTTGACACCCCTGGTTTAAACAAAAATTATTGTTCTTGAGTTAAAACTACCATTATAACTAATTGCCAAAATGGTTAGCCTACTAAAAGCAATTTCCATTGAGCACCAGCATCAATCTTACAATTTTAAAATATAAATATAAAATAAGTCATTTGCTGTCAGGTCAAAACCTTCAGAATATCAGTTATTCTTTAAATGCTCTGCCCTAGCTATCACAATCTCCTCTTCTTTATACCTGTCATCATCTGGCAGACACCTTCTCTGCCTTCAAAAATAGACTAAATACTTCTTTGATAAAGCTCACAGATCGTGTTGGCTCAGGATTTAACCAAAAAAATGTTAAGCTGCAATAGGCCAGCGGACCCAGCTCCCTATCTCTCCTTCCCTCTCTAGTATTTGTCCTGTAGGCTGCTCTGGATCATTGGTGTGGACAGCCTGCTGCTGTGGACCAGACACCTTCAGTAACTACAATCGCTAAAATATTGCCTTTCATTTATTCCTTGGCATTATCATTACAGTTCCTGATTTTAACTTCAGAATGACCAGTCTGTTAAAATACACAGTAATTCTTGAAAATACCCCACATGCATTACTGCAACCATGATTATCAACAAGGACCACCTACTGCTGTGGACCTGGCTCTAACAGCTTCATCCTACCTCAACAGACATCAGAAACAACTTTATCTGACATCAGTTCTCATCTTTAAAACAATTATTGTTTATAGTAGCTAAACCAAATCTACTATAATAGCCAGCATCATTTATCTCCATATTATCATTCTTATAGTACCTAATTTAAGTATTAAAACAATCACTCTATGGTTGTTTTTACTTTAAAAACCATAATAACTACCTATGTAACAATATAGAAAGCACTGTAATAAGAAAAAAAATATGGTCCAGGCTGCAATATTTTTATTGCTACCATTAAATGTTCTAAATCCTCAGTTTAGTCTCCTTGTGTATGCCACCTCTCTGTCTTTCTGCATCTCTCTCTATGCACACAAACTCCAAACACAATTTTGGTGGATGGCTGTTCAGCATGAGTCTGGATCTGCTCTGGATTTCCTGCCTGCTGGACAGAGGGTTTTTTTTAGCCACTGTAACTTTTACTAAATGCTGCAAAGCATTGTGCTCATGGTGGAATCATGTTAGGTCTGGATCAATAATCTATTAATGATCATAACAATTTAAAAAAAATGAAAGTATAGTTAGACCAGCTCTTTTGTAAAGTTTTTTAGATAACATTTGTAATTGTTTGGTGTCATGCAAATACAGACTGATGACTGACTGATTATAACTTCAAATTAATAAATTCACTATTACGCATTGAAAAATATGTATTTTTGCCATCGTTACACTGTTACTTTATTTGATCATGTAATAAAGTTTGCTTCCTTCCATATGGGAATATTGTTTTCACACTTATCTATCAGAGCTCTGTTGGTTGAAGGATGGCATCCAAGGAGTTCAAAAGAGTATTATCTTCTATTTCAGGCTCCACATTCCTTGACAGAAAGGTCCATGCAAAGCCTGCAGTCTACGTGCAAAAGATATGGTTAGCTGCAAATCTATACTTCACATTCATAAATGATGCATCTGGAGGGCATGATTTCTTGTTCTTGCTCAGCTTTTTCTTTTTTCTCCTCTAACAGCTTTCCAAATTGGTCATTAAAGGGAATTCCATCGTCTCATTTAGTGGCACGCCATCAAAGGCAGCCATATGCACAACAGTTTTATAATGGCTGTATATAATCCAGTGCCCTTTAACACAACGCTGAACACAAAATGATGTGGCAAAAAATAAATCTAATTACTCAGCCATTCAGCATCAAAAGGTATGCCTGTAGAGAGAGAAAGGGCTCCAAAGAACAGGGTCTAGAAACAAACAGAGAGCGACTTTAGCTGCATGTTTGGAGATAGAACAGAGAGGAACACTAACACTGCTTTCATGCACGGCCATATTTACACTAACTATTAACCATTTGACAATAGAGAGGGCAAAGAACATTTAAAACAGCCTTGAAAAATGTAAGAGTAGGACACATTTGCACATTCATTTCAGATGATAAAAAGAAATGGTACTGTAAATGATAAAAATGTGAAGGCAATAATAAGTTGTTCAGTGCAGCGCATAAAAAAGACTGAATATTCAGCTTTAATCCTTGAGCCAGAATAAACAATACCAAAATATTTCAGACTTAATGCCTTTTATATCTGTACTGAGAATTCTTGATTATGTGCTCTGCTTTCTTTATTAGTTGAGTTTTATTCTTTCTTTGTTTCTTTGTCTGTTCTTTTGTGATTCAGAAATTATGGTATTCAGAAATTTAGTCTGTCCTTGTGCATGGAAAAAAGGTGGCAAGAACTGTTTAAACTTTTAGTTCAGCGCAACTTTACTTCCAAATGAACCTGTCATTTTGGTCTCCTAATAGTGTGAAATTTGCCACTCGGTGAAATGACTTCATTTTGAAAGTTACTGGAGATGTAACAATACTATTAGTTGATTTGCTTGATAGTCAAAGGTGGAGAAAATATTAAAAACATATTCTACTGAAGATTTGTTAGCATTTATTAATTTTCAGCCATATAATTCCATCATGGACCCTCCATTATGCACTTAAAAACAGCTGTGTTGCTTCATAAACTGCATTGAATATAAAATAAATATACACTTAATGGACGCTTTATTAGGTTTTTATTTATTAGGTAACCTGCTGAGCTGCACAATAATGCAAATAGCTTTTCAGTCAATCCTATGACAATGACTCAGTGTAGACATGGACAAGACAAAATTGCCAGAGTATAAAATGGGGAGAAATTCAAGGGGTGATTTAAAGGTGCAGTGTGTAGAAGTTGGCATCATTTTGCCAACAGAAACGGTGAATTTAGGATATAATGTTTCTATTTGTAAGTCAAGTTCATCGAAATAGGTGTACAATCATCCCCATAAAACTTTCTTTTTCTTTTTATTAAGTTAGAAAAGGCTTTTTATATTTATGTAACACGGGTCTCCCATTTGTGGAGGTTAACATAAAAATCTACCATGTTGTCTACGGCTGGGTTTTGGGACAAAAAGAGTGAAAAGTGATTTTTGAATACAAGTCTGGCAGCCAGTCCTGAAATCTACCTGGATAGCATGCAAAGAGAAGAAGAAGAAGAAGAGAGTGGGTATTACCAGAAAGTAAGACGACGCAATGTTTGTTTCTTGAAGAAGAAAAGATAGAGTATAGTTGTTTTGTACTGAATGATTTAGCTAGCGATGTTCACAAATCTTTCTGGTGCTCACTGGCTCTCGTTACTTAGTGATGTGATATTTTGTAATGGACGGGCTCGTTCCAAAATCTAAACACTCAATATCACTGAAATGCCAATATCTACACACTGCATCTTTACATTACTTCCTATTAGTGCATAGTTTTTGTTCTAAGTAGACTGATCTGAGAATTATATAGTGCCCTGCTACTGGAACTGTCATGCATAGTAATCTCATATTTTCCAGAAAATGGTCCAAACAAAAGAAAATATTTAGTTAGCAGCAGTTCTCAGCACTCAGTTCTCTCAAAAGTGGCTTACAGTAATAAAAAAGCAACAGTAACTCACAAACTGTCTTTACAACCAAGGTATACAAAAGTCATTTCTGGACACACGTCTTATCTTCAGTTGAACGTGCTTTGGTAGCAGTAGCCCACACCAGGTGTCACTCCTGTCAGCTTAGAACAGGAAATGAGATTTAAAAAAAAAGATGTGCACAGGTTGAAGTTTGAAAAAATGCTGCCTTGTCTGATTACTCCCAATTTCTGTTGCAGCATCCAGATCACAGGACCAGAATCTGGTGTAAACAACATTACAACATGAATCCATCCTGCCTTGTGTCAGTGCATCATTATGATGGTGAAATGGTAAGGTGATATATTCTAAATACACTCTAGATTTTTAGTACCAAATGAGCCACAGCCTCCTCAAGCATTGTTGCTGACCATGTCTATCCCTTTGTGCAGCCATCCTTTGATGGATACTTCCAGCAGGAGAAGAAGTTATGACTAGTAGCCCCCATAGTCATCAGCTTTTGATCCACTAGAGCACCGTTGGGAACAGAAGACCTGAATCATGGATGAGCAACCACATGATGTTATCATGTCAATATAGACCATTATCTCTGAGGAATATTTCCAGCATCTTGATGAATCAAAGCTACAAAGAATACGGCAGTTCTGACAGCAGAAGGAGGTCCAGCCTGCCACTAGCCTGGTGCACCTCATTAAGTAAGTGCAGTCTAATGGCATTGCTCAAAAGTTGCTGAGGAACACTTTTGAAGCCAAGTAATAGCAATTGTCCTGTTGGAAATAATATCTCATGGTTATGGTAAGCCAACCCTGAACAACTACAATTCACTAACTATCGTGCCCCACCCTAACTGTGCAAAATTACCCATGACAAGCAAAAAAGGCATGTGCAGTGAGAAATGCTCTACCTGCCTTCTCTTTTAGTTACTCACCTTCTGTATGTCTACATGAGCAACAGAGTGGACACATAACAGAAAGTTGGGGTAAAAATGGCACATACTGACATGTTCAATGCAGTGTCCCTCCAGAAACAAGGGTAGAATTGTTCTCAAAATTGTGATAATCCCAGCAATCACTGACTCCTCTGGATAGTTGGTTGAGTTGCTGGTTGATGAAACAGACAAAATTGTATTGGTCGAACAACCACAAAAGGACTTGCAAAGAAAATAACTGCAAAATCTCAAAAAAGGTGTTTAATTACATATTTGTATATTACTTTTACCAAATAATCTCATAGTTTAGTATTTCAATTTTAATCAAAACTCTTCAGACATTGTCTTGTATTCTTACTGTGCATCTCAACCATGGATCATACTAGATCAGGCCAAAATCTGTTCATAATCAGGTAAAGTATGAAAGCTGAGAGAATGCTCTTTATTGCTTTTCCTCTCTTTCCTAATAGCAGGCCTTTCCTTCACCATGCAAAGTGCCATAATGCACAAGCTTTTATAAATAACCAAAATATATGAGGTGATGTTTCACATTTGTCACACACCAGCCTTGAAAACACTTGCACTGCTGCTTTATCTCTTGGCAGCACAACAACTCATTGTACTGACCCAAATGCTCCATCCAGTCTGCTCTTCAGAACGCTTTCTGTAGGTAATCACATGTGAAAGTACGCACACTAAGTTGTTCTTAAACAAATATTTGATTTTTCAAACATATTCAGTGCAATTTCAACTGCAAATGCTCCTCAAGTGACAACAAATCAGTGTCAGAATGGGCTTGTGCTACTTACCACTTTAGTATGCCCTATGAATATTGGCTTGTTTGTATTTTCTTTTTTTTAAATGTATTTTTGGGCATTTGGGCCTTTATTGATATGAGAGAGACAGTGGATAGGCTTGTGAAAGGGAGCGAGAGAGTAGGGGAAGACATTCTGCAAACTGGTTACAGACTGGATTCGAAACCAGACCAGCAGTAGCATGTACATGGGACGTGCATGGTTGCTAACCACTCTGCCATACCAGCACCCCGGCTTGTTTGAAGTTTCTTTTGTTTACTTGAACTTTCCAGTCATTGGGATGATTGTTTCTCATTGGACAATTCTGGTTAATTTGATATTTCAACCGTCAAAAATCACATGATGGCTTTATGTTAATGTTACAATGCATCTGCTTAAAGCTGGGGTTGGCAATTTTAGAAAACTAGCATGAATTTGAATGCCGACATATCCAGAAGACTGATTCAACTCCAAACCCTTAGCACAACGTGTTTGTTTTACACTACACCAGGTCATGTATGAGCTTGGCTACACACACCGAGTCTGTGCACGCCGGGAAAATTCACGCGCAGTAGGCGGGCAGAATGGCAACGCAATTTGATTGGTTTAAAAACAGGTGTCCCGGCATGATTATTGGTTGGGGTTTTCCCTGTTTTACTCCTGCTGTAGATAGCGGATATTTTTCGCTCTGTTTTAAGAACACATGAGTTGATTACCATCGGGTCATAAAGACCATTTCAACCAGTATTACAAAAAGTGTATCTAAATCAAATCACCAACCCCAGCTTTAATTTACAAAGTTTGTTAAATATTAATGTTACTCTCTCGCTTAAATGCAAAAAATTGTATGATGTCCCAGTTTTCGTGTGGTTTATTGCTGTTAAATAGTGTTAATTATGGCTATTTGAGTGGGAGCTGTTCTTAATGGCTGAAATTGAAGAGAATTTCTAACTAGCTGGATAATATGCGCCCTTTTTTTTTTCACCCATGACTATTCGATTTGGTGTGTGAGGGTAATTTCAACTGACTAAAGTTATCTTTGGCTGCCTAAAGCCCTTAAAGGAATGTATCACTACCTTGCACTAACAAAAAGAAACAACATTTTTTACTTAAGGATCACATTTTAATCTCTTGTGAGGTGATTTGTTGACTTAGATTGAGTTTGTCACATCATCTTTGAAGGCCATGGCGTTTTCTTCAAAAAGCTTGTGACCATGTGTATTTTTTTTTTTTTAAAGATCTGAACAATCCAGTAATACCTCTTGGAGATTAGGTGAAATCTTTTTTCAGAGGTATTGTAGCACTGGTTCTATTTGCTCCACCTCTATGGCACTGCTGAGCGTCTCACTTACTTTTGATTCAATGGAGCACAAATCAGTCTTGACCTAAAAGCCAGGGTGCTTTTTAACTTTATTTCAGTGTTCATGGCATTCATTTATATTCATATCTGAAGTAATGAGATATACTTTTCAGACAAAGACTGTGATTTCCCAAACAATTTCTCAAAAATCTCTGATATCATTACACTACAGCAGCTTTTTCGGTCTCCATCACTTAGAGCCAAACCACAAGGCCCCATATTGCACAAATCTCAGAGTGTATTGTAGCGACAGGATCCTTTACCTCCACAGGGAACCGTCTGCCATTTATGCTGTGTTCTGAGCCTGCTGATCCATTACTCTGGCCCCAGTGAAACTCCATCTTCTCTGCCTTAAAACGCCCCGGCAGTCCTGCACCTCTTACAAAGTAGTCATCCTTCAGGAGAACGGCAACTGGAGACAAAGAGGGAGGAAATAAAGAACAATGGATTCAGACAGACAGAGATGGAGCATTGACAGCACTTGTGTAATGACAGCAAAAAGAATAAAAGTAGAAAAAAAGATTTTACTAAATTGATCTTGTTTTATTTCTCTTATCTGAAGAACACTCTTACACATTATCTAAATCACCATTTGGTCTTTGTTAAATTACAACTATATTGTCCTCTTAGCTTATACAGTGCTTACATATTTGTATGTTTTTATGCTATTTCCACAAGCTTCTTATCAAAGTGGGCAGTTCTGCTATTAGAAGATTTTTACAAGACCCTACAAAGACCAAAAGCTTCATCAAAACTTTGGGGGAAAAAAGTGTACTTAGGTTGTATAAAATGGATGGCATGACGTTTCCTAAAGAGTGAAGACAAAACTGAAGCCCTCTCTTTTGACAAGCTGCAGTAAAGGACATTAGCTTCACTTTCACAGAAACAGAAACAAATTTCACAGAAAAAAACGCAAAAATCAAAGCAAAAGTCTATCCATATGTTTCTCAAACCTGTTTTAGGTCTTTAAATGTTGCTCCTGTAATGCTGTTTTATGCTTAAGTGTTAATTTTTTTAATAAGCTGGTTTAAAAGAGTGATAAAAAGGAGGTGTGAAGCTGTGATATATTGCTCTTGTGACATCTCTGTTAAATAGCCAAGGGAAAAAAATGTTGAAGAGAAAACAGGACAAGCTGCAAATTAACTTGTTTCTTCGACTACAATAGGCCGGCTGAGAGATATACTGGTTTTAATCACAATGACAATGGGCTCCTACTCAACAGTCACACTGAAGCATGTGTAAGTTGAATCTACATACTTATGTGTTTCTTCTTTTGCCGTCATTAATATGCAAATACCCATTCTGTTTTTTCGAGAACATCTAAACATAGACGTTTATTAGGATATTCAACAAAAATGGTCTTATCTCTGACAATCACAGATGCTTAGATGCACAAAATGGTGGCTTTTTGAGGTTAAAATATGAGACTTGGCATGGAAAACTTTCACTATTACTTTTGTCATTCACTCATTTTCTGTAACGCTTATCCCTCCAGGGTTGGGGGGGGGAAACTGGAGTCTATCCCAGCTGTCATCGGGCCAGAGGCTGGGTACACCCTGGACCGGTTACCAGCCAATCACAGGGCCACACAGAAAAACAGACTTCTAGTCATACTCACCCAAGGGCACAATGGAATCACCAATCAACCTTATGACCATGCTTTTGGTCTGTCTGAGGAAGCAGGAGTGTCTGGAGGGAACCCACGCATGCATGGGAAGAACATGCAAACTTAACATAGAAAGGCCCTACCCAACCCGGGGATTGAACGTGCGATCTTCTTGCTGTGAGGCACGCGCACTACCTGCTGCAGCACCTTGCCACCCCCTTAGTTTTATCAATGGTTCAAAATCTAGACAAAAAAAAATTGAATTACCTTCATTTGGGAATGACGTGTATTTTTATACATTTTACTATCATTTTGAGAGCACAGACCACTATCCATGGAGTGGATACATATAAGTTAAGATCTAATATACAGAAACTGCATCAAAGAAGTGTTCCTCACTGCAGGAACTGGTCAAGTTGTTGGACAAAAAGTCCTCTCCTTGGTCCAGCATAAGTGATTACAGCAGAGCCTTGCCAGAGACACACGTACAAGGAAAGGAGAATCATAAAGCCAGCGTGGGCAAAGCTATTGTATCCTAAACCACGCAAGAATTAAGCTATTTTTCTGAGGCACTAAAGGTTTCTATAGTCAGCCTTGTTACCTCAAGGCTGGTTGGTGACGCTGGTGTGTGTCTGATAAAATCAGCAAGATAGATGCCAGATGGAATATACAGTACGTCTGATAAAAACTGCACTGATAAGTCTATAAAAAAACACAGAAACAGAAAACTTCTAAGGATGCTGCTAAAATCAAATGGCTTAGATGATTCATTTCACGAAACGAAGAAAATCACTAAACACAGATGTGTGAATACTCTGAGATTGTATGTGAACGAACCTCTGAATTCACATTAGTGTGACACCTATTAAAGCAGAGTTTGAGACCCTGTGGCCGGCTCTATTATCAGAGCCCAGCTGCTGAAAATGGCTGAGAGACCTGGCAGAGAACATATAGCTTATTATACAAAATTGCGTCCTCACAGTTGGAGAGCTGGACTGAGAGCATGGCCAATCAGGAAGTTCAGTATAGCAGCCAGGAAGTCAACGGATGGCATTTATGTCAAAAAGGGGACCACACACACTCACACATGCACACACACGTACACACACAAAGCATTAGATGGAATTGGTGCCTTTGTGCAGAAGTTTGCCAAAGTAATAGACAATGTCAGGCTGTGGATCACTAGACACCAAATTTCAGTTTAAAACTTTTTTACCTTTAAAAAATAAATGAAAGAACATCACTGTGAAGTTTTGAGAATATTGTTCTGCTGTGTAACAACTTGACTGAGAACAAGAAGCGCCAAGAGCACACCAACCTCAGCCAAGATATTTCCAACACTGCCCGATGAGTTACTGTCAAAAATGTGTAAACCTACCCCACCTCACACTGTCAACAAATCCTTAAAGCATTGCTAGACCCACGTCCAGATTTGGATTACCAACAAAACGTAATCACTTGTCCCTTTGCCATGACCAAAACCACTCGAAAATGTCATCCAATTCTGCACAGACCTTATTCAGATGTAGGCAAAAAAACTGCCTAGTAAAAACATGGCTTCCTTGGTAGAAGTAAAAAAATATTTATACATTTAGGGTAGCCAAATTCAGGGAGTTTTCAAAGTTGAAAACTTTCAGTGGGAATTAATGTGAATTTACGTGAATAAATGAAAATAAACAGAACTGACTAAACTGAATGTTGTCCATTAATATGGATATTAAATATTATTGGGGAAAATATATTTTTCCATAATAAAAAACAGATTTCGCACAAGTATACTTCTGTACATGTTATTCCTCAATCAAATGCACATAGCACTGACAGCAGGGGTATTGAGGCCATGCCCCCTACATGCACTGTGGTTTCCTCCATCACAAGACCAGATGACTCTAGAACCCCCGACTATTGAAGCCACACATTTGATCCCAGAGTACAAGACTATTGAAGTCACACATTTTACTCCCTACATGAAGCGGAGATGAAATTGGTTGTTCAATTAAATAATTAAAACTCAATGGACTTATAGTTACAAATAAATCTATTGAAATGTAGTGTTTGTTTAAATTTTTTAATGTCTAGACATCTGCCTATGACAAGATAAAATGTTAAACTTGTACTTACAAATAAATCTGTTGAAATGTAATCTTGAATGTGTGCCTATGACAAAACCAAACGTTAAAATGTATGTTTAGATACGATACAGTTAGTAGAAGTTAACCACAATTTTCAGTTAATTCAAAAAATTCTCATTCCCCTGAAAAGTTCCTAATCTAGAATATTTTCAAAGTTTCCCTCTGCTTCCCATGAAATGTTTCTATAAAATTATGAGAAATGTAATTCTCCTTTTTTTTTTTTTTTTTACCCTTTTTCTACCCTATTTGTGTTCAATTCAATTTTGACTTCTAGTTTCGAGAGAGAGAAAGCTATCTTTGCTTTTGGCTATTTTTAGGATGTGGCATTTACATGAACACAGTAATCTGGATTATTTATGTAACTGTTTAAATTACCAAAAAAAAGTTTCCCCTTTTGAAATCGTTGAATTATCTTTTTGCACCACAGGCCCAGATTCATCACAAAATGATATTTTAACACAACTTTAACACGACTTTCATTATTAAGTTGTCCTTCATGTTTTTATCACTCCACAAAACATTCAATAAATGGCTCATTTCCTTCACCAACAAACGTGTAGACAGTTTTTCATGCATTAATTAGATTTATATAATTCACTGTATTCTGTCTTACCCAAAGAAAATCTACTGCAGGGTGAGTTAAACTAACAAACTAACTAAATGCCACATGAGACTCATCACCAGGTCCAGCTGGAGAAACACAACAGATTTAAAATAGGTCCTTTTCAGAACTGATTTTAAAATTCTAATTATAACCTTTAAGGCTCAGAAGGGTTGGCTCCAAATTCCGCTTCCCTACCAGCTCTCATGAGCCTGTCTTCATGATAACCAAGTTTTTAATGTCCAGGTCACTAAACTATGGTATGACCTGCCTGAGGAGATAAGCGAGGCTAAAACACTGACTTTTTTAAATAACTCTTAAAAACTCACTGTTCTAGACTTTGTTTTTTGCAGATTCTGAATTCAACTGTGTTATTCTTATTCATGTTTTTCCTACTTTTTTTGTTTAATAAAATTCTATCAACTGTTTCCTACATTGCAAAGTGCTTATAAAGTGCTTTCATAATTCATTTGCACACTTGCTTGTGTAACTTTTATAAACACAAACAGTTTAAAAATCAGAGAAAAATGTGACCACTGTGACTAATCCCAGGCCAAGCAATATGAAATGCCTTCATTGTTCCCAAGATGTGGTGTAACAGCCTTATTTTGGTAACAGAGAAGGGAGGAGATGGCAAAAACAGGAAGAGTTGGAAACAAATAGGGAAACTAGCAATTAATATTTCAGTTTGTAAAAGGATGCAAGAAAATCAGTTCAGACTGTTTCACAGTTTACAGACAACTCCCGAACTTAGACATAAAATGGGCCAAAATAAAAATAAGCTGCATATAAAGTGCAACGTTGAGGATAGAATTATAGATATTTCTGGTAAAACATTGACTCCGCCTGGTTTTCAATCTTAAACTAAACAACGGTCTTTTAACTGTATGGACTGCTGGCTCAAAAGCTTGTAGAACAAGAGATTTGTGTGTGTCCTTCCTTTTTGTGCAAGAAAAACTAAATTGCTGAAATGGATAGTTGGTAAACCGCTTATAGCAGCTGAATAAAATCAGGTGATCATTGTAACAATGGAATATCCAACATATAGTCAAAGTGGAAGATAGAGGAATTCAATGACACTGGTCCCTGTTTTAAAGCTATTACTAAAGGTCTTAATAATTAGTAATGCATGAATTATTTAATTATTCGACTGTTTTTCTTTTTTTTTTTCCTATAATGCTTGTTCTGTTACTGTTTTGTTTGCTCTTGATGCTGCACTGTTTTCAGAGACATGCAAAACTTATGACATCATGTGATATATGACATTTTCTTTGTCCGTCATACTGACATCCCTTTGATTATTTGAAACTGACACTTACTTTGTAGATATAATAAAAGCTAAACAAAGATATTTTAAAAAACAGGATGAGTAACAGCTTTCTTAATCTGTTTTTTTTTTCTTTTTTGCATCTTCATGCAATATTAGAATTTTCTAAGAAACTGACCATTTATTTATATCTCACTTTTCTTGCATATGTTGACATTGTGCTGCTGGCTGTTAGTAAAAAGTCTGGATGGCATTTGTCCCATGTGGATTTGACTTTGAACTTTAAACCTAGCTCTGTTTTTCTTATTTTTCTTCAGAAAATCCAAACTGATCCAAAGACATGGTAAGCAAGCACAAGTCATGATTGTCAACAATTACATTCAAAGACATGATGTAATAATGGCAAAAAAAACCAAACATGAAACCACAAATAAAAAACTATGGTTCTAAAGAACAATGATGGTCTAAGTTATGCAATAATGGACAGAAAAAAATCTCCAATCTTAAAACAATTAGTGCATTTCAAAACAAAATATGTCCTGTCTATGGTCAAAAAATTTGTTTTTTTCTCAATTCTGATAACTAAAAACTCAAGTCATCTGTACAGTTTATTTAACAGACATAGAAATTAAACTTTTTATGAAGGACTTTCCTATTTTCCTCCTGAGGTTAAAAATATGTCACTGTTATGAGGAGTTCGCGTAACCACAACTTGGATTCACTTCCAGTTTCTCCCTGTCGGTTGTAGTGGAGGCAAACATTTATGTCATGTCAGGGTAAATTAAAGCTGCTTTACAGTTTGTCATGGCATCTGAAACAGCCTCATGATAAGGCAGATTATCTGCTGTCTGCTTGTCCTGGCTGAGGTTACATGTTAGTGCATCTCCAGCCCTTTACCATGTCTGAATTTGACATCATTAGCCAGATTAGAGCCAGTGAACTGTCAGATGATCCCCCCTCGTTACAGGGGGATTAGTCAGCCTCTCTGGGTAATGACAGCCCACTTTTTAATCAGAAACCAAAAGTGGTGCGAAACTGAAGGAAATCAAGCCAGCTTCATAGTTATCCGTTTCTTAGAGGCATCGGATAACTATGAGGCCTAAAGCTCTTAGTCCTTGGTTTTAATTAGCTCATATTTAAGTCAGAGAGAACATTTATAAATAGTTTGACTGAAATCCTTTTAAAATTTGAGTATATATTACGTTCATGAGCAGCTGATGAACATCAGGTCCAATTATTTTAACTCATGTTCCCCAAGATTCATCAGTTTGTACTTTAATGTAAGTAGACGCTTTAAGTAGAACTAAGTGTTTTGGAGATGTCATGCTCACTAGCAAGGATAAATGGATGACTTCATAGTTTAGACCAGGCGTGCGCTACTGGTGGTCAGGGGGGTATATATATGGCCCTTGTACTTCATTCACATGGCCCGCCAATGAGTTTGAAATATAAAAAATAATGCATGCTTATTATGAAAACATAGCAAAATCTGCCATAAAACATAACAGTAACATTTCCCAAAAAAATCAAGGCAAAATTGGATGTAATATTTCCTGTTAAACTCCCTTTTGACACACTTGTCAAATGTATTTTGATCATCAGTAAATGCCCTCTTACTTGTGGAGGACGAGTGACCAAAGTGAATCTCACAGAACACACAGCCTGCTCTTTGATTTGAAGTTTGCCATCAATGGAGAAGAACCAAAAATCCTTCCACACAGCTCTCCTCAGATGATTCGGAGCTGCTATTGTCCTCTCGGGGTGGAAACTTTTTGTTTACTGAGGTCAAGAGAGCAGCGGATGTGACTGACGGTCAAGCTGCGCACACTGCGCCCTCTGTTGGACGAAACGGTCCACTGCTCCAGGCACCCTGATGTGCCGCTACACTCAATATTTTACATTCGAATATTTATTTACTATTTGGGTTACGGATATTTGTCCCCATATTTGAACGGTTCTTCGAATATCGAATACAAAGTGACAGCCCTACAACCAATGTATCCTTGCATAAGAGTTGACAATTGTCCAAAGTTTAAACAAAATCCCTATTGCACACAATAAATATTGCATTTAAATTAAGTTTCATTGCATTTACCTTTGAACTCAAAGCTCTAAAAAGTGTACCCATAAGTTAGTGGGACTTCTGCGGATAGTATGAGCAGCATCCGAAATGTGTGAAGGAGATAATGCTGTAAGAGAAAAAGATAAACATGGGGCTCTGTGATCTTCACATTTGACCAGATACTACTAAAACATAGAAGAATGCATCCTTGGTCAGCCGTTTTTCAAAAAGCTGGAAAAATATCTCTCATAGTGTTGAGCAGATACCACATCCAGAAGCAAGAGATGAATATGAGGCACCATGACCTTGACTTTTAGCCTATATCCTCCAAAATCTGAGTGCTTCCTTGAGTCTGAGTGGAATTCTTTGCCCAATTAAAAAAAAAAAAAACTTGTTAAAGTCTTTTCATTCAGGAGTAAGGGATAAAGATTAGGGCTGGGATGATACGCTTTTCTCCTTTAAGATTTTTGACAATTTTTTTAGGTGATGATCTGATTTAAATTGGGATTCTAAGATATTATGAGGACCACTGCCTATTGCTGATTTTTGCAATCTTTAGTTAGCTTTTTTAACTCCAGTGAAAAAGATGAACAATGATGATGCCTACAGACTATATCAGGAAAAATACACATCATATGTGAGTCCGTTTTTAGGATTTATTCAGCAACATCTTTTAACCATCTGTTTATACTCTCTCTTCAAAAGCCTGGATTGGATTTACAGGGGGCTAATTAACACAGACTAAAATGAAGCATTTAAATTTGGAGAAAAGTCGATTTTTGAACAAAAAAATTAATTTAAAAATCGTCAAACAAAAAATCCCGATACTTGTGTGAATCGATTTTTTTCTCTCACCCCAAATAAAGATGGGGCTCATGATTTTGACCTATAACCTATATCCGAGGGGCCTTTTTGATGTAATACCTCCAAAATCTGATAAATTAGTCCATGAGTAGGAGTTGTCATTGAACCCTTAAAGGATTTTTGAGATACAAGTGGTTTCGATACGCAGCCAGAGTGACAGAATCCGTTTTGATGTACATGAGACACATCTAACACATGAACATGAGGCTTCATGATCTTTCAACGATGATCTCTACATCCCAAAGAAGAGAGACAAGAGATAGGGTTCACAAGCAAGGGATGAACATGACCTTGGCCACTGACCCTCGTGCCTAAAAGTCTAATGTCATGATGCCACAGGCCCTGTTTGCTGAAGGTGCAGGAAATGTTACAGGAAGTAAAGAATGTGAAGAAGTGTGGGATCCAGAGGGAATGAAGGAGAGAGACAAGAAGGTTTGAAAAGTGGAGACCAGTAGGAATCTAGGGTTGAGCTTAGTGCGTGTCGTGAGGAGAGAATAAATCTTCCTGCAGTATTAACGTGCCAGTGCTGCCTAAGCCCACAGTATGAAGGGAAAGGTCTTACATGCAGGAGATTTCCAAAGTTCAGAAACATGAAAAAACATTATCCATAATATTTTTGGGCAAATCATTTGCAAACTCTCGACCCAACAGTGATGGTAATGACTTGTGTTGCTGTTGCCGAAGTGTTGTAATCCTGTCTGCAAACACAACGCGAGTCAAGGCGAGGGGGATGCTGACTGGCCCTGGGAGTTTCATTAGCGATGCGGCCCTGAGTGCGTTTGAACCCTCCAACAGTAGAGCTGGAATTAGAAGCTAAGCCAAAAAGACCTTGAATCACAGCCAGCCAAAGATGGAGAGTGTGTGTGTGAAAGTAAATCCTTGATCAATGCGGACGTCTCTTGGGGTCTTCCTATTCCTCATGAATTTGGTCCAGAGTTGTTTGAATTTTTTTTCTTCCCTCCATGAGAAATGTTTTGTCGAGGGGCGGCAGCTTGAATGGCGGCCAATCAACTCGATCTCAAAGTGGATCAAGGCACTGGGGAACCTTGTGAAATCAATCTCCATGAACTTTTAAGATCTATTCTCTTGCTTTTTTTAATTACAATGCTGAATTTTAAATAGTAAGACGGATGTTAAAAGCCCCTCTGTTCTTGACTTGAACTTTTCGACTTCAGCAGCCTCTACTGGCAACATGAGAGGAGAAACTGCAGGAGACGGAGATGCATGCTGATGAACACAGCCAATAGTTATCAGGGCAAGCTTGCATAAAATATCACCCAATTAGTAAAAACATTGTGTCTTCATTAATATGTTCCATGTACTCGACTCAAAGCTGAAATGATGTCTTCAAATGAAATGTGGGTGAAAAAGATCCAACTGTGTAAACTGGTTATGGTAACTGGTAACATTGGGACACCCTAAGGGTCTGTTCTTGGTCCACTGCTCTTTAGCATGTATATCAATGACCTACCTGAGATTTGTCCTGCTGTCAGTTGCCAAATGTATGCTGATGATATGGTCCTATACACACCGGCTAGATCAGCAAAGAAAGCTGCTGAGCAATTAAATGAGTCGTTGCACTGTAGCACATTGGCTTGAGAACATTGAACACAGAAAAAAAAACTGTCTCAATATGTTTCTTTGTGTAAACACATTGGAGAATCATTCTTGATTCAGATCAATAATGAGCCCATTAATGTGGTCAATAATGGAAAGTACTTAGGAATCATCCTATACTAACACCTACGATTTGAAAAACAAGTGAATTATGTTCGCAAAACGTTAAATCTAATGTAAACTGTTTCAGGATCATCAGAATGTATCTTTCTTTAAACAAAGGGCAGTTACAACTTACACAGAGCTTTATGCATTTGTGTTACTGTATTGCAACATTGTGTTTTAGTTGCTTTACTATTTACTACTATGAAGATGCTGAGCCTGGGTTCTCTGCTAAGAGAGCCATCTAATACTTCCATCAAGCCAATCACAGGCAACAGAGGCATGATCACATGGGCTCCAACGAGAGTAAACTTACAAATGCACTTTTTCTCGTCAAGTATTAAGTCAAAGTGTTTATTTTAAAAGTGATGCTTTGTCACCAGTACTGATAAAAAAAGGATGCTCACCTACACACAATGTGCTGAGCATCAAGCATCTCATTAACAAAGTTATGGACCAAAGTCTGGTTTATACTGCTGTAGGGATCTACACCAGAGCCCCCAGTGCCATTTAGTGCATTTAAACTGTTGTCCATGTGTTCCCACAGCCCTGCAATTCTCTTGCAGAATACTAGTCAGCAGAGCAATTTCTATTTCAGTCTCAGCACATTATCCGCTTGTTTGTATGAGGAAACAATGGCAACCAAAACTGATTGTATTATGTAGGAGTTGCAGTAGATAAACAATAAGCAGCAGCTGATTATACTGTAATTATTGTGAAGAAAAAAAAAAAGAAGGAAGCCATCAGAGAAGGTGGACTCACTCAGTTACAGCCCACAACTTTTTCTTTTATTCAACTGAGTCTTAAATGGGCACAAATGCAAAAATAATCTGGAGAATGACGTCATTGCTTTTTTTTCTCAAATGCATTTTAGGCTGAGAAAAATGTATTTTACACATTTATTCAAAGCTACATATTTAATATCCATGAGCACTTTGTTGCATATGTAGGCTATAAATATCTACATTTCAGCCATATTTTAGTCATTAGTGTATGTACTGTATTAAAAAGAAATTGCAATAATTTATTGTTTTCTTTTAATCATGTTTTATACAAGTCTTAAAAATGTATAAAAGTAGTTACTTGAACATAGTTTGAATACTGAAAATTATCTAAATTTTAACAACCTATGACTAATTTAAAAATACATATCCCTGTTTTAAATACTTTCAAACCTGTGGTGATCATACAATATACATGCTGTTCTTTCACATTTTAAATAGGAATAAGGTAAATCTTCATTTCACACCTCTAACAAATGGTGCTACACCATTCATTAAACATGTTCGCTACGGTAAATTAAATGGTTGAACGGTTTAGTTTAATGAAGAACAATAAACATGGATGGCTACTCTTGATTAAGATTTAATTCATTAGGAGTTATAAAGATCATTCTAAGACTAGAACTTCATGATTCATTTAATAAGGATAGCTCATTTTTAATGATAGTTTTGCAAAAAAAAAAGAAAAGCTCTTGTGCTACTACTTTAAGAAGGCAATAATAAGCAAAGACTAGAGAATTTGCATTTCCATGCACGAAATGCGTTGAAATG
This sequence comes from Scarus forsteni, assembly GCA_036419115.1. Classification (NCBI taxonomy): domain Eukaryota; kingdom Metazoa; phylum Chordata; class Actinopteri; order Labriformes; family Labridae; genus Scarus; species Scarus forsteni. The sequence goes on from JAZDUH010000152.1 coordinate 32,933,201, forward strand.
CTGAGTGTGACTGCTGAAACTGTGAAATGAAATTGCTAAAAGTAATGCAAAGAAAGTTGAAAATGTGACATGAATAGTTGTAAGCTGTAAATCACGGCTGAAAATGTGTGAAATGTGCAACAAAAATGTTTGCAGAAAATTATAGATACTGGAGCTCAGGTGTGCAGGTCACGTGACCACACTGTAACTTCAAAGAAAAGTGCAAAAGTAGATGCTGCTTCAACAGTCATATCTCAGAAACTGTAGCAGATAGTGAAAAGTGCACTAAAAACTGTTTGCAGTTGTGAAAGAAAGCAGAAAATGAATGACTGTTTTGTAACATGGTTAAATGTGTTGATATCTGTAGATGTACCTAATAAAGTGGCCCGTCAGTGTAATACGTCCAAAATAAGGCTGTGTAAAGACAAGCATGATTAAGCTATTGTAATGAAGAATCTGTACTGGATGGAAAGAAAAGTATGACTGCCTCAGCTGGGACTTGAACCCGGACCTTTCTCTCCATAGTCTGCTGCGCGATCCGTTCAACCACGGGGCCAAATATGCTGAGTCATGGAAAGCACGGTACTTATCCTTTGCGTCTCATAGAGCACTCTAATAATGCCCGGTACTTCCGGGTAAACAAACGCTCGCTGTGTCTAAACCGGGATAGATATCAGGAAAAGGATTTCACCGTGAGCATCCCAAGAACCTGCTGAAACGTTTAATATAATTCTCATATCTGTACTGTTCAAAATGTTAACACAGTGGCGAGTTAAAAACGCGCTTCAGAGTGAAGCACTCGGCTGTCCAGGTCTTCAGTCTGACGCGCTCTAACAAGAAGGATTTCCTCCAAAGTTGGTGTTGCTTAAAAATTCATATTTAAAAAACCGTAGACGCCAGCAAAAGGCTGAAGATATGTAAAAAATATCTGAGAAGTCAGTGCAGCTTTTAAAGCATGAATGAAGTCTGTAGGTGAAACCGTGCCCTGTCTGTGGAGCTTCAAAGTTGCTGAAGTTTTCAGCAGAGCAGATGTCCCATTGATTTCAAAGTAAAAATACATGCAGAAATTATTTTTTACTGTAAAAAGTATAACTGTTAAACCTGTGAAAAATACAAGCGCACTTCTCCTGAACATGCTGCATATGTCAATTTTTTTCTGTGAAAATCTGTGCAAATTTGAAGCCTGTGAAAGGCGCCAAAATCTCAAGGAATAACAGGAAGAAGAAAAAGAAGAAAAAGGAGTTTAAGGAGAACAATATGTTGAAATGCTGAGTCAGCATTTCAACATAATAACTAAGATAAAAGTTTCTGTACATCAACTTCTTCATAACTTAGTTCTTACAAGCAGTAAATAGAAAGTTACTAAGTTAAACCCTTCACTTTAGGCCTCTTAGCTATACAATTCCTGTCACTTTAAATGCAGTACTTAAAAGCTCCTGCTGTAAAATAAGCAGCTTGCAAATGCAATCAGGTAATAAGTTGATGATTAGAACTATGTTCGTACAGGAAGTGTGGGTATTTTAAGAAATGTGCTTGCCTCCTTATCCATTCTATAACATCAGAGGGAAAACAGACCAATCACAGGCCTGACTTTTTATGTTCAGGATTGCCCCCATCAGACTTTTCTGGCAGATAACTGATTTTATGTTGCCACCAAAACAAATCTCAACCCCACTCAACACTATCCATGCAAGGTTCAGCCTAATTCTTTATCTACGACGCTGTAATTTACATTTAAATGCATCATGTTCTAAGGTTCCCTCTTTATGTTGTTAAATACTCATTTAATCGAGCCAACCCAAATTTAAAACAAATCCCTTAACATGGGTGCAGAAGTTGTGTAACAATGTTTGGCTCATTTAGCTGAGCTGATTAACTTTTATTCTTTTTTGTCTCAATGTGAATTTCAGTAGAAACTTTAACACTGGGTGATTATTTTTGACTAAAAACACTGAATAAAAGCTGACAAGCAGATACCATGCAAGGGTGAGCATGGGGTTAATCCACAAGTAACTCATATTAGTGACTAATTTATCAGGGATCTTCATTTACAATTGAGACACTATGTCCGACAGGCTGTTAAGTCATATGAATTACCACCTGAAAATAGTGCATTGTTCAAATCCCTTGAAGCAAAACACCTGATCTCAGAGCTGGTTCCTTCTTTCCCAAGTACTCTATATTTGTCTACTGTTAAAATTAAACAAGCCCAACTGTACATTCACACCAGAAGCGGTCTGAGCGTCGGCGGCGTCCAGCGGCCATTCATTTTCTATGACCGCCGGCGTCGAAGGGTGATCGAGGCGGCGATCAGCACCGGCGCGTGGCGGTTCAAGCTCAACTTTATGCAAATGAGCAGCGGCGCGAACGAGGCGTCAGCCAATTACAGGCCGATCTGGATTCCAATGCGGAAGACTTTGAGAGGGAGGACGAGAAAACATGGGAGGAAAAACTTATCATTGCCGTCTCCAGCCCCCCCAAGTGTGATCAACGGTGAAAGAGGGAACCGAAGTCCCATGTGCATCACATATACACGTTCCAACCCCCCATATAACCTCCCGTTTTGTGCAAATGTTACATAAAAAGGGGGGTAACGTCATAATCAAATAAGCTGTAGTTTAAGGGTCACAAGACTGTGTGTATGTCTGTTTACTTATCTTATTTTAGTTCAGTCTTTATATATTTACATAAAAGTGTGAAAACGAGATGGTGAAAGGAGATGGTGATTCAGAACATATCTGCACCTCAGCTTTGTAAGCCCCGCCTCTCCGGCCGCTCTCATCGAGTCCCATGCCTGAGTGCGTCTGTGTGTTTTCAACTGCCAAGCGGCGCGGTGAGAGCGGCCAGAGCGTCGACAAGCGATTTTGACGCTTTTGGTGTGAACGTACAGTAAGATTAGCTTAGTACTGAGATTGAGGATGAAATGTGGGGCGCAGTATTAACTAAAATTAAGTCTTGCTCAATTAACACTTGACTCCAACTGATCCAATGCAGTGTTGTAAACAGACCATATTACTCTTGGAGTAGATTGACATAAATTTCCCTGAACTCTCTCCATAATGTAATAAATGGAACATCTCAGAGGGTACTCTGACACATCGCTTTTCAACTTGCCCAAAGTTGCACAAATATTGATCTCCCATTTTTTTAATGGTTTACCTCTCGCTTTGATGTCACTGTAACACCTGACCCTGAAACTGCTCTGCTTGGTCACTCGAATACTTAAGAAACCTTGCATTGTAACACATGTATTGTTTTGATTCATGTATGATGTATCCTGAAACTGTGGAAGTCTGATTTAGCTCCCAAGTTGAATATGTGTGTGTGTGTGTGTATATATATATATATATATATATATATATATATATATACACATATATATATACACACATATATATATATATATACATATATATATATATATATATATATATATATATATATACACATATATATATACACACATATATATATATATATACATATACATAATAGAGATCTTTCAGTTTATGCTGATTGTAACATTTTGGTTAAAATACTAGTCTTAGAGCAAGACTTCAAGCAATTTATTGCAAATAACGCAGCCAGATATCAGAGAAGTTTTTCAAATAGCTATATTTTTCACTATTGCAGATTCTTGTAAAGTTCTCTTTGTGTTTCGATATCTGCGAATTGACTTGTGAGCAACGTTCAGAGAGGAGGGAGACTTCATATGGCCTCCCTCACTGCAATTTACTCACCCCTGCTGCCATATAGCTCCAGTAAGACAGACAGCTCCAGGAGAAAGAAGGTTCAATAATTGACCAGAAACACTGACACCCAATTAATGATAAGCTGTGTTCTATCTTATGTGATTGACTGGCAACCTGTCCTGCCTTTCCTGCTGACAGCTAGGAGCAATATAGATTATGGATGGATGGTTTGATGGATGGATGAAGGGATATTTTACATACATGTATATGTAAAATGGAAATGGTCATACTCTGGTGCACTTCTGGTTGACACTTGCACATGAGAGATTATATATTTGTGAATTGTAGCTATCTTTTTTGACAGAGGAGGATGAATCATGGAATAGTCCAACTAAGACAAGAGAAGCCACTGCAGATAAGAATACTTATGATCTGAAATACTTAAACCACAACCATTGATAGCAACAGAAAAGAGTGAGATTTATGCTGTCAACAGTTCCTGAGGACCATACAGAGCTGTGAAAGAAAACACAATGAAAACAAAGACTTATTCACATTTTGATGTCAAGAAAATTGTCAAGGAGCACACATGGAAAAGACTGAACCTGGCAAACACAGTTTACCAAGGACACGACAAGTCGTGATGGTGAAAACAAAAGGAAACTCAGAAGGACGAAAATTTCTTTGAGAAAGTCGCTTATTCAAAATGTTTAAAACTTGCCAAAACACGAACAGAATTGTGCTTTGGATCAATGACCGACAATGAAATACTGAGTTCAAGACTTCTATTGTCCTAGTTCCAGAAACAATGGTGGAAAAAATAAAGGCTGGAGCAACAAGGGTTGGGGAAATCTGTACAAATTTGTAACTTTATTTTTAAAGAGCTCATATTTTGCCTTAACTCAGGTGCATGCATTTGATTTTTGTGAATGCTAGAGTTTGTTTGCAATCACTAACGCTCATAAAACCCTCTAGTCTTCACATACTAAGTACTCCTGATTCACCAGTATTCTTAAGGTGTATTCACACCGAATGCGTCTTTGCCAACCTCGACAGTCACTTTCCATGCAGAGTGCGTTCTGGGCAACTTGGTTACATCTTTGGGGACATGGGTGCGGCACCCCTGTTGCTGCAGATGGGAACTCTGATGTTACTTTGGACACGGAGCAGGAGGTCGCTGTACTCAGGGTCCATCTTGAAATATTTGAACTATCCAGGTGATGTCGTACCGTGAGGCCCAATAAGAGTTGTGTGAGTGTGTTATTGACACCTGTGACAGACTGTTTTATTCCAGTTCACAGAGTAACAATCTATGTCCATGTGGGGATTAGTTAGGGAGTACACATTAGTTCCGCCAAGACGGACCCCAGAAAACTCGCAGACGATGCTGCTGCAGGGTCAGCTGTCGTGTTTTGTGGTTGGTAGGTGAGTGAAAAGGATACAGTTGGAATAATGTCAGCTAATACATCCTAGTATATTATATGATATGATCGTGGAGTGAAACTCGAGTGGGTGAGCCATTACTGAGCAACGGCGACAAAATTATCCAAGCACAGGCAACAGGACTTGGTTTTGCAACGCGATCTTGGTTGCAAAGTCGCATCTGGTGTTAACGCACCTTCAGTCTGACTGACACCCTCTGTTAGAACTTCTGTCTAGGTCAACTTCCCCATTTGGGCACAGCCTGCTCTGATTGATCAACAGGTCAACTCCAAATGACAGGTCAGTTCAGTGAAACAATTGGCTTGAACTGCAGACAAAACAATGGTGGGACACTAAACTGGTGGGTCTGTTAGAGGCGACGTGATTAAGCTGTTTAAGCAGCCACTGGTGCTTTAAATGGGGCGTATATTGATGCTCTTGGGTTCAAATCAAACTGAAAGCCACATGCTGCATGTCTTCTCTGCTCTCTAACCCCCTTCCCAACTGTCTGTTCACAATCATTAAAGGCCAAAAAGTCACAAAAAAAATCATTTTCAAAAAATATAGGTGCGGAGGTCGGGGGGTAAGACCTGATTTTCGTCTTGTGCAAAGAAGTACTAACCTTGCATAGCAGATGGGGATCTGCCTGATTCAGTTCCTGAAATCCTGCAGATCCCCATCTTGTAGCGCACCGTAGACCAATGGATTCACTCGGCTAAACTTTTAACGGCCCAATCAGGGAAAAGAGGCGGGAGCTGCGGGAAGAGCGGAAGTGACGAGAAGGCATGACGTCAGCAGACGGCTACCCGATTTGTACTGCGCATGCGTGAAAACTGCGTCACTTCCTCTCGAGCCGTGGTGTGTATAAAAAAAAGATTTAGATAAAGACGCGATGGATTCAGACATAGAAATACGTACGGACCGTGCTGTGACTCCTGTCATAGATACTTAGTAAAACTTGGCGAAATCTGCCCTCCTCAGAAGTTTACTTGTAAGGATTGTATTTGACAAGGTTCATGTTACATATAAAAGTTAAATGAATCATCTGTGTGGTACAATTTAGTGTAAGAGGATAGTATAAGGCCGTTAGCTGTTAGCAGCTAAGTTAGCGGCTAACGGCTAACTTTAGCCGCTAAGCACATAAGCTACGTCATACCGGAGCTTGATGTGGATTGGCCTGTGGTGAGTGTGTCAATCAGAACGGTCGCCCAATCCTCTTCTACTTTGGTTCGAACGGTCATCCAATCGCCAGCTACTGATTGTTTTGAAGGTCCCGCCTCTGAAAGCTAATCAGAAGAGCAGCTACCCAGATGGACTTGTGAAATATTTCCGTGGCGGACATATGAAACTATCCATCTGGCATGTCAGGTTAAAGAAGTACTCTGTTATGTGGGAAAGACATGTAAAACGCAATAAAGGACATATAAAATATGAAAAAGTAGAATATGAGTCCTTAAGGCTTAGTTTTGGAGTATAGGTTACTCTACTGGTACATCTAAGAAAAACACCTCTATGGTCAGTGCTTCTTTTTTATTAAACATCTGACGATGGGAGGGTTAATCTCATCAAAACAACATCAAATATGTTGTTTTGTTTTTGAGAAGGAGTTAAAATGTCAAAGCAGCACTCTTCTTTTTCTGTCAATCTCCCTCTCTAATAAAAATCTTAGAGGTTTGAGCACCAACCTTGGAGTGAGGACGTTTTAGAAACTATTATTTCTGTCTTTGCTATCCAGAATCACAACGCTGGCCACCTTTACATCTTCGGAATGTTAAAAAACTTGGACACTTATCAGAAGTGGCAAGATATGCTGAGAATATCTCAAGAGTGCAGCAGAGTGGCTTCATAATGCCCCTTTGAAATTTTAACAAAGGGGCACTCTTAGAGGCTACTTTGAGCTATGTAAGAAGTATGGTAGACTCGTGGTTTGATAAGATCCACAAAAGAGCCTCTTGAACCCATGGCCTAACTCAAACAGGAAGTTTATCATCTTCGACAAATACTTAACACCAGCATTTTTTCAGATGTCCTTCTAGGACAAAGTATTCCTGAGGGATTCATCCAATTCAGCTCAAACTTTGTTGACAGCTGACGGGAACCTTAAAACCATTGTTATAAACATTGCATTACATTTGTAGTCGGTATTACATTCATGTGAACCATATTCGTGGGATTACTGCATTAAAAGCTGCAGATCTGTACAACACTGGCAAGCCGAAATGAGTTGTTAAAAATAATTATGATGGGGGTGCTGGTTTGGTGGAGTGGTTAGCGACAATGCACGTCCCGTGTGCATGCGTCTGCCGGTCCGGGTTCGAATCTGGCCTGTGGCCACTTTGCGGAGTCCCTTCCCCTACTCTCTCACCCCCCTTCACAAGCCTATCCAATGTCTCTCTCCTATCAATAAAGGCACAAAAATGCCCAAAAAATACATTAAAAAAAAGTTATGATGGTATTTTTGTGACCATACTCTTTTTTTCTTCATTGTAAGTCTGTTTTATTTGAGTACTATCAGATCAGGTTGCACAACTTAAGTCACTAAAAGGGCCACCTTTGTTTTATACTCCCTGACAAATGAGCTAGATAGATTCAAATGAAAGGGCACCCTTTACCAGTAAGCAAAAAAGTTGGCACAGGGGCATTTTTACCACTGTGTTACATCGCCTTTCCTTTTAACAACACTCAGTAAATGTTTGGGAACTGAGGAGACCAATTTTTGAAGCTTTTCGGGTGGAATTCTTTCCCATTCTTGCTTGAAGTACAGCTTAAGTTGTTCAACAGTCCAGGGTCTCCGTTGTTGTATTTTATGCTTCATAATGCGCCACACATTTTCAATGGGGGACAGGTCTGGACTACAGGCAGGCCAGTCTAGTACCCGCACTCTTGCTACGAAGCCACGCTGTTGTAACACGTACAGAATGTGGCTTGGCATTGTGTTGTTGAAATAAGCAGGGGCGTCCATGACAAAGATGTTGCTTGGATGGCAACATATGTTGCTCCATAACCTGTATGTACCTTTCAGCATTAATGGTGCCTTCACAGATGTGTAAGTTACCCATGCCTTGGGCACTAATACACCCCCATACCATCACAGATGCTGGCTTTTGAACTTTGCACCTATAACAGTTCGGCTGGTTCTTTTCCTCTTTGGTCCGGAGGACACAACGACCACAGTTTCCAAAAACAATTTGAAATGTGGACTCGTCAGACCACAGAACGCTTTTCCACTTTGCATCAGTCCATCTTAGATGAGCTCGGGCCCAGCGAAGCAGGGAGGCATTTCTGGGTGTTGTTGATAAATGGCTTTGGCTTTGTATAGTAGAGTTTTAATTTGCACTTACAGATGTAGATGAACTGTAGTTACTGACAGTGGTTTTCTGAAGTGTTCCTGAGCCCATGTCGTGATATCTGTTACACAGTGATGCCGGTTTTTGATGCAGTACCGCCTGAGGGATTCAATGTTGGTTTTCGGCCTTGCCGCTTACGTGCAGTAATTTCTCCAGATTCTCTGAACCTTTTGATGATATTACGGACCGTAGATGATGAAATCCCTAAATTCCTTGCAATAGCTCATTGAGAAATGTTGTTCTTAAACTGTTGGACAATTTGCTCACGCATTTGTTCACAAAGTGGTGACCCTCGCCCCATTCTTGTTTGTGAATGACTGAGCATTTCAGAGAAGCTGCTTTTATACCCAATCATGGCACCCACCTGTTCCCAATTAGCCTGTTCACCTGTGGGATGTTCCAAATCAGTGTTTGATGAGCATTCCTCAACTTTCTCAGTCTTTTTTGCCACTTGTACCAGCTTTTTTTGAAACATGTTGCAGGCATCAAATTCCAAATGAGCTAATATTTGCAATTAATAACAAAGTTTACTAGTTTGAGCGTTAAGTATCTTGTCTTTGCTGTGTATTCAATTGAATATAGGTTGAAAGGGATTTGCAAATCATTGTATATTCCTAATTTCACACTGTCTAGCAATTTTAAAATTCCCTCTTTACTGTTTGTGCCCAAAATTACAGTCAGCCGTGTTTTTTCCATCTTTGTAAATAAGCAGCCCGCAGCATCACTAAGCTATCCCAGTGGCCTTGGTTGTCATGGAGGCTAACAACTCCCATTATGATCAAACACACACCAAAGATGAAACTCCTCTGTGAAGGAAACTGTGTCAAAAGCAGGGGAGAGCAATTAAGGTCAGGGCTTCACACCGACGGCCTGAAGATCAGTTGATTGGAGAAATAATAAAAACAGATAGTGGCATTAGTTTGAAGTTGAAGTTAATCAAGTGAGCTTCAAAATGTTTGGTGTTGTGGGAGAGAGGGAACGTTCTGTATAATAGAAGCGACATAAAATACACAAAAAGTCTGAAATATTAATGACAGACTTACATTTGAATGTGGGATTTTGATTAGATCAACTGAGAAATTGTTGTTCATTTAGAAGCCAACTACCTGAGAGTGAGTAATGAAATCTATCTAGTAAAGGTGAATGAAATTATACTGCATTCACAGGGGAAAGTAAAAGACGTTCTCTGAGCTCTGCAATCAAAGGACGATTTACACTATGGAAAAATTTTCTTTTTTCTAAAATAACAAAATGATTGTCTAGAAGTTTTCTATTTTGTCCTGAAATAAGAAAACAATTACCTCAGAATGCAAAGATAAATTCTTTGTGGATAGAATAAAACTCTCACCAGCAGCCATCCTTCAGGCTTAAAGCTCCCTAACTTTTGCCAGTGTAAAAGAAGGAAAGTTTATCTTCACAGTCAGTGTTAAGCTTATACTGTTTGTTTATTTTGTAAGAGACAGAAGTAACAGATTCAAAGATTTGTGTCCTTCATTACAGCACACTGTATGCTCATTGTTACGTGGGAAAACTGAGATCTTTGTCAAAATTACTGTGCTTGGTCAGCTGGATAATCCTTAAATATTTGTACATTAAACTTTATTTGGACTTAAGTATTATATGTGCACTTGGCAAAATTTAAGTAAGACCAAAGTTTGATCCTTGTGATGCTGGTGATAGGACATGTAGGCAGTGCTGTATCTCAAAATAGTGGCTATCAAAGACGCCTGGGATAGGATATCACAGGGATTTACAGTACAGGCCAAAAGTTTGGACACACCTTCTCATTCAATGTGTTTTCTTTGTTTACATCACTATTTACATTGTAGATTCTCACTGAAGGTATCAAAACTATGAATGAACATGTGTGGAATTATGTACTTAACAAAAAAGTGTGAAATAAATGAAAACATGTCTTTTATTCTAGTTTCTTCAAAGTAACCACCCTTTGCTCTGATTACTGCTTTGCAGACTTTTGTCATTCTCTTTGTGAGCTTCAAGAGGTAGCTAACTGAAACGATTTTCACTTCTCAGGTGTGCCTTTGCCAGGGTTCATTAATGGAATTTCTTGCCTTATAAATGGGGTTGGGACCATCAGTTGTGTTGTGCAGTAGTCGGGCTGATGCAGAGCCGACAGCCCTTTTAGACAACTGTTAGAATTAATATTATGGCAAAAATCAATCAATCAGCTAAGTCGAGAGAAACGAGTGACCATCATTACTTTAAGAAATGAAGGTCAGTCAATCTGAAAAATTGCAGAAACTTTGAATGCGTCCCCAAGAGCAGTCGCAAAAACCATCAAGGGCTACAACGAAACTGGCTTACATGAGGAGCGCTCGAGGAAAGTAAGACCAAGAGTCACCTCTGCTGCTGAGAAAGACTTCATCTGAGTCACCAGCCTCAGAAATCGCAAGTTAACAGCAGCTCAGATTAGAGACCAGATGAATACCACACAGAGCCCCAGCAGCAGACACATCTCTACAACAACTGTTAAGAGGAGACTGCGTGAATCAGGCCTTCATGGTCAAATAGTTGCTAGGAAACCACTGCTGAGGAGAGGCAACAAGCATGAGAGATGTGTTTGGGTCAAGAAACAAAAGGAATGGACATTAGACAAGTGGAAATCTGTGCTTTGGTCCGATGAGTCCAAATTTGAGATCTTTGGTTCCAACCGCCGTTTATTTGTGCCATGCAGAAAAGGTGAGCAGATGGATTTTGCATGCCTGGTTCCCACCGTGAAGCATGGAGTCTATGATGTGATGGTGTGGGGCTGCTTTGCTGGTGACACTGTTGAGGATTTATTCAAAATTGAAGGCATACTGAACCAGCATGGCTACCACAGCAGCCTGCAGCGACATGCTATCCCATCTGGTTTGCATGTAGTTGGACCATCATTTATTTTTCAACAGGACAATGACCCCAAACACACCTCCAGGCTGTGTAAGGGTTATTTTACCAAGAAGGAGTGTGATGGAGTGCTACTCCAGATGACTGGCCTCCACAGCCACTGGACCTGAGCCCAATCGAGATGGTTTGGGGTGAGCTGGACTGCAGAGTGAAGGCAAAAGGGCCAACAAGTGCTCAGCACCTCTGGGAACTCCTTTAAGACTGTTGGAAACCATTTCAGGTGACTACCTGTTGAAGCTCATCAAAAGAACGCCAAGAGTGTGCAAAGCAGTAATCAGAGCAAAGGGTGGATACTTTGAAGAAACTAGAATAAAAGACATGTTTTCATTTATTTCACACTTTTTTGTTAAGTACATAATTCCACACATGTTCATTCATAGTTTGGATACCTTCAGTGAGAATCTACAATGTAAATAGTGATGAAAATAAAGAAAACACATTGAATGAGAAGGTGTGTCCAAACTGTTGACCTGTACTGTATACTAACTGTATGTATCCTGTTTGTAACACAAAACTTCCCCACAGGAGCTTTCAACACTCTGTTATTATTCTGCTGGTGTGTGTGTAGGTTTACAGTGCTATGATCTGATTTCTGGACTTCACAGAGTCAGATTATGTAAAGCACACCTGTCTTTCCAGTGTTTTTCATGGTGGTCTGGTTGGATGACTCTGCGGTAAATTTCTCCAGCACCAGCTCCTGATATTCCTCTGAAACCAGTGCTTGTTCATCTGCAATGTTCACAGGTGATTGGTTCTTCGCTCCACATTCTGGATATGAGGCTGCCCAGCCTTGAGGTCCATGGCTTCCTGCAAAAAGAGAAAAAAAAAACAAAAGCTTATGAAAAACATAGACTCCTCCACAGAAATCCCCTTTGTCTAAGGATTCTGGCTATAACACAAACAAAATTAGAAACACTGGGACAGTATTACTGCTACAGCAGTAGGCAGGTTTGAAATGTGCCCTGAACAAAAAAATGCAAGCAAGAGGACAACACTTCTTTAATATTCATTTAGCTGAAGAGCCCTTCAAACCTCTCCAACAGCTGGGAAAACATGTAAACACAATACACATTCATCACCAAGCCACAGGCAGCTTCAGCATTGATTGTCAAAGTAAGGATAAAAATAAAAGTCCAAATGAGGCATATTCCTGAAGTGCAGCACTCACTGAATCTGAGCTCGATGGGTAAAAACTTAACATGGATCTGTGCCTTGGATGAGTTTCAGAAACACATAAAAACAGTACACTAAATAGGCTTTTCAATAACAAATACTCCACTTAAACAATTCATGCGCAGTGTGTGCTGCAAATGAACTTCCTGTAAAATCCCCATCCACTGTCTGCTCTTTTAATCCTCTATCCCCTACAGTGGCGCTTCTACAAAGGAATAATCCACAACCGACAGGGGTCCCCTTGATCTCTTCTCGGGTACAATGGGCCAATGCAACAACAAAAGCCGAGGGATCAGGGGAACAAGGCAGCATGCATGGATTTTAACTTTTCTGGGTTAACACAATATTCATGATCCCATTCCCCGCAGATACCGGGCAACTTTGCTCCTGGCTTGAAAAAGAAAAAAAAAAAAAACAGCATGCAAACTCCTCTTTCCAAAACACCCCGGATCAAGGGTGGCTTTGTGTCGTGCAATGTATAAACACCTTGCAGTCAGAGACACAGCACTGGAGTCGCTCAAAAAGCCAGTGTGATTCAGGATTAATTTGAAATTTTCTCTGTTTACCATGTCAAACCGAGGACAGTCATAAACGTGCACTGCGGGGTGTGCAGACACATAAACAGGAAGTCTTCCATTCATCCCTCCTATGAATATGTCATTAGATTGTGCATTCAGTCCAGGGTAATGTGTCCGATTTGATCGGTGACTTAGATCAGTTGTTTTATAAACACCACATGCAGGATTATTGGTTGCATATAAATGTGTGAATGGATTAGAGAAGCGTTTCTTCGTTACCACTACATTAAATAGCAGGATTAAATTTGTCAGTCATGGACTTGACTTAGAACTATTAATACGTCTGTACCAGTAAATCTCCAATTTTTCGTACCCCGGCACAGAGCCCATTATGAATGTAATACTTTTATTATGAGGAGAGAGGAAGCTGCTTGCCAATCATAAACATACAGAGGGGATTAATATAAAATTATTTATCGCAGTCAAATAGAAAAATGCCTTTGTGCACATTTTCTTTTGGGCCTTTATGGGGAAAAATAAATATTTATCTATTAGCTGCCATTCAAATTTTTGCCTCTTGAAAGGTGCATTAGAAATGTTCATATTGTTGCATTTCATGGGCTCAGTTAACTAAAATACTAAAGAATACCACTTAAATACAATTTAATTGAACAATACTTACTACTTAAGTAAACAATTTCTAGAATAAATGTTTTTAACTATGAGAGAAATGTTTATTATTGAACTAAAAGAAATATCTATCGATCATAAAAAAGTGTTTTTAAGTCTACTTTCACTGAGTACACAGATTACAAAAAAATATCTTTACATTTTACACCAGAGATGGCCACATGTGCCAACAACCCAACTCCCTCACAGTGGCTCAAAGATCTTTGTCAGCTATTAATAAATTGTTAGTATGAAAAAAAAAAAAAAAAAAAAGAATGACGTGCTTTCCACATTGTGATAGTTGCTCTCTGGTGGGTCCCAACTATTATGTCGTGGCAGCAGAGCTCATTTGAATACATGCAAACCATTTGATATGGACGATTTTTCTCATTGAAATAAAGTTTTAAATCAGGGGTCACCAACTACACTGGCATAGGGGCCACTCTTTGCTTGATTCAGGGCTGGTTTTAAAAAACAATATCATAATAAACATGATTTGACCTCACTAAAAGTTTACTATTTCAATGTTTTTTTAACATACAGTATGTAGTTTTTAGAATTTAAAAGTGAAATCAGTCTATATCACACATACCAGCCACATAAAGCCAGGGCATTAAGGTAATTTGGCTTCTTCCTTCAGGGCTGTCATGTCCTCTGTTACTTTTTGAGATAATGGCTGTCAGTTCAGATCAAACAGGAAGTCATAGAATTGCTTCAATTGCAATTGTTTGGTGGTTGGGTTTACTTTAAGGGATGTTCAGATGAGGAGACACCCTAAAAACCACAATATATTTTTTACCCTCACATTTCCTGCATTTGGTTAAAGCCCCAGTCACACATACCCGTTTCTCATGGCGATTGTGCATGATTGTCATAAACCTGATAAAGCGTGCTTTGGTCGTGGTGCATGCGCTACTTGGTCTGGATCAGCGCTGTATAGTCGTGGATGAACGGAGGGGAACGTAGAAGCTCCACGACAGTTTTGAACTGTTCAAAACTGTCGTGGAGAATCGCCGCTCTCGGTATAGCGGGATGGAAGCCTAATGCAGTCCTAATGCGAGCGGTATTAGCGTGGCATGTACGGAACTCCGTCGGGCTGAACGTGGCCCAATCGCGGCTCAATCCTGAAAGCTTTATGAGGACGACTGACAAGGATGTATCCGTATGAGCCCCGACTGTGTCCCGTTCAAGACGGCGCAAGCGACGGGGCTCAGTCGGGGCTTACGTGACACGAACTGAGCTCGAGCGGGGCTGACGTCCTGCCAGCGGGATGGAATCCTTGTCATATCGCTTGTATTTACCTAACTGGAGCGGGACAAACGCCCCCTGAAGCGCTTTAGCTGCGCCACTGACGGTGGCGGTCTCCCAGGGGTGAGACAGTAATTTAATCCCATATCATAGCAATCACACCAGCCTCCTCAATCATGTACAGTCATGCACAGTCACTATGAGAAACGGGAATGTGTGACTTAGGCATAATATCACAGGGGGCAGATGGGAAGCTGAAGGGACCCCTGAGCCTCCAGCTAATAATCACTGTTACAAATTGATATGAAGCATCTGACTTTGTGATCATAAATATTTTCAAAGTCAAAGTTTAGTCAGTAGGCAAAAATTATAAATGGGAACAAAGATGAATGGCAAGTACGGCAAAGATTCTGTCTGTGATGGATAATACTTTTGTTCCATAATAATGCAGTCTTGATATAAATACACAAGTGTTCATCTTAACATTTAAATCTTAATTTTTGTCATGTAAATGTTAGGATATTATTTCTATGGATAAAGAATAAAAATTTGGTTAGGATTCTAAAATTTATTAGGCCTCCCCACAAGGCCTACTTCAGATGATCTGTCTTCATTTCACTAGATTTTAAAATCCTAGTTGTGTTTGTATCCAGGTCAAAATGTTGTAAATGCAATGTGTTTAAGCCTAGCTTATGATTAATTAATTTCTTTAAAATCTATGTTTAGATAAACTCAAAAACCCCAGTATTATTGTAGGAACATTTAATACACAGTATTCAATTAGATAGGGTTTGTAGGTCAAGTCATTTCAGTTTTTTTTCTCCTTGAAGAGTATTACCAGCCTTCAGTCTGAGTCTGAGTGATTCTAGGACAAACTCGGGCGCTCAGACTGCAACTGTGAAGGGTAAGCTGGATATTCATACAGTTTGGGGAAATATTGTTGATAAAGTAGTGCACACTTGAGGCAGTTGCACAACTGGTTATAACTTACTGCCGTCCCATTTCTCTTTGTTTGGAGAATATATATTCTCTTTGGCAGCGCTGTCTGAAGTTCAATTCCTCCAGTTTCTTTGAAAATTTACCATTCCCCCGGCCCACAAAGCAGGCTATATGGGCTACCACAACAGAAACACACACACACGTACACACACATAAAACTATTCCAGTTCTCCAGTGAGCAATATCCATCCCCATTTTCTCCCATTTCCCCCCTCTCTTTTTAAGTGAAAAGTGGAAAACTACAAAACCCTTTTCAGATGTTACAGAGATATAGACAGCCCGCAACATCACAGACATACAGTATGTTTCAAAAAACATGAATCCCATTGGTGAGAAAATGCGTGGGGTGTTGATACATGACATAGAACGTCTACATAAATTATAATAACCATAATACGTTAGCTTCTTGTCCTCAGAAGCCCATAGTGCAAAAGTGTTTAAGGCCAGAGTACGAATGTTTAGTAGTAAAACTGTTGGACTACATTTAAATGAAAACAAAATTCATACATATGATTTAAAAACAAGGATCACATGACTCTCTTGTTTTGGGCTTTTAACCCAAAAGCAACTGACACAGTTTTTTTTTACCTTCAAAGTTGAAAGAGCCAAAACAACTTTTGTATAAAGTTAAATTTAAGTTATTTTGTAGTTTTGATGAGTGGATGGACAGATGGATTGAAGGGTGAAAGGATGGATTCATAAAAAATGGTTAGATGAATAACTCAAATAACAGTGAAATGAACAAATTGATATGTGGATAGACTAATAGATGTAGGTTCATTGTATTGATAAATGGAGTGGATCGAGTGGATGGTTTAATGAAAAAATAGAAAGACGAATGGATGAGGAAAGGGGTGGATGTCTGGAAAGACGGACATAGCCAAATGTTTTGATGGACTGATGGATGGATGGATGGATGTGACAGGACAGGTGTAGGAAGGGATGGATAGATACTGCATATGAAAAGATTAATGGATTGAGAGATGGATGGATGGAAGGATTTTTGAATAACTGGACGAATGAGCTGATGTGTACATTTGAAGATGGAATTAAGGATCAATGGATAGATGAATCGATGGATGGAAAGATGGATGGTTGGATGGATGGATTTATAAGTGGGTGGGTGGATGGATAAATGAGATGATGAAACAATGAAAAGAAGGCTGATGAAGAGAGAGGAACTGTTGGATGGATGGATGTAAGAATAGACGGTTTAACATATAGATGGAAAGAAGGATGGATGGATGTACAGTATACGGATGGATGGGTGAAAAGAAGTTTGGAGGTATAAATGGATAAAAAGGATAGCTGGATGAGTAGGGGGTGATTTGTTATAAGGGTGGATAGAGAGATGAATGGATAGATGATAGATGATAGAAATGACAAACAGTCTTGTCCTGCCCTTTCAAAAGCCAGTTGATTTGTTGTTACACTGCCCTCTGCCTGTGAAAACTTTGTATGCAGTCGATGCTAAATTTTGTTTTTATACTGCCCCCTCCTGGTTGAAGAGTCCAGTGAGCATGCGCTGTTATTTGTATCTGTATGTGCCTATACATAGCAGGCAGCGTTGGTTCATCTCCTGTAGGAACTATCTTTTCGTTGTTGCCTTGGACACTATTTGTTCGTAAGTATGGAAATGTGTATGTGTTTATGATGGAGACAGAGGGTGGTTTTCCATATTTCTCTTTGTGTTTGTAGCCTTTAAGCTGTAGAAAGTGTAGGTTTAAGCTAGCAGAGCTGTAAGCTAGTAGCATGACTGTACATTTTGTGGGTTTACTTATCTTGGTTTTGCCTTGTCCTTATTTCTAGTCATTTTCTTTATGCAATTTGTATTTTGTGTTTCATTGCAGTTTTACAACCAGATAACCTTCAATAAATGACAAGAAAAGTTATGCCTTGTTATTCTTGGAGGATTTGTTAGCTGACTGTCTAGCTTTGAACATTGGCTACTCATAGTGAGGACGGTACAAGTCTGATCAATAATCAACGGATTTATATCTAAGTGTTCATATGCTTACAGTTGTACACTGTATCAATGTATGTATGTATGGACTGATGGATGGATAGATGGATGAATGGAGTGACAGATGGAAGAATGAATGATTAGTTAAATAAAGGATGGATGAAATAATGAATGAATAGACAGTTGGATAAATAATGACTGGTTAGACTGATATTTATCAAATGTATGAATACTTGGTAATTTTCTCTAAGCATTTTTTAGCCACAAAAAATTAAAAAGCTTTGTGCTTTCTTGTGCCCGGTCAAATACAATTTAAAGAATACCAAATAGTGTTTTTTCTTCAATCAACTGTGGTCCCCACAGTAAATCATTGGTGCCTTGGCTGTGGTGAAATAAAGACAAATTTACCAGGTCAGTTTATTCAAAGTGTTACTAAAGGAAAGAGTAATCTTTGGCTAATTTTCCATTAAAACACAAATTACATCCTATTTACTGCGAGAGAGATAATTCTGCCTTTCAAGAGGAGAAAGGGAGGAGCGGTGCTAAAATCAGATAAGTGAGGGTTGCACGGCAGTCGATTAATCTGTCTCATCGCCATCCATCAGAATGACTATAATCCTCGTGCTAAAGCTTTCCCCACTGCAGCCCTGCCACTCTACCAGGCTGAGGTGGACCAATTAAAACCAAGTATATGTTTTAATGTGTTGCAGATTGATTTATTTCAGCATTACACGTCACATTTGCAACCATACTCGGCATATGGCTCTGTTAAGATGGCTCACACAGGCACTGAGCTGCTCGACACTTTTATTCTAATGAAAATCTTTATGGGCGCTCTCAGGTAATTTATGTAGTATTCTGGCAGGTTTATATATTTGTGATGGACAAAGATGAGTGGAGTTAAACTGATATGACAGCCCATCTCACAGGAATACAACAGGAAACAGCAGAATTTATCTTTGAGGGTTGTAACAGAGGAGAAGGAAAGTCAGAAGTCGGGTTGTCTACGGTAGTTATCATGTCTGGCTCAAGGCTCTGAAGGCTGTCAAAGTCTGATTTAACCAAGGAATCGAAAAAAGGGAAAGAAAAGCACTGAATCCTAATTGACACTGTTAATTTGAAATGTCGTCTCACAAGACACTGATTGGAAGAATTTGTGTTGAAATGTGAAACCAAAGTCTGTTAAGATTTAATTCGTTTTAGAGATGTAGTTACTTTATAAACGTAGCACTAGAGCCTGACATTACATGTTTCAGTTGTGTTTGAAGAAAATATGATAGAAGAAATAACAAAAAGTGTCTTGGTGTTGTAAAAGTTTCAAGTTATATTCACTGAAAAACATCAAAATAATACAAGAAAATGTGACAGTTTTAACTTCTGTAGAAAAAAGTGACAACTAATAATTACAAAATAATTCAAGACAGCAAACTGAAAAGTAAATTGATGATCTATGCCTCTCATTGATAATGCAGAAGGCTGACTCCACTGCTGCAGAGCACAGTACAAAACGTGAGACACTTCATAGAACAAACTCTCACCAAAACATGTTGGAATTGGAGCAAAAAGTCCTTTAACTGACAAATACTTCAGTGTTGCTATTTGCTACAACACTGAAAACTGCCACTAACGTTGCTATTATCTCTGCTTATTTCTGAGCGACCAGTCAATTCCCATAGTCATTGGCAGCTCCCACCTCTTCTGTCTTTAAGGATGTTGATTGGGTCATGCCACTTTGGGCATGACCCAATCAACACACAATCATTGTAGATGATTGTCAGGATGGATCTGTACTGCGAGCTCATGGTGGGCCACGACTCAAAGAATGGGGGGGTGAACACTGTATTGATGGACAGGCCGACATGTTCCAGCCAGGACATCCACTATCCTCAGATGTTTTACTTGTGGATGAGCTCAACCTAACTGTGCATCTTTATGAACATGCTGACTGCATCAGCTTAACAGCTTTAAACAAATCCCACTGCTGGCACTGCAAATGTTAGCCACACCCAGCTGACCAATCTGACAGTGTTTACCCTGGAGATGTGACAGTTTTTACCAAGTCATTAAACCACAGCATCCATGGTGCAATTTCCAGAAATTGCAGTATGCTTCAATTTTGCACATGCGGCCTTGTATTTCTTTGTCTGTATTGGCTTTGTGTGTGCCTGTGAGTCAAGATGTTAGGAACAAAACCCCTGCCTGAATAAATATTCTGTCACACTGTACCACTGTGGGGTAAATAAATAACAGTTACAAGACCTATGACGGAATTATTTTAACCTTCTTTACGGTTTACGACTCAACAACTACCAAGGCTGTCAGAACCAGATTGAAGGCTATGATAAAAAAAAGTTTGTACTGAACCGTGGGCTGACTGTATATTTGGTGAATGTATATTTAACTGCTCTTTCTGTGTTTTTCTGCTTTTAGATGAGTTGATTGATTTTAAGTCTTATACTAACACCTAAATTACTCACAAAGGAACATCCCTATTTACTGGAACAACAGGTACCAGCCCATATTCAGTATCAGGATTCAGTACAGGTCAAATGACAGGAAAACTGGGGGTGCTAATCAGCACCAAGCAGGAGCAAACAGTAACTGTGGACAGGAGCTCTATTGTGATGATTAACCTTTCCATTTGTCCAATTAAATATCCAACAAAGATGAGTTTTGTCACAATCCTCATGCTATTTTGGAAAAGATACATGTGCAGAATTAATAATCTCAACAAACGCTCTAACATCATCAGTATGCTAAAAAAGGAAAAACACAGTTGGCTACTATATCACAAAAACCTAAAAGATGTTATATCAGATTGTAAAATCTCAGCCATAAATCCAGCTCTAACAAGGCTCGGAGGCTCTATATAGATGTCTTGAGACTGCAAAACAAGAAAAGAGTGTTTTTATTCTGAGTCTTGAGTCCTGTTATGACTGTGGATTACATTATGTGGATTCTGCTGTTATTTACTGTCTGTATCATTGCAAAGATTGGACAAAATAACACAGTTACCTTGAAATGAATTTAACTTGCTTCATGATGGGAAGCAGCTGCGTATTTATACTCTAGGCTCCGGCTCTCGTGGAGAGACGATGGGACTCAGATGGACATAAGTGCCTAAATAAACAGTATAGAATGATTCATCTGCTCGCCTGTTTGCTGGAGGAAGAGATAACTCATAATTTGAAGAGATGACGGAGGGGGAAAGTGGCCCATTTGTGCAGTTTGGCATCCTTGAAGGATTCACACAGGGATTTGTTGAAAGTATGTATAAACTAACTATTTACAGTACACATTAATATAAATTTATACAGTAAACAGTCATCTCCAGGCAATTCAGAGAATGGGGCAGCAAGAAAACAAACATTTAGTGGTGGAAGTTTGAAATATCAAATCAAATCATCAAATTAACTTGTTATTCTGCAGCTGTGAGGCTAAATTGTGCATAGATGAGCTTTAATCTTTCAAAAACTTTAGTTTTAACTTGTGGTACATTTGACATTTTCTGGGTACTTTGATAGGACACAGAGACCCTCTCTCACTACACAGCATAATGATACAGTTGTGAATGTAGGTGCTAATGTTTCAGCAATTAAAAAAAAAAATCAACAGAAAAACTTGTCAGTGAATTTTTGGAGCGAAATAACATTCAAATTATAATTCAAAATGTGAACATCGCAAACTACAAATGAGTACATTTGGGATAAGAATGTGAAAAACACAGAGCAAATCGTGTGATAAATGTAAAGCTTTGCCTAAAACAATAGTTTTATTACAATGGGGTGACAATGCAGTATCATATACATTCAAGGACGATCATATGACATTCTTCAAAATATCTTCTAAAAAAGAGGACTGTATAAGGCCCTGATTTGGCTATGACTGCTTTCTCCCGCTGGCCACTTCTATTGCTTAACGTCCTTTTTACTCAAATAATGGACAGCATTTCAAACTTTGAGATATATCAATCATGTATTAGACAGGACATAGGATAGGAAAATGTTGTTTGTACTGATTTAGTTTAAGTTGTTAATTAACACTAGAACTACCAAGGCAGTCATTTTGACTGCTTTCAAAATTTGCAATGTCATAACTTTGATTGATTTATATCTACATACCCATAGGACCCTGACTTTTCCTAAATGTGGGTGTATTTTCTTCTGAAATTGTTCCATCATTAAAATTCAAAAACACAAAAGAGCTGTGGGCATTACTACCTCGAACTACCATTGGCAGTCAAACTGCTGCAGTACAGTGCTGGTTTGGCAGAATTTAGCAGCTCTTTCTTCTGCTCTATTGATTGTTTGTTTTTTATACTCTTTGAAGCTACTGGGTGGTTTTCCTTCTGCAGAATTTATAGTGATGCTAAAATCTAGCTAACAAGAGAGGCAAAAGTGATAAGGCGAATTACAAATAAGGAGGCTTTACTCTTGCTTCACATCCTTGACAAGGAAGAACCAGAGCAGGTTCAGAGAGTAATGTCTCTTGGTGCTTGGAAGAAGGTTCATCTAGCTCAGGGAGTGACTCAGAAAAAAAAAAGATGACTGGAAACATCAAATTACACATTTGCTGACATCTCATATGCAAATTTTCAAGGTATGAAGTCTACAGTAGGAATCCTTATTCTCATTCTGTAATGTAAGCTTGTATTAGTTTTATGTGTTGTTGAGATCTTCTTAGTCTATATATAGACCAGTGGTTAACAACCTGTGGTCCAGGACCCACTGGTGGCCAACAAAGGTGCTACACGTGGCCTTCGAAATAATGACCTCAACCAATGAGGTAATGTTTTTGCCGGGGTCTGTCTGTTAGTCTGTTAGCAAGATTATACAACTACTAAATAGATTTACATTAAAAAATCTACCAGGTGCTGATCAGATCCAGGTTGATGACACAGAACACTGAAGTTTATAATGGCAAATCCAATTCATTTACATCATTATGGAAATTGTACTTTATTTTGCAGAATCAGAAAGATTTAACACATCTTGCATTACCATCCATCCAGGAGGACTTTTGCTAACATAACAGCTAACAATTGCCTGTAGATCGGCACTTTTTTTTCCAAGTTGGTAACTGAAACGGTGATAACTTGAAGATCACGTCATTTACAATCCCCTCTCCCCCCTTCCAATGTAAATGGAATGCAGCATTCTCCACATGGAGATATATGAGTGGACACTCGGCTGTCCAATCAGAGAAGAAAAGCCACTGAGCTGAGCTGGTTGGCAGACGTCTGCACTCTGCGTGCCTTTCTAGTTTACATAAAAGTATAGTTTTCCTATAAATATATATCTTTTTGGTCTATCAAGTGTGCCATGAAATGGAAATGATCTGATAAGAGGAGTATTCCATGAAATAAAACTTTTACGGCTTTACCGTTTTGCTGACAGGGCAACATCCAAAATATTAGCAGCAACTACTGTGGCAAACACAAGAGCATTTATGATAGTTAATCAGTTCTCTGTTACAGTCACAGTGTCTTATGATGACACCAACCTATTTTGAAGACGAAAGAAATTTGACTGTATTTGAAAAAGAAAAGGAATTCAGTCCAAGTTTGCGTATGTAAGTTCAGAAGTTATGTTGGTGTCCATAAAATAAAAATCTGATTCATTTTAATTTTTATTTTGTGTCATGGTGCATTTTTAACCCTTTTCATCAAATTATTATTTGAATTTTTTATTTATTATCCATCTTATTTCAAAAAATGTCTGAGCAGTCAAAATGACTGCCATGGTAGTTCTAGTAGTGTCAGAATTCTGGTAGACCGAGTGTTAAAAAAAGATGCAAAACCTGATGCTATTTAAAGTGTATTTAAAGTAAGAGCTACTTAATGCTTTATACATACAGAAAATATTCTCAACGGCCCTGACATGTTTTCATTGTTTAAACATTCTCTGTGAAGACAGCATCATTTCAGGAAATGTTTCTGATCACAAGAAAACACTGGAAAGGCTCCCATGCCTGTGAGAGGTGCTAAAACACTGCTGCAGTACAGTGCTGGTTTGGCAGAATGGTCAGCAACCATACACATCCCATGTACATGCTTCGGCCGGTCCAGGTTCGAATCCAGCCTGTGACCAGTTTGCAGAGTGTCTTCCCCTACTCTCTCACCCCCTTTCACAAGCCTATCCACTGTCTCTCTCCTATAAATAAAGGCACAAAATGCCCAAAAAAAACATAAAAAAACCACTGCTGCAGTCATACATCAAAACAAGAGGGAGACATGGAGCATGTATATTCATCATGAGAAATGGAAACAAACACTGGTGTATGCTGGTCTCCTTGTCCACTTGTTGCTCATGGTGGTTGTAGATATGGCTGTCACTCAGGAGCGTCTGCAGCACAAACACTACACTGTACTCCACCTTTGTTCCTGGTGTTTAAGGGAAAGGTGGTTCTATGAGGCCATGATCTCTGAAAATACTGGTATTGGTTGTACACACATAAACATAAGCATGGCCTTTCATTTTCATTCACACTGGGACCCATTTTCAAAAAGGAATTTTTGGACACCACCATGTTGTATTTATCTGGGTGGACAAAATACCTATACAATTAAAAACTTGATATGTTTGACTTTATCACCATGTGGACGGTCTCCAGGTTTAATTTATTTGTTTAAAAATTTATTGAAAGGTTTTCTCACAAACAGGTGGATCATTTTCATGTGAGTGCTCATTGGTAGGTTGGTGTTGTGCATTTAGAAATTCAAATTTCCTAATGGGACGTTTAATGTTAAGGTGTGGCAGATTTGACAAAGAAACGACTTTGTTGCCTTTGCATTTTTGCAGAATAAGTTCAAAGATTTAACACATCTTGCATTACCATCCATCCATTTAGTTTTTGTTCTTTGGCTAAAAAAAACTTAGTTTTAGCCATAATGTAGTCGTTCTTACTGTCTTGATTTTAGTCTAATTTTAGTTGGTGAAATTTCACCACATTGTAGTTCACATAATCTACTGTAAATTTAGTCGATTAAAATATGAAGCGTAAAGTGTAAGGCAATTTTTATCTTTCCTTGAATTTCTGAAGTTATGTTTCACACTTGGATGCGTTCATCATGAAGCTAAAGCAGCTGTGATTGGATGTCCCTCTTAACTCATCCAGCCTTTCCACACAGCCAGTAGCTGTGGTTCCTGACTTGTCCCTACTTCCTACATGACGGAATTAGGTCTGATTAGATTTAGTCTCTGTCAGACATCTTAGTTTTTATCTGTTGACCACATCTGTTGTTTTTTGCTAGGATGTCTGATAGAAGCATTATGAAAATATGCCCAATACAAGGAGGTATAATACAAATATATGCTGTAAACGTGGAAACAGTAATACAATATTTCAAATCTTAGTATCGATATTTTTGAAAAAATAAAAACTCATATTTTATCAGAGTTTGAAATAAAATACAACTAATAAATATTTATGCACAGGTGCACAGGTGTCAGTTCAGACAGTGACAAGAGAAATATATGATTTTTTTTACTTTTACTGACTTACTGTTGTTCTGTCAGTAACTCAAAACACTTTGTTCCTCATGTGTTCAGTTACAGTTTGAGCTGCACTACAGGTTAGGATGCTTTCAATACTTTAAGGGGAAAACAAGAATAACTTCTTTGCAACATCAATTTAAGTGACTTGATCCACTCTGTGTTTCAGGTTAAGTGTATTAATGTAACACTGCATTTGACATATTTTAATTACAATAAAATGGAAAGGTTACATATTCATTGTCTCTAGGTTTTAGCTAGTTTACTGTATATCGCAATATATCACAATATTTTGATATCGTGATATTATCGTATCGTGACCAAAGTATCGTGATACGTATCGTATCGTGAGGCTCTTGCCAATACTCACCCCTAATGTACGCTCATTCTTTTAGCTATAGTCTAGTTTACCCAGGGAAAATAGGTTGTTGGCGAAAACTATGACAAAAATAATTAGTTTATAAAATAAACACTGCTTGACGTATCAAACAGGCTATCAAGTTTCTCCATATAAAGGGTAAAATACATGCATGCTCACAGAGAAATCACTGCTCGATTACATGGACTTTTCTTCATACTGGCAAATTGATTATCTTTATTTCACTGTTTCCTACAAATGTTCATACCGTCATTACGGTTGTATCGGGATTAATAGCAGTTTCCCCTCAGAAAAAAAACACACAACGATTAATAGTCTGGACAAATACATCAGCTGAAGCAGAGGTTGTATCACCTGCCACTTTGAATACACTTTTTGTCATCTTCTGTAATGTCTTCTTTCAGCGATCTATCATTTATGCCCGAGTAAAGATGAGTGATGTTTATATTGTCCGTGCTGCTTGTAAATCCGTCCCGTTCTTGGCTCACTCCTGTGATGTGACACCACTGTCTGCCGTCTACTTGTTTTAAGTAAAACAGGCACATGTTTCTTTCAATAAGGCACTTTCGGTTCCAGGCGTCATCCCATTAACCTTGGGATAAACAGCCGTGCCTGCGCTGCCATGGCAATGCTGACAGAATGGAGATTGCCTTGTCATTTCCGTTGTGTCCCTCGGAGAGAAAAGCATTTGTGCTGTATGCAGCCTGGCAGATCTCCCAGAATTGGCACTCTAGCACTTGTTAAAAAAAAAAAGGGACTATGTTGATCAGAGCATATGTATGAGTGGCAGTGACAACAAAATATGACCGGCAGATATAAGGCAGCTTTCAGCAGCAGTCTCCACGGTGAGGAGGGTCACAGCACCGGAGTCGAGAGAGTCACGGTACAGTAAAGAGAGATCTGGCTCATGTTTGCGTCAGGATCCCGTCAGTAGATGCAGGAGGTTTGGATGATATTTTCAATGCACCTGCTGTCAGTCTAAATCTGCAGATAACACTCCAGATGGTGGAGACGCGGGCAACGGGCACAGGGGAAAATAAAAAGTCCAGGTGATGAGATCAAACTCGCACAATGACTGTCCAGAAGAGACAACTTAGTCTGAAAAAAGACAACTGAAGACCAGCTGACAACTGATGCCACGAGAAGACAGGTCTATTCTTAGGGGGCTGAAAAAGGAAAAACACTATGCATGAAAGTGGCTTGCTTGGTTTGTTTATTTGGGAAAAGCACACAGTTAAAGTGTAAACCTGTGTGCTGTCAAAGGAGATATATCATATACTTCTTTATCTTAAAACATAGTCTCTGTGGTTTGAATACATTGTCTGTGCTATACTTTGGTTAGGTACTATACAGTCAATCATCAGGTTTTGACTGCTAACCAAGTCACAACATCTATTTTTTTTAAAAACTGAACCCAAAGCAGAAGTAAAAAAAAAAATCCAATCCTTCAAGTGATACCTTGTAGTGGTCTGCAGAAGCACAGAAGAGACTAATAAAAAGCTCTTCCACAAAAATATTTCAGCCTTTCTTTTTTAGATTGTGCCTGGTACACGGTTTATTTTTTGTATCACCTCTGACAGGTAAGCTGATACTAAAATGTGACATGGAAGCATTGTTGTCCACTGACCTGTCAAAATTAATTACCCAGAGCTTATAACGAATATCTTCCATTATTTGGGTGCATGTTCGAAAACCATTCCACTTTGATTTTTAAGGAAAAGTGACAGCCTTGGTGCACATTGACAAAAAACTAAAACTAGATAAGGTGACACTTTCCTCAACAGATAAAAACTAGACTTCAGTGTTTGACAGAGACTAAATTCAAAAAGTCCTAATTTTTGTCATGCAGAAAGTAGGGACAGTTAGGAATATATCCAATCACAGCAACTTTGGTTGTGTGGGAAGGTTGGATGAGTGAAGAGGGACATCCAATCACAGCCGCTTTAGCTTCATGGTGGTGAGATCCAAGTGTAAAATGTGACCTCAGAAATTCAAGACAACAAAAAACGCCCCACACTTAACTTTTCATATTTTAGTCAACTAAATTTATGGTAGATTTCATCAACCACAATGTTGTGAAATTTCATTAACTGATACTAGACTACAATTAGGACAATTAAGATAACTAAATTACGACTAAAACTAAAAGATATTTCAGGTAAAAGACTTAAACCAAATTAAAAAGTGCTATCAAAATTAACACTGATCTTTATTTTCTCATCTGTTGTTTTGCTAGGATGTCTGATAGAAGCATTATGAAAACTATGCCCAATACAAGGAGGTATAATACAAATATATGCTGTAATGGAAACAGTAATACAATGTGTGGTTGGCCTTGTAGCAAAATCATGTAGAGTTGAGCAGATGCCCCAAATGGAAAAGCACCAACTGACTCCATGTCAAAGAAAGACGATTTCTACAGGTGAGCTAAAAGCATTTAGAGCCTGGTTCAAAACATGGTTTTGGTCATAGTCCTTCGTGTGTTTATGTTCTCACCCTGTAAGTCTCATAATATGGAGGCTGTACAGTGTTTTTTCATTTGTACACCCAAATTTGACCCTATTTATAGTTTCAAATAGTCATCACTAATACTTTTAGTGATCACATAATTTTCACAAAAGACAGATATTTAAATATATTTTATATAGTTTATTTTTTATTAGATATTTTAGTCCCAAGAAGGGGGGAAATAGTCAACTTAAACAAAACAAGGACAGTTTATTTGTATTTCTTTCAAAGCAGATTCAGCATAAATAAAATAAATGTACTAGTCTATACCCTCAGCATTTGGTACTTCAAAATAACTTAAGCATACTATACTAGTCTGCCAATTAGAATATGATACATTGACAGTTGAACAAACGTATCATTATCATAAATGTTGCATAAAAATATACCTTCAAAAGAAATCAGGGAAACATTGAAGGATATTCCATGTGCCAGTCAATTAGATTTTTTCGAGCTAAACATTTGTCCTCACCATTGGTACACCAAAACACTGTTTTACTTGGATTAGTGGGGTCACATTGAGGTGGTGGGCAAGCGTTCCAAAATAATGCTAAAGGCAACGCTGTCTCTGACCTTATTCCCTCTGCGGTTTAAAATGGTTACATTTATGCCTCTTTGATGCTTCGCCTTCAGTCTGAACAAGTTGAGCCCCTGTTTGCTGCGTTTCCAGAGGAAGAACCAGATGCTAGGAATCGGTGAGAGGGGGGCACACTGACTCAGGGGGGCATAGGAGGTTGCGAGTGTTTGTCTCAGCCTTTGTGTGTATGGGGAGCACATTTTCTGTGTTCCGCATGCAACCCAAAGCTGTTGAACTAATGTTATGAACTGACACATCCAAGACGGAGATCATCTTGTTTGGAGGATGCACCTCCACAACGGCCTGCTTTGCTGAAAACCTCGGCCCTTTGAGTTCAAACATTCAGTCCACTGTTAGGAACCTTGGTGTTATCTTTGACAACCATTTTAACTTTGATATGCAGATCAGTGCTGTTGTGAAAGCAACCTTTTTCCAACTCCATCTCTTAGCAAAGACCAAACCCTATTTCTCACAGGCTGAGCTTGAAAACACTATCCATGCCTTTATTACGTGTAAACTGGACTACTGTAACTCCTTACACATTGGCATGGATAAGTCATCCATTAACCGCCTTCAGCTCATCCAGAACGCTGCTGCTCGACTCCTCTCTGGCAAGAAAAAGCGCGACCACATCACACCAGTTTTAGCGTCCCCCCACTGGCTCCCAGTTCACTTTCGCATTGGTATTAAAATTCTTTTAATCGCTTTTAAAGCCCTCAATGGTCTTGCCCTTCTTTACCTGTCTGAAATCCTACATCGCCACTCCCCAGCTGCTACTGGAGGTCCCCAAAACCAGACTTAAGTCGAAAGGTGACAGGGCCTTTGCAGCAGCTGCTCCTAGACTGTGGAACAGTCTCCCCGTCCATGTTAGAGCCTCCCAGACCATAAAGATTTTTAAATCTTCCCTAAAGGCCCACTTCTTCTCCCTGGCGTTTCATCAATGAGCTCATACAAATCACATCCACTTTAGTTTTGATACTTTTACTGTTGTATTACAATGTTTTTCTATTTTTGTTTTAATTGTTACATTTATGTATTTCTATGTATTTGTATACAGCACTTTGATCGACTGCTGTCTTCTTGAAGGTGCTCTATAAGTAAATTTGACTTGACGTAATCGCATAATGAATGTGAATGTCTCAAAGTGTGACGATGATGGAACTTTGCAGTGGAACTTTTGAATAACTGCTTTATGGAAAGGCCTCAATCTGTCTTCTCCTTAAAGAGGTCATACTATGCTTTTTCAGTTTTGTTCAAGAATACAGTGCTGTTGAAAACATGACGCTGAGCTCTGAGCTGAACAATAAATAAACCGACAGCCAATCAGAACAGACCGGGTCCTCAGTGGAAGATGGGCATACAATGTCAGGAGCTCCAGCAGAGCATCTCAGAGGGAAAACAGAGGCAGATTGGAGATCTTAGGGGCCATCCACACAGAGATGAATTCAGGCATATCATGGAGAACAGCACATGCCAGTGTTTGCCGACATTTCCCATGTTGTATGCACATAATTCGTGTCTCCTTCTTTGATTTTGGTGTTTGTCTGCGGTAGCATTACGGCGCCACTTACAGGCCTGGCATGAGTCCCACAACATACAGTATTTGGCGTTTTGGTGTGTACGAACACATTTCTTCAGTGATGCCATCTATATGGAGGATGTTTCCACTACAGAAAGTATTTGCCTCTGTGTGGACCGGGCCTTGGTAGAAGGACGTTGGATGGGTTTTTAAACATGAGCAACTGTGGACATACTCAAGCAGAAACTGACAACAAATACATAAACCTGAAGCAAAATATGACCTCTATAAATGCAAACAGAAAACAGGATTTGTCACACCTGTCAGTCCTTGCTAAACTCAAGACACTCCATACAAATATCCCTTTATCTGTTCAGAGCAGTAAAGACGTATACACTAGATTTAGTGTGAATTCTGTAGATTATTTGAGAATATCTATATATCAAATAAAAGAAAACTTAATTTGTTCCTGTGTAAGGCAGCATGAGAGCTTTTTCTTCACCTAAACAAGCTAACAGGCTACTTCTCTTCCTGCAGCAGCACTTGGTTGCTCTGTGTCCTTCAGACTTCTTTACACGCTTCCCGGTGCTCTGTGACCTAATGGCTGGGGGTGTGATGAAGAGGAGGCAGAGAGCTCAGAGCGCAGCTGAATCGACTGTGGGAAAGAGAGAGCAGACACGAGGCGAGCTGAACACTGCCAACTGCGAGCCTTAAACATTAAAGACAAAGGCCCTCAAAAGTAGCAGGTATAACAAGCAACCAGGGATGGATGCAGTCTGAAAAAATTCACCCACTGGCTCGCAGCTTCATAATTCCTTGAATTGACACAGAAAAACAAGAGTCGGGCTCGCTTTTGTGCCTTCTTTTCTTCGCTGGGAGACAGAGGTTTCATTTAAAGATGCTGAACAAAGGGAGACTGCATGCAAGTACAATCAAAGTGAGGAAAATCATCCTGGCAAAATGGGGACAGACAGATTTGGTGACTGGCTGTTCCTGAGAATAATCGAGGTCACGCTGCCAAAATTACAAAATGTTACACCAGAGTGAAATGTGTGACTAAATGACAGTTCAGGGGAGGACAGGGCCTTTCTTTGCTGTCAAAATTGTACAATTCAACAAGTGAAAGGTATTGTTACTGGTAAAAATTGCAATGCTAAAACAAACTTAACAACCCAAACAGCCTTTCTGAGACAAGCAACAGAGGCTTTCAGGTATAGGACAGGCTGTTTATGAAATGAGTCATCAATCGCAACAATTAGCCCTCCATCTCCCCTGTGCATGATTTTGTATTCATAGGAAGTTGCACTTTCAAAGGAGTTTCTTGTCAGATTCCGTTACCGGTTGGCCAGCATAAGACGCCTCAATTATCAGTGAACCATGAAGGTAAAAACCATAATGCCCTCAGTGGGCGTCAGCAGGCTTCAAAGACGAGTGAGGGAATGTGCGATGAAGACCGGTGAATCATTTTTTACTTAGGAATTACAGAAAAAAAGAAGGGAAATAATTGCCAAGTTGGCTCCAGATCTTATAATATTTTTTTGTCTTTTTTTTCCTCAATCTTGTCCAACATCCCTGGCCTTCTCGGAGGAGATCTAACAGAGCAGGTACTCAATATATCAGCGCAGTGTGCCAGAAAGAAAAAAGGCATGTGAGGGCACCGCGGGGGACAGGGAAGGTGATGCATGAGTGAATCTTCAGTTACACTTCACCAAATTAAAGGTGCATTTGTTTGACCTTGTCAGTTCTGTCAGAGAACAAAAGGGGGAGACGATGGAAGACTGAGAGTAAAAATACCAAAAATAATCAGTCTTTATTCTTTTCCTTAATTTAGAGACACTGGTAAAATGTTGTAATTTAAGTCTTAATATCTTTTGACTCATATTGAGGTAGACGGTCCCATCAGAGTTATTGGTAAATGAGGTCAATTAATACGATATGGTGTGAGCCATACTAACAAAGGAGGATGAGACTTCAATAATACTGGATAATAATGCTACTCTCTATTCTAATGTCTTCATCTGATATTTCCAACTGCTATTCTGTGTATAAGAGCAACTAAAACAACCAAACTGAATTTCCCCTTGGGGATTAACATTTCAGATTCTGAAGTAAAGCTTCAATCTTAACTCCTGTCAAATCTAGTGTATTACCAGTAGCGATATAACATTTATCTGTTCTTTTCAAACAGTTGGCTGTGGCTTCCAGAGCAAATTTAAAGACATGAGCTGCCATAACCAAAAGTACACCACCACAGTCAACAGTCACAAATTAAACCAAGATTTTTGCAATACTAAAATTGTAATATTTTGGTCTCATACCAGTAAAGAATTTGGTATTTGATATTTGGTTTGAAACCAGGCAATACATTTAAAATGGAATAATAAAAAGTACTTTTTTTATCGTTAACACTTTATGGGGCATAAACTGCAGGGCCAGTAAAAGTTACTGGACATATGACACAACATTTTCTGTAAACTGTTAAATGTTGCCTTGTTTTGTAAACGAGTATCCTTTGTCATGAATCCTTGTCAAAAATGTTTTTTTTCTCTCAATGTTGTTCATGTAGTACATACAGGATAGCTGCTTTAACCATGTTTTGTGTTCAAATAAATTAAAAGCTACACGAACATGATAATGACCTAAAGTCAAATAACAAAAAAAAACAAAAAACTTGCCATCTAAGCAAAAGTAATGACCTCTGTCAGGAGGCTATGTTATTGCCAGCATCTGTTTGTTTATTTGTTAGTTAGTTTGTTTATCTGTTAGCAACATAACTCAAAAAGTAATGGATGGATTTGAATGACATTTTCAGGAAATGTCCGGATTGGGACAAGGAACAAATGAATAGTTTTTGGGAGTGATCCGGATCAGAGTAAAATCGCCATGATGAAAATATGATTATTGTGAATAACTACTGAACTAAAATAGATATTACAAATCCAATTGCTAATGGTTTGTTTTCATGGTCAATGAATCTAAATATTTAGAAGAAATAAAGGTAGGACTAATATTTATTGTGAAATCACAACATGGGTGAGGACTGTGGAGCTGACAGAGGTCTGCGCTCTCCGAGTGCTTTTAAAGTTGTTTTCTGTTACATGAATAAACTCTGCATCCCTGGGCTGAATAATCAGATTCCAGATCTGTTTTGCATGCAGTGATGAGTCTGATAGTACTAAAATGACAATGTTATGGCTTTGTATTTTGAAAAGTGCTAGTTACTATATTTTAACTGCAGAAGTTCATACAGTTTGAGAGCCTCACAAGGTGAGATAGCAATGTTATATTTTTATACTTTCTAAACGCAAACAAGCCACCAAATACACCACCTCCAATGATAGTTTACTAATTATTATTGTTGCAGTATCATAGTTATTACATTGATATCATCCAGACCTATCCTGACAATACTCAGTGCCATAATCAAGCAGGCCTAGCTCATGAAAATGTTCCTGCAGTGTCAAAATATATCATGACGCGATGAGCATTAGCATCTGTTGCTTTTATGCAACATTCAGGGGAATATATATATTATATAATTAACGCTGTATATATATATATATGCGATCTTGCCCATATTATCCTCTTGCTTGGAATGTTATAATAACGGTGTGAACTTTTCAGTCTGACTGCTACCCTCCTCCTTCCTCCCATTACCCTTTCAGGATATTAAAAGCCCTTTGTTCTAAAATGAAGAGAAGTGCAGTGCATGTGTGAAGGGGACTAAAGTCTACCCTGCAAACTAAGGCAAAGAAGAGAATTCAAAGCTGAGAGAGCCTTGTATTCTTTATTTCATATAAGGAACTAGTCATAGAAAGACAGCAGATTCTGCTGCTTAAGGTTTCACCCAAGATGACAGAAGAGAAAATCAGAACATCTTCAGGCGCTTTCTTTTATTATTGTGAAACAAGATGGCGTTATTTGATAATGGCCGGTAAAATTGACAGGGATGACATGTCTCTTGGAGACTGTTCTCAATCATATGCCATTAAAAGCAGCCTGAGGTAAATCAGTAATGTGAAATTTCATTTTACAGTACCACATTTCAGTAATAATATGACACAGGCGCTGGTGGCCACAGGTTGTATCCATGTGCCAGATGTTTAAAGTCTGTCCATTGTGTGGATGGCACGAGTTAAAACTCTGGGTGTGGCCTCTTTCCACCATATTCATCCCCATTTTCTCCTCAAACACCCAAAGTGTGTTTGAGAGATAAGTCAAAACTACATTGACTTTTCTCTTGCTATGAAATAAAAAAGCACAGATCAATTTACCTAAATAATGGTAAATAATAATAATGGTTTACACTAATCCAAGATGTCCTGGAAAATAAGTTATGATGTTTCTTTCCTTGTAATCCACACAGAAACTGTATTCTACACATTGTTCTACAAATTAGTGTTGCATAAAATTGGTTTGTTGCCAATAACTGATTGCATTACTTTACAATAATGTACCTGTTCTTTTCCTGGTGACAGTCTTGTTGTGTTGGATAGATAGATAGATAGATAGATAGATAGATAGATAGATAGATAGATAGATAGATAGATAGATAGATAGATAGATAGATAGATAGATAGATAGATAGATAGATAGATAGATAGATAGATAGATAGATAGATAGATAGATAGATAGATAGATAGAACAATTGAAAATCACAAAAAACTGAGATAAGAAGTTTTCTCCTGACAACAACTGTATGTTAAAAAAGTGAAATTCAGTTATTTATTTTTTATTTTCAGGTCGTTTTTATGCAATGACATCTTAAAATGAGCTATTTTTTTACTGACTTGCAATATAAAAGTGGCTTGGAGAGAGTGTTTTACATTTTTAGAAGAAAATCAAACTTTTTTTTTTTGTTGCAGTATAACCTCAATCCTTTTTGTTCGCTCACACTAACAACCTTTACCAACTACATTAAACAGTAACCTATGAAAAGATTCCTCAACCTCTACAGTATCAGCCTGTCTGAAGTTAGTGCACACAACAGCTGTGACAGGTGATTTAAGGTGACGCTGCTGTGGGAGATAGCTGTCGGGAGCCTCAGATAAGAGAACTGCTTTCACCCTGAAGCCAAAGTGACAGGTAGAGCGGACAAGATCCCATGAATCATCAAATCTAATGGATCATCAATAATCCTCTGCTATCTCCTCCATCACAGCCTTTTAAAAGTTGTGCTGCCTTTCTGCTGATGCTGTTGTCACCCGCTGACCCACGTTACATAAGTTCAGATTGTTTTTTTTTTTATATAACAGGAAGGTGGTTTGATTTTGGTGACGACTGATGTGACAAGACAGAAATTGCATTAACTGATTCTGGTCTGTTGGCTTCAGACTGTTTCCTGGGGTGGTCCAAAGTGGTACTTCACTTAGATATTAATCTGCTTTATTAGTCTGGAAGCGCTGCATTCATCTATCATCTCTGGCAACTCTAACCCTTCTAGCAAGCTCCAGCTGTAATGTGCTTCTGCTGCTGGAGATTGTAGGGGCCAAATTAATTTGTTGTCCAGCACAAACACACTCTCTAGCCCTCCATTACACACAGAACGCCTCGACTATAACTCAACTTTTCTCAAAAGCTGTGCTCTCAACAAAACAGCCTGCTTTTCAGTTAAGCTCCCACGACTCAGAAACAGAAAAGGATCAGACGGAGCGGTCATCTGAACAGAGCCCACAAAGCTAAACAGTATCTTTTGTTCTTCTAGCAGCTTCTCTCAAGCATTTCATGGCCATCTAATGACCAATTAGCGGCACTGAAACCATACGTTCAAAAGAGAGGTTGGAAGTCTGATCTCCAGAGGAGCTAATAATCACGAACTAGAAGGAGATGAGGCCATAACATTAAGTTATAGTAGGAACAGGATCAGTGAAAGGCTGTTCACAACAAAAGGCTAGACAGTCTGTCTGCAGATGGAACTTTCAAAGAGAGCAATTAAAAAAACTAAGCTGACCCTTATTAACCTTAAAAAAAAGGTCCTTTGGGGATGATCAATATTCTTTTTTGTCATCAAAACTGGGATGAACGCATTGGTGAACATGGTAAGTAAAGTGACCCTGTGCATTCCATGCCAATAACAGGTAACTATACTGTATATCACGTCAAAGTTTGTCTTTTTTTCCTTTGTGTAAGATCAGGGTATTCACAAACTTAAAGGGATCACAAATTTGGCCCCCTGACCCATACTATGGACTCTGCCTGAATAATCACATAACCACAGTTATCTCTAACTGTCTCTATAAGATCTATAAAACTTAAAGGCATCAAAACAGAGGGGATATTCAAGAGTTATTCAGATGTTGAAGTAAAGCTGTGTACTGTAATTGACTGAGCCAGAGTAAATGCAGGTAGCACACAGCAAAAATTAAAGACTGAAAAAGTTTGACCACTTTGAAAAAAGCAATGTAATGAGTATTTTGAAGGAATGAACCAGATGTAGCTTCAAATTTTCACAAACTAAAGCGAATTGTCCAAACATAGAAATCGTCAAGTTATTTTGCAAATCAACTGAGACAGAACAAAATAAGACTTGTTGGTTATGGTGCTTAAAATAAAAGCACAAAACCATAACTACTACAACGGACTTTTACTTTGAAAAATGTTTCATAGGTCACATGTTGGTCATTGCTGCTCTGCTCTAATGTGTACTGTAACTAAGCATGTCCCGATACAACTTTTTCACCTACGACACAATACCGATATTGCAGTCTTGAGTATTGGCCAATACCGATATCGTTCAGATACGATAACAGCAGGAGTCATACATATTTTTATAGCTTATTTTGTAGTATGGACTGTAAGAAAAGGCCTTGTCAGGTGAGATTACTCAAACAGTAGTCAACAGTAGTAGGTAAGAGAAACGCTGGCCCATTTTTTATTAACCAATGAGTGAAATACATTTCAACCTTAAACAAAAGAAAATCTACAATAAAATTAAAAAAAATTAGAAGACCCTGAAAAGTAACCTCAATAAATCCAATATAACCAATAAAAACGAAAACATAGATTGGGACAACCCGAACTGTAACAACACAAACATGACAGACATGGTCTGTCTGCAGCCATTACCTGTGAATCAAACAAACACCTAGCTCTGGAAGTCTACTATTTTGAGGAGGTGGCATATTCCTATATGACACCACCAGGGGAGACTTTTGAAATGGACTGTTCAGGCACACAATTTGTGAAAGCAACAGAGAGAGGAGCTATTGTTTCCCTGTTGGCAGGTTGTAAACATGTAATGGACAAATATTTTGGTATAAATACCAGCAAACAGTGTATTTTTCTAGCTTGCCGAAGGCTATGAGTTTAATCAATATACTGACCCAGTTAACATCAGCAGACACTTCAGTTAAGCTCTGCCAGACAGACATCTTCACTTATTTGTTCAGCAAATTTTTGTCAATTGTCTCATCATCAGGATGAAAAATTCTTTCCTTTTGGACTAAGGTCAAATGAAGTGGCCTGTAAATTTAACCCTGCTGAATGCTCAATGAAACCACACGTTTATCTGTTCATAAAAGTCATTATCAAATTCTACTCTTTCTAATTTGGTAGACTATTTAAACAAGGAGCTCCATCCACTTAAATGCAACATGAGTCGCCTCTGATGTTGTAATAGCCTAAAAGCCAGTAATTAATGCTGATAGCAGCCCTGCCAACCCAAATGTACTGATTAACAAGCAAAAACAATGAAGAACACAACACTGCCCTGATACTGTCAAACTGCACTTAAATTCTTAATCTAGTTTGTATCAGTTCCGTCTTGAGGTTGCATAACGCATTCTTTTGAGGCGTTATCTTCACCCCACAACATGTTTCATTATGCAATTAGCAGAGTGACCTCATAGCCCTCGCTCACTCCACCCAACTGTTCAAGATCTGGCCTCGACTTCCAGCCCATGTCTACAGGAGAGGGTGGAGGACAAGACAAACAATCCAGCCGTCTCTGCATGTATATACAATGTGTTCCAGCACATGCTTCAAACACAAAGGG
This sequence comes from Scarus forsteni, assembly GCA_036419115.1. Taxonomy (NCBI): domain Eukaryota; kingdom Metazoa; phylum Chordata; class Actinopteri; order Labriformes; family Labridae; genus Scarus; species Scarus forsteni. Next base: position 32,971,588 of record JAZDUH010000152.1, read on the forward strand.
CCCTTTACTTTAGCTACTGGCTTCAAGTCCTTAAAAACATGACAAGCATTTCCAAGTCATTTTTCATTTGATGTCAAAATGTTAGTGCTTACAGAAGTGTTTATGGCACTAGTCACTGTCAGAATTTTTTTTTGACATTTGATTCTTTTTTTGAATCTCTTCTTTTGTATGGACATTGAAAGAGAGACAAGTATGAGAGTTTTTTGATCCATAAACAAGAACTATAAAAACTACATTCTAAACCAAATTGGCTGCAGAAAAAATTGTGAATGATACGTTTTCATGTGCTTCAGGTCTGCATGTACATCACAGTGGTAGAGCATACAGCCGCTGACTTCAGGTGGTCCTGAGTTCTGAGAAGTAGGCATCAGATAAGAATGGCGCCACTGCCGTCTCAGAGCCGGAGCTCGATCTTTAATCAGGGGTCATTGTGTTCCACACAGCGGTCCGAGCACATAAAAGCAGGTAGAGGAAGTGCTAAATCATACAGGCATTGGGGTCTAATTGGCCACCAGAATGAGCTCAAGCCAAAATATTGTTTTCCCTCGGCGCTATCTGCTTCCATCTCGTGGACTTTCATAGAAACTGTGGCTTCCTGTTCTCGGGTGTTGCCCGCTGCATAAGTACAACATCCCCTCGTCTGTAAAAATAATCTCCAGGACCCTGTGTGAAGAAAAAGAGGGACAGAAATACATTCTGTCCCTGTGAGGAGGAGCTTCCCTTCAAATTCAAAACGTTAACGGTTTCCCCTTCGGCCTGGCGAGGGGCCAACTCCCAAACAACTGTTTCAGAAACTTCACTTCAGAGGGGATCTCTACGAGGGTCTGCCAACAAATCTGAAATATAAACCTTTAAACATTGTGCTGAGTTAGGCAGGCTGGGCAATAATTGTGCCCAGATAATAAATTATCTTATTGTTGTTGGGGATTTTGTGTCTGTGTAAAACAAAAGAAATGCAGCACCATAAAATGAGGCAGGATGTGAATAAATTTACTCTAATGAAAATGTGATAATAGAAATCCTGATTTACACACTTCCAGTATTAAACAGTGCATGAATACACAGTTTCTGTAATGACTGAATTAATTCAGTGATTCTTTGTATTTCAGACTGTTAAATTACTGTCCAAACTCTTTCATGCTGGTGTTTTTTCTTTGTGTTGTAATTACGACTGTCCATGACTTGCAGGTGAAAAGTGTATAATTCCCTGAAACTTAAACTTTTGTGTGCTGTGCATCATCACTGATTCCTATTTAACAAAAATATCTTATTTCCTCCACCATTGTGGTTACATTTTTGCAGGCTTCTGTTAATTTGTTAGCCTGTGATGGGATAACTCATATGATATGGACAGATTTTCATTATTTCTTAAGAGAATGCTAGTAATGGCACAAGAAAGAATTATTTAGATTTTGGTGGTGATTCGTATCCAGCTGCAGATCCAGGATGTTTTTCCAAGGATTTGTTAACTTTGCGAGATATGGATATAGAATAGTGTCAGAAATGCCTTAAAGGTTTGTGCTCTCTGAGCACTTCTTGTTCAGCAATTCAACCTTTATTTAAGTCTTGAAAATATCTGAGGTTCCAAACATTTATACTGACACTGAGTTGAAAATGAGGACAATTAAAGCAAGTAAAGAAAGTTCTCACACAATGACAATAATTGCATCTCACAGAATAAAACAGTGAAACAATTCATATTAAAAGTAACCATTAAGAGGAAAACTGTCTTTAATGATAATTTTTTCTAATTGTTCAAAGAGTAACACAGGCAAACTGTAATTCAGGTTTGGTTTAGCCAGTAAATAAGGAAGGCGCTTCATCATTGTTTTTGACAAACACCAGAAATTTCAGTGAATTAAAAAAAATTGTCGGAAATAATTCTTTTTTTTCTTCAAGAAATCAAGGACAAAGTCTGTCAGAAAAACGTTCGAAAAATGTCCTCCCATAAATCTTATATAGAGTTTAGATAGAGGGCACTTTCACATTAGGTCTACTTGTTTCAGACCGTGCTGCGGCGCGGTTCGCCATGGGTTCGCCATGGGTTTGCCCCCCTGCCTCTCCCTCGCTGGCTTGCATTCACACTGGCAATATCGAACCGTGCCCGGGCCCACTTGTGTACTCAGTATGAAACAGCAGGGGGCGATATGCACATAACTGGTGCATACCAAACCTGCTACGGAGGAGAGCGAAGAAGAGACTACCATGGTAACCATTTCCTAAACCAGACAACCAATGTTTACGTTTCGCTCTCTTCTACATTTTCCTTCAAATGTGTTTATCATGTTTGAGACGGCAGCAGTGACCTTCTGGACCCTTTTAAATCATCGTAATCCTCAACCAGAATAAACAAATCGACAAATTGAGTAAGCAAAAGATTCAACCTTGGGATTAACAGGAAGTAATGCATCAAAAAAAGATCGGTTCAGACCACTTTGTTTCACACCAGTGAAACCGCACCAAATGTCGGGAGATGGAGCAGATCGAGACCACCCCTTCATGGAGGTCTCGGACCGGCTGATTTGGTGCGCACCAAAGTGCGGTGGTTGCATTCACATTGACACTAACGTACCAAACCCTGGGCCAAAACTTCTTAGGTGCGCACTAAATGTGGTTGGTGTGAAAACGCTCTTAAATAGTCAGTTTTAGTCTCTATAGAACTATGCCAACATTTAACACACTGAAGAAAGTCTTTATCTTTTTTTTTTTTTAACAGATATGTGCACGTGAAAGATAATATAGGTCAATGACAGAGTTATTGGTATACTTTACAACATAGAACCACTGAATATTTAAACAGGCCTTCACACAAAATTTATGAATCAATACTCTCAGATCCAGTGCGACTCATTTCTCTGTATTGAGTGCAAAAAGTGTTACCAAACTAAGTTGTGTTGCCTGACTGACAAAGACTGGATGTGTGCAGTTTGTGAGGCAGTCATTTTTTCTGCCACACGGCACAGCTGCTGTTGTGAGGCGGCCGGGTCAGGTGATTGGAGGAGAGGCAGCAGGTGGACGGCTCGCTCTGTCAGATCAAACAGCTGCAGATTGAAGCATCTAAGACTTGTTAAGAGTTTCAGAGTTATTAGTTTACTTATGATAAAAACTTTTCAAACAAGGAGGAATGGGTGCGGCTGGAGTTAAAAGATTTCCCTGTGCAAGTCCAAAGGCTTTATGTATGAGAGGTATCAGCTCTGTTCTACGAACCCAAAATCCAGAGATGGGAAATTGCGTAAAATGAGATTAGAAACATAATACTGTGATGTGCAAATCCCTGTCGACCTACATTTCAAAGACCAGCAAAATGTGTATTTTATTTCTCTGCTGAACTTTGGTGGCAGGTAAGCATAAATAACAGTAATTTGTGACATAAAATGAATGTCAATCTCTGTTTTCTGCTTGGTCTGCTTTGTCTTTAATGTACAAGCCCACCATCCACGGGGCTCCACCTTTTCTGTTCGTCAGTGTCAGCAAAAACAGACATGCAGCAGAGATGGTTCAATACGCTGTACCATCTCTGTACACTGCTGCTTCAGTGCAGTTATTTCAATAATGATATTGTGCTTTTCCATTTTTGATATCTGCTCAAGTTTGAATGGTTCTGGGTTCTATCTAGTCTGTTTTCCATTACAGCATAGATTGTATCAGTACCTTTTTAAGGTGGGCAGGACCGTCATAGCAAAAGTATGGTGGCATCCTCAAAAAAAGAAAGAAGGAAATAGAGGGGATAGAGCTGCCAGACCATTCGTGGCTTGCTGTAACAGTTGAGAGATGAATTCTGATCCAAAGAGGGTTGTAAACAGCAAAGCCAAATGCTACGTAAGCCGAGGAGAGTTTGGGAAGTTTTTTTGCATTACAGAGTCAACAACAAGGGGTGTTTCATTTTCCAAATGGTCAAATTCATTTTCATTTTGAGCATTCAGCATTTGGCAAAGTCTTCATGTCACATTTAGTGTCAGATCAGCTCACTTTGAACCCTGCTGGAGTATTACAAGAAGCTGTTCCAGGTACTAGGTACAGTCCCTAAGGGAAAATTAACACCACAGAGTAAAGTCGAGATCAAGAATAAATAGAAAACAGTTATACTATCATGACTGTGTATTTCTGAGAAGCTCAGTCATATTTAATCAACAATGACAAGAGGCTCTTTACTTAGTAAAAGATGGTGTACATGGGCAAAATGTTAAGTTATGAACATGTCACTTCAGAGGATATTACAAGGAATACAGATGCTTCACCATCTACAAAAGTACAATCCATGGAAGTCCGTGCATTGAATGGGCAACATACCAACATTAAATGCCTGTGACCTTAAATTATCCTGCATCATGGCTGCACTGTGTTGAAAAATGACATCATTCAATGATTGATGTAACAGTTTGGTTTCAGTACAATGACCCAAAACTGTCGTTTCACTCAGTACATCACTGTATCTGTAAAAGTACAATTAACTCCAACATGTGAAGTAAAAACCACAAATCAACAACATCTAAAGAGCTGCTGAGCTCTGAGGGCAAAACTCGACTTACAGACTAATCAAGAGTGTGAGAGTGAGTCCTCATTTCAGTTCGCTTTCAGACGCACTGGCCAGTAAATTCTCTGGGAAATAACATTCAGACTGCTACTGATGTGAAGTTCAAAGGTAAGTATCTGTGAAGGTGTGTTGGTGTTTAAGTACCATGGCATGGGTAACTTGCATACTTTTGATTTTTTAATTTCAACTAGAAAGTGGTCTTACTGTGCAGCAGGTTAAATTTACGAAAAGGTAATCAAAGTAGCCATGTCTCACCTGTGCCATTTTTAACCAATCCTCTGGTCAAAGTTAGGTGTAGTATTAAAGTTCCCAAAATTCAAAGGGAGTTATAACAAGCGGCAGGTCACATCTCACACCTGACTGTGTTCATTCCAATTTCAAGTTTTCACTTTCTTCCTGTCTTTCTTTCTTCTCTCAAATAAAAACCAAACAATGCAAGGTCTGTTGCCAGCAGCCAATTTAAAAAACTCAAAAGTTTACCCCAGAATGGATGAGGCTTTCAAAAGTTTCACAAGCCACTCTAGCTTGTTTAAAATCAATTTATTTAATCTTCAGATTTTTTTGTTTGGACATTGATTGAGTGCAAGTCTAAGTGATGGCTATATTTTTTAAGTGTTGCCCTGTTTGCCTAATAAGTGTTCCAATTCCAGCTGTGTTGGAAGAAACAGCAAATAAAAACTTTAATCAAGCACTGACACACACTTGTCTGTCAGCCTTTGTTGGTGCTGGTTCTTTGTTGTATGAGGGCCCTTATTTTTGGATTAAATATGATTCAAGTTTAAATCAAGTGTTGGACAGTTTGTGTGTCTGTTTAACAAATTGTAGTGTTTTAGGGTTGAAAAATATGTTCATTATATTTGTGCAGCCACCGTGTCAAAGACTGACCTCCACAAAAACAAGCTCAACATTTCCAAAAGCAGACAGAGCTTAAAATAAATATCCATTTATGTAATCAAATTATGGCACTGGGGTATTGAAAAACTAAACAGTGATTGCAGTTGGCCAAAAATGAACTGCATAAATGTTGCACGCCGCATGAAGGAATCAAGTGGATTTTAATTCTTTTTGGTTCCTGGCTTTATGTAAAAGTACAGTGATGCTATTTTAGTGTTGATGATGGCAATACAATTATTCTGTTATGCTGCTTCATTTAAAACCATGCTACAAATGTATGCAGCATAACTGTGTTAATTTGAGAAGAACAAATGGTGAACATCAGGGCCAAAAACACTTCTACATGACAATTCAGCCAAGTTAGACACATGATTTTTAGGTGCCCACAGTGTCAGCATTTTCTTTCTTGTTGGACAGTGAGGCATTCATTTCCACAAAGTTTGTACAACAGATGATACCTCCTCCCAGAAGAAAATGTCTCAAACTCTGCAGCCATGACAGCTTGCACATTTTAGACTGAAATCACACAACAGAAAGCAACAGAGGGCATTAAGGCATGCGTGTATGATTTGGAGAATAAAACATTGTTTGGTGGAACATTTTTATTTTTAACAGTGTCACTACCATGCCTCTCCTCTCCTTATTTCGACAGTAACTCAACTCTAGATAATACTGGCAGTCCAATACATAATATGATATATCAGTTAAAAGGTTATTTTAATTCTGGACATTTGTATTGCCCTCTGTCCCTAAGTTACATCTACTGTTATAATTCATGTTGCTGGGACAAATAATCAAGTTTAGGCATGCTGCAGGCACCATGCTTTACATTAGAAAACACTTTATACACAGATTATAGTATGTTTTAGATACAAACTGAAAAAGACATAAAAAAAATAGCATTCAGGAATAATGTTTGATATTTGGCCCTGCATAAAATGTGGAGATATTTATTATCAACCCTGTATAGTGATATTTAGTAGGACTGGGATGATGCACTTTTCTCCCGATTCGATTTTTATACATTATTTTATGTGCCGATTCCATTTAAACTGCGATTCTCCGATTTGCCGATTTTTGCAATCTTTAGTTAGCTTTTTCAACACCAGTGAGAAAGATGAACAATGATGATGCCTTCAGACTATATCAAGAAAAATACATATCACATTTAATCATCAATTGATTTTTTTAAACAGCTGTTTATAATCTCTCTTCAAAAGCCTGGATTGCATTTAAAAGTGGCTTATTAACACAGACTAACATGAAGCATTCAAATTTTGGAAAAAAAAAATTGAACAAAAAAATTGATTAAAAAACTGTCAAACAAAAAATCCTGTTACTTATGAGAACTGATTTTTTTCTCCCACCCCTGACATTTAGTATATTTGCCCTATCCCAGTACACACCTGTGCCCTTGAGTCTTAATGACACTTTTATCAATACTTCTCTCTCATGTAGTGGAAAGGTAAGGCAACCTTTCTCTAAAAACAGGTTGTCTTATTTTGTATTTCAGGGAAAACAAACTAATTTCTCCTTAAATAAGCTGAAACATTATTAATTTGGAATGCTCACCAGTCCCTCCCTAACATTTAAGTCTCCTCTTGGCTGTTCATTGTGTATATTTTTAGGGTACCATATAAACAAAAGTTACATATTTTTGCCAATTAATTTAACACTGCATTAATTACAGAGATTGAATCGAAAACACTTGATGTGAAAAATGGCGACTCGCTACCTTCAAAACTCAATCAGTTCCAAAGCTTATTTCCTTTGCTTAATCTTTTATTTATAGCCAGAGAGGACAAGTCTTATCCATGAGCTCAAAGGTGCTATTGTCTGATTTAGAAAAATGTTCCTGCTTATTTCCCTTACTCAGCTCTGACTTTAGACATTTTGTAAGTCTGGCTAATGACGAAGTTTGAGTAAAGTTCAAGCAAAGTTCTGCGACTAAAGTTTTCCCTTTCAACTCCGTGGCTGCTTCTCTGAAACTTATGAGAAAGTAACTGTCGTCTCTTGGGTTTTGGCCTCTATGTGTATCAGTGCGCGCTGACACTGATCCAATACTGCATCAACGCGAGGAAGCCTCTTGCTAATTGTAAACAAGAGAGAGAAAGAGGTGAGCAGTCTGTGGAGCTGGGCGCTGATCTCTGTCGAGCTGCGAAGTGAAACGCTGATTAGTGACGCTACGTTACTCTGCTTTGTCCGAGGGCAACTGTTTCATATCAGCCAGCAGTTAGTGGCACAGACGCTGACCTCAGCACTCGCAAATGTCCCACAGCTGGTCTTTTGATAGACGCTTTTACATCAGGGATGGTATTTAAAGTTCTTGCTATATTGAGATGTAATTAGTAAATGTTTTCAGCAGTGTTCTTATCAGAGGGTTCTTCAGTTGGAGATGTAGCACTGAGGCTGAAGTAGATCACACTCTGAAATGTATCTGCACAGTATGTATTTATGCTAATATTGCTCCTTAGAGGAAATGGCACCACATCTAGTTTGCTAAATTTAACCAATCAGGATTGTACAGACATATACACACATACAGAGCAAAAATATAATCCATCTCCAATTTGTCACATCAGCATTTCAATCTATTCCTATTGTTACGCTTCTTTTCAGAGAGAGCACCTTATCTCTCTGTGAGCCCTCACCTCTCTCTGAACCGTCTCACCCTCATATCCCTTTATGCAGCTTCATCCATTACTTTAATTATCTCTTCTTTTTGGCTCTTGAAAGTTCATCTAAGCCAGGACTTCTGCACTTGACTATTACAGAGGGCAAGCTGTGACCGCTTTCTCAACTTCACAGGCGAGACGGAAGAACTTTAACAATCGTCAGGCTAAATTGTTTTAGTCCTGAAGGGTAGAAGGGGACACGGGGTCCCGAGATAATCTTCTCCCTGTCTTATGCCAGTTTGAATTACACTAGAGTGAAATATACTTTATATGCATGAAATGAGGTAGATCAGTCGTGCATTTTTTTCTTTAAGGGAAATCTCAATTGTGGCAGAGTTGAAAATGTTTCGTGCTCACTGACAAACTCCCTCTGTGTATTTCGATTAGCTGATCCATGATGAGACACAGCAGCCATTTCAGCTCTAAAGATGGTAAACACTCCCATGATGGAGGCATGTTATTGGAAATGCATTAACTGATTGGCATGTTTGTAATAAGAATCAAGTGTGTTAGCATCAGCTTATTTAATCAATCTCAAAAGATGAGCTGAGATTATTAAAAACCATCTACGTTTTGGAGGTTTCGGGTCATAATTCAAAAACATATAATATGAGACATTTTAGATATTGTTGAAGCAAATACTAAATACACACTGTTAGAAAAAATTTTTAAAAAATAAGAATAATAATCAGAACTTTATGCGCCTAAAAAGGCAAAGTAAAACCAAATCTGATTAAAAAACAAAAATGATGAAAAAGATGATTGACGCTAGTGGGCCAAGGACAGATCCCTGGGAAAAGTTCATGAATTTCATGTAAATTATTTAGTGTTGACTCTTTGAAAGAGGACTCAAGTCAAACCAGGTACTAGAAAATATGTGATTGCAAGCAAACATGTTTTTTGCATGCTCTTTTGCACTTGAACCTCTTCCTTTCAGACCGTTAGTCTCTCCTCATGGGGAAAAGAGGAACAGCTCCAACTTAGAGGTGCTGTATATAGAGGGTATAACTCTGTTTCATGGCAATAATTAGTCAAACAAAAGACTTCATTTGGTTTAAGTACTTAAAACTACAAACCAAACTAATTTGGGGCTAAATATTTGAATTCAGATCAGTCAAACATCTGTCTACACTCACTGAAACACTGAGGAAAAGGTGGAGAAAGAATGGACACAGTGTGCTGAAGGGCCAGTTTATTTTGCCTTATAGAATAGTGCTGCTGTAACATGTGACACATTACACCTTTTACACAAGGATTCACAGATACTAGAACCAGAACCGAGTACTGATGTTGACACAAGTACTTTTGTACAAGCACTCAAAGTTGTACTCATTGATCATTGCCCATACTGATCTAGTTTTACACATTACAGTGTGCTGAGCTAGTATAGGCAAAACTAGTTATGTCTGTAGTTCGGTGACACTTAACAAAAAAAGTGAAAATGGACTTGAGTTTGTTTAGTACTTTTCTTGTTTATCCAACTAATCAAAACACTTCTACACTGCACGTCCCCCTTACCATAACCATTCATTCACACATTGATAGTAGTGGTTCCCATCAAAGTTGTCTGCAGCATTAGCTAATCATGTCTGCACCATTTTATGCCTTTTCACATGCACTGACACAGCACTGGGAGAAATTTTAGGATAACTAAGAGCTGAATTTGGGCTCAAAACCTTGACTTTCTGATTGACAGACAAGCAACTCCACAGACAGGGCAAACAATGCAGGGCTAAATGGTCATACAAGAGCAGAGGAATATCTGATTTTAAAAAAGTTATTAAAAAACAATAACTGTAAAAGAATCTTTGAGTGCTCAAATTTTTACTTGTGCTTGAATATTAGTACCTGTGCTTGGTTACAAAAAACATGGTATTGGTTAGTGCTGGGAAATTAATCAAAAAATTATCTAGATCAATATTTATAACCTCTAATTGAAGTAATTTTACTCATGCCAATTATTTGGATTATTTTCACTGTGTAAGTCACGTGACCGTGCCGCCTCCGCACAGTCTGTGTTCATTTTTGCCATGAACAAGGACACGCCACCAACATGGAGGAGACGAGCACCAATCTTTCAGAGGACCTTGTAGCCAAGAAAAATACCGTCTCTGTTGTCTGGGAACATTTTGGATTATATACAGAGGCCATTGGGCAGAAAGAAGTTACATGTAAATACTGCAGGAAGACCTGACCATCAATGACCTGTCAATGACCATCGCTATCACCACTACTTTGGTCCAGCAGAGCATAAAATAATCGCCCATTAACCATAATCGTAATATTGCCCAGCCCTAGTATTGGTGCATGCTAACATTACAAAGTGAAACAACAGGTCTGACGAGGTTACCACATTAGGCATGCTGTGATTGGATGTGTTTTTATTATTGTATATGTGTCGTCATCATCTAAAAAAGTCAACCCATCAAACAGACATTACAGTCTAGACAATGCAACATCATAGTGGTCAGACAATGGTGGGCCCAAACTATGCTTCTAGCAAGGCTTACAATGACAAAAAAATCCCAAGTACATCAGATCAACTTACGTCTCTATTCTCACACAAAACTGCCAACCATCAGATATGCAGGGCAGACCGAGTGGGGGCATCTTTCTGCTCGAGCCCCCTTCCAGACTGAGGGACACAGCAGTGGGAGGATGAGTAGACCACGGGTCACTGCCAAGCGATAAACCAGAGCAGGCAGAAGGAGACAGGCAGGCAGGCAGTCGTCTCCCGTGGGGGGGGACAGGGGTCGTGAGACACATGAAGGCCTCTCACTTACCTGCCTGTCACAGCGTCAGCACGACCTCGCAGCATGAGGTCACGGGTAAGCAGACCATTAGCCACAGTCGGTGGGTAGAGGTGAAAGATCTCCACCCACACAGCGGACCGTCAGATGACATGTAAGATGGTATTTTAGCTTGTCAGCTCGGTCATGTTTTTATTTTTTGCAGGGACAGCATTTTTTTTTTGGGTCTCACAAATGCCAATTTGATACTGCAAAACTACCAAATGTCTCAATAATCCTCCTTACATAACCCCTAATGTAGAAAATAATCTCTGAGAATGTGAGGGATGCACTGTACAGCATCCTTTCAATGCACTGATAAATCACAGTGTCTCCCACACAACCAGGGACACTTGCAGATAAGCTCCAGTAAATCAAGTAGAGATGCAAGAAATAGACATGAGAGAAAAGTTTATTTACAAAAAAATTATAAGGGCCGCATTTATCCTGCACTTACTGGCAGAGGGCAAAGTGTAAACAAGTTACAAGATCCTCATATTTAGACAATTAATAGTGCTCTAAAACGACTAAAGAATTTGGCCTGCAGCTGAATTTATTCAGACATCGAAAAGCAAAAAGAAAACTTTGATGCAAATGCCAAAGCTTAATTTAATGAGCCAAACAGTGACTAAAAATAAACGGCATGGATCACCTTTCCAAAGTCAGAACTTTTATAGCACTTTATGCTAAATTCTCAGCCTTCACTTTCAAGCTGTGGAGAGAAAAACTGTGTGACAAATTGAAGGAAAGCCACAGAACAAACATTTACCGGTAATTAAAGCCTGTTAAAGATGCACCTCTATTTCCATGCTCCAATGCATTTGGTCTGTTTGCACAAGTTTACATTGACATCGGCCTGTCACGATAATCAATAAATCAATTAATCACACAATAAATAAAAAGGTTCTCTGTAAGTTTGCCGGCCTAGATAAATTGACACATGCATGCATGTTTGTTTTCCTCCTCTCTCTCTACCAAACAGGCTGGATGAGAAGATGGTTCACTCTGTGCAACTTTCTCAACACCTGGGTACATTTTACAGACAGTACGAAGTGACTGGAAGAAAGTACATATCACAAACAATCCAGAACCTGCAAGAACTCCATTTTGTTTTTATTGTTGTGTGTGTGTTTTTTTATTTTTTTTTATTTACAAAGACAGGGATTTTTTTTTTCTAATTAGTATAATGATTTTTATTTACATGCAATTTTTCCCAAAAGAAAGTCAGTTTCATTTTCATTGGGTTTTTCTTCTCTTTTTTTGTTTGTTAAATTATATTGTTTGTTTCATTTATTTTATTCAAAAGCTCTTGACCTTCCAATTACAATTAAAAACTCTTAAGAAATTAAAGTTTTTTGCTTTTGATACAGCGCACTCACTTTATTAAGACATATATTGCAATTACATTATTGAAAAAAATGATGTTTTAAAAAAATATTGACAATAATATTGTTTATCTTCAATACTTTTTTGGACAATTATCATCCAGCAAAATTTGTTATCATGACAGGCCTACATTGACAACAGAGTGCAGTGTCTCTCAAGAGATTTAAAAGAAATCTTTTTTTGAACAATCTGATACTTGTTATTACAGTTTTGGAAATTTTGACTCTGCTATGCTAAATTCTTAGAGAAGTTGGCCCATGTAGGTTGACTTAAAAGTGTCATACTTTTCAGAATATGCTTTTTAAAGTTTATAATGCAAGAACATATGCCTATAATCCACACAAAAATGAGACACACCCTGAGAGAGGTAATTATTCAACCCATGCTGACTTCGGTTAAAGGATAAGTTTGGTTTCTACAGCTTTCACATTGTTTATAGAATGAAGTAGAACAATATACTCACCCAGAAGGCTTTCCTGATGCAAACAGTGCTTCAGGAGACATTTAGATCCAAAATCGAGCAGCGGACATCCGTATAATGGTAGCACATGGGGCATGTTCACGCCACTCCTAAAACTGCATTCATCGTCCAAAAACTCATTAGTTTCACTAATATTTCATCATGGTCCGCTCGGGCTACTCCTCCATTACAGTCTGTGTCGCTCCAGACATGTCTTTGTGACTGTGCTGACCTCTGAACTGAAGAAGAAGAACCTTTGCCTCCGCGCATGCGCAGTACGGCTCATTGTTTCAAGGGAAGACTGCCGGCTACACAACAACTTTCTTCTTCCAGTTTTGTGCAAAATGGACGAATATCTATCAGATGAAGATGCTGTGGAAGAGAACTTTGAATATGATGGGTCTGCTTACAGTTTCGAGCCAGAGTATACAGATGAGGAGCTCATTGAAAGGAGGACGCAGAGGCAAAAAGAAGAACAGCTCTCCAGAGAGTACTGCGCAGGCGCGGAGGCAAGCGTTCTTCTTCAGTTCAGAGGTCAGCACGGCCACAAAAGCATGTCTGGAGCGACACAGACTGTAATGGAAGAGTAGCCCGAGCGGACCATGATAAAATATTGGTGAAACTAATGAGTTTTTGGACGATGAATGCAGTTTTAGGAGCGGCGCTAACATGCCCCGTGTGCTACCATTATACGGATGTCCGCCGCTCAATTTTGGATCTAAATATCTCCTGAAGCACTGTTTGAATCAGGAAGGCCTTCTGGGTGAGTATATTGTTCTACTTCATTCTATAAACAATGTGAAAGCTGTGGAAACCCAACTTATCCTTTAAAGGAATGTGTACAGGCATGTTTGTGCAGCCACAGTAAACATTGGAGCACATCACTTAAAAGCTAAAGCTACATCCACTAACTGAAGGAGGCATGGTCAGACACAGCTAAAGAGGATTTAAGTAAAGGACACCAAAACTATGCTTCAGAGGCTCTTATAGGCATGACAAAAGTAGCATCTGAGTCGATTTCTGGGCAAAACAAATAATAAAGAGCTTTGCGGAAACCCATGAATATGCGAAATTATTAGGAGTGAGTAAAATATGACCCCAAACTGCCTTGCAATTACTTGTCTTGTATTAAAAAATTATTCTACAGTCTACACACGACATAGCTAAAAATCTGTAACTTTTTCGTTTTTTCTGTGTGCAAAACACAAACAGCCAGAGGCATTCATATACCTTTGCAAACATGAACCCACTTTACAGAGGGCAAACCTCAATCATGCTCCAATAAACTCCCAAGTTAAACATTACTTTCAACATCATTTTGTTTTTTTTGTGTGTAGATAATAATACAGTGCAGCAGGTTGTTTACGGCAGAAAGTTTGGATGACGGTGATTTTATGGAAAAGGTCAGGGGGTCTCAACAGTTAAAAGGTGCCTTCCACTTTGCTGCCTGAACTCTGTGACAGGATCACAGCTGAGCACAATAAGTGAATGCAGCCATTAGTGTATAAAGATGTTAGAAGCAGACTCAAACAGCCAGCCAGAGGCCACTTCAACGAAACCTTCTTGGCCGAGGTGAACATCAACTTCAGCCAAATCATCTCTCCCTTTGCAGCTGTGCTCTTTGGCCCTGATGTAAACAGACATGAGTTTATTTACTGCAACAGATGACAATAAATTGGCTGTATCGAAAAGCCGCTTTCTGCTCAGCTAAATCATTTACGTCTGCTGTGGTTTCACTCATCTCTTGCTTGTATTTTTCAGCTGCAGAGCGAGTGAGTGTGTGCATATGTGGGCCCGTGAAAAAGTATGAACACAAAAAAAGGAAAAAATGAGGCTAGTGGAAAATACAAATGCGCTGCAGTGAGAGGAGCTGTGCAGGTTCTTGAGCCTTGCAAATCTCGAAACCCACAAATTAGGCCACAAATCACGACTCGCACATGACCACATCTGCAGAGGAGAGTTCAGCTAAGCACAGCAAGCAGCCTTCTTATTTAATCCAAGGCTTAATCCAGCCACTGTCTAACCCTCTTTAGCATCCACATGCAAAGAATTGTGATGAAGCAGCGGGTAGAATTGGGATGAAACGATGAGAAGGGAAATTAAAGGATAAAAGCTGGGAAAAGAAAATTGATTCGAGAGAAGAGCTGGTGAAGATCAGTTGAATTTATTTCATAATTAAAGTTGCTGTGGGCTCAGTCTGGACATGGTATCTCTAAAAAAAAGTTCTCTGAAAATTAGTTCAAATTGAAATATTCAATTCTATTCCACTAACTCTTTGTTTTCCCAACACTTGTACATCTTCTTCCTACAGACACAGCAGCTAAGAAAAGAAAAGTCCCTCCTAACTCGACTTCTAAACAGACTGGGAATTTATGGTTTCAGGAACTTCTCAAAGCACTAAAAGGTTCCCATGACTTATGTTGCCCACTTTTCCACAACAGCACTGATGGTCCAATTAACTTGACCCCAAGATGTTGGAGCTGTGAATGACATCAGATTCAAGTTGACTGCTTTTTGATTTAAAGCTCATAAAGTCAGGATTTCTGATGTTCCACACATTGTTTGTTTGTTTGTTTCAGTTGATAGAGTTTGACCGGATCAATTCCAATTGCTGTCTTCTTGTTAACAGGCTGAAAGGAAGGCTTGTACCTGTACAGCGAGTGGTTTCACTTCAAATAACTGAGATACTTGGTTATAATTGGATACTGGGTGGAAATCCTAACTGTTAAGTTTAAAAAAGAAGCTGCTAGCAGAGCTAATGAATAGGGTCAATGTAATCAATAGATAAAAAGGTTTACTTCACCAAGACTTGTGTTGATTTACTCCTAACAAGTATCTCCCAAAGTTCACCTGCTAAATAGTACACCACAGTTTTGTTTAAAAAGGATTTTTATGTGAAAAAGAGGAAGGAAAGCTGTTAAATAGGCACTACTAGCCCAACAGCTTAGACTTAGGTTTATAATTAACATATTTATAAAACCATTTTTATGGCAAAATGAGGGAGAAAGCTTTTAAAGACAAACTGTTAGTGGATGTCTAATTTGCCCTAATTCATTTTAAGCCAGAGGCCTCAGTACACATGGCTGGGATACCTAGCTAAGAGACAAACTGTATCTCTTAACAGCTTTTCACACCTTTTTGTCTTTAATATACATCCTAATGAAACAAAAAATTGGAATTCAATAAACAAACCATGCAGGGTACTGCTCAGTTGAAAACCACCTCCAACCTCTGAAAGCACACATGGAGCGACTGAACGGTCTAAAGAAAATGCTGTGAATACTTTGACCAATCAGAAATGTTTAGCCCTGCAGGCCCTACCCCTAAAGTTCAAGGACCTTCAAGACCTTTGTAGAGGTTCCTCAAAAGGCTCAAAGTTACGGGAGAATAGTTGCTGTTGTCTAAAATCACCTTGAATCAAACGAAGTTAAAAAAAAAAAAAAAAGCCAGCAAGTGACAGAAATAGCAAAAGGTATTGATGTGCACATGAATCAGTGGTAAAGTGGTTCTTTGCCCTGTGGCTTCAAAGTCTACCCCTGATGCCTCAGGCTAAAAAAATATTTTAAAACACAGATTAATGAACAAAAAACTCTATTTATATTTCACAAACTGGACATGTTAGCACCTTCACCATCCTCTCAAGTTCCACTCTTATCAAATGGTCCATTTATAACTTCTGCTGACTTTCAAACACCAGGAAAATATGAGCAGTACAAATGGTTCGAACTATCTCACAATTCTAAAAAGCAAAGAACAGCTTCTACCCCAATAATTTCATGATACATCTACATTATTTATCACCCCTTGCAGGTATATGAGCTCCCACTTAAATGAGTAATGAGACTCTGCAAGACAAAGAATGACAAGCCTGAGTGATCTTCCCTCTGCCTGCTTCTGCAAGAATATGAGGGCGGATCAGCCTAAATTAACATAAATGTCTTTGGGTTTGCTGGAAGGAAAATGGCGTGGGGTTGTTTCCTGCTTTCAGGGAGGTAATATTTAATTTTTAGCTCCAGCTCTCTATCTTACAATAAGCTTGATTTATAAGCCACATTTAAGGCCCAATACTTAGGCAATAACTGAAATCTACTCCATGTTTTTTGATTACAAAAAGGGGGAAAAAAGCATATAATCCACCCTGTAGGCACCATTAGCTCACAGAATCACACAGCGCTGAAAAAAAGTACTGAGCTATTGCCCTCTCTCAGCTCTGCTCGCCCCCTCTGCAGCCATTACTCTTCTATGTTGCAGTTGTTCTGCAAGCTAAGCAGGGACAACAATGGCTACATGTTTACACAGCAAGTGTCCTTATAATTTAGAACGGGGACAGGAATCAATAGTTAGCAGTGTAATTCAGTTAAAGTAGAGATAGTAGAGCAGGATAAACGATGGAATGAGCCTGGGAGAGGCACTGATCTGGAAGTGATGCAGCACTTAATGCCTTTACAGGCCTCTGTACAGTAGCAACTCAGTGGACAGAAGCTGTGCCTTGAGATAGGACTGCAGGAAAAGGAACAAAGATTTTATCCTAAAATTTTCACTGAATCATTAGCAAAATACCTGAGCTATATATCTTTATCTTTACATATTTCCAAATTTGAACAACAGCAATCTATGTTTGACATCACTATGACTAAAATAAAAGTCCTGGGTAATCAAAGATGGCAATTTGATCATTTTTTAAAGAAATTTTTTAAAAATGTCAAATAGTCTTCAACCCTATATATATTTTTATATACATATATATATTTTCTTATATATATATATATATATATATATATATATATATATATGTGTGTGTGTGTGTATTAGGGCTGTCACTTTAGTGCATTAATTAGATTAATTAATTACACCCAAAATTAATGCATTAAAAACTTAATCGCAAGATTAATCATAGCACACAAACATTTTGATATTGTCCAGCTGGAGGACCCGTACATGGCAGTGGACCGTCACTTCACACATGCGTCTCTAGTCAAACCAAACAAAGCCCAGGTGACAACAGGAATGGCATATTTAAGACTTAGTCTTATTTTATTTTTGAATTTATTTATCTATATTTGTACTACATTCTTTAATAATGCATCAGGCCTAATTGTTTTGCTGGATTTCCTCGACCTTTTTCTTATTTTGAATTTGATTTATGAAACACACTTAAAGTGTAATTTGAGTTGCCTGATTGAGTTTAGAATTTTCTGGACAAGTTGCCCTGACTTTGGTTTTATTCTGTCACCAATAAAAATGTGGATTTACAAATCTTCACTTCTTCGTGTATTCATTTGATTAGTCATGCACTACAATTTTATAATATTCTAGAATTCAAATTCTTTATTTGGGTACTTTAAGCAGATATGAGATTAAAATGTGATTAATTAGATTAATTTATTATAAATCCGGTAATTAATTAGATTAATTTTTTGTGTGTGTGTATTTATATTATGGATTTCCTACCTCACTGTAATTTTTGTAAATTGTAGATGTCTATATTTTTCTACTCTTTGTGTTTTGTTTAAGATGTGCTCCTGACATACTTTATATTTTGTGGGGAAATCAGGTGTGTTATTCAGTATATAAATTCACCCGACTGTTGTTGTTTTTTATTATGTTTGATAAAACTGAATTAAAAAAGTGGAAAAAAAGTCTTCCACCCATTCCTAATTGTAGAAAAGCTTTTCAGACATTTTAATGTACTGAGGGATTTGCATCTTTAACACCATGAGCTTCACAATGATAAAATCTACATCATTAATAAAAGGGGTGGGATTAAAAAAAAATAAAGAAACATAATGATCTTTCATAAAATCTTCAACCAACAAAGAGAGGGGCATAAATTGCACAAATATGTTGGAAAGCAAAGTAAAAAATGTATGGGACTGACACATTTTTCTTCAGCTTTGCCTATTGTTTTTAATCATTAAATACAACAAATAACCAATGTCCCACAAAGTTTATTTAAGAAAATATCAGCAGTTCATTTAAGGAGCATTTTCATGGCAAAAAGAGGGAGTAAAGCTGGTAAAGAGGCTCCATTATCCTGTTAGCTTTGACCCCAAGTTACTTCAAAGGACATAACTGAGATGCCTGGTCACTAAATACAAAAAAAAAAAAAAAAAAACATTTCATGAGTGCTTCGGAGTGTTTTTGTTGCTGTGATATCACACTGTAGAAATATTAGATTTTTGCTCCTATTATCCAAATCAGTGAATTCACTTTGTGTGTGTCAATGCATCTATTTTGAAGCATGACTAATTTACAGGTTGGAAAAACTTTGATCTTTGACTCAACATGCACTTTCAGAAATCAGTAAGGGACGTAGAAGCCTTGAATAGAACAAAGAAATGGATAAAAGCAAGAGGCTATCACAGCAAGGCTGACATTCCTCTCACTGTGAGTTGTGCTCCGAAGACTATTGACTGGGTTATTTACATCGAAGAATCAAGGCAGAAATCTTGGAAATTCTGTCTCACTGGCCGGAGCTCATTGGAGAACAGTGAGTCATTTTGTGCATGCATATATGCATCCTTCCTGATTTATAATATAGTTTAACAATGTGTTTGACAGAATAAGCATGTTGAGGCCGTCCTCTACATCTCATCAGTCACGGTTTTAGGTCACACTTAATGTTGTGGTAAAGCAGTACTTACAAACTGAATAATCACCTTTTTGGCCTTAATCTTCACTCATACCTGTGGTCCTTCAATTAAGAAAGACAATAATGTAGTGACTCCCCATTTAGATGAATATTTCTTACAATAGAAATGCTTTTTACTGAGCAGCAGTCCTGCTTCACTTTTCAAATCACTACCAATACACACAGTTTCATTATTTAGAATATTTTCTCCTCGTATGGCTTTATGAATAATGTATTTTTAGATATCTCAAAATCTTGATATAGCCTGTCTATATTTAAACAACAGTTTTATGCAAACATACCTTGGAGTATTTGAACATAGAATTGTCAACCAAACACTGTTTTATAATTCAAGTCCTCCCACATTGTGCCATTATGCTCCCATCACCGCTGTGCCTCCCTCCTGCAGTTACCTCCTCCTCTCAGGGGGGGAGAAGCACTCATTAGCGAGTAAGTCATCATGATTATGAGTTTAAAATTTTGCTGAGCTGCTAGCTAACTCATTCCAGTTCATCAGCATAACAGCATTAAAAGAAGAAGCCTGTGGGCTGGCATTCTCACACTGCCTCAATATTGGAAATCCCAGCAGGCCGAGCTTGTCCACATCCATTATGTCGAACCTGAGCCACCAACAAGGTCTAATATAAGCTGCCACTGGGTACGCCAACACCATGTGACACCTGAAATTTAATTAATTAGGTTTACACAACACAACCTGTTGGTCCTGTGCATCAATCTGCCTTTATCAACTACTGTGTTTGGCTGTGTTTGTTGTTTATAAGAGGCTAAGCCAAGCAACAGGGTTGGATACAATTTACTGGACATGTCAATTTGACAATCTTCTCCAAGAGAGAGGCACTGATGAAGCATTAGCTCATGGTGCAGGGATCACTAATTCATTTCCATCCCTAATATATTTACCTCATCTGGAGAAAGGAAACAGATTGTCAGAAGCAGTGGGAAGTAAGATGATTTGGAGCTCAATTCTGCTAAATTGGTTGCTGCCAGCGTGATACATCACAGAGAATTAAGACGCCTCTCCCCCCAAGCACAGAACTTCGGCAGCCATATTGGCACATCTGTCAAGGGCCCGCCCCTGACAGAGACAAATGGACCAATTCTGGCACAGGAAGGCTGATCCAAACTGCTAGCAATAACCAAGATGAATAATGAGCCAGCCTGGGCCCAAGCAAAATTCATTTTTAATAATTAGTGTTCCTGCACCCCTCATTTTCTCACAAAATGAGCGCAGGTACGACAACAGGTTGAAACAACGCATCAGCGAGACTGGAGGGATATAGATGGTGTTGTGTTAAGCTTCTATCATGGCAGAGAATGGCTGTGACTACAAATGCAGGGGTGGAAGACGGATGAATCTCTCTGGATTCTCCCAGGAGGAAGAAATTAATCAAGTCGAGAAAGCAACACTGCTTCATGAAGGAGAGGAATGTTGCAGGATGTGCACAACAAAGTTCAAGAGATCCTGAGTGTGTCACTTTTATTGTAAATACACACTTACTATTCGCAAATAAAGGGGGAAAACTGACAGGCCGAGGTAGTGTGGTGAGGCATCAGATGACACCTGTGACACGGCATTAAAAAGCACCAAGCCTGGTCCTTGAAAGTTAGGGTATGGTGGATGTGATGATTTGCAGTGAGAAAACATGTCAAATGACTGAGAACTGTTACTATTTTAGTACAACTGCCAAAGATGAAAATTACAGCTAAAAGTGTATTTAAAAAAGTTCAGCCAGCTGAAATAAAGGACAGGAAAGGTTGTAGAATGTTTTAAAAAACTGATGACTTCCTTGCTATTTATGATTCTTTGCTATTTATGATTAACCCTTAACTAGGAAAAGTAAGTAACACGATGTGTCACAAAAAGAACCAGCCAAAAAAAGCTAAGTCAATCTGGAGTAAATATGGGGAGGGTACAATCACTAAGTTGTATTTCTTTTTCACTTGATTGAAGTATTTCACTCGTCCATCTGGGCACCCATCCCATGACTAGCCGTAAGGAATAGGCATATTTATCAGGTGACTGGACGATCATTCTGGCAGTCGCATTCATTACAGGTAGGGGTGTGCGACATGACAATATTAAATCGTTGCTTATAACGTGGGGATGATCTCATAAAGCAGTAAGACTGTCAGATCGTCTGTGTGGGCACAGAGACTTTGACACACACCCGACTAGCTAATCGTAGCACATTACACGCAGTGCATGGTAGGATCTCCTGTTTGGTTATGTAGCGTGAAGCCATGGCGGAAAGAAAAAAGGAGATAAAAGCTTGAAGATGTCTGAACAAAGATCTGTTCTAAAGCAGCTGTATTATTCACTCAGACTATAGACATTGCAGTTACATAACATTTGTTTTAAATTGTTGCATTTTAAGAGATAATGTTGATATTGTTGTTCATTATCTTTTATGTTTACATTTATTGCACATTTTTATAAAAACTGCACTATTTAAATTAAAACCTGTTCAGAAAGTTTCTTTGGCTTTGTCATTTTTTTTCTTTTAAGGTTTTATTTGTTAAACATAAGGAAAAAATGGTCAAACATGCAAATTAGTCTAGGAAAACCAACCAAAAAAAGAATCGTGATAAAATCGTGATCGGGATTTTATTTTTAAAAAATTGTGATATGATATTTTTGCCATATCGCCCACCCCTAATTACAGGACAGTCAAAAAATATATGCGGCGGGTGCTACTGTCAGCTTAAGAGTAAATTACAACAAATAATTCACTAGATATAACAAACTATCTTTCATTTCATTGCATTAAAGATCTTATAAAGCTGTTACTAAAGCTGTTAGCATCTATGCTAATCTCTGCACAGACAGTCATTTCCTGCCATTGTCTCACTCAAACCTCCCACCTCCTCCTGCTCTAAAGGATGCTACTTGGGCTGTTCCACTGTGAGTCTCTCACAATTGTTGTATATTAGAGTTTTAGTATACATATACTATTGAACATCAAGAAAGAAACAGAATGTTGGCCCGGAACAATGCTGCTTGGAGTACGGTGGACACCTTCCTTGCCTTTGTTGGTGAGGAGGAAGTGCAGAGCAAGTTGGAACGTACCATCTGTGACCCACATCTTCTGGCTTACCCGCCGCGGTATAACTGAGGGTATAACTGACACTGTTAGTGTGATCTGGGCTTACTGCTCCAAACAAAGCCAAGCTGTACTGAACTTAACCAGACCACTTAGTGTGAACAAAGACAAATATGAGGAGGACAGATTTATGATCTGAGTGCCCATGGGTTTGACACTTTCATACATTTTTATTTCTAGTCCCTTTGTCTCTGCCTGGATGGATCCACTTCTGAAACAAAGAGTTTGTCTTCAGCCTGCTCTATTGTAGTGTTAAGAAGTGGAGCTATACAAATAAATATTGACATATTTATTACTTATGCAATCTTTTTTAAGTGTTTTCAATGTATTTCAACATTTTTCATGCTTTTCTGCTTTTTTAACTATGCACAACATTGTTTCTTTTCTGTTATCCGAGATTTCAAAACTTAATTTAGCCTTTACTGACATGGAGGATTCCGTATTTTAATAATCGACAGTAATCAAATACAAAATCTACTTTTAATAATTGAAAAATCAAACTCCATCCACCCTTTAAAGGCTGACAAACAGTGATTTAGCAACCTGCTGACAGAGACTGGCCATATTTTTCTGACCTTATACTTTAAATTAGGATTATACAAAAACTAGACAAGATCAGAGCTGAAATACAGGGCTATGACATCTGCAGTAAAATCATCAGAAGTCTTTATTGCTGCTGATATCAATATTAAGCTTTTGAAACAACTGTGTGGCAGTATCAATGTCATGCAAATAATATCCTGAACTTCTTCTTACTTTGTTTTTATTTATTAGATGTTGAAAAGCATTTGCTTTTAAATGTGCTTTATACATAAAGTAGATTAAGCTGGAATGGAGAAAGGCTGCTGGATGATATCAACAAGACTAAATCCACTTTTGAAACAATCAGTGCTTTAAAAATAGTTCTCCACCTTATTTATCTCTTTGCTCCAGGCTTATGTTACATGCCCCTCGGAAATTAAGTAAATTGAGTCATATTGTTGCCCATTTACAGGACAAATAGGAGAGTATACACTAATGTCAGTAGACTGCATGATAATTGAACATTTAATTCAACCGTATGATGTTTAGCTGTGTTTCACTTTGGCAAATAATCAGATTTCACAAATGCTGTTTGGTGTTTATTGGAAAACCAATGCCACGCATCATGATTCATAGGACAAAATAAATCCCACAATAGCTTTAATATTCAGAATTTGATTGTCTCAAAACAATCAGCAGCAAAAACACCATTATTTTATACAAACCTGATCTAATCAGTGGGAGTGTGGAAAGATCTTTAGAGCTCTGGTGAAGATTACATCCATCCCTCTCATCTGAAAAACTCACAGGAACACCGTGTGCCAAAGACAGGTATTATCCCAGCGGGGTAAAGGTCCCAGAGTCCCTGCACAGAATGCCCCAACACATTATCCTCCATGGAAACCCTCTGTGCAGCTGTGTTGTTAGGATCTTTTGCTTTAAGTCAAGTGCTTCTCATACATGGAACGTCTACAGGGAGCAATCCTCCTTTAGATTCATTACCTCCAGGAGGCAGAGCTCATTCTGTCGGGCACCATGACAACATGGCATTGCTCTTTCCCTCCAGCCACGGTAGAGGGAAGAAGTTGTCAGGCCACCAGAGACAAAGTGCACCACCTTTCCGAGCACCCAACTAATATAATGCTGCATGAAGCACCGGGCTTATCATGTCAAAGCCAAACAACTACATGGAAGAACCACACTTTTAAACCAAGACCCAAACTGATCAAAATACTTCCAAGCAAACAGATTGATAATCATGCAATGGATCTCATAATCCGTGAACCGTGTATCATTGGCTAAGGAGCAAAAGAGCACATATTTCTACAAAAAAGGAAATGAATTAAGGAAAATATGTGCAGTGCTGGAAACAAGGGCAAAACAAACAGCCCTGGCAATCAAGCACAGTGAGTTACCTAATCTTGTTTTGTATCCTCTAAAGTACTAATTAAGTTGGATCAACATAGCAATTGATTGAAAATGACACTTCATTCACTTCATTATGTGAGACATGAGTGGAAAGATTGCTAATGATCGCAGGCAATCTCGATGAAGTGGAATTAAAAAAAAAAAAGAAAAGAAAGAAAAAAAACAGTCAGGCGGAGGGGGGAATATAACCGGCACGTATCAGATGATCGCAGGCTCTTGTAGCAGCAAACAGCTTGTCGGGGTGGCTCCAGTCCAAACATACAGCACTGCTGGATGCAAACACGGAGAGGGAGCCCTATCTGTCCACAGCAGAGAGGTTGGAGGGGGCCAAACATGGAAAAAAATAACACATGTATGATGGGCTTTCATAGTCACAATGGAGAGAGAGAAGTGAGTGCACTGCATTTGGAACATTATGGCAGCATGTCTGGAAAACTTAAGGGAGGAAAATGGTTAACGGAGCTATATAAGATAATATGTAAAATAAAAAAGTATATCAGTATGACAATAGAATAACTCAAAAATCATGCCATTTTCATTTAAATTAGTTGAATTAATGACCTCTTTCAAAGGCTTTTGGTAGGTATTTTAAATAGAATAAATGACTATTGTTTTTTGTGTGTTTGGCTTTTCAACTTAATCATCTGTTAAAGTTTTATGCTATTTATATAATTTAGATGTTCTTCACGTAAATGTTCTGTTCTTATGCAGCCCTTTATAACAATCTTTTCTGTGAACCAAAGTGCTTCACAATAGATATTGAACACAAAAACATAAATAAAAACAACAAAAAAAATCAAAGAAACAAAACAAAACAAAAAAATTAAAGCCATCCTCAATAAAATGCTTTTCAGTGTAGATTTGAAGAGGCCCAGGTCAGAAATGAGATGCATTTCAGCTTTAATTTAGTATTAAATAAATGACTCCTGATTTCACAAAAAACATTCTGAAATAATGATCTCTGATTATTGCTTTTCTGTCTTTTATTTAGAATTAAGGACCCTGATTACTGTGTTTTGTATGCAATTCAAGACTAACGACTCCTGATTATATTAGCATTATGAATTTAATTGTGTGGTAAAACATCATATTTTTCAACTGAAAATTAAAGCTCCCATGACCTACTTTATTTTGCTTCTAATGTTGTTGAAGGGGCTTGGCTCTAAAACGCTCTGTTTTAATGGTCAGGGTTTATTATGTAATAGCTATACAGCATCCACAGGCAGACGCCATGTTTGTAAATGATTAAACACACCAGGACATGAAAACTCTAAGGTAAAAAAATATCAGCTTCAAAAGACCCTTGGTTTTTATCTGAACATTTCCTGTACTCTTTAATATCATGATTCCACCCTGTATTCCCTTTTTATATTTTAAAATTCATCCACAGCTCTGTAGACTTGAATAGGTGTTAATACACGAATCAATAATTAAACAGCAGTTGGTTCATGTGCTGTTTTTGTGACATGTTGATATTTTATTATCCTATCTGTTCTATCTATTTGACAGGACTTCTTCAAGAGTAATCTTCATTTTGATAAATAGAAAGATCAGGCTAAAGAATTGATAGACATACAGACTTCACAGCTGGAGGGGGTGAACAGAGAGCTTCTTTACTCTGTGTAACTCATATTTTAGACATAGTAAATGTGACATAAATGCATGAGGAACATCCACCAGACACCTAACATCAGGCTTCTTACTTTTTGTTAATCTACAGCATCAGTATCAGGTGCTACTACTGCAGGTTTTAATAAGTGTGGGTCTTAATTATGTTGGCCAGTATGTCTCTGCAGCCGCAGTAAACATGAGAGCACTGCGGCTGAAAGTTGAGGCCACATATACTTCTTAAGACGGGCATAGTAAGACACAGCTCACGGGCATTTCCACAAAGACAGCACATTCTGAGCAGGGCTGAAACAGAATAATTCATAGGCATGCCAAAAAAGCATGAATCTTTATGAACATGTACTGGGGATGACTTGGACCCACGTAAACTTATTTAAGAAGAGAAATATGGGACCTTTAAAGGACTAAATGAAAAATTAAATGCAAAATGATACAAAATCGGAAATTTTATTTGGTTAAAAAAATGCAGAAAGTTTAGGACAAAATATTAGTTGTTTTTATAAGTCAATATTAGTGAGTTAAGATCAAGAACTGGTTAGAACTTAAGCCATTAAGTTTGGGAATAACTGTAAGTTGTCTTTCAAAATAAAAACTCCCTTCACTACTTTTACTGAGCTACATACTATATGTGCCTAGCAAACAATGAAGTAATCACCTCACAAGACGTAGTCAACGCCGACAGATACAAAGGAATCTAAAAGAACTCATGACAGACAGGAGGCAGAGGTGGTCTGAGGTGAATTTATACAAAATTAAAGCCCAACATAGAATTTCTGTGGCTTTGAGATCTCTGCAGCAACATGCTGAAACATTTGTAGAGGCAGCACAGCATTAGAAATCTGGAGTGCTTTGTGTCTGACGTTATAGAACAAAAACTGTGCAGGTCAACTTTTATCTACTTCCTAAAAATTCCACAGTAATCAATAGGACAATAAAAACACTGGATCAATAAGTAGAGCAAATAAAGCCATCGGTTCCCATACCTGGTTCTGAGATTTAAAGCTAAAGAACTTCTCAATATCACCTAGGAGTGTAGCACTAACATAGTGGTCTAAATCCAGCTCAATACATGTGGTCTTTACTGTATTATTAATTTCTGCAACCACAACGGCTTCCTTTCTATGTAACCAACATAACATCACACAGTGAGCTAAGCCGGAGCATAAATCTTTCATTAACAGCCTGGAATAACATGAGTTATTCCGGGTCAAAATCTCACAACATGGTGAAATGATACTTACTGCAGAGTAATATATACCACTACATATCTGCTGCCATTACTTCTCTGCTTGTTTTCCTTTTTTTTTTGGTTTTCATTCTACACACTGTTCAAAAGGATCAAGCGTAATGCTTCAGCAAACTCACATTAAGGTGCTCCAACTGTTGTGCTGTAATTAAACTTGAACAATAAATCAACAAGAGTGCAATCAAATGCAAACTACTCCCTTTCTTTGGGGCCACAAACACAGAAGTACAGATTTTAAAACCGGGAAACTAACGGAGAGATGTGAAAACCTGCAGAGATATAAAAAGGGGGGAAATGATGCATAGCCCTGTTCCTGTGGGAGTCTTCTGGTGAGTATGATATCATCCCTCTTATGAAAAATGCTTCCATGCGCACACACACACACACACAAAGACACTCACGCACACACAGCATGCTTTAAATAACTTTTAATCAAATTTCAGGGTGAAGGTTTGAAGCTTCTTACAGTGAGGTTCATAACCACCACACACAGGAAGGTGTCATGTCATGGAAGCATCCGAGCTCTTCTTACGCCTTTTTCCTGCAGAGTCCTGATGTGACAAATACATCAGATCTATTTCGTTGTCATGAAAAGTACAGCGTACATTTGATACAGATAACTAGAATACTGAACGATAGAATTAAAACTTCAAGTATCAACTCATGTCATTCTTGGGCTACTCCTTTAATGAAGTACTCCTTTCAGATTAGCGAAAAGCCAGTTTAAACCCAGCAACAATCGACTCCTGTTGGCAGTTTAAAAGGGTTTAATCGGCATTTCGACCTGGGTTGACTGACCCTGGAAGCAACACAGGTTTTCATCGGCTCGCCTCCGATCAGCTTCAGTGAGAACATCATACCTAGGTCAACCGTGCTAATTCACGTCATGGCTTTGGCGTAACGTGCTAACATAATGCCTGTCCCCTCCAAGTGCAATTTACGTGACTCTCAGCAACAAATCCATTCACTTTTATGGCATCAGCACTCGAATGTTTTTCAGTCTGTGCCGAGTTTGTACAATTTTAAAGAGGGACAAACTGCAAAGTAGAGAAAACGGCTGACCAGCGTGCCCACGGCTTACATGCTCCTTTCTGTTTTTCACAAGGACGTGTTTCAGCGTGCGGATGATGTCATCAAAGTGATGACACCAGTTGGACGCACCAGAGGAAAAAAACAGCCACACAGCCCTTTTTCTGTTGATAAGACCCGTGCCTGCTGGCAGTGGAAAAGGAGTCACTTGCAGATTGTTAGCAGGTTAACCCTCGTTGAAAAACCCCACAATGACCCGCTGATTGTATTGCGAAAACAGTATTGTAGATTTGAATCTGCAGTGGATGAGTCAAAGGTCTCCAGTTAGAAACAACGGTTGCAATAACGTTTTGTACTTTGAAACTTTTCAAAACCCAGTCCTTTAAAAAGGCACAATCCTCTGCATTTTAACAATTATATTTAAAAGTGCCAACATTTTAAAAATCTCTGAACCTGAAAGGAATGGTTTGGGATTTTTTTAAAATTAGGTTCATGGCTCAAGTATAAACATACGCCACAGCGACAGAGATCAGCTTTGTTCATGTACAAAAAGAGCCTAAACAACCTAGAGCCATATTCAAAAAATGTGCATTCTTAAGAGTCAAAAATGAGAACATGCCACAAGAAGAGTATAGCGTGAGTGTCTGCTAGGGAGCTGGGTGCCTAAGTCTTCTACTCTCGCTTTCTCTAGTATTGTGATTTAATCATTTGAATTTCACTAGAATTAAATTTATTAAGGTTTATTCTTCAAAAAATGTCAATTCAATTTCATGCTGATTCTAGTGGTCATAATAGGATGCAGCACACAGCATCCTTAAATCCATTCACCTTTGTCGCTTACTGCTTCTTCAACTTAAAAGATCTTTTCAAACATAAACTGCTCTCGATAAAGTATATTATCTTATTAGTGAACCGAAGTTCTTGTTTCACAGATTAGTCTCACAAAATGAGGAAGAAATGCTGTTTGAATGTGGCAAAACCTCCCAGTCTGTTCCAGCAAGAGATCCAGTAATGATTGGCACTTGGCTAACTGCAAGGGGTGTGTAGGTGGTGCCACTCAAGGTGCTTTTCTCCTTAAATGTAGAAAATTCAAATTCAAGAGACGAGGACAACAGATTACAAAAGAGTGCGCCTTATGGAGTGCAGTTTTTGTTTCAAGAGACACTTTATCCTAACAATGAATTGGGCAGGCCTGGTTCTTTTTAAAAAACGTTGGGTACACCACTTGTAAACAATTTCTGGGATTTTGTCATGGTGACACAAACCTCACATGTTTTTAATAAATCCACTCAAATAGAAAATAAGGCAGACAGTAACCATGTGTCATTCAAATTGAGTTCTATATTAACAATAATTGTAATAAAAATGACAAGACTGTTTTGCAAAACTGCTGATCAGTTGAAGTCCAACACCTGTAGCTGATCAGGAAATGAAGTGATGGCACAAACTCACAATCGGAAAAGACGCACAGTGGCTTATCTGGCACTGCTGGAGGACATGGCGATCCCCACCAGCCTTTTGTCTGAGACCCGGTGTGCCCCTCCCCTGCCTGTCACACAAACACTGTTTCTACGGAGAGCAAATCCCTTTTTTTGCCTCCACTTTTATTTGTATTTATTATAACATTTCTTTTTTACTTCAGTCCCAGTCCGACCCTATGAGGCAACGTTATTTACAGCATCAGCCACATCCTTCCACTTTTTTGCCTCTTTGGTATTTATGATGCCCAAACTATGCCCACCCATTAAGATCTCAACCTCCACATTGATTTCTTTTCCTTTTTTCACTTGTTTTTGTTCTTGGTCCATCATTAAATTAGTATCATTGAATATTCACGAAGGACATTCACCAGACCTTTTATAGGCAGGGGGCAAAGCATTCCCTCACGTCCAACAATTTTCAATTTTTTGTGATTTATAAATGGAAACAAGCGTTGGATGTGCACTCTTATATAAATCTTAAAGCTTTTGTGCTTGTGCATTTTCTGCATTTCCGGCACAAGTCACCTGCAGTGATCTTACCTACTCACAGATTATAAATGAGTGCCCTGGTCCGGGTATTGTTGTAATGATACAATTTAATTTAGCATAAACTTTCATAAAAAGAAATATATAACTGAGAGTAAGTACAACACAAGTAAGACCCTTGACAACAGGGAGCAACATTAGCAAGTGCAACAAACTGCAGTGCCTCTTTTTCCAATCAAACACTTGACAGAAAATGTCAAATCACACAAAAATCATCATCACCACCACCTTCATCATTATGATCATCATCAATTCTCAATGATAGCGATATTGGCATCACATTGGAAAGCCATGTGATCAGTTATAATGCTGACAACATTATAAAAACAAAGCCTGAAAACAAAAAAATTAAATGTACAAAGAGATCAAATGTGCAGTTGCAGTTCATGCTTCTTCAGTCATTTTGTTCTTGACTCTTCAAACAGCATGGCACTTTGACGGAAGGGTGTGGAAGGTACATTTGAAACAATAGGTTATGCTCCCCTTCATATTGTGTTTGGCGTCTAGATCACAGAGCAGAAATCTGCCTCTCACCCTTTGGCTTCAGGCTAACCCTACTGAGTGCATTTTTTTACACTCACTTGCACTGAGCAAATGCCCTTAATAACCATTTAGCTGCTAAGGCACGCTTGTCTGTCCCCTATTCACAGCCTTAGCCACTAATTACCTTTCCAAAGCCATGGACATTTCTGTTCCCTCAATGCTTCCCTTTTTCTCGGTACAATCAGCCAGCTGCCTTCTCTGCAACCAATTGGTGCCCTGCACGGCACAGCCCTGAAATGAATGACCAAAATCAACCCATGTTGGCCACATCCAGGGCAGTTTCTTTTTTTGATCACGCCATTAATAAAAATGAAATAAAATAAGCAAACACCAAGAGATCCCATCTTCTTCAAATAAGCAGCTTGCTTCTCCCTAAGCAAGCGTGAAACTCTGTGCACACACATCCATCTGCTAAATTAAAAACATATGGCTGCAAAATTAAATGTCCAAAGAAAGTGTTGTCTAAGCTTGATGTTCATACCCACACGTGCATACATGTGTTCCTCCTCACAACAGCAGAGATGAAAAAAAACCAACTTTTCCCTCAGTATATAATTTTCACCAGCGTGAGACACTGCATGTGCAGAGAGACCGAGTTAGTTATTTTCCTGGGCAATGTTTTTGGACCCTGGAACCTGTAAATATCATTCAACTGACTGCTGCACACTTCCTGCACTCTTCCAATGCGCTGCCCTCGATCAGAGCATGTAACCCCCATCTCCCACCGGAGCGGCTCAATGGCCAACAGAGGGCTTTGTTTGTGCAGGGGGTGTGAATGTGTACGGCTGGATGTGAGGCAGCGCTCTGAAAGAACATTGATGTGTGCTTATCAGAGCTTTGCTCAGCCAACAAATGTATCACCAGCCTGCAAAAAAACTCCCATCATAGTATAAACATTAAGGAATTTATAATGCAGAAGGGGCATTTTCATATTGATTTCCTTTTTTATGGGCCGTCTTTATGGCGTCTACATGTTTAATTCATAAGAATATGCAAGTTAAACTCAATGTCAGCTGCATAAATACTGAAACAATATTTCAAACTAAGAGCCTACAGGGTTAGAAATGATGATTGCTTTAAACTTTATATTTAAATGGGCCTCTTATGGCTTGCACAAAGCTATTTACATGATATATGAACAGAAATAGTTACATTTGCTATTCTAACTGACAGACTTTCTAAGGTTATGATAATTTACCTGCCACACCTGCCCTTTAGAAATTAAGACCTCAAAAATCAATTCACTCATTTTCTCTGTACTCTTTGAAATCATTAAGCATTTGGGCCAATGAGACCCAAGGGCGCCGAAAGAGTGAAAATTTAAGATGCTGCACATTTTTACTTGTCTTTCTTTGTTCAGATGCATCCACTGTTGTGTGAACTTTGTTTTTTCAAACGATTTCTGCTTATGGATTTCACATTTAAGCCCATATCTCACAGTTTCCATTCTATTTTCTCACACCGTGATCACGACCACAAATGAGGGCAAAGCACAGCAAATTAAAATCATCTGTGTGGCTCCTTCTCACAACTAATCAAGATGACAAAGTTATTCCTGAATAAAGGATCTTTTTCTTATTATCTTTTAACATATTGACAGTAGGGATGCAACTAACAACTATTTCTATCATTAGCCAATATTCATTGAATATTAGTTGGTCAATTAGTTGAGTAGTTAATTACCTAATGGTTTTAATACTACATTTTGATGTAAGTATTGCACTTGATGCAACATAATAATCATATTTAATTAAGATTATTAATTTTATTAAAATTATGGTTTACTTCCTATTTTTGACCATGCTTTTACAAATTAAAGTTGAGCAATTTTGATTTCACTATTGCCAAACACAAGATTGGTACTGATGTGAGGATGTTTAATTCCTTTAATGTCGGTGTAGAGAATGAAACATGCCAAGAGAAATAAAAGGTTTGAATGCACTAGTATGACCGCAGCTGCTACTGATATGCTACCTTTTTTTCCTGACACTGTGTGGTCACCGGTGGATAATGTTTCTCCAACAGAGATAGGACGAGGAGTAAAATAACTCGCTCCAAAAAATGGGATAACATAAATTGACGATGGAATCCATCAATGGCCATTTACGTCTGCATCCCTTATTGATAGAAAATAAGACCCCATTAGTTGTATACAGCCTGAGCTCTCTCATTTGCCCCCCAGTATTCTCCAGTTACATATGTCATCATCACAACTGCTGCAGAAGAAGAAGCCTCTGAGTCAGGTGTAGGCAGTCAAGACAAACTGACTGATTGTATCAGTACAGGGCCCACTGGCTAAAGACCTTTGCTAGGTCCATCTTCCAGAAATGCTCTTATTCTGACATGTTGCTTCACCTGAATTTTGCTATATACTTTTGCTAGAGTGAAGATACTGGTCACAAATTAATAGCACTTCTATATTTGAAGAAGTAGCACACATATCTTGTGATGTGTTTGGCTTACATTGTTAATGGTCTGACAGGTGTGTTGATTGTGGCTGCAGAGCAACATGCTAGAAACATATGCCACTGGTCATAGT
Organism: Scarus forsteni; assembly: GCA_036419115.1. Classification (NCBI taxonomy): domain Eukaryota; kingdom Metazoa; phylum Chordata; class Actinopteri; order Labriformes; family Labridae; genus Scarus; species Scarus forsteni. Next base: position 33,005,042 of record JAZDUH010000152.1, read on the forward strand.
AAACACTGTATCTGTGAAAATAACCCTGATAATTAGAAATCACCCTGGCTGCTCTGAGGTAGACTTTTAATAATCTTCAATGTTGACTTCAGTTATAACGAAGAACTGAAAAAAAAAACTTAACTCCAGAGCCCTGGCAGAGTAGGCCTGTTAGTACATCTCATGTACAGAGGCTCCTGTCACTGACACGTGGCCTGGGCTCAAACCCAGCTTGTGACCTCTTTCCAATATGTCTTTCCCAATTCTCTCTGCCCCAGTTCTATTCACTGTCCTATCCAACCAAGGCTTTAAAAACACTCCAGTACGTTACCACCCAAATCCACAAACATGCAGACACCTACTTCTCATCGAATATTTGCCTTGGTAAATGTGCATAGAATGACTCATCCATTAGAGCGATCATCCCACTGCTCACCCTTGGCCGTCATATCTGCCCATCTCATCACTTTGTTAAGGTAGACCAGGGAAAGAAGCAAACCTAAAACCCCTGAAGCACTTAGTTTAGCATAAAAAAGCATGTGCATAGTCAATAATAGAGGTAGAAATTAGAAGTTCTAGGAAAAGTACAGGTTTGTCACACCATACACACAAAAACTAAAACCAACCACATCTATTCACATCTGCACACGTTGTGCATTTGGTTCAAACATGAACATTACACATGAAAAAGGAGTGGATTCATCACCACAACAAGAAGATCCCAACATCAGCTCTCTCTGCTGTCAGTCAGTGAGTGTTATCTGCTCTCCAGTGCATCAGTTTAATTAGAGTTATCGAGGGCAATGAAAACACACAGTATGGCTGTTGTACCAAATGAATACTAAATACCTAATCCAGCTTTTTAGATGCATAGCAGGGGAAAAAGTTCATACTGAAGGACAGCATAAAAAAGCATAAAGCTGAGGTAAGAAATTCCAGGAATACATTTCCCTCCTGCCGAGGACTCTGGTCAATGCACAAATGAGAGCTCACCTGAATAGGACCAGTAGGGGTCACCTGCTGCCCTCCTCTCCCTCATTACGCCTGTGCTCCCATGGTGACCGTCTCCAGCATTGCTAGGAAGGCCAGACGATGCAACTGTGGGAGGGAAGAACAAAAGTCAAGAAATTTCATCAGGCAACATACAGTGCTACATAAGAAACATTTTTTTGTTGAATTATTCAACAACCTGAAATGTAGTTACCGTTTAGAAATGAGGAACATTAAGAAGTTTAAGAAGGGTGCAGAAAATCAGTTCTGTGTGGCAGATTTTCAGTAACAAAAGCAGTTGTTGTTGCCATAAAGAAGCGTGATGGTGGTTTAATGCATTGCCCCTTGCTGTAAAGGTAAAAGGATTGGGTGTATGAGTTAGTATGTTGTATGACCAGCTCTAATGCCACAGACTGGGTTAATCTCATAAAGATCTTTCACTGTGAAGTACAGCTGATAACCATAATACTAAAAATTTTAAAAAGATAAAAACATAAAAAATGGGATAGTAAAAAATAATAAGCTTCATTTTACTTGTGTAGGACAAAGAGTAACTGGCAGTGGCACAGAGGTGGAAGTACAGCCTATCACTTTGTCCTGTTCTGGGGAGACTTTAGCATCCAATGAAGAAAAAAAACACCAAAATCATTTTTTTAATAAGGCCACAAAAGGATTTTTTTTCAAGTTTTTAATTACCTCTGGTGTGTTTTACAATTTCTATCCATTTGATGAATAACTATGCACCCGGCAACACCACCGATTTTCACTGGTAAAGGTGGACTTATGACATAGGTCTTTTTTTCTGAGCTTATAACCAGTAAATCTGATGATGCACAGTAGTATTATAATTGATGCATCATGATGGGGACATAGATGAAGATGCATCGATGCAGAAACAGTCAATAACTGTTCAATCTTGCAGAGTCTGTTGCTAGAGCGCAGTGTCATTTTCGTTTCTGAGGAAGGAAAATACAAGTTTAGGAATATAAGACCTATGAAATGTATTAATTTTGGCTTACAATAAAAAGGCTGTTTTGCTGCTGTTGATCTCAAAAAACATTTCTAATTTATAAAAAAGTTTATATTTACCTGACAGCTTGCATTTTTCAATCTAAAAAGTAGCCTGGTGCAGTTCTATGGAACATCAAGGATATGACTTGTTGCGTTGCACTGTAATGCATTGTGATGTTAAACTTTAACACTCGGGAAGAAGCACAGTCCTAATGCACAGGTTGTCCAGGGGAGTAAGTATTAGAGCTGCAGCTATCGAATCTTTTTGTAATTGATTACTCTATCAAATTTTTGTCGAGTAATCGGATAACAGTTACATTGCGCTCACTGCTATTTTTTTTTTTTTTTACATTGAATCACTACACATTATTATTATTAGTAACACACAAAACAGAAAAGCCAGGTCACTTAAATTAACAACTTATTTTTTCTTATTTTGAACATTCTGGGCTTAAATGGGATCTCAAAATCAAAATCTATACTTTTATTTTTACTCTGGGCCATATCTTGCTTTTTTCAGTATTTTTTCTTAAGTTTGGTTATTTTTATTTTATTTGTATTCATGCTTGTCTCTTTTTGCTAAATTATTGCCTTTACTACTGTACCATATTGATGATCTTATTTTGCTTACTTTATTTCTAGGACCAGATAATATCATACTTAGATACTAAGATAATTTAACTAGCTAATGTACATTTCTATAACATATGAAAGCATTCCCTACACCTGCTTCCTCTACTCACTGTCAGTGTTTCCTGTTCTACTCTCTGCAATTAAATTAAATGTAAAGTTATTGAATGTGAAAAGTATGTGAACAAAATATACATAATTCTGAGCAAGTAGCCTCCGCATTGATTTACGTTCTGAACCAGCCTTTACACAGAGCCATAATCAAAGTAGGTTATTTACTAGCCCATATCTCAGTTATTGATCACATTAGCTGCTTCTGTTGATGTATCATGAGTGTCATCCTGTTGTGTCGCTCTGACGATGCACAGACCGGATGTTTACTGTTGACAAGCTGCAGCATTGACAATGTGCTATCATGCTAAGCTATGTGCTAAGCTAACTCCGTTTGACATCAGACACACTGCACTGTGTTTTCTTTTCGTCCATTCTTGTAGTGACCACACACTTGGGACACTCTGCCATTTCTTCTGCGGACTCTCTCCTTTCCGTCCCTCTCTTTTGTCTTCCTTCATTATTTTAAAAGCTGCACAGCAGCGGAGGTAGTAGGCACGGTGTGCCACAGAAATGACTGTCCGTGTCAAACACTGTGCACTGTATAGTAGTCCAGATATATATTTTATATGAATAATTATATATTAAACGAGGCTTCGAGGCACACAATTTGCCTCGAAGAGATTTTGTAATCGAATAATTGCGATTATTCGAGGAATCGTTTCAGCTCTAGTAAGTATTGAACTACATTTTGAGGGATGTTGCTGTCAGCGGAAAAAATCTCATGACTGTATGGTGCTTGCAAAGATACTTGTGATTTCAAGGGAAGATCTTTAAGACTCGTTGTTGGACACAATGCAACTTTTGCATCCTGCTATACAAGAGCATGGATAGAGTAGCTATTATGACCATGCTGTCTGTGTGCAGAGGACTGTAGTCTGGGTTCATATCTGGTCTTGATCTTCCCTCTAGAATGTCATTCTCTGTGCTCTATCCTTACTATCTAAGTCCATCTACTATTCGATCTTAAGGCAGACAAGCCCAAAAGTAAATCCAAGACTAAAGAAAAGAAAATAATGAGAGGGCACAGAATAGAAAATGTATAAACTTGGAAAAAACACAGCACTTTTCAGAAAAATTGATGGACATGGCCCTGCAATGGGCTCTGAACACATCCAAACATAAACAGAATTACAATATCATAAATGTCCAATATTTACAAAGTTCAGGTCTATACTCAGCCCACTTGTAAATAAAATGAATCTCGAGATCTTGCTTAGTCTCTCACATTGCAGACGTTGCAGTTACTCTCTTTAGATTCCCCAGCCCACTGTCATGACAGCCACCAGAACATATTTTAACAAGTTCTGCCTACTAGATTCATGTTTCTCTTCCCACTGGGCAATTTTGACAAATTTTGGTTTTCCTGACGAATCCAGCCACAGAAAAAAGGGGGCAGATGCATCAGAGGTGCTGGTAACAAAAAAACAACCTCCTTTTCTTTGAGCTCAGGTGCCATCATTTGACACAAAGCCTTAATGGGCTGTAATGATCATCACCATCAGGGATCTGCTGCAGTAAACAAGAGGACCTTTTCATGCAGGCTCTGTGATGTTTCTCACACTTTTTCAGCTTTTATCTATCCCAGCAGCAGAAGGCCTCAGAAAAAAAAGCTAAAACTACCACCTGGCAGCTTTATGCCTCCACAAGCCAAACAAGTGCCAAGCAGTGGAAGAACCAGTGGTGGATCAAGAAGACAGGTAGGATGTTTTTTGTAAAAGCGAGTTTAATAGACATTCTAAAAGTGATGGATGAACACAAGACCCAGAGACCTTTGAGGTCCAAAGCTAATTGAACCTTGTTCATTAACTTCCTTAACATAGTTTAAACTTCAGTCACACTATGCATGTGTACAAAGCTTGAAATAAATGGTGTTTAAAAGTAAAGTATGGCCACACAGCTCCATGGCCCTCACCTTTGACATATAACATTCAAATCAGGTAATACCATAGTGGGAGTGGGTGTCAAAGGTCAAAGAAACACTCACTGAACAATTTCAAAATGTCACACTGACAGGTTTGCATTCACATTAAAGCATATCTAAATCATTGAGTACACAAGCAAGGGATAATCATCAAGCTCTACGACCTTGACATTCGACCTCTCACAATCTGAGCACTTCATTCTTTTATTAAGCCCCGTTTACTCAGAGACACTGTCACCTGAAATGCAAAGGTTTTTCCCTTGTGTATTCAAACTAGACTCCCGTTCAGACAGAGACGCTAGAAACAGATGAAAACACTATAGTATGCATGCCAGTCCAGTAGATGGCGGTGTAGGTTTGCAGAAAAATAGCACTGCTACAGCACTCGCACGAAGAAGAAAAACTTTTCTCAAACAAAAATGGTGAGTGGACGCACAAAGACACAGGAGTTTCATGTCTGGACAACAAATCTGCTCGACTCGGTTAGGCCTTACAGATAACAGATTTTGCTGGATGATAATTGTCCAAAAAATGATTGCTGATATATGATATTATTGTCAATATTGTTTTGAAACATCATTTTTTCATTAATGTGATTATAATTTGTCATAATAAAATGACTACACCGTACAAAAAGCAATAAACTTTAATTTCTTAAAAGTATTTAACTGTAACTCTAAGGTCAATATCTTTTCAATAAAATAAATAAAAAATTAAAAACATCATGAATTTAACAAACAAAAAAAGAGAAAAAAAGGCCCCATAAAAATGAAATGGACTCTCTTTTGGGAAAAATTGCATGTTACTAAAATTCATTATGCCAGTCAAAACTAATAAAGAAAATGGACCCTGTCTCTGTATAGAAAAAACAAAACCAAACTCCAATAAAGACACACAACAATAAATACAATAAATAAAATGGAGTTTATACAGTTTAGGAACTGTTTGTGGCATGTACGTTTTCGTTCCACTCACTGTCTGCCAAATGTTTGTAACATTTCCCGAAATGCTGGCTTTTCAACTGTATTGAAGGGATGCATTTCTTTTGCAATGTAGTAAACGACACTGTGAGCGCGCACCAATTTGCGGTGCTTTATTTATATTCACTTTGTCGACCAAACGCCTCAGTAAGCGCTGACTGTCAGGACGAAGGCTCCGCTGCACCTCTTCTTTATTGTCTCCACTACTTTCAAACAAATATGACATATCGGCTTGTCAGTGTTCATGGGCTCACAACTTGTTTATTCTGTACAAAACCAAAATATTCCCACACTGGGGCTGTGGCATTCAGCTTAGGAACCTTAGCTTTCATGCCTTCATTCATACTTGTGTTTGTTTCCTTGTTACTCCTCAGGGCGCTCACTTCAGCCCCTCAAAGATTAAGTAACTAACAGATGCTATCCCACTATAAAGCCGCAAATTCCGCTATAGAACCAACGCACCCCGGTGTTGAGAAAGTTGCACAGAGTGAGCCATTTTCTCATCCAGCCTGTTTGATAGAAAGAGAGGAGGAAAACAAACATGCATGCATGTGTCAATTTATCGAGGCCAGCAAACTTACTGAGGCTGTTTTTATTTATCATGCAGCTAATTGATTTATTGATTATCGTGACAGGCCTATACTCGGTAGACGCCCAAAGCTGTTGTTATTCTTGGTATGCGTGCAGCCTTCATATGAGAGAGTACTGCACATGCAGTAACGTCAGCGTTTCAACCTTTCACCGTGTATCTCGCCTACATGGAGCTGAAACTAATCTGTTTTCAAAACTTTCCACTCTGGACCCTGGTTTCAAAGGTTTGCAGATTAAGGCACTCCAGGCACCGTTCTCATGTTAACAGGAGGCGAAAACACATAAAAACGGTCTGTTTTAGGCTGAAAAACAGAGCCATGTCAACACCACCTTAGAGTGATCAAATGTGCAAAGCATGACAGATACCCCTGCACACATTTTTAGATCTCACATTCATAAATGAGGGACCACCACAATGCTCTGACCTTTAACATTTGAAATTCTAAGTTCTTTCTAATGTCAGAGTGGCCCAATGACTTTGAACTTTGCCCAATGCTCTTCTTAAACTTGTATGGTTAACCCTTGAGTCAGAGGGGGGAATTATGCAAAGTTCAAAGAATACTACATTTACAGTAAAGAATGGACAGACAGAAGGAAGGAAAACCCTCTATCACTGGCAGCAGCTTGATAAGGTTTGGTCAATTTGACGTTTGCATGTTTACAATATATATCCATAAAAACAATAATTTCACAACAGCTTCCCTGATCAGCTCTAACCCAAAAACATCATCTAGTCTCATGCACACAAACGTGTTTTGTGGGCAGCACAAATATAGACCTGTATCTCCTGGTCATGAATGTCTCTTTAGCTTCTCAGGGCAAATGGCTCAAAAGAAATCAAACACTGCTGACAAAATTACACTAAATCCTAGAGGCGCCAACTGTCCTCAGCGCACACATTACCTGAGGCGTGTTTAGTCCCAGATTTGCAATAATCAACTCATGACTAAAATATGCTTCCTGAGCCAGTATGATGCTGAGCTGAAGCTATTGTCAATCAAAAAATACACAGGGAGAGACAAAACAGGCCGTGCTGTATCACTTTAAGCAGGAAAAAGCCACTGTGCAATTCACAACCCGGGGACGCGTTGGCTTATACTGGGGCTGCATTGCTGGAGGGATGTAAACGATTGTGTATGGAGACTGTGGGAGAGTAAACAGGGAGAGCAGGACAACTTAAAACAAAGCCAGAGAGGAGAAAATGGGGATAAAGAAAAAAAGCAAAACACTGCTGCTTGCAATACTGCTCCTCAGCAAATGTTTTTTTCATATCAATACATTTTCTGAATGTTTATAGAAACCTTCTCATAAACTTCATACTATTACCACACAGAGTAAAATGATCAATAAACAATTCCCTGAAAAATTAATCTCTAAGCCTCTTAGAGGCTGATGTTATTTCTTTTTCATTATGTATTTTCTTGAACTGATACCTTAAGTGGGGGTGCTGGTTTGGCAAAGTGCTTAGCAACCAGGCATGTCCCAGATACAATCAGTACTTCTGCTGGTCCAGTTTTGAATCCAGTCTGTGGCCAGTTTGCAGAGGGACTACCCCTACTTTCTCACCCCTGTTTATAAGCCTATCCACTGTCTTTCTCCTTCCAATAAAGGCACAAAAAATACATAGAAATAAACAATATTAAGTGTGATGACTTGTTAAACAAAAAAAAATCTGTCATGAATTATCAACAAGTGAGCTGGTGTTTTTTCTTTCTCCCCAAAGAGTGTTTTTCTTTTCTGGTAATAAACTATCCTGCATGATAATAGTAAATATTTTTGTTTTGCAATCGTGTTTATGACAGTTCAGGTGTGTATTTGAAAAGTATGAAGTTGAAAAAAAGACTGCCATGATGCTAAGGTAACAAAAAATTAGGTTATCAAATGTGCACTGTTAAATTTGAATATAGAGACGTTTGCCATTATTGATATTAGGGGTGGGAGAAAAAAATCGATTCACATAGGTATCAGGATTTTTTGTTTAATGATTTTAAATGGATTTGTTGTTCAAAAATCGATTTTTTCCAAATTTAAATGCTTCATTTTAGTCTGTGTTAATAAGCCACTAAATGTAGTCCAGGCTTTTGAAGAGAGTATAAACAGCTGGTTAAAATGTGACTGTGAGGAGAATCTATTACCTGCAACGTAAAAGACTCTGCAACCCATGAGCCCGCGCAGCGACTGTCGTAATGCTGCGTTCCAGTAACCGCAGAACTGGGAGTGACATCATCTCAGAGTTATCAGCGTTCCAGTTACAAAGTCGGAAAACATGCCGATCTACCAGGCTATTGTTAGCTGTTGTTAGCATGCCTGCGTTGTTGTTCACAAATATCACATGAAGAATGTGATTATCACTATGGGAGCATTTTTGTAAATATAAGTCTAACAATACGATGTATACAGCTGATCTAGAGCGACACACCCCAGTCAGAAGTGCAAATAAATGGATTATTACAGGAGCTAAATAACTGCTCACACTGGGGGCATCCATCTTCGATTGTCAACTCGGGGGTGGCGAGGTTTCACCGAGTTCCCAGTATGAAATTCAGACCTCGGGGGACATTTCAGTTGCATTTTCCCACTCGGAACTCGGACATTCCTACTTCTGCCTACAACTTGAACGCACCACGAGCCAAATCGTGTGTTTGTGTGTTGGGATCATAGACTGTCTTATAATACATCCACGGTTGGGATGCTAATACAAATACCGCTAGGACCTTACTCAGAACTCTGCATTGCTTTACATCTTCTTATTCAACAACTTACAGGATGCAAAGCACCGAGGTAATGTATCTCTTTCTGGTTACATAGCTGTATTTTTCATGTGTGACAACAAGCAATTTTTGGAAAACTTGGTATCGTAGTTTTGTAGCCGGCTATGTATCGCTACTTACAGCCCGGTGCTCTAAGACATGTAATATAAATAATAAAATAATATAAATTTGCTCTAGTTTAAATTGCTTTGTTCCCGAAGTTGAGTACTCAGGCCAGTCCAGCCCTGTATGACCCGAGCGGAAGGCTAAGGAATAGCATTTATAGATAACCTATGTTGATGCTATAAAACTCATCTTAAAGTGTGTATTTCGATCAGGCATATATCTGAAAGTGAGACTTTTTTGTAATTATTGAGAAACTCCTCAAAGTCCCTTTAAAAATAGCTAACTATTGATCGCAAAAATCAGCAATACCGCAGAATCGCTATTTAAATCGAATCGTCACCGAAAAAAAAATCATTAAAAAATCGAATCTGGAGAAAAAGAATATGAACTGTTAAATCTTCCACAAAAGAAAAACACTGAACTTATTCATTATCATTAAATTGATACATCAGACAGGACTAGCTATAGCTTTAATTAGTGGTAGGACAAACTGACAACTGAAAACCAACAAAAACATTCCCAGAGCAATCAGGTAGCAGAAGAGGATTCTACAACAGATATACTAAAAAAAAAGCACTGAATCTTATTACCCACTTAGATGAACAAACACATCTTTTATAACAGGTTTAACCACAAGATCAACAACTTATTACTTCCATTTACAGCTCACATGTGACAAGAGTCACCTACTGTTCCTCTATGATGCCGTTACCATGACTTCCATCACACCTCTGAACATGAAGTTGAAAGGTAACTTTAGATCAACAACAGACCTCTCTGATCCCACACATCTTCATGCAGTGAGCTGGAGAAGCACCTGCGCACATTTCACACAAGCACACTACAACACACACATACACACACACATCTCCGGCCACTTAAGACGAGCTCAGCTCTTACTAATGGTTGCATCATTACTGGTGATTAATTAAACTAAGCACTACATCAGGCTGGGCATTTCCTTGCACTTAAAGTCAGAGCTTTAGCCGTCTCCAACGAGAGGCCTTCTTCACTATTGTATGAGCACCTTACACAGCGTTTTCCACGTTGAAGCCTCAGCTTGGAAGAAGGTAAGGGGAGCACTGGGTGAAGTTTTCTACGTTATCATCTGATGTATCGATTCACTGCGGAGAAACAGGGGTTAAGTGTGAAAGACAGAGGTAGGCAGTCTCTGTGGCACAGACATGGAGCATATTTGAAGGCAGGTTGTGAAACAGGAGGGCTACACCGTCTTTGATCAGAGAGCATAGGAGACAGCACCATGTCAACAGTTTACACTCATCCATGTCAGCCGTCCCCTGTGGGCAAAGGGATTAAAGCCACAGCGTCTCCGATGGAGCCGAGCAGACATCACAGTTGGTGCGGGGCCTGGAGGAGACGGAGGCAAACTGTGCCGCACTCAGACAACATTCACACGGCTGAAATCTAGCAAACAGAATCGAATAATAACACTTATGTAGGTTAACCAGTAATTTAAATGAGATGCTCTATGCAGAGATGGTGGCCTGAAAGGGATTTTTTTTACATTTAGGTATTGTGAAAATGTGCATGATTTTTTTTACATCTGTTTTTAGAAAGATCACTGGAAATTTAATGCGTCAATCCGCCTACTGAAAAACACCTTGTACAATGCCTAGGCATACGAAATCAGTTTCCTTATTCCATTGCCCCCAGGGCAGTTAAATCATCTCCACCACCATTAAGCCCTGCTATTTGTTCCATAATATCAGACTCAACAACAAGCTGAGAAACCCCTGAGAGTCCTTGAGCAGCAGCCTAACAACAACCACAGGAACATTTAACGTGCATTAGTCATTGGGGGGGACGCCGTTAAAATATCAATCACATCTTTAATCTTAGCATTAGGTATAGAGGACAGCCGGGGGTGGCACATCCCATGTCACTGGGATGATTACTTTGAGATGGATTGAGCTGTTAAACACAGTCTGATATCCATGTAGTTAGGGTAAACAAAATACAGAGCAAGGCTAAAAAATGATAGCTCAAATGTAATTCATTGCTTTTCTCCCTGATACCATGTACTAACTTACCGTGTGTGTGTGAAATGTTGTGCTGCATCGCACAGCGTCGCACACCTGCTGTCCACACTGCGACCAGGAAACATGCATTATAAACCCTTTTTTCCCTCTAAAGGTGCGTTCACACCGGACGCTACTTGTACTATCTCGGCGATCACTCTCCATGCAAAGTCAATGTACAGCCGCAATGGGGCGGGGCTAACCCTCCCGCGATGCGACAGCCACTTTTCAAACTACCACATAGCTTGTCACGCGATGTGAAAGTAAAAAAAGTTGATCAATCAGCAGGTGTGTGCACGTGTGACGGTATCCTCCACAGACAGTTGTCCATTCGGACCACAGAGTAAAAATCCATGTCCGTGTGGGAAACACGGAACTAATGTCAGTGAGAACATTAGTTCCGCCTCGACGGACCGCGGTAAACTCACAGAAAATGCTGCTGCAGGGCATCAGCTGCACTGTTTTGTGGTTGATAAGTGAATGAAAAGGATAAAGCTGGAATAATGTCCGCTTATACATCCTACTATATGCCATATGATTTGATCGCAGCGAAACTCGAGTGGACGTGACGTCACCGAGCGACAGCCGACGGCAACGGTGACCAAAATGAGGTATTTATGGATGCGCGACGCTACGTCAGTGGGCAACGCGATTTTGGTAGCTGGGTCGCTTGCGGTGTGAACGCAGCATTATACACAACATCAAGATCGGGGACTCAAAGGTCTTTCAGTACACAGTACTGTAAGTCAGCCATATTAAATTAGTGGCCTGCGGGCCACATGCGGCCCAACAGCAACCCTTGAGTGGCCTGAAATCAAAGTGATCGGGACTTAGGTCCGGTGAGAAAAACAGAAAAAACTTTTACAAACACTGACAAGGTCTTACAAAAATTCTAATATTATTACAAACATTGAATGCAACATGGTCCGAAAGGTTGCTATTAAGCAAGTTACTTTAATGCACTTTGAAACGTGACCAAAAGATGGTATTTTTAATCTGCACTTTTTTTAAGATCATACGCACGTTAATATGTGCTTGTATTTACCTGTCAAAACATGTTGAAGTTAGCTGTTTGAAGTACAATTTAAAGAAACAGTATTTCAGTATTTCAATGTTTAACGTATTATCAAGCTCTGCTGAATGTGAGAAAAGCCAATCAGAAGAAGAAGATCCCTCCTTCCTCTGCTCAATCTCCCTCTTATTGTGCTTCGTTAATGTCAACACAAGCAACCAAAGCAATTACAGAGATCAACATCAAGGCAAAAACTCTGCACAATGTTAGCTACCGATTTAATGTAACTGGCATGATCTTGTCACCAACAGCATGCATCACATTCAGTTAGGACACAGTGTGAGAATCAAGATTTCTAAGTCTTCACGTGATTCTAATATTTTCATGGCACAAAAGACTTGAAGATTTTTACTGAATTCAACATTTGATAATCTTTTAACCAACAATTGAAATGGGAATCAAAAAAAAATTCCAGTTTAGAATCAATGACACTTTGGTGAAGGAATCAATATAATTTGTTTCTGTGACAGGAATTACATAATCAATTTCTTTCCGTTTTATGGTTCTCAAATCAAGAACATCACAGTTTCATCAGAGGCAGTCAAAGGACAGAAGTTGTCAAAATGTGGCTTAATTATACACAATGTGATGTCAACGACACAGCATCAGTCTCTGTGAAAATTGATAGAAAGCAAGATGGCTGCTTGTATGATCCCAGAAATTTAACTCTCCCCAAACATTTTGATTCAAAGAAGAATCTGAACAGTATTTGGATGCCATTTGAAGGGTTTGTGAACATTTTTATTCCTGAAATACTTTCCACTAAGACTCGGTTTCTGGAATTTTGCAGTGCAAAACAAAGTAAAGACCAATGTCGCCACGACTCAGCAACAATGAAAGGCAAAATCAGGTCAGTGACATGATTCCATCTAAGAAAACAGCTCCGGTCGCAGACATGGAAGGACTTCCTCATATCCTGAAAGAAATCTCAAAAATCCGCCTGAAAACTGCGAAGAAAAGGAAATAAATGATCTAACAGAGCAAATGAACCATTGAAATCAAGAATGGATGCTGCTGAATTGAGAATCGCAGAAAACGAGGACAGGGAAGTTGCTTTAACTCTGGTGTTGATCCACAGCCTGCAACTACAGAAACAAGTGAAGTCGAAGTGTTGGGGATTAGAAGGCAATTCTCGGAAAGAAAAACTTGAGAATTCATTCAGAACTTGAAAGATGTGAAGGAAACGATATGATTGGATTTGTGGAAAACATAATACGGGGGAAATAGGAGGTAAATGAGGCATTTAAAATATAAAGAGCACACTGAAATGGGCCATAATCAGGACAAAAAGAACAACCAGGTCAGTAAATGTCAGTTTTCAGATCTTCAGCATATCCACCAAGGTGCTTGGATAAAGAAAGATGATTGTGTGAAGGACTGTAGGACTTATGCTGATGAAGCCACTGCTCAGGTTTTTGAGGAGCAAACAAACTAAAGACAAGCAAGAAAATAACTTCAGTAAAGAAGATCAAGTCTTGCTTACTCTTCCTAGCAAGGCTGAAAATATTTAGCAGTGATGGGAAATTCAAAGTGCTCCACAATCCAACAGATGCCACAGAAGTTCTACAGGAGTACAACATCAGCATGGACGTTCTAGCTGGGGACCCGGACCTGGAAGTCCCGCAACACGCAGCTGGCAGGGAGACAGCTCGTTCCAAGAGCATGAGTGACAGCGAGTGGCCTGATGTGCTGGGTTCAGACCCCAGAATTTGAAGACACATTAAGCTATTCTGCAGAGCATTAAAAAAATCAAGAGAAAAATCCTTTCAATACGCAAACCTAACCACCACAGTTCCTTGTCAAAGTAAGATGCATTTAGGGATGGGACAAGACAGCGGTATTCACTAGGGAACCACTTCAATCAATCAAATCAAATCAAACTTTATTTATAAGGAACTTTTCATACTTCAAATGAGTAGAGAGGCATCAATATTATTATCCTTTTTTGCTTAATGATTCTCAGCAATGACTCTTACTCCACCACCACAAATGACAATAAATCAATAAAGGAGTTAACCACGGGAGGCAGGAGTGTTCAAGAGTGGTTGTTACCAGTCTGTATCAACTAAGCTGGATCTTTAAGGAATTAAATCAATAAGTTAAGTTTTAACTGTCGATGCAAAGTGGTATTAAATAACAGGAGTACCATCTATTGGGTGTGGTAGAAAATAGAACATAGAAGGCAAGCATAGTTAAAGGTTTTTTCCACACACAAAACAGACAAAAAAACACATCAGGAAATCAATGAAATCTTATCAACTGCCATCCCCTGATGTGAAAACTACTCCCTGTCTTATGTTCATCCTCAGACTACATTTAAACCAAGACATTTAATCTGCAAGGGTTACATTTGGCATTTGCGTGAAAGGTATCAGACTTAACTTTCTTTTGACTAAATGCTGCATAAAATACACAAGGACACAATTTTAAAAAGTATTTGACCCTCAACATTTCTGCACAAGGAACCCTTTCTTTAGTTCCACAATGATCAGAGTCCCTTGGCTGAACACCTTTGAAAATGTAAATGTGATCCCTTTGCTTTTGCAGTATTTTTGTCATTTCAAAAAAGAAATTGTACCATATGCATGCAGGGTGTGTGCATATGGTCTACAAGTCCAACTCAATTTTAGTTTTTTGTTGAACCTTCATTGCGTTGTGCTGCTGAGTATCTATAGCAGGCAATGTGCTGGTATTATTTGAATGTGTAACTTTGTCATATGGTGGCTTTTAGCATCTCCAACTTAATCGAGAATTAAAAGAATAATTACAGTTATTCAGCAGAGTGAGGGAGTATGAGAGGAGATGAAAAACTCTGTGTCCAAAACTTGACTTGCTGCATTGTTGTGACAACACAACGAATTCAATACACAGACACATGGCTTGAGGCCTCTAAAAGAAACTGATAAAACCAAGACACCAGAAGTAAGAGACTTGGTCTGAAAATAGAACACAAGTCCTATTTTCCCACTGGATTTCTGTTTGTTTGAATAACCAGAAAAGCCACATGGTCAGAGGTCAGTCACATGTGCAGATCTTGTGAGTTCTACACCACCCTCAGGCTCGCTACACTGCCGCTCGCTCGATTGCTTGCATATAATAACTTGTGGAGAATTAAATCAAGATTAATGAGGCTGTCACAAACTGAGAGATTATCGGTGTATCATTATAACCATCCCGGGTGACAGGACCAGGCTTTAAAGGGCTAGACTGTCAACTTTTAATATTCTACAATCAAAATGTTCAATAAACAGTAAAAAAAATGGCTGTACAGTATCCTGTTCCTAAAATATTGAGACATACACAAAATGAAGGCAAAATTTTGCAAAGATGGCAATTTTTATGGTGATTTTAAAAGTGGGAGAGTCTAGTAAGCGTAGGACAGTGATATTTCATCCATGACTCAGCAGTGGGAGAAACAGTATTGCTTTTTTAGAGCTGTTTTCAGATGCAAGTTGTGATGGATAATTACAGAGACAGGATGGTGTGAAACTGATCAAGAATAACCTTAGAGCCTGCGTGAATAGTGATGGAGGAACCAAGAATATGCTCCACTGATTTATGCTAAAAAAAATCTTAAGACTTCTGCAAGTCAATACAATGGTTAGTGGGTTAGTGTGTTTACTGATTTAAGGGTTTTTATTTGAACCAAATATAATGTGGAATGACAATTCCATGAAAACCTTGAGAACAACCCTTTTGCCAGGTTTCCTTCCATCCATCACCTATACTGTTTATGCCTTTCAGGAGTGGCAGGGGCTATTCCAGCTAACACTGGGCGAGAGTTGGTGCACATCCTGGAGGGGTCAACAGCTGATCTCAGAGCCACACCGACAGAAAGACAATCATTTACGCACTAACCAACAATCAAGGGCAATTCAGACTCCTCAATTAACCTAATGACCAAGTTTTTTGGTATGTGAGAGAAAGCTGGGGTACATGAAGCACTCAATCCTGACCAAGATGGTAGGCTTGTGTTTCTGCTAAATTATATCAGACACTAAGCAAGCCAGTCTATAATTTTCACTTATTTTGGCTGACATTTCACTGTTCTGAGTTTCAATCTTTTTATTGTTTATTGTCTGTGTTTTTGTGGCATTTTGCCATTTTATTCAAATTCATAGAGCCTGTGGCTTCCATTGTGCTTTGCTACCGTCTTGGTGATCGGATAATCTAGCAGTACTGATGGATCAGCCTGTCCTTTGAAGTAGGAAGCATAGATGCTACCAGTGTAGTAGTTTTATCAGACCTATAGTGCATTTCTTTAATAAATAAAAAACACATAACTAGGGATGTATAACGTTATGATTTTATCGATACAGATACCCCTTACCGGTTTTGATGCTTATCGATACTCTTATTGATATGCTTTTGAAAGGTTAAGCCTATTCTGAAATAGGGATGGGAATCAAAAAACAGTTTCATTTGAGAATCAATATCATAATTCTTTTAGAAAATGTCCTTATCAATTCCTTCCACAAGTGTCTGGTTCTATGCAAGGATGGCAAGACGTCCAAGAAGCAATCATGGTAGATGGGAGACAGAAGCTGTCAATGTAATGCCAACTACCTAAGATCCCTTACGATTAAAAACAACGGTTGAAACACTAACAACATACTGGAATATTTTTCTCGGGAGAGCCATGTCTTTGGAACTGTTGTTCTTGTAAATCTTTGTAAACTTTTTAATTAACAAGTGGACCGAAAAGCAGAATCAGTAATGGTATTGGTATCAATAAAATTATATCAATTCCCATCACTGTTATTGGTGTGGGGGATTATTGTCCACTACAGGGGGTTCCGGTCAGAGAACACAGAGTCATCAGATGGATTTAACCCTTTCA
Organism: Scarus forsteni; assembly: GCA_036419115.1. Taxonomy (NCBI): domain Eukaryota; kingdom Metazoa; phylum Chordata; class Actinopteri; order Labriformes; family Labridae; genus Scarus; species Scarus forsteni. Next base: position 33,022,085 of record JAZDUH010000152.1, read on the forward strand.
CTGAAGTGATGAAATTGTACATATTGGTGCTTTGCTTTAGCGACTGAAATAAACATGAAAAACAAATCCAGATATCTCATTAGTTTCCTCACTTACAACGTAAACTTAAGAATTAAATGCTTTATAAAGTATCAAAACATAAACAGTTTCTTCTAGACTCACATCTGTTTAAACTCACATGACTAATGATTAGCACAGACCAGTTAAGATCTTGAATTAGCTTAACATTTAGACTTTACTAAGCATATTTATCAAACAACATAAAAACAGAAATCTAAACAGTCAATATAGTTCTATGCAACAGAATATTATCCTCCGTTTTCTGTGTTAATCTTATAGTAAAACACATCTCACATCGTCATTGACTTCTGCACCAATGGAGACCGCATGAAGAATGGAAAATAGCACAAAATAAGGTCATACAGGAAGCAGAAATAACTGCACTTTCAAAATAAAAATTTCAAAACAGCGACACACCCCAGTCAGAAGTGCAAATAAATTGATAATTACAGGAGCTAAATAACTGTTCACACTGGAGGCATCCATCTTTGATTGTCAACTGGGGGGTGGCGAGGTTTCACCGAGTTCCCAGTAGGAAATTCTGACTTCGGGGGACGTTCCAGTTAAGTTTCCTACTCGGAACTCAAAATTCTTACTTCTGACTACAACTGAAACGCACCAAAAGACGTCTGCAATCTAAAGCGTGTGTTTGTTGTTATGCAGCTCGGACCTTCCTCAGAACTCTGCATTGCTTTACAACTTCTTTTTTCAACAACTTACAGGATACAAAGCGACGAGGTAATGTATCTCTTTCTAGTTACGTAGCGGTAGTTTTTGACGTGTGACAAGCAATTTTTGGAAAACTTAGTATCGTAGTTTTGTAGCCGGCTATATATCGTTACTTAAGCCTGGTGCTCTGAGACGTGTCCGAATAATATAAATTTGCTCTAGTTTTAATTGTTTTGTTCCCGAAGTTGAGTATCCAGGCCAGTCAAGCTCTGTCCGACCCTAACCGAAAGGCTAAGGAATAGCATTTATAGATTACCTATTTTGATGCTATAAAACTCATCTTAAAGTGTGTATTTCGATCAGGCATATATCTAAAAGTGAAATTTTTTTGTAATTACTTAGAAACTCCTCACAGTCCCTTTAAACACTTTCTATGGGCTCTTTCTAAGGTGGAAAAGCGAAATACTGTATATATTGAGCGGTTGATCTGGTGTGCTAGGTTGGTAATCTGATAAAATAGTAAAATGATCTACCAGAAACGCGCACAGTCCGTGTTAGAGCACGACTGTCAGGGTGTCGGACATGTTTGAAGATTTGTGTCTAAACCTTTCCAAAACTGATTGTTGGGAAAAATGCTTGTCGCAACCTTGATATAAGTGCCACGGAAAGAAAAGATAACACAATATCACTTTATCTGCAGTATTGTTCACCCTTAACACAGGCATTGCCACATTCAACACAAACAACTCAAATATAAAAAAAAAACAGTAATGTGACTTTGAGGGAGAAAATGCTCTTAAATAAACATGTTTCACCCTCACAAGCCAAATGGAGTTAAAGTGTGTTTGAATAAAGTGAGTACTTCTCTCACACACTGGTCTGTGTTCTTATTTTTACTGATTCCTCATTCATCAACCTGCCTCGCAGTCACACAACACACACAATCCGACAGCAAAAAAAACAGAGAAATTCAAGACTCTTTCACCACTTGTCCTTCAATTAAAGGACAAGTGAAGGCATATCATTAAATGCACTCATTAGACAAACTTTCGCATTGTTCTGCCAGGAATCGTGCTTAACTTAATTGAGTTATTTTTCACAGGCATCATGAGTGTATAGAGGGCACAATCCTGATGCTAAATTGCTATGCATATAAGGAAAAAATATGCATACTGGGGTAAACAGCTGCTGCCTGTACGAGCTCATTTGCAATGCATGGAGTCAACTGTCAAACATGCAGACATCTGCTGCTTAGCTTTCTGTTTTGGTGAATCACTAACACACGTATTGATGATAAACACGTCTTTCCAAAGTGCCTGTTTTATTACAAATGCCAACACAGGCTGAATTCTGTGTGTTGAGCACTTTGCATGGCTTGGTTGAGATCCAAGTCAGGGCATTGAACCAGGTCGGGAATTCCTCTGTGAAGCAAGAATGTAGAGCGTGATCCTAAAAGTGTGTTACCTCATTTATCGGAAACATGGGCAATGTGGGCTAGACTTGCCAAGAAGTGTCTTCAAGTCACACCAAGGAGAAGTGCCGAGGTAAGCTAAAGATGCACCGTAGAGGGAGCCTGGGGTATAACACCAAGCTTGGATATAACAAAAACAACAACTTAGATCCCAAATGCTGACATTTCAACTTACACTGCTCAAAACTGACAAGCTGTTTCAGCAAAGAAGGAACTGGCAACCCGGGCCCAAAGAACTTAAGTTGTATTAAAAGAATATTAAGCTCATAAGATGGGAGGCAACATCACTCCTGATTGAACTGATCCTAAATAAAATAAAAAACTGCAGACCACACCTTCCAAAACAGTTGGGACGATGGGTAACATATTTTCTTTCTTTTGAAAGATTCAAGCTCTGATCTTGATACCAACAAAAAATTCAAAGCAGTTGGTGCAGGAGCAAGACTGGGAGAGTTGTGGAATATCTTAAACGTTAAACATATGAGTTGGTTAACAATCAGTCAGTCGCATTCAGTGATGGTGGTTCATGGGCCAAAGATCCATCATTTTGTGAGCCATTTTGCTGAATGTCTGACTGCAAAGAATTTGAAGATTTCATTGTCCATACCCCATGAGATCATCAAAAAAAAGAGTATTTTTGGGGAGATATCTCTATATTTGGTTTAAGACCACAAAACAATAATCAAAGATCGTAACCTTTGATCCGTCAGTGCATTGCTGCATATAAAAATGTAAGACAAGACTTAAAAGTGTCAACAAAATCCATAAACGTCTGACTCCTCTGGGCCAGCAGCCATCTGAGATTAACTGAACTAAAGTGAAAAAAAAATGTGCCTTTTTTTGTTTTTTTTTTAATTTATTGTTTTATTGTTTCTATCTTGTCTGCCTTTTCTACTGTAAAGCACTTTGGTAGGCTGCTGGCTGCTTAAATGTGCTATAAATAAAGCTGACATTGACATTGACAATATCTGTAATGGTGTAGGGTGCCCATGGCATGGGTGACTTGTACATCTATGAAGGCACCATCTTTACTGAGAGATCCATACAGGTTTTGGAGCAACTTTTGCTTCCAACCTGACATTGTTTCTTTGGTGTCACTCGTCTTTTTCCATATGACAACACAAAGCTACATACTGTAAGATTTGCATCTGCATGGCTTTAAGGTCTGTGCTTAGACAACTATACAGCATTATTTAATCACAACTCCCTGCTGATACCTGTAATAATATGAGCAATATATCAGCAGTAATATAAGCAAAATACACAAAGGTGCCATACAGCATGTATATTTCGAGCTTATCTGCTTAAGCAAAATCTTTTATTTTTTTTTTTTTTAAATGTATGTTTTGGGCATTGTGTGCCTTTATTGATAGGAGAGAGACAGTGGATAGGCTTGTGAAAGGGGGTTAGAGGGTAAGGCAAGACACTTTGCAAACTGGTCACAGGCTGGATTCAAACCCAGACCTGCAGAAGCATGTACATGGGATGTGCATGGTTGCTAACCACTCCGCCAAACCAGCACCCCAAGCAAAATATTTTCTTGTCTAGTTTTCTTTCATTAAGGTTGAGGTTGAAAAGGATGAACATAAACATATCAACTATTTTGAAAATTAGGTTTGAAGGATACCGTAAAGGTTAAAAAAATGTTCCCCTTAGACCTTGTCTTTACCCTTTTCCCCTTTGCCTGGATGTGCTTGCTTGTTTGTATGTTTGAACCAGTCTCATTTTTGTCCATCATTTTGATTGACAGAATGAGTTGAAATTAGGTGAAATTTTTTCCAGGCCTCTTGAAGCCAGGAGGAAAACTCTACAGCAAACTACAGAGACAAGAACATGGACTGAAGTTACAGAGACTTAAACAAACTTTTAAATAAGTTGAAAATTCTTCACACACACTCGAGGACACTCATTGTGTGCAGCGCAGCCTTGGACCTCCTCTCCAAATGAAAACATTTTTGTTTGTCTTTCATTAGGAACAAAGCAAAGCAGAATGGGAGGAAGGGCAGAGGAGGCATACTTCACTTTCTCATTATGCAACACTTTTCTCCAAACTCATCTAGAGAAAAGTGGATAAGGCCATCTCATTTTAATCAAAACAGAATGTGTCACAATGCTCTGAGCCCACTCTCTGCTCAAACACCTGCACTATCCCCACTCTTAAAATCAGAGGTATGCTGGTGAAATCTGAATAATTTTGCAACAATTTAGAGTTAGAAGAGATTGGGTACAAGTACTCAGAGATGCAACTCATTTCCTGTTTCAAATATTGTTCTGATCCTTTTTCTACCTTGAGGGGGAGGGGTGCACTCGCACATACACACCTTTGACAGACAGTACAAATTGACTAGGAAAACGTACACGTCACAAACAATTCCCGAACTGTATAAACTCCAGTTTATTTATTGTTTTTATTGTTGTGTGATTTTATTGGAGTATTGTTTTTTTCTTTACAGAGAAAGGGTCGATTTTTTTACCGTTTTGATAAATGATATTCATTTACATGCCTTTTTTTCCAAAAGAGAGTCCATTTCATTTTCACTGTTTTTTTCTCTTTTATTTTTGTTTAATTTATTATATTGTTTGTTTATTTTTTTTTTATTTAAAAGCACTTGACCTTCCAATTACGGTTAAATACCCTTAAGAAATTGAAGTTTATTGCTTTTGATACGGTGTACTCACTTTATTATGACATTTATGATGTTTCTAAATAATATTGACAATAATATCGTTTATCTGCAATAATTTTTTGGGCAATTATTGTCCAGTAAAATTTGTTATTGGGACAGGCCTTGGTCTCTTAGTAGAATTCAAATAACATACAATATTTTGTTTAAGACACTGTGGTTGAAAACTATCAAGCTACACATTTTTGGACAATTTTAATTTGATAATGTTTCAAAAAGCTGGAAAAACAAATGCTGCATCACACATGATTATTCCCAGTCTGATCTTCACAGTGAGGAATGCGTGCCACATATTTAAGTTAACTGGATAACATCAGTATTGGTACTGGCAGACAGAGGGGGCTTGGGAATTGAATTGGTTTCAGAGGTCAAAAAGCTCGATCTGTGCATCACAACAGCAGTGTGCCATATGTTGCATTTTCCTACAACCTTTTACTACAAGGAATAAGTGAGAAACACAGTACATCAAATGTCAGACTTTGATAGAGCATGTGGGCGAAAAGGTCTAGATGAAAGTCCCTTGAGTATTCTCCCTTCCTTGAATAGAAAAAAAAGAAAGATCCTACACACACACACACACCAACACACACACACATCCTGCCATTTAAACTCTATTCAGAAGAAGCTGGTTGGGAACTATTGTTCTATTGTCCGACCAAAGTGGACTCTTTCATGAATTAAATCTGCATGACTTCCTGTGGAGAATTCAATGTTTAACATAGCTGCTTGCATACAGGCTCCATCTACAATAGATCACTTCTTCCTCAGAAATAATGCAGTAAATTTGCGCTGTGTCAATCTGCTGTTGAGTGCGCCTCTAAGGCAATACTGCGACAGTGATTTAAGTACATAAATAGCCAGTGTGCTCGCTGATTAAGTGCATCAAGAGGCTCTGATGAAAAGCATTAATAAGATTAAATAAATTCAGGACCGGTGACCTCTTTACCGGAGCTGCTATAGCTTGTTCCCCCTCACAGACTACAATAAACAACCATCAAACATGTCTGAGCACACAGAGGAGGATCGTTCACAGCAGCTCTGACAGTGTCAGGGAAATTTACTGTGTAAAGTCGGTTTTCAATTTTCAATATGTGGCAATTGGATAGCGTATGTGCCAAGAGCTTATGAGGTCATTCCTCAGGACACGCTGTGCAGTCCTGCAGGAATTGTCTTGTTATTGATCCTGAGATAAATTCTGCTGCCTCTGGTGGATACATTACACTCCTCACACATTACTGCTGTTTATGAACAGTCACGGATGATTACTGGGAATGTAAATGGGTTCATTTTAACGCAACAGGTCAAGCTTGACAATGATAGAGCCAGGCGGATGATTTAATCAAAGCTAGCGACACACACGGTGAAATTGTCTAGCATGTTGTTGTACATACAGTTCAGTTTGACAAAAAGCCTCTACAAAATGGCTGTAGCAAAGGCAACTATGAAAAAGCAACAAATTCAAGAAAATCCTGTGAAATCCAGTGCCTTTGAAAGTGTGTTTTAGGAGATAGCGCCTGCCCAGTATTGATGAAAAGCACCTCACCTGGCCAAATGACTCAAAGTTATCCATAAATAATAGCTCTGCGCGAGGACTTAGCATGCATCACTTCCAAACCGGCTCTTCACTCCTGCCCGGGGGCCATACAAGCAGTCAGACCTCCTCCCTTCCTCTTTAAATGCTTTTTGATGTTTGGCTCCAATCAATATCTGAAGGCTGAATTTAGAAACGATAAATAAAACCATGAAGAGCAATGTGCTTGATACCTCTGAATCAGCCTTTTCAGTTGCTGCAGTGGTATGTTCGCTGCATGTATTTCATTAGCCTAAGAGATACAAAACGGATACTACTTAGTGTTGTATGTGCTTACTGCTGTAACAATATTAACAGTGATCAATATGATAGTTATATAAAGATGTATTCTGATTACTGATTACAGTCCCCTAGAGGAATTCTGACCTTAAGGCAATGGACTTAATTTAGCAGCAATGACCTATAATACCCTACAAAGACAACAAGAAAATAACAATTAGGACTACACGTTTTTCTGTTGAATTAATTTTACTCCAAAGCCACTTCATGGGGGGTAGGCATCAGAAAGTTTATTAACATCACTCTTCCAAAACAAACTTTCAAGCACTGGCAAAAAAAAATCAAATAAAGATAGATTTTAGTTTTAAAGAAGAAAAGATGATGTTTAATTTTTGATTTATATCTTGGGACACCTGTAGCCTTAAATATATGCCAGCTTGCCCAAATACAGACTGTACAGGCTGTTGTCTGCAAGTTCAGGCAGCCAATGCTGAAATCTGTCCTGAGGCTCTTTTTCTTGTCATGATTCTCACATTTTTCTCCAATTTTTATCATGCTGTTCACTGTTCTGTCTAAAAGACCTATTTGAATGAAACAAATAAAAAAATGATGATAGGTACACATGTATGTTGTAACTAAAGATGACATGTACCATTTTCATCCATTAGGGGCACCAAGTTCAACACAGACCAGAGGTTACTCTTTGCAGCCTTTGCTGAAACATGTGCAGTAAAATGTTAAATATCAGTGATAATGTAATTGTATGACATGGGCCACCATAGAAATTACCTACAGTAAACCTACATATGTTAATATTGCGTGCATTTTCAGCATTTTGCGGGATTCAGCAGCTTTGTTGTTTCCTGCATCACAATATAATCCCTGTACCTACAGATTCAGCCAATCAGAGCGGTGGTATTTTTTTCTCGCCTGCGGATTGGCTGTTGTGCATCAGCATCTCATCTAACAGGGAGGAGAGATGCTTGCTTTGTTCTCTCTGTTACGATTCTTGTATTTTTTATACTGTTTTGACAATATTTTTGTGTTTTCTATTGCTGCTGCTCCCTCAATATCTTTTTATGTGTTCAAATGTATTTCTAATTTCTAAAAAAGTGTGTTTAAAGACCTTAAAATCATTTTAAAACTACAGAAAATGATTTTTTTAAAAGCATGCCTCGGGTTTGTTGAAATGGGGTATTTCTTTTTTGCAGAATTTCACTTATCGCAGGTGGGTCTGGAACCTAACCACTGCAACGGAGGGGGGTCAAGTATATTGGCAAAGTCAGAGCACCATATTTCTGGAACCAAATTGGTGCACAGCTACGACTGACATGGACAAGAATCAATAGTTTTTGGCCTGCTAAACCATGACTGATGGCCTGTCAGACCTCAGAAGCATCGCAGGTCATTTTTCTGATTCTAAACAAACGTACACAAGCCTTTTACTCCATGCATGGAGAAAAACAAGCACAGAGGAGGCTGCTGAACACCGTCTGTGGTAGACTCACAGTGCCATAGTCCTCCAATAACGCACACACACATCCCTACACAAGCTACTATGTCAGTATTTGACGACTTGAAGTGTTCATCAGCAGCAGGAAAAGTAAAATTCCTCTGCCCTTTCTGTCTTACTTTAAAGCTCCTCTTTGCTCGTAGTGGCCCGACACAACAGCCAACAGCTCAGCTCGCGTTGCCACCTTTCCTCTCCCTGTCTGTCTCTCAAAGGGGTTGTAAGCATATATATCTTACCAGTAATCATTATTCCAGTGCTATACCTCAGCCAAGGTGGGACGTGTGTGGCGAAACCTCAGCATGAGTGTGCACTTAAAGAGAGTAAGCTGCAGCCAGACTGAAAAGGAAACAGAATAATTGGCCTGTTGATACTTCACTGATACATAGTACAATGAAGACTCTTTAAACCTGTTCAATGAGGCAAAGACAAATATGTCTCTCAGAAAATACCTTGAATGTGTTTTAGTGAGGTAGTGACTCGCTATCTATTTGATGATTTCCATTTATCAGAATTAAAGAAAATGAAACTGAGAAGATTGAAGCAGTAACTATTCTGTTGACACATCTGATTTCATCTGACAATTAATTATATTGAAGCAAGAGTCCCTGGTGGCTGTTAATTAAAATTAACACTCAAATTATTTTAATTTCAATGGAGTTATTGTTTTTTTAGATTTTAACTTCACAAAAGCACTTCTAACAAAGGCAGTGCTACTACTGAAATTAAAAAAAGTGTTACTGAAATAAAGGTTTAATAAGGACTGTGCAATGTTAGGAAAAGTATACTGCATTATTATCTCCTGCACTAAACTTTACAGGTAGATGTGACTTTTTACTTGCATTGCAGCCAATGTTTGAAAGAAATGTCCCATCCATAGACCCATATTTTTTTTTGACATCAATGGTTACCTTTTGACTCTGATGACGATCTGTGGCTGTCAAAGTTTAGACAGTTTAAAAAGATGAAAAGTGTCTTCCCAAAGTTGGGTTTAGGATCCTTTGGGACTCCACAAAAGTGTCTCAAGATGCCTTCACATAATCACAGAAAAATCTAAATGATTTTGAATGACATATTTATGCAGCATTGTAAAAGTTTATCCAAAATAATACATAAATCTGATATATCATAGTAGTTTGGAGAAATCTGTGATTTAATAAAAGTGATATATTGCATACCTTTGTCTGAAACATGCTTTCTTCTAAACTTGCAGTGCAGATGGACTTGCCTGATTCATTATCTGAACTCACACAGATCCATGCAGTCAAGCTCCAATCTCCAACTTCATGGTCATAACCTTAACGGCCCACTCAGGGAAGAGAAGCGGGAACTGAAGACATGACGACAGTGGGAAGTGACTGCATGTTTGAAAACAATGGCGGCTTCTGAAGCGGTCTCTGTGGATGCAGCAATATCTGCAGTTTTGTCAGATTTAACTCAAGTTTTCTTTAAAAGAGGAGCAAAGAACGTCACTTAAAGCTTGTCTTATAGGAAATCACGCTTTTGCTCTTTTCCTGACCGAGGATCACTGCTAGAAAACTGGGAGAGGTCGCGGTAATCCTCCAGACGATGCCAGTTATTCTATGGTAGCCATGGTTACCCAGCGATACCTGACAAAATATGCTCTCCTCAGATGTTTACCAGGAGAACTTGGTGGGGATTGTTGTTGACAAGGTTTATGTCACATGTAAGTAGTAAATGATACATCTGTGGTGTATAATTTACTGTGAGATGATAGTCTAATGGCTAAACTATAGCTTAAGCTAACGGCTAACAACAGAGTTGAGCACATCATACCGTGGCTTGTCATGGGTCAGTCTGTGATGAGTGTTAGATTAACAGACTTATTGTCCAATCATCATTGGCAGTTGTTTTAGAAGATTCTGCCCTCTGAGAACATTCTCTGTGGACCTTCTCCAGCTGGACTAGTGAAATATTCCCACGGCAGATAAATGGAACTGTCCGTCTGGCGTGTCAGGTTAGCTTTCCCTGTCTCCTGATGATAACTTGGGTTCACACCCTCTTACACTGCTAACCTAGGGTTCATAAGTTGAAAAATTTGAGTATTTTGATGGTTAAAGAAGGCCAGGGAAGAAAGGAAATATACGTTCACTCCAAGAAAGTCCACTAAAGGTGACATCAGGTGGACTTTTATTGTAGATAATCTAATAAACCAAGAAACAGGTCTGTTTCTATCAAGCATCACCCAAATATAAGCATGTGACTGGCATTGCACATCCCACAATTAGAGTTAGGCAAATGCACATTGAAAATTAGGATGTAAAAACGATAGTCATCATTAAGTCCTTTTCTAAATAGAAAATTGCGTGGTGGGTTGAAAGATGCTCATATACTCTAGTGCAGTTTTGAAGGTTAAACTCGCTGTCAAAATTTGATCATAAACATCTGATAATTACCTGTTAAAGACAGAGTATAAATGTTTTTGCTGCCAATAACAACTTCCTGGAGATAGATGTCAGTGTCAGCAGGTCAGATTAGAGGAAAAATCAGAATCAGCCAGTGCAAAAGTGATCAGTCCATCTCTAATTGATGCTGTGGTTTTGTTTTGCTTTTAAGTATAAAAGCAGAATGTTTTAAAAGTACACAGTAATTATATATTGCACAAAGTAAGACAACATTTCTGTAAATGTCATCACCACTGAAGTTCATGATCCTTCGGGTGTGTCCACAGTCTGATATCAAGACTCCATATCATGGGACAGCACAAAAATAGCACTGCATTTCATCCTGGATTCGAGGAAATTAAATCATTTCCTCTTCTCACCAAGACGCCGTCATTCTCCTGTAGGTCACCTCCTTTTCTCAGGTGTGATTTTTGGCACCTAAAATTAAAGTGTGCTTATTCCAGCCACTCAAATTGATGGGAGATAGGTGGTATTTAAAAAATCCTGGAAAGATGAAAAGTTTCACATCTGTGATTGAAACAATAAGAGCACACCCCTGCTGATTCGCTTCACAGACATTTTGATGCAAGAAAAACTTTTGGCATATCACAATAAGATAGCCACTAATTAGCCATAAGGGATTACAAGAATATTACCATCATCTATGCCAACGCCAAACTCATGACAAATGAGGACATCTGCTCAGACTACAGAAAAAGACTCCATTCTAGTCAATCCGCGGTAAACGTATCCTTACGGCCAAACAATATGTCATCAAACTTACTGAAGCCTCCTTGGCTCTGAATCTATCATCTACGTGTCTACTGAATCAAAAAGGAGAAAAATTCAAATCCAAGGCCGGTAAACAGGAGAAGTATGTCAATTGGGAGCAGGGGCAAACAAAGAGAAAACTACATTCAGTGAGCAGTAGCTGGCTCAAACTCATGGTAATGATTCTAATCAAGCTGCCACACCATGGTGGAGAGCTAAAGAGGACATGCATACTGTATTTCACCCCAGTTCCTTTTATTTTCAACACATGCTGGTCCAAGACACACAAATGTACCTGAAAGAAGTTCAAATATATATTAAAAAGTTCATTTTTTAATTATGGGTGACAAGTGGAGGCAGTAATGCAACAATGTCAAACTAAAAAATCAACAGCCAATGCAAATGTGGGAAATTTGTATGATTTTGTGTTAGCCCTTTTCACAGTGTGTGAATGCAAAAGCACAAAGCACCACCATGATAACACATTTAGACATTCACATTAATTCTGCAAGGGTGTGATGTTTGCCTTAATTCAGAGTGACATGGCTTTGAATAAACGTGAGGGAGCAGGACACAACACATGCTTCACATAGACAGTAAGGCGGTCACCACACTCACAACAGAGTCCTGCACAGGTCCGATTTTTCAACCCGCACCATAGCCACATGTCATGGAGTCGCAGCCTTTCCCGAAAACTTGCAACAGCACAGACTTGCCTTCATCAGAACTGCTGCAATGCTCCTACTACACACAATTGCCACACGATCATCCACTCTATAAAGGGCAGAGATCAGCAGAGCAATGCTGAACATTTATTGTGACAACCATACACGCCTTCTTTTATGCGGACCATCCTCCCCTGAGCCTGCTTGGCCCCCAACCCCCACCTCTGAAGGCTGAGTAAATGGAAAGTTAACTCCCAAAGTTCCCCCATTTCATCTTCACAATCAAAAGCGGAGGCGAAACATCACAGGGGCATCAAAGTTAGCGCCTGAAACGGCAGCGTGAATGACTCTGAACAATTTTTTTCAAAAGCCAGAGGAAGAACACAGCCAATCATACCCTATGATCGAGAGGCTGAAGAATGTTTGACCACGAGTCTTCAAAATCTTCTTATTCAGTCTTGGGTCAAAATTTAATAATAAACCTTCAAGCATTTTCATGATATCACATTCACAAGCAGATGACAAACATGACTTTGAGCTTTATCCCCCGAAATCCAATTAATTTGTCCTTTTCAAGAAGTAAGTTTGAGCAATGTATGAAAACCCCATTATTTAATCCTTGAGCTGGAGTGGACTTTATTGATGAATTTGAAAATATATACATAGATTGTAAAATCTGTTTTACAAGCAAAGGATGATCATGAGGCTGTTAAACCTTGAGCATATGTTTTACTTCCTAAATCAAATCACTTCATCCTTGAGTCAGAGTAACATTAGTGCAATATTTGACAAAAAAAGTCCTTGAAATGTTTAAGGAATATTTATATGGCCTTCACAGGATAGTATAAAAAAAGCACTGTTATGATATTATGGGCATGAGACCTGGCCCATACAGACAAATCATCAAGCCTCAATTACAGCCAGCACAGAGTAATTAAAACAATTATTTATGTTGCTTATGGTCGTGTTTGGTTTTGTAGATCATATAAAGAACTAAGTATCAAATGTAGTCTTCTCTTTTACCTGCTGTAATTTCCTCACAGAGGCTTTAGGAAAAAAATTGCTATTTATTCCCTGTAAATGAGCTAATTTACTTTGAGAGATAGCATCAAATCTGAATAATATCATTTTAATTTAAGGAGTAATAATGGGTCACAGCAAAATGGGGAGCCCTGCCAGGTCTTGGCTGAATGTTCTCAAATCCTCTTTACTGAGTAAAGAATACTTAAATCCATCTATTCACCAGGGCAATTATAATATTCATGGGCTGGAATTCAAGATTAACCCATTTCTTATCTCAAAGCAACAACCCCCATTTTATCAAGATGGCACTCAGTGCTGTCACTTGTGCTGTAAAGCTCGGTCGCATCATTTAGTTTTTCCACATTACAGCTATACAGATGATCGTCTGGAGAGACGCGAGGCTGCTGAAGAAGGCCTGCTGCTGGCTCCCACCTGTCTCACTCTGCCTCCTAAGTGCGGGGACAGATGATCTCTCAAGTCCCAGAGTGATTAGTGGTAACCTGGGGACGAGTCTAGTTGGCTGCTTGGGGGTAAACACAAGCCGAAAGTTGTGAGGTTTGGATTAGCTTTGTCAAAAACATACAGCAGCTGTCACACCTTCAGCTCGCAGCAGAGTGTGGCCCGTAAGCAGACGCGCAGGAATTTGTGTAACAGCGCGGTTAAATTACCCAGGGATCAACTGGAAGGTGGTTTTTAAACAAATGCCACTGTTCTTATTCTTGTTGCACAAATCTTTTCTCTAATACATGAGAGTCTTCTTTTTGTAAAAATCCTTAAAACTATGTCTTTGTGAGAGATTCAAATGTCAAAGGGGCATGGCCGTGGTATTCAAAACTCTGGTTAATTAGGCTTCTGCAACCAGTAAGGTTTGAATGTTGGTGTTGAAGAACAGGAACATTTGCATCTCCCACTGGGGAGCATGTCAACAGGATCGATAGGGTAGTCTCTTAACTTCTGCTCTGCCTCCAAAACTATCCAACTCAGCACATCCTCTCCCTTGGAATCCTCTGAAAGAAACAACCCAGCATAACATTTACACACTGGTTGCCTTTTTTATTTTCATGATTACACAGATCTCTCCAAAGCAGCCCCGTGTTTGCCCTTTGGTACAATGGACTATACAAAGTACCTGGAAAAGAGCTAAAAGCACCTGCAATGCTTTGTGGTCTTCTTACCAACATGGTTAACTACCAGTGACCCCTTTCTTTTGTAGTTCCCGAGATTTCTCTAAAGCTCCCAGAGAAACAGTGAAAGCGTGTGTGAGAGAAACCAACAGAACATCAGTCTCATTTTAAACCCTGAAGAAAAGAGCCCGAGGCTGATCTCTCAGGTTGTTAGCTAAAGAAGAAGAGTGTGTGTGTATATGTGTGTTTGTGGGGTGGGGGGTTAACATGGAATTAATGAAACTGAAATGATTTTAGCAGCAGGGTGGAAAAATGGATATCAAGTCAGTGTGCCAAACTGTATGATTAGAGTCATTTCTCTTTATTTTCACTTCTGGCACAGCATCGTGATGAATGAGCTGTGATTTGTTATTACATTATCAAGCATGATATGGGTGAAGTCAAGTATTGTTCAATTCATTAATAAATGTGAAGAGCATCGCTCATAATAAGCAATCTACAAACAAAATGAAATGAGGTAAGTGAAACAAGTCCAAAGAAAGGAACGTTTAACAGTGCTTTTCTGTTCGCTCAAGCACATGTGGTCGCCCACAATTACAGTAAATGCCCAATAGGGGCTGGGAATATGCGCAGATAAACAGCTTAACAGTTATAGACAGATAAATAGCAAGCACCCGATCTTTTTTCATCCAGCTCAAAGCTAACTGGAGACAGCACACACCACTATGATTGACATGAACTTTTTTGTGCATTTAATATTTAAGGCCGCCATGTCTTAATCTAAGATTAAAGGACGGTTGGCTGAGGGTGTAAAAAAAAATGACACTCTGATACTTGTTCGGTACCAAATTTAAAAAAAAGGAAAACATTAAATTTTACTTTGGGTAATACCGAAAAAAAAAATGCAGAATCAATTTTCTGAGAGTAATGTATTGTGAATAACCTGCAGAGGTAGAGAGTAAACTGATCATTGTGACTGGGTTCAAAACTGTTGAAGTCCCTAATCATAAACCCAGTAATCTTCTTGATGTTTAATGAGTCACAATGAACATTAAACACCCACTATGTAGCTAGCACAGTGTTAGCAGTGATCACTCATGTAAGTCAGCGGACTGAGGATGGTTAATGTTGTTGACACAACCTGACACAAACAAAGCCTGTTGTGGACTTATTAACACTAAAAAAGCACGGCGAATCAGTTTTATGGGCTACAAGACTTAATATTCAAAGCATAAGATGCTTTTTTATTTTATCAGAAACTTGTGCAATTTTAATCAGTCAACAAAGCATTGAATGTATTTAACAGGTCTGATTGGAACCTAAACCACTAACATACCAAGATGTTGATATTAACTGGCATCCGTTGAGGGCTCATGTACCAGGCATTTCAGGGGCCAAGCTATTTCTCTGTCTCAGAGGGTTGTGTGCCCAGTCTTGGCCACCATCACTCCTACTAATAACCGGTGCCTTACTGCCAAAAGCCCTTCAACCTGGATGTAAACTAATGACACTGGAGGGGCAGTGTAGAGAGCCAGCTCAGAGGACAGGCTGTATATTGCTGCAGATGGGGAAAAGAGTTCAGCATAATGTGTGCAGCTGTGGTCCGCTGCAAAGCCTTTTTTGGCCTTCAGCCCAGTTAAGCAGAACCAAAACAAAAGGGCTTGCAAGTAGAAAAAAAATAAAGTTAGAAATTGTGTTCAACACAGAAAAAAATCCTCCCTCTCCTTCTTTTTGTTATATTTTTGTTGAATGGGTGTTAAAAATGAGAGCAGAGAAATCATAGTCCATCGACGGTTAAGCGGTAAAACTGGATGAAATAGACTAACAGAACAGCAGTTCCCAGTAGCAGTCTCAAATTTCCTATAGAAAGTTAATGGTTTAGTCTGTCGGAGAGTTGAGGGTTTGAGCCCAGCTCCCACATTGTGTCCCTCGTCAATATACCTGACCCATATTTGTAGAGCTGGGGAACTAGTCAAGTTTATTGCTGGACTGAAAATGCCCTCAGCGTCAGCTTCCAGTGCTCTCAGTTGCACTTCAACATCATGTCTCCCTCACGGACCAATCAAAAAGAAGAAGGGGCAAGACTTCTGTTGTTTTCTTTGTAAACAACAACGCAAGAGGTGAAGACAAGCTGCCTCGGATATATATGTGAACTTTCTCCTGGTCTTTGGCTTCCATCAGTGGTTAGACATACCACTTGTTTATGCGACCTTGTTTTCTGGATGCAATTTTGGTCAACCTTAAAAAGTATGATGCATATTTTGAATTGTCTAATGGTCGAATGGGTGTTACAGAAAGACACTGAAGTCATATCTTGTTACCTGGCAAAATTGTTTAACTTTTTTGTTTTGTTTTGTTTTACTTTCCCCATCATCATTCCTTTTATTATTGTCTAACATACATCTTCATGTGTCATCTTTTCTTCAACTTTCAAAATGATGTGTTAAAAGCTTTACATTCAATGCTAGTAAGTTCATGCTGTAAAATTAGTGAGAAATCATGTTTATAATCCACACCTCAATATCTAGCAAAATATGGGGATTTTTTACAATACCCCAGCAACCATATCAGGTTGCTCCCAGTACTGTGGCATGAAAAGGAGTGCATGTGCTAGCTGAAACTAATGAATAACTTCAATATAAACTGTAGGGATCACTGTGTGAATGTGAAATTGAATTGATGTGAATGACTAAGTGACCAGCAGTACAAAAGCATTTTGAGTAGTTGGAACCACAGTATCCCAGTTCAACTCCTTTACCTTGTATAGAAGTTATGATAAACAGGTTGATGTATCCATGCCAATGATTTAATGGTCATGTCTTGTCATGGCAGGTCAGTCTTGACTGTCACCATATCACAGCACAATTGTAACAGATAGACAATAAGCTGTTTGAAGTACCTTGGTAATACAAAGACTCAACTAAAATTTCTATACAACACAGACTTTGTCATTACTTAATTTATGGACATCTTCATTTGAAGATTTAAAAATGTATTCTCAAGGCACTGTATCAAAAATGTCTGCATTCAGCCTTTTGTATTTAAAAATCAACACTTGGCTGAACTTAGTACCTCTCCAATATTCAAACCATCCTAAAAAATCAGTCAAACAGCTAAGATAAATAAGAAGGGATCAAAAAATAATAATTACATCAAGACATTTCTTTGATCCAAAATCAAACACCAATGTGGTTTAACGCAGCCCACTGTAAAGACACGACATACTTGCATAACACAACAGCCTATGGGTGTTTCTTCAATGCCAAAATGTAAATATATAGAAAAAAACTCCACTAAAAACAGCTAATGCCAAAGATCCAAGCACTGGCAGGTTTACATGGCACAGTCTCAATTTCAGTTCAGCATATTGTTGCTGTTCCATTTGCACAAAGCACTTGTCTGTCCTGACAGTGATAACTGCTCTACACAGTGACGAGCACTGGAGAGTTTCAAGAGCTGAGTAATGACTGAATTATATAAAGACTGTGGTGACTGTAGTTTGAACTCAAAGTGACCTAAATACATGGTAAAAAAGTACACCATCACTTCCATATGCCCCTGCACACACTTATATTTTAGGCCTTTTTTCTACAGCTGCTCAAAATAACAGAGGATTATTTATGCAAAGGTTCAAATTCCATTCATCACACGCAACTTGACTCTCATTTAACAAGCTTATTTTGCATTCTGCACTGAGCTTGATAAAACATGCATAGCCTAATCCTATATCATTGGTGATTGTCGCCATAATTCACAACAGAATAAATAAGGTATGAGGATGAGGATAGCCTACTTTTGAATTTATTCCCCCCTCACCTCTGATAAAGTCAATACCAGATGTAAAACACATTAGGCACACTGCAAACACATGCTTTGTTGACCCACAATAGAAGGAGCCTGCAGTGTCCATTGTCTCAGCCGTCCGCTAGGCAACGTTGACTGACGGTTCGCCTGAGAGTAAAGCCGACACTGTATCACATCGAGGCAAGATTGTTTCAGAGGACGCTGTGAGTGACTGAAGGACACAGGACATTTATTGATATGGCCAAGTCCTTGAGTGCAGCAGTATATGTCCTTCAGTGACAGAGCCGTATTGCTTGGACATTAATCACTATTGTCGTGGAGCACAGGAAATAAGTCTGCTAGTTTCCCCCAGCAGCATTTGTCTTCCCTCGTTTCAACCAGCCTGCGATGTGTATGTTTGTGTGTGTTTTGGGTTACATGTTGCAAAGCCCGATGAAATGATTCGGACTGAAGTGGCTGTGAGTCACTCTAAATGATTAAAATGCTGCTGTGACCAGCTTGGAGTATCTTGGCTGAAGGAGTGAGTGAACTCGACCGTACACACACCGAGTAATGAAGTGATGACTGATTGCCTTGATTAGCATAAGTTATACAAATAAACACTTGAATTACAATTAATGTCTTATTACTATAATTATACTATAAAGCAGGGCATTGTTCTCGTAAAGTTGAGCTCGCATAAACAGAAACAGTCCACTTGCGTCTCTGTGACCTTCATCAGTAACGTCCAATGGTTGGTTCTTGTCAGCTGTGGGTTACTGGATCTGCGGCTAAACAGTCATCTTGGGCTGTTTTTCTGTGCCATCTCTTACTTTGAGGCTGTGGAAATGTTTGAAACTTTGATTCTTTCCATTATCTCTTTTAATAATAATAACAAGTTATTTTGTATAGCACTTCTAAAACAGAGGTTTACAAAGTGCGTTGACAAACAGGCAGAAAAATACAGACAGCAAAGCACAAAAGTGTTTTATGCACAATTACGACATTTAAAAGGAACCAACTCATGAAATATCAAGTATAAAGATGCTTACACACCAGACGCTACTCGTACTACCTCGGCGATCACTCTCCATGCAAAGTCAATGTACAGCTGCGATGGGGCGGGGCTAACCCTCCCGAGATGCGACAGACGCTTTTACACTACCACATAGCTTGTCGCGCGATGTGAAAGTAAAAAAAAATGTAGATCTTTTCAGATGATGTCACGCGTGGCTGTGCAGCAACAGCCAATCAGCGGTGTGTGCGTGTGTGACGGTACCCTAGACAGACAGCTATTCATCCAGACTACAGAGTAACAATCCATGTCCGTGTGGTAAACATTAGTCAGTGAGGACATTAGTTCCGCCTAGACGGACCGCGGTAAACTCACAGATAATGCTGCTGCAGGGCATCAGCTGCAGTTTTTTGTGGTTGATAAGTGAATGAAAAGGATACAGCTGAAATAATGTCCGCTTATACATCACACTATATGATATATGGTATGATCTCGGTGAAACTCGAGCGGATGTGACGTCACCGAATGACAGCCAACGGCAACGGTGACCAAAATGAGTTATTTATGGACGCGCTACGATACACCAGTGGGTGACGCGATTTTGGTAGCTGGGTTGCTTGCGGTGTGAACGCAGCATTAGTCAAACCCAAATGTACTGCAAGCAAATAGACGAGATCTGTGGAATGTAGCTCATGACTGTTTTCACAGCTGATTGGTTGTCATTTAATGTAATCACTCAACTCGTCACAGTGTTTTGCTATATTACTTACTGGCTTAAATTTTATAAAGAAAAAGATGACATTTTAAGGGAATAAGCTGAACAGTGAGGGACCAAAAATGTAAATAAGATCTAAATTAAAGCTGTATATCTTCTAAAATAAATACTGGATATAAGAATGACATTGAGTTGCCTTTTTCTTGAATGCCTGGACATTACATGCTTCAGTACTATGTAAGCTCTGCCTTACATATCTTAGATGATCTTTTCATATTAGCTTCATTAGTACTGTTGCAAACAAAAGAAAGGGAGCGGACGTAAGTATGTCTGAGTTACACTGGAGTCATGAACGAAGCACTTAAAAAAATGTAGCTGCAAGCAATAGCGAAATTGGATGTTTGGTTTTAGCTGTGAGTAGTTAAAAAAAAAACCTAACACAATAAGATTCAAGCCGGGGTTCCGTGTCTGCTTGCTACGCACTAATGAGTTATAATGTCTATGGTTCATGTGATGGGTTAGCACAATTAGCCCTGAAGTAAGAAGCAACTTTGAATCAGGCACAGACAAGTAAGTCTCCCTTCTGTCTTCTGACTATTAGCAGTGTTAAAAATAATCATTTTTTATGTGCATGTGCAACAAGGCCTAAAGGTAAAATGATTTGTGTTCAGAAAACTTGATTTTTGCGTTTTGATTTAAATAAAAATCTAAAAAACACAGTAGTTGAACAAAAAGTCTTGCTGACGTTTGTATCAAATTATTTCATAAAACAAAACTGAAATTTCCTCTTAGCATTTTCAGCATTTTTCACAACACATGAACTTGTAGCTCTCTCATTATACTCAAATCTGTCGTGAATCTGCTTGGACACATGCAGGGGGGTTTTACTGCTGATGCTAGGGGGGAGCAAAAGGACTAATGGAGTAAGACTCAATTTTAATACTTTTAAACTAAAACAATGTCACTGTATAAGTGCACTTTAAACAGCTTCAGAAGTCTGTTTCAATTTTTTATTAATGAAAATAACCACCTAATATCAAAACTTAGAAAATGATTTTATTCAGTACTCATAATTAGGTGATTTTGGAATGTGTCAAAACAGAAACTATTACCTAATTTTGCCATTTACGTGATCTTTGTGCTAAAATAAATATTATTTTTAATGTCAAGGAGGCACTGCAACACTTATATAGCCTCCCATCTCCCATTTAACCCCATCAGCACCACAGACACTGAGTGAAAGAAAAGATCAATGCTGCAGTGCAATTATTTCTGTTTATACAGAACAGGTACAAAACTACCGATCACACAAGCTGTGAACATGTGTGGAAGACCTATAAAATGTAACATGTCAGAAAAGCAAAAAAAGGAAAAAAAGCATTGTGCAAAAACCCAGGTTTCCGAGTGATGGTGAAGACCTGAAATGTTTTTTAAAAGACTTGACAAGGACATAACAGGGCCATGGTACTTGTGGGGATCGATGCAGCCTTTGTCCAGTAGTGACGAGGGCCAACTGTGGCCCTGATCTCACTTTTCAATGCTCGGCTCATGCTTACATGCCACAAAGTAATGATTATTGATTGCTTGAGTTTAATTTCCAGAACATACAACTCGAGCAGAATGTGCGGTTTAGTACAAATAAAGTCACAACCAGAGGACACTTTTTATTTCCGTCTGGCATTATGGAGGAAGGACTTTAAACCACATAGGAGTTTTCAAAGTGGTGAACTCTTTAGACGGAAAAACAAACTGAACTGAAAAGCTTGGAGGGCCTTGGGTGTAAAACTCAGAATCCAGATCTAAAGAATATTGAGCTTAGTGTAGATTAAATTGGCTTTTTTAAACTGTACAGGAGATTCTGCTGGGGCTAAAGCTGGTTTTGAATCCTGAAAAAACAAAACACATGCTTTTTACAAACTCAAAGAAAAAGTCCCTGAGCCTGTCTCTTATCATCACGTCTCATGGTGACGTAAATCAGTCGGTATCTTATAAATACCTTAGATCAAGACTGGGCAAATTTTCTCACCACGAGGGCCACATTATTGCATATAAAATGTTACCAATTAATAAGCTAATCATAATACCTGGAAATTTCATTAATATGAATTAAAAGAAATTCTAATTTGGCTGCAATCATAATTCACATCTACTATGTGTTTCAGAACAAAACCACGGTAAAGCCAAATTAAATGAGCTAAACGTGAAGTCTTGCAATAAAAGGTACTTTTCAGTTGGACAACACATTGTTTTTTGTATATATTATTTTCTATGTAATTTGTTTATTGATTTTACCAGCAAGTCCCACTCAAAATTACATTTATTTTGCAAAAGTTCCATGGCCAAGGTAATTCAGTTTATTTGTCCTCATGTTTTCCCAAAAACTTTTCACAACACTTGATAAAAGACCTTCCCAGAAAGTATCATGTAAATTATACCTTATAATTCCATCAAAACATATATAAAACCAATTATTAAAGACTAAAATGGAAATATAAAAATAACTGCATCCATTTTGCGGTATTGTAATGGCAAATCAGATTAAAACGCATAATTTTAGATTTATTAATCTGAAACAGCAGTAATATTTGGAAACGTGATCTCAGGTGGCAGGCCGCATGTGGCACTGTGGCCACCAGTTGCCCACCTCTGCCTTAGATTCCTAACTGAAGATTCACTGTCTTCGCATCTCATATCAAACAGTTTCAAAAGAATTTTAAATGAATAAGTTCGGTTTCTTCAGCTTTCACATTGTTTATAGAATGAAGTAGAACAATATACTCACCCAGAAGGCTTTCCTGATGCAAACAGTGCTTCAGGAGATATTTAGATCCAAAATCGAGCGGCGGACATCTGTATAATGGTAGCACACGGGGCATGTTAGCGCTGCTCCTAAAACTGCATTAATCGTCCAAAAACTCATTAGTTTCACCAATATTTCATCATGGTCTGCTCGGGCTACTTCTCCATTACCATCTGTGTCGCTCCAGATATGTTGTGTGACTGTACTGACCTCTGAACTGAAGAAGAAGAACCTTTCAGTGCATGCGGAGTACGGCTCATTGATTCAGGGGAAGACAGTCAGCTACACAACGACTTTCTTCTTCCAGTTTTGTGCAAAATGGACGAATATCTATCGGATGAAGATGTTGTGGAGGAGAACCTTGAATATGATAGGTGTCCTTACAGTTTCGAGCCAGAGTATACAGATGAGGAGCTCTTCCAAAGGAGGACGCGGAGACAAAGAGAAGAAGAGCTCTCCAGAGAGTACTGCACATGCGCGGAGGCAAACATTCTTCTTCTTCAGTTCAGAGGTCGGCACAGTCACAAAAACATGTCTGGAGCGACACAGGCTGTAATGGAGGAGTAGCCCGAGCGGACCATGATGAAATATTGGTGAAACTAATGAGTTTTTGGACAATTAATGCAGTTTTAGGAGCGGCACTATACATGCCCTATGTGCTACTATTATGCGGATGTCCGCCGCTCGATTTTGGATCTAAATATCTCCCGAAGCACTGTTTGGATCAGGAAAGCCTTCTGGGTGAGTATATTGTTCTACTTCATTCTATAAACAATGTGAAAGCTGTAGAAACCAAACTTATCCTTCAAGTTACATCCGAGGTTTCAGTCGTATTGATAAGTATTTTTCTTTTTTTTCATATGCATGAATCCTCACAATGCTTTAAATCTTTAGTGTTTATCATGGAGCACCGAGGATTAGAACAAATCTGTGATCTCATTAATGTGCTTCATATGCTCAAGTTGTCTGGTCCTCTTTGAATACCTACAGATCATTGGCTATTCTGATCCACAAGGCTTTTCTTAACCTGCATTTTAGAAAGACACTTCAGATGTAAATGCTTTGACTGATGACTTTAGGCTCTGTGACGTTAAATCTCATGTCTGTAGCTTAGTAAATGCTCAATCAAATTTGGTCCACACACTCTAGAAAAATGAGATATTTAATCTCACTGAGGTATTCCTTGTAAAATAAAGTTTGAATGTAAGGGTGAAAAAATTACAAAGAAGATCTAGTCAGAAATCCATCTAAGGTTGCACCTGAATTTCAACCAGAATTTCATTTCAACATCTTTCTTGCTTTCCTGTTTCATGTCTGATTCCTGCGCCAACAGTCTGTCTCATCTTTTGATTGACCGTAAGAAGCTTTGCCATAAACAGGTGTCTGGGGAAAGACTTTCTGTCTTCACTTTCATAGCTTCAGACTGTTATTATCCTTTCATTCTGATTGTCTGGAGGAGAAACTGGGCTGAAACAGCATAATGAGTCCTTTATATAATTATCAGCAGTCTTCAAGCTATATTCTTTTCATATGAAAATTGTGGTTGTTAAAAAGTAGACTACAGCGTGCCACTACAGCCTGCATAATGGTATTTAGTTTTCTCTTTGCCCAGTAGATATTTTTAAGATAACCTGGTTAGATTCTGGCACTGGCAGAATACACAGTCTCAGTTTTAGAAAGGATTCACTCACAACTCAAAAACACTTTGTTACATCTCATATGCAGTGATACTATTGCTCAAATGAGCAACAAAAAGTAAAATAATGTATACTGTGACAAACATTTCAGCAATATGTGAACTTGTCTGACTTGAAAGCATAGTATGAAAAAGTCTTCAAAGTTTCACTCACATCCTTTGACACATTTTCTTTCACAAGACTATGAAACAGAAAAGTACTTTGATTTCTTATGCAGTAACTGCCAGCACACTGCACTTTCATCATTTCCTTCATTCCTTTAAATTATAAAAGCATACACAGTGCTTCTTAATTTGATGTCTCCTAACCTGAATTTTTTCAGCTCAAAACAACATATCAAGCATTAAGTAAAGCAAGAGCACCTTTAAGAAGTGCTGTGTATATATGACACTGAGGCAGGAGTAAAGTACAGTTTTTAAAGTGATTTGATGATGTCTGAAGTCTGGGAGCAACAAAAGGTTGCAAATGTTTACTTTTAGATCAGCACCAGCCTCACTCGAGAATATGAGCAATTCATCAAAAGGCATTTCCCATCAGTGAGGACATTCTGCAACAGTAACTTAAAACCTGAAAATATTTATTACAAGTAATTACATCAAACCTTGAGTGATGAACTTGTGTGTGAAAGCTGACCTCATTTTCGAGGCTGCATTCTCTGCATTGAAAATTCAGTTTAGCCTCACTTGGAAGGATATTTCCGGCAATTATCTGAATTATTCCACGTAGCAGCTTTTATGGTATCAACTATTTCTGCTTCTTGTTTTCCTTTGCTTTCTCTTTCCTGTGAATCAACATCTAAATTTGGAGGAACTGTCTAAAAGGACTGAAATGTAAATATAAGTACAATATGTTCTGTTTTGTGCAGCATAAAGAATATTGACACTGTTGGGCTCATTCTTCCATCTCTAAACTCACTACCTAGTTTTACACACAACTGCAGCTTTAACTGTATTTGAGCCTACACTGATTTTCTTGCAGTTGTATCCATTTTCAAGTTCAACTCCGTTCAGAGCTGGAGGCCTCAAAGTCCAGGATTATGAGCAAAACTCAGAGAGTACAAAAATGTTTATCGTTGACGTTGTGTTCAACAGCTTAGGAAGCATTTTGTTTGATTTGACTCAGTTTACTGAAAACTTTCTAAGGCAGGATGTGAAGCAGCTCAGGAGAATAAACTTGCCGGTTGTCCATTGATAAAGTGAGTAGAAATTCGCAGGTATCAGCCATTAGCTAACGAACAAGCTAACATACAGTTGTGTCATGAGGAGTTCAAGGGCTGCTTAAAAATAAAAACACATTTAGGCAAATGTGAGGCTTGTTTTTCTGACGTGTTTGAATGCTGCATTTAGAAAAACAAGATAGCTTTTAGTAACTTGAATATACAGCTGTTAGGGATGGGAATTGATAAGATTTTATTGATACCAGTGCTATTAACAATCCTGCTAATCTATCAAATTCTTTAACGATTCCATTATTGATTCCTGCAGATTTTCCTTGTGAGCAAATGTTGACATGTAGATTTTCAGTGGCAACAATGTCAAACACACATCACAGCGTAGATATCTGCTTCTGCAAGTTGCTGGTGTTTCCACTCACTTAAGGTTGTAGGCCCCTTCTGTAAAAAAAATTTAGCAACAATTCTGACACTTCTGAACCCTGTCAGTGGAAGGAATTGATAAGGGAATTGATTAGCAAAAAGACTCATGATATTGATAATTTGATGGTTAATGATTCTCAACTATAATTGGTTTTCGGTTCCCATCCCTAACAGTTGTTAGATACTTTACTATTTGCAGATAATTCCTCCAAAACCTAAATATCTGCATCAACAGATTATGACTATTTCTTCACAAAACTGCTGCTGCTGTTTTTCCCATACATAATACTGCCATTCAGTTTGTGGAGCTGTGCATATTAATTTTAAATTAAGAAAATAAACTCCTGAAACTGGCTGGTTTCCTGCCTGAATATTCATAAATCAGTGTTTTTAGCACTTGAAGGGTGTTTAAAAAGCAAAATAAAAAGATTGCAAAAATTGGCAATGTCATACAATCGCAATTTAAATCAAATCAGCACCCAAAAAAATCATAAAAAATCGAATTGGGAGAAAAGCTTATCATCCCAGGCCTTGTTTCTATACCAGAAATGGTCAATTATTAATGTTGATTAAGGTAAACACTGTTGAAACCGTTTATATTTTTTTGGTGTGAAAGGAATATAATTCAAAAGAACGAGAAGTATTCAAAGAAGCTTTATGATTGTATTTCTTTCATCATTAAGGAATCTGAATAACAATTATTATACATTTCTAATAAAGTGGGTATAGGAGTGTAATTCTGACCACTCTACTTCAAAAGCATCAATTCGATCATGAAGTGTTTTTTATTCTTTTAAAACTGTCTGTCCTCTGTGTGATCATTTAGCATCTCTTCTTTATTTGCATCTATGAAATAAACATAAGCAATCTAATCACATCACCAAAGGAATTTGCTGTAAATTAAATGAAGGTACAGGTCATTTTACAGGCGACTATCTGCACTACAGACAGCCTACGTACTCGTCTATGTAACCATGCATCATCCTTCATTCCAATAGCTCAAACAATGCCATTAATAATGAAACAGCATTGTTGTTTGAAAGTTCGTCCAGCCTAATTAGACGGACAGATAAGCTATTAAGCTAAGGCTGAGCTCCAATCGCAAAAGGATAAACAGCGAATTATCTGCACATGAGTGAAAAGTGATTACAGTTGCAGCGTTTCCAGATTGGACCGTTTAGAAGGTGGTGCAGGCAGCTGGTGGAGAGACAACAGATAACAGCGTGCTCAGCT
The DNA here is from genome assembly GCA_036419115.1 of Scarus forsteni. Taxonomy (NCBI): domain Eukaryota; kingdom Metazoa; phylum Chordata; class Actinopteri; order Labriformes; family Labridae; genus Scarus; species Scarus forsteni. The sequence goes on from JAZDUH010000152.1 coordinate 33,049,114, forward strand.
CGCCCATGACGGAGAAATCAAGCATATGTTACACATGCTATTTTTAAAAAAGGCGGGGGAAGCTATTTTTGAAATATCCCGTCACTTTTGTTCATATTAAACCAATTATCCAGAGAAGGTAGAGAGGAGGACCTTGATGATAATGATGCCGTTGCCAACATCAGCGCTGTCCAGGCAGCTGGTGTCCTGCTGGCACAGCAGTACATCAGGACCTCATTAACAACATTAATAACATGTCTGCTCGCTAATATTTCATTGGCACACACAGGCATGGCATTATTTTAGAAACAGACAGCAGGAAATGTCCATTATGTTTGTCAAAAAGTAGTAATTGCCCTGATTTAATTTCCACAAACCCTCATCACGTCTGCCAATTCTAGGGATGAGTAAAATTGGATATTATTGAAGCTATAATACTTATGATTCTCATCGACAGATTACTACGATGATAGAGACTGTCATATACTTTTACTAGATCTCTAAACAAATGCTACATTTAGTCATACTAAACGGTTTTCATTTGAAAAAATAGTACAGTAGCATTTAAGCGTAAAAGTCATGTGCCAACATTATAGACTAAATACAAAATTAGAGTAAATCAAGACAATTTTTCAGATAAGCGAGTCCTTAATCAGAAAATTCATTAGATTATGCGGACTCCTCTTTGTTCGATTTTAATTTATTTAGAAATTCTTGCGAACAGAAGTTTTCTTTAACAACTAGCGAAGCACTCCAGAAAAGCCAGCGCCACAGTCCTCGCCCATATTGTGATTTTCACCATAAATATTAGTCCAGCCATTATTTAATCTGAATATTTAGATTCCTTGACCTTGAAACATACCATTAGCAATTCATAGTGATATCTATTTTACTTCAGTAGTTATTCACGAAAATCGCATTTTCGTCACGGCGAATCCATAACTTTTTGAGTTATCTTGCTAACAGAGAAAAAAAACAAACATACAAAAAAACAAACAGATGCCGGCATTAACATAACCTCCTTGGGGATGGTAATAACAGTAAGTTCTATAATATATACTTGTCCATTTTCAACCCTCTTGTTGTGAGGCTCGTGCACTACCTGCTGCTCCACCTAGCCACAGGGCTAAAATCCTGGCAGGGCAAATTTTGTCATGATTTCTTAACCCCTTGACACCTGAATTTATACACAATTATATTAAAAAAATAAACAATGTGTGCTGTTGCTTTCAAGCAGATGCTGAGTCAAGTGGAGATTGTTAATTTGAGTCTAGCACACAGAGTAGATACAAATATAGGTACGATGCACATTAGCGACAACAGGCATTAAGGGAACAAACAGTAGGACAGTAAAAACACATTTTCCCATCTCAGGTATGATTCAATGCATGTTCTGCAACAAACTACAAACAGTTCAGCTGTCTTTGCATTCTCATTCATGAACATTGCATTGTGAATATTTCAATCTGAACAGTACGTGTGTGGCTTTCAGTACCCGTATCAACAGAACCATTTTGGCCTAATGTCACTAATTTGTGACAAACAGAAAACTTCAAATAACTTCAAAAGCTGTAGAAGCAAACAATTATCTGGGTTTGCATTTTTATCTTAGAGCTACTAATCTCATAAAACGACAATTCCTCTCTTTTGGCTGTGTACATGCAGTTGCAATAAAACCAGAGCTGTGTTCGAAATCGTCCACTCATTCACTCACTCACTATTCCCGATGTAGTGTAAATGAAACAGTGGACTGCATAGGGAATGACCACACAAGGTTATGGACACTACACGGAAATTTTCTAGATGTCAAAGCATAAGTAGGTGAGCCGATATTCCTGTGATGGAGGTGGATGCGCCAAATTTAACGTTAAAAAAACAGGCACTTAGGAGGATAGGTAGCAAATTTGGAAACTGTTTACAGACACTAAAAGACGTGAAAGAGCCACGCTACAAACGTGTTAATGTTTTTTTACATATATAAATGAAAGCAGCTCCTAACAGCTTTCTTTCTCTTCTTCTTCTAAGGAAAAACACAACCACATAGCATTGTGGTATACGGGAGTACATATAAGGTACACCGTATGTACACTCACTTTTGCTGTGCATTGTGGGTATTTTGTAGTGCTCGTCATAGTGAATGAAATTACCGTAACTGCTGAGAATTCGAACAACACTACAAAAATGGCGAAAACACTATTTGGTGCACTGTATCTGTGATAGGGAACGATTTCGAACGCAGCACTGAAGTGTCTGCTTGCTTCGTCCGGTTGTCGTCCCTACTTTGAAAGGTCCAAGAAACAAATGCTTGCAAAAGGTTCCTAGTTGTGTATTGAATACCCATGAACCAGAATTGGAGGAACACATACACTATCCTGGATGCATTCTGAATGGAAGGGTTTGAGGTGAATTCACAACATTAGGTGTCAAGGGGTCAATGATTAAAACATTTTCATAAATAAAACTTACCCGCATGTTACATTGGATGGAGAGGCCACAAGCTGCCTACCCCTGGTCTAGGCTATCACTTCAGCCTTTTTGTCTGGCCATATTGAGATGAAACAATGCATTGGTTTAACTGCAGTACTGGCAGATATTAGCCATTTTTAATATTAAAAAAAAAATCAGCCATCTGCAATGATGTGAAATGAACAGATTTAATTTTGCTGTGCCGTAATAATTCAGTCCTGGTATCTAACACATTCAACTGCTGACTCAGAAAAGAAGGTTTTAATTAGGCAGACAGAGTTAAGTATTTGACAAAATCAGAACTGTTTTCCACATCAAACCTGAGAGAAAATCATCAGCACTGAAAAGGAACTACACTGAAAGAGATAATTAAATAACAGCATCAGTATCAGCTTTATTGATATTTGAAGCATCAGTATTCTCTCTGCCTTGATTTTCACGATCAGTGATTCAAAAAAGGAGATTGTTTAACAATGACAAACTCTGCTTTTGAGGACTTTGAGGTTGCAACAAATTAAAACTCCGGATTTCTCCATACAGACCGCAGCAAATGATGGTTTTAGGAGGAAAATCCAAAGTCTAGACATGCAAGTCTGCTGCTGAGTGATGATTATTTTATGCTATTGTTTACGGATTCTGCAACAGCTACGCCTCTGAATCTGGTACGCATTGATTGCAAAAAGACAATCACTCCCTCTCTGCCCTTTCAAATCTTTCGCTTTCATGTTAACTTGAGCTTCAGTTTGATTTTTTATATAAAGATTGAGGTCATCCGCCCTAAAAAAAAGGAGGATGAATACAATTGCGTGACAGTGCACAAGTGAAATTGGATTTACCCTCCACCAGTGTCTGGCTGGTGTGCCAGTCAGCCTGGATTTCCTCTATGCTGCGTGTCAAGAGGTCTGAAGAGACATGCCATGTGAGAAACTCAGCCCTGTCAGGGGGCTTCGAGGCTACTGGTCAATAACACTGCAAAGTAAGGACGTGGAGGCAGAGAAGCTGGGGGGGAGAGAAACTGGGGGGATTTTGGGGGCTGAGGGGGTGACTCAGAGGAACCATTCTCCTCTGTTACGTCACAGAGTATGGGGGGTGATCGGTGCCACGGAGTCAGAGCTGAGTATATGTGGGTTACAGCTCAGCTTCAGTATGTGCTTACTGATGTGACCTACTAAATAATGACTGTCTATGATGCAAAAAAAGAATGACAAATATGGCATGTCATCTGGTATTCTTTCATATCAAAATGCCAGAAAACTCAAAAGCTCTAAGACATATTTTGGCATCAAGCCTTTCACAGCGAGTCAGAAGCCCTGTTCACAGTGCACTTCTGCCATTATAACGCTCCATGCCTTAAAATATTCACATTGGTTCTGCGATGATGTGTTGTTCTGTAATTTCAGTCATTTCTCCTTTTCTTTCAAACCAAACACTGACTTTTCATCATCTTCTCTGCCTGTATCTTTTCAAACTAAGCAGAGCAAATGATATGACTCTTCGCTCCTCACTTAAATTAGTGTGAGAGCCATTTTGGTTGGAACAGCAGGGCACACAATGTGCTGTAAAGAAAGCAAGGATATTTTCTAGTGACACTTGACAAATCCAGAACAGTACACGATTGGCGCTCGATATCCTTGCGTTGGGAAACACACATTGTAATTGCTTCAGCTTTAATTTGATTTGAATACACATTTCTTTCCAAAAAGTAACTTCAATTAATGCTTATTGTGTTTATTAAATATATCTTTTTAAAATTTTGTCATTTTAATTCACTAATTAACTGACTGCACATAGTGTAGAATATAGGGTTGTCCTAAACCTAGATTTTCAGACTTAAATGTGTTCTAGCTGATATCATCAGTTTTGTACCATCATTTTTGTCCAGGCCAGTTTCAGTATTTTGTTTTTTTTTTAAATAATTCTGTTGAACCACAACTCAAAAGCAATGTCTGATTTTCGTTCGTTGATTTCAGTGATTTTTTATTTATTATTACCTTTGTAAATATCAAGTCATTTCAGAGACCATGTAGGGTTTCTTTCTTTAACAGAGGGGTACCAGCAATTTTGTCCATGTGTGTATGCAGTGTCTCACTATTATAAAGTTATGGTTTGTACTTATTTCTTTATCTTTATTTACTCTGCTTATTCATAAATACATTTTGTTGATTTACTGTTTAAGTAGCCTAAATTCTTGCCAGTTTTTAATTATTTATTTTTGCCACCATTGCTTTGAGCTTTAATATGTTATTCCTTTTATCTCGTCATATTATATGGCTGTGTGCATTAGATACCAAGCACATTTTTACTTCATTCCCTGTATTAGATTTTTTTTCACTAACAAGGTAGAATGAGGATAAATCATTTTCCAGGACAATTCAAGCTTTTCCAGGACATTTTACTTTTTTCCTCATTTGTCATATGCTTTCCATGACTGGAAAATTGGTCAATCGTGTTTCCAGGTTTCCAGGACATGTGAGAACCCTGCTTAAGCTTTAGATTTTACAGCGGCTCTGTTACAGATAGCAGATACACTACAAAGCCAGCATAGTGTCTCTTACCTTAAAGAAGTAGGGACATACCATGACATGATGACTGCATTTGCTAACGGTGTCTTGAAAAGTTGAGTTTTTTTGTTTGTTTGTTTTTAAAAGCTGTTTAATCAGGAAAACTGGTTCTGGAGTGAATGTATGATCTTCGTGATAAGGAAGGCATCCAACAGCAGTGCTGTCTGTAGCACCTTTAAGGCAGATGATGCTTGACTTGACCTTGTTAAATGTGTATCTTTATAACTTTCATGGGCTACAAAAAAGGTCAATGGTAAATGGACTAGAGTTTATGTCATGCTTTCGAGTCTTTGATTACTTAAAACTGCTTTACACCGCAAGTCAAATCAATCCATTCAAACCCATTCACTCTCATATTCACTAACTGATGGTTTGGAGTTTCTATGTCAGTTATCCATTATTATCAACTAAAACATTCCCCTTTCATGCCCATTTACATGACACTGACGTAGCAATGAGAGCAACTTGGGATGTTTCGAAACTTGAGTTTAGAAATGTCAACATATCAAAAATAGGCTAAAATCTATCATCCTGTGCAATATAACTCTAAATGAAATTAAACATTTATTCAACATTGAGTATACATAATAAAACATCTCTAAAGAATTTTGTTATTTCAGTTGGAGTTACTCTGATTGAGTTCCCAAAACACTTAACCAATTAAGTTCTTTTAACCCCATCATGTCAGGGTGTGTGTGACATACAGTACATCTGATCATTGAAGTGTCAAAAGAAACATTCAAATCACGTGAAAATCATGCAAGGGATCTTTAAATTGTAATTAACTTGATCATCTCAAGTATATAATGAGCATGAAATATGTTGTTTAACATTCAAGTAATGCAGACATTTTCCTACACACTGGCAACATGCACAAAGATGTCATTCCAGAACGACGCCAACAAGTGGTACAAGTCAGACAGTGCTCTCTCTTTTGCTGGGGGCTGCTTATGGTTCAGAATATGACCAGATATGTTTTTTCACAGTTTCAGTGCAATCAGTCAGTTCAATGACAAAGATGGTATTGTTCTTCTGTTTCTGTAATGTGATATCATATCAAACATAATCACCACCGTTGCAGGTACGCATCTACTCTGATCTTCTACTTGAGCATCCTAAGACAGATCAGCTGGACCACTGACACTCCCTATCAAGACAGTTAAAGTGCTGACCTGCTTCAGTGGACAACCTAGCACCTATGCATAAATGGCAAATATGTCACTGTAGTCCTGGGTTTAGTATATTCCCATAGTCATCTTAACATGGGAACTGAAGGACTGAGGCATTAATCGCCTATCATACATTAAAAAGATCATCTTTGAACCAACAGCGCTAACTATCGTCCTCATCCACATTTCTACCTATGCACAAGACAGCCAGCAGACAGAAATCATGCCTCCACGTAGACCAAGAATAAAACTTAAAACACCTTTTGAACACTTCTTTAATATGACTACTGTTAACCAGTAGACATAAGCTGGTGATCCCACAAAGGAATGAAGAACAGTACATTTCACTTCACTCTACACTGAAGCCTCTCAGTCCCTCGAGGAGCGATACAGACACTGCACGGCTCTATATTGATGAATCCTTGTGGCTGTCAACACAATGTGGTGTGAATACATGGGAAACTCAGGGTCAAACACGAGTTGCAGGAGCACAGACTTTAGGAGATGCTCACCTCCTTATGAAAGAGTGGCACACAGTAAACCGTTCACTCCTTAACACTAACAGGCTAATTAGTCAAATTATTGTTGAGCCCTACTTAAAAATAATACCATAAGACTAAAATATGTTCTGATACAAAGCTGTAGCCACAATTTGAGCAACTGCAACTTTTTTTGGAGTGTAACTAAAGGGTATACATTTTTTATAGACCACCAAACAGGGGGATTTTGCAGCAGGACACTGAAATAAAATTCAATCGCTTTACATTTATATTTTGTAAGTTAACAATTTATAGCTAATTTTGGACTTCTGTTTTGTATTGTGTTTCAACCTCTGGTCACTGGTTGCCTGTAGGCATTTTGAGGCCAAACTCCATCTCTCTGTTATTTACAGTTATTATTTCTGTCACTGTGACAGACTGGTCCATCAATTTTGCAGTACTATGTCTCATACAAATAACACTGATTAAAAACAGCACATTTGATGTATATAAATCTACAAATAGTAAAATAATAAAGCTATAAATTCACAGAGCTGGACAAAATATTAAAGTAATATATGGTCTTGACATGTGCTATACAAACACAACGGCCCTATGTATTCAAATTCATATAAAAATGGTGCTATGTTTACAAGTCTACATACATGAGTTCAAAGTACCTGTTAAATATTTGACTGATTAACGCAGTATTGATGCATTATGGTATTATTGATGTTGCGGACCGTGTATTTGTAAACATTATATTGTGAGCCACCCTGTGAACCCAAGCCCCTCTAAATACAAAAAGTACAAATTCTAGTAAAAGAGTGATATATCACCCTGCTTACAGTATTGTGATCTGTTGTATTGTGGCAATCACAATACCCGTCATATCCCAACATTCTTGCCAAACACTTCCCTACTCATTAACATGGTCTATCAGTTTCCTGCCATTTATTAGCAGAGCGGTTTTCCCCTCCACACCCTGATATGAAAATGTTCTGAAGTTGGTGCTAGTTAAAATCTGGAATCAAATAATTTTTCCAAGTCTGAAACTAAAAAAGACATGCTTAGCGCAAGCCTTTGTAACTACCCTCACCACAGAAGTTTCTGCCGGCATTTGTCTGTTGGTCCGTTTGTTTGTTAGCAAGATAACTCGAAAAGTTCAGAACAAATTTATATGAAATTTTTAGGAATTGTTGGTCATGGCACAACGCAGGACTGATAGATTTTTGGTGATCTGAATCTGTTTCAAGGACTTGTAAATACTGCGAGATGGGAAGGTTTACACATTTTTGGCAATAACTCACCTGCCGATATTGGAAATGCCTTGGCAGAGGTTTGCGCTCTCTGAGCACTTAACATTATTATGTATGTCACTGGGGCAGACATTGAAGTTCATCTATGCTGCAGGATCTATGGTATTCAAAACTGATAAACTGATTCTTATGTTAACCAAACTGTGAGCTTTTAAAACTAGGAGAGGGACAAATGATAAACATTGTGATATATTGATGCCCTGGCATGTGCAACACAATTATCAGTAGTTGGCCCCATGTATTACTATTTAAAAATAAAATACAGTACTATGGTTTCAGGTCTATAATGTCTATTAAAAACTTTGTGTTCTATTATTGTATTAATTATGAGTTTGAAAACCAGCTTAGTCTTGCAATTTTAGAATTGTCTTTGTCACACTATGTTAAAACACTTCATTTCTTAGTAAATACTGAAATCCTTTTCATCTGTAACGTGATATTCATTCCTAAATACTGTGATGTATCTCTCAATTAAATTTATGATACAATTGGATCACTAAATATGTATCAGGGATTTTATCAGAAGCTATCCTGTGATTCCCAGCCCAACTTAAAACCAAAAATCATATAATCTGTCATTTATCCATTCTCCCTTAATTGTTCTATCGATGACTGTGAATCGGGAATCATATCAGGAGTTATTCTGTGATTCCCACCCACTGTCAATACAAGAAAGGAAAAAGTATGACTATTAAGCATAGGAAGGATACATTACTCTTCTTATAGCTCCTAATTTATACGACCATACACATTATATTCCAAGATTCTTGCCAATATACACCTCTAATTTACTTGCTTTGGGATTTTTGCCATTCAAAAAAGGAACTCAATTTTCTCTACATACTTTTAGGAAAACATCACCAAAGATAGATTTAAGTGTCAACCTGGAAAAACTATTTGACGCTTACTTTCATTTTAGGGGGGCTGAGATTTTTAGGGGTACCAGGAGTCCTCTGAGGGGTACTCCTCGAAACGTCTAGAATCACCAGAGTGTCTATGGAGCAGACTTTCACACTACACTCTGCCTTTATTGAATCCTTGTGACTGTGAGAACCAAGTCCTGTGTTATGACCCATTAAGCTAACATGGGAAACGTCAGGGTCAAACAGGAAAATGTGCTAAATATGAGTCGTAACGTCAAAGCGGGGGACAGTTTGCGCCATAGTTCCGCTGCTTAATCAATAACATGCACACAAATCACAGAGGCTCATGCAGGAGATGTTAACACCGCTGAGTGGAAGCAGGCTAAACACTCATATGGAAAAAGAGCACTTTATTCGACATTAAAACTCGTCCTTCATTAAAGAAGACACATTTAGTGTCGGTGTTAAACGTCAAGACACGTAAAAGAAAGCTACCCGTGCTGCGAGTACTTACCGGGATGACAGTCTTTGTGTTTGAGCAAGGTTAAAAACATCAAGGATAAAATCCACCAGCAACTCGGTTCCCGTATTCTCCGCATGTTAGACTACTCATCGAGAGTACCAAGAAGGCAACGGGTGACAAAGTTTCTGAGTCCTTTTCCTCGTCTTTAAAACAAGAAACACCACACACACTCGACCTAAGCTGGAAACCAAGTTGGCAACGCAGCCACGAAGGCAGAGAGCATCAAAGTAAAAAAAGAGAGAGAGAGAGACGGTTAGCGGGCTTGTTAGGCGACACAGTCACTGTTTTTCAAAAAGAGAGATTTATTCGCCTCCAGACCGAGCATGGACTCTTCTCAGCTTCGAGGAAAAGCTCGTTACGCACACCGCAGCTGTGCAAAAACAGTTGCAAATCTGTTGGACTCCGCCGTGCCTGTAGCGGGCTTTCAGATAGCGACATTCCCGAAGTGTGCAGGGGTCAGTCGGCGATCAATGGCTGCCTTTAACTACAGCAGGAAAAGTGGTCGAATATCATTGATTACACGTGGTCATTATTAAGTGATTATCCGCGGCGGCAGCGTGACGAAGGGTAATGCACAATGCGAAGAAAAGTGGTCCCATTCTTCCATCCAGGAAGTAGACTCGAGCGGTCAGGCATGCACGGAGCTCTGGGCTGCTGGTCCCATCCTACCGGACAGGCTGCGCGTGAGAGGGAGAACCAGCAGCGCGCGGGGCGGGAGCAGCAGAGGAGGGAGGGGAGGCGGTTCTTGGATTTGCTGAATGCAAAATGAGTCGGAACGGACCCAGAGGCTGCTTTTCTGTCTGTTTGACTGTCTGCACGGCGCTACAGATGAGGACAGACTCCACAAATCAGTGGATCATGTGAGATTGTCAGGTTAACACAGCCGGTCTTAACCTTAGGCAAAGGGGGGCCTCATGCCCCAAAGAGCCTTAAAACGTAGTCATTATAGGTTTGAGTCTGATAAAAGTTAGTCATCTAAGATTATATTTCTTTATCAAGATGTGCTATTTTGAGTGCAGCGCAATGTCTGAACTGTCCAAGAAGTCGCCAGTGTCACATTTTCAGTTTCACCCAACTCATTTCGACTGTTTAAACAGTGTGAGGAGATTTTTTTTTATAGCCCATATATACAAAACTCAAAACCAGTGAAGTTGGCACGTTGTGTAAATCGTAAATAAAAACAGAATACAATGATTTGCAAATCCCTTTCAACCTATATTCAACTGAATACACAGCAAAGACAAGATACTTAAAGGAAAACTTCGGTTCCTGCAGCTTTTACATTGTTTATAGAATGAAGAACAACAATATACTCACCCTGAAGGCTTTCCTGATCCAAACAGTGCTTCGGGAGATATTTAGATCCAAAGTCGAGCAGCGGACATCCGTACAAACGTAGCACAATAGGGCATGCATAGCGCCGCTCCTAAGACTGCATTAATCGTCCAAAAACTCATTATTTCACCAATATTCCATCATGGTCCAGTCCCGCTACTCCTCCAAGACAGCCTGTGTCGCTCCAGACATATCTTTGAGCCTCTGCTGACCTCTGAGCTGACGAAGAAGACCTGGTGCCTCTGCGCATGCGCAGTACTCTCTGGAGCGCTGCCTCCGTTACCTCCTTTCTATAAGTTCCTTATCTGTAAACTGTGGCTTGAAACTGTAAGGACACCCATCATATTCAAAATTCTCCTCCACAACATCTTCATCCGATAGATATTCATCCATTTTGCACAAAACTGGAGGAAGAAAGTCGTTAATAGCCGGGCGGTCGCCCCTGGAACAATAAGCCGTACTGCGCATGTGCGGAGGCACCCGGTCTTCTTCGTCAGCTCAGAGGTCAGCAGAGGCTCAAAGATATGTCTGGAGTGACACAGACTGTCTTGGAGGAGTAGCGGGACTGGACCATGATGGAATATTGGTGAAATAATGAGTTTTTGGACGATTAATGCAGTTTTAGGAGCGGCGCTATGCATGCCCTATTGTGCTACGTTCGTACGGATGTCCGCTGCTCGATTTTGGATCTAAATATCTCCCGAGGCACTGTTTGCATCAGGAAAGCCTTCAGGGTAAGTATATTGTTCTACTTCATTCTATAAACAATGTAAAAGCTGCAGGAACCGAACTTTTCCTTTAACGTTCGAAATGGTAAACTTTATTTTTTGCAAATATTAGCTCATTTGGAATTTGATGCCTGCAACATGTTTCAAAAAAGCTGGTATAAGTGTCAAAAAAGACTGAGAAAGTTGAGGAATGCTCATCAAACACTTATTTGGTGAACAGGCTAATTGGGAACAGGTGGGTGCCATGATTGGGTATAAAAGCAGCTTCCCTGAAATGCTCAGTCATTCACAAACAAGGATGGGGCGAGGGTCACCAATTTGTGAACAAATGCGTGAGCAAATTGTCCAACAGTTTAAGAACAACATTTCTCAACGAGCTATTGCAAGGAATTTGGGGATTTCATCATCTACGGTCCGTAATATCATCAAAAGGTTCAGAGAATCTGGACAAATTACTGCACGTAAGCGGCAGGGCCGAAAACCAACATTGAATGCCCGTGACCTTCGATCCCTCAGGCGGTACTGCATCAAAAACCGGCATCACTGTGTAAAGGATATCACCACATGGGCTCTGGAACACTTCAGAAACCACAGTCAGTAACTACAGTTTGTCGCTACATCTGTAAGTGCAAGTTAAAACTCTACTATGCAAAGCCAAAGCCATTTATCAACAACACCCAGAAACGCCGCCGGCTTCGCTGGGCCCGAGCTCATCTAAGATGGACTGATGCAAAGTGGAGAAGTGTTCTGTGGTCTGACGAGTCCACATTTCAAATTGTTTTTGGAAACTGTGGTCGTCGTGTCCTCCGGACCAAAGAAGAAAAGAACCATCCGGACTGTTATAGATGCAAAGTTCAAAAGCCAGCATCTGTGATGGTATGGGGGTGTATTAGTGCCCAAGGCATGGGTAACTTACAAATCTGTGAAGGTACCATTAATGCTGAAAGGTACATACAGGTTTTGGAGCAACATATGTTGCCATCCAAGCAATGTCTTTTTCGTGGGCGCCCCTGCTTATTTCAGCAAGACAATGTCAAGCCATATTCTGCACGTCTTACAACAGCGTGGCTTCGTAGTAAAAGAGTAAGGGTACTAGACTGGCCTGCCTGTAGTCCAGACCTGTCCCCCATTGAAAATGTGTGGTGCATTATGAAGCGTAAAATACACATCAACCATCGAGAAACTACATGATCTACATGTGAAACTTAGCGTTTTATGGCTGTGATGTTGCAGGCAAAGTGCTTCACAGTGCCTTGGTCGCACACATAGGTTGGCAACATTTGAAAGAATTGGTTGAACCGGAATGGAGATGTGCAGTAAATGTACTGCACACTGTCAAGCGGCACATTCATTTTGCAATGTCTGGACAAGTGAAACTGACCAAAAACAAAAACTTGTTTGTGTAATTTAGACAGTGCCAGTAGGATTTTTTCAGATATTAGTATTTTTAAAGCAGTAGAACAATATTTATTTTAAGACTAAATATTTTCATTTGATGATGGCAGTGATGTTTGCATTTTAGACAATGATATGTATCTCTTGGTTAAAATGATGCAGTGAAACTCCTGCACACACCAAATAAACAGATAACCAGGCAATATTTGGAAGAGTGGGTGACATTGGCAAGAGGTAAAATCCTCACTTTGCCATTCTTTTTAATATACAAATCACAGAATATCATAACATCTCAGACCATGCTGACCCAGATGACACACAGCTGTACACCTTAGTGAGAAAACACAGCTACAGCCCTCACACTAACACACTAACACTCTCTGAACAGATGTGTTGAAGAAATCAATGAGTGGATGTGCCAGACTTTTTTTTTTACAGTTCCTTATCTTTGGCCGCAAAGATGAAAATTTAATGTCCGTGCACTGACTTAGTGACACTAAAACCTTCAAGCCAGCATCTTATCTCCAAGTTAAGCAACCAAAATATTTAAAATAGTTACAAAATCAGCCTATTACCACCTTAACCCTTTGACTGGCATTGTAACCATGCAGTTGACTTTTTGCCACTTTACCACTGTATTTAAATTTTTGTTTTTTCCTTACTCACCTCTCTGGATAGTGTTTGTAACAGTTTGTATCCACTATGTATCCACTGGTTGTACTGCTGTACATGAATATTGTTTGAAAGTAGAAAAAATCAAAAGTGAATCATTGCTGCATCGCTACAGATCCTCTAACAATCATAATTTAGTTGAAGGAAAACAATTTGATGATAAAACATTACATATTCCCCAGAAAACTGGGTCAAACACTATATATGTAAATTTTGCTCTCTGTGATGATTTTATATGAATAAATAAAAGATTTGTTGCAGAAATGAAAAAAATCTCTTCATGCCCATGATCACCTTAACAGGCAAGCCAACCAGCTGATTGATCAACATATCTGCTTCTAGATTGGGTAATCTGAAAAATCAAACCTGAAATGTTGCTAAGTAAGGAAGGACGACAATTTCACTAACAAATAATTTGCTGCTTCTCAGAATCATTTCTTGGTTTGTAAGTCAAAGGGTTGAAATAAATCAGGAATGAAAGGATATCTGTCTAAAGAAGAGAGAAACATGTATGTGCTTTTATTTTAAGCAGGTTAGTTTATTGTAACAGTGTTAATACACCATGGCGGCGCACACAGTTGCAGCGGCTCAGTGCTCATTCTTTCGTTTTTAATTTCACTGTGCATTTTTACATGTCACAATGACAATAAATTCTATTCTATGTTAAAAAAAAAAATCCATCCAACAGCTGCAGCTCATCCAGAATACCGCCGCTCGAGTCCACACGAACACCAAGAGAGTAGATCACATCACAGCAGCCCAGAGATCACACACTGACTTCCTGTGAGTCATAAGACAGATTCTGAAACCCTTCATCTGGTTTATAAAGCACTTAATGGTCTTGGGTCTAAATAACTTTGAGATCTTTTAGTCTTCTGTGAGGCATCCAGAACACTTAGGTCCTCTGGGAAAGGTATAACCAAAGCTCCCAGGATCGGTGAGGCAGCTTTTGGTTTCTGCTCCTCACCTGTGGAACAACCTACCAGAGAACCTAAGACCTTCTACATCTGTGAGCTCTCTAAAACTGACCCAGTTCCTCTCAAATTCCGCTCTTTGTATACCTTCTGTTCTTATAATTAAATATACAGTAAATTTAATTTCTATGTTTTAGCTATCTTTTTAATCTTGAAATTCTCCATCTTTTATGTCTCATATTTGCTAATTTTATGTCTTTAATGCCCCAAATATCTGTTTTGATTCTGTAAAACTCTATGAACTGCTGCACCTTTAAATAGTGTTCTATATAGTGTTGCTGAAACATTTCTTCCATTTTATTACCATTTCAAATGTTACCAACCAAAAGAACTACACTTTTTAGACACTTGTCATGAACTTGCAAGGAGAAAAACACCATCACCCTGCTGGTTTTGCCCACTTGCCCCCACATTTGCCAACCTATTTGTCCACATATACAGTGGTCCTTTTCTTTTGGTTGAAAATATGACCAAGGAGTATTAAGTTTCTACACACGAATTGCTCCTGTAATGTTTCGTACATACAGAATGACTTTTTCGGCAAAATATGGAAGGGCTTTGCATTGATCACTGTCTGGGGCATCCAAAATACCAAAACCACCCTGAAAGCCACCACTGAAATCCAGACTGGAATCTGCGTCTGCTGCTGTCTCTCTTTTTTTGAATGTTGCATCAAACATGTTGCATCAAACATGATGAAACACAGTTGGAATATTATCTAGCTGCTAGGCCATTGCAGAATAAAACCACCCCTGGATTGAAGCATGCTTCAAACAGGGAAAGATGAAATGGTCTTCTGATTCAGACCCCCTTCCTGTCATTCCAGTGTTTTGTTGCTTCCTCCCAGGCCCCATTATTAAAATGACCCTCTCGTGGCCACACAGTAATGTCCCTTTGCCTCCTGCTGGCAGAACTGTGAATGGAATGCTTTAGCAGTAATCATCAGCGGGAATATCATCATGTACTGAGTGTGTACTGATTGGAGAATTATGCATCCACTGGTGACACTCCCCTAGGTAAATGTGGAGTCAGTGGTGTTCTCGCAGAACTATCCAGCTGGACATTTAATTTGAGGAATCTGATTAAATTTCTCATTTAATTACCCAGTTCTCTGCAGGGCCATTGAAGACAGTCACAAGGGCCCTTTGCTTTTAATGTGGGCCATCTGCTTCCTCTCCAAAATGCCTACCTTTTCAAAGCCCCCTCAGCCTCGTGGGCATCCTCACACGGTCCTCTAGGCTGCACTACCTCCACACAAACTCGGCAAAACATTTAACTGAGTTATTACACTCCATACCTGACCAAGTTCTGACTGATAAGGTGCAATCAACCTGAAGAGAAAATCTGAAAACACTCCAGGTTTTTTCCTCTGTCTCGATCTGTCACTTCAGATACATGTATTACTGTAATGATGCCTTTTGATTAGCCATGCAGACTCCCAAAGTATCTCAGCAGTGGACCAAGAGAATGCATGCAACATATTAAAGCAGCAGAAGTTAGTCATTAAATACATGTGTAGATTATAATGGGGCATATTTTGACATTCAACAGAAAGTTTTGGTTGACTTGTGCACCAGCAGTTAAATGAAGTTGACAGCTTGATGCCAATGTAGAGTGACAAAAGGCCCCGGTACAGTTTCTAATCACCCTACTGTTAGATGCATGTTATAGTGCACTCTTTCTGCCCATACATCTTCTATTATCTTGGGAAAAATAATAAGCTCTAAACCTAACTAAAATTATGTTTCGAACATTTTTTCACTGTTCTTGCATGTGAGGAATTAATGCGAAAACTTCAAATTCATGTTGAGAGACTGTGGTGCATTTTTGTCTTTTTCCACTTTCATTGCAGTGAACTTTTTAAAATTTACAATCAAAGAAATAAGTGTATAACTGTATGCCCTCCACAAAAAAGCCACACAACGCACAGTGTGTTCCAGAAGTGGTTACACCAGAACAGTGCCATGCCAAATGATGTTTGTAATAAATGATGTTTTTGTTAAATGCTACTTTTAGAACACTGAATATCTTAGCCAAATTAAGTCCTACTTATAATTAAGATAATTATATACATTTTCAGAAGTTTAACTTTTACTCAGCCAGTTTGAATACAAATCACACTGACATGTTTACTGAAATCAAATAAATTTTTCAAAATAGAAATTTCCAGGAGTGGGTTGTTATTATTACTATCACCATAATTAACATTATTATTGTTCTTTCTCTTATTATTGCTGTTTTAAAATACTGGTTTTGAAAGTTGGAGGGCAGCTGCTTAAAGTTATTAATCATGCTGTGTCAGCTAAACAAAACTTACATTTAACCCATTTTACCCAAAAGTGGATGCATCATACGGTGGCCATAAATGTAAAACTTTATTTAGAAGTTATTTTCTACATTGGTAGACACACAATAAAAATAATGAGTGGACCTGATAAAATCTGGATGGACCTCAGGTTTTTTTTCTCTTCACTTTATGTCCTTTTTTATAATTACTCACCACATGTACATCATTTTTTCCGAAGACATATATTAACTATCTATTTTATAAAACTGTGGTTAGACAGTTCAGTATTTTATCAAGATGTAAAAACAACTCAACCTTAAATTCAATCATACATCCTTATATATATTTTTTCTTTTATTCATATGTTATATTTTATGACCCCGATTGGTTTGCTTGCTTTGATTTTATTATGGGCAGGCCTGTGTACAGAATAAATATTATTTCCAGACTTCTCAACCTTCATATACCATGTCTTGTACTTCAAGATATTCACATTGAAAAATACATACTTATTCCCCCTGTGCATTTGTGAGGATGCAAACTATATTTTGGAGTAGCAGTCAGGTAGACACCAATAAATATTTACAAAATGAAATTTGTACATTTTTATTTTGCTTGTGTTGTGTTGCCTCAAAGAAATAAATCCTGCATGCATTTCCTTAAAGTCGCAGTAGAGATAAATTGCATTCATTTTCCCATGAGGAACTAAAATAAAAAAAGTAATACCATCTGTTGGATAATAAAAACAAACTTCAAATATCAAGTCTGGCCTGCAAATTATAAGCTTATTATCAGGCACAGCATGTTTTTATGCTTTTTTTGCCATGTGATGAAAAATCAGAGTTAGGCATAAATTTATAATTTTTGGCCACAGTTGGGTCAGTGTGGTTATTTTGATTGGGCTGGACACTATTGGCAAATTATTACCGAGTTTGAATTTCAAAGTTTTCTATTAAAGCTAACTTTTGCCCTACTGCTTGTAATATTCATTAAAGATGAAAAAATAATATAAAAACAAAAACATGTGCATCATTAAAAGAGACAAATTTAACTTTTTCACATTGTGCTGTTTATCTTAACAGTAAAATAACTTTTTTTAGGGACTGTCACTCAGTGAACAGGATTTTCAAGGTAATTCTTTAGTTTTTTGGTCTAAACAGTGAACTGACAAAGAGACTGATCATTCAGTCAGCCATGCAAATAATCAAAGATTAGGCCAATAATATCGTAGGTACAATATTAACATGTAGCAGCCCCACGATGGCCCCTTCACTTCTCTTTGTGCAAATTATTTCCCTTTTTACAGACCATTAAACTCTAACATGGAACAAGAAATAAACAGCAATCAAGTCTTAGACATTCTCAAATTAAAAGGCTGTTGTTACATTTGTGGTCATAATTAAAGCAACGAGCCTGAAGCCCTTCAAGGTGAAGCTGTGGGGATGCAGCTGTTTTAAGATCAACCATGACCTGATCCGATAAAAAGGATGTTCGTGGTTTTGTTTCTTTTTTTCCCAGTAAATAACATTCATAGAATAGCCACACAAAATGGACTGCTTGCATGTTCATAGATCAGTAGTGATGTGAGGATATTAAAGACAAAAATGCATTTTCATGAGTTCATCACGAGTGTTTGTGCTTGTAGGTTAATTTGGTTGTTGCGTCTCAGCGCCCATCGAAACTCAATTTTCTCTCAAACAGTAACACTTTATTAGCATCCCTGCATGCAGTGCTTCTAAAATGTGTGAAATAAGTGAAAAGTGTTATTAATCACGCAAAAATGAACTGTGCATAAATGAAAGCTGAGCTCAGGAGTTCAATAGAAAAATTCACTTAAGTGAACCTGCATTCATTAGTTTAAAGAGAGATCTCGTGGAGACAGTAAGATGGACCCGTTAATAGCAGAGATTACATATTTTTTCGTCCCTCCATAGGCTGTCATGTCCTTTAAGACTCTTTTTAAAAATAATTTGCTGGAATTATGTCACTTAAACATTTAGCTTACATAAAAGAAATCTTTGTGTCCATATCATTTCATCAATTGACATGAGTGAACCATGTTGCACTTTTTTTGCTCACCACTAGATCATCCTGTTCATTATATACCACTGATGGTTGAAATATATGAACCAGGTTTAACAGCTCATAAACTACTGTTAATAAGATTTCCCTCCTTAATAACGAGTGAGGGCAAGGAACCCCTGCCAAGGTAGTTCCAGCATCATTGGGTGAATTTTTGTCAAAACTGCCCTGTCTCACAGTATTTAAAAATCTTTGAATAGATTCCTGGATCCGCGTCCAGGTTTTGTGCCATGATCAGCATTCCCTGAAAACATAATCAAAATCTGCCAAGAATTCATTGAATCATTAGTGAAAATATGGAAATCTGGCCTGTCTTACAATGTTAACAAACTCTCTGAAAAAATCTTGGTTTTTGATCACTACCAAAATCGAAGAAATTATTCCTCTTACCATTACTGTCCAGTCCTAAAAAAATCATTGAACTTGTGCACTCATTTTTTTTTTTAATTATCCTGTTAACAAACAAGCAAACAAACTCGAGCAAAACACAGTTCCCTGAATTGAGGTAAACACTATTTGAGGTCTTAACCTAGAATTCAAACACTTGATGTATCATAAAAGGTTATCAGTCATTTAGGGTTGGCCAAGTGCATAACCTAAAAGTCCAGATGGACCATTCAATATCAAGTTTGTAATGGGCCAATCAGATAATGCAGCAGGTCGGCGCTGCAGCCGCATCATAGAGGACAGAACATGAGCCACTTCTCAAAACAAACTGGAAACATGTTATTTGCTTTTCCATTTAATAAAGAAATGTGGTCCTGATCTGAAAAAAACAGCTACGAAAATTGAGCATCTACGCTAGTCTGTATGAGCAGTTACTTCCTGATGTATGTCACTGGTAGCTCTCGAGTCTTTCTGCTCCAATGCTGATTGGGCTGTCCCGTTGTTTTACTGCTCACAGTCATAGATTGGAGCTTGGACAGATGGATCTTCCTGATTACTGACATTGAGACATGTAGATCCATCTGTACTGCAAGGTTACCAACTGCACACATATCTAATAAATCAGGTCCAGCGTTTCAGATTTTGCCCAAAAAATGAGCAGCCAGGTCTATGAAAACTTTCATGCAGTTATCTCTGTCTTACAATATCTGCACAATGTCTTTGACTAATCGGACACATGATGTTGTGTTTATCCTCTTATGCTGCGTTCACACCACAAGCGACCTAGCTACCAAAATCGCGTCGCCCACTGACGTAGCGTTGCGTGTCCATATGCTGTGTTCCATTTACCTCGGAACTGGGAACAGGGAACTGGGAGTGACGCCATCTCCGACTTATCTGCGTTCCAATTGAAGTCGGAAAAAAACACGCCAATCTACCAGGCTATTGTTAGCTGTTGTTAGCACGTCCTGTGTTGTTGTTCATAAATATCACATGAAAAATGTACATATCACTATCACAGAATTTTTGTAAATATAAGTCAAACAATAGTGTGTATACAGCTGACTTAGAGTGACACTCACTAGACAGAAGTGCTAATAAATAGATAACTACAGGAGCTCAATGTCTGTTTAGACTGGGGGCAGCCATCTTCGATTGTCAACTCGGAGGTGGCAAGGTTCCCCCGAGTTCCCAGTAGGAAATTCTGACCTCGGGGGCCGTTCCAGTTGTAGTTTCCTACTCGGAACTCGGAAATTCCAACTTCCGAGTACAACTGGAAGGCACCAATAAATACCTCATTTTGGTCACAATTGCCGTTGCTCGGTTAAATCACGTCCACTCGAGTTTCACCACGATCATATTATTTATCATATAATTGGATGTATAAGCGGACATTATTCCAGCTGTATCCTTTTCATTTACTTATCAACCACAAAACACTGCAGCTGATGCTCTGCAGCAGCATTATCTGTGAGTTTCCTGCGGTCCGTCTAGGCGGAACTAATGTCCACACTGATTAATGTTTCCCACACGGACATGGATTGTTACTCTGTAGTCCAGATCAATAACTGTATGTCTAGGGTACCGTCACGCGTGCACACACCTGCTGATTGATCAACTTTTTTTACTTTCACATCGCCGGACAAGCTATTTGGTGGTGTGAAAAGCGGCTGTCGCATCGCGGGAGGGTTAGCCCCACCCAATCGCAGCTGTACATTGACTTTGCACGGAGAGTGATCGCCGAGGTAGTACAAGTAGCGTCCGGTGTGAACGCACCTTTAAACATTACTTTTCGAGGACCTTAAACCTGTATTTCGGCACTTGCTTTACTGTCCAAAACATTGGCTTACTATCCATGTCTTGAAATTTGCTGCCTCTCACTCACCTGTGTGCTTATGCTGCACATGCATTTTAGAAGTATGTAAACGAGGAATGAAGGGGCCAAGTCAGAGAAACAACAAAACAAAACAACAAACTATCGTGCCGTGCTTGATTGATGAACACTGGGAAAGAGACATGCAGTATGAGGAATTGAGCAAGCCCAAATAAGCAATTACACTAGGGAGCAAGACCCCCCAGAATGCAACTGTGACTGCCAATGTTTAAAAGTCACTTTGCAAAAAGGAAGCCCAAAGTCATTTTTAAGAAGCAGACTTGGCAACCATTTAAAAATCAGACACCGACTATGAACATTGTGATATATTTTTTTGTTTTTCTCATAGTGTGTGTGTGTGTGTAGGGGGGGGTTCAAGGAACAGTTTTTGCAGAAACATTTTGTATATTACTCCTTTATACAATGTGCTAGTTGTGGAAACCAAAATTGGGTTTTTATTTTGCTTTTTTGATTAATTTTAGTTCCTCAAGAAAATAAGATGATTATACGAAGGTCTTAAGGAAGCCACAGAAATATACACAGTAATTAGAAAAGAGAGAGTGAACTGAAATGAATGGACGTTTGTCTGCCAAGGGTTTTTAGAGGTCACAGCTTTATCCATGCACATACTTGCCTGTAAGAACCATTGTCCTTAAGGGTACATTTCTATTAAAGGAACATAGAACTGAGTCATCCACTAACATATGAACACAAGTTCTGTACTGTTTAGCTTATCAATAAAATTAAGATGTAAAATTCTGATTATTTTACATGTTTCACAGTTTGACCCTTATCTTTTGCCTGATGTGCAAAGTGAGGCTTTGTATCGTCCTTCATTGTAAATGTGTGCTGAATGTTACTTAAGGGCAACCACAGTGATGGCAGTATAACGTGAAAAAATATATTTGTTTGTAAGACTTGTGTTTTTTTTTTTACTAAGACATGTTGCTAGTGTTTAAAGCATATCTTAACAGAGTTCAGTTTTTCTTCCATTTTCAGACAGTTTGTTCCTCAGCTTTTCCCTACTCTGGGCTGTGGCCTCCTAGTGGCTCCAAGAGGCACTGCAGTGGGCTGTTTCTTTTCCATAAATGAAAGCATCAAATAGATTTTTGAAAACTGAAACCATATTTTCATGATGTGTTTAGGATGTGTATAATTCTAAAACAGCACAGAGCAAAAGCAAAGCCATGTGGTCATCAGAATCTGTCTGTTACTGCACAGTAATGTAAGTTTAAACAGGTAGCCTCTAATTGGATTTTGTGTGTGTGTGTTTGCGTGTGTTGTTTGTGTGTGGTGTTTGTGTGTGAACATCTTTATGACAATAATATCATATAAGACTTTCACACTCCTGTTACACCTTGTGGTCAGGATATCAAAATTAAAATTCATTGTTTGCCAATTATCTCTTTCACTTATTGCTTGCATTTTTTAGTGTTTCAATATCTCGCATCACATGGACAAACAAACATTAAAAAATATACTGAAGATTTCAGTTTGTGAAATAACATTATAGAGCTAAACACTATGTGTGTTATGTTATAATAATGATATGTTATAATTAGCTATGAGCCCAACAAGGTTTTGGAAGTCTTAAACTGGGTCAGGATTTTTAAGCTTTGGAAAGGCTGTTGGATACACACATGGACAAACTAGCTGCTTTATTTATGCAGGTGTATTTATGCCGCTATGAAGTGAACAGGTGCATGTCAGTGGATGCATGGTGGGTCAAGGAGAAGGGCCAGAGTTATTTTTCTGGTTGTGTGATTCATAGTTTGTGAGCAAGGGATGATCAATCGACTCAAAATATTTTAGCTTGTCTCTCCAAAATCTTAAGCAGTGAGCCAGAATGAACTATTTCTGAGATATTGCATTCATAAAAATGATGTAGGCATGATGCCCATTGGCCTTAAAAATATGATCTCTAAATCTGACATGACCCTGCTTTTGATTTTTAAAGGGTTGGTGTGCGTTGCAAAGGATGAACAAACTACATGGACTCCAAAAATGGAAAGAGACACCCATGCAAGCATTTCTGATCATCTTTTGATGATCAATAATTCAAACAACATTGACATATCCATGAGGACCAACTTGACCAGGTCCCTGGATTAAGAAAAAAGTGCACAAACAAGACGAGGTTACATGATGAAACATTGGAGTGGCTTCTAAGTTGAACTGCCACGTTGTAGCTCCTAGTAGCTCAATAAAAGCTTTTAAATCTTATTGATTATGCTTAAGCTTTAAAAAAAAAGAGGGAGTTTTGATTCATTCATCAATTAAAAATTTAAAGTTTCATAATCTTTATTCTCTGCAGAATTCATTATCAGCAATGAACAAACAAATCTCACTGGCTTTTAGCTTGAGAGAACCAGAGCAATGTTAAATTGGGCTAGCTCACAAAAATATGTCATCCCTGCACCACTCTATTTGTCCTTTACTCTCAGTGTCTACTCAATAAAAGCCTGAAGAAATGCCCTCAAAGTATGTCTGACATATCACTTTCACTGACAGATGCTGGGTCGGACAAATGTATCCATAATACCTCTTGCCTCGGCCACCAATAAAGAAGTTAACGTTCTTTAAATAAACAAAGTTGACTTGGAACAGATTTTTTTTTATGAGTGAGCATCTTAAAGGTCAGAATTATGTCCTGGGTGTCTATTAAGCAGGGATTTGATTTAAGCTGAAAAAAATCTATGTAGAGGATCAGATGCAGCTCTTTTTCCCTCCCCTTTGAAAACACTCAGATTTGAAGGGGCTCAGAGGCTACAGGAGGCTATGATGAATAGCTCTGTGCCAACAAGCTGGCCAAACAATGCCCGATGGCAGGGAGGAGGAGGCGTTTGAAGCCGTAGGCATGACAAAACAGGCATGACATCCGCCTGTGACAAGGAGGAACCACACGTGTGGGTGGAGGCTGAATAGCTATGGCATAATAAATTCCAGGAAGTAAAAAACTGAGTCTTTTCAGGGATTAGTTATTTTATGAGGAACAGAATTAACTGAGAGTTAAGTAAAAAGCGAGATGTCATTTTGTTCCCCAAGCTCCTTCCAACAAACAAAGAAAATAAGTGTTTGTTTTTTTGCTCAAACCAGACAAGAAGGACTCCAACACTGTCTGCATGTTAAAGGGACTGTGAGGAGTTTCTAAGTAATTACAAAAAAGTACCACTTTTAGATATATTCCTGATGGAAATACACACTTAAAGATGAGTTTCATAGCATCAAAATAGGTTAAATATAAATGCTATTCCTTAGCCTTCCGGTCGGGTGGGACAGGGCTGGACTGGCCTGGATACTCAACTTCAGGAACAAGACAATTAAAACTAGAGCAAATTTATATTATTCGGACACGTCTTAGAGCACTGTAAGTGGCGATATATAGCCAGCTACAAAACTACAATACTAAGTTTTCCAAAAATTGCTTGTTGTCACACATTAAAAACTACCGCTACGTAACTAGAAAGAGATACATTACCTTGTCGCTTTGCATTCTGTAAGTTGTTGGAAAAAAGAAGCTGTAAAGCAATGCAGAGTTCTGAGGAAGGTCCGAGCTGCATTTTTATTAGCATCACAACAAGCACACGCTTTGGCTTGGGTCTTTTGGTGCATTCCACTTGTAGTCAGAAGTAGGATTTTCCGAATTCTGAGTAGGAAACTGCGACTGGAACGTCCCCCGAATTTCCTACTGGGAACTCGGTGAAACCTTGCCACCCCCGAGCTAACAACAGCGAACAATGGCCTGGTAGATCGGCATTCTTTTTTCCAACTGCAACTGGAACGCTGATAACTCGGAGATGATGTCACTCCCAGTCCCGAGGTTACTGGAACGCAGCATTACGACAGTCACCGCACATGGTCATGGGTAGCAGAGTCCTAATGTCGCTGGTAATAGATTCTCCTCTTAGCACCTTTAATGTCAAAAATGTGGGAAATTGTTCTATCTCAAACTGTGAACAAATGCTTTTTAAATGACCTGATGTGTCAGATCACCACCAAAGATCGTACAGATCAGTCCTTGTTCTTTCGACTTATGTTGAAAATGCCATCATATTTCATTAACTTTTTGAGTTATCCTGGTAACAAGCAAAATAATAAATGTCGGCAAAAACATAACTCCCTTGGCATAGGCAAAAAAGCGAGTGAATTTTTTTTCTCAGCCTAGAGGCATTACAAAAAGAAGCAAATTAATTTACCAAAATATCACTACATGTCAGCTCACTTTTTAAATCGTGCTCTGGCCTTTAAGAAAATCAGAGACACCCCAAATCTGCCCTCCACTCTTGACACATTTACTTCTTTGTGATGTCTTGCAGGTTTAGGAATTGGTAATGTGTGCTGTGACATTTGACATTCTAATTTCATCCACCCTTTGGGATCCTGAAGGCATCCTCACACTTTCTCCAACACTTAAAAAAGAGCCTCAGATTAAAAAAGAAAAGAGAAACGGAGATATCTATGATTCATGTGAGTCCAACCATGACACCAGCATCGTCCCCCGGGCCTCTCCTTCCTCTTTTGCCCTTAAGTGGTTTGAGAATCACACTTGTGTTATTTTTTCAAACACATTTCACATGTTGACAGTTGGTACATAATGTAAGACCGCATGCATCAATTATGTAATGCAATTCAGGCTATGACCATATATAATTGATGTGATTCTCAGTCTCTTACATAATTTAATCAAAAGCTATTTTTAACATTATTACTCTCCACCCAAATAGTTTTATCTTTTGTTGCTCTGTCCGCCTCTCCCTCAGATCAATGTGTCATCATGTTTCGGCTCTAAACCCACTCCGTGGCCATGATGAGTGCGTGTCAGTCAGGGCACGACAACCTTTTAAAGGGGAACACTCTGAGAGGAGTTCAAAAGTAAGCCTCTGGCAATCAATAGCACTTTTTGGTTTCCTTTTTCTTTGGAAAAATATGCTTCTTAACAAAAATGAAGTCTAGTCGGATGCAAGTGATCTCCCTGTCCCATTTATTTCTGCTTTATATATGAAGAACAATCGCCAATATAACTTGTGAAATATGTAGGCTAAGTCATAATTGGAATGCACGATAAAAAAGAGCTCATCCTTTTGAGGCTGACATGTTTCTGAAGCCAAATTTAGAAAAGGAATATTTGAAATAGCTCTTGCACAGTAATAAAATCCAGCCTATAGTGACTCCAGAGCTCTGACTCAGTTTTCTAAGAACTCAAAGAGATGCCTTTTCATCTGGTGGATGACCATGGGACCTCATTTCAGAAGAAGTATGTACAGAGGTCAGAGCCAAGATGAATCATTTTATTTATTCCAAGTGAGGCACAATTTAGGCATATAATTTCTCATCACAAAAACTCAGAGTTGGTTGTAAGAATGTTGAAGTGCGAGTGAAAGTACCTTATTAGAAAATCAGTTGACCCTCTTGAAGCTCAGACCAGACCAGACCAGACCAGACTTGCTGTAAGTTACAATCTGCAAATCCTTTTTTTTGGAAATATATGGAATCACAGATCAATTCTATTCCTACAATGCAGAGACAAAAGCATCTTCGGCAAACAATCTTTATTTATGGGAGTACAGTGTAGTATGCTGCACGTATTTATTGTGTTGTGTGCATTGTGTCCTCTCCTACTATTTAGTGTGTCTTGTATTTTAATGCATTATGTTGTATTCAGCTGTGCCTTACTGTATCATACTGCATCAAATCAATTCCTGTCCTATTTCTTGGTGTCCTTTCATGTCATATTGTATCAAACTGTATCTCTTAAGCCAGATCAGTGTGATTACAAATACCTTGGTTTAATGAAACCATTTGGATTGCGTTTTGGTGCCCTCTTTGCAATCACTGGTTCTATCATTATTCTCTTCACCCCAGAACAGGAATGTAATCCATTACAAAGGGTGACAAATGTGGTTTTATTTCTATCATAGGAATTTATACTAATGCTTGTAATGATTTAACCGAGTCTATCTGTGCAATGCTTTTAGGTCCTGTGGAAAAAAAGGACATAATTCATCTCGTGGATAGAAATATGTTGAAGCAGTGAATAAAACAAAAAGGTGGCTGTTACATGGCTTAATGTGAATCTTGTAGCAGCCAGCTGAAGCATGGATATTTAATGCGCTCATAAGTCCTCCTGGAGATTTAGGGTCTGAGTTAAACTTTTGCTTCTGAGCATGAAGTTGCCCCTAAGAAGAGCAGATGGGAACATCTTCTGAAGAAACACAAAGACTTGACCTCTACTTTGAAGTACGCCGACTGTTGCATATATTTGCCATCTGCAGGGGCAGCATAGGTGATGTGGGGCCCACAGGCAAAGGCCAATACAACCCCCCCCAGTCAGCCTGCCTCATGTACAAAGGCTGTTGTCAATGGAGGGTCAGTCAGGGTTCCTCTCCCACATGTAATTTCCCACTTCCCATTTGTGCTTCAATCTGCACCTAAATAATAACAAAAAAACAAAACAAAAAAATCGTATAAGGCAGAGAGAGAGAGCACGGTGCAATAATTTGCAAGGTTTTGAGAAGTGCTTGGAATCAGTTTTATCCTCGTTTTTTTTTTTTTTTTTTGTGGATTTTAGACACTGAGGTTTTCAGTGAGATTTTTCATGCATTCTATACTCTATTCAGTATGCTCTTTGTTTTGGGGGTAAAATGAGCTAAAGAAACATACTTTTTTAAAATTACTGTTCTTCATCAGCAGGACAGTCATCATCCATTCATTTATTTGGCTAGTCTTTCTTTGGGATTAAGTGGTATTAGTGTATTTGGAAAAAACAAGTAAAACAGTTTAATACTTCTGCTGTTGGAGGAAGGACATGTAGCTTTGCTGTGTCTTAAAATAGTGCCTAATCAAAGTGACGGTGTACGGAAAATTTAAGTGGATCAAACTATAAATCAATCAGTCAATCTTTATTTTTACAGCGCCAATTCATAACAAGTCTTATCTCAAGACACTTTACAAAAGAGCGTAAAACTCTTCATTTTATGGATACACATATATGCATAGATACATATGCACATATATAAGACACACACATACATACAAATATATAAATCCAACACAACACCCAACATGAATCCATATAGCCAATCATGAATCCCTGCATCATGGCGACAAGAAAAAACCTTCTGTGAAGCAGCAGGAAATCTTGAATGTGGATCCCAGTCTCACGATGAACAGCAAATCCACACGATGCTGTGTTGGGTGTGCGGGCGAAGTACGTGACAACCCCATGCTGTTTTTGTAGGTTGTTTTCTCCCACAATTCAGAGTTTTTCTGAACAGAGAGAGAAGTGAGCTGTGACACTGTGGCACATGTTCAGGCTCATGCCAAGTACTTCACACAGCCCCACTTCATAAAACCTGAACTATCCCTTTAAGACATTATTAGATCACACAGCTACATAAATGCAAATGACTCCATTCATCAAAGTTAGTCTGTACTCTCACATCGCCATGATGTAATATGTTGCTGCAGTTTGACCTAATTATTGAGGATGAAGAATAATTCTCTGCTATGGACAAGATAATGAGAAACATGGAAACTTTCAGATATGGATGGCCGCTGTTGGATAAAGGAGACTCGAGAAAAGAAAGAAAAAGACGAAAAAGAGAGTTATGACTTGGATGATTTGAGGCTGTAGTAGTTACTATTTGAAGCCAGTAGAGGGTGTCTGCAAAATTCATGTTGCCATTAATCACTGCAGTTGTTGAAACCACCTAGGACCATCAGTGACGCCCGTGTAGAATATAATAGATTCATTTGTCACAGAGGGGCCGATGAATCCCAGCAAAGAAATTGGATGGATGATTTAATAGCCGCAAAATCTAGAATATAGAGTCAGAGCATCAGCGTGTTTAATATGGCAATTGAAGCCACAATAAATTTACTCCATGACAGTGTATGATGGCCTCACACTGTTTGTGTAGTTTTCGTTGCCTGTAGAACCTGCACAAAGAGGACACCTGCGACATTAACACTGCTTAGTTTAGTTGCGTAATTTAAGAAAAAATGCATGAAGATAAATCACATGTGCAGGCCAGGAAGAAACAACAGTTTTCCCTAAAGCCTGACGAAAAATTTTAAAAGCTGAAAATGACTGAATGTAGAATATCAGCTAACATAAATTTCTTTTATCTCACTAAAAATTTACAGTGATATTGAAGAAAAAGAGAACAGATTTTTTTTTTTTATAAACTTATGATGACTCAGATCGAAATTTTAAAACTCAGGTGCAGGTTATGGATCGGTCTTGCAGGGCAATGGTTAAATTTAGAAAAACTAGCACAAGCATTTTGAAGCTTTCTGATAAATCTGTTCTCATATCTCTCCCTTTAAAAAATTGAAGAGCATCAGAAAGACTCATTTTGATACACTTTAAAAATAGTGAAGAGGTTGCATCACAGATCTTAGAGAAAATTGCCACTCTGTCAAAATGTTTCTCTGGCAGTAGAATTTTTAAAGGATGTGTGGGGAAAGTGCTGGCCTATACAATTTTACAGAAGGAGAGAGATGGATGGATCAGACTCTACAAGAATTTCAGAGAACAGAAAAATATCAAAATCAAAACTAGTTCTCATAATCCCAAGACTGATGTGATCTTAACAAATAAGCTTCTTATTTATTAGCTGATGTTACTGCATGAAGTTTTTCGACATCATCATAAACATAATGTTGCTGTTGGCTACAAACATCATTTCTTGAAAATCACTACTGCATGAATTAATATTGTTTTGTCTTGTTAATCATGTTTAGGGTCTCTTATTTAAATGTTTTTAAAAGGTCACTAATGGGGGATGACTAATATTGCTGATTAAAATGACTGAAATGGAGATAAGAGGTTTTATCATTTATTTGACACTAATGCAGGATTTTTATTGTGGATAAACCACAATAGTAGTCCCAAGATGAAGCTTTATGGTACCCTACATGCCATCAAAGCTCTCTCAAACTTTAAACCAGACAACTTACAAAAAACCAGACAACTTACAAACTTTTGTTTTTTTCTTTCATAATCACAGTCTCCTTTGGGAAATGCCATTTAATTCACATTTGCTCAATTGAGCCGGTAAACTAAAATATATATGTATATATTATCTATATAGATAAATGTATATCTATCTATCTGTCTATCTGTTTTTCTATCTTTATCTATATATCTATATATACATGCATGTGTATATACGTGTGTATCTATATGTACACACACATAATAGGCATATTAGATTTTCTACAAATACTGTGTATACTGTGTTTGACACTGCTGTAAGATTGTTGATGTAGGAAAAACCAGCAGTGGTCGTAACATGGAACCTTGAGGTACTCCACACTCTATCATGGCTTCTTCAGACTCTGAACTATTTATTTTACTATTCATATTCCCGTTATCTACAGTGTACATTAAAACTGAGTAACATTAAGACATTCACATAAAATCCAAGTCCAAATGGTTTCATTTAGTATCACTGGTAACAAATACATGACATACATTATGTTTGACACTTCTGTAATGCCTTTTGGGAAACTTTTGCCAACGTACATCATCATTGTCGTACATCATCCTAAGTTAGGCCATGCAGAACTAATTTAACGTAAGCTGGGCAACACTGATGTTTGGCAGATTGGTTAACAGATTTTAGACATGCATACTTTTCAGATGTTTGATCTGACACCCTTGGAAACACCAGCAAGTTGACCTCTGCTTACCTTGTACCCCTTGTACCCTCAGTTACAGCTGCGTTCTTCACTGTGAGTAAATATATAGTGGTCCTGGAATTGAACTTTCAGGTGCCTCACACTCCCAAACTCTAAAACATTTGCACTGACATACTGTTGTCCAGTATAGATAATCACTGACTGTCTTTAAGACATTGCATACAAACAACATAATGATGAACAGCAACAAAGATTTTAGAGAGCTTCAAAATGCTACATGCCTATTCTATGTTTTCTAATGCAGTGTGATGAATGCCTGTTGTTTTTAAAGGGCTGCATAGTCACATTGCTTTCTTTTTGCTGAATCTGTTCTTACTACATCTTTTTCATTTTTAAATGCTTAACAATGCATTTATATACCAATAGTCTGGGATCATGACTGCATATCAAACATAAGATGTTACTTTCTTCATTGAGAGTTCTCCATTATATAAAACAGAGTGACAAAGTTCTCACTCTTTAATCTTTGTGTTCTCAACACATAGCAACTGTTGATCAGCACATGGCAACCGCTGTCTTCTAACATGGCAGAGGAATCATCTCACATCTCTCTGTGAAAAGCCTCCATTTGTGTCTACAAAGATAATTTGTTCTGGGATCAATTTTCATATCACTTCCAGCAGATTAAGCTAATTAGCAAGTCACATTCGGGACTGTAGAAAGTTAACACCATTTATCAACTGATGCAAAACTGAGGGAGGAAAAACTGAGTGGGTGCAGCATATTTTTTTCATACCAGCACATCGTGCATAAAAGCTCATGATCTTTTGGTACATTAACGAAAACAGAATAGAGCGGTTGTAATAGAATAGAATATGATTCTCCATGCCCTTGACTAATATGGGCCCTAAAACTACAAAAAATATTAGTTTTTTTCCCCTGGTACAAGAAAATAAATATTTAAAAACAGACTCAATCAACAACTGTACAGTTTAGGGAATATTTAGGTAGTTTAGCTCCAGCTAAGTGGTTGCTGAAACCAGAAACAAACATCATTCTATTTTACTAACTTCTTTTTACTTGATATAGCTGCCTACATTGTTCTTAATTATTTGAAAAATAAACTAAAGGCTAATATAACAACGGTGCAAATTAGATTATAGCCATAAAATAATAAAATAGCGGCCATAAGACAACTTTCTGCTTTTTCCTGAAACAGATCCTTTTCAATTTTAACCAGATATACAGTGGCACAACACTTTTTTGTTTGTCTTCTCATCTTGGGCCTCCATGGAGGTCTTCTTGCGCTCCCCTTTGGAAACCACTGCTTCAATGTATTCTATAACCACGTAAATTACTGTAAGCACTGCTCCTGTCTTTTCAGACAACCACTAATGTTTGTGCTGCCTTCCGTAGAAAAATGTTATCTTTTTTTATATTCTTACACATCTTGCATTGCAATAAGACATTTTTCCTTTGTTACCAAGAAGCTAAACTGCCTCTATGTAAACACAGCATCAGACATTACAGCAGGTGGTCATGATGTTTATTTTAAATTTAAATAAATAAAATAAACATCATGACCACCTGCTACACTGATCAGTCTGTGGCAATACAGACCCATACACAACAAACTGGGTTTCTCAGTGTATTCTCACAGCTTTTTATCAGAACCAGCATTAACATCTTCAATTTGAGCAACAGTAGGTCGTCTATCCGAACAGACCAAACAGACCAGCCTTTGCTCCCTACGTGCACCCCCCTCTGTTCCTTCACTGTCTGGACCATTTTTGATACATATGGATCACTGCAGACCAGTAGCACCCCAAATGAGCTGCAGCTTTGGAGATGCTCTGCCACAGCTGTTGAGCCATCACACTTTGGCCCTTGTCAAACTCGTTCAGATCCTTATGCTCGCTTGTTTGTCTTGCTTCTATCATCAACTCTGAGGATAAAATGTTCACTTTCTGCCTCATAGGCCTCTTCCACTAACAGGTGCCATGATGAAGAGATTGTTATACAGGTCACCTGTCTGTGTTCATAATGTTATGCCTGATCTGTGTTTATATTCATATTTATCACATCTATTTTTTGTGGCTAGTATATGCATTTTCAACTGTTTTGACATGACTGTGTCTTGCGAGGAAAATAATACATCAAAGGCCCTAAAAACACAGCATTCTATAATTCTTATTGTCTCAAACTTATGGCTTCATAACTTAAATATTCTTAGAGGCAATCTAGCACAACAAACACATCTATGGCTCTCTACATGACACCTAATCTATGTTGCCCTAGAGCCTCCTCTGCTTCTGGAGGAGAATATAAAAAAAAGCTCAGCAAATAAGAGGATGCCTCCCTGCACTTGTTCTGACTGAAATGACAATCCTTAAATTCCCATCATGTCCAAAGTCATTAAAATTAACATACCTCTGACTTTCGTCAATAATTCAGGAGCTCCCTCCTGGCACTCACTGGCATCTTTTTAGGCACGGAGTGAATGCTGGAGCTGGCAGATGTTTGAGCGCACAGGCACGCATGCAGCTGGCTGAAAAAAGCTGTCTGAGAGAAACATGTAGCCAGATAAAGGAATTTAACATGTAAGCTTTATGGCCCATCATCCATGTAATGATCCACATCTGTAACATGACTGAAACATGATAATCAACACATGTGTTAGAGCTCTTGGGTGTGGGTAAGTGCTGGTTAACAACAGAGCACATTAAGTGTGAAGGTCCTCAGAGCTTTCATCCTTTACTTTAGATCATGTGCTGCCCTCATCTATCCTCGTCTCTCTTGTGTTGGGTTTCCCAGAGTCTCAATGCCAGAAGAAATCATGTCAATAAGTTAAGCCCATAAAAAAACAAACACTGCCTGAAAAGCTGATTTTGGCATAATTCTATTTATTTATTTTCAATGACAAGTACATTTTTCCTGATTCAATTTTGTACTTTTACAGTCTTTTTTTAAAGAAGAGACTCTACACCAACAAGAGGGCAACCTTGTTAAAAGATTGCAGACACTTCAAAGTCAGCCCAGGTGATGTCAGTTTCATCACTGAAAACTCAACACCAAAACTCAAGAGCACCTTTTGCTCCCTCTGGGCTCCTGTTTTTTACATTCTCTCCACACTTACACCCAACAACCCATATGTTTTGGCATTGTTTGAAAATAAAAAAAACTCAAAAAAGTTTCTGTTCTTTTTATTGTGGTATATCCTGCTGTTTTAGCAAATGGAATAATTTTAGGCTTTTAACTGTTTTCATGAAATCAACTGGTAAGAAAGTTCAATGTAAATGTTTCGTAAATAGCAAGCTTTGAGTGTCATTGCTGACAACACTTTCTCTGTACAATTCCAAATCCCAATGAAGTTGAGACATTGTGTAAAATGTTAAATACCAGAATACAATTATTTGCAAATCCTATTTGACCTATATTCAATTGAATACGCTACAAAGACAAGATACTTAATGTCCAGTCTGATAAATTTCATTATTCTTTGCAAGTGTTCACTCATTTTGAATATGATGCCTGCAACAAATTCCAAAAAAAGCTGGTTCAGAGGCATGTTTACCACTGTGGTACACCACCTTTCTTTTTACAACACTCAATAGGTGTTTGTAAACTAAGGACAATCCATGTTTACACTTTATAGGCTTCCCATTCCTGCTTGATGTCAGACTTCAGTTGATTAACAGTGCAGTCTGTCTCTCCATTGTGGTATTTTGGACCTAATAATGCAATATACATTATTAATGGGAGATAGATCTGGATTAACTAGTCTAGTACCCACACTCTTTAACTAAGAAGCCACACTGCTGTAACACGTTCAGAGTGTGGCTTGGCATTGTCTTGCTGAAATAAGAAGGTAAGTTCTGAAAAAGACGTTGCTTGAATGGCAGAATATGTTGCGCCAAAACCTGTATGTACCTTTCATAATAATGGTGCCTATACAGATGTGCAAGTTACCCATGCCATGGCCACTAACACACTTTCATGCCATCATAGATTTTTAATTGTTCTGATAGCAGTCTGGATGGTCTTTCTCCTCTTAAGCCCAGAGAAAACAACATCCATGAATTCCAAAAATCAAAAATCTATTTAAAATGCCGACTCATCAGACTGCAGCACACTCGGGTCCAGAGAAGTTGGCAGCATTTCTGCGTGTTATTTGGCTTTCGCTATGAATGGCAGAGTTTTAAGTTGCATTTGTAGATGTGAAAACAAACTGAGTTAGCTGTCTATGGTTTTCCAAAGTGTTCCTGAGCCTACGTGATAATATCCTTTACAGAAAGATGTCTGCTTTAATGCACTGCTCTATGAAGGATTAAAGGTCACAGGAAGTCAGCGTTGGGATTTCGCCTTGCTAGTTATGTGTAGCGATTTCTCCAGATTCTCTTAATCTCCTCATTATGTTATGGACCGTATGATGACATCCCTAAATTCCT
Organism: Scarus forsteni; assembly: GCA_036419115.1. NCBI lineage: Eukaryota > Metazoa > Chordata > Actinopteri > Labriformes > Labridae > Scarus > Scarus forsteni. The sequence goes on from JAZDUH010000152.1 coordinate 33,084,299, forward strand.
TGCAGTTGTACATTGAGAAACATTGTTCTTAGACTGTTGAACTATTTGCACACTTGGTTGTTCATAAAGTGATGAACCTCGCCCCATCCCTGATAGTGAATCACCGAGCCTTTCAGGGATGCTCCTCTTACTGGGGGATTCCACTGGATGCGTATCCAGTCCTTTTCCGCTCCGCTCCGTCATCTGACGCGCGTCAACTCCCACTGGATCCGTCTGCGGTACGAAGCATTGCAGCTCCGCCTTGCAGCGGGTCAACGAGCTCAAAGTATTTTGTGGTTTTGCACCTCCAAAATCAAAAGCTCCTCATCCATGGTGAAGTGGGGTGAGACTGAACTTTTGACACCAGGTCTGTCTCCGCCCTAAATGACGTTTTCCAGGTACAGTACTTTTCCGTTGTTGACACGGTTTATTTTATTTTGAAACATCTACGGATGTTTTAGTTTGTGCTTGTGCTCAACTTCCTGTCCCGCACGATATTCTGTGTGCTAAATTGCTGCGCCGTGGTCTGGCATCTGGCAAAAATAGAAACTCTGCGTATCTGCTCCGTCTGCCGGAGGCCGGCAGAGAAGATACGCAGCAGTGCCGGAGCCGTGCCGCAGCTGGTGGAAGTACACGCATTGCTTATAATGGAAACAGATCGGCTCTGCTGCCGCATTTTAATTATACGGATTACATGCGGAAGCCGCACCGGACCCGCACAGGATTCAGTGTGAGCTTGGGGTTATACCCAATCATGAAACTAACCTGTTTCCATTTAACCCTTTCACCAGTGCAATGGTGCAAATAGTTTTTTTTTTAATATTCCTCTACTTCCCTAGTCCTTTGTGTCCATGTCCCAGCTTTGTTTCTTTCGGCATCAATTTCAAAATAAGTGATGTCCGAAATATTGACAGTCGAACTTAGCTGTTTGTGCTGATGATCATGAGTAGAAAAGTCTGATTTAGTGTGTGAGAGAATTTGACAACCAGTCAGGTGACTCATACAGGCTCCAAACAAAGAGGTAAGGAGAAGACAGAGAGAAAATAGTTATAGCGACAGACTTTAAATGAAATGAAGCATCTGTCTTTTGGAGCCGTCATTATGAGCTGACATCTGGTAAGTGTGATGTATAGCACAGCTGCATCATCTGTCCATTGTTTTGCCACAGGCTACGACTGCATTTAATGATCCCTGCATGATGAGTGTATCGATGATCATGGCATTTTTTCTCTCCCTGTATGGTTTATATATTCAAGCTGTGTTTCACAGCTCTGATAAGGATTTCTGCAGAGGAAGTTCCTGTGTGTTATAGCCTCTTCACATGGGGCTGGGCCAGTAGAGGTGGGGTAAAGAAGGTTCGCAGCAAGATGACTAGTCTAATTATTGAGGAAGTGGATGTTCGGGGACTGGGTCTGCAAAGACTGTAAAAAAGATGTCAGATGAGGCATTCAGAACCAGCTTGGACGTATGCATATCGAAGAAGACAAAAGCAATAATTTATTTTAATTAAGTGTGTATGAATGTGTGTCTTATATATATATTTAGATTTTTACGTGATTGTGTACTTTTAATGGACGATATTTGACATCAGGATCTGCTGAGTGGTGTTTATTGGAGAGTTTAGTGGAGGTAATTACCACTACCAAGAGCTTGCATGAACCTGGTAGACTCTGCTCATGGCTTTGTGGTAGGGTAGGTAAGCAAATTAGGAGTTTGTTCTGGCATAGTTGGCTGTGAGTATGCGCTGATGGGGTGGTTCTGGGACACCAGAGTTCACTGGTTGAGTTGGAGGGTCTGTGAGGGGCCTTGTGGTAGGATGGTGTTACCTTTGTCACTACCTGGAGCCTGGGTCATTTGAAGGAGGGAATTCTGTGCCAATTAAGGACCATGTGGTAGATTTTCTTTTCTTTTGTGGTGTTTTGGGATACAAGCAAGGTTTCAAATCTAATCCTTTCAATTACTTTAGTTTCTACAGATTCAGATTCAGATTCAGACAACTTTATTTATCCCACAAGGGGCAATTCATTTGTAGCTTCCCAGTGTATATGCATTCATACAGTCAGTCAACAACATAAATAAATAAATGATCATCAAGGAAATATATTTAAGCAAGCATGGGACGGATAGAAGCATAAGATGAATTTCAGCAGTGAGGGTATTTGGTTGGTTTCCAGATCATAGGAGGATCAAGGAGAACTTACATAAAGAAAGCCTTTAATCCCACTTGAAGCTAAGTAATGTGTTGCTGCTTCACTGAAGCTCCACATATAATGTCTGTAGTTGAGATGCATTGTGGGTCCAGTTCGTGCCAGTTTTAGAGCAGGAAAAGGTAAGCATATTAAACAAAAGTTTGAATTCTGTGGTGGTGTTTTCTAGCTGCCCAGGACCTTAAAAATGTTGTAGAAGTGTACTTCTTTTTTCATATTGTTTTGAGAAGTTATGATTGCCTGTGTTATGTACATCTGTTATTTCTGTATGTATAACAAAAACTGCATCAAAATTTTCACTCAAAATGTCCTGGCAAAACAAAATGTAGGACAAACTCTATCAGGAGCTGTTTTGTTGCTGAGAGAAAACATGTTTAGTTCCATGTTCCTCTCAGAAAATGAGCCATGGAGGCTTATAATGAAGAGCCATTTTTCAATATATACCAACGGAATTAGAGACAACTCCCCCACAGGAGACTTAAAACACAGGGCAGAATCACACACCCACAGATGAAAGTGCTATAACAGTAATAATGTCTGCTAAAGGATGCGACTGTATGCAAAACTGATAATGAGATGTAATTTATGCAAAACCAAGGAATGAATATTTAACTATCCAGCTTTTTCTTTCTCTTTCATTTTTTGATCTCCGACGCGAGTGTATGAAAAATCACTAGCCAGAGTCTGAATGCAGCGTTAGGGAGATTGCCAAATAGTGCTGCTGGGCAGGTGCCTGGAGTTCCATTTAAGCTCTGCAATTATGAAAATTGGAGTTATGCAGATGAACAAAAGGACTGCTTTTGGGAAATGTTAAGTTGTCCTCTGTTCCTGTCATGCATGGTTTTAATGGGAAATAATAATAATAAAAAAGAAAATATCAAGTAGAAATAAAAAAGTGTGTTTGAAGAGGACAGACTTTACGAGAAGTCATTAATGCAGCAATGGTTTTATTGACCTGATCAAGCTGAAAGAAAAGAAAAATAGGACCCAGGCAATGGCTTTGCTTGGCAGTGCTCAGCCTTACAAAGAACTCAGCAGGAAGGTCAGACTGCTCACAGCACTTTATTAGACTGGATGAGGATTCTTTATTTCTGTAATGGAACAATCCATCTCGTGTCTACTTGTTGTTTTGAATGAAACTTAGCTGTTCTCTGTCTGCTTTTAGCCTGTTTGGTTCATTAGTATTTGTTTGGTTCACTGTGCATGCCTAAAGGGATGAACAACCCATTTTCCATTGTGTCTTAAATGTGCCTGCGTGCAATAGTCAATTCGTAGGATGTGCAATATAAGTCACCTCACCTGTGGAACCAACTACCAGATAACACGGGGATTTTTGAGATGGATTTGCATGAGGCACTAGTAAATATGATAAAAAATAAAAGGAACTTACAGGGTTAGTACTTTGGAGGAAATGTCTGGAGATGGACAGTAGCCCGTACATACACTAAAAGCCTCATAATTACCCGCTTACAGGTTAAGCTACCCCCAAAAAATGTTGGCTAGACAATATGAAACAGTAAAATTCTCCACAAAGCCCCTGAACTAAAAATGAATGATATTGCCTCAAAATCATGATGTGGGTACAAGTGGATAGCTTTAAGAACCAGAGTACACAGAGGAAAAACTTCTGTAGATGGAGTTATAGGTAGAAAGAGGGATGGAAAACAGTTGTGTAAACTGCGGAGCAGGACAGAGCACAAGTTGCCTTGTGGTGCAGCTGTACCAACTGTGAGCCAATGGCCACAAACTCTGAGGCTGTGACCCACCACCACCACACACACAAGCACAAAAAAGTACAATACAACATGGTAATTATTTTTGGTATATTTAGTAAATGCACACAAGAAGTTCAGCTACATTTTTGCATTTGGGAAAAAATAAAAACAAAGTCTTTTTTCTTCTTTTCTTCAAATACTATTATTGTTTTTAGCCCCAGGATATTCACACTGAAAAAAATGATCACCGCACAGTATAAAATTTGATTTATAATGCCATAATTTGAATCTGAGTATCAGCCTCTTCCTTTTTCTTTTGGCATCCTCGTGTTCATCTTCTTTGACCGCTCCGAAGCAGCCCCGATCACCCCAAAAGAAATGCACAAAGTACTTTGTTTAGCCTATGGAATTCACTTTTTGGCACATGCCCTGCGCCATGCCAACAGGGTGTATCCAGGGCATTTTGCAATTTTCCTGCACGGCACAGTCCAGTGCAGGGACGGCACTACCCCTGGCACCGGTGACAGAGGGGAAGGAGAGAAGACGTGAGTGGGTTTAACACAGTCGAGTGTCATCTTCACCAATCAAATGAATGCCTCTCCTTGCCTTTGAATGTGCTATCCTCTCCCGGTATCTTCTCTTCATCCTCCGTGCAATAATTTATGCTACTCCATTGTTTAAGATTACGGTGAGAATAAGATAAAAACTGAGAAATATGGGCAATCACAGGTAACTTTTTAAGACACTGAGTGATTCACATTTAGTGAGTGTCTCTCTTTTTCTCCCTCTTTTTTTTAATTTCATGAGATGAGAGAATCTGGATGTATACTCTGTATCGGATGATGAGGCTGTTTGTGATTGGCTTGAGAGATGTGAACTCGTTAGTGTGTGTCACACTTCCAGCTGCTGGCAGGTTAAGTTTCCATTATGTCAAACGTCTTTGATCCGCCATCAGATGTGATGGGATATTTAATATAGATACAGATGTATATGCTGGTTCAAAAGGTTACATTAAATACTGATTGCTGTGATTGTTTATTGCATTAAAAAGTGGCTTACACTCTGGATACCAGCCTCTAAGGTTTTGGTGACGTGTGCGCACATGTGTGCCTGTAAGCCAAATTACCACTGCAGAGGGTGCATTTTGCCTGCGACAAGAATGCACTTTGTACTTTGCCTGCGACGAGAATAGACCAGGTTGGAGCTGGTGAGCTTTTGGAGCACCGTCCGTGGAGTTTTTTTGCGCGAAATTGTCACTGCACCAAGTTGTGCACCACTGGAAAGGTGCACCAGGCTCCGCCACCCTGCACTGGGCCAGGAAATTGGGGCCCAGTGAGTTGAACCAACAACATTCTTAGGTAAGGCAAGTGTGCACCATGCAGCCCCTCTTGGACATCAAAAATAGATGACCCAAGTTATTTTGGACTTACAACCTGCAAACTGCTCTTAGCTAAAGTGTAGTTTATTTAAGTGTACTATGAGTATACTTCTGTATAATAAAACTGAGGCAGTATACTTGAATTTTACTTTTAATATACTATATTTTATATTCTTAGGAATAGCATAGTGAGGTATACTTAGTTCATTATGAAAAGTATAAGAAAAAGTTTATGACTAAGTACATTACTACTTAGACTTATGCTTTAAAATAAAAACTTGTACTTTTACTTGTACTTAAGTATATTGTATACTCCTTTCTGCCATAAAGTATTAATACTTAGTATAGCTTTATCCAGGTACATAATAAGGTCAAGTCATTGTGCTTACATTTAATTCAACAGAAAACAAATGTTTTCAAAGAAGGGCTTAATTTTATAGAGACTCTTTGTTTTTGAAATTCACATATTTAATGATTAAAGCAGGTAAGTCTAAATAAACTTTATGGAATGTTTTAAAATGTTAAATATATCAAATTTGTTCTCAACATCCTGTCTTGGGATTTTGTTATTTGCATTATTACACTCTAGTGTACATGGTGTATGAATTACCTTTAATACTTTAAGTATATTTCAAGTATATGAATAGTAATACAAGTAATATGCTCAGCAGACTAACAGGCACTGAAAGTATCATCACAAGTAAACTAGTAAAATAACAAAAGATAATACTTTTTAAAAATGTGGTCTAGAAGTATATAAATGGTACAATGCCATTATATAGAAGAGTTCTTGTGGTATAATTTAAGAATACTTCCATAAACTAAAATTTGAAGGTAAATTTGGGTGGAAAAGGGTCATCAACTGTCAGGTCACATTAAAATAATGATCACTGCACACTGTATTTTGTGAGTGGATCTACTAGAAATGGTCCCAAAATGATTGCACATTATGCTATTTTCTACTTTACCTACATTACTTAAATCCTCCCCGACTAAAGCCCTAAAACATATTTTTAAGGAGTTTTATTCTTTGTATATACCTTGACAGAAAAGCACATGCATTTCAGAGAAATGACACATCTATATTGTAGCTCTCTTCCTGGTTTTTGTGCTCCTTTTATATGAGCTGTCATTTTCCAGATCATACCATGTTATTTCCTCTGAGTGATGGCAGAGGCATGCTTGGTAATGCTGGTGAAGTCGAGGTACATGAATATATTTACCTGGTGGAAATTTCATGTGAAATAAAAAGAAGCAAATCATAGCTCATAAACTGTTTGCAGAAATGACTGGACCCCATGAAGGACCTCCATGTTGAAGTATAAGGACTGTGTTTTACAAGACAGTCATGTATGGCCTTGTGTTCCTATATTCCTTTGTCACAACTGTTTTGCTGTCAGTCATATTCCTCTTGCCACACAATCACCTGAGAAGCAATCAGTGTTTGCTGTTAGCAAGCTACGTCACATGTTGAAACCATGCACTTGAGTGTGAGATTACAGCAGATTGTGGTATTTCTGCACATATGAGATTTGATAGCACACGGAGATGGAAGGAAAGAAATCAATCTCACCATCAATGCAGCCACACAGGTCATCTTTGTGTGCCTCAAAGGCTCTGTTACATCTATTTTGTTGTCTAGTTGGACAAATGCAAACTAAAATACAATCTATCTATGCTTTGGGGGCTAGATGATATTTCATGATAGTAAATCACATTTTGAATGCTGGTAGAATTTCCTTGTATACACATAATTTATGTTGATGTACAATTAAAGAGCCCAGATTATGCTTTTTGGAGTTGTATTACCTTCAGTGTGTTTTAAATGCCATCTTCTACATGAGGAATACCTTGTAAGGATCATGCATTGTGGATGAACAGCTAAACATGTTCTTGCAGCTGGAAGCTGGTTTACCAGGGGAAGAGGTTACTCTGGTTAAAGGAACTGAAGAAGTACATCAATGCCCAGAATGACCATTAACAGGCAGGTCAACATGCAGGTTGACTCGCATATCTGCTTCCTGATTGGATAATCTGAAAAATAAATCCTAAAATGTTACTAAATATAGAGGCAAGAACATAATTTTACCAATAAATCTTGTCTTGAAAATGAGTTACTTTTCTTAATGTTTTTTTATAAGCTTTAAATTCATATTAAAAGTTAACTTGAATGTAAATATACAGTATGCAATGAATGATGTAAAAATACAATATATCTCCTCAAACAATCACTACTTCACACACAGGAAAAGAATCAGTAAATAGGTAAAGAGATAAATATATGATAAAAAATAAAACTAATTAAATGTTATAAAATAGAAAAAATAAAACCAAAGGCTTGATCTATTTGCATTTCAGTTAGTCTTATGCTTTCTGTTGGTCAAGAGCATAGACTGTAAAAAACATGGACGCCATGTCGCTGGGCTCAAATTGAAGCCTCCACGAAAACTGCTCCCCCTGGTGACTGGCTGCAGTATAGGTCAAATTTCCGTCTCCCCCATTCATCTGGACGGGCCGAAGTGAAACTTCAAAAAATTATTACACCCCGTACAAATATTTCTCCCATCTGTATGCTGTGGCGATATGAAAGTATTATTGGGCTGCGTGTTTTCCAAGTCCTCTTTTTTCTGAAAAGTTTTTTTATAAGTTTTTATAAGTAACTTTTTTATAAGTTATTAGACTTTAAAAATAACCGCGGTTTACGGCAGCTTCACAATGATTGTGTACGGCATATGCTGCGGAGTGTTGCGACCGTTTATGACAGCTGCGTCCGGATTATGGCCCAAATTCTCTACTGGCTGCACAATGGCGGCGCCCTGACGGGGGATATTTAGGCTTCAAATCCGTTGCATGGTAGAAGGCGCTATCCAGTTCTTATAATACATCCATGGTCAAGAGAGACATATATGAGTCCCAAATACATACAACTCTGTCTTTACCTTTAACAATGCCAGCCTCTCCAGTTCCAGACCTGTCATCAGCTCTTTCTTCCATATTCTGAGTTAAGGGGGTTCAACATTTTTCCATTTGAGAGCAATCACTCTTCTTTCTTGAAGAAGTTAAAAAAAAAAAAAATCAATATTTTTCGGTTGCTTTATTGATTTGACAATGTCTTTGGGGTATATACCAAGTACCAAGTATGCAGATTGTTTAAGGGAATACACTTGGTCATCTGTGATAAACATTTGACTACGTTTTCCCCAAAAACAAGAATCTTTGGGCATTCCCATAAGCAGTGAATCAAAGTTCCCTTTTCTGCCAGGCATTTAACACAAACATCTGAAATGTTAGGAGAACTATGATAAAGTTTAACAGGGGTTATGTAAACCCTCATTAACCACTTATACTGCAACAATTTTAATCTTGTATTAATTGAATTTTCTGAGCCTTCAGACATGCCAAGTCCTAATCCCTCTCACTGATCTTTACTTGTGTATCTGTTCTCAAAGCCTTTAACCTGTCTGAAACTGATTCTAATGAGTAGTTTGCAAAAGGGTTGTAGAATCTTGATATGTGCTTCTTACCATCCAAATTATTAGGCACAATTGCTATCTGATAGCGGGGATGTTGTCATGATTGCTGTTCAAGTTGTTCAAATGTGAGGAAGATACCGTCAGAATAAAGATCTGAAACCATCCCAAACACTTTTTCTGCCCATAATTTAAATCCTCCATTCAAGTTACCCGACTTAAATGCTCAATTTCCCCAGATAGGAGTAAATTGTGACACCGATATTGTTTCATCAACATAATAATGTGCTGCATACCATATTGATATTGTGATTTTTTACAAAAGGGTTTCTTGTTCACTTTTCCAACGTCTTGATATCTGTCAAATTTAAGCACTGCTTCACGGGCAAATCCAACACTGACTTTGTTCAATATCCACCCAAGCAGGCGGTGTGAATGAAGAAAACAACTATATCACAGAACATAGTTGTGTAGGCCAATTGGACCACTTATGTTTGGGACCTGGAGTCCCCACGTTTTGTAGGGTAAATATAATAACTTAACCCAGAGCCTAGCTGTCCTGCTGTTCCAAATGAACTGGCACCCGGACAAAGGCAAGCTTGGGTCCAAGAAACTCTTGGTCTAACAAGAGTTTTAACTCCCACCTCCAGGCAAAGTTTGACCATGTGGCGGGGGAGGCAGGGGACAGTGAGTCCGAGTGGGCCTTGTTCCGGGCCTCTATTGTTGAGGGGGCTAATTGAAGCTGTGGCCGATTATGTTGTGGATCAGCGAAAAGAATACTTCGAAGACCTCCTCAATCCCACCAGCACGTCTTCCAATGCAGAAGCAGACCTGGGGGACTCTGTGGTGGGAGTCTGGGAGTATGGGGTAGCGGACCCCCTGATACGGGCCATCCATTCCCTGTATAACCGGTGTCAGAGTCTGGTTCGCATTGCCAGCAGTACATCTGAGCCGTTCCTGGTGAGGGTAGGACTCTGCCAGGGCTGCCCTTTGTCACCGATTCTGTTCATTACTTTTATGGACAGAATTGGCAGCTGAGTGTGAAGCGGCTGGGATGAGAATCAGCACCTCCAAATCCGAGTCCATGGTCCTCGCCTGGGAGAGGGTGGAGTGCTCTCTCCGGGTCAGGGATGAGATTCTACCCCAAATGGAGGAGCTTAAGAACCTCGGGGTCTTGTTCACGAGCGGAGGAAGGGTGGATCAGGAGATCGATAGGTGGATCGGTGCGGCGTCGGCAATGATGTGGGCACTTTACCGGTCTGTCGTGGTAAAAAGGGAACTGAGCCGAAAGGCAAAGCTCTCAATTTACCAGTTGGTCTTCACCCCTAACCTCATATACGGTCACGAGCTGTGGGTCGTGACCGAGAAAACAAGATTGCGGGTACATGCGCCCGAAATGGGTTTCCTTCACAGAGTGGCTGGGCTCTCCCTTAGAGATAGGGTGAGAAGTTCAGTCATTCGGGAGGGGCTCGGAGTAGAGCCGCTGCTCCTTCGCGTTGAAAGGAGCCAGATGAGGTGGCATCTGGTCAGGATGCCTCCTGGACGCCTCCCTGGTGAGGTGTTCCCGGCACGTCCCACTGGTAGGCGGCCTTGGGGAAGACCCAGGACACGCTGGAGAGACTATGTCTCTCAGTTGGCGTGGGAACGCCCCCGGAAAGAGCTGGACGAGGTGGCAGGAGAGAGGGAAGTCTGGGCTTCCCTGCTTAGGCTGCTGCCCACGCGACCAGACCACGGATAAGCGGGAGAAGATAGTACGGTACGGTATGGGTTTGTATACAATAGTGTAATCCATTTAAGAAATGTTTGCCTAGTCTGTATCTAGGAAGCAGATATTGCCATTCTATTCTATTGAATGCTTGGCTTGCATTATTTGACAACATCACATTATCTTTTGCAGTATTTTTCTCATACAGCACATTTAAAACTCTATGTTGTGAAAGCCTTGTTGTTTTAGTACAAAACCATATTGGCATTACTAACCAGCTGGGGAAGTTCTAGCATTTAAGAGAGAACTTTGCACATCTTTTTTTTGTATCACATCCCATTAAACTGATGGGTCTGAAGGATGAACAACTGGTTTGCCAGGTTTTATGATCACAGTTATCATACCTAGTCTTTCTGATGGAGGAAGACTTCCTGTTTTATATGATTCATTAAACATATCTAATAAAGCTTGTGCAAGCTTTTGCTTAAGTTTTTTAATAAAACTCTGTAGCTACCCTGTCAGGACCAGGTGCTTTTGAACTGTTTATACTGTTCAAATAATGTCACAAAGATCCTCTACTGTTTAAGTCCTATCCGATGTTTCCTTCTCATCATCAGACTCTGAAATTGTAAATGGTCAAGAAATGCAAATGTGTTTCTTTGTGTGGGAGTCAAAGGGTGAAAGGGGAGAAATATTTAACTGAAATAACAGTTTCAGTCCTTTCTCGAGGAGTACTGAATATATGAACTCAAGTTGAGGCTGAGTGTTACCTCTTTAATTGAAATCTGTCAATGTTGCAAAAATGGTTAGGGACTGCTGGTTAGCCCATTGTCAGCAATATCTAAAGGTATTAGCATCAAGCACAATGGAAGATGTGATTCTTATCCATTTAATGCCCATTTTAACTAAATGAAGATACAGTTTGTCAGACTGATACAGTATGACTGAAACTGTCTTAAACAATTTGGTAGTTGACTCTGATTTTTTTTCTTTTACCATCAGAGTAGGTAGTTATTCAAACTTAATTCAGATATTTGCCACTGACTTTTAAAAAATAACTTTGCTTGACATCATTATCCGTTTGCCATCCAGTCAAAACAGTAAGACATGATATTTAATTGATACTGCACAGCTCAGTTAGTGACCTTTCTGAAATACATACAGGAATTCATCTTTTCTTTGATGGCCTTTATTTAAAGGCATCTATACGTCATCTTTATAAACAGATTCAGCAGCAATTCCCTTATTCCTCCAATGCCATGCCTTGAAGTAACTACTCAGACACCTTAATGTGTTTATTTTGCATTGAGAGCTTTGCAGACGAGCTCCATTCAGTCTCCCCACCTGAATCGCTGCAGGATTGATGCCGGCTGAAGATCATTTTCTGAGCTACTCGTCTGTGTAGTGGCTTCCATCCAGCGTGTGCTTTGTTTTAGGTCCCAGGGAGAGAGAAAAAAAAGATGGATTCAAATCCAAGAGTAGACAAATAGAAGCATTCCCCTTACCTGGATGCCAGGATTCAGCCTCGAATCAGAATAAACTACATTATCGAATGCACAGAGCAGACTGAAAATAAATCAAGGCTTATTGTGTGCAGGAGATAGATACATGTCCCCCGGGGATCAGCTAGCTCCACAACATGCAGAAGAATTTTAAATTAAAGGGAGTAAAATGTTGTAGTTTTCTATGGCAATAAATGAGGCATGCTGCTCTAAATTATTTTGTCCAGGTGTCTTGCTTTTGTAAACTTTATTCTGGAGAAATATCTCCAGCGAGAGCAGGAATAGATTTGTGATATGGAAGACAGACAAACACTTTTTATCTAGTTTTATGCACTGCTGCAGCAATAACAGTGGCTTCCTCTGCAGATATATGATCCAGGCCTGCATACAGAGCACTGATTCAATATAAATGTGCGATGGCAGGCCTGACAGTTGAAAAAACAATACACTCCTAACACCCCCTGAGCCCTTTGTTTTATCGACCCCTCTCCTGTCCCCTCCCTGCAGTCATTGTGGAGTCCATAATAAAAATGCATCAGATGCGACTCCCTGTCCTCAGCAAAACGTCACTCAGGGGACACAATGTAGACCTTTATGAGAGCTAATGACCCACAGCTTTTAGTGTCCCACAACCATCAGCATAATTAGGTTCAATGTCTGAGCTCAACCTTTCGTTTATGTGCCCTTGAAAGCAAATATGGCAAGTAGTATTGATAGATGAGCAACAGGATGGCAGAGATTGTGTATATGGTAAGATTGCCAACAACAGTTCATCCACTGGTGCAGAGAATTTAGTGTGTGTGTTTCATAGAGCTGAGAATGAGCTAAATATCAAATCAAATCATACGTTTCTTTTGCTCCTTGCAATAACTTTATGATATTGTGATGTAAAAACATTAAAATTAATCATTAGATGCAAAAACCATCAATGCATGTGACTGTGGCTTAGGGATGAGATACTTTATTTTCCAAGAGCCAATCAGTCTTAATCAATCAATCTTAATTTGTAAAGTGTCAATTCATAACAAGTGTTATCTCAAGGCATTTTATAATAGAGCAGGCTGAAGACAAACTCTTCAATTTATGGATACACAAGTATGCATAGATACATTAATACAAACACACACACACACACACACACACACACACACACATATAAAATACACATGTACATATGTATTGACATACAGGAACCTCATTTCTATACAGTGCTAGAAATAGTTACTATGGATGTATAATCAACTGTGGATAGGGAGATCATGCTAATGTTTACATTAACAACTATAATGATTATGGATTGGAATGGGGCTAAAGGATCAAATAGAACCCTAGGATTTGCAACGGTTGTGCTTGGTGCCACATTAATGTCAACTAGGGCAATTAAATCCCTCGAAAAAGTTTCTCTTAGGTGTCGGGGGTCCACCACAGTGACTAGGGATGGGAATTGATACGATTTTATCAATACCAATGCTGTTAACGATCCTGCTAATCGATCCAATTCATCAACGATTCCCTTATCAATTCCTGCAGATTTTGCATGTGGGCAAATGTTGGTCTGATTTTCAGTGGCAACAATGTCAAACAAGTCACAGCATAGGCAACTGCTTCTGCAAGTTGCTGGTGTTTCCACTCACTGAAGGTTGTGTAGTAGGTGCAATAAAAATTAAGCTACAATTCTGATGCTTCTGAACCCTGTCAGTGGAAGGAATTGATAAGGGAATTGATACGCAAAAAGATTAGTGACATTGATTCTTTGATGGGGCTGTTAACGATTCTCAACTGAAATTGGTTTTCAATTCCCATCCCTAACAGTGACCACTGAAATATCAACCACCTCCACCCCTCCCTCACCCCTCACAGCACCTCCATCTTGGTCTACAGTCTTGTCACCTCCAGACTTGACTACTGCAACTCCCTCCTGTTTGGTTTCCCCCATAAAACCCTCCATAAGCTTCAACTGGTCCAGAACTCAGCAGCTCGCATCATTTCTAGGACTCCATCCACCCATCACATCACTCCCATCCTGCGGCAGCTCCACTGGCTCCCCATCACACACCGCATCCAGTACAAATTCCTGCTCCACACATACAAAGCCATCCACAACCTCGTCCCCCTCATATCATTCTGACTAGAGATAGACCGATATGCTTTTTTTGGGGGCCGATACTGATACCAATTATCGGTAGTCAAGGAGGCCGATAACCGATATTTGAAGCTGATATTCATTTGCAGTAAAAGTGAAAATACTGGCGTCAAATTTTGGATGATACAAAGTCCAACACTTAACTTTGTTTCAATGCCTTTAAGCATATGTTTATTTCAGGCTCAGCAGCATGCCTTATAACATTTAAATAAACTCTTAAATAAATTAGCTGCCTAAAGTTTTATCCAGTAAACATAAATATCCAAAATTTCAAAATAAATGAAATGTTGTTTTATCTTTAACTCTTCTTTGTTTTAAGGTCAAACAAGAAAACAATGTGCAGGGAGTTCCCAGGGTTAGCAGCATCTCTTTTAAACTTAACTGAAAATTTAGATAAAAATATCTTCCTGAAGCTTTTTAAAGGAAATAAAACAAAATTAAAAAAAATGCTCAGAAATGTGTTGTTTTATCTTTAACTCTTCTTTGTTGTAAGTTCAAATAACAAAAGAAAGTGTAGTGAGTTCCCAGGGTATATAACTTTTGTGGCCGTGAGATGTAAAGCTTCTCATGTGGCTCCCTCACAAACACACACTACTCTCTACCACAACAGATATTCTCCTAGACATCAAGATAGTCACGATGCTAACTGCATTAGCCCGTCAATGGGATTTTCAATTGACGTTAGCATTAAGCTAGCGGACTTTCGGTTTAGGACTTAAGGTTTTTACTCCCTCCCTCTCTCTCTTTCTTTCTCTCTGTCTCAGACACACACAGACACAAACACAAACACACTTCTACTATCAAGGACAATTTCCATTTCTATGTAATCAGCACCTTTTTATCAAGTGATTAACAGATACGTATGGAAGGGCTGCGGGCGAGCAGAGCTGCCGCTTATAACGTTATTGGGCTCACAGTAACGTTACTGGTAGTTGTGAGCTGTAGAGGACTGGGATGTTTATTACATTTCAGGAGAGTTTGCAGCCTTTACTTACCTTGGAAACATATGCTCTCCAGTGCTTCTCCACTCGGCAAAACTTTCTCCTCTTCTCCTTCATGCACTGTGCATGTATTGTGCAGGCACACAGCTGTGATTGGCTGTCACCCGAGCCATGGCTCTGCATGTAACCAATCAGATTGTGCTGTGGGTTGGACAATGCTGGAGACAGAGTAGTGACTGCAGACAGAGAGAAGCGTCTGCACCAGAGCCAAAATAACCCTGTTTTAAATAAATTTATTATCCGCCGTCGGATTAAAAAAAAGGCCGATGCCGATATGCCTCAAAATGATGAATATCGGCGCTGATAATCGGCCCGGCCGATAATCGGTCTATCCCTAGTTCTGACCTTCTTCACTTCTCTGTACCTGCCCGTATCCTTCATTCCTCTTCTTCTATCCACTTCTCTGTCCCCTCTGCACGCCTCAGCACCATGGGGGGCCGAGCATTCAGCCGCTCGGCTCCCCAGTTATGGAACTCACTCCCCCCTGACCTCTGCAACACTGACTCCTTACCGCTCTTTAAAACAAGACTTAAAACTCATCTGTTCAGACTCTCATACTCCCTCTGATAATTTGCACTGTCTTTGTGTTGTATGTTTCTTTTTATACTTGTTTTTTATGCCTGCTTTTAATGCACTTTTTATTTATACTTCATGTGCTCTTTGTTTGTGACTCATGTAAGGTGACCTTGAGTGTTGTAAAATGTGCCCTGAAATAAAATGTATTATTATTATTATTATTACTGTCCTGTCTGAGTTAAGAAGAATATTTCTGGCCATCCAGGTCCACATGTCCTTTAGACACGCCTCTAGTTCAGATAACTTATTTGTCTCACTGAGCTTCATCGATATCTACAGTTGAGTATCATCAGCATAACAATGAAAATTATTCAAGTATTTTCCTCATGATATCACAGAGGGTAAGCCTATACAGTATATGGAGAATAGAACTGGACCTAGTACAGAGCCTTGAGGAACTCCGTAATTTTCTTTAGAGCACACAAAAGACTTAATTTAAACATATATTCCTTCTGGGAAAGCCATGTTTCAGTTAAACAGAAAAAAATCTGTGAGATTTTCTGAAATGAGGTCATTCACCAGTAAACACTTGGATTTCAGTGATCTGATATGAAAGAGACCACATCTAATTATCTGATGTTTTGGTGTTTCTACATTTGGTTTTTAATTAGATTTGTATGATTGACACCTCTTTTATTTGTTTCTGTGTTAACAGCTATGTGAGGTTTGGGTCGAGGGAAAGACACAATCTCTCTGGAATAATTATTAGGAGTACTCTGAAGAAAACTATGCATGTACAGAGAGAGTATGCAAAAATCACACAAACACATCTCTTCTCACAGGAGTCAATCCAGGAACCTCTTGCCGTGAGCCAACATGAAGCTGGCATGGAAAAATCAGAGAACTGAAATGATAAGTTTTGTCATTAAAGGTCTTTTGGTGGTTGGCTTCTTGGAGGTTTCTGCTTTAATTCAGTTTGTTTCCCAACCTTGTGAAACACCTCACAGGAGAGGTTTCATCTGTGGCAAGTAAATGCTCATGGGTATATTGTATAAGTAGAAGAAAACCTACACAATATAATGTGGGGACTGTATTTTATGATTTTATTTGATTAACCAACACTGCATCTGCTCGTTTCATCACTGTGCCTGCGCTCTCCCATAAAGGTACATTTGTTCGCTCTTTGTAGTCTAAATTTATAGGTAGACTTATGAATAATGGATGTGGTCCCTTGGGCCCAGCAGGATGCATAACAACAATTAGCAGAGTGTGAATCAGGGAGTTGCAAAGTATTTAGCAAAGCAGCAATCTGTAATTATTTTTGTCTCATTTGTTTCCCCCTATTTATCTGACATTTTGCTAAACATTGTTCTGTAATTAAAAAGCTGTTTCCAAAAGAAGATGATGAAAAACTGATGGGAGGCCTATAGTTTAGCATCATTCTGAGTCAATCTACCGCTGAGGGTGATTTTTTTTGCTTTTAAGTTATGGTTTGTCAGCTTAGTTTTTGTTTCATTGATTTAAGTTGAGTGCACTTTGTTCTGTTTGTAGAGATGACAACAAATGCGCAGCTTGTTCTGCTCTGTTTCAAGACATCAACACTTCTTTGAACTGTGGAGACAATAATTAGACCTCTCCTTGAACAAGGCATGTCTCTTAATCAGAGTCACTCAATCAAGAGGAGTGAAAAGTGTGCTCTCTGTCTGCAAGTGAAATATCCACACTTTCAATGCACTGTTCATGACACCTAACCAAAACTAAAACCGTTATAACAAACCAACCTATAAAACAAAGCAAATAATTATAGACAAGAGTGGGAAACCACAGAAAATGCACTAGAACAGCCACTTTTCATCCTCTTTTCACAAACCTATTTTTATTGTTATCATTGTAGTAAACAAATAGATTTAAGATTGACATATCTGTGCTTCAGCTATTCTTCAAAAGGAAACACATCATAGTAGATGTCCACAGGATGAATATAACCATTCTGTCTGATCTTTTTATTTATAAAAATTAAATGAAAAGTCTCTGATTGTTCAGTGTCCAAGAGTTAGAGACAAAGTGATTGACATACAATTCTTTTAGATTAAAGAGTGAGAGAGACAGAGGAAGAAAGACATGATAGAGACAGTCTGACACAAAGACAGTCAGAGACAGACAGATAGAGATGGATGAGCGAAGACGGTCAATGAGAAATATACGGAGACAGATAGATACAAACACAGAGAGATGGGCAGATACAGAGGAAGACGGAGAGAAAGAGAACAGGGAAACGGGTAGTGAGAAGCACAGAGAGAGAAACGGAGGAAAAGAAGTAGACAGGGAGAGAGTGAGTCGTAGTAGACAGAATAGACAAAGCTAATAACTGTTAGCTATCGAGCTGCTGGCCAGTGAGATAATTTTGACCAGTCAGATATTATTTTGAGCAATTATTGGATGTTTTTATACAACAAAGCTCTCAAATTTTCCAATGCAACTTAAACTTACAAATGTGCAAAGGAGGAAAGAAGCCACTTACATTATATGTGAAAAAGGGATGGAAAAAAGAAGCTTATGTAAAGATAACTGAGGATGACTGGGTAATAAACACTTGCTTATCATTATTCCACCACCAGCTCTGGTCTATGGAGGGAATTTGCTTGACAGAGTATCCTAAAATATTTCCAAACCCCAAAGACTAAAGACTCCCAGGCTAATAGACCTAAGCTTGGCTGCTGCTGGAGGATGTGTGGGCATAATTCTGCTGGACAGTTCCATGTATTTTGGGACTATCCTGTCCTTTCACCATTTTAGAAAAATGTTACAGAAGAAATAAAATCAATATCTGGCTCAGATATAGTTGTAGCTTTCAAGTTTCTGTATTTAGGTGTCCTGCCCATTAAGTTAAAGAGATGAGACAGATACTTAATACAGATTTTGTTAACCAGCTGCAAAAATGTGGTAAAAAAATGGCTTGACAAGCAGCCTCCACCTATTGCAGAATAGAAAGAGATCACTGGGAGATTTTTTGTGTGCAACAATTAGGGGTGTGCCATCTTAGGCACCTCACGATTCGATTACGATTCAGGGTGATACAATTCATTTATTCAATGATTATCACTGTATTAATGATAAAAACGATTATCGTGATTTTTGATGCATCTTTTTTTCCCCTCACTTAGTGCCTACTTCATACTTTTAAACAATGTATAGCTATTTCTCAGTATACATAAATCAAAGTAATCATTTGGCACCGGTGTGGCTGTCAATCATCACTCTGGTTTGGAGAACATAACTCACCAGCTCCCAGTCATTGCGCCCCTTACTCATTAAGTTTGCTGTCACGTGAAATATGACTGTGTAGCAACTGAAGTCCATGCATCCCATGTCAGAGCTACCCTGTATTCTTTCTTCAGTGATTCCAGCACTTCGGTTTTAGTCATGTCGTAGAGTTCGGGAACTGCTTTCTGTGCAAAATACTTTCGCTTTGTATCGAGGCTCCAACGTCTGCATCAGAGCACGAAAGCCCTGGTTGTTGACGACAGCATATGGACACAAGTCCTTGGTGATAAAGTTTTGCCCTTTCAGGGCTGCAGGGAAGTTCTGATAGTACTTCTTCTATTGTTTGCTGGTTAGCAGCAACAACCGGCGGATTCCTCTCCCTCTCTAATCCGGGGTGGAAGCGCGTGAGGTGCTGGCGCATGTACGTTGTGTTACCACTGTACTTAATTTTGGCTTTACACGTCTTACAGATGGAGTAGGTTTTGTCAATGCCCTTTCCATTTTCCTCGTCATAAAAACCGAAATGTTTCCAAGCACTAGCTTTTAATCACGATAAATCTAACAATCGATGTACCAGCACACCTCTTGTAACACTGGACCTTCTCTCCAAGATATACCAGAGATACATTTAAGATACCAGGAGCCATGGAAATCATATGTAACCTACAGTAGTGGGGCATTTTTTGCCATATATAAAAATGCCTTTCATTAATTTGTGTAACAGATATTTATTCTTTTTTTGTCACAGCGGCAAAGGAGGTGAATCAATATGATATTCAGTAACAGTGATTTGTCTCTTACTACTCTTCTCCTGACTGTGTATCAAAAGTTGATTTAAACCCATGAATATTGTTTATTGAACCTGTAATGACCCTGTCTGCTATTTGTATAATTTATTCCTGTTTGTTGTTCTATGAAAAATAAATAAGTAAAAAAAAAAAAAGGTAAAAATGTGCAAATGTGCAATTGCAATAGTTTGTGTTGGACATATCTATCTAAGCGTGGATGTTGTTCTTGTGATGGGAAGCATCTTGAAGCTTTTTTTTTTTTTTTTTAACATAAAAAGAGTTTGATCCACTGTTTCGTGATAAAGAGGAGGAAGAAGAACCGATATTGAGTGGGGAAAAAGCATTATGTTTTAAATTGAGGGACTACAATGAAAATAAGAGAAAAATACCTTTGCGGTTATGAAGATCGAGCCACTCACATTTCTCCTGCTTTTCTTTCCTTGACTGAGTCTTGACTGGTCTGTGACTGGAACATGCTGGGACCTGCCCCATTGCCATGGCTATAATGAGTTCCTCCATGATGATGTGACGCTGTTCCAATAAGGGCAAAGGCTGAAGCCCACTGGGTATGTTCTTTAAAGGGAAAAGAACGTCTAAAGGGAACACCCTGCTATTTTGTTAAATAGGGCATGTTTATGACTCCCATTGTCTGGGAACTGGCTGGCATTTGGCATTCAGTTAGAAGGGGATAATTATAGTGACTGCATCTGTACCTATGGACTTGTATATCATGTAGATTTTCATTCACTGTGCCCTCTATTTTATTGCTTTTTGGAATATTAATATGTTCTAAATAATCAGTTAGGTCAGCTCCACAAAGCTTTAAAATGAACCTTAACCTCAGGTGTTAAATTGCAATATAAACTAGCCTATCCACTGTCTCTATCCTATCAATAAAGGCACAAAATGCCCAAAAATATACATTAAAAAAAAAAAAAAAAGAAGTTGCATTTGCTAAATGCTTGATGGACTCTGTGTGATGGGAGGATGTGCAATATATGTGTTTTTGTTTCTTTTTATACTTGTCTACTGTCCTTGGGTTTGTCCTACTGTATTTAGTGTCTTGTATGTATATGTTACCATCAACCTGGCAGGGGGTCTGCAGATGGAAATTAGCCCAAGGCTATAATCTGGAATATTTACATTTGTAAAAATGTTCATTAATATGCACTGTTCCCTCTTTAAAAAAAAAAAAAAAATCATTTAGCACTGAGTGTGTGTCCTCATGAGGTAAAGCAATTGATAAGACTTTATTGATAACAGTACCATCAACAACTCTGCTTATCAATTTGCTTCTTTAATGGTGCTCTTATCAATACCTGCTGATGTTTGTGCAAACAGATATTCACCACCATGCTGCATAGATAAATGCTTCTGCAAGTTGCTGGTGTTTTTGCTTGATGAAGGCTGTACAGTAAGCACCTTTGGGTCAAAAAAGGCCACAATTTGACCATGTCTACTCCCTGTTTGCCACGATTTTTCAGAACTTTGCTGTCATTTCTGCAGACCGCCTCTAAAGAAAGTGGGACATCCTTGATTTGTAGAGTATGCAGAACAGAGTGGAAGGTTTTGATGAGGGGAATTTAGGAGCAAAAACACTAATGATATTGGTTCTTTGCGAGAGTTGTAATCGATTCTTAACTAGAATTTGATAAGATTTGGATAATAACTATGCCACGGCAAAATCAAATTGAACGGCCATGACAACAGAAAAGCAGCAGCACTGTTGCTAAAATGAGGAAAAACAGGAAAACGGGCAGAGAAGCAAATAGAAAGGTGGACAAATGGATACAGACTGAGAAACAAAGGGAGATGGGCAGGCAATACAGGACAAACAAAGAAACAATGGAGTCAGCAGGCAGACAGAGAAATGGATAGAGAAACAGAGGAGGAAAGATGGACAAAGAGGGACTGAGAAATACAGAGGAAGACAGACAGACAGAGAAACACTATGAAGACAGGAAGACAGAGAGGAAGAGACAGGTGGATGGAAAGGAAGAAAAAAAGTTGGGATACAGGGAGACAGAGAGACACACTGCAGAACAACAAAAGTAAAAAAAATATAGCAGAGGTGTTGGGATGCAGAATCATGATTCTTACTCTGATATTCTGAGTCAATCACACTAAAAAAAGGTAGCCAAAAAGACATTTGTCAGCATTTTCTTCGTGCACATAAATGTGGCACTAACCCACCACGCAACAAAAAAACAGTCCAAGAGCTCACTGCATCTGCAATTTTTCTGTATGGTGCAGCAAAGAAATAATCAAGCTCATCCCTCTTTAATTGAAAGAGAGCATTTTTTAAATTCTATTATGTCCTGGGCAAGACAGAGCTGGATATAACGTATTCAGTATGCAAACCCTGCAAAATGAAATATGAGCACTCATCTTACACACACCAAGAGGTATGACAGTAAACATACTTACTGCTGACCGTCGCAGGCTCTGCCGTTTTTCCAACCTTCAGTCTTAATTCAGTTCTAAATCCATTGCCTGTTTCATTTCTAAAGACTCAGGGGGTAATTACACAGATGCCTTGCTCACAGCTCACAGAACAGATGTGCCAAAAATGCTTTTTGGAAGAAGAGAGCGCATGTAGAGAGGTTCTGTGTTCACAAACATGCAGCCAAAGAAAGCATGTGCAGAATGGGTTAGAACAAGTGTCGTGCCCTCTCTGTGTTGGCACCCTTGCACCACAGTATTGCAGACAAAGGCTTAATGTTAAAAAAAAGAAAAAAAAAAAAAATCTGAAAAACATTGTACATATAAAAGCTGTATTCATACTTACTTTTCACTTCGCTTCTTTGAAGTCTTTAAAAACATTTTTCATGAGCTTTCGGTCAATGTCAAGCACAGAATAAGTTGTAGTAAATCCTGACAAACGTACCCTTGTGTAACAAAAATAACTTTAATTGAAAATCGTGAGTTGGTCTGAATCAAAAATGATATCAAAATCATCACTTTCAGAAGTAAAAATTAGATTTAAGATGGGAAAGAATCACATCTTTGATAAATAAGCAGACCAGTAGACAGGGCAGGAGACAAGTTGAGGGGGACAAGTGGGACAAAACACACTGACAAACAAAATGGTTAGTAGCTTAAAAAGAAAGGCATAAAAGGTACGTTATATCTTATTTATATTGCAGTCAGAATTGTATGCCATTTAACAATCCACTTATGCTTTGGTGAATCTGCTCTTAATTTGAACATTTATTAAATAAAACTCCTTCATTTTCTTTGCTTTATGAACTTCTAGTCTTCGACTCTAAAACAACCACAAAGATGAACATGGCGTCTTCATGGATTCTTTATTTAGTCAGTTCTATCAAAAAAGATACAGAGTACAACACATTTGTAATCATGGGCAGTCCAAACGTCAATGAACAAAAGTTTCTGACTTAATTTCTGCTCTATTTCCAAACATCTCCTCATTTGTTTTGAAATGGGAGGATAATTTTTCCCCCTGCAGTTGAGCTAATGCTCCTTCCAGTCAGCACTGTCAAATTAACTCAGCGAGACTGTGTGTGGTGACAACTTTTCAACCGTTAGCAGGGACAGACAGTCACATTAATGGAGCTGAAACTCCCCAAACGCTAATGAGAATAATTCTGAGACGGGTTTGTTACATATTCAACATTTTAGTGGCCCAGGCAGTTCATATTTAATTTCACATGTCAGATCAGAAGTCTGTTGTGGAAGTCTCCCCAGCATTGAGGCATTATGATACGCAATGTGAGGTCACCCCAAAGGGCGTAGGCTTGATTTTGACATTGGTGGGGTCATAAAAGTGCTCCAGAACCCCTGAAAGTTGATGTGTATTATGTTTATGATTGTTATTTCATGTCATGTAACGCTGATCAAAGAAACAAGTAAACTATCATATTCAGAAAAAACTATTCTATAAACTAAACGTCCAGCTTCTCCTCCTCCATCTCTCTCTTCCCTGATGAAAATATATCGAAACATAACATATGAACAGTGGGACAATTTGGAATGCAACAATCATAAATTTTGATGGTATGGTTGTGGTCTGAGTTGAAAACACAGTTTCAAAATTATTACCAACAAGTCTAATTAATTACCCAACGATATAAATGTATAAAATCATGTTTGTAATCTGAAGTTTTATGGTATTTTTTCTCACAAACTTTTATTGTTCATCTTAAATGGTTGCTGCCTTTCAACACACAAATAATACATGAATAAAAAATAAGATAATTTTAACGTGTATCTCTTTGGCATTAAATATAAGCATTTTTAGTTATAACATTATTTATCCTTCGAGTTACTTACAGTTTGACTTCTAAAGAAATCTGTTATGTTCAGTTCTCTTTTCTTCAACATGCTTGCTATGCCTATTACCAAATACACACACCCACAAACACACACAGACATAGATACAAATGTTAATATAAATGAAACTTCTATCAAGATGATGTTACGTGCCCACATAGACACAAATGTTAATATAAATGAAACTTCTATCAAGATGATGTTACGTGCCCACAAACGAACAAATGCCAACATGATAACAGCTTACTGTGCAAGATGGAGCTCTCGGCCAACTAGCAACCACAACAGTGGGGGAGTCCAGGCATGCTTTACAAGCTAGCCGCCTCCTCTTGAATCTACTGGTACCAGGTGGCGGGACAGCGGAGATGGCCAATCACACATTAGCAAGAAATGGAAAAGCCAATCGATGAGCGATAAGAGGCGGGACTTTGTGTAACATAATGTGGCTGGCAGCTGGGGGAAAAGAGGTGCTGCGAGCAGCCACAGTGGCTGATGGGAAAGACGACGTAAAGAGTGAATTTGTGCTAAAATGCTTGTGTTTTGTGTTAGGAACCACGCCTAGTGGCATAATACTGATAGGGACATGTCCCAGGCACCTCTACTCAATTCTGGGTACACCTGTATCCTTTTCAGTAAAAGAGTTTTGGTCTTTCAATACAACTTGTATACCAACCTGATTGCATCTGTGTAACACAATATATTGCAAGTACTATTAAGTTTGATTTAAACCTTGAATATGTCTTATAAAATCAGCTCCATGACTTATTCAATGACTCACCACCACAGCCATTATGAGGACTCAGGAAAATATGACCAAGCACAATATATCTTGGCAAACTGAAAAAGCTTCCATCCTCTCTGATAAAACCATTTTTAAATGAATCATTCCAAATGATTGTCTCTGGGTCAGACTAAAAGACAACAAAAGAAGCATCCACCTGGTACACCAATAATATCTAAAAAAATGTTAAATAGAAAGGTCATACATTACGTATCAAATAAAAATCCATGCTAGGAAGGGGTGGAGAGAAGAAAAGTCAGGATGATGAAACGTTTTTTTTTAATTTTCTTGAATAAAATACTGCTGTTTTAACAATCAGACACACTTATAATTAAGGGAACAGGCACAACTTCTACTGAAGCAGACCCGCACACAGAAAATCCAGACAGGAGAACAAGGATGAGTACTGTCAGCTGCTTCTAGAGCTCACTCTGTCTCTGGTCACTTTCGATCGAAGTAGATACGGTAGTAATGCAAAACAGGCCTCTCATTTTGCCATTGAAAATTCTCTTCATCTGACCAAACTATGAATATGACGATAAAAACCAACAAACAACTGACAGCAGTAGCTATCCTTCATTTGCAGGTGTTCATCCTGATTGCAGTGTAAGGGAAGGGACTCTGCACTACTGTGGTATACAAACACCACTGAGGTAATGTTTTGCTGAAGACTCTTAGCTTTTTATGAGCCTCAGTTCTAATGAAGATGTGACACTGTGTAAAAATAAAAAAAGAATGCAGTGGTTTGCAAATCCTTACTGACATATGTTCAATTAAAAACACTACAATGACAAGATATGGAGGAATTCATGATAGGCTATATGGATTCATGCTGGGTGTGGGATGTATACAGTATATTTGTCTATATATATGTGTGTGTGTGTGTGTGTTTGCTATACATGCATATATCTATCTATGCAAATATTTGTATCCATAAAATGAAGAGTTTTATGCTCTATTGTAAAGTGTCTTGAGATAACACTTTTTATGAATTGGCTCTATACAAATAAAGATTGTTTGATTGATTTATGTTCAAATTGATCAAATTTTTGTAAATATTCACTCATTTTGAATTTGATGCCTACAACATGTTGAAAAAACAGCTGGGACAGGGGCAACAAAAGTGGGAAAGTCAAAGAATGCTAAATAATCACTTGCCTGGAACATTCCACGGGTGAACAGGTGAATTGGAATCAGGTAAGTGTCGAGATTGGGTATAAACAAGCAAGAATAGGGTCAGATTCACCATCTTGTGAACAGCTTCCTCACCAGATGGGCTAAAGAACACTTTGAAAAGCCATTGCCAGTGTTGCTACATCTACGAGTAAAACTTAAAACGCTACTATGCAAAGTGAAACCCATTTATCAACAACACCCAGACACGCTGTTGGGTTTTTTGGGCCTGACATCATCTGACATAGACTGATGCATAGTGGAAAAGTGTGCTGCTGCATCAATTTCAATTAAGTTTTCATTATAATCCTAAAGGTAACTTTGTCTGCAACACACAAGTGAGGCATACCTGCAAAGAACCAGAGGGTGGAAAGATGACACACAGCTCAATCAAGTGCATAAGTAAATGAACAGTCATCATGAATAATCATGGTGAGACTGATAAAAGAAAGTAAATAAAAAATCAATACACCATCAAGGATAACTATCTAAAAATCAAATTAATCCACATGTGAAAAAAAAAGAGTAAGGCTAGTAAATTAAGATTTTCAATGGCACATAATGAGGTTAAGAGATTCCACAAGATATCAGGGTAAACAGGTACCAAAATGTTGTGAGTGGATACATTTCACAGCTCTTGGGATGTCTTTTTTTGTCCTTCAGTTATTCAGATATTGAATTTGTCAAGTCCTTGTCTTGGTATTAAGCAAAATGTCCCAAACTATTAATTCAAACTTGAAAAGTTTGACCTACTGTTGCAAAATCTGACCCAAGCTCAACATTTTGTTCAACATAAGCTTTGCAGGCTTGTTGATAAACTGGGAAAGTGTCAGCTCTGACCAGAGGGTTGCTTTTACTTTCATTAACATTGGCCAAACAGTGCTCGAGGGACTTCTGTGCACCTTTTGTGAGACTTTGCTTTGACCTTCCACAAAAAGGGAGTCTCTAAACAAAGTTCTCTTAATCTACGTGTTTCAACCAGGAGATAGTTCAATATGAGTAATTTCTTCTTTTTACCACAAGTTTGGATTAAAGACAAATGTGCAATTAGCAATTATGGCAATTAGTGTTTTCCAACACATGAGATGTCTTCATAAATATACTGTAAGGCCAACAACAGGACAATTTGTTGAGTTACAGGGATACAGGATGAGGTAAGGAACTGGCTTCTAAGGAGTTTGCAGTGGGCAGGGTAACTGAAAGGGGCAAGGCAGAAGTTAAACAGAACTGTTTTCCTGTTTGTCAATGGGTGTTTTTGTCTGTATCAGGGGATCTCAGGCAGCACGGCTGTGGTTGGGTGATGGCGTGAGGACCCAGGTGAGTCTTCATCAGGGGCTCGTGCCGGCCCTCGCCGCAGGTGCTCAGGCATGTCCCTGTCCAAGGCTCGACTGTCACGCCCCATTTTCCTTGATACATGTTGCACGGTTCCCTCATGCATGTTGTGGATTTTCACTTTGTGTAACATTAACTTAATACCAGCGCCCTCTGTCTACCACAGGCGGGTACTATATCTGCTTTTATTTTAAATTAATTCCACAGTAATCAGATCTTCACGAAAATTGTATTTTGTCTCCTTTGTTGATTTGCTCTGAGAACAAGAAAAATATTAGGAAGCTGGTATTATAAGCAGAGCACCAGAGGGAGGGGGTGAATGTGGAGCCGTATATCCCACAGAAAGTGCTCCAATCCTGGGTTAAGTTCCAGGGATGGAGGGACGGAAGTGCAGCCGGGTAGGACATGTGGTTCAGGGTGAGCCTCAAAAAGTTCAAAAGTGAGCCTCAGGGCTTGTGGGTGAAAGGAGTGTTCGGTCAAGATGCACCCTGGATGCAAGACTCAAAGCAGAATCGTTAATGATCTGAAGGCCCTAGAGAGTTGAAAACAATATGCAGCCCCAATAAATCACACATCCCTTTTCCTAAGGTGCTGGCAGGAATTCAGTATGACGTTAGGAAGTGCTGCTTTCCTATTGGTCAAAAGTGTTTTTATCTGTATCCAAGGAACAGAAGGTCCTAGAGATTTAGGCCATGACTGCCATGTTAAGAAGAGTCCTGCTTGGACCTGCTTTTCAATGCCATGTTTTAGGAAGTGTTCTTCCACCAGTGCAGTGTCCCAGTCATAAGAATGAGGTTCGTTAAGGGCCCTTAATGGTTTGGGAAAAAGATGAGATGACCGGAGGTGAATTGGGTGGAGGTGGGCTGCCGTGATGACACAAAAGGACAAATTGACAACAGGAGCTAAGAGATTTAGTATACAATAGCGACAAAATGGTCGATCAAAGGCCATGGCTGAATCTGGTTGGCAAGGTGCTGCAGTAAGTGAATCCCCCTGATTAGCTGTTCACCACACAGGGATTCAGGGGAAGTTGCAGACATGAAGCAGCAGTGATTTAGATGGTTTTCACCCCTACAGCTGGGACGTTTTGCTCCAGTAGCAAAACAACCGAAGCAACAAATCTGCATATTGCTTTTGGATCGTTTCATGTCCCTATGTCCCAATGGCAGTATGCTGGAGTGGGCCACTTCACACAAGAAGGCAGGGCTGACCTTATGTCAGTACATCAGTGTTACTATGACTATGAGTTACACTCTGCATTATGGGAAGGAAATTAAAAAGCCAAGCGAACAACAAAATGGTTCATTGTTTGATAGTGTTGCTCAAATGTCTTTGCCAAAATGTAAATATAAATGTTGACCTGTTGTTTTCTTCATGATATGTTGGGCGTGAGCACAGGAAGTATGACTCATTACTATTCTCAGATTGAAAGTCATAATGTGAAAACAAAAAACTGCTGCTTATATTGCTACAGCAATGTGATAAGTTGACTCGTCACCCTGTTCTCTGCAGTTGCTGGATCGATTGTTCCCTCACTGCAAATGAACTGCTCCAGGGGTAGATTGGAAGCAAACTGAGACCACCTCTTTCAGGTGAGCACCATGCCGCTCAGAAACAGGGACTGATGGCCGTGTTAGATGGCAGTGATGAATGATTACAAGAATTCAAAACAGTCTCTCTGTTTCAACTCATGCCACACTTTATTCATTCGCTACTAGGTGTATACATTAAATTGTGATAGGTTCTGAGATTGATACTTGCTGCAGGCAACAATATTTTGAAAGGAAAAATGAGAGAAATATAAAATGGTGCCCCAAGGGAAAGGATATCCAGGAGCTCCGGCAATTCTGTCCCTAGATCAGCTTTAATTATAACCAAGTGAGAATCGACTCAGTGCAATGCTTTAGTATATTTGAATGAGCACATAAATGAAAATGAAGTGGCCCCCGCCGCATCAGACCTTTAAGGTGATCCTCCATTTCATCCAGATATTACTACCCATGCAACTTGAAGGTTTAGTCACTTTGTTGCATTTAGATTATTCAGAATACTTCTCATAATAACTTATACTCCCCTTTTACTGGTGTTGAAGTGATCCACTTTAATCTTTGGCTGGCAAAAATTCAAATCCAAGCATTCAGCTCATACCATGTAAGGCAAATGTTATGAGTTCAACACTAAAAATAACTCCTGACATGTAATGAATTCAGGTTTGACAAAATACTCTGAGTAAAGAAAAATAACAAATCCATACTCAGGCGGTTCTGGTTTGTAGCCCTTCAGCCTTAAAATGTTTTGCACACTATCCAACAGCTGCCTCTGTAAAACAAGCTGTGGTGCATTTTTTTCACTCATAAGCCAACACTATTCCTCAGATATCTCATCTCCAGGATGTCTCTCTAAGGCTGAGAGCAAGAATGATGCAAAGGTTATTAGACTTTCATCTTCTGTAACGTGACATGACTGCACCAGGCCAAAGACGGAAGGTCGAATAACACCTTCAAACCCTTTATGATTGGACGTAGCGTGTAAACATCTCTAAATCATTCTCTTTTTTGTGCACTAGTTTTAAGAAACTGGGGGCCTGAAGAAGGAAGGAAGTATGTTGAGGAGATACAGAAGTGAAAACCAATGCTGGCAGTTTCACTAATCACATTCCCTCCTTCAAATTTCTCGTTCAAGCCCTCCTCCTCCTTTTTCCCCACAGTGTAAATGAGTGCACACACAGGACGTGCTGCAGTCTGCTTCTCAAGTTCCAGATTCACACTTTGGTGACGCGGCAAGCTCCCTTCCACTTATCCCCCCCCCCCCCCAGTATTTGCACTGGCTGAGAGTCCGTGGCTGTGTCTAGGTTAAGAATAAAAATAAGTTCAAGTTAGTAGGGCTGTAATTAACCAAAGAAAATCTTGGTTGGACGAAATTACACCCACTCACTGACCAGTTTTGCGGCACATTTTCTAAACTTGATGTTACACTGAAAAACAGTTTAATAAGAGCTGACCAGCAGGATCATATTCATGATTTCCATAAATATGACTTCATGAACAGGTGACAGTGGCACAAACTGTTAGGAGCTGTATCCAGATATTATGAGATAACAGACATGGGATTGAAGCCCAGACCCTCAGTCCACTGTAGACCAAGCAGAAGGAGGAAGTGAGCTGCCCCGCTGTCATCAAAAGCTACAATTCTAACATGGAAGGAGTGGACAAGATTGACATTCAGGTCCATCTCTGCCATAGCCTCATGAAATCCAAGAGGTAATGCATGTGGTTGTTAACATATGCACTTGATGTCAGCCTCGCAAATGCCTGCCTCATCTACTGGTGAGACTGCAATGCTCTTGGTGTGCATGGCCCGTCACTGAAGAACTTTACAATCCAGTTTTTTTTAGGTCTGCCAGCACCCAGAGGCCATGTCTCGCCCCAGAAGGAACTCAGCATCTCTCGTAAACTTTGGCACCTTTGTCAATGTTCCTAAGCCTGAGGGGGACACCGTAGCTACACCACAGATGAATTTGTGCGATTTTTCTCCATGCCCCTGTCCACACTATCCACCAGACCTGCAAGCACTGCGGAGGAGGGGGCACATCCTAAGGTCAAACCTGCTCTGCAGAGTCTATAAAGTCCACCTGTGTCCCAGTATTTTATAAACAATCACCAAGCAGTTAAAGTGACTTGATGGATGATCAGAATTATCTTGTTTGAAAGTTTTCTACCATTACATTCTTAATATTTTCAGGATAAGTGGATATTATGAAAAGCACACTTATCTTTTTCCTCACAGTTTTTACATTCGGAGTCTGAAGTTACTCTGGCTATTTTTGGTTACATAGAGTGGCTTATTGCAGTTGTTTTTGGACTGCATCATGTGCGTGGTATTTCAACACAAGTGTCCTAAATTCTGACATATACGTATGCTTGACTGGTGGTTTGGAAGTAAGTGTTCTTTCATCTTTTTGTGTGTATGTTTTTAAAACAAAAATTATCCACAAATGACTTCTATATTCTTTACTAGGTGGCCAAGGACCTGGGTGGCACGGTGCCACGGCAGATAGTGCACATGCCTCACATAAAGAAGGTTGCTGATTGGGTCCCCTCGTCAATCAGGGCTTTTCTGTGTGGAGTTTGTATGTTCTTCCAGAGCATACTTAGGTTCTATTCGGGTGCTCTGGCTTCCTTCCACAGACCAAAAACATGCTCACTCGGTCAATTGGTGATGCTAAATTGCTGTTGAGCGTGAGCATGAACCGTTGTCAGCTTCTCTATGGCTGCGTTCACACCGCAGTCAAAAGTGACCTGAAGCCGATTTTTTGGCCCAAATCTGATCTGTATCTGCTTTGTTTTTTGACAGTGTGAACAGCACAAGTCGCATTGAATCTGACCGTTTCAAATCAGATTCAGGCAACTTTCAAATGTGGTACTAAATCGAATATGTATCCGATTTTCTTCAATGCGGCCGCGGTCTGAACAGTCAGGTCACATTCAATGCAACTTTGACATCATTCCAGAGCAGCAGTTTACCTCAGGACAAATGTTTTCAAAGCCACTTCATGGACAGAACATAATCAGAGGTTAATATAGACACGATTATTACAAAGTTGATGCATTTTTTCGTAAATTTAAGAGTTTTACAAGCATGATTAACATAATGCATAAAGGGAGGAGT
The DNA here is from genome assembly GCA_036419115.1 of Scarus forsteni. Taxonomy (NCBI): domain Eukaryota; kingdom Metazoa; phylum Chordata; class Actinopteri; order Labriformes; family Labridae; genus Scarus; species Scarus forsteni. The sequence goes on from JAZDUH010000152.1 coordinate 33,116,214, forward strand.
GACGAGAGAAAGTGAGAGAGCGCATGGGCAATTGACTGGCGTCTCTATTACATGCATAATAAACAATGAACGTGAATGAATCATACATTTGTATGATGATATCTGATAAACTTAGTTTATTAACACATCACTGACTTTTTGAATGGATTTATCAGGCTTAAATAACAGTTTACAAAATGCAGAAACACTGATGATCCACTGTTGTCCATCTCTTTCGCGCTCCTGTATGTTTCTACTAGACAGTGTCAGTCAGTGAATAGTCTGCTCCTGTCTGATCTGCTCTCAGACACACTACAAAACATCAGAACAAATGACAAAACTAAGTTTTCACATTTGTTCACCTGTTCAGCGCGCTGTGACTCTAAGCTGTTTGGCTCTCCAGCAGCGATCTGTCATAGGCAGGGGTCGGTGGGAAAGAGCGTCCGCCTTTAGCTTAATAAGAAATAAAATATGCCTGTACTTTAATAAGAGCTCACTCAAGGTGAGCTGCTGTAACATCAGGTTCTGTGATTTGGGAACAAACTTCTCCAGGTTCAACTGAGCATGTGTGTCACTTCAGCGTCAGCGTGAGCTGTTCACATCACAGTCTGCAGTCAGACTACATTTACAGGTGTAATCTGAACAGCCAAACAAAAAAATCGGATTCAAGCAATAAATCCAAATTGAGCATTAAGGGCTGCAGTGTGAACGTAGCCTAAGTGAGCCCTGCGATTGGCTCGAGACTGGTTCAGAGTGTACCTCTTCTCAGCTAAGGTCAGGAGTCAGCTAGAACTGGTTTAAATAATCGATGGATGGATGAACGAGGAACTGCAGATGGTAACGTCATTGACTTTGATTTGCAGTTTAGAGCTGAAGAGATTAAGCTCTAATATGAAAGTAACTCAAGTGATTATCTGACCTCTGAGATTTTGATCGAAAAAGAGCTCATCGACCAACTAATCGACAAACTGTCTGGAGGGTGTTAACCCTATAAATGAGCGCAGAGGTGATAATTAATGGGTTATTATGTGCCGTTCATCTCCTGCTGGCATGTGTTGACAACACTGAAATCTGCCTAATGAGCAGATTTCATGCTCACCATAATCACTGAGACCAGGATTTCTCAGTCTTAGCTGTTATTTTTCCCACTGAACGTTAAAAAGGACCCTCACTCTTCAGTTTTGAAAGCATTAATGCTTGTCACAGGGGATCCAGGGAGCTGCAAGCGCAGAGTCTGAAAGCTTCCTCTGTTGACTTTCTCCCAGTGGGAACAAGAATACTGAAATACAGAGAATCTGCAGCCATTAGATTGATGGTCCCCTCTCTTTGGTGCATGTTTTCCCTGTTGTTTGCCACTAACAGCGAGCCTACATCCCGATTTAATTTCTGTGTGTGCGAGCAAAGTTTTGCAAGTCTAATTTTTTTGCCCTTGAATTGAATTAGTGAAAAAAAGCCACAGCCTTTCCATACAGTGAATTTGCATCTTGATTATTTAATATCTCACTGTCAGGGGTCATTAATCTTTCTCTTACTTTATACACAAAACGTGCATCAATAAAGCGGATGGATGGGAGCTAGGAGATCTAAAGTATAGAGGTTAGATTGTGCAATTAATCATGCATCTGATTCCTTATACACACAGAAAAGGAGAAAATATTTCAGTCTCATCCTTTCACTCGCTTTGAGATCCTGTGGCAGGTCAGCTCAGATGACACAACTATACACTTTAATTTGCCATTCTCTGCTGTAGATAATCACATACTGTGCAAAGATGACACGAACAACCTCAGCCTTACATTGTAGACTCTTTAGTCGGCTCGTTTAGCACTGTGCAACAGCCACAGCTTAATTAGCTCCGTCAGTATCATTTGCAATTCTGAATATTTGCGCTGCATCTTTTTGATGCTTGGCTGAAAGACACATTTTCTCTGTAATTTGGTCGGCCACTAATCTAATCACTGCTATATCTCGGGCAGTTAGCTGTGATCTGACGGCCTACATTAAAGCCTCTGCTGTGACTGTGCAGACCCAACTGTGTGACGCGCGTGTGAGGCGTTAATTGTGGCGGTGATTAATGAGAGGGGTCACATGATTTTTTTCATTTAGTGTGATCCTGTAGAAATAATGATGGAACCAAACAGCTCCAAGAGTCTATTTGTTGTGGTGATTAACAGACTGATCTTCAGGAATGTTCAAAATGTTCATGACAACTTCAATATAATTTACTAATGCTTTTTAATGGACATCTAAACAGGAAATTCTCGGTACACAACTGGGGTTTTATTTCCATAGTCTGACCATCACCTCTATAGATGGGATAACTTTGAACATATTACATTAATCATTTGTGGCAATCCAGTGACATTTCGAAGAAACCCCACTGAGCAAAGACCAGCACCGGTCAAAAGATCATACAGGATTTTAAACAAACCCCGAGGCTAACCTGGGGGTTTTAACAACCGCTGGAGCTTCATTTGAAAAGAAAATTAAGACCAATCATGGAAATAAAAGCTACTCTTACTGTTCAAAATATCGTCTTGAGTTTAACTTATAATTTGGAAACAAATGCCTCAGTTGCACTCCCTTTTGCTGTGTGTTGCTAATCTGCTGTTTGTTTACTGTAATTGTTTAGCAGCTACACTGTTTGGCCTGTGTTCACCAAAAAGCAGATCAGTGATCCTGAAGCATCAGGCCCACTTACAGCTGTCTGTCTGGTTCAATTTAAGTAAATATAAATGGGTAATACAGGGGCACCACCAGGATAAAATGTTGAGCACCAAAATGAATGAGGTACATCTTAATTCTAGTTTTGCAAATGCATATACACAATCCTAGGGATTGTTAATGAAGCATATATACATATGTCAGATAGCATAGTGGTTGGAGAACCCAAAAAGTTCCTCCTGCTTGCTTCACTCTGGAATGACAGGCTTTCTTACAGTCCAAGTGGGAATTTTGTTACATTTGTGGCGGCGCTACTCACACATTTAGTTGTATTGCTACTTTCACAAATGCAATATCCTTACAAGTTGTACCCCTTTGTAAAGATGGCTGATCAGCCTTTTGCACAAAATATAATACCAATTGGTATCAACAAAGGGGGAAACAATCAACCGCATGAAAATTTACAAAGTTTTTTGAGTAATATACCCATTTGAATAGTAAAAATAGAACAATCATTCCTGCAATTAAATATTATTTCATTATTGAATTAGCTTATCAAGCAGAAAAATAAAGTGTGCAACAATTCTAAAACCCCTTTAATCGTTCCAGGCCTTCAGTCAGGTTTGCATACGTCTTTTTGCTACAGTAGCAATGTTACTAAACGTAGAAAGAATTATAATGCACCACAGGACTCTTTCATTGATATGCCACACTGATACTCCATCAATTGATGATCTGAATCAAGAAAGATCCATTTATTGTTTGAACATTCTGAGCTGTTCACAGCTTTAGTCTGTACGTCTCCACAATGTGACTTGCTTTAGCAAAAAATGCAAACACATAAGCAGATAGAAGGAGCACGGGGAAGAGAGAGTTTGTGTTCTGTTTGTACTCATCTACGTCATTGATTTAGAGATACAAATCCTTTCTAGACAACAACCTCCCAGATTAACAGACACACCGCAGTGTAACCAACTTCAATAAAGATTAAGCAGGTTTCATTTGGATAAACTGTCCAGATAACTACTACTTTGAAACTCGTCCCCACCTACGTAGTCTTGGCAAACAGTCACGCCATCTTCACAATGATAATAGTTGGCAATGTTTCTTTGAAAAGTGCTCTAAAATAAATCCAATAATAGAGAGCTTTAACCAACTGTTTAAATGATGGTTAACCCAATGACTGCTGAAATCGGATACGCTTTTGTTCCAACTTCTGAAACAAACTTGAAGTTTCAAACCTTTTCTTGTGTTGAAAATCCTCCTTGTTCATTTTTTGTAAGTTGGCAAACATTACAAAGCCCCAATGCTTTTCACTGACTTATGGGTTTAACTGCCCTGTTCCTGATGGACAGTCCATCATTCTGGTCCACTTTGATCCAATCATATGTGAAATATTGCATGATGTTTGAGTGAAGCTGCGGGCCAAGCAGCACCATTATGTGTGAGATACATGAAAGAAATGGATAACTGTGAGCCTAAAGACATTTTCCCACATCCAAAACAGCAAGAATAGATTTGATAATTTGAGGTGGGGCTGTGGAGGGTGTTCTTTACAGGCCAGTACCACTGAAAAATGTACCCATACTGCGTACAGAATTTTGTCTGTAGGCGCACTTGTTTGAAACTATGTCACAGTTATAAAATCTGTGGTTTAATTACATCCCTAAACCTTTTAAATCAACCCAAAAACAACAGGCTGAAACAGTTTTATCATGAATTACATCATGTTTGATTTATTCTACAAAGTCCTGAATACTTCAAATCTTGTCTGCTCTCTTAAGAAACATTTTGCCCTTTATTTTTCATTACCTTCTTACTCTTAATCTTTATGCATGGCCGGGTGTGACTGTGTGTTTGTGTGTATTCATGTGTGTGTGTGATTGTGTGTCTTGCTGCCAGAGAGATGCAACCGGAGTGTGATGATAAAATTATAAGGGGGTTCAGATTGGTAATCTAGAAATATCTGAGATTCATGTTTGGAAAAATATCGTTCAAAATATCGTTCACTTTCTAAATTGTTAAATTTATAATAAATCATTTGCATTTGTCTCAAGCAGTCACCTTTTTTATTTAAAAAAAGCAGTGTACGAGCCTGTGTTAGCAGGCAGAGTCTTTTCTGCTGGAAGTGCTTTCAACTTCAGTTTCTGAGTGTGTCTCACCAGAGCTTGATGTAGCTTGGTCACAGGAGTTTTCTTCTGCTTCCGTTGGTACTATCCAAAGGGCTGTTTAAAATAGCTCTGTGTGATTCATATTTGCCTCCAGTCATGGAACAATCACCCAGAAAACACAAAAACAAACTCAAGAAATCATGAACTACCACTAACATCAGCTGAATATTAATATTTAGGTCCTTTGAGAACATGTATCAGATAATTTTGCCTTTGGCCATTGTTGTTGTAAAAGTGGAAATCAGAGGTCCAGCCACTTCTTTCTTGACATTTTGGGGGAGAGACCAGAGAGAGAAGCACATTTGTGAGTACAGCACTGTTACAAAAGTTGAACAGTTTTTCAACAATGACTCTTGCGAGAATTACAATAAATTCTTGGACCTTCTTATGCTTGAATCTTGAGTTTTGACAAATTGGGCGCCCTATAGTACACCTGCTGCAAAGAGCTGTTCTGTGCCAAACACTGGCATTTTGGAAACAAAAATGAACAACAGTGATGTGTGTGTTCATTTCAAAACAAGGTCTGGTCAGGAATTTTCATGTTCTGAGGGTAAAGTAAGTCTCAGTAATCTGAAGTCAGTTCTGCAGTTCTTCATACTCACAGGACACATCAGAGAGACATGGGAACGTTACATGCATTTGAAAGGAGCTGGTTTTCCTGTTTCCACACACTAACATGGTTTTACAAGTACTCACCAAACACCTTGGTTAGATGTCAATGCATTTTTGGATTTATTTAAGGTCCCATGTCCTGCAACATCATTTCTCTTTGTTGTTAGTTATTAGAGAGGCCTTTGGGAGTAGAAAGACATGACACCTCTTTCCAACTCTCAGATCACAGAGAAATCTTCTTTGTCTCTTTGAAGAAAATTTCTCTTAAAAACGCTCAATTTCCTACTTTCCGAGGTTTATTCTGTAATGGTGTGGCCTGTAAATCGCCCTGCTCCCTCTCATCAGGCATTATTAGGGCAGCCAATCAATACAGAACTCATTATCATAGCCTTCTGTAGCCTCCCTGACCCCTCAGATCTGAGCATTTCCAAAGGTGAGAAAAACTGCATCTGAAACTCTGCAGAGGCGAAAGCTCCATTTTTTTTTTACTCACCTTGCTTAATACACACCCAAGACATGATGTTAACAGTCAAACACACCAGGACATGGGACATGTGAAGCTTTGTGAATGGGACAGGAAGACAGCACGCTTTACCTCAGGAAATGTTGTGTTTTGGTCTCGCAGAATCAAAGGCTGAGTCCGACACCAAATCTTGCATTATGGGCTCTCCCAATACTATGCACTATCTATGAGTATGCTCATCTCACAGAATTTAGATTGTAGAGGTATTCCTGTGATACAAAAGCTAAATGTTAATTCATATCTTGGTAAATACTCTTTTTGTCAGAGTAAAGGTGCAGGATGTTAATTGTGGCCACACCACCAAATCTTGGCAGTGTAAACTCTGATGCTGTCCGTCAGTGTTGACAACATAAGTCTCTGAGTATTTTGGCTTCACTTTTGGAACAACAGAAGATGTAGACATGTTGACTCTCTTTATACGAAATATAATTTCAAATACTAGCTTATTCTGCAAAGTTATTTGGTTGGAAAAAAAAGAGCAGCAAACAGAAGCTTTCGGATGGAGAAAAGTACAAACATGAAGTTAGTACGTTCTCAAACTAACAAAATGAAATGCAAATTAAAAAGAGAAATAGTCTCAACAAAAGACAATCACACTGACAACAGGATTTCTTTGCTATTTGATGAGTTGTTTTTTTGTTGCTACAGCCTCCCCTTAGGTTACAATTATCTTAATCACCCTAAGCCCTCTTGTGTCTGATCAATGCTTGTTATCGAACTGTTTTTAGGGGAGAAGAGCAGCATAGATTTGTCTCTAGTTTAGCCAAACAAGCACAAAGATTTGTTCTTCCCGTGAACCTCATCAACCTGGCTGTGCAAGAAAACTGTTGCTGGACTTGAGAAATGTTAATACACGGTGAGGAGAGGCCGAGCTGCAAAAGTTGTTCTATTTTGGTTTGTTACGAGCATGATCGATATCAATGAGATTTTCAAATGAATGTGTTGGGATAACTCCTCTCTAATATCACTTTTTTGTCACGGTCTACCTGCTCCTTTGAACCTAGAGCAGCAGATTAGTTTTATTACGTACTTGTTATATGCTAATAATGCATTGTCTCTGCCTCTGCATTTGATTATGCACACTGAAAACATTCCCAGGCTCATTAGCTGCTCGAGATAAATCTACCTGAACATGTTTGTGTATTAATGTGATTCTCCGTTGCTTTATCTCACATCAGAGCTTAAGAGTTGGCCTGACAGTAAAAAGGTTTCTGCGTTTAAACTTATTCTATTGACTTTTAAAAAGATAAGTGTCTCTCTGGAAAATTAAACATGATTATGAAACATTAATAAGTCTATTGTTCAAGATAACAACAGAGGAAAGGTGAGGAATTGTGTCCTTGAACTGAAAGTAACAAACGTCTAATTTGCCCAAAAGGATTAAGAAAGTAAGAAAATGGGCTTATTATCTTACTCAAAACTGGGGTTCAACAATAATTAAGAAAGATATGTGTATTTCAATACTTCAAAAAGAAAAGGTGCAGAAATTTTGATAAACGTGACAAAAATATGATATGCAATAAATAGTAATAACGAGGAATTTGTACAAGAATCGTAATATAAGCCCCTTTGCTGGGGATTTCTCCATTCTGAAATTTTTTTTTTCTCTATATTCGATGGGTTTCATCCATGCCACGACTCTGACTGATGTGAAATTACAGTTGATAGTAGTTTTTTTTTTTTTTTTTACAGAGAATGGCCATTTTAACTTTTAAACACGCCCCAAATAATGCATCTCATAAGAACCGTACAGAAGGCAGCCAAAATGTATATGTATGTTTTAATAGATTTTCTAGATATTTTTTAAAATTCTGTTTAATAAAAACACTCCTGTCTTTGAAGATAGTGTTTTTATTTATTGACAGTAATGTTTGGATAAAGGATGAATGAAATCATCAAAACAACACCTGATTTTTGATATTTAAATATTTGAAATTTTTGAACATGTTTAAAGCTGATGTTTTGCAGTATATATTGGAAGTAATTATCCAATATATATAGGCCATCATTTTTTCAGAAAGTATGAAAAAAAATGGTTTACCCCATTATGACAGAATGTATTCGTATTTTAATCAAAATTATAATTTAATAAAGCATTAATGTTTTCACAAAATTTTCTAACACAAACGTACTGTCAAAATGAAAGGAACAGGTTTTGTTACCTTTCATGTTGCCCTCATGTTTCATGTCTTATGTTTCCCGTTTTATTTTTAAATCACTCCTTTTCGACTCTGTTTCAGGTTGTTTTTCCCCTCCCCCGTCTCTTTGCACCTGCCTGCCCACTATCTACTGAACTGGTACACACACATACTCGTACATTCATCCAGAGATGTATTCATTCAGGCAGAGGCAAAGGGACTTAAAGTAAGAATTAATGACTGCGTCAAACCCATGGATGCCTAGATCATAAATCTGTCCTCATACTTATCACTGCTGAATATAGATTTATTTAAGATCAGCCCCTTGACATCCGGCATCTTGTTTTCAAGAGTGTCAACATGCCCATATAATTGTAAAGGTATGATTTATTTATCATCAATACAAGCCATGGATAGAGAGGTCATTGTAGTATTAACATGAACATCTAGAATGATTAACAATCAGAGAGCAATGATGTTGCTTTATAGCAGCATCTAGTTGAACAGTCATGAAACTTGGTTTAACTGGTCCAAAAATATGACTTTATGTTCAATGATCATTTCTGTTGATGTTTAATGCCGGACGAAGCACTTGGAGAGCAGGCCGGCAGCATTAGGTTGTTCATGAGTTTGTAAAGGCCATACTAATATACGTGTGCTGTTTGAAGGAACTGGCATGTATTTGATTCTGTTGATCTCTTTGAAGTTAATATCAGTAATTGTAATAATAATGTCAGATAGAGAGAGTGTTAGAGCGATAGAGAGTATGCCAAAACCCCTGGTACATTAAACCTATTGCTGCCTAGATATAAGCTGGTCCAGGCCTGAGCCTGAAAGCGTCATCAAAAAGGAATGTTTAAGTCCAACCTTAAAGGTAGAGAAAGTCTGCCTCCTGAACCTAGATGGTGAATTATTCCAAAGAAGAGGAGTCTGATAACTAAAGGCTCCACTCCCATACTACTTTTAAAGATCCAATGTGAAGTAAGAGGGTTACCTTAAACAATACGGTTGGTGAGTATTTTATTTGTAAGTACTGTCATCTTAGGGCTGATAATCGGAGGTTAAGAACCAATGAACTTTTGATAATTACAGACTTTCTCCATGTAGAGCGCCAAGCTACCTAAAAGCATTTCAGAATCCCCCTGACATGATTTTTTATGAAAAGGTTAAAAGTTAAGCACCTGCATTGCTGGATGAAAGAGGTTAAGTAAATTATGCACAGCAGGCTACAGATAAAGCTGCAGTACAAAAGCAGCAGAGCTTCAGTTAACCAGATTTCACTGCTATTATCAGGCCATCCTCAAATTTGTATCAGATTTGTCCCAGTGCAGGGCATTATTTCAACAGAACACATTTGAATCTCAACTCCTTTAAATTTTCTGAGGCTAGTTTAATTTTAAGTGTTACTAATTCTTTGAAGACTTCAACTTCCATTGACAGTTTTTTCTTGGTATTCCCCATATTCCCAAACTGTCTAAGGCAGGGTACACACCTAAAGATTATCAGGCTGTTTTTGTCCCAACTTTACCCAAGGACAGCAACTGCCTGATTATCGTATGTCTTATAAGATTATCCTATAAGATTACCCTGTGGTCTGAAGTGTTAAGATTGAATTTGTCACAAAAATCAAAACAGGTCAGGGCCGACAATCTTAAATACTAAACTTGTTCAATATCTACAACCCCAAATCTTTATGTGTGTGGGGGGAAGCCAACAAATCCTGAGACATGGCCGTGTGAATTGAGATGTGGAATTGAATGTGGCCAATTAAGAAGCGAGCTGACTGAGGAACAAGTAAGCATGTGTAAATACTAACAAGCAAAACCAACCTGAAACATAAACAAAGTTTGCTGGACCATAGAAATGGAGGACCAGTTCCAATACCACCATTGTTCCCTCTTCTTGTCTGTCCTCTTCAATGTCACGTTTGTGTTTTCCAGTTGTTGCCATAGACAACATTTATGGTTGTTGCCATGCTTCTTCTTCTTCATGTTTTTAAGATCAGGTTTGATCAAGTAAGATTTCTGTCTTGGAGGACTAGATTCTAGATTTGGTGGTGGGACAGAATGGTTATGAGTGTGGTGAGCTGTGTTGAGATTATCAGAGCAAGCTCACCACACAAAGTACGATCAAAACTGTTCAATGCCTGATTTTTTTGTCTTCATGTTTGGGGTCTCTTATAGATAATTAAATCTTGTTAGATTTAGAAAAACCTTATGTGTGGACCCCGCTTAAGATAAAACACACCACAGCGCTGTCATATCTGCAGAAAATGAAAGCTTTATTTCTCTCTTTATTGAAATTTTTTATATCATATTGTCTTTGATTTTTTTTCCCCCAACTTCAAAGAAAAGTTTCAAACAGAAAATCAAAAACTGGTCTTCCTCTAATATGACCAGGATCTATTATGTGACCAAAGAAGGACTGTCTGAACTGGCACCATGTTGCCAGAAACAGCGTTCAGAAAAAGCCCGAGAGACAGACTTCTGTCCGATGTTAAAAGGAAAGCACTGCTGAGTTCCTGTCTGCTCACCTTTAGGATAAACAGACTGATCTGTTTCACTCAGGCTTCACATGACGGACACAAACACGTCTAATTTGTTGGTTTGCTCCTATGAACCATAATCATATAGTAAAGCATATGAGAGGAAATGGAAACATCACTGCAGCTTTATATTTAGACTCTTTAGTCACCTCATTTAGCAGAGCACAACACCCACAGCTTAATTAGCTCTGTCAGCAGCATCATCTCCATGTTTTCACTGCATGCTTTAGTGAAAGAAGCTCTCCTCAGTCAGTCACTCACTGCCATATCCGAGCATTGCTCTGACTGTGTAACACGGGCACTGTTAAAAACACACCTTCTATGAATTACTTTGAAACTTTTTGATACAGTTTTTTTCCTACAATTCGAACAAAACTGAAAACAGGTTGATACCAAGTATGGGCTGAACAATCAACCACATGTCCATGAAGGAGGGATTCATGATTGGCTATATGGATTCATGTTGGGTGTTAGATTTATATACATGTATACCTATGTATATGTGTATTTACCTCCGCCAAGGAGGTTATGTTTTTGGGAGAGTTTGTCCGTCCGTTCGTCCGTGAACAAAATAACTCAAAAAGTTATGGATGGATTTGGATGAAATTTTCAGGAAATGTTCAGCATGGGAAAAGGAAGAACTGATTCGATTTTGGTGTTGATCGGGATCAGCGTCTGGCTGCCATGGTAAAAAACGTGATTTCTGTGAATAACTACTGAACTAAAATAGATATCGTTATGAATCCAGTTGCTAATGGTATGTTTTCATGGTCGAGGAATCAAAATATTTAGATGAAATAAAGGTAGGAGTAATATTTATGGTCAAAATGACAATATGGCTGAGGACTTCGGCGCTGGCGGAGGTCTGCGCTCTCCGAGTGCTTTCTAGTTTATATATGTATCTATGCATTTATGTGTATCCATAAAATGAAGAGTTTTATGCTCCATTGTAAAGTGTCTTGAAATAACACTTGTTATATATTGGTGCTATACAAATAAAGATTGATTGATTTGATGGATTGATGTTTATTGTCTTTGTTGCATAGAAATACTAATGTGCTTATTGACAGTGGACACAGCATATGTACAGGAGCCATGCACTATTTTAGCAAGTATGTTTAACCAATCAGATGGAGCCTTGGATACACAGGTCAATCAAATGATTCTCCAGCTAGAAAAAAATACAGTAAGTAACTGAGTTAAGTGACTGTGACTGTTAAAAAAAAAGAAAAAACAGATTTGATGAGAGCAAGCAAAAAGTCATATTTTTTTCAGCTAAATGACAAAACATGATATAAAAACAGCAATTTTTCCATAAAGAAATTACATAATTTGAGTCCTTCCTTTGTTAAATTGACTTGGAAAATGTCTAAAACTAAAAAATTAAGTTTATTGGATTAGCGTCAATATTTTTTGTTTTTCAAATTTAACTATTTAAAAAAGTTTTTTTTTTAAACTTAATTCTGAGATACATTTCAAGATTAAAGTTGGCTTTTCAGATAATGACCAGAATTCTAAGATAAGTCAAAGTTTTGAGATAAAGACAGAAATAAAAATGTCAAAACATGTAAAGACCTGAGAAAACAGAATTTTTTCAAAAGGAGTCAGAATTCTAAAAAACAGGTTGAGATTTACGCTAAAACTTTGACATAATGGTCAAAATTCTGACATTAAAATGATGACTTACAGATTGCAGTCAAAGTTTTAACAATCTGTGGGAGAAAAGCCCTAATTCTGAGACTGAAGTCTTTATTTTAGATTTAAGTGAAATTTAAACCAGAATCATGAATTTTAAGACAGAATCCTGAAGTTCAAGAAAGAAAAAGATGGAGTGCATCTAAGAGGCCTGGTCATCCTTATGTCTTCTTGAGTGTGGTCCTGAGTGAAAGTTTGGACAGCTTCGCAGTAAATCTGTTGGTTCATAGCAGACAGATACCTGTCAGAGGGGAGTCGTGTCCTGTTGACAGCAGCTACTGTTGCTGATGAGCTGATGTTGGCCAATGTTGAGAAATTGTTAAAAATTCCATTAAAGTGTGAACATAGTTTCAGTTTTGCTGTGTGTAATGTAGGCCAGGTATCAAAAGTGGAGAGAGATGTTGTGCTGGTGGAGTATGGCATTTCTCTACAGCCCTGGGATCCACATTCAAGATTCCAATTGCTAAACAAAGTTTTTGTTTTTGGCCACCATTATGAGGGATTCATGATTGGCCATTGGAATCATGTTGGGTGTTGGGTGTATTTAGTTGTATATATGTATATATATAGTTGTCCATAAAATGAAGAGTTTGTTGTCAGCCTGCTCTCTTGCAAAGTGTCTTGGGATAACACTTATGACTTGGCGCTATACAAATAAAGATTGATTGTAGGCCTGCCACGATAACAAGCTTTGCTGGATGATAATTGTCCAAAATTATTGCCTATGAACGATATTATTGTCAATATTGTTTTGAAGCATCATTTTTTCATAATGTCATAATAAAGTGAGTACACCGTATCAAAAGCAATAAACTTTAATTTCTTAAGAGTATTTAATTGTAATTGGAAGGTTAAGAGCTTTTTATTAACATAAATTAAACAAACAATATAATAAATTTAACAAAAAAGAGAAAAAAATGAAAATGAAATGGATTCTCTTTTGGGAACAATTGCATGTAAATAAAAATCATTATACTAATCAAAAAAAAAAAGACCCTGTCTCTGTAAAGAAAAAAAACTCCAATAAAAACACACAACAATAAAAAACAACAAATAAAATGTAGTTTATACAGTTCCAGAATTGTTTGTGACATGTACTGTACGTTCCCCCAGTCAATTTGTACTGAATTATACAAATGTTGGCTTTTCAACCGTATTGAAGGGGTGTATTTCTTTTGCTATGTGGCGAACGACACTGTCTGTGAGCGTGCACCATTTTGCGCTGTTTTATGTGTATTTACTTTGCAGACCAAACGCCTAAGTAAGAGTTGACCGTCGGGATGAAGGCTCTGCTGAACCTCCCCTTCTTCATCGCCACTACTTTCAAACAAATGCGACATATCGGCTCTTCTGTGTTCATGAGCTCACACCTTGTTCATTCTGATTAAAACCAAAATATTCCCACACTGGGGCTGTGACATTCCATTGCTTTTGTGTCATCATTCATATTCGTGTTTGTTTCCTCGTTTCTCCTCACAACGCTCACTTCAGCTCTGTGTGTGTGTTCACAGGAACGACCCCACGTGCCCCCCCTCCCAAAAAAAAGATCTGCTATAAATTTGCCAGATCCGCTAAAGAACCAGCGCACCCAGGGGATGAGAAAGTTAGACAGAGTGACCCATCTTCTTATCCAGCATGTTTGCCAGAAAGAGAGAGGAAAAAAAACATGCATGCTCGTGTCAACTTATCAAGTCGTCAAACTTACCAAGAACGTTTTTATTTGTCGTGCGGATAATTGATATATTGATTATCATGACAGGCCTACTTTTTTGGGGGGGGGGGGGGCATTTTGTGCCTTTATTGATAGGAGAGCGACAGTGGATAGGCTTGTGAAAGGGGGTGAGAGAGCAGGGGAAGACACTCTGCAAACTGGTCTGAACTGATCCGAACCTGGACCGACAGAAGCAAGTACATGGGGTGCCTGGTTGCTAACCACTTCGCCAAACCAGCACCCCACGACAGGCCTACTTGACTGACTGACATCACTCAACAAATGCTATATAAAGTTGATGCAGTGACCATTTCACGATGTACAGCTGCAACTAGACTTGGTATTCCAACAACATACCAAGAGGATGAAAGCCGGCTGTCCTGAAAAAGGGCCTCTCTTGTCTTAAAACATGGGTTAAGCCTGAAGAAGCAGTTGGACCTGACAGAGCTGGCATTGAACTACAGGTGAGCAAGCCTATATTTAGCCATCAAGAGATGAACGCAGCACTGAGGGAAGATAAGCAGAGGTCAACTCTTCCTGGGGCTGGATCAACCATGAAAAACTTTTAAGTGTGCAAACGAGGGACACAAAGGCTTGATAGTAAGTGGAAAGAATCCCTGCTGTTTGGTTTAATTTAGAATTTAAGACAGACATCCCTTAAATACAGGGGGACTAAAAAACTTTTTAAGTAGCTGTGGTTACCTTAAAGCTATGGTCTACGATTTGGAAGCTTTGTACATCTTAATAACACCGTTTATAAGGCTGTTATGGTCCTATGGCCCAATCTACACAATATAAAGACCAAAAAGAATGAAAAAAATCCATTCAGTATATCCGCTGCAAAGCTGCATACTAGTTGACCAATCAAACCGTGCTGGCATGCACAGTTCAATTGGTCCGTGAGTCCATCCAATCCCCTGTCTCCCTCACTACGCAGTGTCATGCCCATGGTCCTGCCTCCTCCCCTCTACCTCTGGTGAGCAGCTAGCGGCGTTAGCTACTGAACTATCTTGGAGTTGGAAAAGCCTAGCGCCGAAACCGGGAAGCCGCTTCTCTCTCCCCTGGGGCCCAACGGAGCTCCGAGCGGCCGGTCGAGGCCTGTTAGCGGGCTAACGAACGGCCTCAGTCGGCCGTCAGACCTTCAGCATCGGCCGTTTCGCCCCTGGTTGAACAGGTAATGGCTTTGCTTACTACAGTGGGAGATGTCTGCTGAATAACTCTGGTTAGTCTGTGCCTGTGTAATGACTTGTAGCGGAACAGGTTGGCTTTGTCAATAGATGTTAGCCTGTTAGCCGCTAATCGTTAGCATTGTAAACTGAGCTGGGGAGGACAGGCCGAGAAAGATAAATTCTCCCCCACAATCAGCTCCCCGCATTGCCGCCGGTCCAATTGAAATGGCTACCGCTGTGTGTTACAAGGGGGATGTCTGTCATGTTTGATACTTTCAGTTGAGCTGAGCCGTTTTTGATTGAGTTTGCTGCTGATATATTATGCTAGTCTCTCGTAGCTCTGTCCGAGGGGGCTTGTTGTTATGATGCGACACGAGCTGGGGGCGGGATCTTGGAACACTGAGGGGAGGGGTGAGGGAAAGGGGGGCAGGCTGCGGTTTCAAAACGTAGACCATAGCTTTAAGAAGAAATATCACAAACGTCAATGATCACAATCTTAACATCCAACCTTTGGATTCAAACAAAATGTCCAAACACCCAAGAGGCAGCAAGTCCAAAAACTTGCCATCAGTGCAACAAATGTTGGTTCATCTGATTCTGAGTCTTACTAATTATCTGGCTTAGACCATAACTTCTACTTTCAGCTCAGCTAAAAAAATATGATAAGAACAGACATAAAACATTTGTAAAGGCTATACTGTGGTTCAAATGCCAGAAGTTTTGAAGACTCTGACTTGAATCAAATGCATGCTCCAATTAAATTTCTTCCAAGAAAAGTTATAGAAAAAAGTATTCTGTTGCCTCAGATGACATCTTTTATTCCAAAGCTTTTTGACAAACTGATACTGAAAGAAATATTAAAACCCTTTCATTTTCACTGCTACTAAATAGCTTCAGAAAGAATATTGCATGCACTATTTGCTTTATTCTTTTGTGTGTTTTAAATACAAAATGATCTGTATTTAGTAGGAATATCATGTCAGTGTGTACTGAAAACATTTATACACATAGAATATCAAACATTGAATTGATCAAGAGGTTGATTAATTTTTTATAGGGGCGACTGATAGCTGGAACATTAACATTTGTACATTCAAGAGTGATAGGATACAAAGTCAAGATAATTGTCCATCTTTAGAAGTAAATTGTTTGTTTGTTGTGCTACCCCAATGATTCCCCCGTTTTGTTCTTTTCCTTTATCCTAAATAATTTAGCACAAGTTTTCACTTCTTTTCATCTGATCATAAAACCCTCAGTACAAACAATGTCACTCAAAGGTTTTTTTCTATTTAGAACTATAGACAGTCTAGTTTATGAAGAGACTGAAAAGAGGCTAAAGGAAAGGTGAGGAAAGAAATGAAAAGAGAAGCTAACATGATGTAGAAGTGTGCAATAAAAGAGAGCTCCTTTGTAGCTCCTTAGTCTAAATATGCACAAAATGTAGATGTGCATGTAAAGCTGCTGCTGCTTCAGAGCCCTGTTCCCCACATGGGTCAAGTCCGCTCTGATTGGTTGACCTGTCTAATCTGTGGTAATTTGCTAGCTCAGCTCTGTGCCATTTTGTCAACAGCTCTGCACTCATTCCATTGCCTCTGCTCCTTGCTGGGCTTACCACTCAGGCTTACCACTCACTTCTGCTGTTGTAACAGAGCAGAGATGGACAGAACACATACATAAGTTTAAGACCAAAGCTCAAAAAACAAACAAATTTGCAAACCACCTTAAACAGAAATACAATGTTCAAAAAAAGGACTCCGTAATGAGTAGCTGTCCTATTCCTGTTAATCACTTCAGAAATTAATTTCAACACACTTGGTGCCAGTGTTTCCAGGAGGCTAGTGGAAATGTTGCTTCAGGTGGTGAAGATGGCTTCACAGAGGGCATCCACTGTCTGGAACTGATCTCTACTATTGCAAACTTCTCTTGCCATCCATCCCCAGATGTTCTCAATTGGACTTAGATCAGGGGAACATGCAGGATGGTCCAAAGAGTGATTTTATTCCTCTGGAACAAGTCCTTTGTCTGCAATATTTTTTTAGGTCTGCCACTTGACTTTTTTGTTCCATAACCATCAGGATACTTTATGAAATTTAAAATCTTAGTCTTACTGTGCCCAACTTCAGCAGCAATGGCATTTTTTTGTCCCATTCCCAGTTCTTCTTTTTGCTGAGAACTTTCTTACAACCCAACAGTGCAAAATGTAAATTCTTGCCATTTTCAGCTGATCTTGAATTTTTGATCAAGAGTGTGAATACAACAAAAATGTAAAGGAAATGGTATCTTATTCAGCTCTGATCACAGACATTTAATGATGAGAGAAAAACTGGGACCAGATAGAAAGCATATGACTCCCAAAGCAACTTCTCCTTTTAACGTTTTTTTGTAAAGTCAATGAAGTAACTGTTGAAACCACTTGAAGCATGAAGTTGTAAAAATTCAGGGGGCAGCATGATCACTAAAAGAGGCATTACATAATGCTACTTCTTCATGCAGAGGCAGCGATAGATGCAAAGATGAAAAAGAACAAACCGATCGCCTCTGTGGAGTCATTTAAGGTATGATTTTGTGCTTGTAAATAGCTTTGGTATGATAATGTCAAACTCTCCTCATGTGCCTCCATTATTTCCTTCTCCAGGCACACCAGGCACTAATAGCCAACCCCTACACTTTATGTTGCGTGCATGAGAACACAACGGGAGGGTGAGTTTGCTGCCAACAAAATCTAAATGACAAGTTGTTTTCTGTAAAGGTCACAATCACCTGGAATCACAGCAGCATGAAGAAACTGAGCAATTTTCCTTTGGTGAACTTGATGCAGCCCATTAGACTTAGCGGAGGCAGCAGGAAGCTCGTTTATAATATTTTGAGAGCCGCGAGTCTGTTTTTGAACAGTAACAGGTGTGAGAGTTAGATGTGTTGAGCTGAAAACAGCTTGTGGAGCAGCAGATGGAGAGTAGTTTTCTCTCTGTGTGTGCCGGGTCATATGCAAGTGCGATTATACAGAAGACGGCAAGAAGGCAGGAGGATCGCTTGAACCTGTTATAAGTCCATTTTTATATAATCTCGTCGGTGTTCGTCCGCTGCGTTCGAACATTAAAACCTGCTCACGATTACAATGAGTCATGGGGAAGAAGCTGGAAGTGCAGCTGGCTAGATTTAGATCATTACGTGATGCCGCCGTGGTAATGGTGCTGTAATGGGCCATCAATGGAAATGAGGATGCTGGTAATTGTAGCTGTCTGCCACAAAAAGGGAAGTTTATTTTCTATCACAGGTAATCAAAATATTTCTCAAGTTGTCTTTTCTCACTCCTGAACATTTGCATTTTGTTTTTGCGGTTAATCATAAAGACTCATTCTTACTAATATGCCAAAAAGACGAGGACGCTGTCGTTTGATAAGGTCAGAAAATCACTGTGACTTCTTACAGGAAAACATCCCCGGTTTATGTGAATATGTGTTTTGGATTCATTAGGACAGGCAAGTTTTTTTAAGCCCTGTCTAATCAGCAAACAGCGCTGCAATTAACGAGCCAAACAGTCCATTTATATGAGTATCAACACAACCGGTGTGAGAAATAATTTAATACTGCAGGTAGTGTTCTGCATGAGTGAAAGGGCACGGCAGGACCCCCATTACGATCTGATTGGTATGCGTAAAATAAGATATGGACCTGCCAGGATCCTCTCCCTCACCTCAGCATTAATTGTTAGCTGCAGTAATGACTTCGACCTTCAACAAGGGGGCTGTTTAAGTGTAAAATGTGTACTTTCAGTTCACCTTAGCTGCATGGCTCTGCATGTCTTTGGAAAAGTGAATCACATCATACATCAAAACACTGTACATCTGTAAGTCCCTGTAAGCAAGGACAAAAAACATTAGGATGAATAAGCTTCTAAACACACAGTATATGCAGGAATAAAGATGCTTTAAGGGTGTGAACAACTGAGGATGAGGGATTTAGACTGTTTAAAAGTTTTTCACTAGTTTCAGGTCTATACGGGGGCACAGTGACGCCCTTAGGTGTCATACACATAACCCCGCCTCCCTGTTAATACAACAGTACAAACACCAAGTGCTTTATCAGCCTATGGTCTGTTGAATTTTTAATCAGGCATATAAATACTCCTCAGAAAAGTTTATGACATTATTTAGGTAGTTTACTTCTCCTCTTCCATTACCAATTGTTGTTGTATTTTATATCACAAGAAGGTCTGATTAGTTGCTTTTACGATGAGGTACACCAAATAAAGATTGTGCAAAGCCTTTGGTTCCTTACAGAAGCAAGGGTGAGGAACTGGTCTTTCTGGACACCTGCTTTACAGTCTGGTTTTGACTTCAGTCTCAAAGGACTTGGTCATAAGTTTTGAAGTGGATGGCAGCACCCAATAATCCTGCCACTCTGCATACCAGATCAAAAGCTTCTAGTTGTAGAGGGTAAAGACTTTCTTCCTTTGGGCACTACTCACATGTTAAGTTGTGTTGCCCATTTCACAAATGCATGTTCCTTAAAAGTTGTATCTTGTCGTAAAGGTATATCAGTGAAGTTTTCAAAGAGTAAATATCGGCAATATTTATTCTGTGAGCTTGTTTCTCTGCTGTGTAAAGCCACTGTGCAACATTGTCACTCACATGGCAAAATTCATGCTGATTTCAACTCTGTTAACTGGACTATTTTTATTTTACATACACTTGCAGCTGCTCTCTAATTTTGTTTCTTCATGAAATATTCTGATTGTACATTGACCTATTTTGGATGAGACTCAGCTATGGCTTTAAGTGTGACTGTGTTAACTGGCAACTTTCAGCCCCCTGTGTCTAAGCCTCATGTACAAGAGAGGTCCAGACCAGCATGAGTACTCAAATACTTTTTAACTTTCTCATGAGCCCATCAGAAATGTCTCAGACTGAAACTGATCAAAGAAAGATTTGCATGCAACACCAGGCAATGATCAGGAGTTCAATGAATCACCAGTTGGAACTTCAGTTGGTGGAATAAAACTGAGAATCAAACTGAATGGTGAGTAGGCCTGTCACGATAACAAATTTTGCTGGACGATAATTGTCCAAAAAATTATTGACGATAAACAAATATTATTGTCAATATTATTATTTTTTTTTTTTTAAATGTCCTTCATATAATTCTAATGTATGTCATAATAAAGTGACACAGTGATACACCGTATCAAAAGCAAGAAACTTTAATTTCTTAAGAGTATTTAACTGTAATTGGAAGATCAAGATCTTTTAAATAACATAAATTAAACAGACAGTGTAATAAATTTAACAAAAAAAGAGAAAAAAAACAATGAAAATGAAATGGACTGTCTTTTTGGGAAAAATTTGCATGTAATTAAAAATAATTACACTATTAAAAAATAGACCCTGTCTCTGTAAAGAAAAAACGTACTCCAATAAAAACAATAAATAAAAGGGAGTTTATACAGGAATTGTTTGTGACATGTACGTTCTCCCAGTCAATCAGTACTGTCTGTCAAACGTTTGTAACAATATCATATACCGTATACCGTATTGAAGGGCTGCATTTCTTTTGCAATGTAGCAAACGACACTGTCTGTGAGCACGCACCACTTTGCGCTTTTATTTATATTTTTCTTTACCAACCAAACGCCTCAGTAAGCGCTGACTGTCAAGGACGAAGGCTCCGCTGCACCTCCCCTTCTTCTTCTTCGTCGCCACCACTTTCAAACAAATACGATATATCAGCTCGTCGGTGTTCATGAGCTCACACCATGTTCATTCTGTTTAAAACCAACACATTCTCACACTGGGGCTGTGGCATTTGTACACTCCGTGTGTACGCGTGAGTGGCCCCACCTTACCCCCCAAAGATTGAATGACTGACAGATGCTATTCCGCGATAAATCTGCAAAATCCACTATAGAACTAACGCACCCCGGTGTTGAGACAGTTGCACAGAGTGAGTCATCTTCTCATCCAGCCTGTTTGGTAGAAAGACAGGAGGAAAACAAACATGCATGCAGGTGTCAGTTTATCGAGGCCTGCAAACTTACCGTGGATGTTTTTATTTATTGATTGGTTAATTGATTTATTGATTATCGTGACAGGCCTAACGGTGAGAAAACTTGAATTCAGGTAAATTGCTTAATTCTGTGGTGGACACTGCTGGAGCTGCCTGCTGCTCCTAGCCCCACCCTCTAGGACCTTCCAGCACCTTCACTGCTCACACCCGCTGCCACGCCTCTGTTAGACACTCACACGGGTTTCCTGTTCGTTATCACCTACAGTATATAAGCCAGTCAGTTTGCGCTTGGCGGTTGTAAGATGAAAGTCTGTGCCCCTGCCGGGTCTGCTTCCAGCCTTCAGTGGGTTTACCTTTTTTCAATTTTTTATCTCTGCCTGTTTGTGTTGTTTTTCGATTTTTGCCTGTTTGACTTGGTACCTTTGCAGATAAGATTTTCTGGTTTTCAGATTTTTTGGAAACAGACTGTACTTTTCTCTTGGATTTTCCCATTAGATTCTGTTTTTATCTGCCTTGTCTGTTTAATTCTGCTTTTTGGGACTCTTCTGAACTGTGAGATATGCAGTTATTAGTGCATTTAAACAACATTTTTTAGGTAGATAAATATGCTTTTGAAAACATCTGTATGGTTGAAACAGTACAGAATAATGTCGGCATATGTGTGAACATTGCCTAAAATGATTTTTATAATAACCTGGACTTCCATTTTGTGGTTCACTTTTAAAGGTGCACAAGGTTGATTAATCAAACTCTATGAATGATGGATGACGCACTGAGGAAAGACTGACTGGCAATGAGAGCCAAAGAAGAAGAGGAACGAAAATGGAATAAAACTCGGTAAAATAAATACTTTGAACCCCTACTTTATACCTTTGCCTATTCTAACTGTAGCTGGGTTATGGTCAAGGAAATATGGTTGTGGTGAATTAAGGCAAAGACAGGCCCACTGCATGAGTGTTCAATGTGAAAAATGTTTTGAAAGCTAGTGCAGAATATGAACTCCTTTTTTTAACACGTTCTTTCTGTATTTTTTTAAAAAAGGATTCTTCTGTTGGGCAGAAATCTCTCTGCTATTTTTTCTGGAAAACATTAAATAAGTCTAAAGTGATGTTCTTAGTTGGATGAAAATAACTTTTTCTGTTATAAAACTAATTTGAATTGCCCACACTGAAGGCACTTTGAAGGAGTAATTGTCTGCTGGTGATATGAATATTAAAAACTGACTTGTGTTGAAAAGCTGAGTCACTTTAAAAAAACAAGTTCATACTCTTCTGAAGTTCTTAAAACTATCATGTTATTCACCCATATTGTTTAAGTTTGATAGATCTACTGTTAAGACTGATGTTTGACATATGATTGACATGTTTGCCTAAAATACATTTTTGGCTTATTTTGCTCAGTTTTATGGCTGTTTAAATATCTGCTCACTTTTGTCTTATTTTCCTTTTTTGAAGGTGCTTCTTGGTGTTTTTCCCCTAGACAAGATTAAGATTGGCATCAACTAGTTTCAAAATTCAAAAACCTTGAAGAATGTTCAATGTCTTCACTGAAGGTACCTTTAATGAGCGAGCGGGTGCTGCCACCATGAATATTAATAGTGTTACCATTTCTTCTATTTTAAACTCCAGCCCACTGTTTGGCTACATGAGGAGATTGGAGTAGGTGGCTGGCAGCGAAGATTGCAGGATTAGATGGAGCTCGGTGGAGCAGAGGGGGAGTTCATCTCATGACCTCCCACTCGGTATACAAAAGTGATTAATTTGTGAAGGAGAGCCTGATGGTTTTACTGAAGGATTTTAGGGTCAGGGTTTGATCTTTACTGCAAAAAAAAAGGATGCCATCAGATCTAGATTTAGAAAAAAGCTGAGAGCAATATGGTGACAAAGACAGCTGAAATATATGTGTATTTTTCCATCTTAGTCTCGCACTTTGTTGATGTTTGTTTCTCCAGAATCTTGAGTAAAATGTCTTGAAAGTGTTACTTAATTTAATGAGCAGATGGCAGTTGCAGCAGTACCATTCACTCTCTGTTAGTGCACTCCAGCTGGGCGGAAAATTAAAATAAGCAACCGGCCAACAGGTGGTTAAATTTAGCTTTGGATTAAATTATCAAAACACAATATCTTATTCAGTGGCTATCATATCAAACACTTCTTCCTCTGTGGACTTTAGAAACTCACATGTTTGAATCCTGTTGAATGTATGTGTTGTCTGGTTTGAAATCTAAGGTTTGATAGCTTGGAAATACGCCCTGAAATTTACTGTTCTTAATTTTTGTAGTGTAAATACTTACTCTGAAGTTTATGTAACTATCTGAAAAACTGGAGTGTTTGACTGCTGTATCTGTGCCATTGAATCATCCATGTAAAGCATAAGTTTGAAATCTCCTTGAAAAAGTTATTTAAGCTATTGTAAAGGAGTTTTGAGTATGCCCCACTGCATGTGCTTATCTCTGTGCCACAGTTTACTGTCATTTTAAACACTGACAGCCACTCTGACACGAAAATGAGGCAGTGCTGTTTGGTGAATGTATGTGTCTGCCTGCAACAAATAAAGCAGAGAATATGCTTCAGCTACTAGAACCCTACCTTTAAGTTATTATGCGAATAGGAAGGGAGCAGACTGTTTCAATCCCCCTTTGCTTTGTGAAAATGTGATGGTTGGAAAGGTTCACAATCTTCCATCAGAGGTAAGTTTGGTTATCAGGGGAATAAGTGTTGGCCCCTTAATGTTCCACAACCAAAAATTTGCATTTAATCTATAAACATTTTTTTTTGTCAAACAAAACAAAAGTAAATAAACAAAAAAAAATGTGCAAAAAACCCCAAACATTATACCTGTGTATCACCTATGGACATAAGCAGCCCAGGCTGATGCTCTTCCACTTCTTCTTTTTGCCCAAGCCTACTCATACAGGATTAGCAGCAATGGTAACAAATACAAGTTCCGAGTTGCCTCACAGTCTAATTTTTTTTCCCACCAGAATTGGTATCTTACCTTTACCCTTCTCCTCAGCAGGCAGACTGCTTATTAGTTAAAACTCCTGCTTGTATTATGATAGAAACTGATAGATTGGTAGCTTTTATAAACTGTTGTGTCGGCTGCATGTTGAGGGTCAATAAGCACAACGAGATTCTATTATGAGACACACAGGATAGGCATCTGTCTTATCTTCTCTTTGAAAATGCTAATTTGGTAAACATTTACTCCACAGGCATATGTACATAGTGGAAGTGCAAGTAAAGGAAGCGAGCATGAGCAATATCTTGAAGTTATTTGATTTGCTGCACAGGTGTCTGGGTTAGAATAAAAATGCAACGCTAATTTGCAAAGATAATTCAGTGTGAGATAAAGGACCGGCTTTATGGAAGTTACATAACTCAACAGTGAATAAGCCTGCCTGGATCAGCTGGATTTTCCCAGCCAAATCACTCATTCACCAAAGTCAGCACATAACAGCTTTGTCTGACACTCTGTATGACCACTCAATGAGAAAAGACTCTCACTGCTTTTACCTTCGGCTGCTTTATCAATCGTCTCCGTAGGATGTGGGATCAGTCTTTCTGTCATGCATCAGCACAGTGGCGAGGATAGTGCCTCTAAGATAACAATCACCAGCTATCACAACTCATTCAGGCCCTACACCAATGTCAGATGCAGCCTTTTCAAGATGTTAGTGATTAGAATGACAACATTTCAGAGCTTATTTCAACGAAAATGCTCCTCTGCTGAACTCTTTAGCATTCTAGCCACACCGAGTGAGGTCAAGGGTGGCAGGCAGGCGAGCTCACTGGATGTCAGACAGCACGCCAAAAGCAGCCCTGCTGTCCGCTCTCCTGAAGACCACATGTGACCCCTTAGTCACCCTTCTGGTCATGGTGCAGTCTCGCCCTTACATGCGCAGGTTGGTGCTGACTCACCTACAATGAAAAGTGGCCACAAACAGACTGATGAATGACGATTGAGCCGGCTGGTCCCTTCTGACTTTGGAGTTTTTTCCTCTGCAGAAACCGAAGCAGGACAGCAGAGGCATAAGAAGAGGATGTGAAACAGGTAAACATACTTTTTCCTTCTATGAAAATCTGTGTGTAAACGCATGAGAGAGAGAAGCTGGTCACAAAGTCTGGCCTGTTACATAAAAATGGAGCATTTTCTTTGATATAAAAATGCATCGTGAGACGAGACAGCCAGCAGCCACAGGATGAGACATTCAAAGAAAGCTGGCCAGCCTGCTTCTCTTGATCCCCCTGTCATATCATGTCACTGAACGTCTCCCTTAAATTTTTTTTTTAATTTGAGTTTCCTGGAAATAATGCTGCGATAATAACCGGCAAACAGTCACAGTAACAGATGCTGACAGGTAAGTTGACAGATGGCTTTGTCGAGTCCACTGAGCGCGGAAGAAGCACGGAAAATAAATAAATAAATAAATAAAAAGCAAGTACCACATCACGTCAGGGATTAGACACTACTGTTTTTCATCAACATCCTTGTAAGCAGCAACATTAGCATTCATTTTCAGCGGCGCTACGATGGAAATCCATGCTGGCTGAATGCCCATCAGCTTGGCATTTAACCCCAAACAGGTGCCAGCGATGCCTCTGTTTGATGTTCACGACTGAGTCATAAGGATGATCTCCGTGGTAAAATGCAGGTACTGGGAGGTGCTGCTCGCCTCTGCTACAAAATCTAAAACAAACCTCTCCTTTGAAATTGACCTTCATGTGCTAGTGCCTTGGTGTGTGTGTGAGTTTGTGTGTCTTGGTGTCAGGGGTGGTGGGTGGATGATCGAGGGGGGGCTGTTACTGAAAAATGATAATCACATATCTTGGTGAGTGTAAAATAAATAGCCAAGAGTAAAACCCCCAATTCAAAAAGCCACATTCACATTTTTACTGCTCAAGTTAAGAAAAGAAACCCCAAGAATAATCAGATGCTGTTATAGTATTCATCCAGTGATATATATTGCTGATTTTTAAAGCAAATTTAAATCCCCATATCCAATAAAGTCAGGATTCTGTGTAAAATGAAATAATTTGCAAGTCCAAACCATGTTTGGAAGTTGGTTTGGTAGCTGGAGAGTTGCCAGCGGCCAACTCTGACATCTCTTCGTAAGTGCATGATCATAGGACCTGTTTGTGCATGTGCATGTGTTTTTCTATGTATGTAAAAGTATGTCCCAACAACAGATGGCAAAGAATTGAATTTTCCTAGAGGGATTAATAAACTATGTCTTCTTCTTCTTTTTTCTTCAACCGATATTCAATGGAAAACACAAGGACAATATTTATGGTCCAAAGTGAAAACTTATTCTTATTATTTTTTAAATATTCATTATTTTGAATTTGCCTGTCACACAATCAAATAAAGGACAGGGGCAGCGAAAAACAACTGAATAAATACAAATGTATGGGATATTCTACAGGGGAAAAAGTTAATTGGAAAAATTTGAGTGCTATGTTTGGGTATAAAGGGAGCGTCCCTGAAAGGCTCAAGAAGGATGGGTCAAGGTTCATCACTCTGCAAACTACTGCATGAGTCAATAGTCAAACAGTTTAAGAACAATATCTTGATGTACAATTGCAAGAGATTTAGAGATTTCATCATCTATTGTCAATAATATCATTGAAAGTAATCAAGAGAAATCTCGGAACATAAGCAAGGCAGAAAATCAACATCCAGTGCCTGTGACTTTTGATCCCTTTGGCAGCACTGCATTAAAATACATCATCATTCTGTAAATGTGGGGCCAGGAATGATTAAGAAAAAGCTAACTGTTTGTTGTAACGTTAACTAGGGCTGAACAATTAATTGCAAATTAGACTAAATCGCAATATGGCTTGTTGCAATTTTCAAATCACACAGTGCAATATTTTTAACCCAAAATGTGTCGAACATTTTGGCATTGTGATGTAGTTTCTTGCAATTTCATGCCAATTTTAATCTTTTTTAACCCAGTTTTTACAACTTTATGCCTGTCTTGCTCCCATTCATTTTTTTTTGGCCACTGTTAGACCATGTTTGGAATTTTTTACATGGTTTTTGAAATTTGATCCCAATTTTGCTGCTATAATCAATTTTCCTTAGTCACTTTTGAATTTTTGGACCATTTTTTTGCAATTTCATACCTATTGTGCACCTATTAACTTTTTTCCCGCTTTCCTACCATTTGTTTTACCCAGTTTTTTCAATTTCATACCTATTTTCCTTCTGTTCTTCACTTCTCCACTTTTTCTCGAATCTTTATCCTTAGACTGATTTAATGTCATATTGGTTATACTATAAAACGATCTACTGCTTATGTTTGTTTAAGAATACATAAAATGAGTTGATAGATTATTTTCTCAAATCGTTCAGCCCTAACATTAACAAGTTCAAGGTAAAACTTAACCATGCAAAGCCAAAGCCATGTATCAACAACGCCTAGACATGCCATTGTGAAAAGCCAGCATTTGTGCTGTTATGGAGGTGTTGGTACCCATGGCATGGGTACCTTGCACATCTATGAAGGCATCATTAATGCTGAAAGATACATACAGATTTTGGAGCAACATATGCTGCTATCCATGCAAAGTCTTTTCAGGGATGACCCTTCTTAATTCAACAAGGCAATGCGAAGACACATTCTGCATGTGTTACAACAGTGTTACTTTGTAGCAAAAGAGTGCAGGTCTAGACTGACCTGCCTGCAGTCCAGGCCTGTACACCATTAAAAATGAGTGGTGCATTACGAAGCCCGACCCCAGACAACTGAGAAGTTGTAGTCATAAATCAAGCAAGAATGGGGAAAAATTTTGCCTACAAAGCTTCATCAATTAGTGTCCTCATTTTCAAGCACTTGCCGAGTGTTGATAAAAGAAAAGGTGATGTAGCACACTGGTAAACATGACCCTGCCCCAGGTTTTCTTGAACATGTTACAGGCATCAAATACAAAATGAGTGAATATCGGCAAAAAACAAAAACTGTTTTTTTGTTTTAACACTAGATTTTGTTTGTCTCTTTGTAGAGTAGTCAACTGAATATATGTTGAAGTTGATTTGCAAATCCCCCTTCATCAATGTCCCAACTTTATTGGATTTGGGTTTGTACTTGCATTGATGCTTCACTAAAGGATACCAGAAGACGACACACATAGACTTTAGGGTGTTTACAACTACCTATTGCGTGAGAGGTTCACTACAAGTTGTGAAGAGCTGCCCTTTCAGGTACACCTCCTATTAGTCTAAGATCAGGTAGTGTGTGAACTCCCATGTGATCCTGTTTGCAGACTGAATAGACTGGCCATGTAACCACTCCAGTTCAAGTGTTTTTGTGCTTAGACCAATCTGCTCATAAAAAATGAAGCTTTTTATGCTCGGAGTTTATGCAGAATGTGATTATTGTTGCAGTCCATCATCGGCCTTGAACAAGGCTTTCAGTGATTTAAGGGAATATTTCAAAAGACTTCTCTGTCATTCAGTTTTAATCTTTGCTGTAGGGTACACCACTTACCTCCAGCCTCTCTGCCACACGACAACCAATATGAAAGCCCTAAGGCTGCCAATCCACTGTTTACCTAATACTGTGCCACACGTAGATTATCCAATACAGCTAGATTGTTATTTATATTCTTTGAAGATTATTGAATTATAGCCATTATTAACTGTTAAATTGGATAGACTCTTTATTATGGGTTTACTTATGTGTGCAGTTATAACAAGTGACTGTTTCAAGATTACCTATACTCAAGCTGACATACTCTCAAAGGTAACAATGAACGTCACGGAACTCTAAAAATGGATTTAACAGTAAATATTTGAGCAATTATTATCTCCATATATGGTTTATTAACTCATATTTGAAAACCATGTTACAGTATGCCTCGGTGCTGACAACAGCTTGGGCCATAGACATTATTTTTTGGGTTGTTTGTCCTGACATTTTCTGACGTGGCATCTTTGGAAATATTTGGTTTATTTACTCAGATGATCACAGATCAAAGGTTCAGGTGACTGGCCCTGATGATCAGCCCTTGAATAAGAACATGATACCTCGAGGACTGTTTGAGGGATTTCTTCAGACTTTGCACAAGGTCACGATCATTTGGCCTCATCTGAATCCCTCTTGTAAACACAATTTTTTCAAGGTTGTCATGAAACTTTAAAACCAACTTCGTTTTAATGTCCATTTTTGACACGAGGACTAACTTTTTTAAGGTCAAAAATCAGGGGCATTTAGACTTAAAGGGAAGTTTTTTTTAACATTTACTAAAGGCCTATAATGCTAGTAATATAATCAGCAATAAAGCAGTTTGTGGGTTATGTCCCCATGAAAGATTTCTGGGGGCAAACGCTAGCCAATTTGTAGCAGTCAGTGGTGGGACTGAAAAACATGTAATTAACCCACTTTTACATTAAAACTACACAATAAACCTACATTGGCTCAACTAGATGCTACAGTAAGATTCTTTACAGCGCCTGTGTTTGGGACTACATTGTGATGCAGCGTTTGGGATGTACATCTTCTTGTCAGAAATGCACTAATGTCCTCTCATCAGCCCTAAAGGTCAGAGTGCCACAGCAGGGTAAGGCAGTGGTCACTGGAGTAGAAACTCTTATAAATCAAACTCCCAGGATACTATATAGACAGGTCGCTCCTGAACTTATCCCTGATGAAAAAACAAGCTAAAGAAATGGTGACAGTGATGGTCCTCCTGGTTTGTGGACTCACAGTTCACGCATCTGCACCACCAGGTAACTTGTGATCTGTCCTGCTCCTCGGTCTACACAACCGTTCTCCATTACTATTTCGACCTGCGACATCATCTGCAAAATCTCTTCCTCTGTGGTCATGGAGATATCTTCTTATGCCCACACCTAACAGCATGCTGTCATTACTAGAGTTAAAACTTCTTATATTTTGTGTAGTTTTAGCAAAATCACTTTCTTATAACAACCTGACCAGCTGATTGTTGAGAGCTGCATACCCATTCATAGCACCACACAATAGTTTTCAACACAGGGGTGTAATTGAAGAAAAGTGAACCACTGTTAAAATCATACTGCAGTGTCCAGTCATGCTGATGCTATTTTTTTTGTTAACCTAATAGTTGGGTAATTGCAAGGTTTTCAGTGGCATTATTGACTGCTACATGATAGCTGGTGACTGCCTACAGGTATCCCCTCTTGGGACAAAGCTTTTAAGTTGCCTTATTGGCGATAATAATTACAAGTGCCATAGGCCTCCAGCAAACCCTCTCCAAAAACCCAACTTTTGCTGTAAGTTTATCCCTTGCTTGCGATCTTTACATATCCACAGGCTTTCAGAAACCACCCTTAAACTTTGCTCCGACGTCTCCTACACATACGCTTCATTATAAATGAATGCTGTTGCTGTTATGATGGCTTATTTGTTAGTCTTGTAACCAAAGAGCAGCAGCACAATTTCTCTTTCTGTATGGTACATACTAACAATAGTAGTACTTATAAAAGCCTAGACATACATTTTTTTCCCTTCAGTTTTTTTCCTTTAACTTGAACTGAGTGGCAATAGCAACGTGCACCAACAGAATAATCACTCTGAAACAGTATGTTCCTACCTCAAGGTTGAAAAGAAAAAAATAACTGCGTTCAAGAACTCTTAGCTTCACCGCAAAGATGCAATACACACTCCAGAGATGCAATGCGAGACTGAGGATGGTTGTGTAAGGGTCAAAAATTAGCATAAGGTATTCAAAGTAAGAGGCATTAGTGTTTGTTACAAATACTGAAAATCACTTCCATCTCTGACCTATCTCTCTTTTACTTTGTATGCTTCTCATATTCACCCGATACTTGCTGAGATGTTTAATTGTACCTGTGTCTTTAAACAGGAATTTAGTTGAAACATTTTTGCCCACACATTTTTTGCTGGTACCTGACCCTGTGCAAGACCCAAGGCTCGAGGTCATTCTCTCAAGTTTATTCACTGCCTATGAAATATTTAACTCTGGTGGCTCTGGTGGATTTTCCTCAAACTTTACAAAATGTCCACCCCAAGTCTGATGTACTGAGTATGTTTTGGAGGTACAAGGTCATAATAACTGACCTAAAATAACAGGAGAAAACTATTTTCTATGTGAAATAAACCTCACTAAACTCCGACTTGAGACCTTACCTAATCCTCTACCATAAAATTTGATGCAACCCTTCTTGTTGATGGAGCACTGTCTATTCACTGTCCAGCTGTTGTGTATCATTAGTGTGTAAACATTGCAGATTTGACTCTGGTTGCTCTTGAATACAATCTAAAAGCTGTTTGTTCATACTGTTGATCCTCACAATATGTTGAAACAAATTTTAGACTTGTCCTTTTTCATTGCTTATTATTGTCAAATGTGGTCACATTTTTAACATCTGTCATTATCTTGTCTATTTTGCCAATAGCATTGGTTTCAATTAGATTACTGAACAACAGTGTCTTGGTCAGGGTCACAACCAAGGTAATCAAATCATGTTCTGGTGCTCTGTTGTCTCCTTGTGTTTGTCCTATTGACGGATTAGATGTTATTGTTCTTTGGAAGCTTTGAGTTTCCTTTCATTAAATGCCTTATATATAAGCAGGCACACTTTTATTACTGATTAATATAGATATGTTTTCAAGGTTGTTTTCACACCAGTTCGTTTAGGGCAGTTGGTCTGATGCAAGTGGGCGTACGAAGCACGGCATGATTCATTTGAATATATATAAAAAACAGATATTGATCCCTGTTTCCACACATATAACCAAGCTCGCCTGAAAAGGGTGGTCTCGGCTTGCTTCCAGTCGACCTCTGGAGCAGTTTGTTTGCAGTGAGGACGCAATCGCCAGAGGAACCAACACAAACAGGGTGGTATGTTGACCCATCATAGTGCTGTAGTATTGTCAGCAGAAGTATGCAAATAATAAGCAAGATGACAAAGGACTGCTTAATAATAACATTGTTGATCTCACTGAGTCACTTTTGGCGCACACACACAGCAAAGCATGAGCATAGCAACAGGTTAACATTACTCACCTTCTGTACAGCAGATCATCACTGGACTCAATAACATGGACTGATTTAAAAAGTTTACTCTCCAGACTGATGTCCAGCTCATTCAAGCAGGAGAATTTCTTTTTAAGCTGTTCTCTGCTCTTCTGCATTGCTGTCAGTTTCTTTGAAATACTGCTACAGGTGTTACTTTGTGATAAGTTACCATGCTCTCTGGTGTCCTCTATGGTTGACTGTAGACACCGGTGAGTGTTAACAGTCCCTCTTAGTGGGCTGAGTTTGTTTACTCTTACATTGTTATGCTTATTCTACATTTAGAAATGCTCATATGTACACTGTTACACAGGACATTTAATCTTCCTATTGTCATTAGTGCGTAATACCTGCTAGTTCTCCTCCGATAATGCAACTCGCAGTGAAAGCTCTGAAAGGCACTGAACATAACATGATCCAAGGGATACACTTGAAATGTTTTTTCAACTGAAGTGGAACAAATCAACCGAGCTGTAGGTGTAAAAAACCACCAAAAAGCGAATTTTCCAAGCTAAGAATTCTACGGTAATGACTCAAATGTATAGTGCAGTATTTTGGAGTTGTGTCATATTAGGTTCTTGACAATAGTCAGTGAAGTGGCTGAAAAGGCTCTAAGCCGCAATAATGATTGAGATGAATAAGATGGGACCAGTGGACTATTGTCAAGTACCTGATACGTTCTAACTTCACTGATTCAAGCAGCGTTCACATCTGTAATTACCTCCGCCAAGGAGGTTATGTTTTCGGGAGAGTTTGTCCGTCCATCTGTCTGTGAATAAAATAACTGAAAAAGTAATGGATGGATTTTGAAGAAATTTTCAGGAAATGTTTAGCATGGGAAAAAGAACAAGTGATTCAATTTTGATGATGATCCAGATCACCGACTGTGCTGCTTGGAGGAGAAATCTGCGCTCTCCAAGTGCTTTTCTAGTTGGTTATGGGGACAGTCTCCACATGCATCCTACCTCATTCTCGCTGTAAAGGTGGAACTCTGCATCATGATGCTTTTCATTTTGTCGTCTGGGCATCATTGAAAGTTAGCTGGTCTTCATTATACATCAGAGGGATGGGACATCAGCACATCTTCCTTCATAAGGCCAAACTACATGAATTGTCTTCTTATCAATGTTCTCTTCTGACACCAAAACTGTAAGTGGCTGATGCATTTGGTCTCATGGATTCATCATGTACCATCCCTTTAAAGTACTCATTAATTTGAGTTTCTCCTTGTAATGGGCTGATATACTTGAACACAATATTACTATTGTCTTTGTGAGGAAAAAAAATCTTTAAGTCTCAGTGGAGGGAAAGCCCGGTGGCTATGAGATTTCTATATGAAGTAAAATACTTGTGATTAATTTTTCTCTCACACTGAATAATGATTCACTTATGCATTATTAAGAAGCCTGTGCTGTTTAGTCTTTTAAATGAACTTGTTTTCCCTTACTGCTGATTTTGATCTGTCAAACACATTTAAAAAATTAATTCATATCTGGAGGGACTTTATCTGCCCGTTTGATATGGAATGCTTTCTTTGTTTTGTTAATGCTCATTAAAACCTTGCCTCAGGTTAAATACACAGGTACATGGGCTACAGGTATAGCTCATCCCATGCTGTACACATCAGCACCACAGAACAGAGACTCTGCAGGAGAAAAACAAAAACATATCTTCTTTTAGTGAACGCATTGTAAGGTCTTTGCTTTGAGGCTCTAAATTTGTTGTAATGTCAAAAAGAAGCAAAAGTTGATGTGGAGAATGAGGCTGGATCATCCCAAAAGACATGTTTTAATTTGAGAGGAAATTGAAATGGTTACATATATTTATATTAAGAAAATCAGATAGTGTTGCTGTTATAAATCTGAAATGCATTTCTGGTCATTTTTCATGTTCATATATGTCCTCATAAATCCCAAATCTCCTCACAGAGAGAGAAAACTGGACTCATTTTATCAGACGTTGTAGTTGCCATGATTTGGACTTGTCTGTGCTAGTTCATATTCATATTAAACTTTTTCATAGGTGTCAAAGCCTAGCTCTTAGACTGCCACAGATATAAAACACATTTGACAATTTGCATCTGCTGTTTTGTTGCAGGCAGAGAGGGGGTGGAGAGCAATGCTGCAATTGTCTGAGCTTTTTGAAAATCAATTACTTGTTACCTGTCCTATACTGTTGAAAAAAATCTATTAAATTAGGCTTAAATTTATCAATGGGCAAGTTTTATCTCTGTGTTAAACATGGTTTATACTAGGGCTGAACGATCAGGACAAAATTTCATATCTCGATATTCATGCCAGAAATCTTGTTATAGATATGATATGATATGATATGATACAATATGACTACAGGTTCGGATAAAACCAAGCATTTTTTAGGAAAATAAAAACATCATAATAAAAAGGAATGTGGAAAGTGCAGTTTATTTCGAGGGGGGGGGCAGGGGGATGCGGGGTTCACCCTGATGAGCATGTTTTTGGTCTGTGGGGGGAAAATGGAGTGCCCGGAGGGAACCCACACATGCATGGGAAGAACATGCAAAATTCACACAGAAAGAGCCGTGTCCAACCCGGGGATCGAACCTGGTACCTTCTTGCTGTGAGGCACATGCACTACCTGCAGCGACCCCAATGTATCTTCTAAAAATTAAAAAAGGAATTCAAAAAGTCCCCTCCTGCCATGGGATTTTGGAATAATGGCTCACACACTGCTGTTCATTCCAGACAAATTAAATATGTACTCCCCCAAAAAAATATTTTAGTAAGTGACTGCTGCTTCTAAAATTGTATTTTATATTGTTAGACAGCCTGATTAGTCATGCTCATGACAAAGCACAACCTGTACAAA
Source organism: Scarus forsteni (assembly GCA_036419115.1). Classification (NCBI taxonomy): domain Eukaryota; kingdom Metazoa; phylum Chordata; class Actinopteri; order Labriformes; family Labridae; genus Scarus; species Scarus forsteni. The sequence goes on from JAZDUH010000152.1 coordinate 33,151,295, forward strand.
TTGTGCATATGTGGAATGAGCAATACAGCTAAATGTGCCAAATTCCACTGCAACTGGGAGTCAGTGTTCTGGTATGCTGCCTGTCAGCGTTATTTGGTGTCAGCCCTGGTACCACTTCAACACACTGGACTTAGTTCAGTGAAGCCAGTGAAGTGGGCGTCCCAGGAAGACAACATCCAAAGAAGATAAGTCCCTCACCCTTGCTTCACAAAAGAACCACAGACCTTTTTTCCAGGAGAATAAGGGACTTTGGCACATTTTTTGTGCTCCACCCACAGTTAGCTGTGTCACTCGTTTCTTGAATGCAGGATCCTTACTAGTTGTACCTTGTAAAGAAGACTAATCTGGCTTTCCAACAACATAAAATACAAAACCAGTTGGCATTATCAGATATAAAAATAATGATAGACCAAATAACATTTCCAAACATGTTTTCAGATTTTAGTCATGTTCCTTCTTCATCTGCAGTTTTCTTCATCTAAAGGTGTAGATATATTTTTGAAGAGATGAGCTGTTTGTTTCAGGCTTCCCTTCAGTGTTGTTACTTGCAGGTGTATGGGAATTATCTCATGAACAAATCACATCAGGGTCATGGACAAAAACTGTTTTAATGAGATTTTCTTTATTCTCCACAGGGGTGACTGTTTCACTGCATAATAGTCTGAAAATTATTGATCTGTCATAACTGTATTTAGTCAAAGAATACCTCGCCACGGGAAACAGCATGCGACAAATACTAAGTGGAAAAAAGGGCTAATTGTGGACATATTTGAAAAGCAGACATATCTGATTAATTTTTCTACCAGGATGTGAAATGCTGGCAAGTTAGCCGACTTTTTCTGCCAAGTCATGTGGAGTTTAAGTACAGATCTAATGCCTGACATCTGAGCTCTGCCCCTATTCGCATCGCACAAACATACGCCAAGATCAACATAGCAGAGATAGGAGGCCGGTAGTTATAGCCTCTTATCAAATGCTACATGGAATAAAATGTAATGTGAGGAGCAGACACAGCTGGAGAAGCAGCCAGTGTTGCAGTAGTTTCTAAATGAGCAGTGTAACCAGTGCCTTCAGGGCAGATCTCCAAAGACATACACTATATAATGAGCAACCTCTATGTTCTGGCTCTTTCCACCCAAAGTATATGTAGGAGCATGCTTACATAACAGAACAACAAAGAGGGTGCCTAAAACTTAGAAAAGTCATCGAAATGTCATCTGCCTGGATAAGTAAATTACAATGAATCAGGGAGAAAAGTTTTAGACGATAAACTATCAACAATGATACCAATAAAAAAAAAATATATATATATATATATATATTACTATGTATTTATTTATTTGTGTAGCACTTTCACAAACAGGCAGGACTATACACTCTCAGAAAAACAAACAAACAAAAAAACCCTCACACATAGATTACCTGATAGACTGTTAAATAAATTTCACCAGTCTGACTGAGAAAGTGTCCGGACAAAGTATTTTAGGAGGGCAGAACCTTTTGAAAGACTATCAAGCACGTAATTGGACAATTGTTCCGTCAATCACGTTCGTTACAGACCAATCAGATAATGTCGATAGGCACTACTGCCATGATGTAAATGTGAGGACATGAGCACCTGCATTAAACAAACCGTCAACAAAACATGTCAGAAATGGAAAAACATCCTTTCTATACAGAAATTTGTGGTGTTATTTTTTTTTCACTTAATACAGAAATATGGTCCAGATCTGATGAAATTGCTACTGAAGCTGTTAGCATTTTTGCTAATCTCTGGACAAGCAACACTTCTCGCTGTTGTCCTCGCACCTCAAGGATGTTGGTTAAGTCATGCTGCTTTGGGGCAACTTCAGCTCTCGACCAAAGAAGACGGGCCCCCAAACAATTCAGTGAATAAAGACCATTTGATGACAGCAGCAAATGGTACCAACCACATTCATTTATGCGCTATTTTCTCTATCTGAAGGTCCAGTTTACAAAGTTCACTGCCACAGTCATATCTTATCTTTAAAACACTAAAAGGGTGGTGTAGCAAAGTGGTCCCATCATCCAGCTTTTTTCTGTATGTGGCCCTCAGTGGAGAAAGTTTGGACACTCCTGGTTTAATCTGCTAACTGTTGTATATGCACAGGCATCAGTTCCCAGACTAATGAAGATATCAAGACTTAAGCTTGTGGTTTTGGTTCAAGTTCAACAGCAAATTTCAGGTCACATGTCTTTTCCTTGGTTGTGGCTATCGGGAATGGGCACATGGCTGTGTGATAGGAAAAAACATGTATTATACATCCCTTTCTGGGACTGTTATGATCCAGGGTAGATACAGCTCATTTTAATCAATGCTAATGTGATGAAAAAAGACGAGGTCAGCAAGGCAGCAGAGTCACCAAAGTGGGATTGATTCCAGATCAGATCTCACTTGCATGAGAAACATGGGTGTAAATACATCGATTATGAGCGCTCAGAAACCCTCTGTGCCTTTGGCTGGATTAAAAGTGCTGCAGCCAGAATCAGCAGTGTCCTTCTCCTCTTGCCCTGTCCTTCGCCGACAACATCGTGATTATCAGGGATCTGACTCTGTCAGCTCTTCCCACCAATGGCTTCACAGCACTGAAAAGCGGTCAGCATTACTTTACTGAAAATCACACTTGTGAGGGTGTTTAATTAATGGCTAACAATCCATTTGCAGCAGTATTCCCTGAGTACTAAATTTAAAAAGCTGAGATGTAAACAAGAAAATAATCAGCCCCATTTGGGTTTATGAGTAAAACAGCATGATGGCAATGAATTCCTGTCACACAGCACAACAGTCTGTGAGCCTGTTATCACATTTGATTTTTAATTTGTGTTTGATTTCTAGAGATTCAATGTCATGGAAGAGAAACTGCTCCTGTACAAACATCTAATCATTTGCAAGGTGACACTCGCAGACCTCAGAGGTGGCCCTCCTTCACAAGTCTTAATAATCATCTGCACTTACTTACATCACTGATTATGTCGCCAGAAGAAAGAGTCCACCGGGTTTTCAATCCCCGCTATTGCACAAAGATGAAACAAACAAGATTAATAATAGCCTGCGGTGCTCATCCCTGGGGCCAAGCAGCTAACAACTCTTGACAAAACAGGGTTTAGAGCGGCAGATGGATTGTCTGTAGAAATGAAGGGAATGTGCACTGGGAGTGTAATGAAGAGAGAGCGAGCGGGGTGCAGTCTTTTTTTTTTTTTTCCCACAGCCCTTTTTTGCTGGAGCCTATATGGAAATTAAATCAGCCTGTGACAGTTCCCATCGACTGACTCCACCTGGGGACAGTGACCACGGATCTGTACGTACACTAATCAGCCTTTGTTTTATCCAAAGAGAAGAATGCTTTTAATAATCACAAACACAACTCCTGCGGCTCAATGAGGAGACAAGCGGCTCTTTGGAGAGTTTGAAGTGGACCAACTAAGGAATTCAACACAGGCGTCGACGTGTTTGCCTGCTGTAATGAGAAACGTGAAGCGCATTTATTTATGGAAAAGCCAGCCAAGTGTGTTTGGTTGCAAAAATTACATTTTTCTGATCATCTTCAACATCAAAGCTTTCAAAAAAAACCCTTCATGTTAATTACAAATCTTGTTCCTCTGAGCTCCAGGTATTGGATACGACTGGATGAAACAAGCAGCTGTAAGGACTTCTAAACTATATTTTTTTTCATCCAAACTTGTATTAAAACTTTGGTCTTGGTTGGTGTTTCACAAAATTGTACCCTCTTCACTCTGATGTGTGAATACAGCAACATCGTAGAAAGGAGGTGATAAGGGTCAAAACCACGTTGAATTACTGAAGAAACCCTCAAATGTTCAGATAATTTAAAAAAAAGGCTTCCTGTTGTAAACAAACAGCCTAATTTACACTCTAACCTACTGGGACTTGCTGCAGTTGCACTCTATTTCAGTGTGCTCACTTTTAGCTTAACTTCTGAATAATGGAGTGTTTTGGAAGAACCAAGGCTGGATTGAGCCTCAAGAGGCAAACATACAAGGTTTTTACACCTTATTGTACAGCAGCAGGGCAGAGCAAACATGCCATAACACCCCAAAGGCTTCTGATTGAGAAGGACAAGCTTAAAATAAAAAAATGCAGTGAATTGGGGAAAAAAATGAAATTAAAAAATTCAAGGCCTCGTAGCAGCTTTGTTTGGCTTAGACAGGGACTTTAAAAAGCTATCAATGCATCAGATAACTTTTGACATAACAGATACTGATTCAAAATTAAAGTCAAATGTAATTAAAGTTTGTCCAAATCTCTCTCGTAACATCTGAAAAGCTGTATTTGGTCAGTAATTCTACTGTACCCTTAAAACTCTCATATTTTAATCCTCTTCAACAAGCTGCTTTCAGTAGTCCACTGCATATTTTTCACATCTCTTGCCTGAATATGCTTGAGGACTGTTTCCCTTCTGGGGAGGGTGGTACATCTCCTAATGGCATCAGGAAGGGACATTTTTCTTACAGTCTGTTTGAAAATACATGTTTCCAAAGGTGAAACAAGCAACAAAGAAAGAGGAGGTATTCTTGTTTATGTTGGGGGGCATCACAAACAGGCTCAGGATGTATTTCTGTGTGAGAAATAATAATAAAAAAATGACTGCATGAAGTTTCTGCTCCTGCAAACTGGAATGTGCATCAAGAAAAATTGGATCAGAAAGAGCCTGTCTCTATACATCTTTTTAAAGTCAGATTAAAGGCATTAGAGGACGCCTCAGGTTCTAGATGCTTTTGCTCTGTGACTTTGAATTGTTTATGTGTTTATCTGGGATGCTTTGTTTCTGTGTCTTGTTCTGCTGCACATCTTGGACAGGACACTCTTGTAAATGACATTCTTACTCTCAATAAGGTATTTCTGACTGAATAACATTTAACAATGTTGGACCTTTAAGCTGTTGCTATGAAATCTTATAATTGGCTAGTGTGTTGTCATATTTTATTCAAATAAATTTATGTCAAAACATTAAACCCTACACTTTGAGACATTTTACTATATGGTTTAACTTTTTGTCTAATATATTTTGAACAATGACGCACAAGCTGTCCACATTTTAACCCTGTAAGGCCCAAGACCACAGATTATAGCCAGAAAATTCTAAGTTTTTGGAGATTGAATTTTTATTTCACTTCCTTCTAAAATCCTACAAAAATCAAAATGTCCATAAAATTCAACATATAGATTTTTCATATCTCATTTGATACATTAGGGGTTTTTGGCAACTGATAATCCATTTGAGGACATTTTTATCATTTATCTGACTGTATTCATATGTTTATTTTGTAAATTGTTGATCATATTGAGTAGATAGAGGTATTATAAAAGTATGTATCAGATATGATACAATTGGCTTTATAGGGTTAAGAAGAATGACAGTATAAACTGTCAATCATTCCGTATTTGTTTGAGAAAACATGATATTGAATTTGAAGTTATATGTCAATATTTCAAAAATTGTTCTTGCCAATACCAAAATCAAAGATTTTTCAGATTTTTTTTCCTTTGTCAAGAGCACAAAACCTCCACTTAGCTGAAAATGACCCTTGCTCCTTTTATGGTGACAGGCTATTTGTATTAGAGACGGATGTTAAGCAAGAAAACACAGTTTGGTTTTTTTCATATGTGGTGTTTTATTCTAAAAGAGGGTATTCACAGATGTTTATGTAACCATTATGGCACACTTGTTCATTCAGCCTATATTGTGGACAATGGATTGTATATGTATGTCAAATTTGTACAGTTCAAATACTGTCTGAAAATATTGGCCAAAAAATCACTATCTGAAAAATTATACATATATCATACCAATTATCAGCAATCATTTGTTTAAACTGATATAACTCTGCTTATATCGTGCATATCTTTTTTACATTGCAAGGTGCAGATAGCCTTGCAGCACAGATGGACCTGTCTGAAATCCTGCATGACCGGGACTAGTGAAATATTTCCATGATGGATATGTGGAACTGTTCGTTTGGCAAGTCAGGTTAGGGTGCAGAGGAGTTTCATTTGATTTTTGGATCTAAAGGCCCTAAAAGTCTTAAAACTATAATTTTTACTCATGAGGGGTCTAGAATTTTAGATGGCCTTTTAAGACTTAGTTTATCTTTTTAAACCAATTGTGTGCCATAAGGACTGATTCAATTTGACTGTTGTTATTTCAAAGGGGTTAATAAAAAAGGGAGAAGTCCAAGGTAAACTAAAGAACCTTATTGACAAAAGTCATGAATCAAATAACATGACTTTACTTCTTCAACGGACAAATCCAACAGCCAAAAGTCAAAAGAGAAGTCTGAATGAAATGGCAGGAGAAACACTTTGAGCAGCACAGAGAAATCCCACAGAGAACTCACAGGAAGACAAAGAGGGGCAGCCAAAAAACTTTGCTCTAACGTGTAACTCACGCAGTAAACATTTTAAAGTTTTCTTTCAACATGTGAATGCTCTCTCCCGTCTGCCTCTTTCCTTCTCTTTGGAGACCTTTCATAATCCTCTATCTAGTGCCCCAGGTTGTCAAGGTTTTATTTTAAAGTAATGATTTCCATTCAACAAATCTGCATTTTAGCAGCAGATAAAAGAACAAATCTAATATACCACTCTCATCTAAACTGCTGTGAAAAATTATTGGTATACCCGAGTCATAGTCTTAAGAGAGTCTTAAATATCTAACACTGTAAAAAATGTATAGAAATCTTATTGTGGTCTGGCTACCACAAGTGCCATCCTATTATTCCACATCACAATTCATTCTTTGCCTTGTCACGGTCAAAACTCATTGCTTTTAACTGTGTTAGCAATATGAATGTTTTATCATTTTTAATGCACATCTGTTTATTACAATAGGTTTTTAGGAAAGGAATGAACCTAACTCCACACTCTGTCACACGAGCTGATACCTCATGAACTGATAAACAAACATAAGAAACCCACAGAGGGCCCAATTTCGGCCAGAGGCTGCCTTATTTATAGTGTAAGCTTGACCCAAAACTGTACTTTTCCTGTGTCAGGAAGTGTCCATGCTTTTTAGTAGTGAGATCTTGTCTTTGTACACACACCTCCCTTCTAGTCATTATGTGTCTAATCCTAAGGCAGTTCACACTATGCTTTTAAATGTAAAAAAAAAAAAAAATTAATTGGCACAGAAGGATAAACTGATCTAATATATTCAATAAGGATGCACACAAATGCCAACCCTGCATGGACCCCAGTATGGCCGCCCTATTCATGCATGTCTGGACATGGCTCTGGTCAGAGGAGCAACTTTATTTCAATCTGAAACATGATTTCAGTCTCTTTTATTTGAGCTGAAAATTGATACTTGAGAAATCATTGTACATTAGTGGAATGAGCCACACAGCTCAATGTCTTGAAGGCACAAAAAAAACAAAAAAAAAACAAACTGGAAAGCAACTGGAACCTGAAGTTCTGGTACACAGAGTGGCAGCAGAATTTGGCATCAGCTCTGGCACCATGACCAAACTTAGGCCCAAGTTTTGTGAGGCTGGTGGTCCATGAAGTGAACATCCCACTCCAACTCTCCAAAAAGACTGCCTCTTGCTTCACTGAGAAAGGCTTTCTCGCAGGTGAAGAGGGTATTTGTGTACATTTTTGAGGGGAGCTATCCACATGTTTATCCGTCCACAATAACACAATCCTTTTAAGATGTACCGTGTTGTTAAAGTGTCTAATCAGGCATTGCAACAGTATAAATTACAATACCAATGTGTATTATTTAAGGGGGGAATAAATCAGGAGAACATTTCCAAACCATTTTTTGACAAGTGTATTTGTGTAGCCAATAGACGACTTTAATTTGTCTGTTTCTGTTGCTCACAGGTGATGTGTACGCCGTTGTGCATCCCTCTAGTTTGGAGAGCATTTTTGTGTCTGCAGGTCATTATTTTTGGTCTTACAGCCAGCAACCTGTGAAAATGACAAAATCCCCATTATTTCAATGATTAGTTGTATCAGAGAGCACAAAAATAATGATTTGCAGTCAGATTTTGGATCAAAATGGGGAGCACTGACAATGTATGAATATAATTACAGGCCAATCTGCATCAAATCTGGGAAGAACTGCTGCTTCTTCCTCCTCAGCCAGGGCCCTTCCCAGTGTACCTGCAATTTTAGATAAATACAATTTAGAAATAATTTAATATTGGATGCAAAGAACTTCTATTTTGTTACATATAATGTTTTGAGTGATTTTAACTTTTTTTCCTTTCAATTTTCAGTTATCTTTGTCTTTATTATCAATGAGACCACATCTATAAAATATTCAAACTGTTTAATTAGACACTGATACAAAAAGAAAAAGTATGATTTGCAGTCAGTTTTCATGAAAAAAATCCATGGAAAGGAGATTTTACTAAACCAGGGAACAGTGGAGACGGAGGGTTGTAAATATCTCTTTTTTTGGTAAATAACCAAAGTTAGATAAATGTCAATTTGTTTTAGAAATCTGACTTTTTAATATTGTATGCAGCCAAGAACTTTATTTTATAAAGTGATATAGACTTGATTTTCATCACACATCAACATTTTTCTGTTGTTTTTTCTTCATCTTTGTCTTTATTATTAATGAGGCCACATCTATAAAATATTCAAACTGTTTAATTAGACACTGATACAAAAGAGTACTTTGTCTTTATAAAAAGATTTTCATGAAAAAATATTCACTGAATTACAGCTAATCCAAATGGAAATAATTTTATAACTGCTGTGAAAGCAGAGGGTTGTAAATATCTCTTTTTTCTGTAAATAATCATTAAGTTGAGCATAAAGGGTGTCATTTGTTTTAGGCAACCATCTGACATTTTTTAATTTGTTGATTTTATGGCAGCGCTACAGCTTATGACATGATTATTTTTTTTAAACCTAACGCCAGTGACCAAAAATATAGACTTGAAAAACTTCAATAAATCACACATCAACATTTGTTATTTGCATTTTTTCTTCATTTCTGCAATATACATGGATTGACAATTAACAATCAAATCAATAACATGATGTGTTTTTAAATTTTAACCCTGTATATTTTCTTGTTTTTTAAATATAGTATTGAGTAATAGTCTTATAAAATAGATTTTTCAGTGTAAAAAATTTAGACTACAAGAGCTGGGGTTGTAAATACAGCTTTGGTTAATCCAAATGTGTTCATTATAAAAGCAATTTTATAACTGCTGTGAAAGCAGCCAGGTGTAAATAAAAAGCGAATGGGCTGTTGTTGAACCTGTGAAACACATTATTAAAAATGCAAGTACCATGTATTATATGGGAAATTACTCATAATATATATATATTTTTTTAATAGAACAAGAAGCATCACAGATTTAAAGTGCTATCTATGGGGTTAAAATCCTTGTAATTATTGGTATTTTTTTAAGCAGTGCTAAAGTTGTTAAAAGTTATTTATGGAGGATGAAGCTGTAACAATATAATCATGTATGGGTAACTTCATGTCAGATTTTTCCATGGAAATTTTTGGCTTGAGGGACCCTGAGGGGGCAAAATTTCAAATCTGATCCACATAAAAAATACTTAAAAAGCGCAAGTGCTAACTGGAAAAGCACTGGAAGAGCGCAGACCTCCGCCAGCGCCACAGTCCTCACCCATATTGTGATTTTCACCAGAAATATTAGTCCGACCTTTCGGTCATTGAAATATTTAGATTCCTTGACCATGAAAACATACCATTACTGGATTCATAATGATATCTGTTTTAGTTCAGTAGTTATTCACAAAAAACACGTTTTTCATCATGGGGGCCAGACGCTGATCCGGATCAACACCAAAATCGAATCAGTTCTTCCTTTTCCCATGCTGAACATTTCTTGAAAATTTCATCTAAATCCATCCATTACTTTTTGGGTTATTTTGTTCACAGACGGACAGACAAACAAACTCTCCCGAAAACATAACCTCCTTGGGGGAGGTAATAAGAAAATCAACGTAGCTCCTACGTTTTTATAAGTTCTTATCACAAACAAACCAACATTTGAAAAATCTCTTTTTCATATTTTCATAGAAACCAATAGAAACACCACATTTTTAACCCTAAAAAGCCAATTGTATCATATTTGATACATACTTTTATAATGCCTCTATCTACTCAATATGATCAACAAATTACAAAAAAAACCATCTGAATACAATCAGATAAATGATAAAAATGTCCTCAAATGGATTATCAGTTGCCAAAAACACCTAATGTATCAAATGAGAAACAAAAAAATCTGTATGTTGAATTTCATGTACATTTTGATTTTTATGGATTTTAGCAGAAAGTGAAACAAACATTTCAGCTCCAAAAAATTAGAATTTTCTGGCTATAATCTATGGTCTTGGGCCTTATAGGGTTAAAATGGCATTTAAAGGGTTAAAGTCCTGAAAATGATTTATTTTTGTCATTTTAAGCTTAGCTGAAGTGGTTTGATAAATGTTTGCAGAAAAAAACACAAAATTTTATTTTATAATAGATTTTTGTGCATGTACATTTTTTGCCTCCAGGGTCTCCACAGGTTAGTAAATGGATTCACAAAAGTTAATGAAGTCATTTTCACACTGCAACTGTTACTGATCACATAAATTCTTTTAATTCAATATCTCTATCAATAAACTGTGGTATTTTCTAACCCATATCATTTTTGAAAATGCATCAACTGTATCAAAAATTTTGCCGTTTTCCCCAGCCCTAAGCATGACTGCTTCAAAAGAAATAAATGAACCCTTTAGATTTTAGAAACAGTTTGACTTTGTTGTTTTTGTCATGGCTCTCAGCTTGGGCAGTGAAGTGGAAAATACAAGAAAACACGGCTTTAACGTGTGTTACATCAGCCAGTTTGTTGCCAGGTGTCTGACGTAACAAAGGGTGCAGGTTAATGTTGTCAGTGGACAAGTCATAGACCTCTAACCCCCCCCCCCCTTTCTTAAAAAAATCCTCTCAGTTTCAACAGATTTCTGAATATTTTCAAAGAAAGATATCAAACAGCTTTAAACGATCTGCTGGATTTAGTTACATCTCGGCCTTTCATGAATTAGTAATAGCATGTTTCAAAGGCTTGCATCAGTGTTGACCTAAAATGGGATAAGTTGTTTTTATTTCTTTTCATTTGAATGTCAGGGACTGTGATTTGGAAATTACTTATGTCCTCAGAGGCTATATACAATATATTGAAAGCAGGACCAGTTTAATGACCAATATAATGAAGCTGCTAAATGCATAACAAGAAGTGGCAGCTTAGCTGAGGTCTCCTTTTATCTGGAAGTGACACCAACTAGTATAACATAATAAACGTCACAAGGGTGGAGGTTTCTTCACAGAAGACGGTCCTAATTAAAGTAATTAAGTCAGTCAATCTATTGTGAGAAAGCTGTTGTGCCCTGATGGAGAGATACTCCAGAGATTACTGCTGTTTATTTCACAGTGTGTAGGAGAAGCAGCAGCACCTGCATGAAAGGTGACAGGAAGAGAGGGATGATTGAACATTATTGCAGCTTGTTTAACTGTTTAGCTGTTGCTTTAGATCACTCACAGTTACACATACAGTACAGTTTTCCTTTTATCTTTGACCCAGATATTAACCCTCAACTACATAGTGCTGCCCTTAGGCAACAAACTACATTTCCAGACCACACATTAGCCTGTAGAAGAAAATAAAGAGGTTTTTTTTTTTTTTTTCATATTATGCTACCAGACACATCTCTGTCCAGTGGAATAAGCTGAAGGTTGTGTGACATTCATTTTGGGATGAGAAACCTCCTTTCAAGAAGCAATACCACATGGGACAGATTGCCACAAGTAGGTAAGATAAATATCATGATTTTACACGTTTACATTAAAATAACTGTATGTAAAAAAATACATGCATGTGCATGAATATGTAAAGAAGTATATCTGATTGTTTGACTACGTATTTTGTTTTTATTTAAACAGTAAAACTGTTCATTTTCATTTGTTGTCTCAAGGCAACAGTATTTTTGATTAGGCAATATAACTCACTAGCATGTGTGTGTAGGCATGTGCTTGTATGCATTCTAAGAATACTATAACACTTTTTAAAGTTAAAGCACAAAATACATTTTAAAAAATATCTATTATAATCATTACGGATGGAAACAACGAAGAAGACACACATCACTGTCCCCTGCCCTGCTGTGGTGAAAGGATATAGAAGTTGAGGGCCTAGGGGTTAGCATTTTTGACAAATAGATCAATTAAATCAAAAACAGTGATGTATTTTGTTGTTGTAATCTTTCTGTGAAATGCTTACATTGTTTATTTGTTGTTTATTTGTTTATTCTTGTTCAAGTAAAACTTATTGGAGAAAACCTTGGTGTTTTATTACCCTTGGGCCGTAACGTTGCCTTGAAGCAACAAACCAATATGTTTTTTATTTTTTAATTTTTTAAATGTATTTTTTGGGCATTTTATGCCTTTATTGATAGGAGAGAGACAGTGGATAGGCTTGTGAAAGGGGGCAAGAGAGTAGGGGAAGACACTCTGCAAACTGGTCACAGGCGGGATTCGAACCTGGACCGGCAGAAGCATGTACATGGGGGGCCTGGTTGCTAACCACTCCGCCAAACCAGCACCCCCCAATATGTTTTTTTTTGGGGGGTGGGGGTGGGGGGGGTGTCAAATGTTATGATTGATGTATCAGGGACCCCAAAGTTCCTGCCAAATAGGGTCAAATTTTCTCCAAAGATTAAAAAGTCATGTAGCGGTTTAAGTACAATTGGCAACCACATCTGTCACATCTCAGTCTGCAGCCTCAGCCTCTCCCACAGCCTGTCACTCCCTGCTGCACTCTAATTAGCCCAGACTCACCTCACCTGTGTTGCTGCTCACACCTGCACCTCATCTCCGTAATCAAGCCAGCTACAAAAGCCCCAGCTCCACACTCAACCAGCGTCAGACTGTCGTCGCACTCATGCTGAAAGGTCCAGACTTGTTTCCCGGATTGATCACTCGTTGCCGACCAGTTTCGTCCCAGACTCTGCCTCATACGCCTGACCCTCGGCTCGACTCCAAGGTATCGACTAGCTTCTGTCCTGTATTCACCCGCCTGTCTGAATCCCCGGCTTTCGATCCTGCTGAAGTCTCCTGTTGCCGAATCCAGCCCGCCTACGCCAGACCCACGCCTGGTATCTGACCCTGCTTCCGTCTCCTGTTGCCGAATCCAGCCCGCTCACGCCAGACCCACGCCTGGTACCTGACCCTGCTTCCGCTCCAGTTGCAACCCAGTCTGCTCTACGCCAGCCAATCGCCTGGTGTCTGACTTCCTGCCTGTCTTCGACAACGCGAGTTCGCCTGAATCCTCCTCCAAGTGTTCCTGAGCGCCTCAGCCTGCCTGTGCGTGAGTCAAGCCTGCTTCACCTCCTTCTATAAAGACTGTGTGAGCTTGTCACTGCATCGCCTGGGTGGCTCAGTCGGTAAGGCGCCTGATCAGGGACCGAGCTGTCGCGGGTTCGACCCCCGCTCAAGCCACAGCCTGTTCTCTGTTTCTACGGTGTGGGTGTCAGTTTTGGACTCCTCTGAGGTGCTGCAATCAGAGGAGTGTTCACCTCTTAAGTTCGCTGTTGCGGGTTGAAGCTCCGCTCAAGAATCAGCTATCCCCCTGTAAAGACTGTTTGAGATCCTCTCCGTCCTTAGCATCTTCCCTGAAAAGGCTGTGGGAACCGACAGCTGAACAGCTCCGGGTTAGCTCAGTCAGGAGAGCGCCCGTCCACAGATCTCCTGGTCGCGGGTTCGCAGCCCGCTCTGAACTGTTTCTGAGCTTGGTGTTAATAAAGACTGTTCAAATTAAACTGCTTGCTTCTGGGTCCTACCTGCAATCGTGTCAGTACAGTCTGACCAGAAGATGGACCCAGCGAGCAGTTCACCATCAGCAATGAACAGACTGGAAAGAGTTGAAGGGTTGCTGGCTCATCATGAGGGGCTAATTGCCACGTCAACCAGCCACCTTCAGAGTGCTGTGGATACTCTCACCCGGACTGTCACCAAACTGGCCTCCAGGCTTCAAGAATCACCACCAGCTCCAACCCCTGCACCTGTTCCTCAGCCTGCTGCTTCGCCCGATGCTCCAGAACCACGAGTGGGCTCCCCTGAGCGATATGATGGTGAACCTGAAACCTGTGCCGCTTTCATCACCAACTGCACCCTGCTCTTCGGCTCTACAGCCCGCCACGTTCTCCTCTGAAGCTGCTAAGGTTGCCTACACCATCAATCACCTGGCCAGGCGTGCGAGACTCTGGGGAACTGCTGAATGGGATCGTCAATCTCCTGCCTGTTCCAGTTTCCTCACATTCACCTCTGAACGCAAAGTGTTTGGCCTGAATCCTGATAGGGCTGGAGTAGCGGGACTTCTGAAGCTCCAACAAGGTCGGACGGTCGGTGGCTGACTTCTCCATAGACTTCCGTACTCAAGCCAGCCGCAGTGGGTGGAACTCTTGACCCAGATCGGCGCCTTTGTCCACGGGCTGGCGGACTACATTAAACACGCTCTGGTCTTCCATGAACTCCCTTCGACCCTGGATGGCATCATCGACCACGCCACCCGGATCGATCTCCGCATCAGGGCCAGAAGAGGAGCTAAGAGTTCAACCCTGACTCATCTGCCCGGTAAAGAAGAAGCTCACTCGTGAAGGAGGAGATCACGAGTGAGCTCTTCCCTCCAGACTCCTCAGGTTCTTCGTCCTTCCCTCTCTGCACGCCTGCTCCTGCCAGACGGACCCCAGACCCTGGCCACCCTCATCGACTCTGGTTCGGACTCCTGTCTCGTCAGCAAAAGAGTCGTAGAACAACTTGGACTGAGTCTGGTTCCCCTCCATAACCCAATTCCAGCTAAAGCTCTGGATGGCCATGAGATGGGGATTATCACTCATCAAACAACCCCTGTTACCATGCTCATCTCAGGCAATCATAAAGAGACTGTCCAGTTTCATGTGCTTGATCATCCTGAAGTGCCGCTGGTCCTCGGCTACCCCTGGCTTCGACGACATAACCCTGTCATAGACTGGTCTACTGGCTCCATCCGCGGTTGGGGAACCGCCTGTCACCTCACCTGCCTGAAGGATGCCATGTCTCCGCATCCCCCTGTCTGCACCAACGCCCAGCCTGAACTCTCCAGTGTGCCACCTGAGTATCATGATTTCAGTGCTGTGTTTAGCAAGGCCAACGCCACGTCTCTGCCCCCGCATCGTCCCTATGATTGTGCCATTGACCTTCTCCCAGGCACCACCCCACCCAAGGGAAGATTGTATTCCCTTTCCGCACCAGAACGAAAGGCCATGGAGGACTATATCAACAATTCCCTGTCTGCTGGCATCATCCGTCCCTCTTCCTCTCCTGCTGGTGCAGGGTTCTTCTTCGTAGAGAAGAAGGATCGCTCCCTGAGGCCTTGTATCGATTACCGAGGGCTCAACGACATCACGGTGAAGAACCGCTACCCCCTGCCTCTCATCTCTTCCGCTTTCGAGCTACTTCAGGGAGCGACGATCTTCACAAAGTTGGATCTTCGCAACGCCTACCACCTCGTCCGCATCAGGGAGGGGGACGAATGGAAGACGGCGTTCAATACCCCCATCGGTCATTATGAGTACCTTGTGATGCCGTTTGGACTAACCAATGCTCCAGCAGTCTTTCAGGCCCTCGTCAACGATGTTCTTCGAGACATGTTGGACCAGTTTGTCTTTGTTTATCTCGACGACATCCTCATCTTCTCCAAGAACCTCAGGGACCACGTGCATCATGTCCAGTCTGTGCTCCAGAGACTTCTAGAGAACTCACTCTTTGTCAAAGCAGAAGTGTGAGTTTCACGTTCCCACAGTCTCCTTCCTGGGCTTCGTGTCAAAGGCCACATCCAAATGGAGCCATCCAAAGTATCCGCAGTCACCTCCTGGCCTGTTCCTGAGTCCCGCAAGCAGCTCCAACGATTCCTGGGCTTTGCCAACTTTTACCGCCGTTTTATCAGAAACTACAGCACTGTCGCTGCTCCTCTCACCGCTCTTACAAGCAGCAAGAAAACTTACCTCTGGTCGCCTGATGCAGATACAGCCTTCCGTACCCTGAAAGAGAGGTTTACCTCTGCTCCTATCCTCCAAATGCCTGATCCAGATCTTCAGTTCCTGGTGGAGGTAGACGCCTCTGATGTTGGTGTAGGAGGCATCTTATCCCAGCGTTCCCCTTCAGACCACAAGCTCCATCCATGCGCCTTTTTCTCCCGTCGACTGACCCCCGCTGAGAGGAACTACGACATCGGCAATCGTGAGCTTCTGGCGGTGAAGCTAGCATTGGAGGAATGGAGGCACTGGCTTGAGGGAACCAAGGACCCGTTTCTCGTTTGGACAGACCATAAAAACTTGGAATACATCAAGACTGCTAAAAGACTCAACGCCCGGCAAGCCCGGTGGTCCCTGTTCTTCTCTCGTTTTAACTTCACTCTGTCCTACCGACCTGGTTCCCGCAACACCAAGCCGGATGCTCTTTCTCGCCAGTACCTCCGAGATGAGGACAGCACAGAGAAACCTGCTCCCATTCTGGCTCCTCCTTGTGTTGTTGCCACCCTCACCTGGGACATCGAGGAGAGAGTCAAAGCCGCCACCCAAGATCAGGTTGGCCCTAGCTCCTGTCCCCCTCGTTGTCTCTTCGTTCCTGAAGCTCTACGGTCGGATGTTCTGCAGTGGGCCCATTCATCCAACCTGACCTGTCACCCCGGATCACATCGCACCCAGGAGGTGATCCTGCAGAGGTTCTGGTGGCCCACGCTTGAAGAGGACACTCGGGACTTTGTCAAGGCCTGTCAAATCTGCAGCCAACACAAGTCCTCCCATCAGGCTCCTGCCGGTCTCCTCCAACCTCTGCCCGTCCCACATCGTCCATGGTCCCACATCTCCTTGGATTTCGTCACCGGTCTGCCATCCTCCGAGGGACACACTACCATCCTCACTGTGGTAGATCGGTTCTCCAAGATGGCTCACTTCATTCCCCTGCAGAAACTCCCGTCCGCCAAGAAACCGCACAACTGGTCCTCCATCACCGTCTTCGCATCCATGGTCTCCCAGTGGGCGTGGTGTCAGACCGTGGACCCCAGTTTTCATCCGCCTTTTGGAGAGAGTTCTGCCGTCTCCTGGGAGCCACCGCCAGCTTATCTTCTGGCTTCCACCCTCAGTCCAGCGGACAGACCCGAGCAATATGAACCAGGAGATGGAAGCGGCTCTTCGATGCACCGTGTCCCAGAACCCATCTACCTGGTCCCAGCAGCTCCTATGGGTGGAAATGCGCCCATAACTCCTTGGTCTCGTCCTCCACCGGCTTGTCCCGTTCCAGTGTGTTTACGGCTACCAGCCCCGTTGTTTCGGCTCTGGGCAATGACGTCTCCTGCCCTTCTGCCCTTGCCTTCGCCCGACGCTGCCGTCGAACTTGGGCCCGAGCCAGGGCTGCACTTCAGAAGGCCGTCCATCGCTACACCTCTTCAGCCAACCGCCGTCGGACTTCTGCTCCAACCTATCAGGTAGGTCAGAAAGTCTGGTTATCTACCAGAGACCTACCTGTTAGAGTTGAGAGCAGGGAGCTTGCACCTAAGTTTGTTGGTCGTTTCCTCATTCTGAAAATCATCAACCCGACGGTGAGGTTAACCCTTCCCCGATCCATGAGGGTCCATCCCACCTTCCATGTCTCCAAGATTAAGCCTGTTCACGAGAGTCCTCTGTCTCCGGATGTTGCTCCTCCTCCTCCTCCACGGCTCATTGACGGGGGTCCTGCCTTTACCGTCCACCGTCTGCTCCGTTCCCGTCATCGTGGAAGAGGCCTACAGTACCTCGTGGACTGGGAAGGCTACGGTCCCGAGGAGAGATCTTGGGTGCCATCCAGAGACATCCTGGATAAAGAACTTGTGAAACAGTTCCACGAGGACCACCCGGAGCAGCCGTCCTTGAGAAGGCGAGGACGCCCATCGCAGCAGTCTCCTCCCGTCAGTTCCGTTAATCCTCCCACTGCTGAAGAGGAAGAGGAGGAGGAGGAGATCCCCGATCCGCCTGATGTCCGAGACGACTCCGCATCGGAAGAGTACTGAGGTACTCTTCCCACCCCCCCCCACCCCTGTTGATGTTGTGGACGTCGGGAGCCGTCCCTTGAGGGGGGGGTTCTGTCACATCTCAGTCTGCAGCCTCAGCCTCTCCCACAGCCTGTCACTCCCTGCTGCACTCTAATTAGCCCAGACTCACCTCACCTGTGTTGCTGCTCACACCTGCACCTCATCTCCCGTAATCAAGCCAGCTACAAAAGCCCCAGCTCCACACTCAACCAGCGTCAGACTGTCGTCGCACTCATGCTGAAAGGTCCAGACTTGTTTCCCGGATTGATCACTCGTTGCCGACCAGTTTCGTCCCAGACTCTGCCTCATACGCCTGACCCTCGGCTCGACTCCAAGGTATCGACTAGCTTCTGTCCTGTATTCACCCGCCTGTCTGAATCGGCTTTCGATCCTGCTGAAGTCTCCTGTTGCGAATCCAGCCCGCTCTCGTTGTGACCCGTCTGGTATCTGACCCTGCTTCCGTCTCCTGTTGCGAATCCAGCCCGCTCTCGTTGTGACCCGTCTGGTACCTGACCCTGCTTCCGTCTCCAGTTGCGAACCCAGTCTGCTCTCGTTGTGCCAATCGCCTGGTGTCTGACTTCCGGCCTGTCTTCGACAACGCGAGTTCGCCTGAATCCCTCCTCCAAGTGTTCCTGAGCGCCTCAGCTCGTCTGTGCGTGAGTCAAGCCTGCTTCACCTCCTTCTATAAAGACTGTGTGAGCTTCTGTCACTGCATCGCCTGGGTGGCTCAGTCGGTGGCGCCCGATTGTGAACCGAGCTGTCGCGGGTTCGACCCCCGCTCAAGCCACAGCCTGTTCTCTGTTTCTACGGTGTGGGTGTCAGTTTTGGACTCCTCTGAGGTGCTGCAATCAGAGGAGTGTTCACCTCTTAAGTTCGCTGTTGCGGGTTGAAGCTCCGCTCAAGAATCAGCTATCCCCCTGTAAAGACTGTTTGAGATCCTCTCCGTCCTTAGCATCTTCCCTGAAAAGGCTGTGGGAACCGACAGCTGAACAGCTCCGGGTTAGCTCAGTCAGGAGAGCGCCCGTCCACAGATCTCCTGGTCGCGGGTTCGCAGCCCGCTCTGAACTGTTTCTGAGCTTGGTGTTAATAAAGACTGTTCAAATTAAACTGCTTGCTTCTGGGTCCTACCTGCAATCGTGTCACACATCCTTCAGATAATCATGAATGCAAGCTGCTTTTTCAGCTTTTCTCTGGCTTAAACTCTAAAAGCGGACTTATAACTAAAGCCCCATTCACACACCGACGTCTTGACCAAACATCAAGCCTCGTCAAGCTTTATCTGGCCAGAACTAGGAACATAGTTATTGTCAGCTATGCCGATGTTCATCAGGTATGCTAAAAATGTTCACACATGCTTGAGATTTTCTGATGTTTGATCCAACACTTGTCAGCATCACCAATAGTTGACCTCCACTTATCACTGCTTCCCTGTTATGACTGAGTTCATGTCTGTTGGCAAACGTTGGGCACCTTCATGGGGGCGGCAATCTTTCATCCTCAATGTTGGAATACTGAGATCAGCTGTTGCTGCATGAGGTAAAACTATATATACATCCACTTCATGTGACGAATAAACTTGTACAATGTTCAGCAGCATCAAGCACTGTTACGCCAAAGTTCCTCTAAGTTGACTGGGCTGCATTACATCAGTGGAGAGGCCAGAAATGTCACACTCCACCAGCACAACATTCCAGCCTTAGATATATTGACCTGTGCTGAAAAAAGCAGGATTGATCCTAGCAAAGTACTTTCATTAAAATTGCATCAGCTACTATACTTAGATGTGTGGATGGGCCATTTCATAGAGCACCAAAAATAACCCCTGATTCAAGTGATCAAAATGTTGTGATCATCACATTAGTCCAATACCTCTGAAACTGTATGAATGTCTTATCCTTTAAAAGTGAGATATGTCTCTATCAATCTTATTACTGCCAGCCAGGTAGTTGTAAAATATTGGCCACCTTGTTCAGGGCTTTGCATATTTTCCATTTCTAGGTTTAGTTTAAATTTACTTGCTTCATGGTTAAATGTTGACTAAAATGGCTTACAGGAGTATTTCTGTAAAACGGATCAAATATGAATTCACAACTAAATTAAAAAAGTTATAACGCCAACTTTTTTGGAGATAGCAATAAAAGCTAGCACGATTTAACGACAAAAGATGACCTCTCACCAAACAACTTTTCCCCTCTCGTGTTTTCTGAATTTTGATAATATGCTAGGGGCCAGCTGGAAAGAAGCAGAGGACCTAATGTGCCCCCTGGGCCGCCACTTGACGATTACTGTCGTCACATATTTTGTGAAAATCAGGATTTAACTTCTCTCCAATGGAAAAAGACTGCATGTAGTCATGGAAGTCCATATTTATTAGAACAACGCCACTAAAACTGTTTTTTGTTCGATTTCTCTCCTTGTATGATGGTCGAACTCAGTGAAGGACTGCATTCTAGAGATGCACCGAAATGAAAATTTGTAGCCGAAGCCGAATAAAATATAAACGCTTGGCTGAATACCAAATACCGAATATCCAATGCGGAGCAAAGTAGTTCACTACATTTGTTAATATTGCATTAATAGCTTAGAATACATTTTAGACATGTTTTTAAAAGAAAGTAATTGTTTATTGAATATTATGACATTTTTTAATATTCCAGTAGCCTTTGCTTTTAAAAAAAGACCCAAAAAGTTTTTCATTCATATTAAGTCTTCAAACTAAACATAACACGCATAAAAAAATACTAATGTGCATTGAAGTGCATATAAACCAATAAACAAATAATACCAACAAATGAATAATTGTCCTTTTGACACAAGACTGCTTTAAGGCTGTCACTTTATGTTCGATATTTGAATAACGGATCGAATATGGGAATAAAAATATTGTAACCGTAACTGAATAGTAAATAAGTATTTGAATATAAAATATTGAGTGTGGCGGCACATCAGGCCTGGAGCAGTGAACCGTTCTGTCCAACAGAGGACGCTGTGAGCGCTTGACCGTCAGTCACATCCGGAGACAAAGAGTTTCCACTCTGAGCAGACATTAACGGCTCTGAATGTGGAGGAGAGCTGTGTGGAAGTAGTTTTGGTTATACACTGTTGATGACAAACTTAAAATCAAAGACCAGGCTGTGTTTTCTGTGAAATACAGTTTAGTCACTCGTCCTACATTTGCAGGCTCAGCCGTCAGCTTTTCATCAAAGCTGTACGGCCGAATGCAGTGGAGCTTCGTCAAGAGTTTAACCCCGTGTGACCGTGTTTTGATTATTCGGGTGCATGATTGAGTTTGATTTTTAGGAAAAGTGACAGCCTTTGTCTGCTTAGCCACAGTCACGCGCAATGACGCAGTTGATTTCATCATTGTGTTACACAGTACTATTTGGCCTTGCTATTACCTCATTCCACCGAAGGCTGAATATGGCTTTCATTGCATTATTCGGCCAAATATATTCGGCCACCGAATATTCGGTGCATCCTTACTGCATTCTCATCCCAACATTTTCTTCTTCTCATGCACAAAGCACAAGGAAAAACAAAGTCATAAGAGGAAAGAAACACAACTTAAAATGTACAAGTTTCAGTGTGATCTGCAGAAATCCACTGATCTGGAATGAGCCTGAAAGCACCATAAACACAAAGCTGCTACTAAAATCTATCAAATCCTCAAACTCTGTGGCTGAGTTATTTAAGTTTGTCTAGGTAACAATAGTCATATTACAATCACAGCCCAAATGATTTTTCACTTTCTAAGTGCCATAGTCTTTCTGTATTATATTTGGATATGCCAGGTTTTTTAATAATACAAATAAAGATTGATATAGTTCTCTTTCTTTTATCTCAGACGTGGATTTTTCACGTACTCACCAGATGATAGGTGTGACACGTTAAATCAGCCGGTGTTACGGAGGTGTGACCCTCCTGTCAAATTTTCTGACAGGAGAAACACACAGACAAAACAGTGAACAGAGAAGTGGTGATGCTACCGTACGTCAGAGGAGTCACTGAACGCATCCAGAGGACCATGAAAAAATATAACATCGACACACCGGTCAAACCACACATCAAACTGAGACAAATGCTGGTACACCCAAAGGACAAAATTAAACAAAACAATAAATGCAACGTCATATATGAGATACCATGCCAATTTTGCAATAAAACATACATTGGGGAGATGGGTAGGAGTTTCAGCACACAAAGGAGAGAACATCAAAAGGAGTGAGAAAAAGAAACAGGGACAAGACAAACAAGATGAACAAAAGAAAACGCACAACAGGAGTTTCCACTGAAACATGTCAAGGTATGTGAAAAATCCACATCTGAGATAAAAGAAAGAAAACTATATCTACGTAATTTGAAGACATAATGAACACCATCCAACTACAAATAAAGACTGACTTACTGATTGCTAGAAACTTAATAAATTTAAGATTTTTAGGTTTACACTAGATTTTAGGATACAAATCATGTTTGTGGCATCTATTGAGGGTGTATATTGTTCAATGTTTGGGCCTCTACAAGCTCTGACTTACACAAGTGACTATTTCATGTGAAATTATGTCTGAAAATACACCATTTTTAATGAATTCTTTTGAATAAATTGATTGATTCATTGATGTCAGACATACTGTCTCATTTATCAGTGAGATGTATATCATGTCCATCTGACAAATTCTCCATAGACTCCCTCAAGAATCCAGCCTGATGAGCAATGAAAATTCAGTCATTAACATCAACAGGATTTTAGTCACAGCACTTTACTTGCTCGGTTGGTTGGTAATGCTTGCAATAATCATAGAAGATATGAACCAGTCATGTGTTCCATGATGAGCATCTGCTAAATATAATTTGAGGAATAAGAAGGATATTTTGACAGCAGGTTGAACATGTTGGCTGTAGAGTTTTCCCTCTTCTCTGTGGGAGTGGGTCGCTGGCTTGATAACTCCCCAGCATGTTGTTCAGAGGGGTTATGTGGCAGCAGGGAGTCATTTCAAGCTCCATGTGTGACTAGAGAGTGATTAGTGACTGAAACAGGCACAGCGCAGAGCTTAAGGAGGAGAATTAACAGCAGAGTAAACAGTGCTTACAATTCATAATGTTCTTAACGGTCTCTATATCTCAGTGAGACCTGGTGCACAGAGAACAGACAAGCAGTGAACCATTTGTCTTTTCATTTACTCAGTTCTTCTTGTCTTTTAACAGCACAAAAAGTTGCATTGTTTGCTTCTGTTTTACAGTAACTCTTCTGAGAAGTATAAAATTCTGCTACCCTGAGGGTAAAGCTTCATGAGCTAAAGCATCTATTTCAATTTATCGGGTCATGTTCATTATTCAAACAAACAGACGCTGGCACAGTTTTCTGCAAGACTTCTTCAGTTTCCCTGGAATCAGTTTAAAAAAAAAGTTA
Organism: Scarus forsteni; assembly: GCA_036419115.1. Classification (NCBI taxonomy): domain Eukaryota; kingdom Metazoa; phylum Chordata; class Actinopteri; order Labriformes; family Labridae; genus Scarus; species Scarus forsteni. The sequence continues at coordinate 33,174,825 of JAZDUH010000152.1, forward strand.
CAAAGAGAGAAAATAGAGCACACTGTAATGAGAAAAGTCAAAAAGTTAATTCTGCTCAACTCATACTCTAAGACAGCAAACACAAACCTCATGTGAGGAAAGATCAAGCGCTATATGCAGGCAAAGGAGTTGTGAGGATTACATGTCTGATGTGAATGTTGAATGCCTACAAAGGTATACATAGGAGACATTACTTACTTTCCACCTGTCACCTGTCTGAAATAAGAGGTTATTGTTCACTAGTATGCACACAAACGCACACACACACACACACACGCCCACACACACATATATATTAACATTACCTCTTTAAAGAAACCAGACAATTAGACCAACTGTGGCTTATTTACACACATTAACAATATATCAAGTGTGTCATGTCAAGTGAAGTCTAACTAGATATGTTATGTAGAACATTAAAAGCAACAAAGTTAGGATGCTATTTATTTTTCCCTTGCACTGATTTAAGTACAACACACCATGATACAGTATATTTCCAAACTCCAGTAGTAAAAAGTACAAAGTACTTTATAATGAAAATACAACCATTCATATATTAAAAGGTTGAGGGATCATGATGTAAAATGTCATTTGACAGTTGTAATCATGATCATAATCATTTTTATAAATGAGGAAAAATGTTCAAAGCCATCAGCTGTCATTGGGTGAGAGGTGGGCTACACCCTGAACCGGTCACCAATCGTTCGCAGGGCCACATTTGTAATTTATTAATACTCTTTATTGTGTTCTAAGGTCGGCACCCTAACCCCAAATTCCACCGGACGCGAAAGCGCCGCGTCCTTGAAGCGAACTGCGGAGCATTTCGCTCCCATTGTAGACTATCGGGCAAATTCCACTGCACGCGAAAGCGCCGCGATTCTGAAGCGCCAACGCGCGCCAAGGTGCGAGAGATACGCTTCAGGTCTATTTTCTGCGCGGCCGCTTCCAAACCTCGTAAATTTACTGTCGTTAAGAAAGCACCAGACAGGAAGTCACCGTGTGGAGTACTCGGAAGTTTCAAAATAAAACACAAACCACGGACTCTTGCACGTAATGTTCCTAAATTATTTGTCATTACGTCAAAACCGGAGGCACGAGCATCAGGTCAGCAGTCGGTCAGAGGGTCCCAGAGACGACACGACAACATGGACGAAGAAAAGTGAATCGTAGAGGTACAGAAATATCTAACATTGTATACATCACGGATATAGATGGATAGAAGTTGAATAATTCACGAAGCTGTGTGGTTTGGACCAGTAAAGGGACCTTAGAGAAGCTAAGAAAGGTGTTGTTTATTTCTTTTCTCAGTCTATAACACGTTTTATGAGTGTGTGACATCGCTATTCTCATGATAGCCTGCGGCTCTCCGGGGCTCAGCCCTCCCCCTCCGGGGCTTCGCTGCACGGCGCTTCTGGGCGCGCCGCTTCCAGTGGGGTTTGCCTGTCGGAGCAAGACCGCGGCGCTCTGCTTCGCTGTGCGGCAAATAATCGATTAAATTGATTAATTCGAATTATTTTCTGCAGAAGATTTTAAAAATGAAAAATCGAGATTTTTTTTCTTGCCTTAGTCCAATTGTAAGTAGTTGCAATATTTTAAAAAAAATTACAATTTTCATGATGGACGGCCTTATAGGGTTTGCATAAGCACCTTTATAGGCTTGTATTTGTTATTTAAGTAGATTAAATATTGATCAGAGAGTTTCTTGCTAATACTGTAACAATACCTCAGCCTTTTAGTGTTTATGTAGACAAACCTGCCTACGTTTATACAACATAATCAACCTTTTATGACCCAGACTTTGACTTTAAGAGGGAAACATTTAGACAACATAAAGGTAAAACTTAATTTGTTTCATTTTTATGTCACTGGGAATTTAGTTGCTTTTAGGGATCGATTAAAATCATAAATCAAGTGTTGTGGAAAAAAATCTGGGATTTTGTTTCCAGGCCATATCGCCCAGCCCTAATGGGTTGTAATTAAAATACTAAATCTAGTGTAATGGGACAACATGAAGGCAATGACTGTAATATTCAGCTAACCAAGATGTCCTGTCCTTTTGAATGGATTTCAGTCTGAACATGTCCAGAAAGGCTCCAAGTTGAAGTAGCTTCTTGAAGAGTCAGAGAAATTACACCATAGGTATTGATAGAGGGGTGAACATTAAGCCACCTGTAACAAAAAAAATGTTTTTAACTAAGAATCACGTAAATGATCAAATGCTGTAACTGAGTTCTATTATTGATTTAAAATGATCCATCACAGTCCCATAGAAGATGTCCTCTGTTGTTTATGTATTAATAAAAAGGTGACACCAATCACCAGTGATGGAGTCTGTCATCAGTCAACCAGCAGCCTAATGCTTTATCTCATTTGCTGAACATATGGAGGGAGCAACCATGGTCTCTTTGGTGGGCCTCACCAGAGACAAAGCTCATCCACAGATCAAGCACAAAGGGGATTAGACACAGAAAAAGAAGCTGAGGGAGTGAGTATTAAAACTAACTTTAAACTACTTTCACATAAATCTGGCTGCTGATAGTTTTGTAAATCAATCTTTGGATTCCCAGCTATGCAGAGAGAGAGGCAGTTCAATGAGTTCAAGATAGAGATTTTCTGAGAGGTCTTTTATTGCAATATCCTGTTTGAGAAGATCGTCTTGTTTTTCCACAGACAAGGCTGGTATTATTTTTCTAAGAATTCATCACTCTGAATCAATGATGTATAATCTACCTTGTCAGCGAGGTCATTTATTTGTTTGTCTTCTTTTGTCCCCCTCATGTTTGTCCACAATGTTTTAATGAAAAGGACTCTGAAGCAGCTCTGATGACTACACCCTTTGTAATGTCCTTGGCTGAAGAGGTTTGTTTTCAGGTTCTTTGTTTGTTTATCTGTTTTCACTTAATGCCAGGAGCCTTTTAATGACTCCTTGAATACTGACTGATTGTTTTGAAAGGATTATTATTATTCAAACACGGATACTAGTGAAAAGTTTGGTTGGAAGTGAATGTTATCAAAGTTAATCTGGGAAAAGGAATTGGAAATAGTCCAGTACAATTGGATATTACACAGCATGTTTAGACTAATCTAATAATCAAGACCTCGGTTAAAATGTAAATTCTTAAAAAAAAAAGTTCTTAATTATTTTTTGACTGGGGCAACCTACAGGAAGGTGCATCTACAGGAGGCTTACAGTAACAGTGGCACTAAAAAAACCTCTTGTTTAATCTTGAGTAGATCCAGTCTCATGTTGAACAGTTACCACAAAAGCTGTGTTGGGGGTCTGGGTGAAAGAATGGTGCTGGACAGAGATAATGGGCTAAAGTAAGAATTGAAGGCAGTGAAAGGTCCACGGGCCAATCATAAATCTGCTTCACTGCTACATAAGTGTGGCCTGCAATTGTGACTGAGGTAGAAGACCCTCATCCTTTAAATCGTGGGACTTCTGAAGAGACAGCAACAAAAAAAGCAAGTAAAATAGAAGAAAGTAAAGAATGAAGGTAATCGGATAATCTAAGGGAATCTTAAAAGCATGGGAAGTAGTTAAAGTTGAAGTGTGTATTTAAAGAGTAAAAGAGCCAACATGAACAAGAGGATACAAGCACCCCCCCTACAGTAAGACTCTTATTTACCCATTCTTGGAATTACTTCACAGAAAAGAAGAAATTCTGTGTTTTCTACTGAGTTTTACCAAGCTGCACTGTGTTTTTTTGTGAGTTAGACAGCCCATGGGCCCACTTAAAAAGGTGAATGAGCACAAAGTGTTTTGGCTGAGAAAGTTGTGCCCCTTATCCCTCCACTATAAGAAAAAAAAGCATCCTTGAAACAAAACTGCTGTGGTGCTGTGGGGCTTGGAAGATATGCTCCATCCCCGGCAGAGATGTTTGGCACAGGCAGACCCGCTCTGGGGAGAGGAGCATCTTTGGGGCCTGCGGGGCTGATGAGTCACTTTGAGGTTGATCTGAAAGAAACGCTACGGCTGCAGGGGGCTGAAGGATTGTCAACCAAGAGTTCTTAAACCCAAAGAAAGACAGGAGGAAGACTTCTCCTCTATGAAGTAGAGCTGTAGGAGGGAACCAAAGGAACATAAACCAACTAATCAGATCTTGGCTGTGAAATTACAGCCCCATACTGACCAATCAATCAGTCATTGAAAAGAGGGGGGTTAGTTTGGGTTGTTGTCTTATAGCAGATGACAGCTTAAATGCTAGGTTGTAGAGAGTCAAGGTGCAAACGGCAAATGATCATGTGCTCGTTCCCACAGGTGCTTGTTAGAGAATAAATGGTCAGGCGCAAAGCTGGCATTTTCCTAACTTCAAGACCAGTGTTGTGTGTAATGCATCACAATGGAACATGTTACAGTAACAAAACTACTTTTTTCGGGTAAAAAGGAAAGTAAGGCACTACTACTGAAAATTTGGTAACGAAACAAAGTTCATTTTTTAATGTGAGGCAACGCTCCTTTTCCCACGGACAGATCTGACACTGATGCTGCCTTCTCAGCTGCCCAAACGAGCAGCATTGCCAAGTCCACTCATTATAAACTTCCAAGGGTCGCAAATCTCATGAGTCACGGCTGCAGGTCGTGGATTTTTGGGCTCGTTTGTAAACGTGCAGTTGCTTCTTGGTGATGTTCAGTCAGTGTGAATCCCCCTGATTATCTTCCAGCTCCAAACAAAAAAGCAAAACACGAGTGCGGTAGGCAGTTTGTCCACTTCCTTGTTTCCTGGTTATTGCGCATACCTCCAAACACACTCACGGACAAAGCGCATGCACCAGAGCCAAAGTTGCCAAGTCTGCTTATTATAAGCGACGTTCTTTTTTTTTTTAATAGATGCTTGGCACTGTGATATTGAAATGTAATGCAGACGAAAATTAACACACCTCATGTAGATTTCCCTTTTTAAAAAGCAATATATCACATTAGGAAAGGATATAGCTGGAGGGCTTGTCTTTATCAACCTGATTGCTTTTTTCAGAAGCAAAATGTGGAAACCCTGGGCAGGGGCTCTCATTCCACAGGGTATGTGACATGATTTTGTAAAATAAAGAGCACAAAAGACATAAATGTTATGTTCTCTGTATTAGAACTTTTTGTTGGCCTTCACATCTAAGAACAGATATGGGGCTCTGTCCAAAGTCGAGCAATGTAAAAGTAACATAAAAGTAACAAGTAACATGAAAAGCTACTTTTCATAGAGGTAGCTAAGTAAAGTAAGAGTTACGAGCAAACACTACTTATAAAAAGTAACTTCCCCAATACTGTTCAAGACACAGAGATTGACTGTGCAATAAACCTGGTTATACAATGCCTAAAGTCTGTGGTGCAGGGAGCTTCGACTATTTTAAAGACCCATTAGGACCCACTCATCAATGAGATCCAAACACAGACTTCACCGAGCTTGTTTTGATCACATGGGATGCAAAGCCACACACCACTACTGTTAAATATAAATAATAAAATTCAGATCAAAGTCCAAAACAGGATGGAGAGCTGACAGACAGTGTGGCTTTTTGCAGCATTACAGATTAAAATGGTCTCAGAACAGTGAGCTACATTTGTAATATTCTATTATTCATATATCTATATATTCTATATTCATACTAATGAATCTGTGTCAACAATATGCATCCTTAAAAAGGTAAAATATAGGGATGCTGGTTTGGCGGAGTGGTGAGGGACAATGCACATCCCATGTACATGCTTCTGCTGGTCTGGAGCCTGCAACCAGTTTGTGGAGTGTCTTCCCCTACCCTCTCACCCCTGTTCATAAGCCTATCCACTGTCTCTCTCCTATCAATAACGACACAAAATGTCCCAAAAAAAATTAAAAAAGAAGTAAAATATAGAATGATACACTCTAAACTGATTTACCTTGCGAGCAGATGGCAGAGAAGATGAGGCTGAACATGGTGAGTCAAACCTCTACAGACTGGATAATTTTGCACACATGCAGCCAAGTTCAGCTGCCACAAAGAGGCATCACAAGGAGACATTAGGTAAGACGCCTACATGTGGTAAGATTGGTAATGTTAGTTAAAGAACCTAATTATCTCTTTCACCCAAACTGATTCTGACCATGTTTTACATTTTGGATATAGTTAATTATTTTTGGTGTTTTTCCTCATGAACATGCCAGTTATACAGGGTGTCCATAAAGTATCTTTACAGTTTAATAAATTTATTACAAAGGCAGTTTATGAGATATCTTAACCAGATTTGTTTTATTTCAATCAGTGTTTATCAAAGTGCTTATTCACATTAAAATTTTATGTATCAGATCTTCTGTTAATGGAAGGATAGGCTTGTCTTACACAGTTGATGTTTTCCTCAGATGTTCTTGGTCGCCCACTCCTCCCTTTATCCAACACTATCCCTGTCTCCATCGATTTCTTGTGCCATGCATTTGGAGGAAGAGATGGTGGATCTCTTCCATACTTAGTTCTGTAGTTCCACTGAGTCTGCACATCCGATTTTGTCTCGATAAACCAGAATACACATCGTGCCTTCTCTTGAGGAGTAGCCATTTTATACGGGTTCATTTAACATTATTCCTTCCATAAACAGAATCTTAATGTGAATAAAAACTTTCATAAACAATGATTCAAACAAAACAAATCCGGTAAAGATATCTCATCAACTGTCTTTGTAATACATTTTTTTTAATTGTAAAGAGACTTTATGGACACCCTGTATTATTTCGACTAGTCTACTTGGGTCCAGTCCACTTAGCTGGCCTGCAGCAAGTCTAAAAAAAGTCTAAAAATTATGTATAGATAGGTGGCCCACATAACTTGAGGCTCAAGTTTGACTGAAGAATAAATAAAACTGGTATCAACTTTTAAAAAGTAGCATGAATTGCCCTGAGTGGCTTTGCTGTCTCTTCTCTTCCAAGTCCTATTAACAAAGATATTCAGCTGATCACCTTCAAGCACCAACAATCATAGAAGTTTGGCAGTTTTGTGCAGCTTGAGCTTGTTCTGAGTCTGATGGTGGAATCTTAAAATGATGGATGAACTGCCAGTGTCTATTAGGGGTGGGAGAAAAATTGATTCACGTAAGTATCGGGATTTTTTCCTAATTTAAATACTTCATTTTAGTCTGTGTTAATAAGTCACTTTTAAATGCAATCCAGGCTTTTGAAGAGAGAGTATAAACAGCTGGTTAAAATATACTGCTGAATAAATCCTAAAAACAGACTCACATGTGATGTGTATTTTTCCTGATATAGTCTGTAGGCATCATCATTGTTCATCTTTTTTGCTGGTGTTAAAAAAGCTTACTAAAGATTACAAAAATCAGCAATATTGTAGAATCACAATTTAAATCAAATTGGCAATCAAAAAATCGTAAAAAATCGAATAAGGAGAAAAGTGTATCATCCCAGCCCTCGTCTCTACTCTGCTGCAGGGATTAACAGTGTGGTGGTCAGGACCCCCTGACATGGGATAGCCCATGTCAGTATCTTTACAGTCATTGACTTTTTGCCTTTTAAAGTCAGTGCTTGAAAGCTGTGACAGGCTGTTTTTGGTTTTAACAGTTTTCAACACCTACATTGGATCTGTTTTACTAACTTTAATACACAAAAGATACATAGCAAAAGTGGCCCAGTCATCCTTAAATTTCTGCATATGTGGCACATAGCAAAAAAAAGTCTGGACACCCCTGATGAAACAAACTGGTAGAAACAGAGTCATAGTTTTTAAAAATTAAATATAATGTCTAATTTATGAAAAGGACTGAAGTATTTGAAAAAAGAATGCAGTGAAAGTAATAATAATATAAATTTTAAATAAGACACTTCTGTGCTTTAAATTTTTGAGCTCATAAATGTATTTTTTTTATTGGGACATGAAGGTCGGCATGAATATTTAAGACATGGGAGAGCTGCAGCCAGGAGAGTGTGCATGCCTGTAGCTGTTGTTTTACCAGCAGAGAGGAAACCAACCTTTGACCCCTGTGTTTATATTAAAATTCTCACAGCAACACGGCCATAGGTAACATGATATCTATATTATATTTATTTATTCAGTACTTTTTCATTTGGCAACCAGTTGTGCTGTATTCCAACACAAACTCACTCAAAATGTGTAACACCACAGTTTACAAAATGTATGATAACAACATAAATAACCAATAAAAATGCTGTTGCTTCCATAGACCACAGCTGAATCTGGTCTGAATTCTGTGTATTGCTCATTAAATTAAGTATCATTACTTACATTTGAGTCAAAAGATATATAAACCGATTCCTTCCTGTTCTTACTTGCCAACAGACAGGGCGTGTCAGGCCTGAACCAAGGGACTAATATTGATGACAAAAAAGCATGTCATCTTTTTCATTTCTGCTGTTGGACTTGTGGTCTCATACTTATCACTTTGGGAGAAAAAAGACAAACTAGGGGTACATTTTTACAGCAAAAAGAATCATCCCACTGATAATATACAGGAATTCTAGTCTCCAAACTCCCTGATAGTGAATTAAAGATTCAGCCCTAAGTTCAAAATGCCACAGAGCAGAAAATGAAAGTGTTTCCAAGGGGTCTTATCTTTATGTGTATTAGAAATTACTTTTTTATCTTAAGAAGACTGTAGAGAGTGAGGAACTAAATACAGTGCATAAGGTCCCCTCTAAGCAGAGCCAAAGATTACCTCACTCTATTATACAGTAATTTGAAAGGGAGGTAAAGGTTAATGATGAAAGGAGGGTCCCTGTCTGTGTCCAAAGGTGTCATGCTGGCAGACGGGGATTACTCAGGAATGTTTTACAGAAATGACTCGACACTCAGGAAGTGGTTTCAAAGACGAGTTCATCAAAAGTATCACCGACTATTTCAACTTCTGCTCCTCGTTTTTTGTCTCTCTATTGAAATAAGGTCAATGAGTATTTCATTTGCATTTTTAGTGTCCTAGTTCTATATTGGTCTCGTTCGTCAGCTACAGTACAATGAAAACCATGATGAGGTATCTATTTATGCAGCGGAGGATTTAAACAAATGTGATTTGGTTGCAAAGACTGCATGTAGGTTATGTGCTGACTGTTCCATGAGTTTAATTCCTCTCTGTTAGCAGTGACGGAATTAAAATCAGCACATTTTCAATGTTGTTATTTAAAGTATCACCATGTGTTGTTCATTTCCAATTATATTCCTATTACACAAGTTTATCACATATCAAAAGTTATTTCAATAAAACCTTCTCAGCAGGTTCTTTAGTTTAGACAACTTGGGCAATTTTGTTTTTGCAGTCCACCTAGACTACACATACATCTACAAACAGCAAACAGAGACAACAATGAACAAAATATAAATAAATTAAAAGTCAGTACATGACAGAGATGCTCATCGATACACAGCAGCCCTCAACACATCCTGCCAGTAACCAGGGTCAGGCAGATTACAATACAATTACTGTCAGGTCAAAGAGAACATGGAGATACTCAGCAGTGCATTAAAGATCTGATACAGTAACAACAACGAAAAACAAAAAAGTACCAATATATCAGTCCATAAGACTACTATCAAGGTTACCAAGGTGATCTCACTGCTGAGTACCACTTCAGCCTTTTTACTGTACCTTAAATAAAACGCCCAAAAAATCACAACATTTCTTCTTAAGAATAATGCAAGACAATTATATACATTTCTTACATTTGTGGCTTGAGTTTTGACATGTGAGCTTTTTCTGCCAGAAGCACTGTCCTTGAATTTTCACATCATTTCTCTATATTGCTTAATGTTGTAATGACAGTTGATTTCTTTGAATGTCACTAATATCCATAGATCTGCTTAAAATAGCTCTATGTGCATCATATTTGCCTGCAGTTGTGAAAATATCACCTAAAACATGAGAGCAAGGCAATTGCCTACCATTAATGGAATACTAGCATCAGAGGTCCCCCTCTTGATTTTGATTGATTTGTGGGGGTGCAGGGACGATGATGAGTGCACTGCTGCTCCAAATGCTAAGGCCCATTCATACATGGGGTTGGCCTATTTCATATTTTGTGGCTAGGTCTGAGGCTTTAATGTCCAGTCACACATCAACTTATAGTAGCTGATTTAGACCAATCTCAAAATTTCAGTCAAAAGTACATTCCAGGATTTACATTTTGCAGTGTAGGTTGATGTACCTTAGGCAGAAAGAAATGCTGTGAAAACAGTGTGTGAAAAAAACTGACGTTCATGTGCAGCTGCAGCTAGTCTCCATATTCAGACATGTCTAAAGGATGAAAGACAGCTGACCCCAAAAGGGCACCTCAAGTGCTGACGGAGCACAGTTCAGAGATAAACGCAGCTGTAACTGAGGGTAGGCAAGAGGTCTACTCTTGCTGGCATTTCCAAGTGCATTGGATCAAATGTGGGGAATTTTTAAGCTTGGTTGGCCTGAATGAGGTTGATGTTTTCTTCTGCTTTGGTAAATGTTGGCTAAAACGTCAGTGTGTGAAAGTGGCTTCATCAAATGAGAGTGACAAAAAGCAGCTGACACCAAGGATGTTTTTTTTTTTTTTTTCCAGTGCTCTGAGAGAGAAAATACTACCCTTCACTGGGTTTGAATTGAAAATGAGCACTGCAAGTGCAGACAATGCTAGCTGTGGACACAGGCCATTTAAGTTGTAATTTGAATTGATTATAACCAAACGCTTTAAAAGAAAAAACACACAGACAAACATATTGTACTGAGGTATTTTTACAGGTCAAGGGAAAACATTTGGATTCGGTTGATTTAAAAGCAGACCTGTTTGGCCTTTGAAATCAATTCTTTTGCAAAATCTATCATGTTTGCAATCTACTCTCAGTTACATGTAGGATTAGTTTATCCATATTTGATTCATCTGTAGCTACTACAGAGATTAAAAGCAGTTGAAAATCAAAGTCTTAGCTGAGGAAAAAAATAGCACCTTTCCTGCAGGTGCCTTGTGTCCCCTGAGATTGAGTTTTTTTCTCCCCAGTTAGCGGTGCATGTGAAACAACCCCAGTTTGGGGTCAGGCCCTATGAGATGCTCCATGTTTTCATTAAACTCTGCTGGAGGAATAACCTCATTGCACTGACTTTTAAACTCAAACTACAATGTTTGTTTTGTATTTTCCTGTCCTCGTGGTAAAAGCTGGAAACTCAGAATCACAGTTTCTCCATCATGTGTCGCTTTGATATACAAATCAAATGAAGGCCTCATTCATAATCCAAACAAACTGGTCTAACAAACACAAATTCAAGACCTGGGGGTTACTATGGCAACATGGCATGGCCAGAGGCATAGCAGAGGCACACATAAAGTGAATATGTGAAACAACATGAGACCATGGCTAAAGTGTAAATGCACCTGTCAGAAGAGACCTGCTGGTTGTGACACAGGCCCGATTCAATACAACAACTCCATGAATGGCCAAACATGAGTGTTTCTGTGAGTGCTGTGTGTTTAAGGCAGGGTACAGGATGTCAAACTTATAATAATGAACATGAAGCCATTATGCTCTGTATGAAAGGAGGCCCACGAGAGGCAGCTGACTTCATATGAAGTCCTGGCTGTAAAACACACTGCAAACCAACATTTTTCTTACTTTTGCTTCAAAAATGTTGGTTGCAAATTTTGTTTTAAGATCCAGACAAGTGGGCTAGTGTTCTTGAAAGTGTGTTAATTTGAAGACGACTGAATAACTGCAAAACAATTCAATTCTATTATCTTACAAGCAAATCACTGACTTCAAACAGACACAGTAATGAAGGTGTCCTGGGAAGAATATTGTGGAGTTTTGAGGAGACCCTTTTTTTTTTGGCCAAACCTCAGGTTTATATATTTTTTAGTTACCGCTAGAGTGTGTTCATAATTTTCATTTATAAAAAAAAAAATGAAAAAAACTCATCTAGTTTTCATACATATAGTGTCCCTGATCCAGCTGTGCTTTCAGTCCATCTAACATGTTGTTAGAGGTCCTACTATTCAAAGGGCATCTTCTCATGCTTATTGATCAGGTAAGCTCTGCAGTGCCCAGTGTCATGTTATCAACAACTCTACATTCATTCAACAATCTCTGCTACTCTGAGCAAAAGGGCTAGACTGCTGAATAAGTAGTGGCAGGATGGCACACTGGCTGGTCTATTCACTGGATACAGGAACACACTGTTTCAGGCAGCTACTGGCACTGTAAAGAGGGAGACAGGATGCCATCCAATGCCACAGTTATTGTTTCAATCCTGTGCTATCATAAGTTGTGGAAAGCCCTATGGCCTACTTTAGGGCCTTGATCTTTCCAAAGCTGCTGAGGTCAAACCATGACTTAGAAGAAAAATATATACAGACCCTATTCTTGTCCTACGGTCTTGTCAATGGCTTTTTTATTTGTCATTAAATTATCTTTTTTTAACTACTTCAGTCTTTGTGTTGGGTGAACATTCCCTGTACAGGGGTGCTGCCATAAATGTTGGGCCCCATGAAAAGATACTGTATCTAAATGGGCCCATGTACTGAACATGCCAATTCTGGTAGTAAGCAATTTTCTTTTGAATAGGTTCCTCTAAAAGGGGGCTCTAAAGGGCCTCCTTTTAATTTGAATGCTATTTTATGGGAGTCAATCAATGCAAAAGATACCTGAATGTCTTACTTTTGCACTAAAAAACATGAAAAACATCACGTTACTGTAGTGAAGAGTAAAGACATCTACACCTATAGCATAAATGTATATTATAACAGAATAATATTTCCAGGGCTCCCCTGCAGTCATTGGCTGATGGAGTCTTCCCACTGTTATCCCCCCATTATGGACCCTCTTGTTCATGAAGGTGATGAATGATTATATACCACCTGCTAACTTAAGGGTCTGATCAGCAAGTGTAAACTTGATAGCATGCGCAAGTTGATCTACTAACAAGGTGCACCAAGGATTGAGCACAATAGCACAAGCAGTAGATTTACTGTGTTTACCCTAAGCAGAATACATGCTGATGATCAGAGCACACAAAATACTGGGAGGAGGAGATACAAATGATCACTGGCGGTCATTTTGAAAAATGGTTGCCATTGGCGCTATCTTGAAAATTCAGGATGCCTCCATATCCACATTTTTTGGAATGCCTTTGGCTATCACTGTACCAAACTGCATGCTTGTATCACAAAATGAACAACTGTTATGGAAGTTCTAGCTAAGCTGCCCCACTATAACTATGTTTCATAATATAATCTTAGCTTGGGGCAATGCAAGCATATTAGGTGAACAAATTTCCCCTGTGGAACAGACATTATTATGTGCAGACATGTGTTGTAGATGTTGCTTGCTTCAGCAAATACCTCATACTTTGTATCAAATTAAAATAAAAATGACCAAGGGGGATTACAGAATAGCACTAAACTGGTTCAATATTAATTTCTTAATCCTGGTGCTGCTTCGTGGACAGTAATGTGTCTTGTTTTGATTAAAAATCATTTAGATTCAGTGACACAGGGATAGTTTTAAAATATATGTTACTGTTTAACACTCTGTACGTTAAACGAAAGTCTGCAAAAGGCAGGGAAATTGCACTTGCAGGACGTGGCACAGTTAATCAACACAGATGTGTCAGTGTATAAGTTCCAATTTGACCACACAATTGTGATTTATCATCATTTGGAATTGTTTCACTCCTTAATTTATATGATGACTCATGTATAATCAATGTTATGTATCTCTTACACAACCAATTGTCCTGTAAAACACAAGATGGACAAACACAATAATGTAAACTTTTGTTGTTTTTATAAAGAAGAGCACTGAGTACATGTTTTGGTTATGTAACTTACTATCAAAATTTTGGGAATCTGTTATGAGACTGTTACTCTTTCACCCCGTGTATGTCTGTTGGGAACTAGTACAATTGACTAATGGGATAAATATTAATGTAGGTACATAGATCTTGCCTAGATTTAGATGCTAGGAAATGAATTCTTAGGAGTAAGATTTGTGCATGTGTTTTCCCCATATTTGTGTTTGTCAATAAAAAAAAAATATTATGCCATTATCCTTAACCCAAGGTGGAAACATTTACAACCCGACCAAAAAGGTTTTAAACTTGACCGTCATTGTGATCTTGGTGTTTGAAGAACATTTACACACTAGGGGACGAAACGGATAGGCTCCAAAGACTGGAACATGGGGTTAAATTTCTGAAAAATTATATTTTCAATTTTATAAACAGGACAGGAATTTGGAAGATATGTCTGTTGAGGTGAAAGTTTAAAACAGAAGTAAGTGATATTATGGCTACAACCTTCTTAAAGAATTCCCTTTTGCAGCACACAATGCCTGTATAACATTGCTTTAGTGGGACATGATGGTTAGGGCATCATTTAAAGCCGTCTTTGTGTTTCATGTTGAATAAGGTAAGATTTATCAGCAGCAAATGAACACTGCAGTCTATATAGAAACAAAATGTTGTAATGCAAATGTAGGCTATATCGCTTGCTGATGTGAGCTAATTCATCCCACAGAAAACCACTCAAACCACAATGCTGTCACACTGCTAGAAAAGCCCCCAAGGTACTCCAACATGCAAGAGAATCAGCATCGATTCTCTAAGGAGCAGTCGAGATAAGCTCTACAGGAAAAAAATGCCTCAATTAAGAGCAGAACTACCTTGAAATGATACCTATAAGTGTCTGGAGAATCAACACAAAAATGAAAGTGGAAAAGCATCACTGGTTTTACTGAGGGTTTAAAAAAAAGAAAGATTTTACTGGCTGATGATTTAGGTATGCAGCTGTCCAGTTAGACAAAACAGACTCTGAGCTCTCAATGAAGCAGCACCAGCGACCACAGAAAATAAATAATTCTGTCAGTCTCCCTGCAACACACACACATTCAAAGCATGGACATAGCTACAAAATTGTCTTTTTTTTTAACAAAAGCCAGCGGAATGAAGCAGACTTGAACCTATTCACAGCCATCCAAAACATAAAAAGAATAGAGCTGGTTAAAAAGCAGGATCTTCCCTTCACAGTTTCTCAGTTTCCCCGACTATCCAGTTGCAGCAGCAGCAAACCTCTCAATAAATGAGCACACAGGCCTATTTGAGTCAGACTATGTGCTTGACGTGTTCAATTAATAAATATCAATATCATTGATTAAATGAAAGCTGCTCTTTTTGCCTTTCTTTTCAGTACAGGCAGACTGCAGGGCATCTGTATGGACATGATGTTTGAGTTCTTGTGATGATTTTTTTTCAGACTTGCTCTTGGTGGACAAGTCTTTGGGGATGTGTTGTTGCCTTTGGTTTCTGGACTTTTCAGGATTGATAAAAAGAATCAGTGAGGAGGGAACAAACACAAACAGAAGGAGACTGAGGGACTGTGAGACTGCAACAAATCAGACATTGTGAGTTAGTATCTAAAAAGAAAAAAAAACTTTATAAAAAAAAAAAATCCAACGTCAAGAGCATAGATGTAAAATTGGACGTGGACAGTTCTGTAGTGCAAAGGATTGTTACATCCTGATTGTGTCGTCAAGCACTCTGTAAACACTATTCTCTCTTTGGCCTTCTCCTCTGCTGTTGTCCCGTCATCTTTACAATCAGACTCAATGACTTCAATGCTTGTGGGACCTCATTCAGACCATAACAGTTTCATTAGCTTTAATTCTATTTCCAAATAACTTCCCTGTAAAATCCTTGAATGATACATGTATGCAGCTTAGCCCACAATAAACCTTTCTGAATAACTTCAGTCTGGTTTTCACCCTCTTAACAGCACATAAAAGACCTTGGTTGAAATAACTGATGATTGCTTCATGGACGCTGATACCAGATTTTAAACCATCCTCGTTCTCTTTGAGATCAGTGAGGCCTTCGACATCCTTTCCCTTAATATTCTCCTCTAAAAATGTAGCTCCACTCCACTACTCTAAACTAGTTTGTATCTCCAGAAGTTCATCAAACCTAAATACTTTTTCCTTCCTTCTTTGTGCTCCCCATGGTTCTGTTTCAAGGCCCCTCTGTGTTCATTCGTCCACCTCCTCACAGCAATGTTTTTGGTAGATTTAACGTTAACTTTAGTTGCTATGCAGATGACACCCAACTTTATCTTTCTACCCAACTGAGCTCTGCTCTTCCTCCCTACTCCTTCTCTGATTGTCCACAGGACATTAAGGCTGGGCAATACAGCCTTTAAATGAAATATCAGATTTTTACACAAAAGATAAAAAAAAGACTTTTATTGATTTTTTTCACCTCTCCAAAAAACAACAAATGACACATAAATTACACCAACCATGAGTTCTGCTTAAAATTGGTGAAAATAATGTATGTCACCACAGTAAACTAATTTTCTCTTGTGGATTTAAAGCACATGCTGTTGTTTTGTTAAGTTGTGCTGGCACACTATGTTACTTTGATATGGGGAGACTTGAAAGCTGCATTATTTTCACAAGACATTAACATGAATCCACTGTTCTCACTGTTTAACCCTTTTTAATGCCTGGAAACACAAATTAAAGCCAGGAAATTCAATCTTTTTTGGAACTGAAATGTTTATGTCACTTTCTACTATCCTAAAACATTCAGTATTCAGATGGGTTTTTGTAATATGTTGATCATATTGATTAGATAGAGGTATCGTAAAAGGTATGTATCAAATATGATACAACAGGGATTAAAGGGTTAATTTACTATGTTAAAAAAACAAGGCTCAAAAGTGCTTTTGCAAAAATGTCATTCCCTATCACTCAGTCGGAAGATCATGTCGGGGAAGTGAAAGTAAGATTAAGTTGCATTACAAAATGTCAGTTTTTATGATTGTTATATCTTCCACAACAAAAAGTTTAATTCAATTGATCTAATCAACTTATCGTCCCGAAGCCCTGCGGGCAATCAGATCCTGATCTTCCTGCAGCTTTCAAAAACTAAGCAGTAATAAAGCAGACTTTTTCATTTTCAGATGTCCCCATAGTAAATTCTTCTGTTTCTCTCTCCCATCAGGTTAACAGTATGGATGCCATCCTTGACAGCACTAGATCTTTCCAGGCTCACATCATTAATTCTACTCTGTCCGTATACCTTCATCTACACAACATTAATCGCCTTCATCCGCCCCTCACACCAGACACTGCAGCTATCCCTGCTGTCACTCTGGTTACATTCAGCACTGATTACTGTTCCTCCCTTATTTTAGTCTCCATCAAAAATCCCTCCATTAACTCCATGTTGTCCAGAATAACATAGCCCCTCCAATAATCACACCAGTCCTGTTCTTTAGAAGACCCCCCTTCCCTTGTTCACAAAATATTTGCAACATGAACTCATGTAAGTAAATGGATTTCTATCATTTCTAGCCCTTGATAGATACCATTACAGGGGTCTCGACTAACTTTTTGAGTTGGTTGCAACAGTGCACCTAAAAAATTTTTTAAGGTGCACCAGCACAAAATTTAGGTGCACCCAAATTTTTCAGTGTCGCCTTTAACGCCATAAGGTCACCATTTTATTACTCTCCATAAATTTTATATAATGTAAATGCTTTTTAAATAAGATGAAGATATAAAGAAATACTTGTCTTTATTTGAAGCAAAATTATACATTTAATGTAAAACAGAGTGTTTAAAGTGCTCCGCTGAATGAAATTTACAACTTTAAACTAAAACATTCAGCAGAATAAAACATCTTCAAATAAAAGTGCTTGTTCTTAACCCTTTAAGGTCCAAGACCGTAGATGAAAGCCAGAAAATTCTATTTTTTGGAGATTAAATTTTTATTTCACTTTCTGGTAAAATCCTACAAAAATCAGAATGTCCATAAAATTCTACATATATAATTTTCGTATCTCATTTGATACATTAGGTGTTTGTGGCAACTGATAATCCATTTGAGGACATTTTTATCATTTATCTGATTTTATTTTGATTTTTTTTGTCATTTGATGATCAAATTGTGTAGATAGAGGTATTATAAAAGTATGTATCAAATATGGTACAATTGGCATTATAGGGTTAAAGTGTTTTACTGAACTGAAATATAATACTTCAAACTCAAACATCTCAAGTTAAATAAAATATTTCAGGATAATAAAAGCTAATGTTTAAGGTGCTATACTGTGCTGAAAAATGAAATAAATATCCATATTTTAACAACCAACAACATAACATTTAACTGGATGGTCTTATTCTCCAATAAATTTGAACCTAGAATAAGACTTCATTCACTGTATTCAATATTTACAAAACTGAAACTATAAGGTAAATAATAAAAAAACAAATTTCAAACTAATTTATGAAAACGACTTTAAGGGCAGAATATTTCTGACTTTTTAAATTATTTTTTGGCTTTTTTTATTTACAGCTTGATGTACAGTCGGGGGCTGTCAGTCAAGTCATTTGTCCTCAGTGGACGTGAACACTCACCTCTGTGCATGTGTGATTAAACTCCCGCCTTAACAGAAGAAATGACTGTGCAGATATAGATGTTATATTTAACTTTACTTTGTTTTACTTGTTATTGTATTTAATTATTAATTATCTGAATGTCACTCAGGTGGGCTTTACACGAGTACGAATTTGTAAGACTCCGGTAAAATAAACTAATGATCTGGTGATATTGACACACAGAGATGCATATTTGTCCATGACTCCGCATCTTTTTTGAAAACGGGTTTGCAAGTGGATATCTGCGTATTCGTCGTCATGCCGTAGTTGGTATAAACAGATAAGTCCGAGGAAGACGGTGACCTCACAGCACCCCTCCTCCTCCCCGCCCCCCAACCCACGCTGTCACACACTCCAACAACAACAACAGTGGCGGCAGCCGGGCTGATTCTGATCTTGTTCCAGCAGCTATAAATATTGCTACGACTTTTATACCAACATTTGCTCACAGAACACCAACAACACCAGCTACAGCAACCACAGCAACAAGTGCTCATGCAGAGATGAAGCATGTTACACGTGCATGAGCACTTATTGACGTGGAATACACCTCGGAGCAGAACTGTGATGTTACGAGTGTAGTAACCCAAGAACTACATTACCCAGCATGCAGTATGGGTTGGGAGCATGCGTGGGAACCCATAGGTACGTCCCAGCATGGATTTTGCGTTGTCATGTAAATGCATAAGCCTATGTACAATACGATGTGTAAACAGCGATACATGTTTTGATGCCGACGCCAAGACAATACGGTGCCGTCCTCGTGTGAGGAGGGCCTAAGATGATTCAGCGGAGCTTCGCTGTGTCGCTTCCTGCTGTAGCCTGACACCGCAGAGTCTGGGCTCCTCTGCATACTGACAGCTGATTGGATGATTACTGAGGGCTGTGTGTGTGCATGCGTACGTGCGTGCCTGCGTGTGTGTGCAGGACCTGCTGTTGAACGGAGAGGAAGAGAGACAGAGACAGACTGCAGGCCCGTTGATTTGTCTGGTTTTAGCAGATTATCTGCTACCGCCGTTACCTTTGTTTTTTTTTCACCCGGGGAGCGCAGGGTGCACCACTGCGACCAACAAAAAAAGTTAGGCGCACTCTTACAAATTTTGGTCGCATATGAGACCAAAATGGTTGCACTTGAGAGCCCTGAATTAATACAAAATTTGTTTATGAATTTTGTAAAAATACGGTACAGACTTCTTCTTGACCTCTTTTTTTTTTTTTTTATGTCACTGTCAATTTATCCTATTTTTTAGTTTTTTTTATCAAATTAGCAAATTAGATTTTAGGAATTGGGTTCTGCAAGGCCTGAGGCACTAGTAAATATGAATGCTTTTAAAGCCTCTTGCGATCTGGGGAGAGATAGCCAGTGACAGACGCTTGGTGATATTTAACAGTACATCAAAAAAAAAAAATAAATAAATAATCACACTCTTATCAGAGGCAGTCAGAAGAAAGGATAACAATGAAGTCCAGGGGCACAAGTGGTCAAAACTGTTGCATAATGTTAAACAAAAACACAATTAAACCACAACTTTCGGTAACTGGAACCACCAGCAATTTGAAGAGCAATTCATCTATGCAGTGTCACATGTTTGACACTATCGTCAGTGAAGACCTACTTCGAACAACACCTGCTCACATAAAAAAAATCAGTTATCAACAGAGGAACTGTTGAAGAAATTAATTAATAAGCATTCTTAATGGCATTGGTATCAATTAAATCTTATCAATTCCCATCCCTAATCAAAACCTTAGTCTACATTTTAAAATTCAAAATAAAAACATCATATCATTGATTTGAATTGGCTAAACTCTATTAGCAGTTAAAAACTGCGTGTGCAGCCTGCTTTGACAAACATATTAAAAGCAGAGTAATCAGGATGCAATAAAACAAAAGAAACAAAGACAGTAAGACCAAACATCAACCTGATAAAACCATCCTCTGTGATGGTGTCTTGTCTTGTGGTGAAGGTGAATTCAAAACTGAAGTGAAACGTGTCATCAATAATAAAGAGACGGGCAAGATTTTAATCATAAGGAACTGCACCCCTTTAAACTTTCACTGGGGTACATTAGCATACATTAGCATGTCGGAACCACTGCCATAGACCTACTGCCTTAAATCAAAAGCCTCTGAGCAGCTACAGATCTCTTTACCCACAGAACACCTTTCATTGTTACTGCATTTCTCTATTTTCTAGTCAAGAGCAACTACATGAATACCTAAATACAGTGTATGCAATACGTGTACTGTTCACATAGAATAAGTCCTCACATGATTAGATTTAAGTTATTCAGCAAAAACAGCTGGTAAGACCTGAAATAAATGAGGCTTGTAAATCTCCCTTTCGTCAGTCTCACCATTCACCCACCTTGCCAAACCATTATTAGAACCTGATGAGCTTCCAGCCGTGCCTGCACACCAGTTCAGCATTGCCAGCTCTTTCCACGAGACACAGGGAGCTTGAGCAATAATTGCTTCTGCCATAAAATGTCTTCCAGCACTGTGCATGCTTTTTTGGACGCTGAATGAGATGGGGAACCTAATTTTTAATCCGAGCTAAAACAGCCTGTGTTTCCTGCTTTTGGCTGCTCCAGGTGGAATGTCTGTTTCAGTAAGTACCACACACAGATAACGATATCAGTTTGTCTGTACACAGCAAAATCTGCATAGACAAATGAACACTATCAGAGTCAATATAAATCTCTTTAGTGTCTGTATGGGTCCACACCACAAAGTGCTGTTTTCATTTTTTTGGAGATTTGGTATTTTTACTTTAACTGTTGTAACTGTTGACTTTTGGGGAGTTCAATTGAAAACTTTGTAACACTTAACAGTGTCGCTTTTGATCAACAGTTTTCTGAAGTGTTAGGAATGCGCTCTCAGAGTGTGTGTTAACTACTATACAGCTATCACACAAACATTAGCGGGTAAACGCAGGTTTATTCAATGCGGGTTAACTAACAATTGGCAACTGATGCCTTCCCCCTGCAGCAGACCCGGTCTAATCAGCAGCAGACGAGCTGTGTGGCAGTTTTTTTTCTTCTGGAGCATCAAGCTGATGTCATCACGTTGATGACATCATCAGCGCCACAAAAGACATCCAAGTAAACAACAGAAAAAGCATTGGAAGCTGTAGAAAAGGTGGTCAGCTGTTTTCTCTACTTTGTACTATCTTCCCTTCAAATGAACAAACTTGCAGACTGAACGACATTCGATGACACAAAGGCGGATGGAATTTGTTGCTGAGATTGCAAAGAGTCACATAAATAACAGACGAAGCCGACAGGCTCGATGTTATCCTGTTGGAAATGCTAATTAGACCCGTTCAAAGACAGGAGCTGATTGCTACTGGATTTAAACAGTTTTTTTGGCCAGACTGAAAGGGGTACTAAAGTGATAACTATGTTAATACAAAGCGTAACATTGCTTGCTTGGTGAGCTTTCTTAAAAACACAGAGAAAACTGTGGTGTCTCACACTGTTATCAAACCTAGGGCTGGACGATTATGGTAAAAATAAGAATCCCGATTATTTTAAGTGATATTGAAATCACAATAAATATACAAAATTATTCACTTATTTAAAAACTTCAGTATTGATTTAAACACAACTTTAAAGAACCAGCGAATGGCACATACAGTATTATTGATCCACATAAGTCACACACACTCGCTGTGGCTGCACGTGGAACACAGAAGCGCTATGAAGCGCAGAAACTTGCATACAATGTACTCCACACTGTGTGGCATATTAATCGTTTTTCTTTTATTATAATGTTTTTATGATTGTCAGATGGCAAAATTGAAATCACGATCAAAATCCGACTAATTGTCCAGCCCTAAGCAAACCTATGAAAAAAATCCTGGATCCACATCCAGATCTGTTTCAAAAAACCTAACCTAGTGGATGTCATAATTTGGATCCAGTGGGCCACTTTCTGTGCTTGGGCACAACACATCATATAGCCTAAGCATGGCTATTAAGATGAACTGCTACATCGTACCTTATTGACAGCCTGATTATAGCTTCTTTTATTATTTATTACACTTCAAAATTGCTTAAGTTGCCTTCATTTGTAAAGAATGTCTTGTAGAAAAAATGTGAATGTTTAATGAACACTTTTTCATGGACACCTTTTTAACAACAGTAACCAAAAAAAATAAATACTGAAAAATTCAAAGGCCTTTCGTTGAGAGAACCAGGAAGCTAACTTCCTGGTTGGCCCACTAAAATGTCATCCCTGCACCACTCTGAGTGATGTATGCTTACACCACAAGCCTGCCTCTACATTTGGGTCAAACACTGCTCTTAAACATTGCTGAGGAAACTGCACACATGTATATACAAAAGAAAAGGACTTGGTGGAACCACAGTAGTTTGGTTAAAATACTGCAAACAGCAATGTTTAGCTGAAGTGCACTGTTATCTTGTTTTGAGGTTGGCTCATAAGCTGGTTTGCTTTAGCATACTCGCAATTATCTTTGGTCTTAATAAAATTCTGTGCATTGTTTTTCCCTCTCCTCACTGTTGTTGTTCGAAGGGCATGTCTTGATGCATCCATGACTCAAACAGCTCTTCCTTCTTTTACACAGTACAGCAGAGCCGTGTTGATCTTCTTTTGCCCAATATTAGCCTGGTGCTCCCTGTTAGGTTCATGTAAGTCCAGCAGTATTGGTTTTCACAGACACTGACAAAGTCATGTAATCAACCAGCACAACTTACACTGGATAAGAGTTAAGACTACAGTACTACAGTCATACTAAACACATTTGATTTTGTCACAAGATGTGAAAAAGACTGCCTTGAAACTGCAATAATGAGTAGCACAAGGACAACTTTCACCCCAAAAAACAAGATCACAGGAGCATGCCTGTATTCCAGTGAATCTCTAAAGATACAACTTTGGAAATGTGTCTGCAGCTTCAAAACAGCAGAAAAATCGTTAACTCGTTAAGGCCGGTATATGCCATTTCATATCCTCAGACTATATTTCCCTTATCTGTCACATCCAAGCCAAAAGAGTAGCTGCAGTTCATGTCCTCGTGTACCTTACAATAACTCTCACCTTGTCAAGGTCACCGTAAGGCAGAATCAGAAACCATACTTAAGTACTGCTCTAAAATTGTTCGGCTGGGGAGCTGAGCATGAGTGACTTAATGTGGCATAGTCCGTTTTTCATCATTACCCGTTCGGAGCTAAGCTACTGTAACCCGCTGTAGACCTCCCCAGTTTTCTTCAAAAAGATCACAAAGGCAATGTATTTTCATCATGCGCCTCCCGGTCCCAGCCAATTCAAAGATCACCAGCTTAGTGTCTGCATTTCACAGACACAGTCATCAATCTCTGCTGCTCCATGGCCTCGTCTCAGACCACGTTTGAGTTAGAGATGAAACACACAGAAGGAAGGGCAGCTTTTTAAGGTAGAACTGTGCAAGTGCCATCCATTTATCTGCTTCCCTGCAGCACCGGGAACAACCCCCTGCCCCTCTCATGACAGACATGGTTATCTAAATTCCCGCTCACTAAATCCTTAAATTCTGAAAGCAGCCTGTCTGTCTGCAGCCATGTGTGTAAATTATCACCTGTCAAGCGGATATGACCCATTCTTTCACAGCACCGGTGAAATGTGATTTGGAAACAGCACTCTTTGACAAATTAATCAACACTCATCCATCATGACACAGATTTCACTGAGTTTGGCGGAGGCCTCGGGCTAATTCTCCTGAATGACAGTCTCTGCTCATTATGTGTTTCCAGCTAGCACCATGAAACAGGGACACAACAGCATTTGATCCAAAGCTGACATCAAATGGTCAAATAATGAAAAACCCAGAAAAATTAAGGTAAAAAATGACCAACTAGTTTGAGCTGGAGTGCATGTATTGACACGTCCCTCACAGCCTGGAGTAGGGTCCTATTATATTTTCGATCTATTACGTGAGAGTCTGCAGAAAGTAAGTGTTATTAAGAATCTCTCCAGACCATGTGTAAAACCCTAGTTTTATAAGTAAATCATATTGAAAAGATTTGGAATTACAAATTCCTTTTCACACTTTGAAATGCACAATATTCTTTAAAAATAACTGATCTTTTTAAGAGATGAGTCTGCTTTGATAGGCTACCATTTCAGAAAATCCACCAACATATCAACTTTAAAGAGCACTTGAGTAAATATACTCATTAAATAGTCAAGTGGTTTACCCTTTCCTTAGTTATACAAGTATCTGAATGAAACAGTGAGTAAAAATGTTCATTCAGTTTTTAAAAACATGTTATTTTACATATCTGTGGTAAAAGAACAGCCTTCTTGAAGCACCTTTTTTAGTATAACACTTTGGAAGTGGCACACAATTACACACTGATGATTGAGGAAACCAAGCAAACTCTAGCACAGCCATGATCTCATTTACAGGCACAAAGTGATGATATTTGGGTTGACATTTCATAAAGAAGTCAAATTTTGATTCAAATCAGTTGCACTTTTTTTTTTTTTTGCTCCTGTGAGCCAACAGGCTTTTAACTGACAATGTAATAATGGTAGGATGTCACACTGGTAGGTCTATTCTTGGCCAGGAAAATGAGACATTCAAAGCAGCTGCTGGTTCTGCAAAAAGGGGAGAGGGAGAAGTCTTTGGGTGAATCCCAATTGTACCCCTCAGTGCTTTCCGTTTGTCTTACCTCTTTGTCTACCTGTTACCCTTGGCTCTCTGTTTTTAGGGTCAAGGAAACGTCACCACCTACATTCATTCGCTGGCTGTGTCGTAGGCAGATGTGACAATAACTGTATCTACTGCTGCAAAAGCTAGCTTGTTATAATGAGAAATTTTAAAATGACAAAAACATGATTAATATTGACTTGATGATTCAATAATTCCATATAATTCTGTGCTTCCTTCGGTCTCTAATCTGCCTTCTTACTAGCAGGCGCGGTGTATTATGGGAAATTCTTATATCCCTTCATTTCAAGTGAGGTCCTGTTCTGTTTTCGTTTAAAGGGCTGTGTAGCCCTTGGTCTTAGCCCTTCCCCTTAGTCCTACGGAGAATTGGGACACCCCTTCACTAGACGTGAATGTGCAAAACCAAGGGGTTAGAAATGGGCTTAGGGGTAGAACTGGGACTGACCCTTGAAATCACAGATTTTTGTCTTGTTTATCGGGGTGCTCTATCGCATGAAGGTGACATCTTAAACACAAGTGTGAGGGACAGAGGGGGAGGGGGTAAAGCCACTGATCTCAGAACAGCCACTTCCTTAAGTTATCAATAACCACATTAAAATAACTTACTTGGACCCCTCCCTCCTCCTAAAAGGAACAAAATGGCTGACTCATGAAAGTTTTAGGGTCAGTGGGCAAACTAGCCTGGACCCAAGGGCAGTTTAATATATTTCACTAATTCATTGGGGAAAGAGTCCACAGAAAGTGTTTGAGGATGGGGAGAACCTTTCAGAAGCATAACTGGCAGGTTATTGGATGATTGTACTGTCAATCAAATTTTTTTCAGGCCAATCAGATAATGTCATAGACAGGTGCTACTGTGCAACAGAATGGGAGCTACTTCATAAGACTAACACCCAGCAAAACTTGTTGAAAGTGAAGTGACAATATTCTTAATATAGAGAAGTTTATAGTGCTGTCTGTTCTTCATTTAAAAAAGAAATAAGGTACAGATTTGATAAGCTGCTACTGAAGCTGTTAGCATCAATGCTAATCTCTGTATTAGCAGCCATTTACTGGCGTCTTCTTGCTTGTAGCTCCCACCTCTCCCTGTTTTAAAGGACTGATTGGGCCAAGCCGCTTTGAGCTGCTCTCAGTTGTTGGAAAGATGGATCTGCGTGAGTACAGACAATATATCAGGGAGATCCAGCTGCTGTACAACGTTACAAACAAAATGGCATCAAGTTAGATTGTATGTTTACCAAAATGCACAGCAATTACAAATACTTCAAACAGACTTGGTTTGCAAAGGCATTTGATTTGAAGTTTGGGAATTTTTCCCATCAATTTAGATCCCATAACACTTAGTGTTCAATGCAAACTTTTGGCGAAAAAGTACAATGCAGGTTCAAAGTACATCACTTTGGCTTTATATTTCATATTCATAGGTATCCACCTCATTTACACAACACCAGGTTTCTGAGACTGAAGCAGCTAAATGGAATCAGCCATCAGCGATCATATGAATTATACATACGCTCTATTGTCTCTTGGCAAATCATTTTACCCAGTCATCCGCAACAAAGTCAGGGTAGTGGATCCCTCTGGAAACAGTACCTCTTAGGTTAAACAAGGTCTCGAACACACTAACATGGTTTCATACTGTGTAAAAGTGGCATGCTTTTATCATTTTTCACTCAAATGAAGCTGCGTTTGTTTTAAGAGTAACCCATTTTAACAGGTTTTAAATTCATGATTCAGGCTTTTTACAGCAGTTGATTAAACTCTTTTAAGATAGGATATTGTCATATTAAACCATTCGTAAGAAGAGCAGACTGGCTGAGCACAATTCTATAAAACATATATCAAAGGCTGCAATGACCTAAAAATGTCAGCACATATCAGAAAAAAGAGGCCTTCAAGGTGAAACAGATTATTGGGTCAGAGGCTGGGCCCTTTTGCTTAAGCCCCCACTGCACAGTGGTCTGACACAGTTCTAAAAAGTTTCAAATAATAAACCACACAAACTTCAGACAGGAATCAGTTTTAAAAAAAAAACATGATGGTTCAGAGGTGTGGCTCTGAAAATAAAGGACTATCTGGTCTGAAAAACATCAGCACTTCTTTGGGAGTGTGAGCGGAAAGTCTAAGGACTGAGTTTAGGCTTTGTAGCATACTAAGACTCAAGAAGTTAATGTGGTTGAGGAATTACAAATTCTGTGAGGGATATATTAGACCTGAAACATTTTTGTACAGTTCTAGAGATACAAGGAAATAAGAAGAGGGTTACAGCTTAGCAGCACCTGCAATCTCTTTGAGTTTGAAGGGTTAAATTAGTTCATATGAACGGAGGAAAATGAGCAGTGGTTAAAAAAGACAACAACAAGCTGAAATCTCTTGTTCAAAGGGAAACTAACCTTTGTAGTTATTAGATATGTATGGGGTTCTGGGAAACAGTTCAGAGCCTTTCTAGAACTGAATGATAAAACTTTGGACTTTGAAAGAAGCTAATGCTGCAGTGATGAAAACCATTAGGAAAAACAACTCAGACATGATCAATACAAATAGGTTTACAGTGAAGACCAGCTGCTGCATGATATGTATGATATACTGGAGGTGCACTCCAGCCAGGCTCCATAATCAGTAAGGGTCATTTCCTGTATAAACTGAAGCTTTCCATTTTAAAACAAGCTTTTATACTGCACAAAATGTATTTGTTGTATATTGTGTGAATGCAGTGCTAATTTTTTGGTGGATAGATAATAAATCAAGAACCTTGGGAGGTCATGTTTTATCCCCTCCCCCCCAAAAAATACAGCAAGGGAGCATTGCTATCCTGAATGTAGTCATTATAATGATGAAACAACATCTTGTCTTGCTGTCACTCTGCTGAATATCAAAACTAACATTGTCTGCATTAATTGATGTGTTTTGACTGATGCAAATGAATAGATTCTTTTCAAAATAATGAGTGAATAATTAGTCATAATTAAGTATGCTAACAAGCGCTGATTTATTAACTGATTTCTCCATACCGGCTTCGTCAGTGTTCACTGCATGCCAGGCTTTCTTTTAATGAGGCTGTCTGTCCCAATCAGTGTCAAGCCATTCCTTTAGAGAGGAAAAAAAAAGTCAATTATGAAACTTTCACTGCCGTGCCATGCCCCGGTGATGCTGCTTCAGTCTTACGCAGGTTTGCATTGAGAGTCACATTACAGCAATGATACAGAGAGGGCACTCTTTACTGTGACTCTAGGTGCAGGGGTGATGCAGCGAAGCATTAGTTACAGCTGAAGTGGCACTTCAATGCTTCAAGTGGCCTTTATGGTGAGAGCATTACTTGTAAGTTCTATGCATGCTGAAAAGGCTTTTACATGAGTGAGAAACACAAGAATAGGAATACCACTTTTCTGACTAAAGAAAAAGTCACTGACTTTAATACTTCTATCAGAATGAAGGGTACATTTCATCCTCATCCAGCACGCAACAGCTAGACTTCCATTTAAATATACAAAAATACACAATGATTTATGGGCACTTGAGTAAACCATAAACCCATCATTTTTCTGAGGATAGTCCAGGCTTTTTTTTGTGACATCATTTTGTCTAACTCAGTAGGTCTTTCCTGGGTTCTAAATTCTGGGCCATGTGTTGCCATTCAAGGATGAGAATAACAGTAGGGAACAGCAGCAAATTTGGGGATTTGGGGGGGGGGTCTTTGGGTTTTCACTCCATGAATAAGCTGAAAGAAGCCAGGCTAGGAAGCTAAATGTTAGCCAGAGGCAGACATCAAAAACGTTAATAAAGGGTGTCAGTTTGTGTCACTAAAGCTATGTTTACATGGAAACTCCTGACTTGAAGATGCAAAGATTTTTCCTTTGCATTTTAGAATTCTTCTGCGTTCAGACGACGACGCTCGGAGACAAGTTAATCCGCTGTAGTGTGCATGCCGGTTCAGTAGATGGCGGTGTAGGCCTGCAGAGAGGCAGCGCTGCTACAACACACGAACGAAGAAGAAAAACTCACAAACAGCAATGGTGAGTAGACGCACAGAGACGCAGGAGTTTCTTTTCTAGACAACAAATCAGTTCGGACAACAAATCTGTCCGGATAGCTTTGTCTGGATAACAAACCGAGCACGGTAAGAGGCTCACACGTTCCTCAGCAGACGGCCGAAGCTGTTGTTGTTCCTGGTGTGCACGCGCAGCCTTCATGTGAAAGAGTACTGCGCATGTGGTGATGTCAGTGTTTCACCCTGAAACGCTTTGATACGGGCTTACACGGAGCTGAATGGAGAGCGGATTCAAATCTTTCCACTCTGGAGCCCGTTTTCAAAAGTTTCCGTTTTCAACGAGTTTCCATGTAGATGCAAGGCCAAAACGCAATGAAAACTTATCAGATTTGACCGTTTTCGGCGCCATGTAAACGCAGCCTCAATCACAGGAGGGGTCGAGCGTATCCCCCATTTGTTCTGTCCTCAGAGGTATTTTAGGCCCCATTCACACGAAGCCAAACCGAGGTCTGAACGCCGAATCTGCGTATCATCCATACGAAGACGGCGTTTTGAGGGTCTGTAAACGATCATTTCTGAAACCAGGTTCCAGAGTGGAAAGATTTTGAAACGCCGTATACACAGCTCCGTGATTACTGGCTCTCCGTAACTTTTCAGATACGCTTACGTCATAGTTTCATATCGTCATTGACACGCATGCGCCACACGCGGCAACAATAACAACAACAATGGCGGCGTACTGTGTAGCATATGTGCTAATGAAGCTAGTGACCCTACTATCCCTGTTGCAGCAAAATCTCCTTCTTCTCAATCACCACCGAGTTGAACAAACAATTATCAAGGACACATTACGGCACTTTATCAACACTTTATCACAATCTCTGTTTACAACTTTTGCCGCAAGTGCGCATGCCCACTGTTTTTTCATCTGTTTCTGCTTGTTTCCGTCAAATCGTTACAGCGCCCCTATAGTGCTGGCGTGTGTTTTATAGCGTTTTGATGTGTATCGACGCACACATTTTCTGAGACGCCTTCGTCTTTATGACGATCGTTTAGGAAACTGTTTAGCGTTTTGTCTTCGTGTGGATGGGGCCTTAGATGTGCAATTTTAGTGAGAAGGGAGAGCACAGGGCCAGCAGGGGAGTGCAGCACCGTGAAACACGTGTGTATGTGAAGCACATGCTGTGTGATCTCTCACACTCAAAGTGTATGCTCTATGAAAAGTCATTTAGACTGGATTTTCAAAACATGGGCCCTGCTATGGAAAAATTTGTTAATGTAATCCATAAGTGATTGTTTTTTTCAGGAAACATTTTATTTCACAGTGCCTTACTGGTATAAGACTGATTGGATTCTTATCTTATACATGACAATTGGATTAGTATGATATATGACATAATTCTTTGCCCACATTAGATTAGATTAGATAAGATTAGATAAAATCTGATCAGATTAGATAGAACTTTATTAAACCCTTGGGAAGACTCCCTCAGGGAAATCAAGATTCCAGCAGCATAACAAGCACACAGAGTAAAAAAATCACAGAGGTATCAGAAAAGTAGAAAAAATATATAAAATATAAATAACCATAAAGTTATGGCTACTGGCAACTACTGGCTACTGCTTAGTTACATTTACTGATATAACATGGCATGTCCTCAGAGTAACTAAGTTTAAAAATGAACAATGAAGAAAAAGGTGTTTTTTTTCCTGCTGATGTAGTTTGGCTTTGCACATACATGTAGAGGCACCTGTATTTATTTCAATCTGTTTCATAAGCAGCCAATAACTTCCTTCAAAAGGTTTCAACTTCAGACTTGCTGACACCATCTGGCTACTGTTATTAAAAATCCCTGTGCAGCTCCTGTCTAGTGTGTTTTTCTGTAATTATGTCCATATCCGTACTTCTTGAACTAAAGGTTCTGTTGTGTGACACCATTATGAAGACTCAAGAATTCACCACTAGCATACAGGCCTATAGAAAAATGACAGATTCTACTTAATATTATAACATATTGTGTTTATCCTTCCTGTAAAGCCTTCTCATTAGTTATTGTGAAAATGCATTCAAAGAGATAAGATGCTTCTACAACATCAGAGGAGCCTTTCTAGGAGAACGACAGCAAGCCTGCGTACAAGAAATCCAACACAATGAAAAGCTGGACGCAGATATGAAAGTGTGCTGTAGTATTTGTTCAGGAACAATAAAACTCAACGCAGTCACAGGTGTGACTGGACAGATTTATTTTTTGCTGGTATCTTTTGTTCTATGTCCATAAATAACTGAGAGCATGGCGTGTTTGAAGTCAGATACATGCAAAACATGCTAATAAGCTGTAAGCCATACAGTCGTACTTCTGGATCTGGTCTCCCTCAGTAGCTAATTAAAAAGACATCTTTTTGATCTCATAATAGCGCTGCTGCCAGGGTAAACAAAGCAAGTGACAATGACACAATAAGGGATTTTTTTATTATTATTTTTGCATTTCAAGAGAATATAGCCTACAACTTTAACGCAGACCTATATTTAGCTCTTATGCTGGAATCATCATTATGATGTTCATTAAATCATCCTAACCCACACTGTATGCACCCTTGTAAATTACTGTTATTAGCAAAGATAAGACAACCACATCAACATTCAGAGAAATAAAGAGTCAAAATGAGGAACACTGTTCTCATTTAGAGGGAATGACAATGCCATCAACAAAGCAGTAAAACAAGGGAGATTTAAGATCATAGAATGAAGCAAACTTCATAGTTCAGACATTTTGACTTCAAAAAGCTGTTGGAAAAAGTCTCAGATATGAAGATCCAGGCCTGGACATGATCCATACGTACTGACTAAAGAAGCTGACCTCACTCCATGAGCACCTAGCAATAAAATAAACCAACTGCTGAGAGATTGGACCAATACAGAATGGTGAATCAATGGCCGTACAGTCTTGATTCAGAAAGATCCCCAGAAGGGAATAATCCCATTCAACCAATCACCTGCCTCTCCACAACACAGAAACTCCTGTCATGCATTATTGCGGCTAAGATAAGTGGGCACATACATAAATACATGATTGAAACACAGAAAAGCACTGGGAAAAATACCAGGGGAGCAAAACACCAGCTGCTGATTGACAGAACAGTCCCTCGAGACTGTAGAACCAGACAGAAAAACTGTGCACTGCCTGTATTCATTACAAGAAAGCCTATGGCTCGATGCCACACACATGGATCCTGGAATGCCTGAAGGTGTACAAGGTCAACAAGACCCTAAGCGCCTTCATTGTAAACTCAATGAGACAATGAAACACCACTCTTGAGGCCAATTCAAGCCAATTGCACAAGTTTCCGTCAAATGTGGCATATATCAAGGAGATGCTCTGTCCCAACTACTGTTCTGCATAGGCCAGAATCCCCTCAGCCAAATAATCAACAAGACTGGCTACTGATACCGACTCCGAAATGGGACCACCATCAGTCACCTCCTCTACATGGACGACATCAAGCTGTACGCTAAGAGCGAGGGAGATATCGACTCACTGATCCACACCACCAGGATCTACAGCAATGACATCGGAATGTCGTTCGAACTGGAGAAGTGTGGCCGAATGGTGACAAAAAGAGGGAAGGTAGTCCATACAGAGGGCATAACACTCCCAGAGGGCAGAATAGCAGATGTGGAGGAGAGCTACACATACCCCAGCATACCACAGGCAAATGGCAACCACGGAGAGGCCACTAGGAAAGCAGCAACAGCAAAGTATTTGAAGTGAGTAAGGCAAGTCCTAAAGAGTCAGCTCAATGGCAGAAACAAGGTTTGGGATATTAAAGGGACAGTTCAGTATTTTTCAAGTGGGGTTGTATGAGCTCCATGTAGTCACTGAGGACATTAGATACTGTAGAAAGTTCTCTCCTCTCCACCAGAAAGCCACAGTCTGTAAGAGTCAGTGACGAAGAAAAAGACGCTAATGGAAAAGTACCGTACCGTCTGAGACACTCCGCCCCTTCCCCTCTCAGCTGATCAAAACATACATGCTAGCATCTTCAGATGGCGGCTGTAGCTTCGTGTAACTTTTATCAAGTATCATAACTCTTCTGTTTTGACTGTCAGCGGCGTGAGGAAGAGACAATGCAGGAAATTAAAAAAGGGATTATTATGACAGCGCCGATGAAGTCCCATTCACTTTGGAGTCAAGAGGATACCTATATGTGCCGGAGTTTATACACAGGACGAGTGTCTACAAATGGAGATGGACAGACCAAGAGGAAAACAGAGGAAACATCCACGGACACTGGACATCAAGATAGAGTCGGAAATAAACAGTGGGGCGAATGTTTGACCTGGGAATAGGTGATATGGACGGCGGTAT
Source organism: Scarus forsteni (assembly GCA_036419115.1). NCBI lineage: Eukaryota > Metazoa > Chordata > Actinopteri > Labriformes > Labridae > Scarus > Scarus forsteni. The sequence continues at coordinate 33,208,235 of JAZDUH010000152.1, forward strand.
TACTCGTCAACAGACTTTCCTTTCCTGGAGTTTTGTGGACATATTTCAATTTCCCGAAGATAAACTGGAAAAACGTCCCAAACCTGAAGGACCTAATGACAGTTTCTGCTCGAAGTAAGTAATAATGATCTGTCAGAGACAAATAAGCAGAGTAGAGGAGGCTGTTTGTTGATCATAACAGTGCAGACTACTAGTGAGTGTGTGTGTCTCTCACACACGCAACGATTTCTGTGCAGCTGAGTTCTAGATGATGCACATCTGTTTCTGCATCAAGGGAAGCATCACAAAAACCCATCTCAGAAGTATTTGTCTTATAATGTGCTTTTAATTAGTCTAAAAAGGTGTTCGAAAACCGCTAGCTCTCCGCTAGCTAACTACGGCAGAGGGATTTAGCGGAAGGATACAGACATGAGTTGGCTTAGGTCCGGATAAACTTTAAATTTCCGAAAGGTTTATGCACTTAAAAAATTGTCTATGTATCGTACTCTTAAACTGTGGTATTACTTTTTGATTTGAGTTCTTGTAGGCGGAGAAAATAGCCTTTAACTCCGGCACGGTACTTTTCCATTAGCGTCTTTATCTTCGTCACTGACTCTTACAGACTGTGGCTTTCTGGTGGTGAGGAGAGAACTTTCTACGGTATCTAATGTCCTCAGTGACTACATGGAGCTCATACAACCCCACTTCAAAAATACTGAACTGTCCCTTTAACAGCTATGCCCTGCCAGTGATCAGATACCCTGCTGGGATAATAAGATGGCCAAGGGAGAAAATTCAGGCCACAGATGTTACAACTCAGAAATTTCTAACCATCCACAGGGGGTTCCACCCCAAGTCCAGTATCCAAAAGGCTATAAACTAAACACAAAGAAGGTGGCAGAGGGTTAGTGAGCATCAGAGCCACTACCCAAGATGAAACATCCAAGCTCCATGACTACATCAGGAAGATGGTCCTAAAGAGATGAAGCGGTCAGTGAGTGTCTCAGGCAGAGAAGTGGGAACCAGAGAAACCATCATAGGAGGATAAACCCCTGCATGGAATATACCTCTGACAGACATGCATATATAAATACATACACACACACACACACATATATATATATATATATATATATATATATATATATATATATATATATATATATATATATATATGGATTTCAACATATACAACGTACCAAATACGCAGCCATTATTTGGTATTTTACGGTATTGTTCATAGCCCCCATTCTGTCCTCACAGTGTCTTCCTCCCATATAGATTACTGTTACACTGTCGTCTTCAGCCTTACCCAAAAGTCTGTCCATAAACGTCAACTGGTCCAGAGGTCAGCTGTCCACATCATCACCAGAAGCCTCTCCCACTGTCACATCATCCCCCCATCCTACAGCCCCTCCACTGAGTCCAGGTCAAGCATACAAGTCAATTCAAACTGCTCCTGTACACCTTTAAAGCCATCCACAACAACAGTCCTTCACATCTGTGAAGGGGCAGGGCGATCCTCCACATTGTCACTCCATCCTGCTCCCTCAAATCCTCCTCCTCCTCCTCCTACCACCTCACTGCACGCACTGTCCAACTCAGCACCATGGGGAGCAGGGCCTTCAGTTGCTCTGCTCCCCAGTTCTGGAACTCTCTCCCACCAGATCACAGATACCTGGACCCTCTTTACCTGAATTTTATTGTTGTTGTTTTTATTCTATACAGTGTCCTTCAGTGCCATGACAGCCACTTTTGAATAAAATATATCAAGCAAAACAAAAAAAACTTGTTGCAGGTCTCAGCATGACTGAATTCAACAACATTATTGAGCAAACTGTTACATTCAATGCCCCCTTCCACAACAATGATCGCACCATCATACACAGTGTATCATTTCAAGGGGATTTGAAACAGGCAAAAACATTTTTAAACAAGAATTCATGCTTTAATATGATACAGTGAGTAGTATTTAAGTTTAAATTAACAGGAAATCACAGTCTGCATGTATGGCAGACCATGTCTTTACCACTCTACATTGGCCCCTACACAACTTTTGCACTACAGAAAATATTTGCTCTGCAGTTGTAGTGTGAGTCAAATTTGATCATAAACTGTACCATAGGCCTACCCTTAAAGGTGCAGTGTGTAGAATGTTTCATTTTATACATCCGCCGCATTTCGCCAAACAGAAATGGTGAATATAGGAGATATATGTTTCTATTTGTGTGTAAAGTCCGTCAAAATAGGAGTACAATCATCCCCATAAAATATTTGTTTTATTTTTATATAGTTAGAAAAATCTTTATAAAAAAAATTACATTACCGCGGGCCGCTGTTTCGTGGAGGCTGACATATTGATCCGCCGTGTTGTCTCCGGGTGGTTTTTAGGGAAAAAAAGAACAAAAGGTGAATCTGTCCGCCAGTTCTGAAATCTACCTGGAATGCAAAGAAGAGGAGAGGATGGCAGTGGATGCATAGAAAGTTGTTACTCTGTCCTAGGGATTCAAACTGCGTGTATAAACAAACACACAACATAAATTGTGTGCTGTGTTTAGGATCCTTTTTGGTCTTCACAGGATTCCGTTGTTCAGCGACGTGACGTTTTGGCTACGGTTAGGTTCATTCTAGAATCTGAACACTAGAGCTGTGTCCGAAATCACTCACTATTCACTATATAGTGCACTATATAGTGTGTACGCCATTTTGTAGTGGTGTCCGAATTCTCAGCAGTTAATTTCATCCACTATATAGTGCACTACAAAATACCCACAATGCACAGCAAATTTGAGTGTACATGCGATGTACACTATACCGTACTCCCGTATACCACAATGCAATGCGGTCGTGTTTTTCCATAGAAGAAGAGAACGGAGGCTGTTAGGCGCTGCTTTCATTCATAAATGTAAATAAACGTTGGAGTATCTTTAAAACGTTCATAGCGTAGCTTTTTAACATCTTTTAGCGGATGTAAACAGCTTCGAAATTTGCTACTTATCCTCCCAAATGCCCGGTTTGTTTACGTGAATCTCGGCGCGTCCACTTGCGTCACAGGAATAACCGGCTCATCAGCTGATGCTACGACGTTTAGAAAATTTCAGTGTAGTGTCTGAAATGTCGTTTGGTCATTCCCTATATAGTCCACTATATCATTTACATAGGGAATAGTGAGTGAGTGAATGAGTGGACGATTTCGAACACAGCTTAGATGCTGCTAAAATGCCATGTTCTACACACTGCACCTTTAAAAAATCTCTGCTTTGAGTATATTTTAATAGAGTACTTTCACTTACTTGAGCAGTTGAATAAAGTTGTAACAGGCCCCATCGGTATGGTCTGTGTCCAGCTCAAACTGTCCTGTGTAAACCAGGATAAAAGTGTGAGATGGACATCAAGTTGTGTTTTCTCTCCTTGTTTCTAACAGTCTGTTTATTTCTCTTACATAGAAATGTGACTCCAATAAACCTTAAATACACCTCTGTTAAAGCCTTTACCCATAAGCTTCCATTTTGAATAATTTCAAAGCCAAATTGTGTACTATTGTATATAAACTTTCCACACTCTCAAATATTTTCATTCAACTAAGTTTTGCATTTCACAAATAAGATCTTTAACATGTGCTTATAACTCCAATAATGGAAAACCCCATTTAAGTAATAGCAATGCTGGTAAAGTGCACAAAAATTACTTTAACACAAACTATATGCACAATGAAAAGAACCAACTGGTATTTTTATACTTCAGAGATGTTAAAGAATGTCAATGGAGACTCAGAGTTAACAAAAACAAAAAAGGGGGCGCCAAAACAGGGTACAGCCTCTCATACTGTTGCTTCAAGTAGTATGCTAGGCTAAAACTCACGAGCCTCTGATACCACGGACATTACAATGAACAAATTACACATACTGGCCCTAAAACTAATGCCACCGCAACATTATTTAAACAATAGTTGTAAAAGTTGACATCATTTGTACTTTATGACTTTAACTAACCTGTATAAACCACGAAAAAGAGTGAGACGGACATCAAGTTGTGTTTTATTTCCTAGCTCCTTCCAATCTGTAGACGAGGACTGGGGTACACACGAGGCCGTCTCCCAGCGAGGTTCAGCCCCCTGGCGGCGTAATCTGGTACTACACTAAAGAAGCTATACAAAAATGTAAGTAAAAATGCTCCCATTCATCGACTTTTGAATAAAATCAACGCATTATAAACAAAATACACAAAAAAATCTGTGCTTACAAATTTCTGTGAGTCACAAAGTGTTACTTTTAGTTTTCAATTACAAATTTTCATTTATCATGTAACCTGACTGTAATTTCATTTGAGTAAAATTGTGCATTTATTCTCTGGAGATAATTTGGCATTGCTGGCACCCTCAAAAAGACTTTTTATACTGCCGAATCGAAAGAATGATAAAAAATAATAATAATAATAAAAAAAATGGCTGTTATTCAGCTAAGACAGGTATGTGTCACCTGTATTAGCGCCCCCTTTGGCTAAGTTTTGTCATCATGAATGCTGTAGCCTTCCTACAGCATATGTGGGCATGACAGACCTCCATTCATCAGCTCTGCGTATTTCTCTTCATATTTAACACAACTGTGATATCGGGACCCGTTTCAGCCCTGAAGTGCACTGACAGGCAGCTTGTTTGGCCGGAACGTTTGGTAACCATGGTTACCTGCGGGAGCTAAAATGGTGTCTAACAACTTTAGCTAAGAAGACAACACAATTCTTGTCAGGGTAGAGCGTGCGAAACTTGGTGCTAATCCCACTTCTTTGCTTTATTACCAACAAACCGTCTCAACATGAAGGCAAAGTAAACGCAAGTGTTTGACGTGACGCAGCGTAAAATGTTCAAGAATAACTACCAGGTAAGTTTACTGTGACCCTGCTAACCATGCTAATCTAATGCAGTGTGTTTTCATCCTCGAACTGTCAAGCTACTATAAGCTCTAACCAGGTGTAACAAGGCTATGAGCTTTAGTAAAAATAGATTATTGTGTCTTGACAGGGTGGAGCAGCCGTGGAGATCTTCAGTGGACAGGGAAAAGACCCAGTGGCTAAATGGAAACTTAGCGGTGGTCCCTCTGCCATACACAAGGTGCGTTTTTAAAGCTGTCTCATCCACTTTTGCTGTGGCCTTTAAACACAGACACAACAAGATCCAGATGATGTAGTTACTGTCAGGAGTTTTCTCAGTGCAGACAGCAAAGAAAGACTTCCAAAGATAATGTCTCTCCAAATTCTGCATTTGGCAAATCTAACTCTTTATTTATCAAAACAAAAATTATCCAGTGGTAGAGGGTGTAATTCAACCTTTTTTTTTCTTAATACTATTTTATTTTGGACACATTGCTCTCTTGCCCTGTTTTTTTCAGGATTATTGTCAAGCACTAGGGTACACTGAAAAATAAACTCCAAATAAAGAATAGAAATATAAATAATTGGTAATATTAACTGTTGCATATTGCTTGTTGCTATTATTGTTATTTATAAAAAAAAATAAGATAGCATAAGAAATAAATAATGTAACTTGAAGTGCTCTTAGAGCAAAAAATAAGGTATTTCAAACATTGTAAAGATGGAAAGATGTGAGAAACTGCCCCATCTCGCAGTGGTATTCTTAAAATGACTTCCAGGATCCACAGCCATATTCAGATCACCCCTAAAATATATCATATATTCCATACAAATGTCATCAAAATCTGCGTTCTGAGTTATTAGTCCGATTTTTTAAAATCTGCCTAATGTTACAATGTTGGCAAGTCCTTAGTCTTTATCTGTATATGGATTACCACCAAACTGCCTTGATTTCATCCTGGTGCCATGACCAACATTCCCTGAAAATGTCATCAAACCCAGTCTTAATAAATTAAACATACAAACGTCAGCAAAAACATAACCTCCTTTGTGGAGGTAATAAAGTATAAAATAGAAGTGTATGATACTTAAAAAATCTGCAATTATTTGTTATAACAGTAAACCACACAATGTCAAACAACATAACAGAAAATTTCCCAACTGATAGAGATTTCGTAGACTAATATGAGAACCTTCCTCTTCATTCCACAATACCAGCTGTATGTTTACATCAGCCAAATATGAGTATAGTTTAAACTCGTTTCATGCCCAGTTTAAGAACCACTTTATCACAAAGGTTTAATTGAGCCTGTGTCGGACTCAAAATAAAAATGGAAGTTTCATACGACATTCACTTAAATTGGAAGCTGATCTCTGCAAAGGCAGGGGTTACTAGGAAACAGAAAGCTTTCAGTTCTATTGTAGGCCAAATTTCCATTATTTTTGGAAATTGCTGCAAATGCACTAGAAGTGAGCTGAAGCCTGCAGTTTTCCCCTGGGCCATAGTTTGGACACCCCTGATCTAGTCAGTATCCCTTTTTAAGTCCTGCAGAGTGAGAAATAGGTCTTGGGCTCCTCACCCATGTGACAGACATTAAGATACACCATTTAACATCAGTTACAGGACAGGCTCCAATATGTGCAAAACTCAGCTGCCAGGGTTCTTACTCGCACTAAACCCTGGCAGCACATCACCCCCACTCTCATTCACCTCCACTGGCTCCCGGTCAAGTTCCGCATTCAGTACAAGCTCCTCCTACTCACCTACAAGTCCCTTCACGCACTTGCCCCCCAGTACTTGGCTGATCTCCTCCACCAGCACACCCCATCCAGGAGTCTGCGGTCGTCTGACGCTGGTCTCCTCTCCATCCCGCGGACCAAACTGAAAACGTTCGGGGACAGGGCCTTTAGTGTGGCTGCCCCCACCCTCTGGAACTCTCTCCCCGCAGAAATCCGAAACTCTCCCACTCTGGACTGTTTCAAATCACTTCTCAAAACTCACTTGTTCTCCCTGGCTTTCCCTGTTTAAGTGTTTCTTATTTGTTTGTCCCCTCTACTGTGGAAAGCGACCTTGGGTTCCTTGAAAGGCGCTATATAAATTTAAGTTATTATTATTATTATTATTATTATTACATCGAAATAAAAAATGAATATTGAAATTTATTCCAGATATTCCTGAGAGAGTAAATTTGGCCTGATAACATGCACAAAATTGGACACAAATGGGTTTGAATGTCTACTAAAGGTAACCATCCTCACCTGTGATCTATTAGCTTGTAATCTGTGTGTGTGTATGAAAGCTCAGTGAGTTTCTGAGCTCCTGACAGACACGTGCATCTTTCACTCAGTGCTACGTTGAAGTTTCTGGTTTCTGCGTCATGGGTAAAGCAAAAGAATTGTCAAAAGATCTGCGAGAAAAGATATTTCAACTGTATAAAACAGGAAAAGGATTTTACAAGATATCTAAGGAACTGAGGATGCCAAGAAGCACTATTAAAACTCTAATTAAGAAGGGGAGAGAGAGGGATTCTGTTGAAACCAAACCACGGTCAGGCAGACCAACAAAAATTTCAGCTCCAACTGCAAGGACAATTGTTAGAGATGCAAAGAAAAAAAAACCAAATAACTTCTGCTGAAATACAAGACTCTGAAAGAAATTGGGGTGGATGTTTCAAGATCAACAATAAGGAGACTCTTGAAGAAACATGGGCTGCATGGTCGCATAGACAAAGAAAGACACAGAAGAAAAAATATCCAAACAGACAAGCCTCAAAACTTCTGGAACAGAGACATTTGGAGTGATGAGACCAAAATTGAACTTTTTGGCCACAACCATAAACATTACATTTGGAGAGGAGTCAACAAGGCCCATAATGAAAGGTACACCATTCCTACTGTGAAACACGGAGGTGGATCATTGATGTTTTGGGGATGCGTGAGCTACAAAGGCACAGGAAAATTGGTCAAAATTGATGGAGGGATGAATGCAGCATGTTATCAGAAAATACTGGAGTAAAATTTACAGTCATCGGCCCAGAAGCTGCGCATGGGACGTTCTTGGACATTCCGACACGACAATGATCCAAAACACAAAGCCAAATCAACCTGCCATTGGCTACAGCAGAATAAAGTGAAGGTTTTAACGTGGCCATCTCAGTCTCCTGACCTCAATGTCATTGAGCCACCCTGGGGAGATCTCAAATGTGCAGTTCATGCAAGACAGCCCAAGAATTTAATTTTTGCCAAGAGGAACGGGCAGTTTTACCATCTGAGAAAATAAAGACCCTCATCCACAACTACCACAAAAGACTTCAAGCTGTTATTGATGTTAAAGGGGAAAATACAAGGTATTAAAAACTGGGGGGTGTAAACTTTTGAACAGGGTAATTTTTGAAGTTTATGTTGTCATTCTGATTTAAAAAGAGTAAACTTATCTTTTTTTCAATAAATGTCTTCACCCAACAACTAACCATGAGTGACAGAAAGGTTTTTGTGTTATCATTCGTATTTTCTGAGAAAAGGTCAAAAAATCTGAAATTCTGCTGGGGGGTGTAAACTTTTGGGCACAACTGTATTTCTGGAAATCAACAACAGTTGTCTCTTTCAATAAATACATTTTTCATTCAAAAACAGCTTTGTGCAATGCAAGTCCGAGTATTATTGTTGTTGAAGACTCACTTACAGTAGTCATCTATTTTCACATCCTTTCATCAAACACCTAACTGAAGGCAAAAAGAAACTTGTGCCATCACATAATATCATCAGAAGAACTCTCTCGACTCTATTTGATGAAGCACGTTTGTGACATGGCTGCACTAGCTGTGCATTGTTACAGCACTTTGCAGAAAATTGCTTCTTTTGTCATAAAAGAGCTACCTTTGACAGTTTTCTTCTCCATCTCAAAGCTCATCACATAAAAATGCTTGCAGTCAATGCGAGCTGCCACGGCACACACAAAAACTGATCACACTTAGGGAGAGCTCCACTTTTGTTATTTCTTTCTCCAGGAGTATGATAAAGAAGTCAAGGGATTTGTTTACTGCCTGGAGGGGAGCAGCCAGACAGTCAAGATGCAAATTCCTGTGAATGGGAAAATGTCTCGTAAGTCACAAACATACTTGTGTCCTTTTGTAAATGACACATTGTTATTCTTCCATGCTCAGAGTAATTCCTCTCTTCATCCTTGTTTTATTTATTTATTTCTTTTTACAGTTGGGCTTCTCCAGAGATTCTTGGTCCTTCAAGTTAATATTCCACAGGTGAAAGATTTTTCAATTGAGCTTGTGTAAGTACAGCAGTTAAGTTATTAAAACCACAAATACATGTAGAGCTTTGCTTTTTCCATTTAAATAACTTTGAACAAAATTTGAAAGAGTCAATCTGCAGAAGTCTTTGTAGAGATGACTATTTGTGTATTTGCATGTCTAATAACATTGTGTTGCCCAGTTTGGTTGTCATGATGATTTCAATACAGGGCTTCTGCTGATCTTCAAAAAATCTTTACAAAAACCTTAACTATCTTTTTCAAACACAAGGACATTTCTTAAAATGTCTTATTTTTGCTTGCATGTAAATATTCTGTCTACATTTATTTAAACTGTCTAATTAACTTAATGTAATTTTATAACCCTCCATAGCCAATGCATCTGTTTACACATGAGTTTATTTACTGCTGCGTACTGCTTAATGAAAGACAGGAAGATAGTAAAAAGAAAATTCATGGACAGGCTTAGCGATGAAATAACAAATGCAGTGAAAGAATTGCAAACAATGATTATGTGACAACCTGCCAAGATATGCAAAACACTGCTATAAGAAAAATGGGAATCCAAGTATATGAGTTTAGTTGCAAATTGCAATTAAGAAGAACAGCATCCTACAGAGTGCAAACTTTTGTGCAATATACAGTGATGAGAAATGTAGTCTTCTGGTAATTAACATCGTGACGTGTAAAACAGCATCAAGGGGTTTCAACATTAGTACAAAATGTCACCATAATCAAACACTGATAAAAAAGTTGCCTCAACCAAGGTCTTTGTAAGAATAAGCATGAGAGCAGGATGAATAAGAATAAACCTGCCTTTAGCTGTGTGCTTAAGAAATTTAAATGTTTTTTAAATGATGAACTTTTTAACAATCCAAATAACAAGATATTTATATTAATTTTCATATTGTTGCTTTTAGTTATAATGTTGAAATTGTCAAATTCAATATTCAAAATCTGAACAAAGAAATATAACTTAATTTTATTCTGCTTTTAAACTAATCTATGATCGGTGAGTGCAGCCTTGGAGGGAATGCACAGCAGATTGTACACTATCAGGAGGTTTATACAAATTGTGTTGCCAGAATATAGATTAAATAGACAGGCAGAAACAGTGGATATACCTCATTTGTATAAAGATTTTAAAAGGTCTAAGGACAGAACCCTGTGGAACACCATTAGCAGTTGCACCAAATTCTGATTGAACATTTACAAGTACAACACACTGTTGTCTGCCCCTGAAATAGCCCTTGAATCATCCGAACTGTTTCATCAAAGCTAATAATATCTTGCTTAATTAACATCATCAGAGCTTTAACAAGATTGATGGTCCAAGATCAGGTTGAAATACTGTTACTAAAAATATGACTAATGTTACTTTGTCACCATAACATGCACATTTTTATTTCACATTATGTATTATTTAACTCATATTTTACTCTTACTAAGATTCATAGAGTTTTTCTTATTCTATTTTCATGAAAGTCCATCAAGGGACAGGTGTTGCAAATTAGCAGTGCTACAGTCATTATGATTCGTACATTAGATGTCCATTTTTGTTGATATTACATTTTCTGACGAAGGCTTGAGTGCTGAAATGCGTTGAAGTTTTGTTTTTTAGGTCCACTTGACCATGCCATTAAAATAAGGGATTCCAACTTTGTTGAAATTGGTGTTTGGAAAAACAGTACCTTTGAAGTCAGTTTAATTTTTGTGATGAGATTTCCTAAATCAGTTTTAGTTCTGGAAAATGACACATGCATTTTGTCTGCATGATAAACTGGATTGTGATTGGTAAGTGGAACTTTTGAATCAACAAAGCTGGCTTGAAAAGAATGTCCAGAAGACTGCACATTATCAGTGGTGCATCGCACACTTGTGTCATCACCATACAGATAATTTTTACAGTCAGAAACCGCTGACGTCATCATTTGTGTTTAAAAAAAATCATACCCGAGAACTGAACCTTGAGAGACACCACTGGCAATTGCAGCACATTTATATTCAGAGCAACATGGCAGAAATATTTCCACCCTGAACACAAAGTTTAGAGTTGAAAGTTACTGGAACAGACCCAAGTAGTTCCCTGGTCTGTTCTTGTAACTTTCAAAATGAACAAATGGTATATGACTCAATTCAATGGATTGTCATCATATCTTATCAATCAATCAATCAATCAATCAATCAATCCATCAATCCATCAATCCATCAATCCATCTTTATTTGTATAGCACCAATTCATAACAAGTGTTATCTCAGGACACTTTACAGTAGAGCATAAAGCTCTTCATTTTATGGATACACGTATATGCATAGATACATATATACATATAAAATACACATATACATACAGCATATATACAAATATATACATCCAACACCCAACATGAATCCATATAGCCAATCATGAATCATGGTGATCTTAGAAAATCACCTCTTATTTCTACTGGATACAAATGGCTTAGGCTAGGTGATAAAAGAGAGCAGAGACCTATTGAGCTAACGGAAACTTTGTTGGGTGCCAAAGCCCCATACTAATCTGACATGGACAGTTTCACATGTCCTCCATAGAAATATTTCAGGATTTCAGTCAATGAATCAGGTAGGTTAATCTGCTCTGCAGGGCTGACCCGATACTGAATCCCTTCTCAATGCTTCTTTTTTTTTTTTTTAAATGTATTTTTTGGGCATTTTGTGCCTTTATTGATAGGAGAGAGACAGTGGATAGGCTTATGAAAGGGGGAGAGAGAGTAGGGGAAGACACTCTGCAAACTGGTCACAGGTGGGATTCGAACCTGGACCGGCAGAAGTATGTACATGGGGTGCTAACCACTCCGCCAAACCAGCACCCCTTCTCAATGCTTCTTTGTAGAACCATTCATTAGCTTGTGGCTCTGTGGTTATGACTTTAGTGACAACATTCAAGCTCTGAATTGATGTTTTATTGTCTGTTGCACACAGAATAACTGACTCACAGCACCTGAAAAGAAGACTTCACTTATCCACAGTGCACAAAGAGCTGTCTGCCACACTTTTGCATGCAAGGATTCCTTTTGTAGGATTGAAACGTAATATAGTGAGTATCCAACTTATTCTTTTGGTTTTTGCTGTAGGCTGTTGGCTCCCTTATTAATTGTTTTCATGGCTTGTAGGGGGTATTGATCTGCCTTTCTGAGGGATTCTTGTATCCTTGTGTTTGTTTTTTCACAGTGGTCTACTTTGTGCATCGACCTTGTATCATTCTCCAATGAGCTCTTCAAGGGATTTGTGACGCTGGATGGCATCACACTGTATGCTACTTGTAAAGTCCGCAGAATCCTCACTGTCAAACCAGAGGCTTCAGGAGTTTCAGATGAAGGTAATTGAGTTCATCACACGTCATGATAAAGGAGAGATTTTATTGTTTTACCAGATGATAATGCTTTGAGTTATTTTAAAAAGATAAGAGTGTTTGAGTAGGTTTGAAGTGAGCTGGTATAAGTTTGAGGTTTTGTGTGAGCATCAGACAGTGTGCCTTTTTATTTGGATAGTTGACTCAAGCTGATTTGTGTTTGTGTTAAATTTAGATAACACCCTGTAGTTTTAAGAGCTGCTCACAGAGCTGGCTCCATAGTTACGCCCTTTGCTTTGACATTTGTATTTTCTTTCCGTCTAAAGTTTCGTCTTTCTCACATTTTGTCTCATCATTATGATTTGTTTTCATTCAATTGCGCTTGTAATTATATTTGCCATTTTTTGCACTTTAATTAATATGATTTTTAAGATTAGTTTTTTGTTGTTGTTTCAGATGGAACCCCCAGCGGTGCAGCTCTGATGGAGCTGATTCCTCGTAACTGCCAGTTCCCTCCAGGTGTCAGCCATGTTGCTCAGGTGCTGAATATGCAGAGTTTGCAGAAGACAGACATGAGGGCTGGACTGTTGACCTCTGACTGTGGTAGGTAAGAGAAAATGGTATTATTGGTCAATGATAAATCAACAGTAGGGGTACATAACTTTGATTATGAGGTAGTTATACTTCATTAATTATAAAGCATAACCATTCAATGCTACTCTATGCTTTCCACATCCCTACATTTTGCAAATGTACATTTTTATTACAGCATTTATTTCAAGTCAAGTTTATTTATGAAGCACCTTTAAGAAGACAACAATCAAAGTGCTGTAAACAGGATACAATGAAAACAAAATAAATGGGGTGCTGGTTTGGCAGAGTGGTGAGCAACTATGTCCAGATGTGGCAAAAATTGTTGGTTCACTTCTATTAAAGAAAGAAAAACCCATGTGGTCAGTGGAATTACTTGAACTGGCAAAAGTAATAATAAATAAAGGTTTACTCAAAATCAGCTAATGAAAATCAGACATAGCTTTTGTGGTTCAAATTGCAGTTCAACAGAGTTATTTAAAAAAAATGAACTAATGAAACTGGCCTAAAAAATGATGGTCCCCCTAACTCAATGTTTTTTTGCACAACCGTTTGAGGCAAACACTGCAACGAGGCAATTTCTGTAAGTCTTAATGAGACTTCTGCAATTTTTGCCACATCTGTATGTGCCTCTGCCATTCCAGGTTCAAATCTGTGGCCAGTTTGTAGAATGTCCTTTCCCGACACTCTCTCACCCCCTTTCACAAGACTATCCACTGACTCTCTCTCCTATCAATAAAGACACAAAATACTAAAAAAAAAAAAACAATTAATTTAATAGATTATAATTACAACAGTGAAATAAAAACAGGAAAAGTTGAAAAACCACAGTGCCTGTGATTTGTGTGTGCTCATTAAAGAAACTCCAGGGAGAAGAGGCGGGTCTTTAGGGAAGATTGAAGTGTCTAGGGTCTGGGAGTTTCTAATATTGTCAAGGAGACAGTTCCAGTATCAAAGGGCAACCGCTGCAAAGGCCCTGTCACCTACAGACTTCAGTCTAGTTTTGTGGACCTCCAACAGCAGCTGGTCAGAGGGTCTCCAGGCTCTGTTTGGGGAGTGATGATGCAAGAACTCAGACAGGTACAGGGAGGCAAGACCACTGAGGGCTTTAAAAATGAGTAAGAAAAGTTGAATATCAATGAGAAAGCAGACCGGGAGCCAGTGAAGGGATGCTAAAACTGGTGTAATGTGGTCACACTTTTTCTTGCTAGAGGAGTTGAGCAGCAGTGTTCTATGAGCTGAAGGTATGAGCACATCATATGTTCATAGCTGGTACCAGAACCTCTTTAATTCTGAAAATGGGATAGTTTTGTTCAAACCTTCCTAAGCCTTTAAATGTGGGGCTGGTAGTCCAAAAAAAGTAGCTTTAGAAAACACCAAAACATTGTCATAGTAAAGTTAAAAAAACACAAACAAAGTCTTTCTTTTCTTGCGCTGTTTAGCAGGAGGAGCACTTACCGGTAATCGGAGTAAAGGCACGAAAACATGAACACGAAAAATATACTGCAACATTTTTCCAGTATTGTTTTGTCCCTCGTATGTTTGACTTTACAGTTGTTCCAACATTTGATCCAATCCAGCCCATCTTATACACAGAACACATCTACTGAAAAGTTACCCAAGTGATGAACAGTCATATTTAAAAAGCAGAAAAACTATAGATTTTTTTTTTTTGTAATTTTTGGGCATTTTGCGCCTTTATTGATAGGAGAGAGACAGCGGATAGGCCTGGAAAGGGGGAGAGAGAGCAGGGAAGACGCTCCGCAAACTGGTCACAGGCGGGTCCCGAACCCGGACCGGCAGAAGCAAGTACATGGGGTGCCTGGCTGCCAACCACTCCGCCAAACCAGCACCCCAAAAACTATAGATTTTAACACTTTAAAATTGATAAGAATCTTTTAAGAGAAAACAAAAAATCTTATAGATTAGTGAATTGTGATTTATTGTGTTTAACACTGGTTTAGACATGGCTCATTACCACTAAGTGAAAATGAATGCTTTTTGTATATGTACTTAAAATTTAAGTTGTGAAATGAAGAAGGCAATTGTATGTTTGTTAAGGTAAAATCCCTCACACTGATATTTAGGGCAAACAAAGAGGAGTGAATAGACATATCCAGAAGAGATACTCAAATGGCATCCAGACAATCAAATATGAGCGTATATTCATTTGGTCGCATAATTTAGTCCATTTGGTGTATGTCTCTTCAAATGGTGGAATGTGTTTTCATAGTATTTGTTCTTTATGAGAGAAACTCACTGTGAATAATGAGTTTGCAAAACAGGGAACATCAGCCCCAATTTGAAACAGAAAAGGTGAAAATACATAGAGAGGCATCAAAATGTTGTCACATGGAGAAATTGCATCATATAAGGAGACGAGGATGATAATCGATTTGTTTTCCCCGTAAGAAATTCCCATGGTTCTCATTTTTGTGTTCATTTGCACCTCACCTGTTCTCAGTGAGCTGCAATTATCTTCTCAAATAAAAAGACATGCACCAGTAATCCAGTTCCGCCGCCTCTGTGGCCTTTTTTATCAGTGCTTATTTATTTGTTCTGACAGCTGTCGAAGTCATGTTGAGTCAAGCGGCAATACCCAAAGAAGAGAGCAGCAGCGGCACACAAGAAATAGCTTTTCATAATTAGCATCTGCATTATTAGCATAACATTTCTAATCATAATTAAAGGACTGCTATTAAAGTAGGCATACAATTTCACTGTGACAAAGTTGCGTGGTGAATGCTGTGGCTTCGGTGCCCAAACTGTCAGAAACAGTTAAAAGGAATACAGCAGTTTTGTCACACAGCAACAAACAAACCTTCATTAGCTTGTACACCAAAGACTTTCATTTTTCTTAAGGTCAGAACATTTTTACGGATCAAATCATTCATCAGGATGTTTTTCAGACAATCAGCTATCACTGAAGTGTATCGTCTTTTCCCTCAAACTTTCCTCTTTCTTTTCTGTCTGCAAGTTTAAATTACACTGAAATTTGCTCACCTTTAGACCCGGGTCATACTCTGAGCTGTGAATCTGCGACATCAAAGGAGGAAGCCTTTTTTTTTTTTTTTGGGCACTCTTGACTCTGTCGTTTTCATCATGATGCTCCTGTGTGTTTTGTATTGAAGTGTGTGTGCTCTCTGCTTTGATGAGGATCAGACAGGAAGTGTGTCTTGCTGCTAGCATCAGTTGATGCATGCCTTAAGAGCCCTTACAAGGATAAATTAGGGACAGGTCATGGCCTTGTATATCTTTAAACTATGCTTATTGCATGTTGATTACATTAGATTGAATTAAATATACTTTAACTGACTATTATTATATGGATGTGATTCATGACTTTGAGATGGACATTAGCTTAATAAGTTTAGTCTAACACTGTGTCCTGTCAGCATACAAGTGTCAGATATCACTTCACAATATGCAGCATAGGATGCTTGCATGTATAATACGTCAGTTAAATATTAAACTGTCTGACCTTTGGTATTTGGTCCTAAATGTAAACCCATTTAACAAAAGAGCAATATCAAAAATATATGCATTAATTTTGGATAGCTGTCCACGTACTTGGGACAAAATTAAGGCTGCATGGGAAGGAGGAAGTTGGAGAAATAATACCGGAGAATACCTGGAAAAATACCATACAGCGTTTACATACATCGTCTTTCTGTGTCAGACATGGTTGATTCATTCAAGATTGTCCACAGACTGCATTATTCTAATGATAGACTGTCTAAATTATATCCTGATGTTGCACCAAACTGTCCTAGATGTCAGTATTCTCCTGTTTCCCTGGGGCACATGTTTTGGTCCTGTCCATCTTTGTATGGTTTCCAGTCACTCTCAGCCATACCTGGCAAACCATTGCAACCTGGCCCTTTGACAGCTATCTTTGGTGTTGTAAGTGATGAATTAAAACTGTCCCACCTCCATAAAAATGCAGTTGCCTTTGCATCATTGCATGCCCGCCGTCTTATACTGCTGAACTGGAAGGGGAAGAACCGCCCTTCCTATATTCATTGGATTAGGGAGGTGATGTTGGGATTGGCTCTGGAAAAAATCAGATATACTGTACATGATTTGGAGGGTAAATATGACGGAACCTGGTCATGGTTCATAGCTCATATTAAGAGTCTACCTTTTGCCTGACTCCTTGCTTTTATCTATCAATTATTCTATTTTCATTTATTTTCATCTTTTTCTCTCTCTGTCTTTAACTATTGTCTTAGCTTTCCTAATGCCCATATTTGACTACTGGAAAACTTTCTCCCTTACTTATTTATTTACTTATTTTTCTTATGATGGACGTCCGGAATGTTGGCATTCTGACCACGGTGATTACCACAGATTGAGCTTAATCTTTTTTTTTTTTTTTTCACTTTTGTAAGAAATACTTATGTCAATGTTATTGATATGGAAAAGGGATAAATAAAGTTGTAAAATATATATATATATATATATATACACACATATATATATGTATGTATGTATATATGTATATATATGTGTGTATATATGTATATATATGTGTGTATATATATGTATATGTATATATATATATATATATATGTATATGTATGTATATATATGTATATGTATGTGTGTATATATATATGTATATATATATGTATATATATGTGTATATATGTGTGTATTATATATATATATATATCTATATATATATATATGTATATATATGTGTGTGTATATATATATATATATATATATATATATATATATATATATATATATATATATATACATATATATATATATATATATATATATATATAAATTTTAGCTGTCCCCTAAACAGCTATTGGTTCAAGTACAGCGTAACAAAAGTGTGGTACTTTTATCTGCAAGTCTGTGGGGAGAATAGTTTTTCCACCGTGTCACTTTTCTTCCCTCCCAAGAAGCATGCTTAGTTTTCGAACATGCATGCCAATCATCACCAAATGTATCTGAACTCTCAACCACCCCGTTAGCCGAGCTGCAACACAGACACGAGGCTCTTTCATTAGATCAGTTTGCTATGTACTTCTCCAGAGGCCACTGCATAGGTATCATACATATTTGTCCAAGATCGCCTTTTTTTCCTCCACCTTTAGTGGGGCCTTGCAGAGAAGGAAGTACTGGGTTGAGCACTGGATTAGGAGTGGGTCAGCTGCTTTGCAATGGTGGAGCCCAGAGTGCTTTCACTTGCTGCTCCTCAGATGTTTTTATGTCGTTATTGTCTGCTCAGAGTGGCTTTGCCTGTCGTTTTTTTCCAGGAGATTTCCTTTTCTTGGTTCCTAACATACTAGATGCAGCCCAGGCATATTGCTCCTCCATAGGTCACAGACTCTTGAGACTGACTACCAATTGTTTGTTTTGTACGTTATGCATTTTATTTTACTTTTCATTATCTCCAACTACCCTGATAGATGCCGCATGTATCTTTTTGCAGTCTTATCTGATTTTATTTTTGACCCATTTCAGTGGTGAACACATAAGCTACAACAATTTTAATCAGCTCTGTCCCTAATGTCAGGCTCTAGATTGCGACAGATGAGCCTAAAAGCTCTGTGTTGTTTATTACTGTTGAGGTAAGAGCAAACAAGCTCCCCAAAACAGCACTAGGATGGTTGTTGTCTGCACTGAACACATTTTCTGTGCTTTCTTTTTTTGCTACCAAAGCATTCTGAACTTTATCAGTGCTGTAAACCAATGCTGTTGTTTGTTTTTCCTCAAAAAAATAAGGAAATTACACAGAGCTCTTTGCCCCATCTAAAGAAATTCATAACCTACCTTCAATACCACTTCACTCTTTAAAGTTGCAGAGCTGACCCAAACCTAATATGTTAACTATTGTCATAAACCTTATATTAGTCCACTTCAAAAACACTGGACCATGCCTCTAAGTAACAACCTGACTCACCACCATAATCAATCACGTCTTACTTTGTTCATGGCCAACATTCCCTGAAATGTTGTTAAAATCCATAAAGAGCTTTTTGAGGTACTTGCAAAAATGGGGAGACCTGCCCTGTCTGGTTCTATTAACAGATCCTTTAGAAAAAGTATTTGATCTGCACCTGGAGTCAAATCACTACCAGTATTGAATCAGTCTATCCAGAAAATACAATCACATTCCAGTCATAACATTTTTAGTTATCCTGTTAACAAGCAAACTATGAAACGCCTGCAAAAACATAACCTTGTTGGTCAAGGCAAAACACTTAAGAAAAAAACCAGGTAAATATTGTAACAGTGGAAAGGTGCTGAGATGTGTAGACGCAATTTTAGTCATCTATGGCAACAGGTAGTACTGATGTAAGAAAATTGAAGTTTAATCTTTTTCAAACAACAAATCATACATTTTTGCTGTTTCTGATGAGCCCACCACAGCCAGAGCCCCCTGTAACCAAAGAAGAAACCCCAAAGGAGATTCTCACACAGCCAGCAACTCCAGGGTTTCAGGACTAACGTCTCAAACTGTGAAACAGAGCTGCCCTGCCTCAGACAGAAGCTTTCTCTCTATCTCTAATATGGTAAACTCACAATTCCCATAATAAAATACACTCCTCATCTTGATTTGGGTCATCATGTCAACTTGTATATACATACAAAAATAGAAAATGGTTTTCTTTCTTGTGCCTTGCAGGGATCCTCGTCGGTCAGAATAAACCAAAAAGTTTCTACAGAAAGTCAAGGCTCTGTCAACTTGAGTGAGAATTTATCACAAGGGCATCCAAGTTCACGCATAATGCTTGAGGGTAAATTTGAATAAACGTTCATAGTGCTGTTTAATCAAATCAGTACGTGTACTACACATAAACATGCCCCTAGCATCGAGATTTCACATCAGCACATGCCTTTTTATCATTCCTCTCTTTATGAATTTGTTTGCTTGTAAACAAATGTGCAGGCTTGTATTTCAGACGTATACCCAAAGCTGGTATGAAAAGGTCACTAACCTGAAAAGAGATCTTCTAAAACTGAGTAATCTCACCGTGAAAAAAAACTACTTATAAACACAACAATCAGTCTCTGTCTTGACACAATCAGCTTTGCCAAGCTCATCTGAAAAAGGTGGGTTTGGCTTGTTTCCAGCCAACGCTTGGTGCAGTCTATTGTAGTGATAACACAGTTGCCCCAGGAACCAAAATATCTGTCGATTTAACCTATCACAACGCTGCAGTAGTATAAGCCACCAGCAGTAGTAGCTGTAATCATTGTGTTACAGCAACCAGACAACCAGGCTGATAGCAAAGTGACTTAATAACTGATGTTTTCATTATTCACCATCTCTATAGCAGATCATCTCAGGACTCCACATTAAGGGTAAAGTCATTAAGATACCTGGATCATGTTAGACCAGTTCAAGGAGTAGAAGGTAACCTTTAGAAAGGTGCTCTCTGTTGACAGGTCCTCTGCAAACACCCCTGCAAATGCTATGTTGTAATAAGTTCACATGCTATCTAGTGTCCCCTATGGTTCACCATAAAGCCCCTCTTCTTCATGCACAGAGTTTGTGTACAGTTGTATCACAAGGCCTGTCCCACATCAACAAATATACTCATCTGTATAATCTTACACAGGACATTTGATATCAGCTGTGATTGTCTATATATTATCCCTTTGTAGTTGAGTCTGAACAAATTTAGAGACAATACAATTATTCCTACATTACAGTGTTATGTTTTTGTCAACTCTGAATGCACTAGTATTTACTTCACATCAAGCAAACATTTCTGTTTTGTGGATACATTTCACACACTGAGGGAAAAACTTAGTCCCATATTTTGCCCCATTTCTGCAGTTTAGAATGGATCGTTGATGTCTTCATGAAACGATAGTAACATGTGTTCGCTCCAAAAAGCCCATGAATCAAGCAAAGCTGCATTCTTTGCACGCTCACTTAGCCCCTCTGTTCAGAACGGCTGGTTTTTAAAGCAATAGCCTTGAAATGCTAATGAGCCAGAGCAGAGCAGTGTCAAACAATATCATACAGAGACTAGGTGATAGTCCTGCAGCTCTTTCTTGAGTGAAGCTTAGCTCACTGCCGCTCCAGCCATGCGCGGCTTACAGTCCTGAACACACAATCCGCAAATTCATGCCAGTTACCAGATCACAGTGAAACTGTATTTCCCATCACAGGCCAACATACAACATACTAACCTCAGCCTAGTCAATGCAGTGGGACCCAGGACCTTCGCCGCGACTTCACCTACCTTCCAGGCTAATGCTATCAGAAACAGAGGGGTTATGGATTGGGTCAAGGACTGATTATATTCATCCAACTGTTAAGCTTCTCTTGAATAATGTATGAATGCTCATACACTGGAGTTCATCCATCAGACTTTCAACAAGTAACACGAACATTGACAAACATGTTGTGCAGTTACCTCTGGGTTCACTTCCCCCTGCTGTTAGCATTAGCTAGTATTATTGAGCAAAATAAATACCACACAGCATTAAAATGCTCACATTTCGATCATCAGTTTTGCCGATGGATTTTTGGTACTGACCCCAGGAAAAGTCCAGTTGCCAATCCTGTGTTGAACTGACTAAAGTAGAAGAAGCAGTTGGACTTTAAGTGATTGACTCACATGCAGGTTTTAGTGGACTGTAGCTGGCACATTCCCTTCAACAATAAAATGAATCCACTGGGCCCTTTGGTCCTTCCAGCCTGGTAGCCTGTATGTGAAGATATACAGTTCAGGCCAAAAGTTTGGACACTCCTTCTCATTCCATGCGTTTTCTTTGTTTTAATCACTAATCACATCGTAGATTCTCACTGAAGTAATGATGGCCACTTGTTTCTCTTAACTTAGCTGATTGGTTCTTGCCATAATATTAATTTTAAAAGTGTCTAATAGGGCTGTCAGCTGTGCATCAGCCTGACTTCTGAACAACACAAATGATGGTCCCAACCCCATTAAAAAAGCAATAAATTCCATTAATTAACCCTGGAAAGGCACACCTGAGAAGTGAAAACCATTTCAGGTGACTACCTGTTGAAGCTCATAAAGAGAATGCCAAAAGTCTGCAAAGCAGTAATCAGAGCAAAGGGTGGATACTTTGAAGAAACTAGAATATAAGACATGTTTTCATTTATTTCCCACTTTTTTGTTAGGTACATAATTCCAAACATGATCATTCATAGTTTTGATGCCTTCAGTGAGAATCTACAATGTAAATAGTGATGAAAATAAAGAAAACACATTGAATGAGAAGGTGCGTCCAAACTTTTGGCCTGTACTGTATGTGGCGGTTTACAGCCAACAACCAAGCAGTGATAGGTTTTGGGTCTAGACATATTGTGTGCCAATGTCCCGCTAATGGTGAAATCAACAATGGCGGAACTTCGCACAGAAATTTCTTACACTGGTGGGTGGGATTTCTCAGGTAGAGGTAGGCTTATACAAATGCTTGTTACGTAACTGTATATCCACAGACTCAACAACTCACTAATACCCTGAGTTTACATATATGCAGTCTGCTAAATACAGTTTTTTTTGTCTACTCTCACATGTTGGCTGGGAGAAAGGCCAAATGCCCCAAAATGTGTTCAGAAGCCTTAAAAAAGTGATTTTTGCATTATATGTCCCCTTTAAAGTGGACTCCCTGTTTTGTGAGCGATCCAGTGCTGCTTTGCAAGCAGCTCACAGTGCAAACCGGGAAGTCTTTTACCTTGTCAGATGATGTTTGTCTACAAAACAATACACTCCACATATCCATAAAGTGCAGTATTTTTTTTTTTAAAAATGATAGATTGACCAGTCAAGTACACCCAGTGTCTTATCATTTTGACTTCTTGACAATCATGTCCAATCAGGAGAGGCCAAAGGTCACCAAGAGATGTGAGTGATCTGTCATCTTCCAAAGAAATCATTAATGAAGTCTAAGCCATGTGATGTGACCTTTGTTAACATTTTAGACAAAAATTTCTCCTGAAAGTGGTCACAATTACTAATAGAGGCAAATAAATATTTCTACAGTCTTTGGTGTTCACTTGTTTCTCCTGTTATTGTTATGGTTGAGAGCCCTGTGAAGGGGAATTTTTACGTTATTTTCCTGTTAATTAAACATTAATATTGTGCATACAGATAAATCTCACATTTCTAAAGAGAAAAAAGGTGTTTGTTACATGCAATGGTCAAGCTGCCATTTTGACCTAAAAATTGACGAAAGTGTGATCATGTAGCTCTTACAAACTGTTTAGATAAAACTTTAAAAAGGTGTAAAGAAAGAGATTCATTAAAAACTGCCTTGCATTTCTATTTAATTGAAAACCTTTACTTCTGTATGGGAAATGTTGATGATGAAAGAGCATCTCTGCAGACTTAAGCCTTATTCACATTTCTTATATTAAGATCAGTAAAATGGAGGACCAAGTTCATTAGAGTGTCAGGCATCCAGCTGCAAAAGTACATTCTGTACTCCTTTCATTAGAGCTTTTTTAGCCTTACAGGCATGCACAGTTATTTTACTAAGAGTTGTTCACTGGCAAAGGCTTTAAACACAAAAAAAACAGGCAAATCAAGGGCTCTTATCCTCTCCCAAGCACCGAATAAGAGCTTTATACCACTCAAAACACACCATATTTAGTGTATGACTGCAGAAAGTGATGATTTAAATTCTTCCTTTATCTGAACATTCTGTAGCAGGATATATTCTCCGCACACTGAATGAATGTGAGATTCACAGTTTGTAAAATGCCCTCACTAATATGGATCATCACTGTGCATAATCAGTGAACTGATCAGGTTTTGGCAAGCTTGAGTCACATTGCCGCTTGACTGCTGTGAATTTTTTTTAATGTTAAAATTGCTTCATGCAGGAACACCTGGCAGTTTCCAGCCACGTCCCCCAAAAGACAAAGTGTTAGAAAAGCTAGGAGTAAAAAAGCAGCAGGTGTACAACACTGGGGGAGAGAGGACAACATCAGGTAAACTGAGTGCATTTATATAAAATACCCTAACATGGTTTGATACAGTGGCTGTGTGTTGAAATGGACAATTTATCTCTGTTTTCCTCTGTTATCCAAATTGAAGCCAAAATCCTCTTTTGACAGGAGCCTACATTTGTATAGCATTCATTCAAAGTTTGGCACAATTGTCTTTTTTTAACCTAGGCTTAAGAAAATAAAAATGTATGTGTCCATCTCTGTTATGGTATGATTATGAGTCAGCAGATTTGACTGTAGGTTTGGTTGCGTAAAAAAAAAAACAAACAAGCAAACTGTAAAACTGGCATTAATAGCCTCTTGCAATTTGGCCTCGGAATCCAGTGAAGGATTAATCAAAAAGAGGGTTGATTATATCCCTTGTAGTTGAGGTCTTTTGGCCTCTTTTTCTTCTTTGTGCACTTGAATGGGCTCTTTTAACCTTATGTTTCAAAAAGTCACATTTTCCGACAGTCATTAAGTTAAATTTTCCCCTTTTTTCTAAATATAAACACTTTTTTATATCCCTAAATTGTCTAGACTTCTTTATTTATTGTTTTCACACAGGTTGTTTTCACGTTCAAATTAAAATAAGCTAAGAGTGCTTAAAAAAAAACCCTCTGACAATGCATCTCTGACGTTGATAACCAAGTCATTGTCAGAGATGTGGAAATTGCCCTATTTAGCAGCACAGCCAATCAGCATCCCTAAAGGCAGGAAGAGGTGGGATCTACAAGTGAGATAACAGCAAGAAGTGACTGCTCGTACAGAGATTAGCATAGATGCTAACAGCTTCAGTTGCCGTTTTATCAGATCTGGACCCCATTTCTTAATGAGATAAAAACAAATACCAACGCTACAAACTTCTCTATAGTAAGATTTTATCTCCACTAATGTCATGTTTTGTCGAGAGTCTTTGTAGTTAATGTTCCGCAGCCCGGTAGCACCAACCTACAGCATTTTCTGATTGACCTGCATTAATTGTGATTGACATAACGGTCATCCAATCACATGCTGCATATGCTTTGAAAGGTCCCTCTAGCAAGTATTAGAATTTTTTTAAATTTTTGCTCAGTATTAGCTTTAAATCTTTTGGCTTCATTTTAAGGCCACTGTTGCTTTGTCCATTTTAATATACAGCCCCTGATTTGATATATTAAACTGAGAATCTGATTACAGACCCTCCCCAAGATGCAGCAAGTCCTGGGCACAGATTGAGACGTAAAACCAGAGACATATGCAACCCTCCATCAAGAAGGCAGGAGAGCAAACAACAACCTCTGGCCCCAACTGAAAAGCCTGAGGAGCTTGTAGCAGGTAAGACTGATCAAAGCAGCAGGAAGGAAGGGACACTTTCTGACTATATGTAAAGTCAAAATTTCAGACAGTCCCTGAGACCTTACATCCTTACATAAATTCCTCATAGCCTGACATTTTCCCTGTCCAGTGAGAGGGCGTCTCAGGAGGCAGGGCATGACGTAAAAAGGATGATGCGGCAATGACAGATGAGCAACAGAGTGTGCCACTTTGCTGGCATTCTTTGGCTTTATATCAATGCTTTATGAAGTTGGGCTAAGACTGTGGAAAATATTGGACAAAGACTGAGTGACGTCAGCAGTTTTAAGTGGGTACTGAAAAGAGGTTTTGAAGCCAATCTGTGACAGTGCCATACTGTCTTAAACTACTTTTCAGCCTCAAGATCAGAGAAGTAGATAGAGCTGAGGAAAGCTCTAAGCCTCCTGACACAAGTTGTGAAGAAAATTCAACTTCAGGTACATGGTATTTCCACAAAAACACACCAGTTTGACTAGCTAACCAGATGCTAAGCTGGACCTACTGGGATCCACTGTGAAAGCTGGTAGAGACTCTAAAGCATTGTGGGCTAAGCAAAGGTGGGTTACTCATCATGTATGTTAACAACCTCTGGTGTAACCCAGGAAATATTTCCATAAAGACGGTCTTGTGTTGCCGAGACCACAAGCTACCAGCCGTTACCCTGTGGCCATATCATCTGGTGAGGGAGTTCAGTCACATGTTCACAGTCTGAGTTTGCCCCCGAGAGCAGCTGGCCACATGTGAGAAGACCCACTCCATCACAGTGAGGCTGCAGACACAGCACCCTGAGGCACTGATGATCATTTCTGGGATTTAAACCATGCAACTTTGGACGCTACTTTGGCTGCTTTCCACCAGGTTGTGGACCATCGTACAAGAAACAACTGAACTGCTCACTTGCTTGTATATCAATGTGAGGGAGGCTTACAGAGTCACACCCATTTTCATTCTAGGGAAGTCTGACTACAGCCTGATCGACCTACAGCCCCTGACTCAAAAGCACATCCAGGCTGGAGAAATTGATCAAACAGGCCAGCTCTGTGGTCAGCATGAAGCTGGACTCTCTGCTGATGGGAGCAGAGGAAAAAACCTAGATAAACTGCTGGACATTGCTGGACACTGACCCTCTGCACACCATCATCAGCAAACAGAGGAGCATGTTCAGCCCAAGACTGCTCCTTCCCAAGTGCAGGACCAACATACTGAGGAACTCTTTTGCCCCCTCAGGCCATTAGACTGTACAACTCCTCACTGGGGGGAGGGAGGAACAGGAACAGGAAGATGGGCAGGAGAAGTAGTAGCCAACCTGTAGCCATATTTTTATTTATATTTATTCATTTATATTCTTTTGTGTTTTTGTTTGGATCTATGTTTTTGTATATCTTTTTATCTGCTTTACAAACTGCTAACTGAAACCTCAGTTTCCCTGAGGGGTCTCCCAAAGAGGTTCATAAAGTTCTATCTTATCAAATCCAATTTAGCTTTTGAGACCAATATCATTCACTGTGAATAAGATTGATAAGCTGCCATTTAAAGCCACAATTCATAACATTTCCACCCTGTAGTATTTGTTTAAGATGCAGTAAAGTGATTTTTACCAAAATGACATCTTTAAGCTCAGTGCAACAACAGCATAGTCTGGGGCCCTTTGGCTAGAAATGGGAAAGCTTTATAGTATTTATTCACGCACCAGCCCAAGACTAGAAAGAGGCCAGCTTGCCTCCTGCAATGCTGTCCTATAAAAAGGCTAGGCTAATAGGCTATATGAAAGAGGATGGTGACAGATCAATCTAAGAAGTGAATAAGTGTGACCCAATAAAAACCATCAAAAGGATAGAAAAGAGGGAATTCCCTGTTCAAAGCTTACATCAGTGGTGATACTATTTCAAGGTGTTAAAGTTACACCTTTTTGCTAGAAATGCCTTTTTTTCAGGAAAGACTGGCTGAGGCTCGTGTACCAATGTGACTGGTATGTGACTGTAAAATACAGACATGCTCTGTCATGACAATGAGTGAAGCTGCCCAAAACAGCCACTTGAAACATCTCCACCTGCCTTGCTTCATGGTACATCAGTAAATCAAAAAAAATTAAGCTTTCAAACCACATTTACCTCTGGTGCTGCCGTTGGCCACAAGTGGACACAAGTGGAAACTGCAGTGTTTTGCTTTTCTGCATTGGCTCTTTTCAGCAAGAGGTTGCTGATTAAGTTGATATTATTCATATTATCAAGGGGAGTGAGAAATGTACTGATTAGCAGAAAATAGCAAAGCTAACTCATGAACACAACAATCAATAGTTCTATAGTTTTTTAAATCGTACCTCCTTTGCCCATACATCTGCAGACCCCAACTTTTTGAGAACATTTTTCAACGGGGTTGGCAAGTCTGTGCAAAATCAGGATGAAAGTGTTGTTTTGCTGTAAAACATTAAACTTACTTGGAAAACTTCTGGAAATTTTCTGTATTCGTGTGAATGTGTAAATTCTCAAGTGATATACACTGAAAGTGTCAAACATAGCCTGAGATAAAATTGAAAAAAATGTAAGTTGAGGGTCATAAATGTTTATTGTTCATAATTTAGTGTTTCTATTAGCTGTTTTAACGAAGCAAAACAGCTATTCTTAATTGATAAATAAGACCAATTCAGATTTGATTATGATTTTCAACAAACCGCAGTCTGTGCTTCATACGCCATGGCTTTTGTCCCAGCCATTTAAATTGTGGATTACCTACTTAAAGGGGACATATCATGCTTGTTTCTCCTTTTCACTATGCCAGACTAGGATGTCTGTAAAGCATTTCTGCCCTCAGTACAAGTCATTTAGTTCCTTCATTGCCCCACAATAGCGTTCTCAAAATCCTCATTTTAAGTCACTATGAAGCTCTCGTTGAAATGTGAGGATCTGAGGGTGACCTACAGTTACCTTGCAACATCACATCCCTTTGTGCTCTGATTGGTCAGTTCTATCGGGGGTAGAGCCAGCCTGTCCTTCTTCTTCTACTGTATTTTCCGGCATGCTCAAAGCAGCGACCGCGTATTGAGTCCCCCTACAGGCCAGAGCAGGTAATGAGGGAGTGTGAGCTAGAGATCTATATACTGCTGCTGGACGAATGTGTTCCTCGGTGACAGTTTTGTGGCTAACGGACATCACAGAGGAGGAGGTGTTTTATCAGATTACTCCGATAAAAAGAAAGGTACCCTGTGTCGTCACGACGCTTTAAATCTCGCGGACATCTCGCAATGACCTATTTTCAGAGGCATCAAATCTCGTTCTAGGATATCAGAAAAAAATACAATATCTCATTTTTTGAAAATTAAGGGTGTGTAAGGTCTTGTTTTCAAATTTATTATATTATATGTAAGTATTAAAGCATACATCAGCATGATATGTCTCCTTTAAAGGCAGTCTGCAGTTGTTTTGAAGGAGAATCTCTTTTTCTCAAACCTGCACAATCTTCAGCTTACTCAACAGACACACACCTTCAGCACCGTCGTCCTCACAAAATGAGTGCTTGTGCTCCGAAAGCTCATTTATGGACATTTCTCCATGGCAATAAGCTCCTTTGCTGCCGTTCTGCCCACAGACAGAACCTAGTTAGTTCATTAATAGTAATGTGGCACATTAAATAAAAGTCAGAGGGACATCTCCTGAGCCTGGGGTTTGCCACACAGTGGGCAATTAGAGAAAGTGATTATATTGTCGAGAGGTTCAGATGTGCTCACTCATTCAAATAGAGGTGTCTCTTCTTTGAAACACAGACCTGTTGAAGAGTTAAAGGTTTTAGTTTTTACTGCACGCAAACAAAAATGGATGAAAACGTTCATTTGAGATGAAAAAGATTGTACCCCCTGCTATATGCTGGATATCCTGGATATTGTTGCAGTGCTGTGAGATCCTCTCTTTCTACCACAAAATCAAACTGAAAATAAATTATGGAAGCAGTATAGAGGCCGTATTTGCCTGGAAAATAGTTTTTTTAAACCAGTCAGCTCTTTTTATGCCCCTGAGCCAGTGATAGCCATGGCTTGAGGTATTATGTTTGCATTTTGTTAGTCTGCCTGTTCATCCGTCCGTCTGTCGGCCCATCTGCTCTGTCCTTGTGAACATGATGAATCAGAAACACCTTTAAAGAACTTTTGGACTCAAACTATTTTCAGAAAGGGCTCTGACCACTACTAAAATAATCATCCACTCATTGAGACAAAATTATAATAAAGTATGTTCAGTTGAAATGATCGGTAAATGGCATATTTCATTTCAGTGTAAGAACAGGATGTCCTGATGCATTTTTAACATCATGACTCATTTAAAGGCGAGAAAGAGATATATTCTGGTCATGCCCAAAATTAAAAGGGTGTTGGGAAGAAATATGGCGAAGTTTGCAAAAAATAATAGGATATTAGATACCCAAAACATTTAAGACATTTTATTCAGGAAATCTGTCACATGATATAATACAACAAAAGGATGAGTGTCTTGTTAAAATACTATTATCAGCAAGTAAAAAAGTAATTACCAGATTGTGGTATAAAGTAGAACCAGTGGATGTGCACTGTCGAGGAAATATTTGTAATGGAGTCACACACAAATTAAGATTGCAGGAAAGACAATTTGTGGAAAAGTTGGAAAAATGAACTGTTTTCAGAAGGACAGAAGAGGATGCCACCACTTTCACTGGACAATAAGGACATTGAATGGCAGAGGATTGATAAATGAGATTGGTTTTGCTGTGCCCCTATACTGTAACTGATAGAAAAAAAAATCCAATAAAAAAATAAATATTTGGAAAAGGTAAGAAAGGTCATACGTTTAATTGGATGAGGCGGTGAAGACACAAATTTACCTTGCTTTACCTATTTTTTAGGCATCTTCTTTGATGCTACTATACCTGCTTGATTGTTTTAAATTAATGTTATTCTAATGTAGGTTTCCTTTTTTTTTTTTTTTTACCAGATTGTTACTTTATAACTTGACTTTTTTTTTACTCCTACTATATTTATTAAATGTTTGACTAAAAAACAGAGATGCATGATATTGGATTGAACCGATTTCCACTGCGCCAGTATTTCCAAACTCAAAACACCCCCACCAGTATTTCTGATCAAGAACACAAAGCCTCCATTTGGCTGAAATTGACTTTTACCGTCATGGTGACAGTCTATTTGTTTTTATAAAAGATGAAGAGCACCAAAACCACATTTTTTATTTATCGAACCTTTATTTATCCAGGAAGGTCCCATTGAGATTAAACACCTCTTTTTCAGAGGAGTACTGGTTTTGATAAAAGACACATTATTGATGATGAGGCAAACTGCTGTGTAATGTTTTTATATTCTGCCTGTGTTACAGCTCAAATGAAGGATATTTATGGTGGATTTTTACAGCTAAAATACCATCTGTAAATATCTTAAGTGATAAACTGGGGAAATTCCCTTTGTTTGTTGTAATGTATGCTTAAAATAATTTGAAATAAAATGAGTATTATCATGTTTCCCATTTCCCAAGGCCTATTATCATCAGGCAATAGATGGCATGGTTTGTTTTTCACACTCTTAAAGATCAGAAGGCAATATTAAAGATATCTTTATGTTAAGTCCCAGGTGACAGGCTTCCTGAAGGATTAATACAGACATTATGATTGCTTAACAGTCCAGGAAGCTAAACAACAACAAAGAACTTAACTGGCTGAGTAGGTCTGCTGGAAAGTGACAATATTCATAGTCATGTTTTGTGTTTTTGTTTCTTGTGATAGATTTTGAGATCACAAGTATAAAAAGACAATTCTCAATGGTTTTACAACATGTACCGCAAGCATTAATTAGACCTTAACAGTCTACACTTTTTGTGTACATTAAAGAACAAGCTGTAAATTGAATTAAAAGTACAGATACCTACAGATGATGACTGACTGAAGAAGATAGAACTTATTGTTTTATTCTGTCTTCAAACTACCGTGGGAGGCAGTAGTTGTAATTAAAATTTAAACTCGATTAAAATCCCAGCCTTGTAGCAAAGTATGTGAAGACATACAAATGTTTGTCTCTGTTAAAGTTCATATCTGCTGAGAACTTGTTTAAGACATGACAGCTCAGAGGTAGTAATTGACATAGGGAGCTCTCATATCTTGGGTGAAAATGTTGTAGCTTGGTGATGTTGTTATCACTGATTATGCTGTCATATTTTTGTTTCTAGAATTTACTGATAAGTGGTCATGAGTATATGATTAAATGATTACTTAAAATGAAAATAACTACAATAATTGGATCATTGCTCTGGGTGCAGCCCTTTGTTTCCAGTCTATGTCTGGCAACATTTTGCAGTTAGCATTTTACTGCTCATATACATTCACAAGTTCACTTCATAACACTTGGGTGTGATGATTTATGTTTATGAGAGAAGTTTCTCATGCCTTGGTTAAAACTTTCTGTTGTTGTTTTGTGTTTGATCTTCTTTCAGATGACTGTATCTGCAGTCCTGTCGAACAAAGATCAGAAGCTGCCCCCACACCAGCCGAGTCTGTCTCCTGTTCGATCCAGCCAGGTTTGTCTGGTGACCTACAGGTCTGTAGCAGCTGGAAGAGTAATGAGGGGTCCAAGCCGGAGCTCAGTCTGCAAGAGGTGTTCTCTTTCTTATCTCAGCCACACTCGCCGAAACCAGGGCAAGGCCAGAACGACCATGAGAGGATGGAGATAAGAGATGAACAGGTTCAGAGCAGCAGGCGGAGGCGGTGCGAGGCCCAGCCAGAGGATGACTTCATCGGCAGTGAGAGTGATGAGGCAAGTCTGCATTCAGGAAGCTACATTTAATGCACACTTTTTTAATGCAAGTTAGTCTCAAGGTTAGCTGCTCTGACAGAAGGTATATGTCTTCCATGTTAAAACAATCAGTGTATGCAAGGAATCATTTTGTACATCACATGCTCAAGATGCAGCTTTTAGAGTATTTGATGTGGACTGCAGGGTGTTTGCTTTAAATGCCATTCTAAAAATGTGTTGCATGCCCATATATTGGAATCTGTTGAGCATTTTTGTATTCAGCACACGTCATCTTAAAGGCCAATGAGGTTTTTAATCACAAGATATTTTATCAAGAGTTCCAAGGCTTACAAGAAAGAGAGGTAGATTTCCTTTATGCTGAGCAGGGGAAATAAGCTTTTGAACCACAAGAAAAATATTACCATCATCAAAGAAATGCTAATTGATTTTACTTATTTAAAACTTAATAATAAGACTCATAATTCAGACTTAAGAACTCAGTTTCACTGCACAGCTGATTAGTTTAGCTTTAATATTTTTCTTTGGAATCACAGTAATGAATTCGGTGCACTGGGGTGAATACATAATCCTCTTTTAAACAAAGAATCTCAAAGAAAAAAGGGTGCTGGGAATTTAAGTTGAATGCATTTATCAGGCTGATGCTTAATTGTTAATAACCTCTTCTTCTGTTATTGATTTTGTCCTGATGTGTGACATTTACTATTAGTAGAGATGCCCTGATCACACTTTTTTTCAGCTGATACAGAAAACAAATGCCTAGAATTTTTGATCTTCCAAAGCATTTCCAACATTGTCAGGTTGGTTAAAAAAAATGAGGAAACTCACATCTCACAATGTTAAGAAATCCTTTTATCTGTATCCTTATTCAAATCACCTCCAAAGTCTGATCGTTTTTTTTTTTCTAGGGCCATTACCAACATTCTGTGAAAATGTAAAAGTGCATTTAGATGCTAAATCAGTTCATCAGTTCATTTCAGTTATCCTGTTCATAAACAAAGAAACTAACAAATGCCAGCAAAAAGATGGACTCCTTGGTGGGGGAAAATAATTTATGGCTTCTGGCTAAATCCTGATTCAGAGATCACCTCCAAAGTCTGATCGTTTTTTTTTTTTCTAGGGCCATTACCAACATTCTGTGAAAATGTAAAAGTGCATTTAGATGTTTAAAGTT
Organism: Scarus forsteni; assembly: GCA_036419115.1. Lineage (NCBI taxonomy): Eukaryota > Metazoa > Chordata > Actinopteri > Labriformes > Labridae > Scarus > Scarus forsteni. The sequence goes on from JAZDUH010000152.1 coordinate 33,241,486, forward strand.
ACCAGTGAAAATATTTAAAATTGAGGCCTGGTTGGCCCTTGATAAGCCTCTGTACTGGATGACAGTGATGCAGCTAAAAAGGCAGATGACTCATCTCTACATTAAGACATAAAGCAAGAACAAACTGCGCAATGCTAACAGATTTTAGAGGAATCTTGTTACTTTAAGATGATTGAAAATGAAGGACACATATGTCTTGAGTTAACTCCCCTGCTGAAGTTCTGTAGCCAAGAAGAATTCAAGTTCAGTATCAAATGAGTTGATGGGGATATTAGGCTTCTCTATGCTTATATTTTCTTTTTTAACAGACAGGTAAGGTTTTTTAACTCGTACCTTTACATGTTTCGACGGAGCTCTTCCACCTTAGTCAGAAGTGTCATGTGATGGTTGAGCGACGTGTCCTTTTCAGCTGATCTCAAGTCACACTACCATCAGATGACACTTCTGATGAGGGCGGAAGAGCTCTATCGAAACATGTAAAGGTATGAGTTAAAAAACCTTACTTGTCTGTTAAAAAGAAAGTATAAGCATGTTATCCAGGTAGACATAATGAACTTTCTCTGACTATTAGTTATCTCTATTATGTAAAATATACAGAAAAAACAAAAATCTTTCATGAAGGTGGATGCAAATACGGGGACACAGGCGTCAGTGAACTTTATGAAGTAAAAGGAGCATTAATGTTTGGTACTCCTGCCATTCAATTTAGGTTTTCCCTAATGTCACTTAGCGTCTTATTAGTTCAGTGAATCATGTAGCATGAGTACAATTTAAATTTGTTAAGTGGCCATTAACATTTAAAAAACAGTTGTTAGGTCAAAGAAGCATCAGAAAACATTTTTTCAGAGAGCAGATGAGTGATGGGTCTGAAGTTATTTGATACAAATGGGCTCAAGTTTTTTCTCTTTAGAAAAGAGCTCAATATTTGAAGTTTTCATTTTTTTGGAAACAAGCCTGATAGTGGGGAGTTATTGATGGTTTTCAGCACTTCCAATTCCAAGAAAACAACAAACGTTTTCAAAAAGGTTGTTTGGCAAGGTCTCAGAAACGGTGGGTAGATGAAGTAAATGCTTCAACAGTCCAGATCTTTACTATTGACTGTAGTGACTTTTTGAAAAGATTGTTTTTCTCCCTTTTTGCTCAGCTGTCTGTGCTTTGGCTTTTTTCTCCTCTGACTTCAAGGTTGATTTTTATAATTAAACTTTCTACTTCTGAGAGAAGTTTTAATCTCCTCAATAGCAATTGTATCAAAAGTTTTATCCGTCAAAAATACTACAAGTGTGTAAAGACACTAAAGACAGGGATATAACCTAGGGCTGGAGATATGGACCAAAACACACCTTAAAATATATTTTTGCAGTATGACAACACGGTTGTCAACTGGTTCAGTTGTATTGGCACCAGTGTCACCACTGATTCCATTATATATTCCTGTTGATCGTCTGTTGATTTCTACACACCACACTTTTAAAAACACAATAACTAAAATGAAATGATTACTTTGCTCCACAATGCACCTGATTTCTTAATGTGGTAGTGTTCATTGGTTGATCTTATATTATTTATAACTTAGTTTTTATTATAGTCATTTTTTTATATGTTGATTCAAAGATACAATTTTATTGAGCTTATACGTTACTTATTATTGGTTTTCAAAGTCTTCAGAATATGAGGTTGTTGAGTGTTAAGCCAGATAAATGCATTTGAAGCAAAGCATGAAATATGTCATGCTAAAAAAGTGCAAATTCAGAAGTTATTAAAATAAATTTTGATTGAGATTTTCACCACAGTCAAATTAGCCCCTCATTATTGAGTGATTTCTTGTTCTAAAACTAGCTTTTATTCATACAAAAATATTAAGGCTATCAAATTTCCTGAATTTTTTTGCAAATATTTTATTTTTTAAATTATGTCTTCAATAAGTTCAATCAAAAAGGCAGAAAATGTATGATCCATAGACATGGTTATTTATCTGAAAGGGAGAGGGGGTACTGTCTTTTTTGCATAAATTGACAAAGTTGAAAGAGGATGGAGCCCCTCACCAGTTTCACAGTTTTTCCTAAATGTTGGCAGTGAGTGAAAATTAAGACTTTGTTAGAAGTTTGCCAACATTTTTAGAACAGGTGCTGCCAAATTCCAGATACGTTACACCATTGTTTAGTATTGTATCAGTTTAACCTGACTGGCTCATATTTGCAAGGGCACTGCAAATTGTAGATGTTAGAAGTGATGCAGAGTTGTTGACAACATGCTGCTAAGTCGCGCTGAACTCACAAATTAACACAGAGCAGACCTGTAAACCAGTCAGAGTGGACAGGGCCCACATTTGACAGGGAGCAGGAAAGAGTCAGGAGGTCTTACAGGTGGTCTCACACAGACTATTAGGGCTACTCTGGATATAAAAACAAGATGTTTGTTTTAAATGTTAGTGTGAGCATACCCTAGCAGTAACCAAAATTGAATATATAAATGGGATTTAAGGAAAAAATACAACCTTTTAAGAGTATAATGTCTTTTGACTTTTTTGTTATAATGTGAATGCTTCTGAGGTAACTCAAATTAACTTTTAAGCATAAATAGTCGGCATAGATCATCTTTGTTCTATAATAATATGACTGTAAGTGGTTCTGACTATTAATTATAGCCTTAGCTTGCATAAGGCCTTGCATGTGAGTTTTGTCCATAATGGCTTTTTTCCATGCCTCTGGCAGGGGGCCTATTGAGGAGGGGCTGCTGGACACTTTGGTGGAAGACACCCAAGTGTTGTTGTGCAGCACAATGTGCTTCCACAGAGTGTCCTTGCCTGTCCTTCATTTTTGGTCAAGAGAGCAAAGGAAGGTCAGGCTGTGCTGGGAGAATCGGCAGGTTCTCTGTTCCAGGCACTGCAGAGCTGTAGATTTTTTATCTGAATGTATATTTACAGTTTGTTTGGATTTGTACCCATGCTCAAACAGCTATTCAAACACCAATTATAAAGGTAACAGCCCTGTTGCACAAACCAATTTCTAGATGAAGCCGTAAGGAATTATTCCAGTTTTTTGAAAGCAGCATAAATTATACTGGTGAAAGATGTTAGATGTTGTTTGAACATATGTTTGAAAATATGTCGACATATCTTAAAGACTTGTTTTATTGACGAGTCTTGATGCTATTTAACTGCACAACATCTGCAGCATCACCTTTCATGTTGAGTTTCAAAATTATTTAGAAAATTTGAGAGTTTCATGAAGCTGACTGAGGAGAAACTTTCACACTCATCACTCTCTATTACCTACCTCGTTCTCTATTACCTGCAAGACAGGGACTGTGTGACATACAGTATTAGCACACAAGAAACTTAGAATCAGTTTTATGAGGGTGGATGCAGAAGTCGGGGTTGTGGGTTCACTGAACTTTGGTCGGGTAGAGGAGGTGGGCGAAGGTGACTGGGGATGGGGGAGGACTGCAAGGGGTTTCAGGAAAGGTGAAGAAAGTGGATGCTCACAGGAAGCAGTTGGTATGTGGGTGGACGCTGATTCCTCCTGTCGCTGGCAGAGGGAGCAGATGGGGGACTCGGGGAGTAAAAGCGATTTGAGACGAACAGTTTGAGGCAAGTTCCATCTGCTCTAAAATGAAGCCTGTGGCCCCAGAAATAAGTTTGAATTGTCAGTATAGTGCATTTATGGAGGGTACATGCATCTCAAATCTCATGCTGCTGGTGTCTGGCTGTCATCAGTTTGTATGTCTCCTGGGGCAGTGATTCATTATCAGCTCTGCACAAAGAGAAGACTTCTACTTAAACCTGTATTTCTAGCAAGTTAGCCTTCCTGTTTATTAAAGTCATAGTGTTCATCAGCCTTCATCAAGCATTGTATGTTTATCTAATACTTTGATTATATGGTAAAGTTTTTTTAAAAATACACACTGTCGATTTACCCTCGTTTGTCTTATAATTATTGGATCTTAGTTTCAAACACTGCAAGATTTTAGATATGTGTGTGAAAGTTTTCCAAGGTTGAGGCAGGCACCTTGCAAAGGCTGGCAGTGGCAACACACTAGATGATTTTCAAATCTTAACTGATGATAAAAATGCTTAAGGCCGTGGGTATGGACAAATTTCAACTTTTTTTAAACTCATAATACTCCTAATAAAAAGGCGAGGGCATGGGTCTTCAATTAAAGTGTCACTTGGGTCCAGTTCAGGGAAATTTCCCGAAGCAAAGGTCCAGAACTTCATCAAATCTAACTTTTGATTTTCCTCAGACAAATTTACAAGCAAACAGTCGTGGGAAACATTCAAGTTGGCACAAATCCTGTAAAGATGTGTGTTTTTTTCCCAACTGGCTTCTTGTAATCATCCCAAGTGCATTGAAACATACGCTGCCTGGCAAAAAAAAAAAAAAAGCCGCCCAAATAATAGGTCACTCACTCTAATATTTTGTTGGATCCGCCTTTATTTTTAATTATTGCAAGCATTTGCTGTGGCATTGTTACGATAAGCTTCTGCAATGTCACAACATTTCAATCCAGTGTTGCATGAATTTTTCCCAAGATCTTGTTTTGATGATGGGAGGCTCAGACCACTACACAAAGCCCTCTCCAGCATAGCCAGAAGATTCTCAGTGGGGTTAAAGTCTGGACTCTGTGGGGGCCAATCCATGGTTGAAAATGATGTCTCATGCTCCCTGAACCACTCTTTCACAATTTGAGCCTGATGACTCCTGGCATTGTCATCTTGGAAATGTGCCCATGCCATTAGGGAGAAAAAATCCATAGATGAAGTAACCTGGTCATTCAGTATATTCAAGTAGTCAGCTGACCTCATTCTTTGGGGCCATAATGTTGCTGGACCTCGACCTAACCAACTGCAGCAACCCCCACAGGCTTGTACAGGAGGCACTAGGCATGGTGGGTACATCACTTTACCTGCCTCTCTTCTTACCTTGATGCACCCATCACTCTGGAACAGGATAAAGCTGGACTCATCAGACCACATGACCTTCTTCCAGTCCTCCAGAGTCAAATCTTAATGCTCTCTGGCAAACTGAAGCATTTTTTTCCAGTTAGCCTTACTGATTAGTGGTTTTCTTAAGGCTACAGCTGTTTAGCCCCAGTCCCTTGAGTTCCCTTCACAGTGTAGAAATGCCCTTATTTTCACTATTAAACATACACTTGAGTTCTACGGTTGTTTTTCTTCAATTTGATTTGCCCAAATGTGTAAGTGATTGCCGATCACAATCATTGAGAATTTTTTCCGACCACATTCCTTCCTTAAAGACGATGGTTCTCCACTGGCCATCCACGTTTTAATAATGCGTCGGACAGTTCTTAACCCAATTTTAGTTGTTTCTGCAATCTCCTTAGATATTTTTTGTCTGACGCATGCCAATGATTCGACCATTCTTATACAGACTAACATTTTTTCCAAGACCACAGGATGTATCTTTCCACACAGTTGTTTAAGAAATGAGAAGCTACTTATTGCATCAGCTGGGATTAAATAACTTGTCTGCTGAAAGATAATCACCCATGCAGTAATTATCCAACAAGAGGCTTGTATGTATTTGCTTAATTAAATCCAAGTGGCAACTTTTTTCAGCCAGGCAGTGCAAAGACACAGTTGTAGTTTGAACTGACGGGGTGAAAAATAAATATTCATTTCTATCTTTTCTCAATTAAAGACAGATTTTTGCTGTCTTCTTTGCACTGCATGTCTGTTTTTTCTTCAGCTCTTTGTTTTCTCCTGTTTTGTGTATGATACTTCCACTTCTCTGTTCTCTCTTCACTCACACGCCCTCCTCGCTTACTCATACTGACCCGTCTGAGTGAATGGCTGAGAACCGTTGTGTGTGGTTGGTGATCCTCCAGGCAGTAAATACCACTTTAAAAACCAGAGACGCTTTGTTTTACAGAGTTAAATCCCATCACCACTAACTGTATTTATATCAGAACATTAAAATGTGTGTCCTGGTGGGAAAGCAATGCAATCCAGACTTAGATCAGAGTCCGCCATTTGGTGATACCCACACTACAATATTCAGCTAGACCTCCGGACCACAAATTTGGTGACAGGTGCAAGATCTCACCAAAAATACAGGCGAACATCAAAAATCAGGGTGCTCAAGTACAATCAAAAACTCATTAACATCTTGGCTCTTGATTGGCTTCTGATTGGCTTTTGCTGGTATTACACCATGGGCCACCCAACCTGGAGTCAACAGTTGATACATTACTGTGATATTAAAGATTAAGAAGAGATAAGCTGTATAGCCATATTGACACCCTTTGAGAATTATTTGGAAATTATTTGATCAATTTGTAAGTTGTGACAAGCCTGGAATGGAGTTACCCCCTAAAAAACACTAAACACCATACAAATAAAACCAAAAGCATTGAACAAGATCAAGGCAAAAATCTTGTAGTCATTTCAACAAACATAATTTCTTAGAATTTTATGAGTAGTGTTCATGATTTAAATAGATAAATAAATAAAACACAACATTAATTTGGAATATCAGAGGCCATAACTTGTCATTTAGTGTAGGATCCACATATAATCTCTTTCGACTAATCAAAGCAGCTTTTTACCGAAGATCACACCAAGCCATTCATACCCATTTATCCTCATATTCACTGACTGAGGATTGGAGTGTCTATGGAAATGGACTTGAGATTGAGCTTGTTTTGAGCTTTTCCAGCCTCTTTGACTACTCGGAGCAGCTCGACACTGCAGGTCACATGTACCCATTCAAAGCCCTTCACTCTCACATTCATTCACTAATTCTTGGAGTTTCTATGGCAGTCCTTCATTTTAAATGAACACATTCACACCTTTTCATTCCTATCTACATACCACTGACACTGCAGTGGGAGCAACTCAGGGTTAAGTGTCTTGCCAAAGGACGTATCACCGTTTGACAGTCGAAGCTGGGCTCGGACCGGCAAACTTCAGACTGCAACACTGACACCTATACTCAGGGTTTTTTTTAATTAAAAGCTTTTTTTTCACTCATTTGCAAATCATCCTGCATAATGATTGGAAATCTGTGCACAAACTTTTAGGACCTGCAGGCATAGATCAACCAGTTAGGTCACAGAACAGAATTCCACATTACAGTGAATTTTTTTTCTTCACATACGTTGTTTAACGTCTGTTATTTTAAAAGATAGAAATCAGAACCAGAAGTTATGAATTGGTGCAAAACAATCAAAATATAATTAGAATAAATATAAAGAGTCAAGAGGAATAAAATAAGGTATAAAAAATAGGTTAAAATGTGCAAACTGAATTGGGTTTATATATTAAAAAAAAGTAAATAGACAATAGGCACAAAAAACAAAACCCAGCACAACTGTAAGTGCGTTTCCATTACCCTTAGATATGCGCAAAATGTAAATAGTGCAATAAAAACTGGTAATGGAAACACCTGCATTTCGAAAAAGCACTAAAATATCGCTAAAATGTTTTTGCGCTTTCATGAGGTGGTTTTTCAGACGTTTCGATATTCAAGTTTATAACAAAATCGCAATGGAAACACTTTTTCCACAATTATATGTCACAGGATGTGATGTACCTGGTCACATGATCACTTCTCTCGGAGTAAACATGGCGCGGTACGTTGGACAGAGGAGGACACAGAGACTTTTCTTGCTATTAATCTAGAGAAAAACCCAACTGCCATACTAGACAGCAAACAACAGAGGAATGCAGTGAAATCTCGTGGGATGATATTTCACGAGAGTTACGACGCTCCTGCCTAGAACAACCTTCAATGGAAACACGCTCAAAGCACAATTATACTTTGTCGAAATTTTAGGAATATCGCTTTTATTTTGCGAAAACTGTAATGGAAACCCAGCTAATGTGTACAGAAGGTGCATTGAATGAGCTATATTTGATAATTAAAGTAAAAAACCTGATGAGACGGTACCACAGCTCCACATATTGTATTTGGTTAGTTTTTGTCTCTACTTCTTCTACCACATATGATAAAAGCAAATATTTGAAGAGCAACATGTTTTACTTTCATTTTAAGTCTTAAATTTGTGCAATGCCTTGAAAACTGTAAAGCAGTTAAGACTGACATAATGTGAAACAGGGAATCTAAAGGTTTTGCTTTTCTTTGATGAGAACACTGCTTGAAAGGTCGTGATAATAAGTTAAGCTTTTTGCATTTTAACTTCAAAGGATTTTATGACAAAAACTGATACACTGACTGACCTCTGTTGTCAAACCCAACTTGCTTCTATGAATCGCGGCACAGTATGTTTATAAGACAGAGTTTTAACCTTTCATCTAAGCCCAGCTACTCTTCGAGCTCTTGCCTGTTACTACTTTTTACCACCCTGCTGTTATATTGATATGGCCAGGCAGCCCTTTGACACAAATTGGCCTGATCTTGATTCCCATTCATTTGTGGCAGGTTGCTTATTTCTTAACAGGGAGCAATATCATCTTTCAAGGTGTTGCATCAGGTTCATGCAATTCTTTGAGCTAACATTTGTTCTTGAACATAGAGAAATATTAAAAGAAAAACAAAGAAATGGTTTTCAGTTGATGAACCACTTTGAAAAGTTTTGGAAACAACAACAGCGGAGCAAAAATGTTTGAAATTTGATTTAAAGGGCAATTAGGTTGTTTTGAAGGAAAGAACTGTGTGTTAGTGCAGTACACTGCTTTTATGACAACTATTTATCAAATGCTAGAAAATCTGTGCATTTCTGAATGCCCTCTTCACAGACTTTCACACACACATACACCCTGACAGCCATATACAGTAAGACCTATATAAGACCTTTCATTAATAAATGCATGCCATTATTTATTCTCTTGCACTTATAAAAGGATTATTTGTCCAAAGAATAGAGAAGACAAAGTGTAAAGCAGATGAGCTGGAAAGCCTGAGGGGATCGTTATGACTTTTGATACCTAGAAGAAGAGATGAGAACATCTCAAAGAGACCGGAGACAAAAGCAACAGAGAGAGCTTTCAGTTCTATGATATGAAAGAACATAAACTATGCACCATGTCTACATTTTGGACTTGGAGCAGTGCTAAGCATTGCAATAGAAAGAGAGTGTGTGGGAATCGAAAAGCCAACTCCACTTGTGAATGGTCAACTACTAGTTAAATGTATCAGTATCATTTGGCACACTGCCTATCAGATCCTTAACAATTCCTTTTGCATTGTCCTGTTTGCTTAACAGATTGAGGTCATCTTGCTTTCATTAGAGGCAGAATCAGTAGCAAATATGTCATAGATATAATCATGATAGAAGGAGGACGGAAGTGGCCAAAGTAGTGGCTTAGTTTTTAAAAAAACTTGAACTGAATGTCCTGTTTGTGAGTTCAGGCAAAGATCGAAACACCAGCAACTAGCATAAGTATTTGTCAATGCAGTATGGCTTTAATTCAGAAATGCCATGTGTTTGACATTCTTGACCTGTGCAAACACTTTTCCATGCAGAAAGCTCACAGTAATCAATAAGGATATATACAAAAAGGTTGGATTGATAGGCCTAATCAATACCGGTATGTCAAAATCTTATCCGGTTTCTGACTGGGATCCTCTTGTTTTTCTCTCATGCTCGTGCACTAATTTGCATTAGCATCAGTGCCACCAATCAAAATAAAACTAGTTTAATTAAAAAAAAAGTAAAAGTAGAGGAGCTATGTGAGTGCAAATCTCCACCAAGGCATTGGTAACATTGTTTTGGGTGTCATTAAAATGTGAAAAAACGTCCCTATCTCACACTGTTAAGAAGTCCTTGGAAAAAATTCCTGACTCCACACTCGGATTTGAATCACCACCAATATCTATTCACATCTCACTTGAGCCATGACCAACAAACCTTGAAAACGTCATCAAAATCTGTTGAGAACTTCTTGAGTTATCAGTGAAAACATGAAAAACTGCCCTGTCTCAAAACGTTAACAAATCCTTGGATCACCACAAATATTGTATCACTTGTCCCTTGAGCCTTGACTAAGACTCTGTGAAAATGTTATCAAAATCTGTTCATGGCTTTCAAGTTATCTCACTTACAAATGTTTTAGAAAACAAAAACCTTTTTGGTGGAGGTAATAAGTAAATGGATTATTTAAAAAAACAAGGATAAAACAGATACCTTGCTAAATGACTTCTCTGTAATTTTACCTGGGAGAAGTGTCTCTATCCAAAGGGGAGGGAGTTCCACGTGTACGCTATCAGAACTGCTATTAATTGAGCTCGCAAGAAAAACAATTCTAAGCTACCACTGTTAGTAGTTAGACAGTGAGTGTTTTAGAGCGTTTGTTGGAACTTGGGTATGGGAAGTGGGAATTAAGTCATATCCCACTAATACAAAATCCATTTAGTCATACCGAAAGATTATCTGGCTACCCCTGTAGTACATGTTTGTTGTAATCAGATTTGCCCCTCCTTTTAACAGCAGTATCAGATGAGAAGTTCAACTAGGGATGGGAATTAATAAGATTTATTGATACCAATGCTATTAATATTTCTGCTGATCTATCCAATTCTTGTACGATTCCCTTACTGATTCCTGTAGATTTTGTGGGCAAATGTTGGCCTGTAGATTTTCAGTGGCAACAGTGTCAAACACACGTCACAGCATAGATAACTGCTTCTGCAAGTTGCTGGTGTTTCCACACACTTAAGGTTGTGCAGTAGGCGCCTGTTGTAAAAAGTAAGCTACAATTCTGACCACTTCTGAACCCTGTTTGTGGAAGGAATTGACAAGAGAATTGATTAGCAAAAATACTCATGATATCGATTCTTTGATGGAGCTGATTCTCAACTGGAATTGGTTTTCAATTCCCATCCCTAAGTTCAACCATGTAGACTGTCATGTCTGTCAGTCTTGGTATTGCTGGTATTGATGGCTCTCTGAATCCATCATAGCAGTCAAACAAATCAGGTTGACTGAGCTCTGCATAAGTCGGTTGTTGCTGAAAGCTGCCCTCCTGTAGAACAGAGAGTCAACAGAAGTGACTTAAAGCCTGTTTCCACTTAATGTGCTTGCTCGTTGAATGTGGTTTAATATGTTTGCACTTTCACTATGGATTACTGAATGGAATGCAAAACACAGCATATTGATTACCGGTACCTGGTATCCATTGAGGGAGGCTTCACATCTCCTGGAGCTCTTTTGAAAACTCTTTCTTTTGGATTGATAATTGGCCCAATTCATGGTGTGGATGGAATTGTTCATCAGTTTATACTAAAAATGACTCAACCTCACTGAAAAAAAATTAGAAATGTAGTCTATATAACTCACTTCAATACTCCTCATCATTATAACGCCAAAGGAGTATTAGAGCAGGCATGCTTGGTTTGCTCCAACATGATCAAAACTTTTCTAATTGTCCAACTTTATTTGCTGACAGCCTGTGCTTATATAGACATACTATGCTTGGTCATTTGGTTTTGCTGTTTTTGAGAAAAAAAAAAACTGCCTTTTGCTGCAGGAATTTTTGGAAAAGTTTCCATGCTTGTTTTTTTTCCCCCGCGCTGAAACTGGGTCACAATTTGAATCCACTGTTGTGAATCCAGCTGCCGTCCTCAGTGAAGGAGCCAGTTACAAACTTTTCAGAAACACGTATCTTTCAAGCCTACGGGGATAAGTGTTTGATATTCAAAACTTTGGTTTTCAGCTGAGTTTTCCTTTAATGTTAAAAAAGAAGCGTGCTCTGTGTCTCTGTGTGCTGCCTGTTACGTAACCTGATTGGTAGGCGACAACTTCTGAACTACATCACCAAGTGTTAACTTTAAATCTGAAGGTGGAAAACATGAGCAGACAGCAAGCTGAAAGAGAATGCCATTAGCCTTTAATATTTGAGGTTAATTTGAAGCAGAGCCACTAACACCCATTCAGTCCATTTGACTGTTTGCCATCTCCAAATCATGGTTCATTACGCAGACATCCATCTAAAGGGCAGAGCACAACATCAAAGTTGTCTAGCTAACATTGGAAATGGGAGAAACAGTCCCTGTAGGTCTTGGCTAATCATCTTTTACAGGGTACTTTACAATAATTTGAAGCAATTATTTGATTATTTTTCCTCACATTTCTTTTAGGAAAACATCTACACAGCCTTCCTTCATCAAAGAACAAGTGCTGAGTCCAGCCTTTCTACTCCCAGATCCCCCAGTCCAGCCTTGGATGTGCATCCTCCTGAATCTCATAACATGCAGCCAACAACACAAAAAGAGATCAGTCCACCTGCTGCCAGTATACAGTCTGAAATCAGGGGAAGAGCTGAGCCCACTGGGATCGTCCCCACACGCTGCCTCTCACCCACCACGACGCCCAGCAGGCTGGAACTGAAGTGTCACCCCCAGGGATCAGAGGTAGTGAGCCACGTTCTGGTTGGTAGCAGCAGTGTGTCTCTCTCTCGGAGACTCCTGCAAGAAGTCAAGGTGGAGGACTTCGCAGAGCCAAAGGTAATAATGACCTTTGTTTGGAGGTCGTTTTGTAAAATACAATTTAAAGGGTGCTTTGCAAAGACTTCAAAACAAAACAGACAAATGGAACAGGTCATGGTAGTTTATGAGACACCTATTCTATATCTAACCTCTGTGGAAGTCCTCAAGCAGCAAGAGAGCAAAAACCTTTTTTCCCCTTTAGGGAGGCTTAAAAAACACACTCTAAGAGTATTCTTTACATAACCCCATATAGTTTGTTTAAAATGAACTTGAAGGAATGCAGATGGCCAAGCAGTTGGGTTGTGCACTTGTAGTGATCCTTCTACAACCAATGTGTTTGTCACAGCGTTAGCTTTATGAACAGGAGACTAATTGTGCGTTCATTTATACATTAACTGGAATTGACATTCATGGAGATGTCATTCTGTCTGTTAATTGACTCTGCAGTTTGGCCAACATTGAGCAAAAGTGTACAGACGGTTTTTATTTTCATTCTTACTTCCTCACATGTTGTGGTAGGTGCTCCAGCCATTTATACAAATCAGGATTATTTGAATAGGAGTCAGTATTTCGGCTTCCAAACACCTTTTTAACTAAATAGAAATAATTCATGCTGTATTATTTGTTTTTATAATTCAACAATAAAAATTCAAAAGGGGAAACTGTTTCTGAAACAGAGGCTACCTCCTATCATTTCAGAATAAGCCCTTTTGACCAACTGGTATGCAAAAAAACAAAACAAAAACATGTCCCTGTGTGACTTGTTGTTTTGATCAAACCAACATTGCAGAAGTTATTTGCCAAATCCCTAATCACTGTTGCATTGTAGAGCATGTTTTGTGACAAAATGAAATAGAGAAACTGTTATAAAATTTTGCTTGCATCTTAGCATGTGGCTAATTTGCTCCCATTTATTTCACTGATTGCACAAAGCATACAGAGAAACTCAATAAGCGCAGGTCAGATGAACATAACTAATTAACAGGTCTTCTCTAAAGATGTATTGGTAATGCATAGTGAGACTGCACAAACTTGAGTGCAATCAGTTCGGTATTCAAATTCCCAAAACAGGTGACAATTCTTGTCAGTGCATTCAAAGAGGGTCCAAACACATGGGTATTAGCAATGACTTGCTTTTTTATAGTTGTGCATGCCAGTGCAAAGGAAGTGACTTTGTGGGATCCAGAATAGTAACATTGAGTAGTTCTTTGTCATCAGCTTGCTGGCCTGGTAGCTCATGTAGTTACTGCTGCTTATACTACTGCGGCAGAGTTAAAGGCAGACAATATAATGTATACATGCATGTAGAACCAACATCAGCCCCAGTAATTGTTTGTTCATCATGAACGTGTAAAGTGGCTTTGGAGCAGCTACAATCAGATTGAAAAAAAAAAACAATAAAAAAACTAGAAAAGCACTCGGAGAGCAGACCTCCGCCAGCGCCACAGTCCTTAGCCATATTGTGATTTTGAGCATAAATATTAGTCCTACATTTATTTCATCGAAATATTTAGATTCCTTGACCATGAAAACATATCATTAGCAACTGGATTCATAATGATATGTATTTTAGTTACTATTGTAAATAGTTATTCACAGAAATCACATTTTTCGCCATGGCGGCCAGGCAGTGATCCGGATCAACACCAAAATCGAATCAGTTCTTCCTTTTCCCATGCTGAACATTTCCTGCAAATTTCATAAAAATCTGTCCATTACTTTTTGAGTTATTTTGTTCACAGACGGACAGACAGACGGACGGACAGACGGACGGACAGACAGACAGACAAACAAACTCTCCCGAAAACATAACCTCCTTGGCGGAGGTAACTAGTCAATCACGTGGACCAGGGCAACAGTCATGCTGTGGGTGTTCTAATGCTCACACACACTGTAACAGTGCAGCGGTTATTCAGCATTTAGCAAACTGTAGGGTAGTCATGACATATTTACCATACTTTACCATTGGTTTAATATGTGTTTGTATAAAGTTATCTTTGTAGTTGTTGAATGTTTAACCTTTCCTCCTTATTTTAAACGTAATAACTTTCCGTTGGTCATCACTCCTAATTATCTTTTTTTCCATATCTGTGCCACAAGCAGCCATTGCCAGTTTGGATGACCTCTTCCTTCATTAGCAGTTACAAAGTAAATAAGCTCATTATTTATCACTCAGTCACACTCAACTGCAAAAATAAGCCTGACATGCAAACAAACAGTCCTTATGCGGAGTCATTTATTAAGCATTGACACTCATATTTTATCTGTTTAAAAATCTTCTGAACGAAGATGTTAAAGCAACAAAACTTTCCCTCGCAGATTTCTGAAAGTTTTGTATCCTTATGAAAACAGTTTTAGGCTTAAACTTGTAGGACATTATCATTAATTGATCAAATAGCTGTGTAGAATGAAAGGGGGCTCTTGAAGTACCACATTCAAGGAGAATTCACTTTGCAGCTCCACAGATCTTGAAGCTGTTTTTGGCTTTCCTTTTATAGCCCAAAATGTACTTTATAGTCTGAGTTTTTAGCCTCTCAAGTATCCCTGTAGGAAACTCTTTCAATCAAAGAAAAAAAAGGAAATCTTTGAAACATCCACTTTACTCTGGCCTAACACGTAACATCATACAATGTTATCAAGTGGCTGGAGGGAAAAGTTTCAAATCTACAGAGGCAGCCCAAACCGAAGATACGGATATTCTTGATGGGAGTTAGTGGAGATTACTGCAAAACAAACAAACAAAAAGGGGCTGAATGTTCACCTTATGTTTCCACACAAAGTTGATAGGTGCATTGAATCCCAATATTGGTATAATTATACGCCATTTGAAGATATTATTTACTGTGTATGACATTATTATAGTTTTTGGTAAAACTAATATCCCTTTTACTTTTTATTTCTTTAT
Source organism: Scarus forsteni (assembly GCA_036419115.1). Lineage (NCBI taxonomy): Eukaryota > Metazoa > Chordata > Actinopteri > Labriformes > Labridae > Scarus > Scarus forsteni. The sequence goes on from JAZDUH010000152.1 coordinate 33,256,798, forward strand.
TCCTTTTTGGCTTGTCAAACATTTTCAGCTCATTCAAAGCCCTGTTTGTATGAGGTCTATCTGTTTCCCCTTCGCCAACAGTCATATGTGGTCACCGCTGATTTGGGCAGCCATGGAGCACTTGTGTAAAGGTTTGTAATGCTGTGCTGAAAAAGGATCAAACAGTGGGTCTGTTACAAATTGAGGTAGGCCGCTGCTCCAGTTAAAAAGATCCAGGATCAGAGAATAGTCAAACTGGAGCGATCACAAGGCCTGAAAGGAGATCTGTAGCTTGGCTGCCACTCTCTGCATTTACACAACTCACTGCTGGGACGTATCCCAGCATCCTTGATCAGTACAGCTCCAGACTGCTGATTTGTGCCAACTCCAGAAGGCGGCCTGCAGTGAGGGCTTTGACTGAAAGGTTGTCAGAGGAATATGACGAGGAGTTTATTTCGCTTCCTGCAGTCCTGGTTTTATTGACTGCCACTGATTCAACACTAGGGCAACACCAGGTTTACCACAAATTCACTCAACATATTAATCTCATGGATTGAAAGGCAAACTTTTAAACACCATTTCCTAGAAGGTAAAGTACATTAAAGTGAGTCCAGCACCATATGGGGCATAATGTGGGACTTATTTCTTCTTTAATAGCTTGGCATGTTTTGTGGCAGAAAAACATCTATTTTTCAGATTGGGTGTCTGTGGATATCTGGCTTCCATTTAACATACAATCTGAAGAATTCTCACACTGAAACATTGAATTTGATTTAAAAGGAGGAAAACCTTAAAGGGACTGTGAGGAGTTTCTAAGTGATAACAAAAAAGTCTCCCTTTTAGATGTATGCCTGATGGAAATACACACTTTAAGATGAGTTTTATAGCATCAAAATAGGTTATCTATAAATGCTATTCCTTAGCCTTCCGGTCGGGTCGGACAGAGCTGGACTGGCCTGGATACTCAACTTCGGGAACAAGACAATTAAAACTAGAGCAAATTTATATTATTCGGACACGTCTTAGAGCACTGGGCTGTAAGTAGCGATATATAGCTGGCTACAAAACTACGATACTAAGTTTTCCAAAAACTGCTTGTTGTCACACATCAAAAATTACCGCTACGTAACTAGAAAGAGATACATTACTTTGTCGCTTTGCATCCTGTAAGTTGTTGAAAAAGAACTTGTAAAGCAATACAGAGCATTATTAGCATCACAACAAATACACGCTTTGGATTGCAAACGTCTTGTGGTGCGTTCCAGTTGTAGTCAGTAGGAATTTACAAGTTCCGAGTAGGAAACTGCAACTGGAATGTCCCCCAAAGTCTGAATTTCCTCCTGGGAACTCGGTGAAACCTCGCCACCCCCGAGTTGACAATTGAAGATGGATGCCCCCAGTGTGAACGCTTATTTAGCTCCTGTAATAATCCATTTATTAGCAATTCTGACTGGGGTGTGTCGCTCTAGATCAGCTGTATACATAGTATTGTTAAGACTCATATTTACAAAAATGCTGCCATAGTGATAATCACATTCTTCAAGTGATATTTGTGAACAACAACGCAGGCATGCTAACAACAGCTAAAAATAGCCTGGTAGATCGGCATGTTTTTTTCTGACTTCAACTGGAAAGCTGATAACTCTGAGATGATGTCACTCCCAGTTCTGCAGTTACTGGAACGCAGCATTACGACAGTCGCCGCGCGTGCTCATGGAGTCTTTTACGTTGCCGGTAATAGATTCTCCTCATAGCACCTGTAAGTACATATGCATGTTTTAGTTGGGTGTTTTCATTACCTCAAATATTTCCACAAGTCTTTAGATCCAGAGAAATACTTTTATCTTAGAGTTTTAACAGGGCAAGTCTTGTCATGGTGTTCTTTAAGAAATGGCTTGGTTTAGGTGCTGCTTTGGCAGAGTGGTTAGCAACCAGGCACGTCCCATAAACATACCTCTGCCGGTCCGGGTTTGAATCCGGCCTTTGGCCTGTTTGCAGAGTGACTACCCCCTGTCCTCTAACCCCCTTTCACAAGCCTATCCACTGTCTCTTTCCTATCAATAAAGGCAGAAAATGCCCAAAAAATACATTTAAAAAAAAGAAAGAAATGGCCTGGTTTGCACTGGAAACAAGTGCTTTCTTTATACCAATTGGTAAATCAACTGCATCCAAATAAGAAAGTCAGAGATAAGCAGATAATGAGATAAAAATCCCAGATATTGTTCATCAGAATCAGAATCAGAAATATTTTATTAATCCCCGAGGGGAAATTCGTTGTTTCAGTTGCTCTTATACACAGTATAGCAGTCAGGAATATCAGTTGAAGACATCACGATTGAAATAGCATTAATTTCACGTGATTAAAGTAGAAATTAGAATTAAATCAAATAAAATAAAATAGAATAATAGAAATATATTTTATAAATAGAATAAAATAAAATATAGTAAAATAGAAAACAGTGCAATGCAATAGAATACTGTGCAATTTGAGCTTTGTGATATTAGAGGGAGGAGTTATAAAGTCTGATGGCCACAGGCAGGAACGACTTCCTGTGGCGCTCTGTGGTGCATCGCGGGGGGATGAGTCTGGCACTGAATGTGCTCCTGTGATTGTCCAGCACGCTGTGGAGGGGGTGGAAGGTGTTGTCTATGATGTCCTGCAGCCTGGACAGCATCCCCCTCTCCATCACCTCAGTAAGAGAGTCCAGCTGCACCCCCACAACATCACCGGCCTTACGGATCAGTTTATTGAGCCTGTTAGTGTCAGCCACCTTGAGCTTGCTGCCCCAGCACACAACAGCGTACAGGATGGCACTGGCCACCACAGACTCATAGAACATCCTCAGCATCGTCCTGCAGATGTTAAAGGACCTCAGCCTTCTCAGGAAGTAGAGCCGGCTCAGGCCCTTCTTGTAGACGGCCTCGGTGTTCCTGGTCCAGTCCAGTTTGTGGTCCAAATACACTCACAAGTACTTGTACTCCTCCACGATGTCCACCTGGACCCCATGGATGGAAACAGGGGCCACGAGAGCCTTTGCCCTCCTCAGATCCACAACCAGCTCCTTGGTCTTCGTCACATTGAGCTGTAGGTGGTTCTGCTCACACCATGTGACAAAGTCCCCCACCACCGCCCTGTGGTGATGTTTCAAATATTCAGAGTAGCATGAATAAAAGGCCCAGGTAATTGATCACTACATTTTTTTCTGGATAGAAAAGAAAATTTGCAGGGAACCCGAGACAAGCCTGTGCAAGACAAACCCATGCAATACTGCAAGAGCCAGCAATTATAAGTAACTGCCCCAAAATGAATACAGGCTAACAACACTGTGGAGGAATGTGGGTAGTCTCTTTTTAGAAAAGAAAATTAATTTATACTTTGGAATCTAAACCAAATGAACTGGAAAACTGCCAGACACTGGGCATTTCCTTTAGATTATTTTACTCCTCGCAGTCACCCCTCCTCCTTACTCCTTATTCACTTACCAGTAAATTAAAAAGATTGTCCTTTCGCAGTAACTGTGGGGTAGTGGGGCGCTCCCTGGATTTGTTAACAAGCAAACATAGTTGAAATAATTGTTGGCATATTTTGTTCACCTTCATAGAAAGGCCATAGGTTCAACTCTATTTTTACCTTTGCAAAAGGAGATGTAATTGCTGCTACCTGTGGCTTGGGAAATAGCACCTTAAGGAGCCCACAGTCTGCTATTCAAGTTTCATATGTCATTTAGAATGTTTCTGTCGTCTCCTTCATGTGAGTAGAGCACCTCTGTGAGCAACACAGACCCCTCCCTTTACTCCTCTATGCAGCATCAGCACCAGCAGCTGCCTAAAACATTTCATCCCCCAGAGCTCCCCCGAACAGACCCCCCAGTGTGATGTTCTATCACTGTTTTGTTGTAAATTTAAGTCGATTGGCTCCCAGAAGCCAGCTCATTGCAAAGCATAGATGCAAGAATGAATGCAGAGTCGTTGACAACATTGCACTAAGCATCGCTCAGTTGTGTTGTGACTGAGAGCCCCCTGGTGGCTGAATTTATGTAATGTGCCTTTAAGTGTTATCTGTTTCATTGCTTTAAAGGAAAAAGGGGACAGCCCCATGAAGTCTGAAGGTCCAAGCGATCATCCCTTACCTCCACTTAGCTGTCTGAGAATACACAGGGATGATGATGAGGAGCTTCAAATGCTTGCAAGTCTGAAAAGGGAGCAGGAGGAGGATGAATGCAGAGCTTCAGGCCTCAGTGCGTCTCAGATCCACCAGTGCAATGTCAGCATCAGCATAAGCAGTGATGACACCTCAACCTGGACACATATCTCAATGGTATGGACTTTCCCACTGTCTCTGCTACCTGTTTAATCTCCTTTTTCTCAAAAGCAACACTCATGCAGCTCATCCTCTATTTAAAATTATTAGCAGGTTGTCCCTTAATCTAGATTCTATAAGGAATAATTTCTTTGACCCTTGCCGGTCCTCACGTTTGCAGAATTTCCATTTCAAGCTCCCTACGTATGCCTTCATGAAGTGCTAATACATCTCTTTTGGCTGCATGTTTTCTGCATTACAAAAGATTATGGAGATGGAAACACACTAATTGGCCTCTTATGGTTGTTAAAGTACACCAGCATACCATTTTCATGACTCTTTCAGGGAAATTATTTAGGTCGTTTGAAATTATCCCCGTGAGTCTTCTTAGAATTCAAAGATGGTTAAGGTTGCTCTTAGCTGTTGAAGGTCACTTAGATCTTTGGTCCATTAGCATAAGCATGTCACACTTATTTAGAGGGAACAGTGCCCTGCCTGGTCCTAATGGGTCCTCTGTAGGATCCCCAGTGAATGCAATTTTTGCAAATGTCTCACTTATAGGTTTGCTGACATTTCTGTACATACAGTGAGCCATTAATATCCAGAAGAATACAATGAATTGAGGTATTACCACTGGGATTGTCATGGCGTGGTTCCTTTTTTGGGGACACAGGGATGCAGCCGCCAATAAAAACGTGTAGTTTTAGACCGTGCTGTAGGTGCAGTTTTCCACTGGGATGGGATGAGATTTACATCTGACTTGATCTAACCCTGAAGTGATGTTTTCAGATTCAGCAGCAGTGCTTTACAAGTCTAAATACATATGGCAACAGCACCACCATCAGCATTTTAAGAATTTCCTGCAAATGAAGAAAGAGGAATAGAGGGAAGAAAATGCAACACAAACCAGGCCAGACACTTCCAATTTTAGCATCTGTATTTTATATTAAAAAGGCACCAATGAGTGTCTGGGAAAGATAAAAGAAAAGAGGGATTGGGATGTAGATGTAGTCACTGTCTGGGCTTGGGACTTTGCTAGAACTGATGAACGCTTTCTCTTTTTTCCCTGGATGCTGTGATTCACATGGCCCTGCCTTTGCCTTCTATGCTGTGTCTGCTTCTGTCTGTGCCACTGCAGCTGTTGCACTACTGGCCCAGACGTTACTTCAGCACCCAGACGACTGTGCTATGCCTTAGTTATTAGGTTAAACACAAAAAGAATCATATTGTAGATTTCATTACTGCTTCATTTAAGATTGTAGACAGCTCACTATATGAAGTTATAGTTTTGGGCAGTACATTTCCCGTCTTCTGGCGTGCTGTTGTAATTCAAAACCTCATGCCAGAGTGTTATTAAGTGCTGGATGTGATGTTTCTGTGTCTCTGTCTGTTTCTGGTTGACAGAAAAAGAAACCTAAATAAGGACACTCCAACTAGAATCATTACATAACAGAATACTAAATCTGGTTATTTGAGAATTTTCTCATAATCAAGTGATCTTAACAGTCCTCATGGCTATTGGAATTGTGTGTGAATTATGGATTATTGAAAAATAATGAGGCTGTGAATGCTGGCACTGAAGAAAATAGCAACAAAGAAAAATATCATCAACAAGATAGCCTAAGTTTGCACTGACTGTATTCTGTAATTGCATTTCAAATCAGGTTTAAAAGTCCATAAAGCTATTTGTTTGCATTTAAATTTCTATTAAATTTGTTCTTGAAAAAACTTAATTCTTGGGGTCCCCCTCAAAGAGTTTTCTAGCTTGGTTTAACTATGGCATCCCAAAATGCACACAATATGGAATCTGTTATATATAAAACTCCTACTATACTCAGCAAGAACATCCAAATCACTGTCTTAAAAGGTAAAGTACAGTAACTGGGGCAAAGAATATTTCTATACATAATACAACACACACTTTCCTGGTAATTCTGAACCGTCTAATGCAACACTGACTCTGTGGAGAGCACACTCCAAAAAAAAGCAGGATGAAAATCCACTGGGCTGTAGTCAATCGAACAATCACCACCTGGGAGCTGCCTTGATAAATAAAGCAGAGGGATGGACGTTAAAAAGTAATAATCTGGCAGTAGTACTGTTTTGTTGAACATCATTGCCAAACAGGTCTGTGCAGTCCAGAAACTCTGTACAGCACAGTGATGCAGCCAAATGATTTGAACTGAGGTGTTTTTCTTCAGAAGAGAGAAGGCTGGGGGCCAGAATTGAGAGTCTAAACTAATGTTGATTTAAAATTGTATGGCTCTTTTTCGAGTCATTCTGATTGCAGAAATGTCATAACAAGATGATGAACAAGGTAGAGAAAGAACAGCAAAATGGAAACAAGTTCCATATTAGCTGGTGTTAAAGCATATTTAAGGAGGGAAGTCACTTGAAAGCCAGAGATATACTTGCTGTTCATCCTTGCCTTTGCCTTGGTCAGAGTCATAATACTGTTGAAAGCATACATACCTGAACAGGCCTGATGTCCCAGGAGGATATAACCAGAGGGCACATCAGAAAGCTCGGGCTGTATACAACTACTTGCTCTCAACTGGTTTTAACAGACGCCATCACATCCCTCCTGTCCCTGCTTCTCTTCACTGGTTTCCTGTCCATTTTAGAATTGGTTTTAAGATTTTACTAATCACTTTAAGAGCCCTCACAGGTCTGACCCCAAATTACATGTCTGAACTGCTGACTCCTTATGAGCCTGCTTGCGGCTGTAAGACCTTCAGGCAGGGGCCTCCTGGCTGTGTCCAAAGTTTAGAGTAAAGACTAAAGGTGATCAAGCCTTTTCTTTCAAATCTCCTTGATTTTGGAACAAACTACCTGAGGAGATCGGGCATGCAGCTCAGTAACATCTTTTAAATCACTTCTTAGAACTGATTTTATAATGCTTGATGTTTTATTGCCTGGATACATATTCATTTTGTCAGTTATTTATGGTAAATGGGCTTGAGCTCATATAGCTCCATTGCTTTCAGTTTGCAGCAGTACAATTTAGTCAACAATAAAACCACTGAGTTATCTGTAGGAGCCATAGAAGAACATAACACGATGACATTATTTTACTCAATACAAATATTTGTGGCTCAGTCCGATGAGCTGAGACACCATCAGGCTGCCCATTAACAGACAAACCAGCAAAGATGTAGCTCAATGGGACTTTTGTCAGCACACTGACAGAGATACTTAAGTATAGCTCACAAAAGCCTCTTAAATGTGCTTGATGATGTCGTGCGTCATCACTGTGTATTTCACTGACATGTTAAAATTTGTTTAGCTTTTGTGCCTGTTTTTATCTTCTGTGCAATATATTAAGTTTGAAGTTGTATGAAATGTGCCATACAAATAAGATTAAATTTCATTTGGAGTGTCAATAATACGTCTGCCATTCACTCCTCAAATCTGCTAAGTCTTCAAGAGCAGACGTTTTTGCCATGTGTCCTCTACTACATACAAGCGTCTGCATTTATCTGAAACAAATGGTGGTTGTAAGCCGTGCAATAAGTGCCATTTCATGCCATTTTCTTCTTTTTGAAGTATACAAACCCTGTAACAGCTGATGGATGCTGCTGGTGGAGGGACACATAGGATGAATCCAAATTGTACCCCTTAGCCCTTCGTTTGCACGTTCATGTCATGTAAAGGGGTGCCCCAGTTGACCCTTTGCTAAGCCCCCCTTGGTGACTGTTGCTACGCCTGTCACGCTTCCCTCGTAGAGTGAGAAATATGGAATATTTTAGCGTTACCGGTGAGTGATATTCCTAAGGTAATATCTGCAAATTTCTGGACAAATTCCTCAGAGATATCAGACAGAAGTGGACAGAAAGATCTCCAATATACTTTTGAGAGACCAAATCAAATGTCGAGAACAATGAAGAGAACAATAAAATAGAGGGGAAAATGCACAGATCTCAATGCAAACGTCATGCACCCCGTGTGTTGATACTTCACACGTTAAAAACAATCACACACCAGAACAGGAAAATGATGTTCTTGTACAGCAAGATGAGTCGATAAATATTTTTTAAATTGAAATGAATGTTGTTAGCTTTCATTATCGTTGTGTCTGTCGTTTTCTAGGATGTCCGTTCACAAAATGCTAAAAGATATCAGTATGTCATAACTGGTCTCTATCTGTCACTAGTATTTCTTTTGCTGAAATATTACCCTGTGGCTCAAGGTTTAACAGAAGAAACCTACCACTGAGACATCTTTGCTTGCTAATGTTGTCTTACCCAGCACACAGAGCTATGGTTTGCTACCGTTAGTTAGCACCTTACTTAAGAACATACGTAGGTGCTCTCGTGCTTTATCCACACACAGCATCTTTCTCCTTGCATCTTGGGCTTGGGAGAGACAAAAAATTAACACCAACCTCCAAACTTCTCAGATATCAACTGTCGGACTTGCTAGTCCTGTATGTACAAAGCTTGTGAGTGTTGTTTTCTGCTCTTGGGAATTGTTTGGGTTGCTGATGTGGGATTGGACAGCAGTTGTTTGTGGACGGGGCTTATCAAAGGGTCAATCCTCCGTAGGGCTAAGGGAAGGGTTACGCAGCCCGTGAAACGAAGACAGACTGGGACCTCACTTGAAACAAAGGGGGATGAGAAAAGATGGCGGAGGGGAGACCAAAGGAAGCACACATTTTTAAGTAATTATTAAATTATCAAGTAAATGTTAGTCATGTTTTGAATTGTTGGGCGCATTTTAAAATTTCTCATTATATCGAGCTAGCTTTCACAGCTGTAGCTACAGTTATTGTCATATCTGCCTACGACACAGCCAGTGAGCAGCTCTGGGTTATTTCGTAGCCGGAATCAAGTGGCGTGTCATTTTTTAGGAGCGCGTTTTCACCCCTTCCCCTGGGCCCTCTGTTTTGAGATCACAGGGCCCAGGGGAAGGGGTAGACACCCATATTCACCCGTATTTGGGATTCACCCACAGTCTATCTGTTGCATAAATGATTTGTGCTCTTCTGCCAACAGTGCACCTATCAGCTGTAGATACTATGTCTCATGACATTTACCATGACACGAACTATCCCCTTCAGTACATGCTTGATAAGCATTATTCCAACAAATTCCTCATCTAAGTGTTTCAAGTGAGGACTTTTGTATGCTTTAAGATCTGTGCCAGTGCAGCCAAAAATGGCTATTTCAGACATCCACACTCATTTCTCTGTGGGTGTTCTCATGGCAACACAACTCATTTTTCAGAGTCTGTGACTTTGTTTGCCATTTAATCCATGTATTGGGATACTTTTGGTCACTTTCATGGCTCCAAAAAGCATCTGAAATAATGGATCATATTTTGTTGACAAAATTGGTTCTTTTGACATGCGCAGAATGCAATACATGTAAGCAAATGGCCAGTACTTCATATGGCATCTGTATTGTGTTAGTCCTGAAGGGAGGGAGAAATGTGAGGTTGCTATCGTGAATCCGTGTCCATGTAATTGAGGAGCCCAATAAACGTGACAAGTAGAGGCTGTGTTAGGGACCATGACATCCTCTAACTCATGCCTAATGTCTTTTGTTCTGCAGTCACAGGCTGCCTGTGTTGTTCTCACAGAACAAACCACATTCAGGTGTTGAATAAAGAGGTAACATCAGGTCAAAAGAAATCCTTTTTTTCTTGGTGTTGTACTTGTAGTTCCTTTGCACCTTAGCGCTCTGATTGATTCTGTAGCTCATCTAAGTTTAAAGGTCCGCTCGAGGTACAAGGCTCAGTATTACAGATAAAGTACAGAAATGTTTCAGCTCCAACCGCACAGGTAACTCATCATCATCAGAACGTATTACCTGCAGAATCCTACAGGGTACTATTTTAGTTGCCCTTTTATTTTAGCAATCACAATGGCGCCCACAGATAGCTCAAATTTACTTAAGTAATGTAAGGACTAAGCGTTCCACATGTCTGATTCTTCATCACTGTCATGCAGCGTAATAGTCTTTAAGCAGCCCCCTGAGGTTGTAATGTGGCCTTAGGCTCTGACCAGATGGGGAGGGTAGCATACTTGTGTGACTTGCTGCTGAATATTGTTGAAAGCAGAACAGTGCTAATCTTTCAGCTCAGTTAAAAGCACTCAGAGTACATGAGGGATTCAGCCACGAGTGTTTTGAAAGGTTGGACCACAATTACAACCAAGGTCCAATCACATGGTGCGTGTAATGGTTACAGTACAACTGAATTTCTGACAGTTAAAATGATCTTATGATTCATTTATCATGTTTTGTTCACCCTGAATTATCAAGCTCTCACTTTCTAATTATACTCATGCGCTCCATTTCCTTCTGAGTGTTTTCCTCTGGTTTCGGCAGTAAGGCTGTTTTATTCTTTTTCTGACCTCAACAGCTGCACATGTGTTTCCTTTATCTTTGGAGACTTTAACACTATTCATGGTTTTGTGGAAGCTTTTGTTAAAGTACTCTATTTAGTTTGAGTTTGGATTGGAAATGCTTTGATGTTTCTATGTTCTTTTGGATTTTCATTGAAGCATGGGTTGTAATTTTGGCAAATGGGTTGATGTTCTGTTCTGGGCAGTTTCTGCATGATGGAAAGCTTCCTCTTTACACTGTATTAAAAACAACAGAACACTGGGAAAAAGACATTCAATATTAAGTTTACAAGGTGATTTAGCTGACTTCTGTAACTAAGCTGCTTTTGATGTAATCACACGGAAAAAGAAAACACGAACATTTCATTATGTCTGTGTTTCAAGGGATGCAACATTCAACCTAACTACCCTCTAACAGTTGCCATTTACAATATCGAACTTCCCATGCCCACAGTAGCAACAGAGTGGTTTGTTACAGTCCACCATTTATCAAGCAATTAAGCTTAAAACCAGTCCGACAGTTGGCACAATGGCCTTCATTATTTTTCCATATTGAATGGAATGGGCAATTTTAAAACTCAGAAACATCGTGAATCTTGAGCTGCTATGAGTATATGTTGTTTTCCATATTCTCTAACACATTATTTTGTGTTCTGTTAAACCTGGTTCTAATTGAACATTATTACACTGTGTAGTGTTTTGGACAAGTTCATGTGCTACAAGTATGTGGTCATAATTTTAACAAATCCTTTTTTTGTATTTTTCTTAAAGCCAGCCAATCAAGGTTACCATTATCAGAAGGAGATGAACCCCCTCCTGCAATCAAACCCCCGGTAAGCAAGTGTTTAATATTTATGCCAAATTCTTATACCATATGTAATATTTTCTATTATTATTCTGTTTTCATCAAAATCAAAATGAGGGGTTATTTGCAAAAACATAAATTATAGTATATCTGTTTGAACATTAAATATCTTGTGTCTTTAGTGTTTATGTTTGCATATAGGTAAAAAAAGAAGTGGAAATCATCTTATTCTGTGCTTTAAACAACAAACCAACTATTTTGGAACTGGGGTTTTTAGATAACACGTGTCAGTGTATAATTCAGACAGAACTACCAGGCCTTAATGCTTGAAGCAAGTAAATGGTAATCTTGCAGATCTTCCCAGGTTTAATGTATCAAACTGTAAGTGCAGTTGTTGACATGCTGTCTCCAAAAACTGAACAGCTTAACAATAACCTTCCTGTCATAAAGACAGGAAAACTGTTGAGAAAAATGAAAGTTCCGCTGATGTATTTTATTTATGTATGCTATTAAAAAAAGATGTCCTTGTGTTGCCTGTTTTTAAATCTGGCTGCTTCTACATAAAAGTCACCCAGAAATTCTTAATCAGATGGTAACGGGTGACTATGGAATTAAGGCTAAATGTCAACTGTCAGATATGCAGACGGGAGCTTATCTTACTCACTGATGAGTAAAAATAAATTGAGATTCTGCCAGGTACTGTAGTTTTCTTCTCCCTTAACTGCTGTTGTCATTTTCACAAGTAGGGATTATTTTTCACTTCTTGTGCTTGTTTTTTTCCAAAGAAGATTATTCACATCAAACCTCATATTTTTTCAAGTCACTAAAAATCAAAAACACAAGATAGACTCACCATTTATGCCCGACTTTCAGCAGCCAAACAAGGTGAAATCCATCATTGATGAAGGCAGGGCCGACTTCTGCATGGCTGAAGCCTTGGTGGTTTATAATGCAGAGCAGCCACAAGACATGTTCCACCTTGTTTCACCTGCCAATGGGCTAGTCAAGTAAAAGTTCCTCAATAAGAAAACACACTGATGTATGGATTTTCAATACTGGGGGAGGAAGAAAATGTAAAACAAGATGGTGATCACAGGTAATGGAAGGTGATGGGGCTTCATTACCTTGACCTCTGAAATTCTTAAAAGTTCATCCTTGAATCCTGTGTGGGCATTTGTGCAAAATTTGATCAAAATTAAATATGACATACATCACATCATGTATCTTTTGTCTGTGGACTGACCTCCCACTGTTGTAGACTTTCATTCATTTTGAACCACGGCCATGCCTTCTTAAAATAATGTCCGCAAAGACACATGCAAGCCTGAAGGCAGCAACCAATTTACGCCTTCAGATAAACTGATCTCAGTTTAGTGGTGAAAAGAGGTGGTTAGGGAAGCACATTGTATTTATGAAAAAGATGTTACATTAAGTCAGGTATTATTTAAAACATAAAAACAACAGATGGCCAGAGAAATTGTTTTTGCTATATCTGCATCTAATTTTGTTCATCACACCTTGCATTGTTTGTGCAGTATTATTTCTGATAAAGACAGTTGCTTGGACATCAACAGTGGGAAAACATTGTAACAGGGTGTTCAGAGGGTCTTAAAAAGATAATTAGGATAAGATATTTAACCTGACACACCAGATGGACTTTTTCAACTGTCTTTGGAAAATAATCCAGTCCATCTGGGCAAAATACCATCGCCGCTGTTTGAGAAGGGTAGAGCTTAGAGCTTTTCTAAAAAAAATTGAAAAAAAATGAAAAGTGAAGTAATTTCTCCATCACATTCCTAACAGGCCAGACGAGGACTTACCAAAACTTCTTACTTTCCAACGACCAAACCAAGCTCATACCCACTGCCTTTGCCCCCTTCAAGTGATAAAGATCAGCACAGTCAGTTTTGTGACCCTAACAAATGTACATGGATCCATCTGATGACAATCTAAGAACTGGGCAAATCCAGTGGCTTTGCAATAAAAAAAAAAACAATTTGCTGAAGTAATTTAGCAAAAGATTGTCCAATAAAGGAGGATTCAAAAGGCTTATCTAAAAACTAACTTATACTGCAGGGCTCCAGAGTGCAACCATTTTGGGCGCACATGCACCCAAAATTTGTGGGAGTGCACCTAACATTTTTTCTTGGGCGCACTGGTGCACCAAGAAAAAATATTAGGCACACTCTTACAAATTTAAGTTGATAAAAGTAACTGAGGTAGTTGAAATATCAGCCGAAAACAGACCAGGCACAGCATCTGCTTCCTCTCTTTTCTCTGTCCCTGCAGTGTATCTTCACAGGATGCAGGCTGTAGGCCCAACCAAACACATGCACACACATGCACATACACACACACACACACACACACACACAGCCGTCAGTTATCATCCAATCAGCTGTTAGTATGCAAATGAGCCCAGACAGAGCCTGACTGTGGTGTCAGGTTTCAGCACGGTGCGGTTACTCTGAAGAAGCAGCAAAGGTCTGCCAAATTTGTCTATATGTTGTTTTTTATAAATTAGTTTGAGAATTTTGTTTATTATTACGCTCAGTTTCATTTTTGTAAATATTGACTGTCGTGTGTGAAGTCTTATTCTAGGCTCAAATTTATTGGAGAATAAGACCATCCAGTTAAATGTTACGTTGTTGGTTGTTTGAATCTGGGTAATTATTTCATTTCTCAGTTAAGTATAGCACCTTAAGCTTTAGCTCTTTTTATTTTGAAATATTTTATTTAACTTGAGATGTCTGAGGTTGAAATTGTCAATTTAATTCAGTGAAGCACTTCAAACGCTCTGTTTTTCTTTTGATATATAATTTTGCTTTGGATAAAGACAAGTATTTCTTTACATCTTGTTCTTGTTTAAAAAGCATATTTACATAATACAAAAGTTATGGAGAGTGCTAAAATGGTGACCTTATGACGTTAAAGGTAACACTGAAAAATTTTAGTGCACCTAATTTTTGTGCTGGTGCATCTTAAAAATTTTTTAGGTGCACCGTTGCAACCAATGCAAAAACTTAGTCTGGAGCCCTGTACTGTGCTTTTGATCAAGCTTAATAAATCAAGCTTGCTAAGATGAGATTTACTGTATAATGTAATTGTACTGTAATTAGGAGGACATGAGGGAGAAAGTCATAATGAATAGCCAGCTAGCTGAGTATTATGGTTATGTAAAATTATAGACTAACTTTAACTTAACCCTTTATAATGACTGATAAGTTGCTAGTAAGTGACTAAGGAGCATTTTAGAAAATTTTATAAAAGCATTTTAGTTTCTGATATTGTTAGTATGGGTATTAAAAACTTGTTTCATCATATTATTTGACACCAACAGGGAAATGTCTTCAGCTGTGTGATTTTAAAGAGCCCATAGTATGATTTTCAAGTTTAATATGCCCTTTACTTCATTGTACATGTCACCTCTTCATGATAGAGCACCTCTATGCAAATGACAAAAAAGACTGCAGGATTGGAACATGTATAGTGCCAATTCATAACAAGTGTTGTGAAAAAATTAAATTATGGTGTGATTAAAAAAAAATCTATCATTGTACTATCAAAAGCACGAGTACTGTGTGTGTAATGAATGTATCAGGTTGGGAATTTGACACGTACTGAATTTTTCAAATGTATGGAGGGTCTTGAAAGGGTCTTTTATTAATAAGTTGAACATGAGTGTCTTTATAAACCTTTAACAGTTTTAAACTGAGTCATGAATTCTTTGGGTACTTGAGCTAAAAAGTCTATGTGTCTGAAAACCTGATCCTGCAGTGCTTGAATTAATCCCGTAGTTCCCCTTCGGGGTGTTCTGGAGCCCCTTTAACGCCCGACTGCTTGCTATTGCAGAGTGTTGTCTCTACACATCTCCGTCTTATCTCTGGGTGTACACAACCAAACGGCATGTTACAAAACAAGACAAAGGAGTTGCATCACGGTCCCTCTACTCAAATTATGCAACCACCCTCTCAAGCACATCTGATTTATTGATGAAAAGCAAAGTATCCTGCTGTTTAACATGTGTTGACTCCCATTTATGAAAATATTTTGCTTGTTTTATTGTTAAAAACAGATCAGAAAGAGTTAATCTCTTGAATAAGACCTGCAGAAAGAAAAAAGGTTTTGCCTTTTCTTGGTCATATTTCAATGTCTCACGGCTGTTTAAGTATCTGCTGAGGTAATGCTGTTTGATTGAAGGTCCTCTGAAATGAGTATTACTAGTGACAGTCACCTCAAACAAACCCCCCTGCCTCTTCTCGCGCAGCAGTACACCATCCACAGCTGTACTACTGAAATTAGACTTCCAAGCAAGCCTTGATTTACATACTGAAGAGCAGCTGCACAGGATTTTGTTGTTGTTTTCTGCCTTTTTTCTTTCAGGCGCTACATTCTGAGACACCCATACAGTGAATTCTATCATGCTATTTTCTTTCAGCGCCCCAGCATCACTGCGAGGCTTCCTTGCTGTTGAGAGCTATAGTTTTCGTTACAGCTGAAATTCTCTTTTTCCTGGCTTAATGTTGCCAGGGCTTTTTTCATGCATTTTTTAGCATGCTTCTTTGCGTGTGTGATGCTTTGTCTGCCTTTGGCTGGCAAAACAGTTGTGAAACTGTAAATCAGGCTGTCAGAGTAATCCAGAGAAGCAATTCAATTTTTTTTTACGACTGCAGGAATCACCAAAATTGCAGGGGCGTCAGACAAACAGATTCGCCTTGATACAGTTTCACTGCAAAGCTTTATCTCAATATACTTCAGCACTGCAAAAACAGTGTTCTTGCTTAAATTAAATCAAACTAATTCACCCACTCTCTCACAGGTTTGTCTTTATCTACACTGCAGTGACTCTGGAATATAATCACTCTTTCTAAGTCCTGCTTAACAAGTCCAATTTGCTGCTCTGTAGCTGAGGCCTTTGTCCTCCAAAATTGCTTCCATTAACTTTTGTACCATGTTCCTGCCTATTATGAAGTCAGAGGGCTGTTAAAGACGGGTAAATACCTTTTGTTAGAAAGAATAATCTGAGTCCATATACAGATAATGGGCTTGATCTCCTTAAGAGCAGAAGGGTAAAGGTGAACATATATATATAATTAACACTTAAATGCATGAAATCTTTAATACAAAATGGAGTTTGAAAGTGTTAATCCTTTCATTTTTTTAAGCTTAGGCATGAATTGAAGTTGCTGTTATTAGATTGTTTGTGTACAACTATCTATCCTCTTTTAAATTGAAACATACACACTTCATGCGTCTTAATGTTCTGCACTGTGCTCGCCATTTCAAGCCAATGGTTTTAGACTGCTGATGACACAACAGTATGAAATCATACTACTAAGTCTTTTTGGGCAGCTGCTGGCATTACTGACAGGGAGAGCGGGTGAAGTTCTGATGCAGATAACTTTTTTCTTGAGCATAGAAGCACCCTATCTCAGAGATAAGACATGTAAAACACACTAACGGGCATATAAAGTTGAAAAGAATTATATTGGCATGATCTAAAATGTGTGGTTGTCACATTCAGTTTAAGGCCTTTTGGATGCTTGTTGAAACTCCTTGCTCTCAGCACAGATAACCCACATTCCTTGCTACAACCTCTTTGTCCTTAAAAGGATGCTGATAAGCTGGATCATTCTCTGACTGAGAACACGTTTCAGCTTGAAGTTCAGCAACATGGATCTGTCTTGTGACAAACGTTGGATCTTGTTAAATCCAGCTGCTTTGTAAGGCTAGCTGACCCTTGCCCAGACAAATCATTGTACTCTCTCCAAACCCAAAATGGATCTCTTCCAACATGTATGACAGTGATGGATGGAAAGAATGATTAATTGGATTCTTCCTTAGCCAAACTTCCAAAACTTTCTTAAATGTAGCATTGCATTTGGATTGAAATAGGGATTGTGTCGCCAGACAAAGACTTCATTATAGATCTGTCATGACATTAGATTTTCATGTCACAATTATCCTGGCCAAATAATAGTGGAATACCCAATATTATTGCAAGTTTTTAACAAATTAGGAAAAAAAATCAATGATGTATGTAATATATTGTATTTTGTCTCTCAGGTCAGGTGAGATTTGGGAGCTCATGTCAGGTTGGCACTTTGCAATTCATCATCCCTGACGACTCAAGGCACCACGAGCAACACTAACCCTTCTTCATTCATTTATTCATTTTGTCTCTGCTTTGGCGAAATACGCTTTAAGAAGTACGGAGGGGTAAAGACACTGTTTGCAACTATAACTGTACAAAATAATGTTCATGATAATAGTAAATACAAAAACTACTGCATTATACTGAAAAAATATAGGGTTGGTACAACCTACTTATCATATGACAGTGTTTTAATCTTCATTTGTTCAGTTAATATTGTTTTATTTAAGCTCACTGCATTAATGATCTATTACTATCATATTTCAAAGTGAATCAATTTATTAAGAGACTGTGCATTTAAAAATCCTTTCTCAAGAGTTACAGCCTAAAAACATATTTGTGCACCTTGTGGTTCATCTATCCCCAGAGTTTTGATAAGCTTCTGTCAAAGGCTCATTATTTCATGTTACGATGAGTCAGATACAGTCAAATTAAAATCATTCACCCTTGATTACAGCATTTTAGCAGCTTCTTTGGAGCATTTTGGACATAAATCACCAAGATGTTTAAACTCACATCCAGGCTGCTGTTTAAGTGGTTTAACCAGATATAACGGCTGCAGCCCTGGATCCAGTCAATTCATGTCAGTATATTCCAGCATAAAGTCTGGGTCATAGCTATAGACAGAAAATGACACGGTCTAAAGTGCACGCACACATTTTTGATGCTTCTATTTCTTGACGAAAATGCAGATGAGGGAATGTGTTGTTAACACACACCATTTGCACTGACACTATGCAGCTCAATGTGTGCTGTGTTTGTTTGTGCATGTTAATTTGCTTCTCAATGCTTGTTTGTGTCAAAGATATCCCTCCGTTGTGCTGCTGTTATCTGCACATTTATGTGGCTGGAAGGTTGAGTGATGTCCTAGTTATGAAGCAAACAGTCTCATATTACTATATGCCTATTTTTGGCTCAACGTGACTGTTGCAGTTTTTAATGAAGACATATATTGCAACAGCCCTTCTGCAGTATTGACAAGGAAGCTTAACTGAGCCCCAAGGTAAACTTCGTAAACAGTCAAGTTAATTGGAAAAACATGGAGTTATTCAAGTTTTGAATTATGCCAGTTTGATTGTAACAGTTTTGTGTAGGTGCTTATATAACACATTGTGCACTGTTTGGAAGTTACACTCTGTTTCCAATGGCACAAACATTGTCAGCCTCAGCAGGTCTCAATGCTGCGATGGATAAAGCTTTAATGAATGTTTAAGTCCCAGGCTGTCTGCTGAATAATGTACAGAGGAAGATTAGAACTCCTCATTAAATATGCTATGGTGTACTTTTATGAGATGTTATGTCCGAAGGCGAAAGATGTAAATGGGTAATTGCAACCATGCAGCTGATGTATCGCCTTAACTGCATCCTGCTGAGCAAATTAATCTTACAGTGATCTGAGTAATAATTCATCTTCATCATATAAATTTCCCTCTGTCTAATCTCCCCCTCCTTACTTAAAGTGCAGCGTCTGACTTCAGTGCAGGATGACTGATGTGTGGCTGCAGCCTGTGTGCTCCCTTCTCCTCTGACTGTGAAGATAAACTCATTTGAGACTGAAAGGAAGTCCCACTTTCACAGACGCTGACAAGGTTAAGACCTCTGCTCTGGGCCAGAACATGGACACTTGGAAGTCACAGCTTGAGTCAGAATCTAATAAATGATCCTTCAGGTAGAGCGCAGAGGCGGGGAGGCTAAGTGTGCGGCAGAAGAGGCTCAAGGACGGCGGAAGCTCTGATGGGCTTTTCTGAGAGCCCACAATGATGGGACTTTCATTGTTAAAATGTCACATGGAGGCAATTTGATGTTGCGTGGTGCAGCAGTGGGATGGTGCGTGTAATAACGTGTTGTCATGACTGTGTGCCTTTATGGTATTCGCCCTAGGGAGTGGATGGATGTGCTCAGCCCACCTATTATACCACCCGGCCAGCGGAGAAGGTCAGACGACACGTGGAACAATCGAGGAAACTTAAACGCAGGTGAAGTAACCTTAAATATAGTGTTTCTTTCCCCAGATAGAAAACAATACAACACTTAAACACCGACTGCACTAATTATGTGAATGCTGGGCACCAAAGGAAACATTCACTGGTGTCAAAGCTTACATTCTTCTACCAAAGAGTGAACTCAGCATGGAGGGAGAAAGCATGAGAAAGTGTATCTAATTAAAGGTAAAAACCCAGGAGAGTGGAGCTCTCTGTCCTCCACATAACTCCATAGGTCAAAAGAGACAGGCTCATTACAGGTCTGTACCCCCCAGACACACCGACAAGGTTAATTGACGAAACCTTTGCAGTTTACAACATCATTTTTAAACCTCTCACACAATGTGTCTTATAATTAGTTTTCATTATCGTCGCCAAAGTTCTGATAAGATAAAATGTTCCTCCCGGAGCATCCCGTAACCTTTGGAGCATTTAACTGCCTGTCAATTTAACAGCTAAATTCTGGTGCTTTAAAGTAGTGGGGATTACAGGGAATCTCTTTACAGCTTCATAATGTGGTAGCGGGCTCAGGGTGTCTTAGGTCTTGATTGATGAGAGAAAAAAATGGCAGCGGCAGAAAACTTTTAAATCCACCTGAGTATGAAGGTCACCTCGCAATCCATGCTCCTCATTTTATTCAAGCAGCAGCAGATAGAGACGGCCTTTTTTCACCCCTGACATGGTGCATCAGAAATACAATATGCACCTTAGTGTGGATTTTGGCACCTACTTTTGATTTAGCCTCAGTCCTAGGACAATATTGTAGTCATTTTTGACCTCTAAAGTTTAGGCCAGATTTAGTCAATGCAAGTTTATAGCTGTAGTTTGATGAAGTCATTACATTTTGGTCATAATCTTTAATATCAAAAATATTTTATCTCTTAAAAAATAACTTATTTCACCAAAGCGTACATCCGCAGCTCTGCCTCTGTCCCCTGATTGGGCCGTTAAAGTTGGAGAGTCTTTATGCATATGGCTTCTTGTGCTTGAGTTTTTTGGGGGTGGAGAACAATCTTCTGATCTGCCATAATAATATGATCATGAATTTCAATGAAAATACCTCAAGTTGAGGGCTTGTTTTTGTAATTTTTAAAGTGGGATTAAAAAAAGCAATTAATTAGATTAATTAATAACAGATCATAGTTTATTAATCTCTCAGTTTTTTAATCTCCTGACAGCACTACCATTAATATTAGCATCTCTTCTTCATGGGAAAATGTCTTGGACTTTATTTTTTGTCCTATTTTTATTATACTGCTGAAAGACTTCACATTTGTAATGGTTATCCTTGCAAACTTGACCAAGTTGATTTGATTTCATCTTATTTCACAGTGAATTTTTAAACCATTTCTTTTAAAGTGTCTGTTGCATTATTACAGGAGGGGATGAGTCCATGAATGAAGAGGAGCAAGAGGAAGAGTTTTTGAATCTGCTCTATGATCCTTGCCTGAACTGCTATTTCGATCCAAAGACGGGGAAGTACTACGAACTAGCTTGAGTCAAAGCTCAAGAGAACCCAAATGAATAAATCAGAAGTCATTGATGGCAGATGAATATCTTCAGGATTCTTTCTTCAGGCCTGGCGTATTGATCTGAGATGAATACTGCATTCATAAAACCTCCATGTTGCTGCTTTTGTTTCAGACAGACTAATAGGGCCTTTGTTTTTCCACTTCCATTTTCAAGGAGTGCAATGTCAGAGGGTAAAGGCCTGGGTTTCAATATGTCAGATGCATGCTTTTTTTTGTAAGACATTGAGTTATTGCCCATTTAGAAGAACATCTGATGGGGAAGAATGTCTTTTCAGAAGTCTTGGCTTGCAAGTTGATGTGCAATCCATCTGAAAGAACATCCTAAAACTTCCCATAATAGCAAAGTTTCATGAAGTCTTAATTTAGTCTTAACATCATTACACTGTAGTACAGCTTCCCTAATTTATCATAACATGAATAAAGTTCATTAGAATTTGTTTTAGGGATATTTGGTATTTTAAAGTTTGCTCAAATGAGGCGCATGTCAAAAGTACCAATATGAGCCACAGCTATGGTGTTCAGAAGTGATCCTGTAAGATGAGGACGAGCACAAAAGGTTGGTTGTGCTTTACTGCTGCAAAGAGCTCTAAATAATTTGGTGAATTTTGGGTTAAGATAAACTCAAAGAAATTGACTCTGGCTCATAACAGTAAAGTGGGCAACCCACTATAAGATAATCAGCTTCATTTCTGGACTTAATCCCACTTTTAACCAAAATCAGGCCTGGTTATCTAATGGTACGAGGTTAATTGGATTAAAAGAATGTAGGGACATACGCAGTTTAATGTAATAAATATCAGTATGTTCTGCATTTATAACTAGAAATCCTTATATATAAAAAGAACAGAGAACAGCTGAGCACATCATTTGTGGTTTCTTGCCTAGAATAGGACAATTGAAAATCCAGAAGCAAGCTGGCGTAAGCAAGAGGCAAAACAAAAAACTAAAGAAACTGCTATGGCAAATAGAATGAGGGCGAAACATATGTCAACACTGACATTAGATAGTGAGGAACATCTTGGTTAAAGTCAAAACACAGGTATTAATATATCATGTTCTCAAAAGACCATCACAATCTTGTCGGGGGGTCAAGCTTCAATTCTCTCAGCTAAATGTCTGCCTTATTTGTTAACACTAAAGTTCTGTTTTCCTGCACAAGATTACAAGTTGCAAGAGTGAAGCTAGCATGCGGTTGTTGATGAATGAGTTTGTCAGTGTGTGGTGTTCTGTGATGGTCATCTTAATGTGCATCACATTTTGCCAGAACAAAACTGGAAAACCTGCCACCATATGCATAGTGTGATGTCTCTCAGTTTAAAATAGTCATGATTTTTAAAAAATCTTAATGTCTGTGTCAGGCTAAAGTAAGCCTTCAGTCTGGAGCTCACACCATGTTGGGCTCACTGCTGCACTGAACACTTATACATTATTTATACAGACCCTATTCAGAGTTTAACAAATGGGATCTAAACTGGAGGAGACAAATAAAAGTTTGTCCAGAAAATACTATTTGGGCTCATAACTTTTTTTGGTTTGTTTGTTTCTTTGTATAAAAACATAGGCCATGGTTGAGTTGATCAAAACAAACTGAGACAGAATAACATGTTATTACTGTTATTTTGCTTTTTTTGCAGATAGTATTTCAATGTTTGTTGCCTCTCAGCAAGAAGGTCACAGTTTTGATCTCCAAGTTGGACAGGGCCATACTGTGTCGAGTTTGCATGGTCTCCTATATGTGCGGGTTCTCTTGGGGCATGCGGGGTAATTGGGGATTCTCAATTGTCCTTATGTGTGAGCGTGAGTGAATGGTCATCTGTCTCTCTGTGGCCCTGTGATGGACTGGCAACCAGGCCAGGGTGTGTCCCACCTCATATGTAAGCTGGGGCAAGCTCCATGCCCCCGCTACCTCAAAAGGCATAAGCCGCATAGATAATGAATGGATGCTTAAAATAACTTCAAACTGTAATGCAGTTATATAAAAATTTGAAATTGGGGTGTGCTGAAGAAAGCTAAAAGAAAGAGACTTGCTAAGTAAAAAAAATTGATTATGTCCAGTATACTGTACGACAGGGGTGGGCAAGTGGCGGCCCGAGGGCCAGGTGTGGCCCTCCACATCACTAAATGTGGCCCGCCATTCATTCCCAAAAACCAGCAGCTGTAAATATGAAGAAAACTCAGATATCCAATAGAAATAATTCTATATAATCTTATGTAAGTTATTTACAACCTTTCTTTGCTATTATATTATACATTATATCAAGTATTACGCAATACTATATTTAAAAATGGCAGCAGCAAAATATTTGAGCTCTAAAAATTTGAAAAACACATCTTTTTTATTGATTTGAAAATAGCTTCATTGGCTTTAATTCCATGTATATGAGCTGTATTTATGTTATAATAAATGAATATTGGTATGCTAATTTTATTACAAATTTATATTCTCATTTGTTGTTTATCCAACATTCTTTTTCATCATCGAGAGTTTCTGAAAATTTGTAACAATGTGGCCCTCAGGCTGGGAAAAATTGTTTTATGTGGCCCTCTTGGTAACAAAAGTTGCCCACCCCTGCTGTACAACAATCTGTATTTTGTAGTTTAAGCTTGTTTTAACCAAAAATTCACAAATTACTTGTGACAATGTACAGCCTTATGTAACAGTTCCCTCCAGCTGTGGACGTAAACCTCATACAACCCCACCAAATACTGTATGTGTACTGATTTAAAGCATGAATTTAAATGCACAAAATTAGTCTAAGGGGGTACTACCCATTAAAACAGCAAGAAACGAGGTGTAAGGACTTGCACTCAGCTCTGCCCACCTCTTCTGATCTTTTGTTTAAAATTGAGTTTGCTGCTAAATAAACCCAGCTGTAAATAGGGGGAATGCTAAACAGAAACCGCTGATTTGGTTTGACTCTGGCATACCTCGCACCATGGACAAGAAATTCCACATTTAACAGCTTTTCTCCCTCAGAGTGAAAAATTACTCCACCAAATAAAGCAAGCTGTTTCCATACCTTACGCAGAGCAGTTTTTGTTTTTGTTTTTCTTTAAAGAGGAATAAGGACAGAGCAGAGGTTGGCTGAGCCATACTTCCCCTCAACCTTTGAACGTCAAATGGGTGGGAAGAGTCTAGAAGTTTGTGCACGAAGTTTTTGCAACAGAAACTGCAGATCCCACAATAAGATACAGAAACTGAACAGCAGCTTCCAGTAATAGTTCCCACTTCCTTATTTTTTTACACGCAACAATATTTGTTTTGTCCTGTTGGATGGAAAACTTGAAAAGACACTGCTACAACTGTGATGCTGGTTTTAATGCTGTTGGAATTATTTAAGGTAACTTAAAGATTCAACATCATTTATGTTTTGCATGTGATTCATTATTTTTTGTATTAACGTGAACAGATCAGTGTGAAAACTTCTTGTAATGTTCCTGTGATGTGTTTATTTTCCTTTAACTTGAAATTAAAAAGAAGCATTTATATCATGTGTAGATTCCATTATATCAGCTTATTATCACATTTAACGGTCCAATAAGATAATTGTTCAAACGTAATTGGTTCTGACTGCTTTCCAACAATGAATATTCCACAGACATAATGATATGTTTTCATACCTGTGAATTTTTCTTTATGTGTATGTTGGCGTGTTATTGTATCTACAGTGCAGGAACAGCAGCGGAGCGTCTCACAGCGATGACAGCTCCTTTCATCAGTCTTGCCAAAACACTGATGATCACACCTGATGAGCGCCTGATGCCAGATTGATTCATCAATTTCAGCCCGAGATGGATTGTTGCTTCACTCTGGCAGGAAGAAAATATGAAACAAAGGGAAGGAAAGACTAATATTCATTTATCACACTGAGATTCATAACAGTTTAAATCAAAAATTATCCATCAATCACTGAGCATTTAGCTTACACCGCCAGCATACCGAGATTTGGTCACTAAGGGTTAATTTTTTTGGCTAGTGTTGATAAATGGTACACAAAACTTCCAAATAAACCTATCTTATCAGCTTGTGTGCAGAATGTAACAAACAACTATCTTTAAACAAAACAATTTTTAGCTGTTTGCCATTTTCTGTTGTGTCCAGCAGCAGATGTAATATTGTTGGAAAAATGGATGTCATGACAGAAAAGTCTACAACAGAAATGCCTTTGATTATACTTAGATGTCACTAAACTCATTTAAGAGGTTGTATCCCCTGTTAAGAAAGTCCTGAGTAGACTTGCATCCACACAGTACATTTTTTCATTTTAGAAAGGTAGTTCTTGTTTTTCTCACAGACCTTGATCCACTGTTTTACTATCACTGGATATCAAAGCTAACAAAACAACAGCTCAAACTCATTTGCTGCAAAACCTAACAAGCTGTTGATCCACAAAACAAAACAGGTTGGTTATTGTGATCGGGTGGGCCTCAACATGTGGTGCTGCCGTAGTCCACTGTTTGTCTTGGAAAAACAGGTCCAGGCCATTCTTCTTGGCTCAAATTTATGCAGCTTGAACCTTACAAGGTAACAGGCAGCCTAGAAAGAAACCAGACTCACTGGTGAGTATTCATCTGCAGAAAGGAGATGCAGTATGTGGTATGGTTACTTTTTTAATATTAGACAGTAACAGATGACTTTGAATAAATTACTGTAATAGTATTTTGTGTTTCATGCTCTGATCAGGATTTTCCTTTTTAAACAGAACAAAGATTGCTTTCCTTAATTATTATAGTAATGTATATTTAAATTGTATTGTATGTTCATTAAAAGAGGTTATGGTGTGAGAGATGCCTTTTTAAATAGAATAGTAAATTTAAAGACATTTTACATCCTATAATACAAATAGTAAGCCACACATCTCATTAACAACTGATTAATATTTTTTATGGAGATCACAAAGCTTCTGTGCTTTTCCTTCTTATGACGTTTTGAGAGCTTGTACTTTATTCACTTAAATACATTATTTTTAGACATATACAGTGCTGTAATATATTAGACCATCTGACAAATATTTTGGAAATCTAAAAACAGTTTGAACTGACAGTTACTGTTGTTGGACATATGTTTTGAACATGAATGAGGAATTTCAAACTGAATTTACTTTAATCAAGCATAATATTCAAACACTAAAACTACTCTTTCTATTTAGCAATAAAAGTAAATAACTACAGCTTGACATTTTAATCCAGAAAAAATAATACAATGAAAACTATTATAGCAGCAAGATCTAATGTAAGTGAAAAAAAAAGTTTTCCTAACCAGTGTTTTAACATAAACATTGAATTTGTGGGCATCTGTGGATTAACTTTAAATTGGATGGTGGTCTGATAAATTTGTCAAAACATATAGAAGAGGTGACTTTGCAGGTCAAGGTATAGGTGATTAAAAAAATTATCTACAAGGTACATTCCCATTATTTGATGTCATTATAGGATAACATTTTTTGTTTAAAAATCTTTTCAGAATTTCATATACTGGTCAAGCTTAGTACATGACAATAAATTAATTTTAAAATTCTTTTTCAGGTAAAATATATGTGATAAAGTTTTAAGGCATATTTTTAAAATATAAAATTTCTTTGACATTTATAGGCCCTAGCTTTATTTTGCAACTAAGTGTAGACAAACATGACCAGGGGCGTGGGGGTTTAGACTACTAGCATTTAAGTTAATGAAATAAGTCAATAAATATGTATTATATGGCAGAGTAGAAATGTAAGTTAAGCTTTTAAAAGACATCTTTTTTAAAGACGCACCATATTTTCTCCCGGGGAATCTAAAGGCACAGAAAGGTAAGATAGAAAGACCCACAACCATTTTGGATGTTTTTACTTAGACTTAAATTTAAAAAATATATTTGTTAATCATCACACCATGAGTTACATGGGAACAGAAATATAAATCATATCATGGCGTCTCATCTAGTCCTGTTAAAGACGGAAAACATCTGTAGATAAGAGGGCGTTTACCCCCTAGTCGGACTTTTGTTATCGTACAGTAAGATACCTGTACTTTGCTTTGTAGTTTTAAGATGAAAGTCGACTAAAGTGGTTTTAACGGTGACAAAGATGTCCGCACAACAGGTAAATATGAAAACATACGGTATCAACTCAGTTCAACTCCTGGTGTTAAGTTCTATCTGTTAACATACGACGGCGTGAAAACCTCATTGTTGTCCGAAATACCCTCTTCAACTTATGTATGAACAGAAGTTGACGTCTGTCATCGACATGCAACAGGTGGCAGTGGACTGAGCTGTTTTGGTTATTTGCTTGTGGGATGAACACAGGGTTTCATCATGCTGGGGGATTGTTCAGGTTGATGTAGTTTGCCTTCAAAGCTTCACTTCAGAGAAAAAATGTTCAAACATTTTCACATTAAATACACGCCATGTCAGAGGGCTCTTATCTTTTCATTGCACTATCCTAACTATTTTACAGATCACATTGGGATCAGAAAAGTTGCCAAATTCACAGCCAGGGGATTGGGTTGAAGAATAAATAAGTAAACTAATTACCAATTTATTACGGTGTTAAAGTTGAAGGTAAGTGCAAAGGCTGTATATGATTGTGAATTCACGAAAGCAATGAGTGAAAAGTTATGTGGCCTTTAAAGTAGGGCCTGAAAGTATTTAGTGGTTTAAAGGTACATTTATTAATAAGAAGAAAGGCGAGATGATATTATTGCTTCCACTATAGTTCATGTTGATGCAGAGTCTTATGCTCTATTAACCACAAGATAATCTATTTCAAATAGGGATGCACAATATTGAATTTTTGCAAATAAAACAATATTTCTCCACTTAATTTGGCCAATACTGATACCAATACCAATACTTAAAAATAACTGAAAGTAGTCTTTATGATAATCCCATGTTAGTTGCAAATGTGTGACTTTATACTAAACATAACATTACATACTGTATGTGTGAACTCATAGCTTAATGTTCTAGAAGCCATTTTGAGACACGGCATGTTATTTTTCCAGAAGTAATCAGAGGGTGGGTACCTTGATTGTGTAATGAGTAGTTGTTGGATAGACTTACTGTAGTCTCTCTACTATTTTAAACCAATCTAACTATTCTCTTCAGACCTCTGGAATCAAACAGCAGTTTTACTCAGGGACTTCCTGCTCATTTAAATCACCCCCTTTTTGGTCCGTTTTCTGTAAACTGTACAGATGTTGTTTTGCAATGAGCTCAGTTAACAGCAATTTCTGAAAAACTCAGTCCAGCCTTCCTGTCGTCGACCACCATGCAACACTCAGAGTCAGTTAAAGGTCTCATATCCTGTTGGGTTTAACCATTTACGTCATGTCTTGGGTGTCTTTTCAGCAAGGATTTGGTTTAATTAGATTTTATTCTGACTGTTTTGTTTTGTTTTTAATCATAGATGATTTTCACTTCAGTAGCCACAACTCAAGAATCTTTAATTGGTTGGTGTTGTCAGTTTTCAATCCCAAAATAATGATATTATAAATGAAATAAACACCCAGTGTGTAATTTTTTGATTCTCTAAAAATATAAATATTTTCTTTACCTATTCTTTTAAATCCTGTGATGTACACTTTGGGTCACAAAGCCTGAATAATTTTCTTCTGTGAAATATACTGAGCCTGTGATAGTTGTCTAGCTTCAATTAGAAGCTTATTAAAATTCAATTAATGAAATACCTGGAATTTGATAGAACTGAAAACAAAACAGAGAGGAGTCTTGGGAAACACTGAAAAAAGGCAGCAGTAATTACAATTCTAGAGAGTATTTTTTCAGTTTAGATACATTAGGTTGTATGGCTCATCATTGCCCTAAAATGCTGTGACAGTTTTCCTCTTTAATTGACTTTATTAAAATGATTGAAACAGCCTTATGAATTACAGAACCTGCTTTATTAATTTGTGCTCATGAATTAGTCCCTACAGTTCCTTTTGGAGTAGATGCAGATTAATTTGTGATATTGTGATATTTTTATCGGCCTTTGTCTGGTTTTGAACGAAGTTAGAAGTTAAAAAGGTCCTCTCGTGTCTTTGTCCAGTCTCATCGGTATGAAACACTCTCTGCTGCTTTGTGCGTGATTTTGCTCACTGGAGACTCACTAAGTAAATGATTTAAAGCGACATGCACAAACATTTTGCCTGCTAAGATTATGTGCTTTTTGAATTTCAAGTAGATGTTTTTTGTGTCCCTCTTTTTTGCACTAAATATCAGGATTTTCCTTCATGCTGCAGAGGCTTCACCTCGATGTGTCTGTCCAGTCTGTTAGACTGAGCTCCAGCTCCTACCCTCATAAAACATCGTCTAACCTCTCTGCTTCATTCAATGAGTCTTGGCAGAGCTAATGTTCATAAAATTGTCTTCATAATTACTCTTTGTCATTGTGGACACGGCAGTCCTTGGTGCTACTAGCTCATATGCACTGCTCTCTTTCTCACTCTGAGGAGCCAGAGGATGCATGAATGTCAGTGAGGAGGGTCGTGAAACAAAGAGGAGGTGGTGACCATGACCACTCCAGAGCCATTTCAGTCATCTTAGTCGCAACACAGCTGAAACGGGATTGCATCCTTTTTTGGGCCTGTACTAGGCCTGTCACGATAATCAATAAATCAATTAACAGAACAATAAATAAAAACATTCTCAGTAAGTTTGCCAGCCTAGATAAACTGACACGTGCATGCATGTTTGTTTTCCTCCTCTCTTTCTACCATAGAGGTTGAATGAGAAGATGGCTCACTCTGTCCATCTTTCTTAACACCGTTGTGCATCGGTTCTGTAGCGGATTTATAGTGGAGTGAGCATCTGTCATTCATTCAATCTTTTTTGGGGGGGGGCGCTACAGAGCTGAAGTGAGAGTCATGATGAGTGACAAGGAAACAAACACTGATATGAATGATGGCACGAAAGCAACGGTTCCTAAGCTGAATGCCACAGCCCCAGTGTGGGAGTATATGTTGCATTTGTTTGAAAGTAGTGGCGATGAAGAAGAGGAGGTGCAGCGGAGCCTTCGTCCTGACAGTCAGAGCTTACTGAGGCGTTTGGTCTGCAACGTAAATATAAATTAAACAGCAAAATGGTGCACGCTCACAGACAGTGTCGTTCACAACATTGCAAAAGAAAAGCAGTCCTTAAATACGATTTAAAAGCCAGCAGTGTTACAAACTTTTGACAGACCGTACGAATAGACTAGGAGAAGGCATGTCAAAAATAGTTCCTGAACTGTATAAACTCCATTTTATTTATTGTTGTGTGTGTGTTTTTATTGGAGTTTCATTTTTTCTTTACAGAGGCAGGGCCTATTTTTTAAATTGTTTTTGATTAGTATAATTATTTTATTTACATGCAGTTTTCCTAAAAGAGAGTCCATTTCATTTGAATTGTTTTTTTTTTCTTTTTTGTTAGTTAAATGTATTTATTGTGTTTGTTTAATTTATTTTTTCAAAAGATCTTGACCTTCCAATTACAGATACATACTCTTAAGAAATTGAAATTAATTGCTTTGATATGGTGTACTCACTTTATTATGACATATGTTATTATTTCATTAATACAAAAATGAAAAATGTTACAAATAATATTGACAATAATATCGTTCATTGGCAATAATTTTTTGGACAATTATCGTTCAGATCAGAGGGGGCAGCTCTGTGCTGATTGGATGTCTGATGGAAGGGGGAGGAGGGGCTACAGGCCACAGAGTAGACTTTCAAAACAGTCGTAGCATCTGCCTGTGACAAGGCAGAGAACACAGTTAGCTGCAGGCTACATACCTCTGACATAGATGGTAAAAAAAACTGGATGTTTTTCTTTCAAGAGTCAGAGAGCATTTTTCTGTGAACGGAGAGTTTAGTCAAAGGTGTCATGTGCTGCTTCCCAAGTCCTGTCTGACAACATTAGGAACAAAGAAAAGAACTTTTCTATCTCGTTCTGATGCCCAGTTTGAACTTAAGCACTTTGTCCCAGCCATTTCTGCATGCCTAAAAGCATTGATTTACTGCCATGTGATTGGTTGGCTGGCTATTTGTGTTAACAGACAGTTGAAGGGGTGTGCCCTATAAAACGGCATTTAAATAACTCATCCCTGTGTAAAAAGATGCCCCTTAAAGAGTTTTGACAAAGGGAAAGCAGAGAAGTTACTGCCTGGTAACAAATAGATAAAAATGTGCACATTTGAATGTTTTCCCCCTGATTTTAACACCATTTAAAGAGATTTTGAGCGTTCCATTTTCAAAAAAAAAAAAAACACATGCTTCTTGTTCCACATAATAACATCAGGTGGTTTTATTGTGGTGAAAACACCTGTGTCACTGCTGTCATATCTCATCATTGTTTTCCATATCTGACACCTCCTCTCCTCACCTGTGTGACGAACAGTCTCCGTTGGATGTTTTACTTTTCCTGGCCTCCCTCCATGTGAGCCCTTATTATCACTTCAAACACTCTGCTCCTGCCATTACCTGTGATCTTATGCACAGCTCAGACTTTAAAGATATAGTCTAGTGATCCGTCATTGTCAGACAATCATCCGTTTTCCCTCTTTGGCCCGTGATTCACACCCCTGCTGGGCTAGTTTTTTGGGGTCATACACCGGCGCGATCTATAACATGCTGCTGTTCAGCTGTCATATCTCCTGCTCGTATTTCCTTTTTATCCGAGCCACACATCATGAACCGAGCCGTTAGCTTTATGGGCTCTGTAAGTACCCCACCGTTAGATCTTATTGGATTCATTTGTCTTTTTAGGCCGGGTTAAGGCTTCACCCTGGGATTATTGCATCCGTGATCCTCGTCTGTGTGGCAGCGATCGTTGCCGCCGTATTGATCATCCGAAAATACTGCTTCCCAGTCAAGTAAGCAAACATTATTAATGAGCCTTAATGAGTTTATTTACAATTCTCAGTGTGGGAATAAACCCTCTCCACTAACCCTGTCTGTCACTTCCTTTTGTTTTCAGTGAGGCGACGTACAGGTACTCGGTGCTGAGGCGGCTGGAGGAGCAGGGCTCAGCGGGGACAGAGGGCGACGGGGGGCCTGACACGGTGGGAGAGGAGTCAGACGAGGTCAGGCTAACATGGCATATCAGAGCAAGTCAGCCTTCCTCATCTTATCATGTGTCACCTGCAGCTTCCTGTTTTTCTCTGTATGACAGGATCTGTTGGAGTAAATATCAGGAGGAGAAGCTGCTGGATGAACTGTGAGGTGAAGAGCCACAGGGAAATGTCGTCTCCATTAATGACCCAAATTCTCATTGTTCCTCTGAAAGATGGAAAACCTTCCTGGTCCACTTGGTATTTAAACAACATATCAACTGAGTAAGGCGCAGTTACTGTAAAATCTGGTGTATAAGATTCATTTTTAGTACCATTTTTAAATCCAAAAGTTGGCAGCATCTGACGAGCACACCTGAAGCCACTGAGTTCACTCTCATTTATTTATAGCTTATTACATGTGGCTGCAACCTTGCAGAGAGAAGGACAACTTTTTGAGAGCTTTTACTCCTCATTCAGTCATAGTCCTGTTTTTAAATAAGACGATGGTGTGCTTTAAGCAAATTTACATTATGTGGCCATGATTTGATTAAAGCTCTGTTATAGGCAGTTTTAGGACTTACTTTGAATTTACACAGAGCTGGTCTGTGACATGGCCACCCTTTGTGGTTTAACCAAGTCCTTTAACTTAAAGCAATACATCAACACATCAAGCTCCTTCGCTTGTGTGAACAGTATTATAATGGCAAGAAGGAGCTCCTTAAGGTAGATATTAAACTTCAGATGTAGCCCTGATTTGGACTTTTTCCATTTTCTGCAAAGTTCCTCGCACAAATCTCTCCGAAAAGGCTCTTCTCACTGTGGAGCTGATAAACTTTCAGATGTGAGAAAAAAGGAATAGATGAAGATGTTGTAGTGCAATCGTTACCCTGCATTTTCTCTTCTCAGGCTACATACATATCTCTCACTGAACACTTTGATATGAGGAGGTCGTGCCTGCAGGCAGAACTCAGGGCTAAGGATTAGTGTTAACCCCCTCTGCAGGAGAAAAACAGTCTGTAAACTCTCCAAAAGAAGATGTAGTTGGATATCAGATACATATTATTAGAAATCAGATCCCTTTTTACTAACATTATAAAATAACAAAAAAATTTCCCTCACCCAAATACTTAAAGGAGACATATCATGCTGATGCGTGATTTAATACTTACATATAATATAATAAATTTTAAAACAAGACCTTACACCCCCTTAATTTTCAAAAAATGAGATATTGTATTTTTTCTGATATCCTAGAATGAGATTTGATGCCTCTGAAAATAGGTCATAGCGAGATGTCCGCGAGATTTAAATCGTCGTGACGACATGAGGTACATTTCTTTTTATTGGAGTAATCTGATAAAACACTTCCTCCTCTGTGATGTCCGTTAGCCACAAAACCGTCATCGAGAAACACATCCACCCAGCAGCAGTATATAGCTCCCTAGCTCACACTTACTCATTACCAGCCTGTAGGGGGAGTCAATACGCTGTCGCTGCTTTGAGCCTGCCGGAAAATACAGTAGAAGAAGAAGGACAGGCTGGCTCTACCCCCGATAGAACTGACCAATCAGACCACAAAGGGCTGTGATGTTGCGAGGTAACTGTAGGTCATCCTGGAAACCGAGCGTTTCAACGAGAGCTTGATAGGGGCTTAAAATGAGGATTTTGAGAACGCTATTGTGGGGCAATGAAGGAACTAAATGACTTGTACTGAGGGCAGAAATGCTTTACAGGCATCCTAGTCTGGCATAGTGAAAAGGAGAAACAAGCATGATATGTCCCCTTTAATGACTTAAACAGAGGTGGTGAGTGAAAAGTTAATTTCAAAAAGCTCTAATTACAAACAAACTCCCTTACAGTTGCCTTGTCTTCTCTAAAACGTCACCTTAGACACACTGTACCTGTTGGGCACAAACCTGTTGTTACCAAAACTGTTACTTTTTAGGGAAAGAAATGCTCTAGTACTGAATAAATAATATTATATTGTATATTGTATTGTCCTCATGACAGCTCATTTTTGTGCATAAATGTTGTTAAATGTTCATAAAGGCCACTCAACAGCATTGAATGTTACCATCAGCGCTATTTTGTGAACAAAAAATTAAAATCATTAAAAGAAATGGAGATAGGAGGTTTGTGCCTGACAGTGACAAGCAACTTTGACATTGTGCAAAAATGTATTAGCTATTTTTCAGGGACAAAATTTCTATCAGATGTACCTGTTTTTTTTTTTAAGAAAAAGCTTTTTATACCCCAATATTAGCCGACTCACTGGGCTTCTCTGAGAAATCAGAAGTGAATCCAGCAAAACATTCAACCACTAAAATTATTTTTTTCTGTTCAGGAATGCAAGTTAATAACTATAATTTCACATCTTAACCAATAATAATAACAACTTGACCATATTTCTTGTTTTTTGTAAATGGTAAATCTGAAAATTCATGGATAATGGTAATGATTATATTGCAGCGTTAAAAATATCATTTTGGTTAACCCTTTGACTGGCATTGTATCCGTATGGTTGACTTTTTGCCACTTTACCACTGTATTTAAGATTTTGAAAGCCCATCTTTGCCTGTATGTCCTTATTGACCTCTCTTTATAGTGTTTGTAGCACCAATATGCATCCACTTGGTGGTGCTGCTGTGCTTGAAAATAATTGTTTGAAATCTAGAAAAAATGGAGGCGAATCGTTGCTGCATAGCTCCTCAGAAATCTAACAGTAAGAGTGTACATCGGAGTAAGTAAGAATCTTTTTGCATATTTCAGATCCTCTAACAATCATAATTTAGCTGAAGGAAATAAATCTGATGATAAAAATGTATCTTTGATTCCTCAGAAAACTGGATAATCTGTTTATCATCTAAATTTTGCCTTCTGCAATGTTTTTATACGTAAAACAAAACTTTTGTTGCAGAAATAAAAGAAATCCATTCATGCCCAAGATAACCCTTAATAGGCAAGCCAACCAGCACATTGACCAGCATGCAGTATCTGCTTCCAGACTGGGTAATGTGAAAATTTAAACCTGAAATGTTGCTAAATGAAGGGGAAGGAACACAATTTTGCTAAGAAATAATTTGTTGCAAATGTATTTCTCAGTTTGGAAGTCAAAGGGTTAAAAAGAGCTTCTCCGTACTGGTGTACTAACTCTTACAGTAGCAGAAAAATTATTTTAATTTTCAGAAAAACTATCAAACGAAATTACATGTGAGAAAAGCTGCTTTGCCTCCTCCAGAGATGATGTACTAAATAAATCAGAGTCTAAAGGAGAAAAGCTAAAATGTGCTAATTGTCTTGGCAAACGGGCTTCTGCACAAAATGAACTTTTTTACAGTTTTTTTTTCACCTTAAAAGGACTCAGCAACCAACTCTTTGATTGGGCCCATAGGATGAGAACCACTGATCTTTGCTTCATGTAGATAAGAAAAACTAGATAATAAATGACTAATCAATCCAGTAGCAAGAATTTCTTTTACATACTTCATAATAACATTTAAATTAAGATTTTAATTCCTGCATAATGATTGAGACGTTCTTTTGTTTCAGCTCTAAATCTTTAATTTCCTTCTGTTTGTGAGTGTATGCCCGAGAATTCACTTTCGTTTTCCTGCAGTTATAGAATAAGCACTTTGCCACAAAGAATCACACGGAGATTTGACATTTCAGAGGTTTCAAATGCTGTAATAGATGTGCAGCTAAAAATAGTCGCTGTAAGACTGCAGCTATCTACCAGTTAGCCGGCTCCCTTTGAAAGATATTTTCCCTCTTCATGCTAACATTAACCCACTTAAAGTAAATTTGCTGAAGAGTCCGCTCGCTCTTTAATAGACTTCCAGGCCTGAATGATCTTGGTGGGTGTCTTTTGAAACATTTCACCACATTTGTTACAAAGAGGCAGCAAAGCAGGTACACCTGAGAGAAGTTATTCAAATAAACCCTGTGCATCAAGACATGTTGACCTAATTGGAGTGATATTAGTCTTTTTTTCATTTGTGTGCTGTGCAGAGAAACAAAATACAGCCAAACATTTTGGGGAAAAATCTAAATAACTTGACAGAAAGGCTACCTTTGTTGTTTAAAGCAGTTAGTCGTACATTGCTGGTAGGTGAATCAAGGTGAAAACAAAAAAGTGTAAAAATCACTGAGCCTTAAAAGGCCTTTAATGAGTAATGAGTTGGATCTCTTGGTCATAAAAGTTCTTAAGGTATTTTCACAAAAGAAAGCCTGAAGGTCCCATATTTGGCACCTTTTAAGCAAATTAACTCTGGCACCAGATATCCCCAGAACATAGCCTTCAATATTTGTCACATGAAATCTTCACACATTACATTTTGGCATTTCCATTAACCCCTCTGTTCCTGTTCTCCTTCAAAGAACATACTGTTTTAGTGTGAGTCCTTATGAGCTCTGTCTCTCTACACCTCCCTCAAAAGCTGGATGTGGCTTCAGGGCTCCAGTGCTGGGCTCTTATGTTTACTGTGACCACACAGACATACCTAGTCATGCTTATCTCCTGGAGCTGGCTGTTGTTTTCTCTGTTCTGTGATATGTAAACACATCTGTTTTTAGAAATTAAAGCTAAAAGCCTGTGCTGTAACTTCACATAGTGGTAAATGCTCGCTGATGCACGTTTGCACTCTACCTCTCCATGCTGTCAAATGACTGACTGCTGAGGGCCGTCACTTCCCCCAAAAATCAAACTGTTTTTGAATATGCTAATAACCAAAGATACTTGAACCCCCAGCTGCAACACAGACATGAGGCATATCCATTAGATCATCTTACTAGTTAACTCTCAAGAGGCCTCACTAGAGGACCTTATGTCCTTGTCCTTTTTTCCCACTGAGGGTGGTCACAAGTGGCTGAGCACCTTAGGCGCTGCTGGACTGCAGTAGATAGCAGGTCAACAAATTGGCTCACTGCTTTGTCATAGATTAGGAGTGGGCCAGCTGCTTTGTGCACCATCAGCACACAACCTGGTCTGTGTTAATTATTTTGCGTCGCCATCAGTGATGTGGAGCCCAAGGTACTTCCACAGGGACTTTGCCTGCCCTCAGTTTTCTTGAGGTGTACTTCCTGCTGTTGAGGTCGAGAGAACAATAGACTTGGGGTTGCACTTGGTGCGCCATCTGTTGCATTGGATGGTTCACTCCTCCAGGCACCTAAATGTGCTGAGATACTGTATATAAAATTTGAGTGTTTTTAAAGTTTCAGTATAGATTTTTACCCCTGTCCTCGAACAGGTATTCAGATATCAAGTATAAGGTGACAGCCCCGTTGCAGACAGCTGGTAAGGTCTTTTGTTTCATAATCACTCTGTAGTTTCT
The DNA here is from genome assembly GCA_036419115.1 of Scarus forsteni. Lineage (NCBI taxonomy): Eukaryota > Metazoa > Chordata > Actinopteri > Labriformes > Labridae > Scarus > Scarus forsteni. Next base: position 33,294,244 of record JAZDUH010000152.1, read on the forward strand.
CCCTTATAGTTTCTTCTAAAATCAGAAGACATAGCACTCAAGTCTTTAGTCTTTGCAAACAGCTTCCTCTACAGAGTTCAAGTATTGTTCAATGTTTTACAAGCATCCCCTGAAAATGTTACCTCCTCAGTTACTGGTTATAATGTGAATGAAGCTGATGTTAAATTGCGTGTTATCACTGTTCACTCAGGTACTGTGTTGGGAAATATGTAAGTTTCTTATTAAATATATTCATTTTGTGAGACGACTGCCTGAGATTGACTTTGTTCTGGCAGTTCTGTGGCAATTGTGGATCAGTGATGGAGCAGGTCACCTCTTGTTCAAAAGCGAGGTTCCCATGCGTCCTGGAAAACCTGGAAAATAATTGACAAAAAAAGTAAAATGTTCATGAAAAAGTTGAATTGTCCTGGAAAGTAATTTATCCTCCTTCTAAAAAAAAAAAAATTTAAAAAAACGTATGAAATAAAGTAAAAATGTACATGGTAACTAATACACGCTTAGCCATAAAATATGAGTATAATTAATAATGCAAGTTAAGGAATAAAATATAAAACCCCTCAAAACAATGGTGAAAAAAGAAATAATAAAATACTGCAAAATAAAATTTAGGAGACAAAATCTATTTACAAAACAGCAGAATAAATAAAGATCAAAAATGTGAAACAATCCTGGAAAATGATTTCTAGGATAGGGTGGGAACCTTGAAAAGCCTCTGTCCTCGGCTCTTGGAGTCTACGGCAGGTCTGTAGGTAATTCATCAGTGTTATTAAAGTTTATAAAAACTAAAGTAATGTTAACTAAATGGGACAAACATTTTCAGTACCCAAAGTTGAAATAAAACTGGGCACAACCTAGAAAAGTTGGGCTAACAATTTTGAACTATATTCAGTGCATCTGAATCAAAATCAACATTTCAGCCTTTGCAGTTTTTGTGTTTATCACAAGCACTCTGAGTGACAGTTTATTCTAGACCTGTGCAAAAGAAGATTGATTAGGCAATGAGTCGTCACACTCTTTAGAGTACATCATCCTTATAAGTTGTCCCAGGCATGTTAGGCTCAGTTTGTGATGATCCTGCCACCTGCAGAAATGAAAACAATTCCCCCTTTTTGTACTTAGTTTTATTTGGTATTTGAAAGAAAGCTGCTGTTTAAAAAAACTTAAAACTAAACTAAAACCAAGCAATTAAAAAATAAGACTAAACACAGAACCACTGTTCATGGCAAATTGATTCCAAATCCACTTTTAAACAAAAAGTCTGACAAAATAGAAGTTAAGGTAATAGGGAAAAACATAACCTTGTGTAGAAGTGAGTAACAACACTCACTGTATGTTTTAATTCACATGTCAAATGGGTTTTATTGACTGGATTACTGAGAGCACTGATGTACACTTACAGCAGCTTCTGCCATCAGTGCGGGTCTGTGTGATTGGGCAAATGTGACATGTTGGGTAAAAGCTCTGTGAGTGGTCAGATGACAGAGAGAGCACTTACGAGGACAGTCCATTAAGTCTTGATTACTGTTATTTATATTTGCACTCGACCTTAATCATGCACATTATCGACATATGGCAAGCTCCTTCAGGGAGCCTTTTAAATACATTTTATTTTATATTGCTTAGTACTAGGGCTGGGCGATATTTACCAAGTGTGTCTGTTAATGTTATTTTGGCTGAATGAGGATATTTGATAAACATTGTTCTTCCGTAAAGAAATAAAAACCTGAACAGTTTTAAGTTTTAGATCCACATGAACTCAGTGACTGTAACAGGCATATTATTAACCCAGCTGCACATGTTAGCATGCACATAAAAATGACATGATATGAAAGGACAAGTTTATTAATGAATATATCATTTGAAAGATTAAATTAATAATAATAAGTAAACAGAATTTAATAATAAAGAAATTGTGCAATAAAGTCCCTTTTCTGCTAAACCATATACAGAGTGACTTCAGCGAGTCGTGTGCGAGGCCCTTCCTGACACTAGAAGACTTTTTTGGCAGTACTTTTCTTCAGAAATGAGCGACTTGGCTGCTAGTATTATGGTTCATAGCAGCTGAGTAAAGCCGACCTGTTCAGAACAGTCATCTGCACCTGAAGGCTGAAAATCAACCATCTCCATATAACTGAAAGACTAGTTTTGTTTTTGCTGACAAACTTCTCTACAGCGGCGTTTGTTCTGTCATTAGTGGGCTTCATGTTGTTGCTGTTGTCGTGCATGAGTCGGGGAAGAGGGAGCTCTTTAGTTTGTGACATTTCGCAGGGGAAGGGAGGCAGGGAAGGTCAAAGAGCAACAGGATCAATTGCAGTACATAAAATGGTGTCTCACATTGAATTATTTAAATACAAAATATTACATCGATATATATGTAAAATGATATTTTCTTACCCCACATCTCATTTAAAGTATATGGATGTAGCCTAAGAACTCAATATATCACCCAATCCCAGGGTGGGCTTTTGAGTTTCCTGAAGTTTTGGTTTTACTGTGAGGGAAGTCATATCTTAATCTTTTTCACATCAAAACGTCATGAGAAATCTTTGGCTGTTGAAATCCACTAGTTAATAAACCTGAAACTGACTCTGATCCGTTCAACAAAAAGATCCTCTTTACAAACCAAGATTATCCTTAAAAGAGTGGGTACAGAGGTGTTTCAGTTTAAAACAAACCATTAACTTAAACAAAACATGAGGTTTAGAAGTGTCCGGCTCTGTCTCTGAGTGCATTGAGTGAGTCCTGCTGGCCATAAAAAGTAGAACATACAGACCCTCTGCTGGTTGATTTTGGTATTACACATCAGATGGGCATTCTTATGAGGTGTGACTGTTGTTACACTGTGAGGAGCTTTACAGGCACAAGCGCAATTAATGAAGTTTCAGTTACAGTTAGAGTTTGGCCTCCTACAGTCATGAAAACAAGGTAATAATTACTGCACCACGTGCCATGGTTCCTGTCTGTCTGCCTTTGGCAGAATAACTTGGTAAGTCAAAAACTGATTTTGATCAAATTTTCAGGGAACAGGGAAGGAGTGATAGGTTTTGGTGGGGTTCTGAATGAGGCTCCTGACCCAGGAATGTTTTAAAGGACTTGATAACATTGTGAGAAATGCCCTTCTCCTCATTTTTGGTAATAACTCCATACATTTTCAACTGATTTTAATGTCATTTTCAAGGAAAGGTGGTCATGGCATAAGGACCAAGGGTTGTTCATGACTTGTTAGAGACATATAATTATCAGGTGGTACTATAGCTACTTAATAGGATGGAGTCATGTTTGGTTAAGAGTGGAGTGACTCCTCCTTGGCCAAGGAATTGTCCTCATGTTTAACTCTATAGCTTAATTATGGGGAATAAACCTTCAGTAAATACCAGACCTGTTCCGTATTTACTATAATTGTTTCACTGTTGTTAGCGTATTAAATGAAAGCTGGTTCAGCAGACTTGCTGAACAGGTTGCTGTCTTGTGCCCCGGATACAAAAGACACGTGCTGGTACAGACTATTGTCACACAAATTAAGGCATTTGTCTTTGGCTCCTCACCCGCTCCGCATTCATAAAAATGCAACATTTAACATCATTGACATTAAATATTTAATATTATATTAATAAATAATATCATAATGCCTGCCTTGTCTTTTATGCTACTATTGAAAAACTTTCCAGGTGCAGTCTGTTTAAGTTACAGCAGAGGATAACAGCAGGTCAAAATGTGTTTTGTCAAACATGGAATGGGTCATTTACAATCATAATAGCTTGATGTGGCTTCTTCTTAGCCTTTATTGTCAATGTATAAAACAATAAAAACTTAACTTTTTTTGCAGTAATCTCAGTAAGCAGAGCTGCCTTTTACGACCTTACCATCACATAAGATAAATAATAATAAATATTTATCTTTATTTACACATAGACCTGCAACATGAGTTGCATACACCTTTAGCAATAAAGACATCCTAAGGTTGCATTAGGAATGGAGATGTGTTTCTGTGCCTGAGTAAACAGTCAAGCTACATGAATAAACAGTTGCTGTGCATGACTGGCCAGTAATGGTGCATTAAGGTAGATAAGTAGGCAGTGAAGGTGCAGTGCAGAATGAATACATAAATAGCTGAAAACAGTTATGAACACTGGGAAAATAAATTAGTAATATGTGAAGCTGCTGTACTGAATAAACAAGTACATAATTTACAGACAGTTGTGGGTTTAGTTAGTGAACACTTAGTGTGCTGGGATACGCAGGTAATTGTCAAAGTGCTGTAACTAATAATAAATAAATAAATAAGCAGGTAATACATAGATAAGATAGAGTTGCACATGTGAAGTCAAGGGCAAAGAATGGCTCAAATTTAAGATTTTCCATTTCCTTTTTTTTCTAGTTGTCACGCCTGATAGTGTCATCTCAGACCTTGATTAACCGGTAGGTTGCCTTGATCGTCTGTCAGTGCTTTGCCAGCAGTTCGTAATAAAGTGCATTGTTTTACTTTGCCTTGCTGCATCCCTGACATAGTTCTGGGCACCCCCTTAGGGCTGAAGGGCAAACCGCCGAAACCACTGCACTCAGTTATTTACACCCATGCTGTATGAAGTTATGAAAGGTACCAAATTACCAGTTTTGTTATGTCCAACTTTTTGTTGCCCTTCTGTTTGGACACCAAGCATACCTGTCTGACGTCAGAAGTTGGTGCTAGACTTTCTTCAGTCTATTACGTAAGGGCACAGTTTGATGTGAAAACGCAAGCAAGACTAAATGAACTGCTTGGTGGAAACAATTTAGTAGCTAATTGAAAGAAATAGTTTCAGATGGTGTGTGATGTTTATAACCCTGAATTTTTGATGCTGTCTGAATGGGACCGTGCAGTTGTTGTCATCAAAATGTTGGCACCTATACTGTAATACTGATGCCATACTTGGCTACAACCAATCAGTCACTTTTTGGGCCTTTTTTGCCTTTATTGGTATCAGAAAGATAGTGGATAGGCTCAGAAAGGGGGCAAGAGAAATGGAAGATGTGGATAGTGAGCCGGATACACAATCCAATGAAGTTTAAAAGTTTGAACATTAATATCTTGTCTTTGTACTGTATTAAATCAAGTGTATTTCCAAAAGTTTTGCAGATCATTGCTTTTGGTTTTCATTTACATGTTGCACAATATCCAACTTCATTGGAATTGGGCTTTGTATTAGTTCACCTCTTGTGTGCCACTTATTCTAGTTTAGGATAACTTACAAATATGGAGAACAGTGGAAGTGAAGTAAATCTAAGAAAAAAGACACATGCTTTGTGCCTCCAATCAGGGCTGCTGAGTCCAAAGATTAAACACTCACTGTGCTCGGCTTGAGCGGACACTAGATCAAAACCCCGGCTGCACACCTACAGGATATAATGGAGCCACTTGTTAGACAGCGTTCTTCAGCACCGTCATCAAAAGCCAAATGAGGTAGCGCCTTAAAGAAGAATGGCGTTCATCCCTGAAGTAGATCAGACAGTGCTGAAGCTGCTCTGGAGACTTGTCACAGAATATAAGGCTGCCTTGCTTGTTTTTCCTGAAAAGTGTCCCTTAACTGTAAACGTGTGGATACCTTCCCCACACATATCCCTCGCTCTCCTCTCAGCTGTTTGTTGATAGATAAATTACATCCTTATTATGATCCAGCCACAGTTGCTTTCATGGCGGTCATAACTTATTACTGCCTGCGGGGAAATGCTATTTTTGTTTGGACAGGTGAGTGAAAGCTAGCGCTCTGCTAGTGTTCAGGGATCAGCGGGGTTGATGCTAACTGACTCAAGGGTTTAACTTTGCTTTTGAAGGGGATTACTTTGATTTTCAACTTCTAACCACCTACAGTTAACAATTGGTAAAGACTTTTTCCAGTGCATTTTAATGAGGGTGCTTTTAGGTCACAACACTTTTTGACAAATAGAATAGAATAGAATATTCTTTATTCTTTATTGATCCCCCTTGGGGGAAATTTCTTTGTCACAGCAGCTCACAAAAAAGTGCAATAATGCAATAACAATAAAAATAGAATAATGATAATAGAATATAAAATTAGAAATATAAAGAAATATAAAGATATATAGGAAAGTAGAAAAATATTACTATTTACATATTTATATAGGAGCAAGATATATGCAAAGATTGGTTCTTGGGAATAACAGCACTTGACAATGAAAAATTTACAGTGAGTACTGGAATGATGTACAAAAAAGGCATGTATTTATTGAATGCTTGATGTCATTATGGAGAGAGTTCAGATGTTTGTGTTATGAAGTCTTTTTGCAGTTGGGACAAATGACCTGCGGTAACGTTCAGTCTTGCAGGGTGGGATTCTGAGCCTGCTGCTGAAGGAGCTGCTCAGCTCCCCCACAGTCTCATGCAGTGGGTGAGAGGGGTTGTCCATAATGGATGCGAGCTTTGCCAGCATCCTCCTCTCGCCCACCTCCTCCAGGGAGTTTAAGGAGGAGTCCAGGACAGATCTGGCCCTCCTGAACAGTCTGTTCAGTCTCTTCCTGTCCCTCTCCGTGCTCCCTGCTCCCCAGCAGACCACTGCATAGAAAAGTGCAGAAGCCATCACAGAGTCATAAAAGGTCCTGAGCAGGGTCCTGCACACTCCAAAGGACCTCAGTCTCCTCAGCAGATGGAGACGACTTTGGCCCTTCTTGTACAGGACATCCGTGTTATGAGACCAGTCCAGTTTATTGTTGAGGTGTACACCCAGGAATCTGTAGGACTCCACCATCTCAATGTCCAGACCCTGGATGTTCACAGGTGCAGTGTGGGGTGTCCTCCTCCTGCGGAAATGGTTCATAGAATGAAAAATCTTGTCTGTTAATTGATGTTTGTAACATTTTGTTAGGTTTTCAGTTCCTTTTTTTCCCCATGGAGCCCTAAGTAGACAAGCATCCATAAAATCTACTATATAATCCTTAGGAATGGGAACTGATCAGATGTTATTCAGACCATTGCTACTATTGATTCTATGTGTCAGTTGAATTCTTCTTCAAGTTGCTATGGTCCCCCCCCCTCCCCCCCTTTGAAATTTCACAAACACAGAGAATCATATAATTTGACTTAATTTGTGTGAATCCAAAGTGGAACACACACTACAACATAATTGCCTGAGTTTTGGCTCAGATCCCCGCTTGCAACCAAAGTCAGCAAAGGCCTGGTTATCAAGTGGTCCTAAAGATTAACTGTTTCATGAGACCGTTTATCATCCCAGAAGAGGATTGGGCCACCCTGATAAATTGTACTTTTGAAATACTTAAAAAGTCAGAATCTGAGAGCTGTTGCACTTGGCATTCTGTTCCTTGCTTGAACAAATTTCCACCCCTGTTAACACACGTGGACAAAATTGTTGGTACCCTTCATTTAATGAAAGAAAAACCCACATGTCATTGAAATAACTTGAAAATAACAAAAGTAATAATAAAAATTTACTGAAAATCAGCTAATGAAAATCAGACATTGATTTTAAATTTTGGTTCAGCAGAAATATTTAAAAAAACAAAATAATGAAACTGGCTTGGACAAAAATGATGGTACCCCTACAAAGGATTGAAAATGGTGTGACCATAGGGACATGTTAAACTAAGGTTTGCCCTGTAATTATCATCACAGGTGTCTCCAAGCTTGTAATCAGTCAGTCTGCCTATTTAAAGGCTGAAAAGTGGTCACTGTGCTGTTTGGTATCATGGTGTGTACCACACTGAACATGGACCACAGAAAGCTAAGGAGAGAGCTGTCTCAGGAGATTAGAAAGAAAATTATAAACAAGCATGTTAAAGGTAAAGGCTATAAGACCATCTCCAAGCAGCTTGATGTTCCTGTGACTACAGCTGCACATATTATTCAGAAGTTTAAGGTCCACAGGACTGTAGCCAACCTCCCTGGATGTGGCTGCAGGAGGAAAACTGATGACAAACTGAAGAGACGGATAATACGAATGGAAACCAAAGAGCCCAGAACAACTTCTAAAAAGATTAGAGGTGAACTCCAAGGTCAAGGTACATCAGTGTCAGTGTCTTTAATTTGCCAAAATGCATACTGACAAGCCACAAAGCTTACGGGAGGATGTTCTTTGGACAGATGAGACAAAACTGGAGCTTTTTGTTAATCACATCAGCTCTATGTTCACAGACGCAAAAATTAATCATACAAAGAAAAGAGCACTGTACCTACTGTGAAACATGGAAGAGGCTCAGTTATGTTCTGGGGCTGATTTGCTGCATCTGACACAGGGTGTCTTGAATCTGTGCAATGAATTCTCAAGACTATCAAGACATTCTGGAGTGAAATGTGCTGCCCAGTGTCAGAAAGCTTCACTCAGTCACAGGTCATGGGTCCTCCAACAGGATAATGACCCAAACACACAGCTAAAAACACCAAAGAATGACTCAGAACAAAACACTGGACTATTCTGAAGTGGCCTTCTATGATCCTAGATCTAAATCCTGTTGAACATTTGTGGAAGGAGCTAGAACATGCAGTCTGGAGAAGACACCCTCCAAACCTGAGACAGCTGGAGCAGTTTGCTCATGAGGAGTGGGCCAAAATACCTGCGGACAGGTGCAGAAGTCTCACCAAGAGTTACAGAAATCACCTGATTACAGTGATTGACTCAAAAGGTTGGGCAACAACACATTAAGTTAAGGGTACCATCATTTTTGTCCAGGCCAGATTCATTAGTTTGTTTTTTAAAATAATTCTCTTGGCCTACAATTCAAAAGCAAAGTCTGATTTTCATTAGTTGATTTTCAGTAAAGTTTTATTTGTTATTACTTTTGTCAGTTTCAGCTTATTTCAGTGAACATGTGGGTTTTTCTCTCTTTAATGGAAGGGTACCAACAATTTTGTCCACGTCTGTATTTGTCTGCTGTGAGTGCTGCATGCTGTGCCTCAGCTTATAGTTTACTTTCCTTGCCCTGCACTCTTGGAGGAGGTGAGCTTCAGCAGGGAGCGCCTGCTCACATACACAGTACACAAATGTGTGGGAGCGCTCCTCATCTGTGGACCTGTGATAATCTTTTGCAGAGGATGTTTGTAATCCTGTGTAACTTTACCATGTCTGAAATAATACATATATTTGTGACAAATGAATAAATATAAACCAAGGGGAGGCCCTCACAAAAGTAATCCAGTCCTAGAGGCACCTTAGCTATTAAGGAAAGTGTTTTTGTTTGTTTGGTTGATGCTTAAAGTTTGTCCGCCTGTTCTTGGAAAAATCATGAGCACATTTGAGTCCGTGATGAAAACAGATCTATTTCCATATACTGTCAGTGTAAAGTGTGTTTAGTTCAAGTCATTTGAGTGTAGAAAATTGCTTTTTTTTTGTCACTCTTTGTTTTGCGCACATCATTCTTCACTCTGCCTCCCACTGCTTCAGTTTGCCAAAGTTTTATTTATTGTTCATAAGTTTTAGCTTTTTGTTTTTTTGATTTACATGTCTTACAGCTCTGGTTACCACTCAATATTCAGTAATCACATTTAGATGATTTGCATGAGGATGAGGATTATTGTTGATGTGTTAAAGTGTAGCAGTCCAAAATAAAAGAGAGAGGGAGAGAGACAAAAAACACAAACATATTAAACTGCAGAAAACTGTGAATGTGATTAAAAGGACAGTAAACAAATGACATCCATCCTTTTTAATTAATCAACAGGAGATCAGCTGATGCTTTTCTCTCATTTGTCTGCACCCAGCTAAAGTGGGGTACTATATTTAAGAGACCACTCCTCCAATCAGTTATCATAAGTCATGGTGGCGCGTTTGAGTTTTTTTGTTCATTAAAATTAAGAAAATATGGCACAAAAATGATAAAGTTTTCTTCCTGTTGGCTTGGGGGGGACTTGTGTGTGAGCAACTGGCAAGCGGCCCCTGTGTGAGTGCGGCATAGGACCACATATTGTTGTTTAACCAAAACGTCCTCTCCTGAGCGAAAGGTAGGTTCACCCTAAACCAGGGGCATCCAAACTATGGCCAGGGGGCCAAATGTGGCCCGCTGATCATTTTAAATTGGCCCCTGAAACATTTAAATGAATAAAGACATTTTGATGAGCAGCAAATACCATCAGTCATGCACATTTTCTGCCATATTTACTTTGTCAAAAGGTGTCACAAAGTATATTACAATATTGATCTTCCAGCACCAACATTTTTGCAGTGTACTCTTGTTTTGTGTCTGTGAAAACAAGCCATCAGTGTCTCCCACTTCTGCTGCTCAAAAGGTCATTCTTGCCCTCATTAGGTGTGAACTCAGTCATAGCTCGGGGTTACAAGGGCCCTTTGACAGGTGATAACCCACACTAACGCCGAAAACTTTAACTGAAATACTCTAAAAGTGAGGTGCAGCAAGTGGCACAGTCGTCTATGTGTTCCTCTTTATGCGGCCCTCAACGTGAAAAGTTTGGACAACCCTGCCCTAAACTGAGTGCCAGGGGTTCCGTCTGGATTGGTCTGCCGTGGCTTACGTAGTGCAGGGAGCGCGCGTAGACGTGCACTGCGGAAGTACGCTATAGCACTGTTTAGGCTCGAAAAATGTACTAAATGACCTCGTTTCAAATTAATTATGGACGTTACCCGCTCAGGACACTTGGATTACAGCGGACGAGCAGTATGAAGGAAAATAGGCACTTTTATGGACCTTTTTCTTGGGGCTCCGTCGTCCCCTGTTAGATGGACGTTTGTTGACAGCGAAAATCACCCCGGACCTCAAGCTGCATTTGAGACATCAAAAAAGTGCTCCAGAGTGTTGCTCAGCATGAGGGTGAGTAGAAAATTAAGGCATATCATTCTTTGGGTGTAATATTCCTTTAAGTGTCAGTTAACAGTGTGAGATGGGGCAGTTTTCCACATTTTAGATACTCAATAAGGTCTCAGTGGATTTTGATGACATTTTCAGAGAATGTTGGTTCATGGCAGAAGACATACGTGATAAGGTGCTGTTGGTGATCATAACCTGGATGTGGATACAGGATTTTTCTTCAGGATCTGTTAATAGTGTGAGATGGGGCAGTTTCCTACATTTCTGGCAATAACTGGTTCTACAGTGGTGAAAATGCCTGGACTGAGCTCTTGTAGTTTTTTTTTTTTTTTTTTATCTCTGGTGCTTGACCCTGCCACTCATTCTTACCCCACTCATTAGACTGGTTCAGTAAAATTATATAGAAATGAGGAAGTTGTTCTTTAATTGTCTTTTAACCTTTATCTGATTGTTCTGAAATCTGAAGCATGTGTCTTTGTTTCTCTCCTTTTGTGGATTTTCCTCTGTTCAGGTGTCAGTTGTATGTGTGTATCCCTGGCTGACATTTTCCACTTTTAGCATTGTGTAAGAGAGAAACCTGATCATCTAGTTAACTCTTTGTGTGCCCGTGGGTGTGCTTAGTGCCACATCCTGGTCATATGTAGCACAAGGAGGAGGAGAGCTGACACGTTTTCTTTGCACATTTAAACACCTGCTCCTACAGAGCAGGGTTGTAGGATCAGGGAGTGCGTTCGCAGATGATGTGACAGCAAAGCTCGGCTGAATCTACAATATTTCTGGTTGATGGGGAGAAACTTGAAGTGAGTTTCAAAGCAGCAAAGAGTCCTCTGATCAACAGCAGATATGAGAGCTAAAGGTGAGACTTTATTCGAAGAAATGTAGTCCTGGTGTTGATTTGCAGGTATTTACATGTCTGCTCTTTTTCTGATTGTCTATAGTGGTTCAACTTGCTGCTGTCCTTGCTTGCAGTCTGCTTATAGTGTGGGGAGTGACCATAACTCTTGATCTACAAAACCATGCAATACAGTACCTCAGTGAGCTCATCTCTGCCTTATATTCAATCCTCAAATAATTTCCTCTTTTTATCTACATTTTAAGAATACTGTCTTTCCTCTTTCATAGAAATGTATCCTGTGGATACAACGGAGACTGAACAAATAGATGGTGAGTTAAAAACTTTAGGAACTCATGTTTCTGGAATTACTCATACATGAACTTTCTCATCTGTGATAACAGCGTCAAAGAAGTGCAGCCTACCAGAAGCTTGTCCTGCTGACTCGTACCCTTTCCACATCTGGAGCGGGGCAGCTAATGTCGTTGGGCCAAAGATCTGCTTTAATGGTAAAATGTATGTGTTAAATATGACATTACCTGTGACAACCTTGGAAATAGTTCTGTTTTTCTTTTTGAAGGGTTGTATGAGATACTTGGTGTGAATGGTTTTACAGTCAAGGGTAGTGTAGCTCAGTCTGTAGGGGCTTGGGCTGGCAACCAGGGTGGTAGGTTCAAGTCCCTGTGGAAACATACTTGGTAGTTTGTTTGGCAGCTGGAGAGATGCAAGCTGACTTCCTGGGGCACTGTTAGGGTAATAAATGATGAACGGGGTTGGTGTCCCTTGTCCCCGGGTGTATGTTTTGCAGCCTTGCACCCTTAAACGTCCTCACACATAAACACCGGTGAAGGAAGCAGAGTTGACGTTGAGTCTTCAGAAATGATGAATGGCGAAGTGTCAACTTGGCATGTGCTCCCAAACCTAATCTGACCTGTTAGGTAAACGTTAAGGGCCTCAGGGGCTGTAAGACAAAGGCAAAGGTGTTCATCCAATGTCAAGTGTGCAGGAGGAATATTTGAGATGAGCATTTAGATTTTTAAAAAGGCCCCTGGAGTGCAAATTTGTTTTACTTTCCAAAAATCAACCTGGAAGCATTGATGGTTTTTGCATCTGTTTAAATTAATCAAAACAAACACAAAATGTATCCTAAATAGATTTTGTTTCTATAATCCACAAAAAATTCTATGAATTGTTTCATTTTTTAAATATAGTTTTAGAAATATAGTTTTATTAGATCTCAAGCAAATACATAATAATCAATTTACACAAAGAGAAAAAAATGGAAAATGTTCGAGATGCATACATTCTACTTGTAGTGAATTGTTTTTGCCAATGTTAAAATCCGTTTTTATATTCCTTTAAATTGAGTTTCTTATTGATATACTTACAAAGCTTTTCTATTCCCTGGTGAAAATATGAGACAATATGTTTTTAATAGTCCCATACCAGTTCACCAGAAATATGTTTGTGAAACAAACATATATATTTTTTAAAACAATTAGTATATAGCAGTGGTTCCCAAACTTTTCACAGCCTGTACCCCTTCAGACACTTGACCTCCAGCCATGTACCCCCAACTCTCATGCACTTATAGCACAGAGAAAAATAAATGTTTAAGCCTGCCGCACTCCGACCTCCCACATTTTACATGCATAACATACAAATAAAATCTATTAAAGTTAATTATTTCTCACTAAATAGATTTATTTAACAGCAATGTCAGTGGGCAACACCAGTCCACTTTTGAAAAAGAAATGTACATTTCTTAAACATTTTCATTAATGAACTTGAAGCTTTAATGAAAGGCTGTCTGACTGAACTTACTGTATATTATTTTAAGAATTTTAGATAATTTAGGACAGATTTCCTTCTTCAAGATGCTTCAGCCTCTCTGCCAACACTTCGAGCCTTTATCAAAGCTCACAATGCAAACATTTATCAGTTTGAACTTGAACTAATGACACAACTGTTTGGACCTGACGGTTTTTCACATACCCCCTACATCACTTCGCGTACCCCAGTTTGGGAACCACTGGTACATGGGATTTCATTTAATGTCTGACAGAACATCTCTTGCTATTTACTCTTGTCTTGTTGGCCAAAGTAGAAATATGGACATTTTAAAGGGTTTTAACAACTCGTTGTTGAGGTTGTGATTATCCAGACAAATATTTTAGTTGTATTTTTCTTCAACAAAATTAATACTTCATAGAGTTACCCCTGACCCCACTGCTGTGGTTGAAGCCCCCCTAAAAAGCCCATCATCTCTTCAAAACCAGCACATTACTGTAGGGTGTGTATATATATTAATATCAAATTTATTTAACTAAGTATATTTTGATGAAATTGAAAAAAAAAATCCTAATATGTGGCAGCAGAGCTGGTGCTGTGTTGCACCAGTAGTTTTCATATATTGTTTATTTTTTTCGATACACTCTACTTTGAGACACGACAAACTGTAGTAAATGTCTTAATCAGTCATTGTTTTACTTCAGTAAAACTTTGCTCAGATTTGGGTGTATCACCCTGGTGCACCAGATGCCAGGTCAACACTAAAAATACTTATCACTGCATGGGGAGAGTGGGGTATTAAACCTGTTTAATGTCATCATTGAAATTGATTAATTCTGTTTTTATGTATCCAGTATGGTTTTTGCAGATATTCTCAGTCTGATTAAATGTTAAATCTTCAGCACAAGAAGCCCATTATGGTATTATATCCTACATAAATTATATTGTATGTATCGTATTGCATGTGGCAATATTTTTTTATTTTCACACATACTAGAGATAACTAATTTCAGCTCTCTGAGTGAGTGGTGAGTACATACCTTAAAGCAAACTTAGATATGGGTAATGCTTGTTCTGCCTTAGTCTGTTCAAACAATGAACATCCTGCTCAGCCTTTAGGTCTACTTTGTTCTGCCAAGTTGTCAAATCTTTGACAGGCTACTCCAACTTTAACTCTTCACACAACAACTGAGAAGGCACATCTGCACCAAGCTTCTGCCTGAATAGGATTTTGTAAAACACGGCAAATTATCCAACTGAACTTCAGCTTCAGAGTGCTAGTGAATCAAACCATGAGAAACGCGAGCTCTATATTAAGAAATAAAAACAACTCAAGAAGCTCTGTGTGCCTCAGACCAAGCAAGAGCTTGAACCAGAGGCATGGGCTATTCTAGTGAGTACTATGTCTCTAAATGCTTGGAGGAATTTACCACAAATGTTGCACATGTTCACTCTAAATCAAGGTGAACTTAATTGATTATGGAGTTCAAAGGTCAAAGACTAGGATCATCAGACTATATGTTCATTACTTCATTCTGAGTATACTATCTATCATATTGAAAGAGATCTGATATTTAAGTAAGAGATTAAAAAAACAGGGAAGCACTGATATACAGTATGTATATATATATGCATATACAGTATATATAGAGGCAGATATAGATAGATAGGTTAATATGTTACTGTTTGACTATAACAACATTTTAATGCATGTTGATATTGATATTTTATTACTTGATAATAGAAATTTGGGGCATTTGTTTTATGTTGTAGTTCAGCCTCCAGCCACCAGTTATAAATAAAAAATGCCTTACATTTTACAATTCATATTTTTGTCAACTAAATTTGAAGTAGATATCGTCGACTAAAATCTTGTGAAATTTCATCAACTAAAACTAGGCTAATATTAAAACAATTTAGATTACGACTGAAACTGAAAGATATTGTACGCGTTGTTGCCATTCTTGGTCAGGTCTCCCTTGGAAAAGAGATCTGCTGATCTCAATGGGACAAACCTGGTTAAATAAAGGGTAAAATAAAAAAGACTAAACTAAAAAGTGCTGTCAAAATTGAGCTCAACAGTCTTAGAGGGAGCAAGGCACTCAGACATATCATTTGTCATGTACTATAATTTATTTTTTTTTTTTTACTTTTATTGAAGCAGGCGTGACTCACTGAGAGCCAGTCTCTTGTCTAGAGGTTCCCTGCAGCAAGACAAATGAAAACATAACAAATAAGAGCGATTAATATTGCAGCTATTACATTTTACATTAATCTCCTAGATTTACAAACCACAACTCTCTCTAAGTTATTCCAATATTAAAGCAGTTGCAATCTCACTCCTTATTTCTGCATTTCTGACAGTAACTCTTAAAAACATTAAATGAAGGGAGGGGAGCTTAGCACTTGTTTTAAAAAAAAAAAACGGTGTTTGTTTTAAAGTGGCATGGTCTTTATAGTTTTGAGACCCCTTTATATTGCTGAAATTATTTTTGATAGGAGTGTAACCATCATGTAGTATCATGACATACTTTATCATCTCGACTGTATTGTGTTTTAAATTATATCACCAGGTTCTTGTGCTGTCCACCCCTACAATGTTACATATCTGAGGTAGCACGTCAAGGGTATAATGACCTTTGATCACAGTTTTAAGAGATTTTTTTCTCAAACTTGTTACAAACCCACACCCAAGCTCTGGAAAGAACTGATTTTAGGAGCATTTTTTAAGGTTTGGTGCAGAACTTAGGTAAAGCATACAGTACATCTCTGACATTCACTTTTAAGTATTTCATACAACCCCACTTAAAGAAAAAAAGGATCTATTCATTTTAGATCCAAGTTGACTTTTGTGAAACTCAACTTTGTTTGTATCTCCACAGCATTATGAGCCATGTGTTGAATAATATTGGTACAGGGATCAACATTGTGCAGATAAATGGTGAGTGAAACCACAAACACATGACAACATGAGAGCAGGAACATATATTTTATTAAACATTTTACCAATGAGGTTTAATTGTTAGGAAATAATGGAATTTTTTTTAAAAATGCTCGAAAAGTCTAAATGTCAGGAGTTGTTGTGAAACCAAACAAAAGTCAATATATGGAACACATTCAAGCCTTTGTGGTTTATCCTTCTAAACAGAAGACATTTTTCATTCTTAAAATTTTAACCATAACATTTTTCTTTGCACTTTGACGTACAGAAAAAAAGATCAAACAAGCTTCACAGAGGTCGACTTGATATTTGGAATTATTATTATCTTCTCTAACATTTTTTCAACTAGTTTATATTTTCCTAAATGTAAATGTCAGTTTTGGTGTTTTTAATTCAATCTATAGTCTCAGCATTTTGACCTGGTTACCACTGTCTGAATTTCAAATATATTTTCAACATTCATTTCATTCATTCATTTTCTATACCCGGCTATCCCTTTCGGGGTTGCGGGGGGCTGGAGCCTATCCCAGCTATCATCGGGCGAGAGGCGGGGTACACCCTGAATCGGTCGCCAGTCGATCGCAGGGCCACATAGAGAGGCAGACAACCATTCACACTCACACTCATACCTAAGGACAATTTAGAGTTACCAGTTAACCTAATGAGCATGTTTTTGGTCAGTGGGAGGAAGCCGGAGTATCCGGAGAGAACCCACGCATGCACGGGAAGAACATGCAAACTTCACACAGAAAGGCCCTCCCGACCCAGAATCGAACCGGGATGTGAGGCACGCGCTCTACCAGCTGCGCCACCGTGCCGCCCATATATTTTCAACAGTTTCTTCAAATTTAAATTAATTATTTTACATGACAACTTTATTCTCATCCCCTTTTTTCAACATTTTGTTTCAAGTCTGTTCTCAGAAGTTTCTCCAAATTTAAATGCATAATTTCAAGACTTTTGTCATTTTTCTTTAAATTTAATTCAACTCATTCTCAGAATTTCACATTTAGAAATCTATTGAACTGTGAAAACACTTCAATAGATCCAATGTGAATTTGGTTGCCAATACTATTGTTATGATTAAAAAAATCTTGACTATATATTTTGTCAAAATGCCAGTGCAGTACTGTGGCTGTTCAAAACTTCAAATCTCATTTATTGTTTTAAAACATGCTTTTGCCTTTCTCAGAGGAAAGAGGAGTTGTGGAAAACAATGACATTCTTAATATGGTGAATGGAGGTAAGGTTTTTTTCTGTGTTTATTTTCAGGTTTTCATCTTAGCAAAATTTTAATATCGATTTCTTTTTTCAAATATACAGACCCAGCTGTTATACTGAATTTCCTGAAGGCAATAAAACCAGGAAGTATTGTTCTGGTGGCCTCATTCACCGATATTAGTCCAAAGTAAGTGATTATCTCACCCGTTCAACTACAAAAACTGTCCAACATCTCACAACATGACTTTTCTCCCACTCTGTGGCAGACTGACAGAGGAAATCATGGATATATTTGAGAAAATGGGAAGCAGTATGATCAGGAACGTAAAATCACATGATAACTGGGTGTTTGCTGGAAAGATGGAGGCAAAAGAAAACAGTCTCTTTGAGAAGGTGAGTGAGGTTGTATCCCATCTTCACTTGAGCTTTACACTCACTGGCCTCTTTATTAGATACACCTGGTTTGTACTGGTTGGTGCCCTTCCGTCCTCAGAACTTCCTTAATTCTTTGTAGCATGGATTCAGCAAGGTGCTGGAAGCATTCCTCTGAAGTGTTAGTCCACATTGACATGATAGCATCACACAGTTAATGCAGAAGTATCAGCTGCACATCTATGATGCAAATCTCTTGTTCCATCTCATTCCTGATATGCTCAACTTGATTGGGATATGGTGACTGTGGAGGCCACTGGAGAACAGTTTACTCATCATTCAGTCAAGAAACCAGTTTTACAAGATTTGAGCTTTGTGATTTTTCCAGTGTACTTTTGTCCAATTTTGGTAAGCCTATCTAAATTATAAGCTTTCATCCAGTAGTTTTCTGAATTTCTCTGTTGTCCTCCTTCATCTTAAGCCATTCTCCTCTGACCCCTGGCATCAACGAGGCATATTTTAACTTATAGAACTGCTGCTCTTGCAATATTTGCTCTTTTTTGGACCATTCTCTCTGATTACTAGAGATGGCAGTGCATAAAAATGCCAGAAGCTTCTGAGTTACTCAGACCAGTCCATCTCCTCACCTCAAATCAGATCAAGATGATCAAAAAGGATCTCAAAAAGTACTCAAAGATCTTTGAGCAGAAGGGTTGTCTAGGCCAGTCTAAGGTTTCTAAGGAGCTGGTGGACAAGCGCAGGGCCATGATGGAGGAGTATCATCGCTATAGGGAAGCAGCACTGCACACCTACTAAGAATAGAAGAGCATTTGCGTCAAGCTCTTAGCAGTGGACACTGATGAGCCGGGCAGCAACATGGAAAACTTAGAGGAGACACTGAGTTTATATCAATAAAGAAATCACTCAGTGTGTTCTGACCAATCTGCATGCAGATATACAAATGCGTTGAGTTTCTGCCGTGTGATTTTTTAAAACCTTCCTCATGTCTACATTTGAAAAGTTGAATTTAATAAAGTGGCCGGGCAGTGAGTGTCCAAATACACCTAGAGTAAAAGCTGAATGAGCGTAAGAATCAAGGCTAAGACCGACATACCCTCTCTTGTTTTTAACAGCTGGTCCCCAATGAGCCAAAAACCAACCTGTATGACGACTGGCCGCAGGTGGCAGAGTTGGGGGGCTGCCTCCCGAAGAGCTCACTTTTCAACCAGCAAGATTCTGAGGCTCAAGCGAAGCTCAAGTGACAAAAAATATGATGGAGGATTATTTGAAAGTTTGAAAGCTACAAAAAAAATGTTACCTCCACCATCACTCGACATTTCTGTGTAGAAGGACAAGGGGGCATTTTTTTCCTGGAAAATTTTAAAGATGTAAGGTTTGATTATCACTTCTCAGTACTTTTCTCTCTTAAGTTCTTTATTGTGGCAACTGATGGCATTACTAGCCAATGTTAACAACCTGGAAATGGAGTCTGCTATGCCAGCACAAATGACAGAAACAACGTGTTTATCCCAAGAGATGCTTTAACCAAAAATATTCACTGTGTCCAAAACCACATCCTTACATACTACTGATACTAAGAGTCATATTTAGTATCCACCACAATAAAATTCACTTTATTTGAGAGAGGTTTCAAAATATGTACCAAACTTGCCAGATTTCTTTTTATTATTGTTTTGATAGAGGAAACATATGTTGCATGTTTGAGGCTAAATAATGCACCCCAACCCCAAAAAACTCTGCAACCAAAATTTTGATTTTTTTTTTTAAGCAATTGTTTATGTATTTAATGCCTACAAATTCCACTCAGTGCAGAAGACTTGTGGACTATCTTGTGGTTGAATCCATACTTTTGGTACTTTTTTCCCCATACTTTTTGGGAAAAAAAAAAGAATCCATACTTTTGGCACATATTCTATCTCCTACTTCTTACTGTGTTTTTGCTTATGTTTTGCACTCTTAACCGTGGACACTGTTAGTCCAGTGAACATAAAAACCTAGCTAAAACACTTTGGGGGATGAGAATTAGTAAAGTACAACATTAGTTGTGTAATGTTGGTCTGGCAGGTCCTCAGAAGGCAGTATACTGTTTGAACATGTCGTCGTAAGTGTATGGTTGAAAGTTTAGCCAATGAAATTCACACCAAGGTAAATTCAGGGCCATGAATGAAAAAAGAGTGTTGTTTAAAGCTTTAGTGCTTGCGCTAAGCTCACCATCATTAACTCACTTTTATTGTGTTCTTTATACTGTAAACATATAACAACACAAAAGCGTTCATCTTTGGAGTTAAACTTATGCATTTTCATGTTTACTTGCAATTTCAATGGGGTTTGAATGGTGATTAATTTAGTGCAGATTGTAAGATTATTTGAATGTGAAGTTTGTCATTTGTGAGTCTGGGCTGTGTAAATATCTCACTAAACTTGACCTGCAGGTTATTTCTGTGTTGTGACAATGATTCTTGGTAATAAATCTTAAACCAGTGGAAGCCTGTTTATTTCCCCTTTTAACCAACACTTAGTCATTTTTTCCACCCTAATGTAGTCTAAGTTTTAATATGAAGGATCATTTATGTTGCACCAGTAGTAATATTTAGTATTTATTTCTCTTGTGTCATAATTTTTATTATTGTTATTATTATTATTATTAGTAGTAGTAGTAGTAGTAGTAGTAGTAGTAGTAGTAGTAGTAGTAGTAGTAGTAGTAGTAGTATTTGAAATGTCAGAATTATTTTGTTCTTGTAGAATAATATTCTTTAGTCAGCCCCCAGAGCAACCTTTTTTCCGGCATGTTATGTGTACACAGGGGGAATGTTTTTGATGTAACACAAAATGCTGGAGATGGAGACATGAATGCATCGGTGCTACTGCCGTTGCTGTAATAATAAAGTCCAAATAAGGATCCCTGTAGCCCGATTCTTACTCACAGCTCGTGAGACTGGAAACTCCTACCAAATCTTGGGGTTACACTAGTATAATATTTCTAGAATCACTGTGATGGTACATCACATAACAACATGTTGAATGACACCTCTGTCATGGTCTGAGGGGGTCTGTATCACCTTCACTGGCACAATGTAACTTCAATGTGGATGGTAGGAACACTTCCACACTAAAAAAACAAAAATGTTATACTGCTTTAAATGCTTTATGGCATATTTCACTTCTCCCTTGAGGTGAAAGCTAAAGGTTGGGAAAGGGAGAATATAAAGCGGTTTTTGGAATTTAAAACAGATTTAAACCAACACTATGTAGTTTTTCAAACATAATATAGTCCTTAGATATTCATCGTCGTGGCCCACCACTTTACAATGTGTTGAATGACACCTCTTTCGTGCTCTGAAGTGGTCTTTATCGCTTTCACTAGCGCTATGTAACTTCGAGGTGGATGGTGGGAACCCTGCCACACTAAAAACTACAAGTTTGGACTGCTTTACGGCATAGGCTACGTCACTTCCCCCCGATTCCCGATTTGTTTAAAACATGGAAGTGTCGGCGAAAGCCAAACGCAGAGCTGTAGTCATGGCGGAGGCAGCAAAGAACCCAAGAAAAAGAAAAGTTTATTTTGAGGATACAAAACAAAGAAAGCGAGAGACAAACAAGCTGAATGCTCGGACCACAATAAACATCGGTTCGGTGTTCACTCGCTTTCGTGAAATAAAAGACGAGGAGGGATGTCCGACCGATGCCGACTTGGCCCTGTTATTGCTGGACTCGTAAGTACTTGTTGATTGTTTACCATCCATATACAGTATTCGTGAGAACGTACCAGTATGTAGTTCTGTTTAGACCTATTTCAAGTGTGTGATATCACCAGCTCGTGGTTGTCTTTACTATCATTCACTTTATCGCTTCAATAGGACGGGGGCGGGGCGACTTCACGGTAATAAAACCAACTTAGCGATTTTCAGCATTGTCATTTAGTCAAAAATAAATACATTACCTCGTCGCTATCCATCCTGCAAACAGCCGCTGAAGACAGAAGAATACTTTTGAGTGAAGTCCTGGCTTCTGTGATTCGCCTACAAAACAAATGCATGCGACCGGCAGATCTGTATCCTTACGGCAGTATGCACACGCTGGCGCTTTTGGGTAGTTGAGTTTTCGTTCAGGTCAAGCGAGAATCTTCCATAGTGCTGCTTTAAGGAACAGAATAGTAAATATGCACTTCTTTTCCTGATGGAAATAGTGACCTCCGGCTCACACTCCTGCATAGAAGGTGGTGGTAATGCTCCTCCGATGCTGCATACCCCCAACCGTTAAACAAGAATAAGAAAGCTAAATGTAGAGCTCTTATTATGGTGGAGGTAAAAAAAAGAAAAGTTTTATCAGAGATGAAAAAGGGATAGCAGGAGAGTGATAAGCTAAATGCTCAGACAGGGATAAACACAGATGCTGATTGGCCTTGTTATGATTTATTCAAATAGAAACATGAGCAGACTGTACCTTATCAGTCCACATGGTTTATTTGTCTCTTTGGAATTCCTGTCAGCTTGCTTCTCCTCCCTCTGTATGTCAACAAACACATGTTGGTGTATGAGAGTGCAGTTACATTAAACGACCATAGAGGCCCCTAGAGAACAGAAAACCGTAATCTTACTTAGTGCTGCTTTAAATGCTGCTATATTTTTAAGGAGCATGCAGTTGTGCCAACCAGGAGCCTGATACACACCTATTTGTCAGCACCTGTGAGTCACAGTGGTTAGCTGGTTTGTGCTCCAGGTAGGTAGGTTTTTGTGAATATACGCCAATTAAAAATAAGAAAAATGTATAATTTGGAGAATACACTATTTGTTATTCAGTAGAAGTATTATTCATGTCCTGGGGCAATTTTGGATATATGAAGTTTGTGCCCTACAGTGATGATATATGAATGTTGATATGTAATTTCTTATGACAGCTGCACATATTCATCCATGTTAATATAACTTAGATTGCTAATCTTTGGATTTCTGGCAATGAGGATTGTTTGGTTGCCAAATTTGCCCTCTCCTCACTTCTATCTTTGTTGCTATTTTAAAAATATGCATGTCGTGTGTAAAGGAGAGTTTTAGAGTAAATTTTTATTGTAAATATTGAATATTTTTTAATGTTGTCATTGTGGGGTTTTTTGTACATTTTTATTTAGGAGCATACATTTTGGTCGCATGTAGCCCCTGGGCCTCGAATGCCCACCCCTGCTTTAAATCAAGCAAAGTATGCTTTATTGTTAAAATAGTTGCAGAACTTTGTGCTTCTTTCTTCAGCCCCAGGGTTTCTACTCCACTTTATTGAAGAATCACTGGCCCAAACACAAAGAAAATTTCCCCTCTCTGACATTTTTAGCTCCAGGAGGAAAAAGAGAGAACACAGCTCTGAAACACTGTGAGCCCAGGAGGTGACCTAAAGGACGCCTAATATTGCAGACATGGGAGTCACCCATGGCAAGAGTGTAAATGAGTTGAATTTTAATTAGTATTTACTTTTACTGTGGGATGTTGGGGTAACATAATCTGGCAGAAGCATCCATGTGGCAGAAAGACTTCTTTGGCATGCACTGTTTGTTTAATGAAGGATTAAAAGACCAAAAGATAATCTTGCAGTGTGAACCTGACCTGTTTGTCATCACGGATTAATCCTGTTGTTAATCATCATTTCTTAGCTGAACTTATTTTTCATGTGTCTGTTACTGTTGTCTCCACTTTGTATTTCCTGAAGACTGTAAGTGCTTAAGCCAAACACATCTTTAACTCCAAGAAAAAAAAAAAGAAGCTCTCCAGCCTTGGAGAGAGGGCCTCAGAGAGTGTTTATCCTGTCACGTCCTATTTATTCTCCTCCACACATATCCACCGTTGGAGATTTAGCCAAACAGCATGACTCTCCCCTCATCAGACAAACAGCAGCCAGCAGCAGAGTTGTCATTAAAATGCCTCATTTAGATTCTGCTTTTTTCCTCATTCTGACAACTTACTGTCTTC
This sequence comes from Scarus forsteni, assembly GCA_036419115.1. NCBI lineage: Eukaryota > Metazoa > Chordata > Actinopteri > Labriformes > Labridae > Scarus > Scarus forsteni. The sequence goes on from JAZDUH010000152.1 coordinate 33,318,143, forward strand.
TTGCTTCAACTTTACTTTGTTTCTTTATTGTGAATTAATAATTCCACTCTATTTTTAAACTGAATAGAAGTGACAACAAACATATATGTTTCTTCATTTAAACAGGGTCTGTGTCTTGTTTTCTACCTTCACTCTGATAACTTCACACAGAGTAAGAGAGAGAGAGACATTTGGTTCATCAGGCCGGTGCGAATCCCACTGGGGCTTAATCCTTTTCCTGGCTATTAATTCTGTTCTAACTCCAGCAAATGAGGAGCTCAATGGGGATCAAACCATGTTTTGTTTGATGCTGTTATTAATGAAGTAGAGGCCTTGCACCTTGCCCATCAGGCTCACTCGCTTCACTGGACATGAAGAGCTAGACCCTTCATTTATCTGTGGCATCATAATGCTGCTTTGTGTTGCTCACTATGTTTGCTGCAGCGTTTAAGGATTTACTGCGACCATTTCTGTCGAGTGCTTCTCAAACTTTGGAAACATTATTTCAGTTGAAATAATGTTCACCCCTTCAATAATACCAATCGGTGTTGTATTTTATACACCTTCACGAGTAAAGACAACACCATCAACAGGATGAATTTGACAATGAAGTATTTGGTATAATGGATAATAAGCAGGAAAGCAGAAATGTGAAGCCGATAATGGTTTGGGGAAACTTCTTGGGAAATCCGCCATAGCTCATGGGCATGACGAACCCTCTAAGGCCCTAAGCAAAGAAGGAAGGAAGACAGTTAAGAGAAAAGGGTGGGGGTTAGAGGTGCATTGAGTGAGCAAAACAAAAGGAAGAAATGGTCAGGTTAGAATTTATAGGAACACAGGAAGAGGCGTGGTTGAGGTGTGGTCCTGCTCCTGAAATTCTGCTTAAAGCTCCACTAAAAGCCTGATTAGTCACCTTCACAATGAGGTAAAACTTTTAAGGATCTGTTTAGTTTAGTTTAGTTTAGTTTATTTGTTTAGCTCAAGTTTAGTACAAGTACAAAACTGAGCAAGGTGGGAACGAAGCCTCTACAGGCTTGTACAGAGTTCCACACCTGCCCCCCTGCATTCATAGACTAAGGCTATGTTTACACGGAGACTCTGTGACTTAAAATGCAAAGATTTTTCCTTTGCGTATTCAAAGTGGACCTGTGTTTGGATGGAGACGCTTAAACAGATGAAAACTCTGTAGTATGAAAGCTGGTTCAGTAGATGGCGATGTAGGTTTGCAGAGAGGCAGTGATGCTACAATACACATACAAAGAAGAAAAACTTTTCACTAACAACAATGGCGAGTAGAAGAAAAAAGATGCAGGAGTTTCTTTTCTGGACAATAGAATCTGTTTCGGACAACAAATCTGTCTGGATAGTTTTGCCTGGATAACAAACCGAGCACGGTAAGCAGCACACATGTCACTCAGTAGACTGCCGGAGCAGTTGTTGTTTCTGGTATGTGTGTGCAGCCTTCATGTGAAAGAGTACTGCACATGCAGTGACGTTAGCCTGATACGCTGACTTTGGTTTACATGGTGCTGCATGGAGAGTGTATGTAAAACTCTCCACTCTGGACCCTGGTTTCAGAAGTTTCTGGATTCAGGAACTCGGTACAGAGTTCCCATGTAAACACAAGGACAAAACTATTCAAATTTGACCATTTTAGGCCTTGTGTAAACGGCCCCCTAAGTAAACAGCTAAACAAGTGGGAAAACCCTCCCAAAAAAGCGCAATAATCCCCTGCAACTGGACACTGGTATTCCTGTTTGTAGAGAGTTATCATTATATGGTGACAGCCCTGGTAACATTTCCAAACTTAGTATGAAGTTCAGTGAGTCTGGTGAAGTCAAAGACAGACTGTGAAGTAAACATCACAGGACGACAACACCCTGTGGAGATCAGTCCCTCCCTCTTACTTCACTGAGGAACCTCAGGCTTCCTTTCAGGGGGAGAGGTGCTTCTGGGCACATTTTTAGGGTGCCATCCACACACTTTTATGTGCTGCTCATTTTACAACTGCATGACCTTTACAAGTTGTAACCTGCTGTCAAGGTAACTACTCAGGATTTCCAGTGATATAAAATATAATACCAATCAGTATTATTCAATGGGGAAAATAATTGACCAAATTAACATTAATTAACATTAGTGTTGAGAAGTGTAAGACAAGGGTTAAAATTGAGGGTCGATCTTTGTCCACACATAGGTGGGTATTTTTGAAACCAGTCTTTTCTGTGCTTTTAAACCTTCTGTGTATCACTTTTATTTACATGTGTTGCAGTGGATGTTAATAACAGGACTTCTTAGATGACTATTATTGTCACGCTCTGCTTCAAAACCACAACTACAATACACAACTGATTTGGGTGGAACCTGGTGTGATCATTTTACAAGTGACCAAACTTCAAAAACTTTTAGTAGCAGGATTTGACCAACATTTGGCATCACTGACTTATTTATATCACATCAGTTTCACTGTCTAGCTTTCTCCCATAAGAAACAAAGCTGGCCAGGCGCTCTGACGGCAATCATATAGTATGCTCCTGCCATATGTCTCAAGCAACTGCACTTAAAAAAAATGTAACTATTCCTTCAAATATGTATTTTTTCAAGGATTGTTTGCATTATTTGTTCCCTTGGGGTACTCATAGTAATTACACTCCTGAAATTTAAAAATATAGACCACTGCCAGATGATTAATCTGAGAGTTTATGTTAAAATGAAACAAATACTTAAATCTATGAATTATTTGTCTTAATAGAACAAACTCTCAACTTTTTGGACATGATCTTGCATAGTCAGGTTTCTCCCTCTGACATGGAGTCAGTGTTGGTCACCACAGTCAAAGAGGAGTGAACACACCCCTCCATCTGATCCACATCTTCAGTGACCTCTGGACCCACAGAGCACTGTCATGCTGTTCTGCTGTCAGCCAGAAGAGGGTGGTGTATCCATAGTTCTAGCCCATCTGCACACACACACCGGGACTCCTGATCTGCGAGACTGTTGGACTTACTGTAGGCCCTGCAATCACCTAGTTACACAAACATAAGGAGAATTAAACAGTTTGACCATCAGAAACGGTTTATAACCCTGGACAATGTGTGTCTTATAGGCCACACATTTTTAGAGTCAGCTCCATAAATGGAACATGATGAAATGCTTCTGGTTTTCTGCTGCTGAAGCATGGGCTCCAAATTTAGTTTGAGTTTTCTACAGTTTGATAGCCAAAGCAGAGGTACAGCCTATGTTTCAGTCAAAGGGAGGCAGAGGGGAATTAGTGTAACAGTGATGGTCAAGGATCGTGATCTCTGTGTGCAGGAGGCACAAAAGTCACTACCTCTTATGAGATTCTACAAATTTATTTCCAGGGTTTGGGTCTCATTACTGTAGGGCTCCATTTAGCAATATTCTGACCATGATTGTCTAGACTTCCATCCACTTTATTCTGCAAGCCAAGCAGTTTAATCAGGTATTTCTGTTGCAGCACTTTCCAAGTCTTCTCAGGGGATTCCAAGCTGACCCCAGGTTAGACACGTTATATAATCCCTGCAGCAAGTACAGAGTCCGCCTCAGGGTCTCCACTCAGTTGGGTAAGTTTGATTTTTGTGCATGTATTGAATTGGAACTATTCCTAAGATTAACTGGACTGTATAATTCCTAGAGTAACACTATATTTTACATGTTTGGTGTGAAACAACGTTCTACCATCATGCCATAGGTATGCATGTAGCAAAGCATCCCTGGGTTCTCTGGTATATGAGGAGTAGCTGTTAAAAACAAGCCTTAATGCTGTAGTTTACTCTTCGTAAGCTTCAGTTTCCTCCCTTTCTGCATCAACACACTGTTGCATTTGGGTCTTTCACTGATCAAAGCAGTGCAGCAGGTCTTCTTCAGCCAGTTGTCCCAGAACCTCTGTTTGTCAGGTACATCAGCAAGTTTTACAAATGCATGAATACTCTTTGTTTCATCCAACAAGCTTGTAAACAAGGGCTGATCTCCACTTGCCATTGCTATCCTCAGTTACAGCTGCATTGGGAATTGCTTGCCTGTGGACTCCTGTTGTACCATCCTTTAAGGGGCGTCCGTCTTTTGTCCTGTAGGCAGGTGTTAGAATACTGAGACCAGCTGCAGGTGATAAAATGGCATAAATGTTTGTGTTATATGGCCGTCACAGAGTGACATCACAGGAAGTTCATACAATTATCAGCAGTGCCAGGCTAAGTTAGGCCAAAGTTTCCCTAAGTTGAGCAAGCTGCTTGCTAAATTTGCTATAAGTTGGCGAACATTCAAAATCCGTCTAAATTAGGCAGGGGGTTGTTGGGAAACATCATACGCCACCAGCACAACATTTCTCTCTGCTTTCGATACGCCAACCTGCTATATTTTGGTGTGTAAATGTCTTAATAGGGCAGATTAAGCTTTTACTTTTAATGACAAAAACACACACTGATCATGTGTGATCATAAAGCTCTTTATGTTACTTCCATAGATCTGTATTTATTAACAGCTGTTTGCAAAAAGAAAAACTTATTGTGTACCCTTACTAACTTTTGAAACAACAGAACACACAATGCATAGACAAGGAAGTTTTATTTCATCTCTGCAGTCGTATCTCTGTGGGTACAAATCATCATATTTTCTCACATCTTCTTTAATAACCCATGATGCATTGCATCCATACATTTTTAGCTCAAAACAGCTTTTACAAAAAAGAATATACAATATATACTTAGATTTTTATATATATAATATACACGTGTTTCTTTTATGCATTTAGATGTGTTGGTAATGGGTAAACAAGCTTTTTTAATAAAAAAAAAAATACAGCCAAGTGGAAACAAATCCCAGTTCAACATAAGGTTATTACCAAACAGATAACAGCCACATTGGCTATCTTACATTTAACATGAAGCCCTTCACACACACAGTTTGCATATTTTCCACAATTACAGTCATTTTAATCCAGAGGGATTTCTTTATTTTACTCCACTATGGACCTGTATCAGTGACGGATAGGGGAAGTGTTTACTGTGAGCAACACATTTTATTATAAGCTGTCTGACTATCTCTACAGCGAACAAATAAGACAGTTATATGTAATGATATTCCTGATATCAATGAAGGGGTGATCTGAAACTACTGTTTACAGAGGAGTATTAGGATCAGGCGTGGGAAAGGCAACATGAGAGGAGTTCTTTATGCAGTAAACTCTGTAAGATCAGGATGTATTCTTTCATCAAGAATACTTTTGTGTGGATAAGAAAGTCTAATCATGTGAATAAAGTCAATATTTCATAATATATATGGAAGTGATAGACTTGAGCTTAAGTGGTGCTTTACTAGTCTTTCTGCTGACTCAAAGCACTTTTACACTGCAGGCCACATCAATCCATTCACAACCATTTGTCATCTCAGTTACTCATGGATGGTTCTGGACCTCTATGTTTAAGTTGTCCATCAGCACAAGTTATAAACTGATGACCTTTCATACCCATTTATGCAAGCAGTTTTGCCCAAGGACACATCATCATGTGACAGCCAGCACTGGGCTTAAACCCTCAATCTTCCGATTGACAGACCATTAATCGAAAAGTTGAGGTACTTATTGAGCCTACTGACAGCTCCAGTTGAAGAAACATGTCACTGCATGTTAGTGTCACAGTAAACATTAGAGGACAGCTCAGCCTGTTTTCAACTAAGAAAACACTGCAACACTAGGTTAATGAACTGCTTAACTGCTGGAGTACCAAGGTTCTACTGGTAAGCGTAATTTGGATGAAGACACAATTTTTATTTTATTTTGGTATCATTACTATTATTATTGGTAAATGTATTTTTGGTTTGGGGTACATGTTCAGGTCTTAAAGGTGTAGTCAGCGATGTGGGAGAAAACGAGTGGAGAGGTTGTTGATAAACGAATTTAGACCCGCCCCCCAAAAGCTGATGGACATGCATCGCCATGGAAACGGCCGTAGAAACTGCGTAGCTGACCAACGTAGCTAAGTCAACCCCAACTCGTCAGACAACTCCACTTCCATAATTGAAAACATCACAACAACAGTACATTTTGGCAGATTAGACAATAAGATGAATGCCGAGGGCTGTTACTGTTATGTGAAGCACCACAAAGCTAATGTTGCTTACCTGTCCAGCAGAAAGACGGCAACATCCGCGTCCGTTTTCAGGTCTGTCAATTAGCGGAGTTCCCTCCACCGTCGGAAAGCAACACCAATATCGACCCGGGTCTTCGCTCTTTCATGGTCATAGCCCTTCTTTTTCAATTTTCACCCCTCTGAACTTTTTCTTTTGGGCTGTTTTTCAGCCATTACTACTGCACATATTGTATCTCTCCTTTACGTTAACTGCGCACGCTACGCATGCTACGCATCCTACGACTCCCCCTCCCCCCTCTGTCTGATCTGCGCATGAGCATGATCGCCCCCTGGATGTGGGGGGGCGTACTCTGTTTTGGTAACTCGGCCCGAACCACAGTATTAAACTGCTGAAATTCTGAGTCAAGGCCGTGTATTGAAACCAGACTTTTTTTCAACATGCTGTCAGTGGTGACATTTTGTGGATGGAGAGGAGAAATACGGAGATTTAGACAAATCGTGCATTAGTTTAGAAGATTAGAAGATCGCTGACTACACCTTTAAATTGGCTTAATGATTAAGATCATGTAGTTAGTATTTTCTGTGGACATCTGGGACAGGTGATAACTTGTTATGGAGTAAAATATGCAACTCTGAAAGACAATGTGCCAAAAACTGCATCTTTTCACAAGCTCAGATGAGGTCAACGTTTTGAATTTGTCCATGACATTTTAAATATTTTCCACACTATAAAACGTTTTCCTCCCACTGCTTTTTATTTTGCCTGGTCCTTCCACTCCTCTGTACCAGCTATTTGTGTTGAGAATTAAGCCTCTTAGATGTTTTCAAACATGTGACTGAAACATGGCCATCTTTCATTGGAGACATGGATTCTTAAGATGACAACATATCTAAGTATAAACCTAAACATTTCCACATCACTTTATGGCTTTAGTTTATCTAGGAAGAGGACAAATACACACTGAAGGCTACTCTCCAGCTGACAGCTGATGTTTCCAGCACCATTTTCTTGTCCCATACTGTGGCTTGCACCTTAGGATATGTGTGTTTTTTTTCTGCTTGTTCGTGGGAATCAGACGGGGACAATTAGTGAATGAGTTCCTACATGTGCAACATCAAGAAAACTGACTGAAAAATATTAAGTGGTGAATAGAGAAAAGTTATTCAGTAGAGACCTTACCAGCTTTGTCGATGCAAATGAAGAGTCCACTGTGCTGTGTTGTACTTTGTCAACAATATTACTTCTGGTGTTACTCACTTCACATAATATAGCTCAAAATTACAGTATTACATCATTTTTTTTCAATACAACAGAGTAATAATAATCATGTGTGTTTATACTAATTGATCATCATTCATGTAAACATATTTAACCAGGTCATGCAAACAGTAGACCAAAACTTCTTCCACTAGAGGTGCACAGCACAGAGCAGGCGGAGCGCCCAGACTGAGATCCCTGACACTTAGCATTGAACGTGGAGATGCTTGTCAGGAACAAAACAGCAAAGATGAGTATGATATGAATGTTTTTTTTTTTAAACTCAGTGTCCTCCTTTAGGGTCAGGTTCCTGTGAGTTTACAGGCTAATTTAAGGGATCTCAGTTTGAGCCTCTGATAACAGAACAGCCATAAAACTTAAAAAATAAATGTCTCCTCTTGTTATTCATACAATTGATGTTTTTCCTCCCCACCAAAAAAGCATGCAGACACTTCAGGTCAGAACCACCCTTCACAAACCCAGTCTGAGCCAGAATATAGAGTCCAACCCCCCAAATCACAGCATCCATCCAAAAAACCCTCTCAGTGAATTAAAATGTACTCAATTTTTACAAAGAAGAAACTCTTTACTGAAAAAGCTGTATTTATTTAGCCTGTGCCTCAATTTGTATGTCTTGCAGGTTTAACCATCAATTAAATATTACAAGGACAACCCATCATTTCCTGTACAAAGGTGAAACCAAAATGCTCAAGTGAATGGCAATGATATAGTCATGATGACAGACGTTGGGGCATAACATTTACAGAAGGGATCAGACTGATGGAGGGGCAGAAATGACCCCCATCCCCTACTTAAACCCCTACACTAACTTAAACACAGGGTTTTGCTTTATTTACCAATAAAGCAAAACCCTGGCATCATTGCAGTAAATAGCAGAACAAGTCCACTACACAAAGCAGGGCACAAACTTTGAGAAAATCAACATGATTCTTGACCTGATTACCTCCTTCCTATCCAAAGTCAGTCAAGGCCCAGTTATCTGATGTTCCTAAAGATTGTCTTGCCAGCTTTTTAATGTGCCCAGAGGTGTGTTAAGAGCCATTCCTGATCTTAAGTCATACAACTTAAACAAGAGTCATTATCTTGTTGTGGGGAGAATGTCAAAGACAGCTGAGCATGTTCTCTGTGTTTTGTCACATAGGGCCCTAATTTCCTGGCGCAGTGCCGCATGCAGCCAATTTGGCAGTTTGGTAGACAAGCTACACTGAGATGGGTGTGGAGGCGCACAAAGGGGAGGTGCCCACAGATTCAGGTTGGCGCAGTGACAATTTTGTGTAATAAAACTGCACAGAAGGTGCGCTGAAAGCACGCCAGCTCCAACCTGGTCTATTTTCGGTGCAGGTGAAGCCGAAGTCACCAAAACCTCAGAGGCAGGTATCCAGAGTGTCAGGCACATGTCAATGCAATAAACAATCACAGCAATCACTATTTAATGTAACTGTCTGAACCAGCATATACATTTGTATCTATATTAACTGTCCCGTCACATCAGATGTCAAATCAAAGACGTTTGTCATACTGGAAATTTAACCTGAGGGAAGCTGGAGGTGTGATGCGAACTAACGAGTTCACCAATCACAAACAGCCTCGTCATCTGATGTGGAGTATATATCCAGCTTCCCTCATCTCAAGAAATTCAAAAGAAAAGAGAGAGAAAAAGATGGAGAAAAAAAGAGAGAAAATAAATGTATGTCACTCTGTGTCTTAGGGATTTACCTGCGATTGCCCATATTTCTATGTTTTTATCTTTATTCTCAACCTAAAAAGATAGAGTATGTAATGAGGAGGTACCGGGAGAGGACATATTTGGCGATGACAGACCAGGAATGCAGGTGGATCACAAGCATGATGAATGGATTAGCCTGCTACTATTTTTAAATGTAACTGTCACTTAATTTTGTACTATTCATGACACAGGAACAGATTACATCTGTCCAACAAGGTGGTCCACACTGCATATGTGCATCATGGCCTCCTGTGCACACCTCCCAGCCCTCCACTCTCCCGGTTACTGTAAATCACAGCGGCTCTGACCGTCTTCGCCACCGGGTCTTTCCAGGACACTGTGGCCAGGGTGGCGGGGATCAGTCAGACCCATCAGTCACTGAGCCTCGCCCGCAGCGCATTTAAAGGCAAGGAGAGGCATTCATTTGATTGGTGAAGATGACACTAAGCTGTGTTAAACCCGCTCATGCCTCCTCTCCTCCCCTGCACCAGTGGGAGGGACTGGGATTTGACGTGCGCCTGGCTGCGCCATGCACAAAATTTGCAAAATGCCCTGGACATACCCTGTTGGCGCGGCCCTGGCACGGCCCAGGCATGGCGCAGGACACGGCGCAGGGCAGGTGCGCCACCCCTGCACCTGGTCTACAAAATTAGAGCCCATGGAGGGAAACAGTAGCCAAGCTGCATAATGCTGGAGCACACCAGACACAGTAATGTCAATTAAAGCATAGCATGAAGCTAGGTTGACGACAGAAATAGATGACTGACTGGAAATTTGGTGTAAAGGTGTCCCAGGTAGCCACCAGTGAATAATATTTAATCCTGTTTAATTAAATTAGAGCTGCAATTTACTGTGAGAGTACAGACTGTGGTTGTGTGGTGGTGACTGAGTTTGTTAGACTGCATCTATATACTATTCCCTTTGCAGTTGCTCACACACTGCATCATGTGTTCTAGGTTTTGTTTACATCAGTACATAATGCTAATTCAGAGGCTGGTTTTAAACATAGCTCTACCAACTGCCACAGCAGGATGACATATCAAGGCTCTAACAGCTACAGTATAAACCTTTAGGACAATCAAAGAGAGTTTTAGGACCACTGAAATCACTTGTTTCCCCATTAATAAACTCCAATTGGAAATTTAACTTATGAAACTGAGCCTATCAAAAGGTAAACAAGTAGATAGGTGGCATCAGCAATGAGGACATGCCTTTGGATGAACTCAACTAAACAGCTACTTGTTCAGTGACTAAGCAACACTTCTACATATTAAGAAACAGAGGAGCAGCTTACAGCACTGTTTTCTTCTTTTTGCTTTGCCTGTTGTGATTTTAGAAATATCTGCCAGTACTGTAAAGACTGTGAACAGGATAGCGCTGCGGTAAGAGGTAGATGTGACAGATAATGTGAGAACTAAAATAAAAGACTCCCTTAAGACCACTGTCATTGCCTTTAAGTGTGACTTTAGAGGGTGTTGGTCTTCCTGAAACTGACATCCAGAACCACTTGTGCCCCCCGTCTGCTTCAGTTACACCAAGCACATCTACATGTTTAATTGCTGGGGTAGGTTATTTCGTGTGATCATGCAGAGAGGCTGTTTTTAGCTAGCCGTGCATTCTGTCCTGCTGCAAAGATGTCTACACTGTGAATCTTTTTTTAAGGAACAAAAAATTGTGGTGTGTTTCTCCACACTGTGACAGTGGCCTGCTTGATGTCGTCCCTGAATAATAACTACTCTGCATTCCTGGCCAGACTGGGCGGGGCGGGAACTGGGCGCTCCAAGGATACATTGTCGCCATGACACCAGGAGGATGTGCTCAGACGCGACTTGCCGGCCTGCAGCAGTAGGTGCAGCTTCTCAGGCTGTCCCTGTCTGTGCTACCTTCATTACTTCCACGTCGACCGTCCTCGTAGTGGGACACTGCAGATAAGGGCAAAAGTAGAGGAGTTAAAGCTACAGTCAGCAGAACTGCTCCTCAACAGTTTTGGTTAAATGCACAGTACATACAAAAATGACACTGAAGAAACACTGTGCTTACCCATATTACAGTAAAGATCCCATGTCCTGCTGTGTTTGACTGTTCACATCATGTCTTGCATGTCTATTAAGCAAGGATTTGATTTAAGTTGAAAACTCAATATGTAAAAGCTATCACCGTTTTGTAACTATTGCTTTTAAAAAATTGCACCAAGTACTAAAAATAGATAAGGTAGCGCGGTCAATAAAGACATACACTAAGCACACAGGACCATCTAGAGTTACCTGATGACTGTAGGCAGAGACAGGCTAAAGCACTACATATATACTCCCAGTGTTTGAGCTACGCTAACTAGCGGTTGGTAATGTTTGTCTGCTTCGTCCTTGTTACTGGACGCACAGTCAAAAAAAATGGTGTCTCCCTGCTTGTTATGGACTCAGGAGTGAGGCAAGACACGAAAACAAAAAAAGTGTTCCTTTATTAAGTTATGGTTGGTCTTTGAAGCAAAAGCTGAATCTATTTCTTTTAAATTTATGAGAGTATTCATGTTCTTATAAAACACTTATTCTGAATTTGTTCAGGCCAGTCAGTTATTGCCAAGCAGCAAACTCTCTCTTGGGTACCTGCTCATTTTCAGTACAAAACAAAGCAGACTGAAAAAAAAAAGTTAATATTGAAATTACAACTACATGCAATTGTTTGTAGTTTTTGTACCTTTATGCCAACTCAGCACACACTTTAATGCAAATAAGATCTATCAGAGTCTGACATGGCAGCTGCTTTGGCAAAAAGTCCCAATGCAGCTATAATACATGAGGATTATTCTTGATATGAAAGTTTTTTGGTAAGAACTTGACTTAAAAATACAAATAAAATAGGTTTGTGTATTTTAAAATGAGTCTGTTGTTTCAGTGAAGAAACTCTGCATGATGTTTGAAATCTAAATATGATCATAGACTACAATAGTATAAATAAACACTTTGTTTGTATTCTGGTTGAAATTAGAACTTTCGCTTCTCCCAAAATTCACACTCAATGTTTTTTTTTAAACTTACATATTAATGACCGAATTTGTTATTAAACCTGATAGTTTTTATGTACGTATGGGTTTAACCCCACATTTGAATGGATATCCATGACACTTCTAGTAAAGATGAAACTATGAAGTAAGATGGGCACAATAGGTAAGTCCTACATTTCTTGGTCTATATAATGTAGGACCTGTGCCTCACAGCAAGGCGGCTGTTGGTTCAACTCCCTAGTTAGGCAGGGCAAAATGTCAATCCTGTGATTGGCTGGTAATCAGTTCAGGATGAACCCTGCCTCTTGCTTTTGTCAGCTGGAAAAGGCTCAGGGCCTGTGATCCTGAATGGGATAAGTGGTTTGAATGATGGATAGGTTTTAAAGCAGACTCTAGCTCTGTTTGACATGACTTATGTCAAACGTATCTGTTCATGTAGACGGCTTTAGAGGTGTGCAATCAAATTTGTCTGATTTGTTGGTTTAATATGATAAAACACTTAACTTTATTATGCAGCACTTCAGTAATTAAATCTATGTTGAGTTAAATGGACTGTTGACTTTGGCAGACTTAAAGGTCTGTTTGGTCCTCGGGCATATTAAGGCACCTGGTCCAAAACGACAGAGCTTCCATTTAAATCCAAGTTTTTCAGTTAAAAATAAACATGTAAACATTTAAACATGTTTTAATAAAGTCTCTTAGATGTCTGTTTAAACTCTGGATTACCAAGGTTGAAAACACTTTGTGCATGGCATTATTCCTCTGAAGAGAACTCACAGCTCTCCTCCTCTCCGTTCCCCAACTCATCTTCCTCCTCCTCCTCTTCCTCTGGGAGGAGAAGTCCATGGCAGGGACTGGTGGGAGTAATCTGGCTGGGTCCCTCGAGACTTGTGCCCAGCTGCAACCTCCGCATGTGGCGCACTACTGCTGTGGCATTAAATGCTTGCTGCATGAAGAGATAGAAAGAAGGAGAGAGAGACCTTTCATGTCTGACAGCTCATGAGGGAGGAAAACACCCCCAGCATACAGAATGTGCTGTAACTCTCCTGCCAATCTTGATTCTGCTTTATCAGCAGGTCCCTCTGTGCACTGACCTTCCATTTACTTTTAGCGAAGTTCTTCTTGATCTGAGCGCTGACAGATTCATGGATATTCTTGTCCAGAGCTGTGTCTCCACAGATCCTGCAGAGTCAACAAGAATGCAGCTAATTTACAGGCAGCCGAGGCTCCTTGAAAAGCTATTTCTTAAAATGTCAAACATTAGCTGGCCACAGTTTCTCAAATGTTAATGCTAATACCTTTCTTTTACCATGCATCCAAATGGAAAAGTCTGTAGTGCACTTTTTGTTAGAGAAATGAACAAATCCATTAAGACACCATTCTGAAAATGGGGCAAAGATCACATTTGTGCATAAAGGCTTAGCAATGGCAGCAGGAAATAGACCTGTGCAGCTTTGAGTACTGCTATGGTGAAAATCATAACAAATATTGATCATTCAGAATGGCTGTTACAAAGAATGATCAGGGAGATCTATTTCAATTGGTTGTCTATGTTCTGCATACAAAAATATCAAATTCAGACTTTATTTTTTACCTTTAATAAACAAAAAAAAGAGTAAACTATACAGCTTCTGCACTGGGTTGCATCTAAATTGTTCTGTGGATACTGCAGCTTTAATTCACGTTGTTCTAAGTTTTACAGTTTTTCCTGAATCCCTTTGCATGCAGTCATCTCATGATCATTGTTTGCCAATTTCAACCAGCCCTTGTATTTTCCTTATTGAAGCAGAGTGTCCTTAAACTTGCATGACCCTGTTCGCAGCTATGAAATGCAAATATTACTGGCTATAATAAAAGCTGCAGTGAACTAACACAGTCAACAGAAATGATCAATTTTGATACAACACTAACAAGAACGTGTTGATTTAATGAAATACCCAGACCAGTCAGTAAAAGTGCCATTTCAAGTGACACGGCAATATAAAGAATATGCAATTTAAGACTTTTGAAAGATCTACAAGGACTCTAAGACTTAAAGAACACATTTTGATCATTTCATGTCACTGAAACTTTACCATCAAATTAAATGCTCATAAAATCAAGGTGTATACTTAGTACATAGTTATTTGAAAACCAGGCAACGATCAGGGATGGTTTACACCCAACAGGAAAGTTTACTGATGGCTCTGAAATGTCAATAAGTGAGACAGATCCTAGTTATTTGTCTCTGTATGTGTCAGCCCCTGTGATTCACTTGTAATCAGAGAAGCTCCACCATCCCCGTGTCTCCACACAGGATAAGCAGTAACGATAATTGCTGGTTGAATGGACCTTAACATGTGCATGTACATGCTTGACTTCACAGCTTTTGAGATTTAAAGTTAAGCAACACTTTCTCACCATGGATGCTGGAGGGCCTGCTCACATGTATACCTCTTCATGGACTCTTTCTCCATCAGGTGACAGATAAAGTCTTTGGCTGCAGACAGAAATGAAGTTCTTGTAGAAATAACAATCTCAGGTTTTAACTCTCGAAGATGTGTCTGTTCTTACCTGAATCTGAAATATCATCCCAGTATGGAGAGTCAAACTCATACTCTGCTTTCAGGATCTGCTCAAACAACTTGGCATCATTTTCATCATAAAATGGAGGATATCCACATAACCTGAGGAGCACATATGGAAATGTAGTCAGAGTTGTGACGTGTTTCTTTATCAAAGAGCTTAAAGATGATTGACATGAGACTCACAGGATATAAGAAATAACTCCTATGGACCAGCAGTCCACTGCTTTGCTGTACGGCTTTTGAGCGAGCACTTCAGGAGCTATAAAATACACACAAGTACATCACTATTCACGTGAAAGTGGGAATAAATATGACATGGAGCAGCAGTGAGGGTAAATTCGAGTAATCTTAACCTCTCAGTCACACTGTGTGATCTGTTGGGTCGAGTTAAACAGGTAAAGAGCTCTCCTGAAACACTTACAGTTGACTGAGTGGTGGATGAAAGAGCCTCTCACAAAGGCATGAATAAAGAGGGGATATCAGCTCAAACACAAGAGCTGAGCTCACATGAAAGAGAGGAGGGAGAGGAGGGGATGAGGAGAGTCAGACTTACCCACATAACCAGGAGTGCCGCACGCCGTCGACATGACGCTGTCAGCCCCCTCGATCTTTGACAGACCAAAGTCACTGATCATGATTTTGGAGTCTTCATCCATGCTGTAATAGAGCAAATTCTCCGGCTGTGAAGACAAAAGAAAGGGTTGAAATATATATATATTTTTTTACAAAAAACAGGTGAATGCAAGCCTGAAAAAGAAGCCATGTGACAGATGATACCTTCAAGTCTCTGTGAACTATTCCCATGTCATGGAGATATTTGACTGCATCTAAGATCTGGTGGATGAGCTGGCTGGCGTCTCTCTCTGTGTAGAATCCTTTCTCCACAATCCGGTCAAATAACTCGCCCCCAGACACCCTGTCAGGTGAAAAGCATAGAAAACATCCAAAGGCCTGTTTTAATTCTTCAATCCAATTCATCTAGTTTCATATGATTCTTGCATATCAAAATAAATACCCTTCAACAGGCATGTACCTATAGATCGGACGTTTTTTTTGTTTGTTTGTTTGTTTGTTTTTTTACCTCTGATAAGGAGATAATGCTTCTGCAGGCATCTGTGTGTCTGTTTGTCAGCAAGACCACCCAAAAATGGAAATGTTGGTGATGGCATAAGGAAGAAGTGATTAGATTTTAGGGGTAATGCTAATCTAGATCCCAATCCAGGATTATTTTAAAGATTCATTAACAATTCAAGAATGAGCAGTTTTCTACATTTTTACCAACTCAGCTACTGAATGCCTATGCAGAGGTTTGTGCTCACTGAGCACTTCTCGTTACAAACTCTGTTCTCTTGTTAAATATATTATACAAGAACTAATCTAGAGAGATTTTTCAGTTTTCATGTTGGGTTGTATGAGGTATGTGCCAATAAGAAATGCATAATCCACAGTAATAGTGATCAGTTAAGCCCCTGTTAGAAGAGAATCAGCATGGGAGCTGGACTATACACTGCCGCTGTGGGGTCCAAGAGCTCCAAGTTATTTGATGAGTTATGAGTGAAAAACTAAACTGAAGTTTACATCAATATAAACTATAATGGAAACATTTGTAATGCTTCAGTTTTCTGCTAAAAAGCTTCAGTATCGTATTACTGATTGGCTCCATTTATCCACTTAGTTTAACTAGACTCTGTTGGTTGTTACCCATTAGGGATCTACATCATACCCAGCACCGTTTTGAATACACTTTTAGCAAGGCTTTTGACAAGCTGAGCTGGGACTAAAATGTGACCTAAAGACACTGCCGACCAGTGAAATGTTAGATTATCAACACAATGACATGCGAGTATCTAGAATGGGAATCAAACCCCTCATGTTGTCTGCTCTACAATGCTATATTTAACAATATGTTTTTTTCTGCTTGAAACCAAGTCTTCTCTTTACTGTGGCCAAACAACCACAGACCGAGGTGGTACAGCAGCTCTCTTTTATTTCCTCTTTTGTTGTAAGGGGATCACTGCAGTTTAGCACAGCCACACTGACAACCCCACCTACCTTAGAGAGGTACTTTCAAAGCATAAACTATAAAATGGAAAACAAGGCAGGTAGTATCTGAGCTGTGTAGAGAGAAGCAAATGGATAAGCCTCACTATGCTATGGGAGAGCCTGAGTAGCACCAAGGCAAAGAGGCTTTCTAGGCTGATGAAGAAGAAGGAGAAGAAGTAAACTTGTGCATGTATATTAGTATATCAATATCAGCTTAAATAAGAAACTCACAGCTGCATGACGAGATATAGATGAGATGTACTTTCAAAGATGTCCTCCAGTGACACGATGTTTGGGTGCTTGATTCTGTGGAAGATAAAACGAAGACAATTTAAATCAGTGAGATACGTTGCATTTTTCACTTTTCTCTAATCCTCACCATCATTTGAACACCAGATGGCATTCTTGCAACATATTTCTGTTTCAGAGCACCCTGTTCTCCCTCCACTACAGAAAGCCCCATATTAAATTTAGATCACACCTATCAGTTTGGCCTAATTTCAGCCTACGTAAAATGTCTCTTAAATAAAACGCAGAAGGAGTTCAGATGGGGCGAATCTCTCTTTTAAAGGAATGTCATTGACCAGTGTAGTGCTGGAAGCTTCAACAAAGAACAAAGAAAGTGTTTGGAGATTATTGCTGTAAGGCTGACAGAATGAGCACAAAGAGGGCTGGACTCAAAGGAACACAATTAATAAGAACACATCATAAAAACCAAAGATGTTTGGTAATAAATGAGAAACTTTATCTTCAATTAAGTTTTTTTATGGGGGAGGGTTTGGCTTTGATTGGATTAGAAAGCAGTTAGAGCTGAAAACCTATAAGACAAAGAGATGGGAATGACATGCTAGAAAGGATTCATCGGTTTTCCCACCTTTTCCCAGCCTCTGCACATGGGGCCCAAGGGCACACCACTTCCTCAGCATTTATATAATCATGTATAATTGTGTGGACAATGAATTACAGCCATGGTTTATCACCATGTTATACACTGAAAGGAAGCTCAAGCATGCTTTTTGCCTCCTTCTGACTCCTTGGTTTCCAACCTGTGGTTCTGCCTGCCATGTCACAATAGATTTGAACTGAAGAGGTGGATGCCCCTCCTAAAGTAGGCAGTGTTGTCAGGTTTTTTTTTTTGCCATTTGAAAGCTAGAGTATTTTTGTTTAATATAATGCACACTGATGATGTGCTCTAAGCTTAGGCACCCCCTGCAAAATCCGATGTGTGTCTGCTAACCACTAGTGTGACAAGAGGAGTATTGTCATTTGACCCTGGGACTCATGAGCAGTACTAATACGCCATATCAATGTATTGAGGGTGTGGGCTGCCATAGTTTAATTACAGCTTTCAGCCAATTCCCATGTGTCTCCCCCACTCTCTTGTCCCACTTTCAAACTCTATCCACTGTCTCTCCTCTAAAGAGCTCAAAAGGGCAGAAAGGGACTAATAAAAATAAGAGCAACTTTAAAGCTCTGTAGGGTTCATTCACACTCTATCCTTTCATCCTGGCACAAAAATGAATGGGTTGCTATCCCTCTGATTAAGGGTGGAAGAAGAACACTTCTGGTACACTGAGAATTTACACTATTTAACTTCTGCATCGGTCTGGTGCAGAAATTGATTGAACACCTACTCCAATCAAAAATTGAATTCCTGTCCCCATTTTCTCGGCTATTCAAATTCAATAAAGAACAGTTTTACTTTATAAGTGTATTCACTTGCATTTTTAAAGCAGTTTTGCTCAAAGTACTCCTTTATCAATTCCTGCCTGCATGTAACGACAGCGCATGTTATCAAATATTACGCTGGCCCACTAGACTCCACAACAACACACTGAGCTGGATTCTTCAGAGTTATGAATCAGCCATCAGACAGATGAGTCGCTCTCCTGGCTCGTGAGTCAAGTTTAGAGCATCAGTGTAGAACAACAGCAGCTGAGAGGGGCTTGTGTCACTCACAGCAGAAATTGAGAAATCCAGTTCAGATGGTTTACTTTATTTCTCTAATCCTCGTTTGTCTGTAAGTGATTTAAAATTGACTTAAAGAATTTGGCCAACTCCACTCCTCCCATTCCTTCATACCCTTCTCTATCTGTAAAACCCCCTCCTCCCCCTCCACATCTCCACCTTCTATGTCTCTTTCTCTTTCTTCAGTACTCTGCTGCGGGGAACTCCACACCATCTCCGCCTCTGTGTGCTGTTGCCCTGGCAACAGGGACACTAAAAATAGGCCTATCTTCTTTTACTCCTGACATTTCCGGTGCACAATCCTACTGTTTCTACTGACACCATGCATTTAGTCACACATCCAATTGACCCCTTGCATATGTATCCTTTGCATCTGTTTGCACATAGACCGGCTGTAATTCCTCCTGCCTCCCTGGACACGTGGCAACGAGGAACTCGGGCGACCTCACCTGTGCAGCACGGCAATCTCATTCTCAATGTTGTTCTCTTTGCCTTCCAGCGCTTTCTTGGGGATGCACTTGATGGCCACCAGCCTCTGGGTTCCCCTCTCCTCTGCTAGAACCACCTCTGAGAAAGCTCCCCTAAAAAAAGGCACAAAAACAAACACATTAAGCACACAAGAGAAGAGATGTGTGGGAGTGTAGGGTTAAAATGGACAGAGTGTGATTTATTCTGAATTTGAAAGAAGATACCACACTAAATGGATGAATGTCTTTTCTTAACAAAAATAACTCTTAATTATTATCTATTTAAAAAAAGTTATAGACTTGGGTGGGGAACTGAATGCCCGGGAACCAAATGTGGCCCACCACCTCACTTAAATCCATCATTTTAAAATGTTAACAAAATGTAAGCATCAACAAACAAGACAAAATCAACCAAATATAATCCAACCATGTACAGATTAGGACATTCCATAGAAATATTTTATACATCCTTAAATTGCTGGTGAGAATGTTCCAATCAGCATTTTGACCCATGATCTCAATCAGACTATTTTAATAACTAATATGTTTATATAGAGTCTCTATTTAGTATTTACATTTACCCAGAAAATACAGCAGCACAACTACTTTTTTTTCAAGTACACCATACCAAATAAACCACGTAAATGAAGTAACAAGATCCCGTTATTTTATTCTTTTCAACCACGTCCAGCTGGTATTTGTGTAAATCTAATAAGAAAAAAACTATTTCTGCTCAGAATGGTATATGGATACTGGATTGTTACTGCTACACTCGCTCATTTACTGCCTGTTGGAAAGTGCCCAACTCACAGAAACTGACAAAAACAATCAGGGTGAGATGATCAGTATAAATTCCAATCCTTGATCAATTAAAAACTGCTCTCTCATTTTAGAAATGGGATTTTTATATATACATAAATCTATATATACTGTATGTTCGGATAGCCAGCTATTTATTAGCAATTAAAATATTTTAACATCTTTTTTCAGGCTACAAAACACCTAATATTTTTTCCATAATTTGTGCTGGTGCCTTATTCTTATGCAGTATTATAGTCAGAAGGCCAATGTAGCATATTTGAAGTTATTTTCTAAATGCTTTTAAATGGAAAAGTAGACAGAAGCAGAACTGCAAGATGACACAACTGTAGTATGAATGCGGAGATACAGGGATATTAGCTTTGCTTCTCATGACCAAGGTCCCATGTCCTGGTGTTTGAGACCATTTGTATCATGCCTTAATGTCTATCAACCAAGGAACTGATTTATGTTGAAGATGCCAGCCTGCATGCAATTCTTGTCCCACTAAAGATTGGATCTCTTGTAGGCAGCATGATGGTCATGTGTGTAGTGCTAGTGATTGGTTTGTTGATGCTTGTTGTAGTATTTCAAAGGTTGTTTTGCACATTTAATGCAGACTTGATTCTCTGTAGGCATACTGGCATGTTTTTGTTTTGATTAAGATTTGTGTATGGAGGTTTGATGTTTGTGGTTATATCTGACATAAGGCAAGCAGTCATACAGGCTTGTACTAATGGATGCATTTTGACTAAATCTTCCCTCTGAGGCACAGCCCCCCACCCCCCCACCCCCCTCCCCAGAAGTGAGCCCCTCCAAAAGTTATGAAATAGTTTGCACACTGGTGGAGGCTGCATAGCTATAACAGAATAAACCAGAACGCAAATAACCAGAGTGTTAGGCTACATTTACATGGACACTCTCTGACTTAAAATGCAAAGATTTTTCTTTGCGAATTCAAAGTCGATCTGTGTTCAGATGGAGATGCTGGAGACGAATGAAACTGCTGTAGTATGCATGCTGGTTGAGTAGATGGCAGTTTAGGTTTGCAAAGAGGCAGCGCTGCTGCAATACACGTACGAAGAAAAACTTTTCACAAACATTGGCAAGTGGACACACAAAGACGCAGGAGTTTCTTTCTGGACAACAAATCAGTTTGGACAACAAATCTGACTGGATAGTTTTATTTGGATAACAAACCAAGCACAGTAATGGCCCTTTTCCATTAGCCCTACTCTTCTCTACTCAACTCTACCCGGCTCTACTCTACTCGCCTTGTGCTGCTTTTCCATTAGCCCCAGTTGCCTGCCCAACAGGGTGCAGTGTCGCTGATACCCCTTTTCCACCAAGCTGGTTCCAGGGCTGGTTCGGAGCTAGAGTCAGACTTTGCACCAGTTCTTTGGTTTTCCACAGACTAAGCACCGGTTGCTGGCTCTCAAAACCGGTGCTTGGCAAGCACCAACTCTTTGCTGGGCCAGCAGAAAGAACCACGTTATGTCGGGGGCTACGCGCTTACATCAGGGCGTGGGGGCGGGATTAGCAGAGTAAAAACACGGAAGAGAGCCATTTTTAAAAAGACGAAGTTGGAGTGAGCGAAAAACAGATTGAAAAGAATATATATATATATAAAGAATATATAAAGAAAGAATATAGGGACCAGAAGACCAAGCTGGGCCGTAGTGGCAATGGTCGGCCACGTTTTAACAGCCCGCATTACAAAATGCTCGATGCTGTTCTCGGGGACCGACCGCCGTGCAGCGCTACCGGGGCATTGAATTCGGCCACAGCCATGCTGGAGTCTGTGCAGGAGGACACAACCCTGGAGCAAACCTCCACAGTGCCTGGTAAGTTTATTGTTTTGTTTATTGTTGTTCGCTAGTTGTTATGGGAAACTGGCGTGACATATACAGATGTATGCATTGATGTGATGACGTAGCTCTCTGCCCGGCACCCGTTTGTGGAAAAGCAAACGGTTCTTAACCAGTTCGCACTTGAACCAATTGTGAATCGGCTCTAGCACCAGCACTAGCACCAGCCCTGGAACCAGCTTGGTGGAAAAGGGGTATGAGAGGCTCTGCGGTGGCGTCATTTTGAGCGCGACACAACAATCTGTGGCTTTTTGTCACAAACCGAGTAAAAAAGGAAAGCAGAAGAAGGCTGCAGGTGGCAAGAATAAATACCTCTGGAGAAGCACAGGAGAGTTTTGGAAGCTATACAACAGAATTAAGCCAAGGACGAGAGCAATCGAGCTGCAAAGAAAAGACGTATGAGGGTAAGCTAACGGTAGCTACCGCTAGCATGCTAGGTCGTTGCGCTCATGACTCATCGATGACAACATTGTCTGACCAATCAGTAGCCAGCAGTTGGTGATGTCATCTTTTAGTATCGACTCTGCTCGAGTAGGTACTAAAACTAGCTTGTTAAAGGAGGTACCGGGCTAGTGAAAACATGCTGCAAATTGAGTAGGGCAGAGTGGAGTAGGGCCAAGGCGTGCTAGTGGAAAAGGGCCATTAGTGGCACACACTTTACTGGGTAGACGACCAAAGCTGTTGTTGTTCCTGGTATGTACGCACAGCCATCATGTGAAAGAGTACAGCGCATGCAGTGACGTCAGCGTTTCACCCTGAAACACTTTGATATGGGTTTACATGGCGCTGCGTGGAGAGCGTATTGAAAGTTCTCCAATGTGGTGCCTGGTTTCAAAAGTTTACAGATTTGGACAATCCCAAAGGAGTTACCATGTAAACGCAAGGCTGAAACACAATGAAAACTTACCAGATTTTACAGTTTCAGGCCTCGTATAAACGGCCCCTTAGAGACAGTGAATTTAAAAATTTATATTCAGCACGAATACGAAGAATGACAAAGACAGGTCTATGATTGGCCCATGGATCTGTTACTAGCTTTAGTTCTTACTTCAGTCCACTTGTCTCTGCCCACCTTCCTTCCTTCACCCACACACCTATCACAGCATCGTGTGGATGGCTCTTCATCATGAGACTGGGATCCACATTCAAGATTTCCTGATGATAAACAGAGCTTTTTCCTTGCCGCCATGATGGAGGGATTCATGATTGGCTATATGGATTCATGTTAGGTGTTGAATGTATATATGTCTGTATTTGTATATGTGTATTTTTATGTGTATATGTCTAAATGCATATCTTTGTATCTATTAAATGAAGAGTTTGTCTTCAGCCTGCTCTATTGTAAAGTGTCTTGAGATAACACTTGTTATGAGTTGGCGCTATACAAATAAAGATGATTGATTGATAAGCATATCGTTAATATCAAGAAATGAATAAAAATCAAATTGGAACTCATTGTGCAAACATCATTTTACATAGCCAATGGATTTTTCTCTTTATTTCCCAACTCTACTTCCAAAGTAAAAGTAAATTTGTAAGACTTTAGAGAGACTATAATGGGAAAATGTCTCATCTACCCACATCAAACAGCATAGCTTTTAGGAAAAATCTCGAAATATCCTCCATTCAGCTGTCTCTGTTGGTGTATTGAAATGAAATATGTGGGTGTGAGTGGTGTTCACATGAATAATTCAACATGGTGACATTACATCGAGGTTTTTTCAGGGTTTGCGAAAAAGCTCCAGATGTGAGGCAACAGCCACTTCCAAACATTTATAGTAATATCAGTCGCTGTAAAAAGAACTATTTTTACTCCATTGAATAATAGATACAGTAAATGTAGTTTCTGAGGGAGACTAGACTGCATTATGGATTATAGTGATGGTGAGAGGGAGAATAGTGTGTATTTACACAGTCTCCCTACAGGAGCGTGGGAGGGAGCTCAGGAGGAGGCCTCAGTACATACACATACACACACACACGCACACATTGTTAGCTACTGCAGGGATCCTTACATGTGAGTGAAACAGCGCTGTCATGCAATGCACAGTGGAGGTTCAATCTTCATGTCGTGGAAGATATTCCCTCATCTTGTCCTTCTGTCAGTGCAGAGGACTTAAGTATGCATTGTTAAAGAAAAGGATGGATGTGCAGTGCTGTTGTCATCGTAAATGCTCACTGTGGATCTGGAGTTAATCCCTGAGATGTCTTTGTACTGTGGCCATCTTGTGCTCCATGAACCAGCACAGCAGAAACATTGCACTGTGAAGCTGATGCACATGAGGGGAGTCGATTCTCACTCACGTTTCACTTCTAAAAGTTTTTATGACCATTCTCAGAGCCAAATTGTATAAACCTCCCACACCCATCGACCCTTAAAAGCATTTTAATGTGTTTAACAGCATTTACAGACATGACTGGTACAAAAGCACCAAAACTTTGCTTATCGTTTAGTGGATATCTGCAGAGTCTTGCTGAATGTTTACCTTTCAAGGCAAGAAAAGAAGGGGTTGCTTTTTGTTTTGAATTGAACTATATGCTTGAGTTGTACTCAAAATATTGATTTGTTAGTAAAAAAGACATTAAAAAGCGAATAGTACTCTCTGGCTTAATAACAACAGTACGCTAACTTCCTCCTAGTCCACCATGTTGATCGCTGGCAATACCACATCTACTGTCCCAGGATTATTCTTCAAAATGTCCTGAACACAGATGTACATGAAAACTGTGTGAACATTGGCTTGGAAGGATTATATGCATAGCTGTAACAGAGACATCCACACCATACTGTACAGAATCGCACAATATAACATCCAATCCAATCCAATGCAATATAATATGATATTATAAAGGGCTATAACTTAAAAAGAATGACAAGACCACTTTGATATACCTCACCTTTAGTGTAGGACAGTAAAAGATTTTAGGGTGACCAATCAGATTCCAGGTGGCACTAAATGACCCTCAGAAAATCTGTCTACACCTGGTCAGGATGACATAAAGAAACTAGCAGTTGTCTGACAGAACAAACCTTCCCCAAGGCATTTCTAACATGGTAAGACAAGTTATGGCCCTTTTCCACTAGCACGCCTTGGCCCTACTCTACTCGGCTCTACTTGATTTGCAGCGTGTTTCCACTGGCCTGGTACCTCCTAAAACAAGCTAGTTTTAGTATCTACTCCGCTCTGGTTCTAAGCGAGCAGAGTCGATACGGATGACGTCACCGACTGCCGGCTATTGATTGGTCAGACATTGTCGTCATCGATGAGTCGTGAGTGCAACGACCTAGCATGCTAGCGCTAGCTACCATTAGCTTACCCTCGATGGCTCTCGTCCTCGGCTTCATTCTGTTGTATAGCTTCCAAAACTCTCCTGTTCTTCTCAAGGGGCATTTCTTCTTGCCACCTGCAGCCTTCTTCTGCTTCCCTCTTTTACTTGGTTTGTGACAAAACGCCACAGATTTTTGTGTCGCGCTCAAAATTACGTCACCGCTCAGCTGTTTACAGCGACACTGCACCCTGTACGGCAGGCGACTGGGGCTAATGGAAAAGGAGCTCAATGCGAGTAGAGTAGAGCCGGGTAGAGTCAAGTAGAGTAGAGCTGGGCTAATGGAAAAGGGCCATAATTGTCTAAATGAGGAAAACTGCCCTATCTCAAAATGTTAATCTTCTAAAAAATTATTTGCCTCCCATCAAGTCTTAGATCACAACAAAACCTGATCACTTGTCCCTTGTGCCATAACCAATATTCCCCAAAAATGTCATCAAAATCTGTTAAAGAACTTGCTGAAGTTTTAGTGAAAATAAAGGAAAGTGCTCTATCTTGGAATGTTAACCAATCCTTAAAACATGAACATTTCATAAAATTCTGTTCATAGCTTTCTGCGTTATCCTGTTAACAAACTAACAAACTCAAGTAAAAATGCAACCTCCTTGGTGGAGGTAAAAATGATCTGTACAGCAGGGAGGAGACAAACTTAGAGCTTGTCTTCAGGTACAAAACAAGAGCAAACTGCAAGAAGCTGCTTAACTTTGAATGAATGATTGTGTGTCAAGCCTGCTTGTGCATTCATCTTTGAGCCAGTGTATATCAAACAAATGAGTGTAATGTATGCCATTTGCAAGAAATGAAAATAAATGAAATATTCAGCCATTAAGTAAAAATATTTTATTGGAATGTGGGCTGAATCAGAATCCATCCTTTTGACAGTGCAGAGGGCTCATTATAAATGCCCTGCAGACTTTGGTTAGTCCCAAGGCCACATTTCAAGCTTCCTTGATATATTACAGTCTGATCCATTATAACTGAATATGATGATGTAATATGACATAACGTGATACAACAAGATGCAAAAAAGTAAAATATTCTGTATTTTTTATGAAATGACACAGCACAATAAAATAAGATAAAATACGACACTGGAAAATAAATAACGTGAAATGATGTATTTAAGATTTCATGACATGAAATGACTATACAACATAACACTCTGTCATACAGCAAAATACAAATGATATGACTGGTTAAGTTTGGTCATGATACACTACAATACAAAATGATGCAGGGTAAAGCAGTTTTGTGTGATTTGTGATTAGCACATTTTCCTGTGGTGACAATTATGCTACCCTTAAAATTAAGATAATAGGAATACTTGTTTGGGTTCAGTCATGTCAATGATCATTCGCCTCTTTACAAAGTTCACTACTGTTATTTTCAGTGTAACAAGAGGATAACTAACAAATCTATTGAGGGAGAGAGTGGTACAATTTTATACAGACCTTCTGTGAGATGTGTTGCCATGTGAGGAGTTTCTGTTTGGTCCCATGTGTTTCATAGGCTTAAAGAATTTTAAGATATCATTTTCATCACTTCATTTCCAGCAGGTGTGGCAGAAAAAAATATGCAAACCACAACGTCTGACTAAGATTACACTGCCTATGACTTCATGAATGCTTCAGTTTATCCTGCTGTTAAAAAGCTGGCGCACACAGTTAGCTGCTGTTGCTGTGAGACACTTTGTAATTAACTATCCAGTTGCTAATTTCTACTTTGATACAGTAGGGGTTTGCTCTCAGGAGGGTTTCAGGAATGAAACACTAAAAGGACAAGGAGAGGAAGTGAGTGTAGCTCCACTGAGCTGATGAGGTTTACTTAGGAGCACATGTGAAGGTCTTACCACCTGTCAGAAGTCATGTTATACAGCAGACAGGTTTAAATAAAATTGTCAAGCCTTTACAAGCCTTTATCATCTAAAACTAGCTGCTTATAATCATGTTAATTAGCTGCTATTAGTCATTATTTAGTGCTAGGGTTGTGCGATATGACAATATTAAATCGTTAAGGATTATAACGATTTAATATCGTCATAAAGCAGAAAGATCATCAGATCGTCTGTGTGGGCGCAGAGACTTTGACACGCACCCGACTAGCCAATCGTAGCACATTAAGCGCAGTGCATGGTAGTATCTCCTGTTTGGTTATGTAGCATGACGCCATGCTACATACACGGCAAAAACGGCAAATAAACGGCAAAACTTAGGCAAAAGAACAACAAGGAAACACCCCAGAGTTAAACTAATGCTATTATTTGCAATACTTGTACACTATTTACTCCAAAAATACTGATAATCCACCAATAAATCACTCACGTTAACTTTGAATCATTTCTCTCGCATCTAGTCCGAGCGGGCATCAGTGCATATGACATTATCACGCTGGGGCAAGCCCTCCCTGAGCCTATAGAAATGCATTGTGAGGTCCAAAATTTGAAAAAAAACAGTCTCTCCATGTAAGTCTATGAGAGCGCCTGGGGCGATTTCGACTCTGACTGAAATCGCCCCAAGGGGGCGGGGCCGCTGGTTGGACAGTGACATCGCAGCGATAGTCAGGCTGCTGATTAACAATAATATGAAGACTTAGACAGGAACAATCAAGGCACTATAAACTCTTTTCTCTTCATTTTTTTCACGTGGATTAAGGAGGGCGATGCACTATCGCCCACTAAGGGCCAGCCGCCCCTGGCCAACGGCATGATCACAGTTGTGTCTGTATGTCTGTAAGTGGAGAGAAATAACTAAACTGCCTCACTCACTCACATCCCCTGTCTCGTTGTTTCTGCTCTACAATATGATATTTTTGCCATATCGCCCACCCCTATTTAGTGCTTATTAGTATCTAATTTTAAAAGACCACAGTTTAAATCTACAGTAGCAGGTTGGGCCCCCTGATACTTTCCTAACTTCAGCTTAATTGTCAGTTAAGAGGTTAATGTATACTAACCATATGTCATAAGATGAATAACCCAACATTGTTTCTTGGCATGTTTTTATGTAAAACTCATAATACTATGCGAAATAAATGTACCGACCAACAGCAGTGTACCTTACTGATCATCTAAGCTAGTTCTCCTTAAAGTTGCAGTAATGATGGAAGCCCTTTCAGCCACTTCACTGTCTACTTTCAAGTACCTGATACAACAGAAATACTGAAATATCCCTTTCAGTAGTTCAGTGGCTGGTAAGAGTGTATGTATGAAACCATGACAAAGTAAAGTAGTCCTACAAGCTGCATTGGTGCACTGTGCAACTCCACTAAATTTCAATCACATGAGATGCTGATTATGTTCTGTTGTGGTCAAATAATAAACCAACAAACACTAAGACATTCACTGCCCATGGCAAACCTTTGGACAAGTCTAACATGTCCTGTAGCACATTAATCTTGATCCTGTTTTTACGATTGTACGGGCCAAAATTATGTCTGAACTGTGAACCCATTTTATACCTCAGCATAACCTATCACAGGTTTTTAAACATCTTTCCACAGATAAACAGACAGACAAACGGACAGATGCAGCATTACATAACCGCCCTCTGTCTGTTTATCATGCATCTGTAACAGTGTGATGGTGTCTGCCCCAAAGCCATCAGCACAACATGGACACAACAGCATGGTTCTCTGCACATTACACACACAAACACGCACAAACACACACGCAGGCCCTCTCCTCTCGCTCTCTCTCTCTTGCTCTCACTAACTCTCTCTCACACACGCAGAGACACAAGTCGTTGTTGGAGACACTGAATCCCAGCTGTCCTTATGGGAAAATATTGATTCACACATTCTCATATCACTGTCAGTGTCTTTCAGTGCTTTCACTTTGATAAGTCTGCGTGTATTTCCGTCCTCTGTGTCACCTGGCCATATATCGTGATGGAATCTAACATGTTCTGCTCTTAGCTAAATAGGCTACAAGAAACAAAAGTGGCACAATCAGCTTGAATATACTGGAGAGACCCAGGGCTGACCTCTACCTGCAAGGCCTGTTTGACCCAACTAAGTTTGTCGCTGAAGAACTTGTGAATTTCACAGTGACACTCAGTGAGACAGGCTGAGATTCAGTGAGGTAGTTGTACATTCAAAAAATCTGAGACCTTTTACCTTTAAAAATTAACTACTTTTAATCATAAGTACCTTTAGCATAGATGTGTTGCTTATTTAAACAAATTAATAACAATGGAGCATTAAAGCAGATGGTGACCACCACATTTCAGGATGTTGTTTGAGTAAAATTTACAAAGGATTAGAGATTTGGTATTGTAAATAACACATCAAACTTAACTTTTTATTTTATATTTAAGTTTGGTGTGTTGTTGTTTCAGGGTCATTTAAAATGAGATTGCTGAAGTATTCTTATGCTAGCCCAGACAGGCTGTAAAAGTCTTGGCAGCCTATAAATTGAAGCAAACTGTTAATTCATGCTCTTAAAATCTCTTGATTGGTCATTTCAAAGTTAAGTTGAATATACTAAATTAAATATTGGTTTTACTTTCTTACTTAGACTGGCTGCTTTAGGTTACATATTAACTAGCTTTCATCGCTGGTGGACTACAAAATGTTTAAAACTATACTTTCTGCACATAATGCTCTGTCAGGCTAGAAAACAAATGTAAGATACACATTATAATACAAAAATCTGGATGTCATTGGCCCTCTTATTTGAATTAATGTCAGTATGCACTGAACTTGTCTCCCTTGAATAATGCTTCCCACAATACAAAGCAAAAACTGGTCGAACCCAAAGTCCTCAAAGTTTGCATAACATTGCATACTCATCACAAACTCCCCAGAAAATCACCCTCTGTCTGATCAATCAGTTACCTCGAGTCATCTTTGGTGCACGTCAGCAGTGCACCTCTGCGCTGGCTCTCTGGATATACAAGACAAGTCTAGTTTGAGCAGAAGCGGCTTCAACCATGCATCAGTTTCCCCCAAGCACATCAACCCAAAGAGGAAAACAAGCTCTCAGTTTCCATGATTTCAAACAATCGCAGAGAGCGAAAACAACATTGATTCAACAGCAGCTTAACATCTGGCAGGCAATACAACCTAATAGTCACATGTTGCTCCTCCAGTAATCTCATGATTTCACATTGTGTATCTATCATGATCTGATTTTTCAAGCTACTCTGGATTGCGCATCACAACACTTTGTATATGCCTCCACTGGGCCAGCACATGCACTGTTGGTCAGGGCAAAGCTGCAGTACAGACGGGATGCTACACAGACGGACCATGAGGAAAGTCAGGATAAGATCAAAACAGCAGACAGTAACAGCGGTTGCTCATCAGTGGTAGCAATGAGATAATAGAGACATTAACACAATTCAAACACATATTTTAATGTCATATCTATAAAACCTTAACTTGTGATCAATATTTCTTTGTAAGCAATATGACAGGACTAAGGTGAAACTCAAGACATGAAAGTGTTTCCCAAACCTTGACAATGACAGCTGACTGTTCTTCAACAAACAGACATACTGATGTTGTCACAGAGCAATTCTGCGGTCCTTATTTTCAACTGAGGTAGGCCCACCTCAACATAACCAACAACATTCAATCAACCTGATATACTGCGTGATATACGACTCACTCAGGCTGTCACTGTTTTCTAAAAAGTCAAACTTGATCACTTTTTGAGCATACACACTAACAATCAACGATATGGAAATGACACCCTACCCACCCCACCCCAAGCCAGCCTGGCTGAAACACAGACACAAGGCATATCCATTTTACTAAGGCAGCATGTCCATGTATATTAAACCTGCAATCCTGTTAATGATAGCCTTTGTCGGGGTGCTGGTTTGGCGGAGTGGTTAGCAACCAGGCACCCCATGTACTTGCTTCTGCCGGTCCAGGTTCGAATCCCACCTGTGACCAGTTTGCAGAGTGTCTTCCCCTACTCTTTCACCCCCTTTCACAAGCCTATCCACTGTCTCTCTCCTATCAATAAAGGCACAAAAATGCCCAAAAAAATACATTTAAAAAAAAAAAAATGATAGCCTTTGTCCACATCTCTGGTGGGGGGCCTGCCAAGAAGGACACAGTCACACGGGGCTAAATGCTTTGGTAAAAGGCCAACTTGGCCTACAGATCTGTCCTAGATGAGGAGTAAGCCAGCTGCTTTTCACTTTATCCACTCACAGCCCAGTCTTGTTCTTTTAATTTTTCCATCTGCATTGTGGAGCCCAAAAAGCTTCTACAAAGTGGCTTTGCCTGTCCTCTATTTTCTTGAGGTGGACCTCCTGTTGTTAAGGTCAAGACAGCCAAGGACTGTCGGGCTGCAGTAGGAGTGTTCTCTGATGGAGCAGGTAGTTCACTGCCCCAGGACCCCTTGTGTGCTGCAGAACTGAGTATTTTAAATTCAAATACATTTTTATAGTTTGAGCATGGAATTTAACCCCACATGCATAAAAGGATATTCAGATATCTATAAGGTGACAGAACTAGTGCTTGCTGAAAATAAGTGTGGTTTGATTTAACACTTCATAAATCTAAGCAGGTGTAAGGTTTGTTTATAAGCAGCTGGTGCACTAGATATCAAGGTTGGGATACAAAAAAACTCACTGCACTAAGAGACATTGATTTTGGTTCCTGTGGTAAATATTATTCATAATCTTATTTTATTAGAACCATTGAATTTCAATCAACCACAGCCAGACACTTTAAACCTGTTGCAGACACTTTCAAGCATCCATCACTCTATTGATCCTGTTTGGTGCAGCACTCCATTCAAGCCGAACATGCCTCTGTGTCCAAAAAAGGCTTTCTCTTTTTAGCTTAATCCATTTTGTGTGTGTGCTTTGGGGAAAGAGGAACAGAGAGGGTTGGGTAGAGAGGAGAGAACACGAGCTATAACACAACTTGTACAGCAAACTCATTATGCAAAACTGCTTTAAATATTTATATTAAAATGAATGAGACTGGACTATGCACTGAAAAATGTTCATGCCTGCCTATGTCTACTCCACTCGAAACATGTGAGGGTCAAACCCCTTAACTTCTAAGCTCCTCACTTTTAACAAACTCCCCAGCTCAAGTGTTTGTTTACAGTGTTTAGACCTGCTGAGTCACAAGATTAATGTACACTATACAAATGAAATGGAGACAGATTTTTGAAAACTGACCTCATCCACCCAGAAGGTAAGGTCTTGTGCCAGTTGAATGTGTAAACAGAGGTTTGGTGAAATCATCTGCCTTAAGTGATGTAGCAGGAGGGAGGGAAAAGGATAATGCATTTTGAAGTGGTACATGCATCTCACTTAGTACAGTAATACATTTTATATTACTATTGGCATGTGGTGAAAAGCAACAGCCACCTCAGAGTTACAAAGGTTTTATGCTTCTGTAAGGTATGCAAAAGCCAGACAGTGAAAGTACAGCGGTGGGCCAGAAGCAAGGAATAGAGAGGTCTCTCTGGTAGTGTGATTGATAGAAGCTGCTTTTAAGATATCGCTCACACCTTTCATGTTTGGTTTGGTTTAACTGAACTCTAGTTCACTTTGTTAGTTTATGGTGATGTGAGTGCTCCGTTAAAGTCTGATGGGGAGAACAAAATCAACTCCAGTAGGCTTGTTTTGCTCACAAGTGAATGGGAGTCTGTTTGCTGTAGGTATGTATGAGATCTGAACAAAACAGAACCAACAAGGAAAGCAAACCAAAAGCAGTAATGGTACCTAGATGTTATATGCATAATTAGAAATCAACAAGAGTAAGCTAGCTAATGTAACATTTATAAACCAGATCATCTATACTATTGAAAAAGGTTTTTGTAAAGTTATTTTGGTTATTTCTCCCCTTTAATTATGCTAATTGGAATTGTATTTCACATTGTTGGAAAGCCTGATTAGTCACCTTTACAACAAGATATAACTTGTAAGGATCTTGCTTTGTAGGTATGAGTAACAGCTAAATGTGTGGATAGCACCCCAGAAAAATGTGTAAAAATCCCCTGCAATTGGAATCTAGTGTTGTGGTATGCAAAGTGGCAGCATTATTTAATGTCAGTCCTGGAACCATTTCAAACACGTCTGTTAGACAACTGAAGTCAAAGGCAGACTGTGAGGGGACGTTCCACGAAGAAGAAAAACACCCCAAGAACACACTGAGGAACCACAGGCTTTACTCAGGGGGTGAAAGGGGGATTACAGTCCTTTTTTGTGTGTGCTACACTCATTGAATGAATGCACAATCCTACAAGTTGCACATCATTGTAAAAGTGCGGAATCTGGCTTTTCAAAACTAAAAATTATTTTATTTCAATTTGGACAACAGCAAGTTCTTTCTATCCATAACATTGCATGCAATTTTTTTGTTTTAAATGATGTAACTAGCCACATTGTCTTATTCATATAACATTAACATACTCATGTTAATAAAATATCTTAACGTGAATGAAGGACTTCACTTGTAGACTGCTATTTTCTTTATAGGTTAGTCTTACATCAACAGATATATTGATACCTCATTACAAATGTTTACTGATTTATCACACAATCACTACTTTTCTATGAGCTGGTATAAGGCAAGCATGTTAATCTAGGAAAGATGAATTCTATTTAACATTAAAAAAATCTTGAACGTAGCAGTGTCATTGCACTTCTATGTAATATAAAGCTCTTGTCTGACAAATCAAGCATCTGAAGCTTAGCCCCATGTTGACTCCCATGACTTTGCTTTCTATCACTACTTCGACAAACTCATGGAAAGATTTACATTCTTCCATCTGCTTTGCCTGTTTTCTCACTTAAATCCTAAAGGTCAAGTAATTTTAAATGAAATGAATTAAAGTGCCACCAAGGGGTCTATCAAGTGGGGAATTCTTTTCATCTGCTGGGCCCACCTTGGGGACACCTAGTCCTGAAGAGGACTCCAACCAGAAGTCGAACTGTGAGGATTAACTCAATCTGAATATAATATTCCAACTTAAATCAATTAACTTCACACACTGAATTCCTGGATAAAGCTCCTCTGTAATCTGCTCCCAGAGCATAAGGAGCTTTCCGTCAACACATTAATTCTGCCCTTGGCCAGGTCTACCTACTGTGACAGGAGGGAAAGGATATCACTTCAGCATTTTTCCCTCATTTTTTTCTTGAAATATGAGAACACTCAACCTTACAAAACATCCTTTCAATCTTTGTTACATAAGCTGTAACATTATATTAGATATTACAATCACTGTTTTGAGTTTTTTTTATAAATCATAGCAGAATCAAAACAGAGGTTGTTAGGGTTCAGGAGTCCTTAAGTATACAGTCAGACTGATGAAGCCTTATTTAATGTCCTTCATGGTACTCACTGGAACCAGACAGCCTCGTCATCTACCCACTGCTGTTCCACTTTTTTGGATGGGAACCAGAGGAGCACAGTCATTAAAATCTGAGTCTGTGGAGCCTCTCATGGGAAGCAGGTGTGATTTAGGAAAGAAAGAAAACAACCACACTCCATATGGCACACTCGTGTCATCACAGGTGGACTTGTACGAGGTCACTTGTTCTCAGTTTGGGGGGAGGTTGGAGGGGTGCCGCCCAGCCATCTGGGCTCAGTACTTTGCCCCTGGAGAGTGCAGTCACAGGTCAGTGGGAGACCAACCCTCAACATTACTGGCTGCAAGGCAACATTTAACCCTCTGAATTAATTTTTCTAAGATTAAGACATGATCATGGTGTAATAAATCCTTACTGAATTGTGAGTATACTATGCTTAAGAGATTCATAATTAATGCAAGCATTGTTGTGATAAATGTCTAGTCAACAGAAATCGGGAGTTTGAAGGTGACATTTCAGAACAGATACTTTTAAGAGAAACAAGGGCAACAGTATTGTTGTGACCCAGATGATCACCCGTTGCCTGTTATGTCCATTCCTTTATCTGTAGGGTAAAACTTTACATGCCAGATATTAATTCCCTCAGCAAAGAAGGTTCAGAAACTTTGGCTCTGATACGTAGTCAATGTTGCTCCAATGATGCATTTCAGGCCCTGTTTACACGACAACAAAAATGAGCGAAAACTGATAGTTTTCATTGTGTCTTTGCCTTCCGTTTAGATGAGAACGGTGCCTGGAGTGTCTGAATCTGCAAACCTTTGAAACCAGGGTCCAGAGTGAAAAGTTTTGAAAATGTGTTCATATCTGTCTCCGTGTAGACGGGTATCAGTGTTTCCACAGAAAGCACTGGCCTCACCACATGCGCAGTACTCTTCACATGAAGGCTGTTGTTCCCAGCAACAACAACAACAACAACAGCTTTGGCCGTCTAGAGGGTGACATGTGTGCTACTTACTGTGGTTGGTTGGTTATCCAGACAAAAATATTCAGACACATTTGTTGTCTGGACAAGATACTCCTGCATCTTTGTGTGTCCACTTGCCATTGTTGTTTAAAGCATTTGCGTGTTCCTACACTGCTGTTTCACTACAAACCTACATCTACTAGCCTGGCATGCACACTACAGTGTTTTCAGTAATTCTTGCGTCTCCATGTGAATGCAAAGCGCTTTTGAAAATGCAAATAAAAAACCTTTCCATTTCTGGTGACAATGTTGTCGTATAAACGGGGCCTAAAACCCCCATCCCTGTGAAGGGGTGAGCCAATTATACATTTCCATGTCTAGTAGAGACATGTTTTATAGATCCTCCAACTTTAGCTAAGTAAAATAATCTCCCAATCTAAAGGGACGATGTCTTCTTGACTTAAACCACAAACTACCATCAAAGCATTCTGGGGTGCTGGTTTGGCGGAGTGGTTAACAACCAGGCACCCCATGTACTTGCTTCTGCCGGTCCAGGTTCGAATCCCGCCTGTGACCTGTTTGCAGAGTGTCTTCCCCTACTCTCTCACCCCCTTTTACAAGCCTATCCACTGTCTCTCTCCTATCAATAAAGGCACAAAATGCCCAAAAAATACATATAAAAAAAAAAAAAAAAAAAAAAAAAGCATTCTTGGCCATTTGCAGAGTAAACCAGTGAGACACCTTTAACAGCTTTTCTCCCTTGAAGAATCAATCCATGATCTGAAGACACTGATTTTCTGTATTGTAATAAGTCTTATATTAGGATAGGTATTGTTTAGTTTTTTTTCCATTACTGGAGGAAAATAAGCACTTTGAGAGCATTCTCAAATATAAATACTTCACAAGAAAAGATCCTCAATTATGTTTCTCTGTGATAAAACTCTTACATGTGGTGAATGGCATGACAAGAAGGACAAAAATCTGTGTAGTGGCTCAGTCTGATGGGAATTGGACGTGTTGGGGCCTGTACCACATTGGTACCAGCAGTACCTTTTTATGTAACAGAATCCTGATTTCAAATGGTGTGCCTATGCAGTGGAGGTGGGTAGAGCTGGCAGCGTGTTTCCAAATCCCATCTTTTGCTTTTGCTTTGATTGAGAGTCTGCTTGGCACTGAATTAATACATGGCATGAATAGAGGTATGATATATAACTTGAAGATTGGATGTCCTGTAAATTCTGCATTTAAGCTTAGACAATACAAACTCCCTCAGCACAAAGCAGCACATAATCAAACTAAAGGAAGTGATCTCCCATGTAACTGTGGTATATTAATGTTGGTACAATCACTTTTAAAATGCAGCACATCAGTCATTTAAAGATTTTTCGCACAACTTTAAGGTAGCAGTAGTTTAATGTTTTGGAAATCTTAAGTTAAAGCCTCTATTGACATGGCTAGAATTTATTAGAATATCAAAGTGCAATGTGTTATTAAGTGTCCATGGAAACTTGAGAGAGAACAGTCATTGTTAAGTATTGGAAAGTTGTTTTGGAAACAACTTTTTTTACAGCTAAGTCGATATCTCAGGTTTGTGTGGGCATGGTTGGTATCTTTTTGACATGAAGAGGCTGATTGGGCAGGAGCAAATACGTTTTGTTGCATTTGAGTGGGCAGGACATGCTGTTTACTTTGAGTTATCATTGCATCATAAGTTATTGTTTAAAGCCCACTCACTTTACATCCAGTTTTTTAACCCCCTCTGCTGAAATGTTTAAAATGGTGCAAAGATCAGTCTTAAGATTTTTAGACAGCTGATTGTATGGACAGTATATTTGTCCATAAATACCATACGTAGAAAGATTTGTTGATTTTCGTTCACAGGAACTTCAAGATCAGAATCACTTTGCTTTTTTCCTCACTTTCTCTCATGTCTTTTTTTTTAATAATCAGCTCGTGTGCAGAGGCTGGTGCAGCTGATTCTGATACATACAGAGAGAGATGAGATGGATCTAAAAATTACAGGTTTCATTGTGTTTTCCAGTGTGGCTCGTGAATGTGATACTTGTGGGCGGTAAGAGAGAACAGCTGAATTTAGTTTCAGAGAGACTGGCAGGATGAAACAAGAGCTTGAAAACAAATGTGTGTTCTCTGACAGAAGCTGAGCATCCATTCATGACTCCTCTTATTCTCCCATTTTCCTAACTATCCTTACATCTGTGCCATGCACCCTTCGTCTCAGTCAGTGAGCTGTCCAGCACATGTAAGGCTAAAACCAGTCCTCAAAGTGAAAGCTGTTGGCTACCAAAGTGAAGTGTGCTCACAATGGTATGATCACACACACCAGGGGGGAGAATAAAAAAACCTAAAGGGATGCTCAGTAACAAACAACAACAACTGTGACTTTTACTCTGCTGTTTGCTTTCCATCACCCTCAAACAGTGCAAACAAGAAGCTGGGCTCTATCTGAAGGCTTCTGATCTGCTAAGAGGAAGGTCAGAATGACCAGAGAAATACCCAGTTATGGATACCTCAAGCAAAAAGGGAACAGTTGAGTCAGCATCAAACAAAAGCTGAGAATAAGACAAGCCTGAGTCAAAGAAGAAAAAAAGCGACAGACTCGTCCAAAATGTGACTCATGTTTCTTTGGAGTCCAGACTTAAAATACTGCAGCTATGACAACATGGACAGAATGTGTTGTTTTTGTCCCTCAAACTCCAACTTTCACTGAAATGAGCACAACACTGAAAGTTCTCAGGGTTCTTACAATACCAGAATTTTAAACTTTGACATGCTACAGGGAAAGATCCTGTGCTTAAATATACTGATTTTGAAAAAAACAGCAACAAACATAAATGATTCAAAAACATTGGAAATATTTAACCGCTACTTAACATTACCAAAAATAAAAAATATGCATTTTTTTTTAGAACACATGTTATTGTAAACCTTTATCAGCCATCCACCACTTTCATAATTTCTTAGTGTTTGTATATTGCTTTTGTAGCTTTTGGTTTTCTATTTATCTATTTAAATTTATCCATTTTTCTATTTAGGTTAATAATCCAGATTCATGTCAACACATCAGACAGATCCACTTGTCAAAATTTCAAGCTTACATTTGTTGCTGGTCAGAAAATGTCAGGTCCAACCAGTGTCCTTTGAGAGGGCTGGACTGTGGTTTAGTTGTGCTGAAAACAAGTAGTAAACAGTACAGAAGGCTCATATAATTGAGCTTATGTAGCGCTTTTCTAGTCTTTCTGACTTCTCAAAGCACCTTTACACTGCAGTAGGGGTGTCCCGATACAACTATTTCACCTCCGATATGATACCGATATTGCAGCCTTGAGTATTGGCCGATACCGATATCAATCCGATACGATATCAGCAGGAATCATACAGACTTTTATTACTTATTTTGTAGTATGGACTGTAAGAAAAGGCTTGATCAGGTCAGATTACTCAAACAGAGAACAGTAGTCAGCAATAGTAGGTATGAGAAAAACTGACCCATTTGTTATTAACCAATAGGTTAAATAAATATTAACCTTAAACATAAGAATATACTACAATTAAAACAACATGAATAAAAAATATTAGAAGACCCTGAAAAGTGACCTCAATAAATCAAACAAAAACATATTTCACCAACTGCAAAATAACCACTATGTTGAACTTAAACATAAGCATATTCAACAACTGAATAAAATAAAAATATATATATATTAGAATGGACTGCTTGTATGCTGATATCGGAGATTTAGGATGCAGGCCGATATAATCCGATATTTGTTTTTTTGACCGATATCCGATATCAATATCGGATCGGGACATCCCTACACTGCAGGTCACATCTCACATTTACTCACTGATGGTTTTGAGTTTATATATAAGTGTCCATTTACATACTTCTGTCCTTGAAAAGTAGAAACTTGAGGTTAAGTTATCAACATGTGACAGCCAAAGCTAAGCTCAGCCTCAGAGTGGCCCATGAAAAATGTGGACAGAACATTTGTTCATTCCTCTTGCAGTTTTTTTAAAGGTTTTGCCCTTCCAAAACACATGACATTCCCTTTTTTAAAACATGGCAGAAATGTTATTTGAGATTTTACAGATGAACAAAATGTATGTCACAAACTTTCTTTAACACAAAACTTGCTTTCATTAATAATGGAAACAGCAGTAAAAACACAGGCTTTTGTGGAGGGAACTAGCATGATACTAACTTTCACGTTGGCCTACAAAATGATATCGCTCTTGCATCACTCCTCAGAGTTAAAACCTGGCAACATTGTGCTTGTTTCAGCCTTTTTCAACATCAAATAAGTTGCACTATTCCTAAAATAAAGAATCCCTTTGACTTGATAAACACAGAGACAAGTTGATGTGTTCAGGGCCTTAAAGAGACTTCAGTCTCTGGAGCAGTCACCTCACTTTGCCAGCCTCAGTAATCCAGCCTCATACCTAAAACCAGTGCCATCTATCAGTGTGACTTACGTTCCCAACACTTCTTTGAAGTCATAGTGTTCTTTGATGTCTGATGTCTTCTTTTTCCATCCATTTCCATCCTCTCCTAGAGGCATCCTACAATGTGGATGGGGTTCGCCACACTACAGCTGTGAAGGGCAAAAATAACAGAATTAAAACAGCTTCACAATGAAGTTTAAATCTAATTCAACGTTTAAGAATGTAAGAAGAGCTCATTCTGTTATCCACAATTAAAACAAATTCATAGTTAGGAGTTGTTTGTTTACAGAACATAAGCTACACACACAAAGCTTAGTTCTCTATTTGTGCAGAGAAAGTCACAGTGGAAGCTCGGGCTATATATATTGCTGCAGATGGTGCCATCAGTTTGTGTGTGAAAAGAAGTCAGAAAAACAGCACTGGGTGATTACATGCAACAGTTTGTTTACCACAACTTGCTTTTCCACTACCAAGCACTACCTGGGACACACCACAACAGCTTTAAGGTGTCTACACACCAAAAGTGACTTGAGCGTCGTCGGCAATCACTCTCCATGCAAAGTCTATGGGGTGGGGCTAACCCTCCCGCGATGCGACTGCTGCGTTCAAGGTGATCATTTGCTTGTCGCGAGATGCCAAAATTAAAAAATAGGTGATCTTTAAGGCGACGTCGTGTGTGGCTGTGTGGCAACAGCCAATCAGTGGTGTGTGTGTTGGTGTGTGGCGTTACCTGTGTCAGAAAGTTTTTCTTCTGGACTACAGAGCAACAATCTATGTCTGAGTGAAACATTAGTCAGTGAGGACATTAGTTCCACCTAGACTGACCACAGAGAACTCACAAACGATGCTGCTTCAGGGCCATCAGCTGCAGTGTTTTGTGTTTGATAAGTGTATAAAAAGAATACAGTTGTAATAATGTTAGCTTATGCATCCTATTATATGATATGATCTCAGTGAAACTGAGCAGACGTGACGTCACCGAGCCACTGTGACGGGTGTTGGTGACCAATATGAGATATTTATGGACACGTGATGCAACTTCAGTGGGCAACACGATTTTGATCACAGAGTCATGTTTGGTATGAATGCAGCTTAAGAGAAACAACCGCTACCAATGGGACAAATTGACAGTTTTTGCAGCTATTATGACTGCCTTGGACTCTTGTAAACACTAAAATGAACTTAAGTACACGCTGGAGAAGCTTCTGTAGATGGAGAGTCAACAGAACTCAGGTTGTCACACTGGATGACATATGAGTGACCATGGAAAATCACTCCAAGATGTTCAGGATCAAAGAATATCAGTGGCTTTTATGCACAGCTCTGCAGTCAGCAGCTCTCCTCATGCCAAGCCTCCCTGCTGTAATGAACATTTGAACACTGTAATACAAACTCAAAGGAAAAACCAAAGTAACCAAATGAAAGTTCATATTTAAATTCACTATTGAGAACATAGTGACTGTCTATTCTGAAAAGACAGAAACTAAAGTTTCAATAATAAGTTTATTTCAGTATAGCATAAAGTATGTTCACTGTTGTGGAGATAAACTGCACTGAAATAAGGCACTTTTTCGATCACTGTGCTTTATCAGCAGGATATCACTGAAACATTTTCACATTTTGCTAATCTTTATTTGGGGGATTTTGAGATTTGGGATGTTGTTATTAGGGATGTAACAGTTACCGGTAAAATGGTAAACTGTGGTAAAATTTCCCACGATAATCATTACCGTGTCCTTTTAAAAGTACCGTTATACCGTGTTTGATCACCACACTGTCAATAACTCACGGTGATGCTGCTCTTTGCCTGGAAAGGCGAAACATCTGCCCCTCGATGAAGCAGCCGTGTGTCGCAAAGTTTAAAGTACAAATACGTTTTTTTATATTCTTGTTATTACACACAGTTTAAGCATTTATAACATTATAATGGCAAATACTTGCCAGAATTGTTTACTTTTATTTTCTAATGAAAAACGTTTAAACAAATTTACTTATAGGACATTTCCTGACACAATTATTGACTAAAAAGATAAAAGAAATATTAAAATTTTATTATTACAGGGGTTACATGATTTCAAGACTGTGTTAAAGTACTTTTTGAACATTTTGAGCATACTTCAACAATGCCACGATAATAATCATAACCGTGATTATTTTGGTCACAATAACTGTGATATGAAATTCTCATACTGTTGCATCCCTAGTTGTAATATTTACATTCTGTGTAAATTTAAGTCGGACCATACATTATTTTAATAACAGACGGAAGGTCACGTAGGCTACACTGTGATGCAAAGTTGACCTGAACAACACAACTTAACAGTGGAAAAATAAGATGCTGTAAATCATTTTTTTATAGAGTTTTAATCACCCTACACTGTTTGTGGCTTGATTCCCCCCAAGTTCTTTTAACAAAGTTGACTTGTTGGCTCCATGCCAACCTCTATGCCAACCCGTTCTGCACAGATAGAGAACCTAGATTTTGGTTGTGGCTCATGTCATGGACCACATACCACCTCACTCAATTTGAAAAAAAAAAAAAGGTGTTGCAAAACTCTGTTCTAACCAGTAGACTAGACTGTCTACTTTTGCTTTCTCGTATACTTAAGAGGACTTGTAGGCATTTCTGTGAAGATTATTTTTGTATTTGAATGCCTGATTAATTAAATTAAGAGCTGTTTATTCCTACTTTGGCTCTAATCTGTTATTTAATAATTGAAAAAAATGAAAAACTGTATTTATATTGTATTACTTTAAGAATAAAGTATTATATCTTGTAACACTGTCACCCTATAGATTGTGTGCTAAAACTCAGTTATTGGGCAAAATCCACCTTTTAATAAGATACTGTTGTCAATTTCATAAAAGGCAGCATTGCTCTGTATCCTGTTTAATAATGAACAAGATTCCAGCACACAACCGAGACAACAATAGATAAGACTTGACTTGAAATATTACACAACAGTCAATGTGCACTCATGCACCACGTAATGCAATTAATTAAATGAGTGAGAGTGGTATTCTGTCTCAGCGATAGTTCAATATGTCCATTACAGTTTGTCTGACTGATGAGATTGTTGCATAAAACCTTTAAACCATAAAATAAATCATTGATTTTTTCATGAAGGGTTCTGCTTCACGGCTCTTGCTTGCATTTACGACCATCAGGTTTAATTGGACTGAATGCCAAGACAAAGTAAGTGAGCATGATGGTTCTTTTGAGAAAGATGGTTTGTTAGTAATCTAAATTATCAAAGTAAGAGAAAAAAATGAAGCTGGAGGCCCTGGGGCTGCAGTATCTTGCTTCTTGAAAGCTTCGCTTCCTGTGTTCTACTTTATTTACAAGGTTGAACAGATTCAGATAAATCTTCACATGGCTGTTGTAAGATAGGACAATAGGTCTGAGTACAAATAGGCATGAACAGGAAATAAATCAAGACAAAAATACACTTTCACACTTGCCAGAAGACTTAACCACAGCCTTGCCATAAGGCCACAACCCCCAACAACTTCTGTTATGTGCTGCCACTAATACTGTAAATAGCAGCTAATAAAGGCTTAAAAGTGGGGCAAACAGAGCAGCTGGAAGAGGAGCATCCCACACAAAATACATGCATGGTCAGTAGACGCAGAGACCAGCTGGGGGACCTGATCTATATTTAATTCTGATGCCTTAGTCTACTTAAATGCTCTTATAAATAAAGCAAAGTATAGCTGTAATTGAGGAAAGCTGAAGCCATTCCTCTGAGAAACAACTTCATCTCTGCTCTGCATGAAAGCAGCAGGGCGTGAATGGCAAACACAGTCTGTTTTACCTTTAGGCAGAGGTAGGCATTAGCAAGGGGGATTGGGCTCCACGAGACCTCACGATATTCACTACACAGTACTGTGTTTTGACCAGATTTAGACTGATTACATACATTTAATGCACACATATCAGTAAATGACATTATTGTTATCTTG
Source organism: Scarus forsteni (assembly GCA_036419115.1). NCBI lineage: Eukaryota > Metazoa > Chordata > Actinopteri > Labriformes > Labridae > Scarus > Scarus forsteni. The sequence continues at coordinate 33,361,951 of JAZDUH010000152.1, forward strand.
TACATCTGTAACTATTTGCCATAATTTTCAAATTAGTGCTATATTGAAATCACCTTCAATAGATCAAATTAAAAATATATATGTTACATTTTACTTGCAAGAGTGCATGTCAGGGTGCTTTAGTGCACCCTTTATGAAACACTGGACAAGCATATTTGGAAAAAACAAATTGAAGGTGGAATTAATGAATAAATTAATAAACAGATGGGACAAAAAATGAACAGAGAGATAGATCTGGATAGATCAATAGTTAAAAAAACATTTTAAAATAAACATTTAACATGTAAATAAATGCAATTAAATAATAAGAATGAGGATGTACAAATACATAAAAATAAATCAATTGAAATATAAATCCATAAAAATGTGAAGCAAATAGAAATAACTAACATTTTTTTAAATCCTCCTCAAATACAATCTGCCACCAAGGCATATCCAACATTGTCAGGTAAGTTTCTTTGTCAAAAATATGGGAAAATTTCCCTATATCACTTGCACTGCTGACTAATTTTTTATAATACTGCTCAATCCGCATCCATATTTGGATCAACACCTAAACCTAATTTCCAGTTCTTTGTCCTGTAGCCAACATTCACTGAAAATGTCATTCAATTTTTTCGAGATATTATTGAGATGTTGTCAAAAAGGTGGAAAAATTCCTAATAAGTCTCAACTGTTAACACATCCTTTAAAAAAATCCTAGATCCATATCCAGGTTCAGATCACCAAAAACTTCTCAATTCTCTCTTGTGTCTTGACTAAGGTTCCCTGTAAAATGTAATCAAACTTTTCCATGTTTACAACTCAATAAACAAAGTAAAAAAAATGCCACTAAAAGCCTCTTTGGTAGAGGTTTATAATAAATGATCAGTAGATAGAAAGATAAATATTTAACAACTACAAAAAAGACAAAAATTGCCAACAAGAACACACTTTAAAAAGTCAAATATTGCCAGCATTATTACTCTCCTGGTCATACTATTATATGTGCATCTAAGCTTCTTCATGTCCTGCGCAAATAGTTAAATCCATAAAGTCATGAGGGGGCTTCCATCAGGCTGAGCCTGAGGCTCTCCTCATACCTGAAACCGCCCCTGACAAAAGGAGGACGCTGAGTGGGAATAAAACATTTTCAAGGTGTAACATGTCTGCAATAATAAAATCAGTTCGGTTTTCTTGTTGGTCAACGTGCAAGTAAAATGCTACAGAGAGGAGAAAAGGAAGAAGGCAGTGTGGGTGTGAGAGCAGTGCTGCAGCGCTCAAGGGTACGACAGTCAAAGGAAAGAAAGCAGCATCTTTGGGTTGAATGAAGATGCTGCAGACATGCGGCACGAACACGCTGCACAAGTTTTATCCCCAGAAAGAGGTTGTTAATGCTTCAGTGTGGTGAAAGAGAGAGAGAAAAACGTACCTAAATGGCGATGTGTGGCTGTGATGTGCTCTCCTCGCGTTGGGAGCGATGTGGTTGCCGTGCTCGTGCGCTCAGACTTCTCCTCCTGACGTCAACAGGAGCAGACGTCTGTGGACGTAGTGCAGCAGAAAATCACTCTGTTATCTCCAAACAACGTGATATATGCGACTCTCCGTATGCTAGCCGGGCAGCCGTCTGTTAAGTGTGAACAGCTTTTCTACTGCATCTGCGCCTTTTCCTCTGAAAAGCTCCCGGCAGCGCTCTCGTTTGAGGAGTGTGCAGACAATTTTTAGAGGCTTAACATATCACTGTGAATTATTCATCAACACAAGCTGAAGAAGCAATATGCGCGTAGATTATGCAACAGAATGAAGGAGGTCTTTCTGAAACAACGATGTTCACTCGCAGAAACTTGGGTCTGCCCCTGATAGTTCACTAATAGGCGACGCCCGACCTCTATCTCTTTCAGCACTTGAACTCATGGGACACCTCCAAAATCCACCGGGGCCGTATTGTGCTGGTCTAAGCCAATTAGAGTAGCCGTGGAGAACGGGAAGTCTGCCCATTCACACAAGTCTCCAGGAGATTAGTAACAAAAGAAATGAGGAAACAAAAACAGGTCATGAAGTGGCAGCCTTGTCAATTAGGTTTATAATGGTGTTTCAATTGGTCTTGGAAGCTGGATTGCCCAAGTTGCAAATATTTACATTCCAAGTGAGAAGTGGGAATTATGTTTCCCACTTCCCACTTCACCCAGTTAAACATATTTCAGGTGTGAGCTGGTAAAATGTACAAACCTGAAGATTGTAGCTTTCCAAAGTAAAAAAAATCCCACCAAAGGGGTGTTTTCAGTCATGTGTCTAATGGTGCCTTCCATTTGATTCTGGAAGGAGGATTGTCCTTTGTTGCAAATCAGATATGTTAGTGGGAAACTACCTCTCTGTGCTCAGAAGTTGGAGGTTCTTCAGGTACCTCGACTTTACCAGTTCTCAGCTTCCAAGTCCCGAGGCTTACTCCCAAAGCAAAGGGAATGCACAGTAACTCTCTGTGACAGGTCTGGGTTCCACTTGATCTCAGAAAGTCTGAGTTTCCAATTAGATACTGTCACTCCTTTGGTCTGAATTTACTTTTTTAAAGAAAAAATGGGCCCTTGCAGTGTAGAAATAATGGTATTTGCATAACAACAGATGTTTAGAATTGCTTCTAAAAGCTGACTTGCCCAGTTGTGCCTCATATTCACATACATTCGGGTTCAGATCTCCTGTGTTCCTTGAGCTGTAAGACACTTGTAATAAGTCACACCTTGCAGAGACCAACCCGACAGAATGATTTCCATTCAAAATGATAAAATAAACCAAACTTCAGTGTGTCCCTTTTGTGAATCCCCTTCCAATGACAGTAAAACCAATCCAAATAGATTAAAGGTATGTATGCAAAATGTGTTGTTTTCATCCAAAATTAGTGCCCATGGCCTGTCTACCCCCACCTCCTTGCTAGTTTCACATTTAAAATGAGGTTCTTTGAAATTTTCACCCCCTGATGTTGTTAGGGGATATGTCACCTTCCCGTGATGTCTTGTTTGAGCAACTATAAACACAGAGAACTCTTTCTTTTCCTTTGGTTCTGATTATCGTCAGTAGATGCTGTTGTTCTTACAATTAAAAAATGGCATCAGACCTATAAATATGTCCGGCATTTATGATTAAACACTTCTTTTCTCTTATTTTATACATGTTTAAGTCATGGCTCATCATCATGATTTTTTGAAAGCTGTTTAAACTGTGTATGGCACAGTCCTGTTTTACTGAGATGGCCACCAGTGACACACCCCCACACCCACTCCCCCCGACTATTGAGGAGATTTTCCTAGTTTCGCTGCTTGTTTTAAGGCCCACATAGACCTTGTCTCATGCCAGATCAGATTGTTGTTTTTTCTTTTACAGTGGTCATGATAGCAGCCTGAGGTTTTCCAACCACTGGTTGTTGACAGTCCCCACAGGGATGAAGACAGTGTGGTACATCATTTGCCACAAGCTATAAACTCTATTATACTTTGACTTCTAACATCAACATACCAATATCATTGTCCTCATTAAACCCTTTAACAGATATTTCTGTGATTGGACTGTACAGGAAATAAGCTGCAATACATGTAAGGTCTGTTTAAACCCATGGTTTAACTCAAAGCAATGACTTTAGGTTTCATAAAGAGAAACATGTTTAAATGTGTCTGTTGTCATTTCTATCTTCATTTATGTCTGAATTCTTTCCTGAGGCATTGTATCAACTTGTGAGGAAAATTAACAACAAAACCATGTTGTATATTAAAATATAACAATGTAATTTATAGCATTCACTGAGAAATGAAGCTCAGTTGTAACCTAAAAATACATTTGTTTTTAATCAGCCACATATTAAGCTCATGTGTCATCCCCTTAGGTTTGATAATATCTGTTTTTACATTGTACAAAAGTGTTTTTTAAAAATAACATTTATATAAAAATAAAATACATTGAAAATAAAAAAAAATAAAATACAGTGTAAAAGCACGTTTATATAAAATAAGAATTACTATGTATACTACTGTGTAATGGCTCAGAATTTTGGACACATTTCCAAAACTGTATGGTACTTTAAGTTTTTTTTTCTTTGAATGGGTTTTTTCGAAAATACATTTCATACAGACTTGTTGTGGGCAATAAGTATGGTGGTTCTCTGGTGAATAGTATTCTCATCCTTGGCAAATATTAGGACCGTGTATGCTGATACATGAAATTCACTCCCAAAGTGTGCCTTTTTCAATGAGTTCTTATTTAATAATGAATACCATAGTCATGAAAATTGTGAAAAAGTGATTAAGAAATGGCCCTTATGGATATCATTAAAGAATATATACTGTGAGAAAAGTCATTTATTTTTGTGTTATTTATTATTATTTAGTCATTGCTATTTTGTCAGCTGTGCCCTCAATTTCAGCTTTAACTCAACTTCAACTTTAGGCCTTTTATTATTATTATTATCCCATGAGAAATTTGGTTCGCCGCAGGCATCAGTACACCTCTACATGATAAAACTTACACATGTATGAGGATAATCAGGAAAAATTCGGAGCACAATTGAAAAGGAAGGCCCTTTAACCACAGAAAGCCAAAGGCTGAAGAATCGGACAAAGCTCCAAAAACTGCATTCAGTCAGTAAAGTGTTATGCAGTAGATAAATAAAGAGTAGTGATGAACAGTCGAGATAAAGCAGATGAAAAGAGAATCAATTAACTGTAACAATAAAATAAAAATATAGATTATAGAGATGTAAAATTATTTGTGTTTTGTACACGCTCTCAATGCCGAGGTGTTTGTTTACTTACTTTGAGGGGAAAAGAACAAACTATTCCTGCACTCTAGGGGGCAGCACTGTCTAAAATGGCGCTTTTCTTATCGGCACACAATCACACACAGCCTCCACTTCCGGACAGGAGTTTTCAAACAACACAAGCTAGCCAGCTAGCCGAAACGCGTATTTGCTCAGGGAAACTGCAAACTTTGTTCAGTTTGGGGTGAGCTTTGTTCTTTATTTGTGTCTTTATTAATCATTCAAGTTGCCTTGGATTTCGTGGAGAATATAAATATATTTTATGAGTCTATGTTGATAGAAAAGCAGCGGGTAGGCTAACCAACCGTCTGTTTGCTTTGTTTCATACAAACACTCCGTTGGTGCTAATGCTAAGCTATCTGTTTACATTGCTCTATGACTTTGGATGCTTTATAAAAACAGCTCACTGTCAATTTAACGTAAATCGTTGAGCGCATAGTAATCCCACAGTTGATACAATACAGTTTTTGGATATTTTTGCAGCTAGCGGGCTAGCCTGTTGTCTATCCAGCCAGCGATGTCAGCGAACAAGAGGAGAAGAGCCACCTCACCCTCCAGCAGCATCAGCGGAGGAGGAGACCTCGATGAAACCTCCTCTACTCCTGGAAGCGGCAGGAAAAGGAAAAGGATCTCCAATGTACCTCCCGTAGACACGGTAAACACTCATGTTCATGGATTCCGATGTGCTCAGATTAGCATGTGTGACAGAAAAGGGGCTCATACTGTATGTTTATCGGGCAGGGACCCATCCTGCACTTCTCTTTAAGATCACATTTCCATTTTGTCTGTTTTTTCCATTTCTAAAGATATTCATTGTTGGTCGTAATTCTTTGAAGGTCAGCATTACGTTTGTGTGCTTTTATGCTTACTTGTTTATACATGAGGTAAATTAATTCATAGTTGAAAATATGGGCATAATCAAAATCACAATCTTTTTTTGGTTGGTATTTGACTCCGGCAAGTAAATATAAGGATAGAGAATAAATAAAAAAAAAAAAAAAACACAGTTTATATGCAAAATGTACATTAGGAATATTTACGCAGATGGGAGCTGTGCAAATGAATAGTGCAGCTTTTAACTGTTGAAGAAGAGGACCTCTGTCAGCTGGTGTTTATTCACTGTTTTTTAACACCAGTGAAGCTCGTTTTTGCTCTGACTGTTAAAATAATTTTCTGCATACAGTGAAGGCATTCTTGTACACAAACCTACTGCAGTTTTTTTTTGTATAAAAGTTAGGGATGGGTACCTTCCACATTTGAACCGATACCGTACTGATGCCTGGTATCTGGGAATCGGTATCAGTACTCAACGGTACCAATTTTCGGTACTTTTGTGTGTGTTTATGGGGCAATAAATATTAATTTGTTTAATAATAAGATCTCAATTTTTTTAAATGTTAATTTATTTCTCAATATGTAAAATTTGACAGATATATATCAAAACAACATTGAACTGTTTGTATTGTAACATCGTAGTTGTCCCAAAAATTTCTTCAACATAAAACCAGCAACTAAACGGCAGCCCTCACTTTAGTTTAACAATGGGTCCTATAAAGCTTTAAATAAAAACATTTACAATAAAGTTACAAAGTATGAGGAACCGACCTGATAATTATAACTGACGCATGTTAAAATGCCAAGCTAATACCATCTTAAACACAAGGCTTATTTACCTGGACCAGATGAAAAGGATGATGCTTCACTTGCATCTCCTTGATGCATTTGCTGCCATCACCAAATGTTAAAGCCATTTCTTTTCCTGTGTTTCTGGCTGCAGATGACTAGTCACCATTGGACACAGGCCTGCTAACAGTGCCAAATGAATCCTTTGTGGTCGTAGATCTGAGGCTATCAAAAATTGTGCACTCTTCAGCTTTAAGGAAAATTTTGTGCGTCACCAGGTGTTTCCTCAGATTTGAAGTATTTCCACCACTGGCCTTACACTTGGCATCACAAATATTGCAGCAAGCATAATCTCCATCACATTTAATAAAGTAGAGCCATATTCTTGAGCGCTTTCTCTCAGCCATGCCTGCTTTGTTGACTGAACCTGCGGCTGCTGACGTCATGACACTATTGCTGTGCTGCGTTTAAGTCCAGTATGGAAATTCACCAACTCTACCCTATAGTATGCCTGTTTCTTCCACTCCCTCACAGTCACAAGGATGCGTTTACGTACCGCAACATGGCACCGTTTGATTTTGCATGAATCAGTACTTGATAGTACCTACAGAATTCGGTTGGTACCTCTTAAAGTACAGAATTCTGTACCCATCCCTATTGAAAGTATGGTATTGGCTGAAGTAAGCTTGGAAAATACCTAACCTACGGGTGCACAATTTTGAAACGCAGGACCATGTAAATGTTCTTCATTTATACAGCCCTTTTCAACAACCCTTTTGGTGAACCAAAATGTTTTACAATAGATAGTAAATGAGGAGGAATAAATAACAACGATAAAAAGCATAAATGCAATAAAAACAATAAATACAATAAAATCCAATAAAATAAAGTAAAAGTGTTGCCACACTACTGGGTATTAAAAGCCATCTAAAATAAATACATTTAGGTCTAGATTTGAAAAGGCCCAGGTCAGAAATAAGATACATTTTGGTGGAGAGCTTGTTCCAGAGCCTGGGGGCAGCAGCGGAAAAGGCTCGGCCACCCCAGTGTTTTTACTTTGACCTGGGCACTTCCAGCAAAAATTGCCATTGTCGTAACTGGTATTTTAGAGCTTAGCAAGTAGTCGAATTTTAATCTCAAATACAATGATTGCCTCCTGCAAGTATGAAAACTGGGTCATCCCGTTTAAAGAGAACTGCGCCACATGAGGTTTTTGTAATTTTAAAAGTATAATTCTATGTATCATCTTTTTTCATTATAAGAATGATAGTGTTTAAGGATTAACCCATATTAAAAGCATGTGTTGAATTTTTTAAAATCAAAGGTGTTGGTGTGCATCCCACATTAACATATTAGATTAACGCAAAAAAAGTTGTCTGGCATCCCTTCTTTCAAAGTTTTCTCAAATTAGTCATTCTAAAAATTGATTTCTTGGTTCCTTGAATAAATGAAGGTAAAGCCGCTCTTCTAGACATTTCTGTAGCAACCGGCCACTCTTTAGCAGTCCCTGATAACTTTATGAGATTCGAGTAAGAACCAGGTTCTTTTAACATTGTATTGTTTTATAACTTGCTCAGTTGCTGTGAGTAATTTTCACACTTTGTTCAATCCAGATTGCTGTATGCCATGAGCTGTTCAACGCCGTCAGGGACCACAAGGATGAGCAAGGAAGACAACTCAGTGAACATTTCTTAAGGGTACCAAAGAGAAGGTATTATTGCTTCATAACTATAGTGTGCACATCAGCCATTGTAGTTTGGATTTTTTTTGTCATACTTTGATGTTTAAATATTGCATGGCTGATCAGTAAGACATTAAAAAGTGGCGGACGTGGGGACATGTTGGAAGTATGCTACCGTCCTAATTAGAACTGTAAAACGATTCTTTGATTCTGCAAATGTGTTTATCATAAAATATACGTAAAATATGCTCATGTTTGCAACAATAAAACCAGGGCCCATGAAGTACAAAAAAGTTTTTGAATGTTAAACCGGTATCGTTATGGAGCCCTGAAAGGGACACTGGCAGAATTTTTTGTCTTTTAAGTTTGGCATGTGCATGCAAAACTATCCTGGGTCAATAACCCATAAATGAAATAATGTCGTTACAAACCCTACCCGTTCTTTTATTCGCCAGCACGAAGACTGTGAGCTACAACCTTGTTTGCCTCCATACGAGCCGTCCTCTGAGCCACACAACTTCATTTGGTCTCAATACGCTGCTGTGATGGCTCAGTGGTGTAGGGACAGTCCAAAACATTACTATAGCAAAGCAATGCTGTTAAGGAGTTTAAATTACTTCACCATAAATTAGATGTAATGTCTTCAATAACACAGTGCAGGGAATTAGCCTCAAGCTTTTCATGCAACATATCATAGTTTGAAAAAATATGAATTAAAATATTTCATTGGATAATTTGATTGAGCCATCACTGGAAGCATATTGAGACCAATTAGAAGTTGTGTGGCTCGAAGGACGGCTTGTACGAGATTGTAGCTCACTGTCTTGATGACAATGAAGAAAGAAAAACTCAGAATTTTTTTTTTTTTTTTACCAGTGTCCCTTCAGGGACTCCGTATATTGTTGACATGGTGGGCCACTATTCCAGATTGATGGTACAGGGAATGCTGATAATGATTTAACAGGTTAATGGGTCATTATTAATTATTGTACATAAGGACTATATAATTATGATTGCAATTTGTCCTGTTGTTCATTCCAGGAATCTTCCAGACTATTATGAAGTGGTTTCTCAGCCAATTGACATGACAAAAATCCAGCATAAACTGAAGTCGGAGGATTACAGTGATTTGGAGCAACTAACTGCAGATTTCCAGCTCATGTTCAGTAACGCCAAATCATACTACAAGGTAAGGAAGTAAGAGAGCAATATGGTTGTCTGCAAGTGCCATTTTTTCCCCTTGATATCCATGGTAAATTTTTATATTTCCTTGTCCTGTACATTATTTAGAGGGACAGTGAGGAATACCAAGCTGCATGCAAGCTTTGGATTGTTTATCTGCAAACAAGAACTGAGTTTGTTCAGCCTGGAGATGGAGATGACGATGATGAAGATGGTGATGACACAATGGATACAACTGAAGATGAAGTAAGCTGATTATATTTCTTCAGATGTATTGTTGAGTTGTTGTTTCTGCTTGTCTTGGTTACTGCTGTGCTTTAGTTACTGAAACACATGCATTTTAAGGGTCACACATGCAGTCGACGGTAAAATGTATGTTGAGGTATGAGGTATCTTTTATTGCTCTCTGATGCAATGTTCATATACATAATGGCAACGTATTTCTGATTTAGACCTCAGTGAGCAGTTTGAAAGAGGTGTTGGAGCAGCTCTTAGAGGCTGTGGTGTCACACACTGATCCCTCAGGGCGTCTGGTCAGTGAACTGTTTCAGAAACTGCCTTCCAAAGTGGTAAGTCCCCCAAAAGTCTTAAGTCTCAGAGTGATTGTTCTTCGTGTCCCACACTCCTGACATGGACCTGCTGGTCTGCCTTTTTCCAGCATTACCCAGACTACTATGCCATAATAAAGGAGCCAATAGATCTGAGGGCCATTGCTCAGAGGATACAGGTAATTGACTGAGATGTGATCTCATTACTTTTTATTTCATTTTTCGAATATTTCAGAACTTCATTGTGTTTTATCTCTTTCCCACAGATTGGTCACTATAAAAGTGTCAATGCTATGGCTAAGGATATTGACTTGATGGCCAAAAATGCCAAAACATACAATGAACCAGGATCTCAGGTTTTCAAGGTACATGATTTTTCATTTAAATAATCCCTTATGTTTTTCATGAATTCTTACTGAATAGTTATTGTGATTTTCTCATCCTAAAGGATGCTAACACAATAAAGAAAGTCTTCATCCAGAGGAAGACTGAACTGGAGCATGCTGAACCCACTAAAACTAGTCTTCGCATCAAGTATGACACAAACTCGGAGATACTTCAAAAACTATTCTTTCCCCCAAAAAAGGATGTTTCAGATCTTCATGGTGTACTTCTTTATGATCACAATGTAGGAATCGCAAGTCAGGCCAGGGGGATCGGCTTTCTGGCGTCAGTGTTGCTCTTCACTATGGTTCGGAGAGCGAGGACGACCCTGTGCTCTCTGGTAGGTTTTCAATGATAAACCTGTAGATAACATTATGCTTTTGTGCTGAAAAATAACTGTCCACGTCATTGTTTGCAGGCTCCGTGTGCTACGACGAAGGTGAGTCAGAGGCTGAGAGTCAGAGCTCCAGTATGGAGATAAGTAACCCAATCTTCCAACTATATGAAGCTGTGAGGGGAGCAAGGAACAACCAGGGTCAGATCTTCTCTGAGCCTTTCCAGCAGCTGCCCTCTCGAAGGGAATATCCTGACTATTATCAGCAGATCAAACAGCCCATCAGTCTACAGCAGATCAGGTATGTTTGTGCTTTGGGCCTTCACTAGAGTCATCAAGAAAAGTATTTCAGAATAGGCGAGGTATTGAATTGAGTTAGCTTATGCTGCCTCGCAAGTTACTTATCAAATATGATGCCATTCATACATCTCACCGGACCCTCTCCTTGACCGTGTTAGTGTCTGTTGGTCTAAAGCCACATGACCATTTATCCAGCTCTGCTTTGTTCTGTTGTCTGATGTACAGTGGATGTGGTAGCCTATGGTTGGTTACACTTATGTGCTTGTCTACACTTTGTTATTCTTTTAGATTCAATGCCTTCCAATCTAATTGATGTTTGAGATGTGTTTCTTGGTTTAGCGAGCCAGAATGTGTTGGCTTTGAAAAAAATTACTCATATTACAGAAGCTTTTAATCTCTTGAAGACTGAGTTTAAAGTTTGAGGAAGTGCCTGCACAGCAAACACTTATTTAATTTTTGTTTACAAAAAAAGAGCCACTTGAGCAATCAGTTGAAGTCAATGTAGTCCATCAAATCCATCATTGAAAGTTAAAGTTGCCAAGCAATGAATATTGTTTTATGTCTGTAACTTTGTAAATGTGCTGCTGCCTGTCTTGGCCAGGACACTCTTACAAATGAGATCTTTAGCTCAATGAGGTTCTTCTGGGTAAATAAAGGTTTAAATAAATAAATAATAAGGGAATTTTGGTGTTCCTGAAATAATAGAGCTTACAGGAAAATCCCACTCGTCACCATCCAGAAAGACGATTTGACAAAGTGAATTACATTACAATGTAAAGGAAATGGAGATATGTAAAGGCTGAAATTTTAAAAGAAACAGATTGAACATAGCAAAAGTATGAAAGGAGTTTGTTTGTGGTGCTTTCTTAATCAAGAAACCCAAAAACTAGGAATGCACAATGCACAATATTATGGGAACAGTATTGGTAACAGCAGATAATTGGCTGAAACATGACTGTAGAAAGGGGCTGTATAACTAAAATAACTAAACTAAAATGTCATATATGAAAACAAACGTCAGCTTATGTAGTGTTTTCATGATCTTTGTCTGGTAAAGTGTGCAGGCAGCTAGTTAATATAAAGTTTTGCGGTTTATTGTGCACTTTCTCGTTAACTGTCTTGTAAAGAGGGGCATATTATTTTAAAATTATTCTTCTTTAACTCCTTTTGATTCATGATGTAGTTTCTTATTTGTTTATTTAACTGCTTTCACTAACCAATCAATGAAGTTGTTGCTGTTATGTCAGTGTGTTGTTCATCATAATCATGATTTAAACCAAAAACGTATAAACAGATGAACGAAAAATGACAAAACGGCAGACAGAAGACATAAGCAGATCCATGCACAGAAATCATGCAGGTCTATGTCTGTACAGTCTGGTCTTGCACTTTAGGTGTGTTAGAAACTTTAAATTCCCCCTGACCCACCATTACTTTTTTTTTTTTTTTAATTTCTGGCACATTAATACTTCAACTAACTCCTGGCATAACATGGAAAAATGCTTCAAGTGCCTGGCAGGAAAATCTATTGGCAAAAAATACTGCTGTTTTTGTCATGCTTTACCCTTGTCAATGTATATAAAGGGTATTCCCCCCCCCTTATTTACAGTGCTATTTTTTTGTATGTAAATGACTGTTTTAAATGTCATTTTAACTCCTTTTTTAGGGCTAAGATGAAGAATGGAGAGTATGAAAGTGTGGATCAGATAGATTCCGACCTTAACCTGATGTTTGAGAATGCAAAGCGCTACAACATGCCTAACTCAAGTATTTACAAGCGGGCCTTTAGGCTTCAGCAGATCCTACAGGTATGTACATCATCACTTTTTGTATTATTAATTGTGTTTGCCCATGCAAAGTATTCCGCTGAGTATGTTTTTGCCACAGGATTTATAAATATCTGTTGATGTTTGTTTGCAAGGCTAAAAAGAGAGACCTTCTGAGGAGGGACGATGAGGATGGAGACAGCATTCTGTCGTCTGATGCAGGAAGTGTAAAAAAGAAGAGGTATATAGATTTTTATTATTAAAAGCGCGTTGTTTTGACCATTATGGATTTGTGTTGCATTGTGAACACATCTATGTTCCACTTTGATTTCTGTTTTCAGTCACAAGAAAAATGTGAAGAAGAACAGAATGAAAGCCCTGTATGCTGCAGTGATTGAGGTCAAGGAGGCGAACAGCAACCGCCGTCTTTGTGAACTCTTCATGGTCAAACCCTCCAAAAAGGACTACCCTGATTACTACAAGGTCATCTTGGAGCCGATGGACCTGAAGACCATCGAGCATAACATCCGCAATGAGCGCTACAACACAGAGGACGCCCTGATGGAGGACATGAGGCTGATGTTTCGAAACGCCCGTCATTACAATGAGGAGGGTTCTCAGGTAGGCAGCACAGAGAGTTTAATGTGTAACATCTGTTTTTATTTTTATTCTGAAGACAAAGCAGTCTTGTCATGGGTTGCATTTTTAGACTCTACCCTTTGTTTTTTTGTTTTTTAAGGTGTATAATGATGCAGATGTACTGGAGAAGATACTTCTGGAGAAACGCAGAGAGCTGGGACCTCCGCCTGAAGAAGAAGATGTTGGATCACCCAAACAGAAACTGAGTTAGTTTGGTCATGATAACCTCTCTGCAAATTTACTGTCTATGCTTAAGAAAGAAAAAAAAACTGCAATATCGACTTAAAGCGATAGTCCAGGTTTTTAGAAGTGGGCTTGTGTGAGGTACGTGACTGGAGACTGAACGTGTGCCAGAGAGTCACAGCTCAGTTCTCTTTCTGTTCAGAAATCTTGGTACAGATGCTAATGCAATAAATTGCTGTGCATGGTGCCAGATTCTCTGTGTAATTAAAAACATTGTGGGATAAAGTCAGCCACAAAAACAACGTGAGGTCATCACATGCTACAAACAGCTTGTTTATATCCACTTAATATCCCTCTACTATTGGGCACTATTATGAGACAAGGCATGGATTACGTGTCCTTCTGCCAGCAGTGCCAAATAATGTGGTTCACAAGAGGAAATGAATGCAACCAGCAGGATAACTGATAATTTCTGTAGGACACATGACTACAGTTTACTTTGAATACTTTGAAATACTAATGTAAAGTGGTATACAAGCAGGAGAAACTTCTGTAGATGGACTGCCAACAGGTCTGAATTGGAAATGATGGAATCTGCTATGAGAACTGGAGGACCAGAGAAACTCGCAGTACCTGTTGATTCAGGTGAATAAATCCTGAGCTCATGTCCTCAGACTCAATAAAGTAACAATGTAGCTGAGGAAAAATCCTCCCAGGCTGCTTCAAGATGTTTAAAATCGGGATACTATCAGCTTTTATGAGTTTGTCTTCAGTAAGCAGGTCAATGAACCTTTACAATTTTAGGGAATAGAATTATTTTACAAACTCGAAGGACAAAACAGAGGAGCTGAATCAAAGTTCATCCTTTCAGTAAGAAATCTGCTCATGCTGATTGTTTATGTACGGACAGAAGCCATGGTCTATATGGCAAGTGTACTTCATGATAGCATATGTTATGGTCGCTTATTGAGTGGGTAATCGGAGTCAAAATTGTTGCGCTTGATCAGCTGGATAATCCTTAAATGTGTGCATGAAGCTAATCTTTATTTGGGATGAAGCATTAGTTGTGTATTCAGCAAAATTCAAGAAAGACTGAAGGACACATTGGCTGTACTGTGCCTAATCAAAGCAGCTTGGTTGTGGGGTATTAAGTGGATATAAACAAACTGTAGAAATGTGATGACCCCACGCTGTTTTTGTGGCTTCATTTTTCTTTAATTTCACAGAGATTCTGGCACCAGGTACAGCAATGTCTCGTGCCATGTACCTCACACAACCCCTCTTTAGAAAATCTGAACTATCCCTTAAAGTTGCCTGAAAACTGTGGTTTTTTCATGGCAGTGTTGTTTCTTTTAATTTACTGTTCTTTGCTTTAGTCCACATGTATAAAGTTCTGTTGGAATGATGAAGAATACATTTTCTTTGCCAGGGAAGAGTGGTGTTTCTCCAAAGAAGAACAAATACCTCACCCCTCTCCAGCAGAGGTTAAATGAGCTCTATGATGCTGTGCGGAACTTCACAGACCGCAGAGGCCGACGCTTGAGCACAATCTTCCTGCGATTGCCCTCTCGCTCTGAGCTACCTGATTACTACGCCACCATAAAGAAGCCCATTGACATGGAGCGTGTGAGAAGCCACATGGCCATGGGTCGTTACCAAGATGTGGAAGCTCTGGTGGAGGACTTTGCTCTCATGTTTAACAATGCCTGCTTGTACAATGAGCCCGAGTCGCTGATCTACCGGGATGCTCTGGTGTTGCACCGCGTGCTGCTGGAGACACGTAAGCAGCAGGAGGGCGGGGAGGACTCCGGGGCTCCTGCTGTTGGACCACTAGTGCGAGAGCTGATCAGGAACCTGTTTGTGTCCGTGCTGGGCCATCAGGACGAAGAGGGCCGCTGCTACAGTGACTCACTGGCCGAGATTCCTGCTGTGGATCCCACGGCTCCTGAGAAACCACCGCTTAACTTTGATGTCATCAGGATGAACGTGGACAGTGGTCGATACAGGAGACTGGATGTGTTCCAGGAGCACATGTTTGAGGTGCTGGAGAAAGCAAGGAGACTACACAGGTAATGATGACCATGTTAAAAAGGAAGCTTTTGGCTCTACTTTTAATAAAATTGTGTTGTTTCCACATTAAGACTGAATATTTTAAATAGATTATCTTGTTGTCATTACATCAGAGTTCCCACACATCCTGAAAAACCTGGAATATGATTGAACAATTTTACAGTCATAGAAAACATATGCAAAAGTAAAAAAGGCACACATGATACTACCTGCCAATCAAATTTACATGTCCCCCGGGGCAACCCTTCTACCCAGTGTTTCTGTATGACTTTGTCTCTAGATTTATAAACTTCTCAAACCCAGTAAAGACTGTTTTTTTCCCTCAAAGAAGCCCCAGGGAATAGATTAACAAATTTTCATGCAGTTTTTAGAAAGCTGCTTTCTAATAAAAGTAGTTGTCAACAGCTGTGTGGTGTCCTTGAAAATAATTTTTAGAAAAGAGTGGGGACCCTATATACTTACCACTGCTCTTTCTGCAATGATTTTACTTCGCGTTGGGCCTTAATCTTATTTTTTCCAAATAAATGAATGTAAAATGGCACACACCAATGTCTAGATGAACTCAGGAGGAATGTTTGCTTTATTTTAATTACAAAATAACCCATATCAGATCAAACAATAATGTCTTAGCCTGTGCAAGATACAATACAATATGTATCACGCACATGTTGCATTGCAGGTTATGCTGTCATTTGTATGTTTTTTGATGGAAACTGAAAGCTCTCCTTAACTATCTTAGTTCACCAATAGGTTGAAACAGAAACCATTGCACATCTGGTTTGTGTGTTTACTGCATGTAAAATGCAAAAGCTAAAGTAACTGGATTAAATGGTGACATAATTAAAAAACAGTCTTATCTGCATTTAATGTACAGCACATCCAAACAAATAGGTATTCACAAGGACACCATACAGCATCAAAAACTGAACTTATAGTACAACACAGTCAGCTGTAAGAAGTAAAAAACACAGGGTTACTCTCGAAGCATAAACCTTTACTACAGTCAGAAATGGTCAGCAGTGATGACTACAAGTAACAGAGCTACAGGCTGCAGGTTGATTCATTAAATCTATGAAGAAACCTGTGGCTGAACTCCTGTTTAAAAGATATGATCTATATTGGTCTACATAAAAAGATGACACTTTTCTTTAAAGTTATTTCAAAGCAATGCAGTATGTATGGCAGGAGAGAAAAAATACCGCAACATATTTGATCTCAATATTGTTCAGCCTTAAACCTCATTCAGAAATGAATCCATGTGTTATAGACACTGTACATGTTGATCTGTTCCAGTTGGGCCTTAACTTATGGTTAACTGAACTTGACATATGTCACAGTAATTAGATATTTAGTGTGTGTGTATTCAGTTGATTGTAAACAGTCAAATTCAAAACTGACACCTTTTCTTTTACAAATATGACACTCTCTTTATTTTTATTCCAGGACGGACTCAGAGACATTTGAAGATTCTGTGGAGCTACAGCAGTTTTTCATCAGGATCAGGGATGAGCTGTGCAAGAACGGAGAGATTCTACTTTCCTCAGCACTCAACTACACAGTAAAGCACCTGCACAATGACGTGGAGCAGGAGAAGAGGGAGAAAATTCCTAAAGAGATCGAAGAGGACAGAAGGAAGGAGGAAGAAGAGGAGAGGGACAAAGGTTTGTGTGTGTCTGTGAATGACTACACCTGAATGAAGAATCATTTAACTCTCATGGTTTTAAATTGGGATGTTTTCACATTTAAAGAGAGTGAAAAAGAAGAGGATCAGCAAGGAGAGTCATGGCAGCTGGAGTCAGAAACGGAGCGCGTGTACATTCAGGAGTGCAGCTACGAAAATCACACATACCACGTGGGGGAGTTTGTCTACGTGGAGCCACGAGAAACCAAACTGAAGCCACATATTGTCTGCATCGAGCAGCTGTGGGAGGATGGTGCAGGTAACTTAGGATCTTCATTATTTTCTTTCTCACACGTGTTAGTTTATACATGATTCATGTTGTCCGTAAGGGGAAGACAAATGCAGTATTTTGACAGTTAGTAAACCGCTGATAAATGTCTGAAGAATAAATGATGCATGTCATTAAAAGACACAACATATTAATCAGAGTCTTGGGACCACTGGATGTCAGGACTGCTGTGCATGGAGGCAGGAACTGCCATTGCAAGCTGCACCTCTGTTATTGTCTCTTGTACAAATATTTTGCTGTTTCATTGGGAAGGACTACGATAACGCTGTAGCATTGGCTGCATATTCTGTCACACACGCTTTCCCTGAAATGCACAACTCGCCACCCCACACAATGGGTCAGCATTTCCAAGCAGAGAATATGGCTCTTCTCAACAAAAGGGCAAATCTGGAAGGCCACTATTAACGGCTTTTCTTCATCCATATGTTGGGCCAAGGAAGTGCCAGCATAGCCACTGACTGGCCATAAAGCTTCAAAAAGTCTAGTCAAATTTGTTTGCTTGTTATTTCTGTTTTGTTATCTCTTTCTAGTCAAGGGATTTTTTTACTCTGAAACAGGCCCAGTTTAATCTTATTACTGTGTGTGATAATCCATAAACAAAAAAAGTTCTTTACTGTTTAGTAAAAACACCCTGTGGAGTGCTGCCTGTATTAAAGCTTGCCCTCATTAGAGCACAGAGTAAGCAGTAGATGGAGGTGTAACTGAAGGCACATCTTTGCTTTTCATCTTTTGTTATGGTTTCTGCCGAGAGCCTAAGTCTTTGTAAACAAGATATGATGCCTTCAGTTTTTATTGTGTTTGTTACTTCGAGTGTTTGCGGTTTGTGTTTTTAGGTGAGAAGTGGCTCCACGGCTGCTGGTTCTACAGACCAAGTGAAACTTTCCACCTGGCGACACGCAAGTTCCTGGAAAAGGAGGTTTTTAAAAGCGACTACAATAACAAAGTGCCCTTTAGCAAAGTTCTGGGCAAATGTGTGGTCATGTTTGTGAAGGTAGGGGCCCTTAACTATGCTCACAAAATGTTTTCATTTTATCCGTCCAAACACTCTCTGTACTTGATCTTTACTGTTTCTGATCTGTCTCTGTAGGATTATTTTAAAATGCAACCTGAGGGCTACAGAGCTGAGGACGTATACATCTGTGAGTCCCGCTACACCGCTCGAACCAAAACCTTTAAGAAGATCAAGATTTGGGCCATGCCTCCGAGCCCTGTGAAGATAATCCCTCGGGATGTGCCTCTGCCTGTTGTCCGTGTTGCTTCGATGTTTGCCAAGCCTGACCAGGACAGAACCACAATGTCTTACCCTGACAACATCAGTTTCATAGAAAAGGTGTGCTGTCACTGCATTATCTGAGGATTGACTATCATTTGTTTAAGATGTTGATATATTAAGAGAAAACAACCCATCTAACAAGCTGCAAAATAGGCATTCATAATGTTTGTCACAATATAGACGAACCTTGTTTTTGTTGGTATTCCTTCAGGAGAGAGAGGATGTCCCTATGGAGATGAGTGGAGCAGAGCCTGACTGTCAGCATTATGAACAGCTGCGCTTCAACAGCTTGTGGGTTAAAGTAGGAGACTGTGTTACTATCCAGTCTCATGGTCTGTCCAAGCCCAGAGTGGCTAGGTGAGTGAAAGTCTAACCCAAACCCACCTTAGAAAGGGCTCTGGTATATATTGATACTGTGAATTAATTATACATCTATTAACCACATATCTGTCTGAACTGGGTGACAGGATTGAGAAGCTGTGGGTGCAGAATGGCTCTGCTTTCTTCTTTGGACCGATCTTCATCCATCCTGAGGAAACAGAGCATGAACCCACAAAGATGTTCTACAAACGAGAAGTGTTTATGAGCCATCTGGAGGAGACTTTGCCCATGACATGTGTCATAGGTATGACACATTTGACAAAAAAAACAAAACAAAACATTTCAGCATAATAGGAAATTAGATTTTTTAGTATGTGTCAGTGGCTTGTGTGACTATGTACCATTATTTTTGTCCAGTTAGCTTACCATAATGACTCAAATCTGTAGGCTTTGTGCTCTCATGCAATTAGTTTGGTAGATGTAGTAATTATAACAAATATTTTTACCTCTTTTTCACTCTCTAGGCAAATGTTCAGTGTCCTCTTTTAAGGACTTCCTGTCATGTAGACCCACTGAGTTTTCTGAAGATTGCATCCTGCTGTGTGAGAGCCGCTACTACGACACAGAGAAACAGATGAAGAAGTTTAAGGGTCTGAAGCGCTTCTCTTACTCCCCTAAAGTAGTGGAGGACGAGATCTACTATTTCAGGTATGATTTTCAGGTACTGCAAAGACTTGAATTAAAAGGATTTTGCTCAGATTAATTTGCTCACGTACTTTTCTTTCTTATCTCTGCCTAGGAAATTAATTGTACCGCAGAAGGAAGCATCCCCCTTTTTGGACAAGAAGATAGATGAACTTGAGTTAAAACTGGCAGATCTAGAGGATGGAGATGATGATATGGATGACATGGATGATGAAGATGCTCCAGCAACGCCTTCTATGCCTCAGATGCAAATCCCACACCCGAGCGATATGGACACCGTACCATACACACCTTCTCAGGTACAATAAAAATGATAACCATGCCTCTTGTACCAAAAGTAAACCCCCAGTCACACTTGAAAAAAAAACTACAAAATGATCTGGACTTTGCCCCAATGTGAATGCAAAACAGCCAAGTTTTTCACTCCCAGAGAGAACATGAGCTGTGACACTGTGGCACACATTCAGGCTTTGTATCTCACACAACCCACCGTCTAAAAAACCTGCACTATCCCTTTAACCTCCTCCTGTACTCGGTTATTTTAACATTACAACTGCCTAAAGACCTCTACGTGTAGTCTGAACTCTCTGTTTTTATATCGTTGTCAAAACACATTTAGTTCATTAACGTCACACATTAATCTCTGATAACTGCTTGGATATATCACCCAACACAGGAGATGAATGCAAAAGGGTTCACATCGAAGTGATGGCCCCTGCTTTCTGTGTGAACTCATTTTAAAATACTAAAATGGTTTTATATCCCTGATAGCCCCGACTGCATATTGTCATTGCAGGACACAAACCCATCACCATTTTTTGTGATTTTCACTTCCTTTAATTAGTGCTTTTAGTCACCTTTCTTGTCGGTGAGTGGGCTTTAAAACTTAAAACCAAAGACTTACAAAAAACATTTGTTGTCAGGTCAATACAATATATATTCCTACGAGGAAGAGCACTTTTTTTGTAATTTCCTAAGAAAGTAGCACTGGAATGCATCTGGTTTGGTTTGCAAGTATAGACTTAAGAAATGCAGCATACATAAACACTGCCCCATCAACTAACCTCAGCAGAATTCTGCTACAAAGTTAAAAGTTTGTTTTTATTCCAAAAATCTTGTGTTTGTTGTGGTAATGGTAATTATCTTTAGAGATCCAGATCGTATGGCCTAGCTTAACAAATAAAGAGCTAGGCTGTTACCTTCTAGCTCCTAGTTTGGTTGTTGTTTTGTTTTCTCATGCAACCTAATTAACAACAGAAATGGAATCTAGTCCCTCTAACAGAAGCCAGCTTCCATTTTTCAAAAAGTGAGTCAGCTCTTGGAAACAGATTATTCGCAACATTCTGCCATGAATTCAGTGTTCATTTTAGCCATCCAATACCCCACAAATTATTTCTGCTAAGTTGTATAAGGCTGTTATGTAAAATAGCATGCAGTATTACAAAATTAATGACAAAAGCTGTGAAAGAGTGTGACTAGCCTCTTACCTAAAGGTTGTTTGCCCCAATTCTCTTCACATAACACTCAGAGACTAAACTGGCAGAGGTTGAACAGACATGGTGAAACCATGGTAAGCCAGACAGCCACTAAGATGATGGATGGGCAGTAGAGGATGGCTAGTGATTTCCAACTGCAGATTGTCTGAGGGTGTATCAGTAATGAAAACTGTGATTTCATGAACTTAAGTGTGGCCGACTCAGTTTTTGAATGGCCAAAACAGAAAATAATCGGTGTTAATGCTGTGTATAAACAGGGATTTTTTTTCTTTAAAGTCCACTCCTAGGATCAAGGGCTTATCAAAGAAGGAAGGAGCCAAGAGAAAGATGAACATGAGCGGCTACATCTTGTTCAGCAGTGAAATGCGAGCTGTAATCAAAGCTCGACACCCAGACTACTCCTTTGGTGAGCTAAGTCGACTGGTGGGCACTGAGTGGAGGAACCTTGAGGCGTCTAAGAAAGCAGATTATGAAGGTAAGCAGTAGCAAACTTTTGAGTTTGAAATTTCTCTTTATATGCTGAAGTAAAGACTGAAATTATTTGTTATTTTCAGAACGTGCAGCCAAAATTGTGGAGCAACAAGATCGAGAGAGGCCACCCCAGAAGCAAGCATCCCCCAGAGCAGGTACCCCCATTGGGGCACATATGGGGGTGGTGCCTTCGCCTAGCACTATGGGAATGATAAACCAGGCCATGACACCTGTGTCAGGTAACCCCTCTCAGAGACAGCACGAGTGTTTGACAGCAAAGCAGCAGGACAGTCAGGACGGACTGTTGAAAAATTGTAACCTAATTTATTTCCTAACATGTTTGAAGCTACATTTGATCTTCTTTTGCTACCCTGTATATATTGTTTTTTAATGTTTAGTTTTTATCATCATTAGCCTCATTTATTTCTGAAACTGCATGACATTTGTTGCATGACTTTCATTAAACCACAAATAACTTTTATTATTTTATTTAACTTGTATTGCTTGTTGTGGCTGCTAACATCTCAGAACCATTTGTATTGTCTGCTCCTTTCACACACTGAACCTTCACTATCACTAAGCCCACTTATTTGAGTTATGCACGGATTGGTCTCTTTAAGCTGAAACCAAAGTGTTGTGTCACATTGCATGGCGATTCAGAATACTTCTTTCCAACTTTCTTTTTCCCCGCTCAAATCAGAAAGTTGGCAAAGGGTATTTTACCAGAACTACAGCAGGATATCAGCGATTTTGGATGAAATGACAACATTATCTTTAACTTACTGGTGGGGATGTAACAATACAGTTATTTAGGAATATGAGATTGATCACAGTATTATGTTAGATTAGATTTGACTCAAAAATGTAAAGTGTCCGTATTCGGTATTTTTTTCTTAAAATGATGGAATATATGAACAGTCCTGAGGAATAATATGCATTTTTAAAAATTAAGCTTATTTGAATTTCTGATGCATAAAAAAGCAGATAGCATCCATGTAAAAGCAGCATTCCAATAGATCTTTTTGTCAAGTTAAGTTAAATGGCCCCTTAAATTGCTCCAAAATTATAAGATGACACTATTCTAAAATTTGGGTTTTCATTTGTCTAAAGTAAAAATCCTATGAAAGATACCACACTGACAAATAATAACTATCTAGGCACCGGAAAATTTGCTGCATTGGTTTATTTGACTGCATTAGAAAAATCCACGTGACAGACTTATCTACTTTTGATTGGTCTGAGGTATTGTAATATCCTCACTTGATTGTTTTGTTAAAGTTAGAACGTTGCCTTGGAGA
Organism: Scarus forsteni; assembly: GCA_036419115.1. NCBI lineage: Eukaryota > Metazoa > Chordata > Actinopteri > Labriformes > Labridae > Scarus > Scarus forsteni. Next base: position 33,384,975 of record JAZDUH010000152.1, read on the forward strand.
TCAAACATTGCTGGTGCACTTCTGGTTTGAGGTACATGTGTGAAAGGGGCCACTGTGTGCTATAGAAATGCATGTCATTTTAGCTGCATGTCACTTATGCATGAATGTATTGTTGTCCTCTCCTTGCCCTCTCCCCCCAAGGCATGATGGGAGCTTATGGCCCACCTTACATGCCCGTACAGGGCCCCCATGAGGGCTTGCTGAGCGTGGCGCCAATGCCACCTCACCCAGCAGGCGGGCCCTATCTGCCTCCTCATCATCTCCAGCAAGGTATGCCCGGGTACCCTGGCATGCCTCATCAGGGTAAGGGCCACTGTCCCAGTCACACCTGCTCAGTCACATCCAGTCGTGTCTCTCCTGCTGGAGGGGTTTACCTGGTCCACAGGCCGCACAGCCTCATCTGTTCACTGAGCAGTTTAAGCTCTTTGGTCTATTTAAAATATGTCCTTCTGAGTGGACTCACGAACAACATCTCAATCAAACAACATCAACATTCACACAGTGCATGTTAAAATAAACCAAACCACTAACATACAACTGATATTAAAGAACTAACATTTCCATTAGTTTTTTGCAACATTGCTGATCTTTTCATCATGTAGTACAGGTAAAGTCGGTCTTTGGAACTGCACTTACTAAAGTCAAAGAAACAAATATTGTCATTTAACAGGAATCATGGGTCCAGGGATGAACGGCATGGCAGGGAGTCCTGGGCAAGGGAACTATATGCAACAGGTAAGGGCTCTAAGCCTGTACAGCTGCACCAAGTTACAAAGGATTTGACCATTGTATTTTTTGTATCATTGCCAAGCAGTTTTTTTCCTCTTGTTCCTACATTTGAAGATTTGCAACAGATTAAAATAAATGTTTTTATTAATTTTTAAAACATACCATTCAACTTCCAAATAAAGTATCTAGTTTATGACTTATTTTTTTGTTTTTTAAAGATGCAAGACATTACAAAAATGATATTAAAAAATTTGATATACTTTGAAAACAATCTAACCATACCTTTTAAATGTATATTTTTTGGGCATTTTGTGCCTTTATTGATAGGAGAGAGACAGTGGATAGGCTTGTGAAAGGGGGAGAGAGAGCAGGGGAAGACACTCTGCAAACTGGTCACAGGCGGAATTCGAACCTGGACCGGCAGAAGCAAGTACATGGGGTGCTAACCACTACGCCAAACCAGCACCCCCTAACCATACCTTTTAATGAGCATGGAAATCAATATTTGTTGAAATAATCCTGATTTCTTTCTTGTGTTATTAGTTAGTCATATGACCTGCTTTTTGTCATGTTTTCTCATCTGCCACAATGCTGTTGGCTTACACCTAGGATTAGGGACTGTCACTTTCAACAAAATCCAACTCAGTCAGTTTTTGAGCATACATGCTAATATCAGAAGTTTTTCTTATCTGCCTTGCTTCAACACAGACAGGAGCCATTTCCATGGGATTATTAGTGTTTACCTCTCCCAAGGCCACACTGGTGGGCCCTTGCCGTCTTCTCTGTAAAGGCCTTTTCCCCATGCCATTAGCCATGGGACTGCCAAGGGACACGGTCGCACAGGGCTGAGCACTTTTGGAAAGGATTTTGGACAGTTGAGTGGAAGGCTGACAAATGGGCCTGTGGTTTTGTCAGGGATAAGGTGTAAACCAGCTGCTTGCCACATAATAACACACACAGGTTGTGTTATTTATTTTGCCATCAGCAGTGTGAAAACTGCTTTCACAGAGTGGCTTTGCCTGTCCTCCATTGTCTTGAGGTGTACTTCCTGTTGTTGAGATCAAAAGAGCAATTAGTGGTCGGGTTGTCCTGGATGCACCCTCGGTTGGATCTAGCACTCTACTGTTCCAGACCTCCTGATGTGCTGCAGAGCTGCATAGTATCAGTTTATATGTATATTGATGTTTACTTCCTGCTCAAACATAAGTTTGAATGTCATGTATAGGGCATAGGTTTAGATGTCAGTTTTTTGGCTTTTTTCTGTTATCAGTATTATTAATAAATATATTTATTATTATTTTAAAGACAATTCTGGTGCCTTCTATTTTTACACTGTTAAAGAAAAACAGCATTATTACTATTCACTCTTATTGATAATACCTCTTACCAGTGATGTCTGTGTTTCCTAAGCTTGAGGGAAATTTAGCTCAGTTCAATTGCTAGCAAAGGAAGGATGCTTGTAGCGATGCTGAAGTAATGACATTTTGGAGTGGCTTCCAGAATCTGTATAAATTAAACATTAAGTCAGAGAGTTAAGTAAACATTTATATATTCTGTGTCCTTGGGCGAGATGCATCACCCCACTGCTGCATGTAAATGTGTGTTTGCAGGTTAAGTGAATACCAATGGGAGATTAATAAAGCAGCTTCTACCATCACGGTGTGAATGTGGTATGAAAGGACAAGTGTGACTTGCAGTGTAAAGTGCTTTGAATGGTCAGACAACTGGAAAATCACCTACCAAGTACAAGTCGACACCTTTGAGGGTGCAGCTATCAAGAGAGATTTTTTATAGGTTGGCATGCCTTTCCACTTACCCTCTAATGCATGTTTTTCTCCACTAAAGCCTGGGATGTTCAGCCCAGGACCCCATGCTCCTCCACCGTACCCGGGACAGGGACAGCCATCCCACCTGCAGCCCACTAATCCTATGTTTGTGGCTCCACCGCCAAAGACTCAGAGGGTGCTGCACTCGGAGGCCTACCTGAAGTACATTGAGGGCTTGAATTCAGAGTCCAGTACTGTCAGCAAGTGGGACCAGACACTCAGAGGTGTGTCTCCAGCCATCATTTCTTTCTGTCGTGTACGGAGTAGCCCCTACATGTTCTGATTGAATTTGAGAGTGGGTTTTACTGGTTTTACTTTCCCTTTACCCGCTGTTAGTACTGTGGATTATGTTTGTTAGGCTAGTGAAAAAACATGTTTTACTCAGGATTGTATTGATATTATAGGTACTAAACTGTCATTTGCAGTTATCTTAAAATGTTCAGTATTGGTATATGTAGATACTGTGATTTATGTCTGAATTACAGCTTAAACTGCGTTAGATACTTGAAATCCACAACTGGCTTTTTCCAAGTCCAAACTTATTCAAAGAAACAGACCAAGGCTCCCGTGAAGTGGCTGTAAACACTTCAGCTCTGTATGACCCCTGGAAGAAATGAAAAACACTTAAGCCTAACATGTCAAATCAATGAGTTTCTTCCAGTAAAACTCCTTAATTGTAATTGCAGTTGAGTATTTTTATTTTGAACACTTGTTTCAGGAGCAGCTTAAACAAAACTCAGGAGAAACATGAACCACACATTCATTTACAGCTACAACACTGAGAGAAAAAAACTCACTGAGACTTGTCAAAGAATCTGTCTGTGATTATGTTTTTTCTTTACCAGCTCAGAGACGAGACGCTCACCTGACCAAAGAGCAGGAGAGCCGGCTGCCCACACACTGGCTGAAGAGCAAAGGAGCCCACACCACCATGGCTGACGCACTGTGGCGCCTGCGAGACCTGATGCTGAGAGACTCTCTGAACATCTGTCAGGCATACAACCTTTAACTTATTGGACACCGACCACTGTAACCAGCTCACTCACTGCTCTTATCCTCAAGCTTTGGAGTTTAGGAAGGATTATAGACCAATGGTTCTCATCTGGTGGGTCAGGACCTAATAGTTGGTAGCAGAGCTGTTTTCTGTGGGTCTCAAATGTGTCTCTGGAAAACACAACTCTCTCAAAAGTCTATGAATTGGAAAAGCCGTAAGCATCTATCCATACTTTTATTTCAGTCCGTTTTCCAGTAATTAGTCATTTTTTGTTGTTTTCTTTAGATCCAAACGTGTTTGTGTCTTTTTCCTCTCACTTTTTATCTTCTGATCACAAGTGATGTTCTTAAGATCTCTAGAAAACAACAAAAAATGAAAAGCGCCTCCATAAAACAGAGTAAAATCCTATTTATCTCTATCAGCCCACTCAGGACTTCTGTAAGGATGCTCTTTTAATCATGTTTGTTCCATCATGTCTACACTGATACATCTAAAGTCAAAACTGAAACATTTTTAATGAAATATAAGAATTTACGTGGTTAAAAGATTTTCAGAAATGTGGGTCATAGTTTCTGATCAGACGGCTGATGGTGTGTGCTAAGACTAGACCAGCTGAGAACCACTGTTATAGACCATAGAAGCAATATTTTATAGTGAATCATGAGCAATTTTATATTTATTAGCTTAAAAAATGAGCTTAATAGCAATCTGTGTGTGCATTTCATTTTTTTTACAGACCAGTTTAATTATGATGCAAAACCAGTGTTTTTGGCGTATTGTTACAGCAAAATAAAACCACAATATCGTATTTATACAGTGTTTTCAATTGTGTTATAGATTTGAATGCTTTATATGTATCTCACTAAAGACCTGTTTTATTACCTTTCTACTTTACGTATTTTTAAGTTGCTCATACCTTTTACTTAAAAAAGGAATGACAAAGGCAACAGGTGAGTAGCTCATTGAGATAAACTAAAAGTTATCAACATTATTTAAATCAACATAGTTCTAAGGAAGGGAAATAGTAATAGATTTTAAGACGTATTGTTTGTAGAACAGCAACAGTAGTTCATAAAAAGGTTAACTTACAGGTTTCATGGTTATAGCAACACAGTAGCTTGTACATTTTTTAATCAATGAAAACTGATGTCTTGAGAAGGGAATCTAGTTCTTGAAGAAAATGTAAAAAGGAAGGGATCTTACATTTAACTTTGTGAATGTAAACTGTATGTGGTGTAGATAACTACAGGCTGAATGGTGTTTTTACCTCCACCAAGAGTTAGTTTGTGAAAAGTTTAACTCAGAACCTTTTAATTGAATTTTGATGAAATCTCCAGGGAATTGTGATCATCACACAAGGTAAAAATAATGCAATTTTGGTAGCCATCTGAACACAGATGTTGATCCAGAATTGTAAAGGATTTATTAACATTGTAAGACAGGGCATTTTTCCACATTTTATTAACTTCTTAACACATATCAATCACTTCTGTGCGTATTTTGACTAAATATTCAGGGAGCATTGACCATGGCACATGGAAGGAAATTTGGCTGTTGATTGGAATCTGGAAGCAGATCCAGGATTCTTTTTCAGGGATTTCCTAACTGTGGAAGATGCAGTTTCCCACATTTTTTCACAATAAATGTTGAAGATGCTCACATTTAAACCCTGACAAGTCTTGTGAACCTTGGGGGGAAAACTCCTGTCCTTGAGGGACATGTTTTTTTTTAATCTGTCAGTGAATTTCCTTGTTTGGGTAGAAAGAAATGTCTTTGGGAAAAAGTCAGGGTTACATGTGTGGAAGTGGCTACTGCAGGCTGGGTTTCTCCTGCCATTATATATGGGACTATTCCTGTATTAACATTGATATTTCAAAAGGTTCAAGCCATACTGACATGAAAGTGTATTTTTCCCCTCATTTAAAATGTACCTTAGGCTTTGTTTGCCATCCTGCATTATTTCCGAAGTACTTCCCTTCTGCGTCGTCACTTCCTGAGGAGACAATCAAGATAGGGCCATTCTCTTTAGTGTTTGCCCTGTTCTCCCTACGTCCATCTCCTCACTGCCCGCATTTTGACATAAAACTAATACTAACAAACACTTCATACAGGCTATTTGCCAGAGGTGAACAGAGTAACTGAACGTGTGCAATGGAGTAACACAAAACTGAACAAAAGGAACGACGAGGTAAGGTTTATTTTGTGCACTGAATGTCGGGGGTCGGGGTTAGCTAGCTAGCAAAATTCGCCGGCTGCTCTGAAAACTTGCAAAGAAAAAAATAACAGAGACTTTAATGGATGAATTAAGAATTGTCATTACTTCTACTGGCATGTAATGAGTGCAGTCGTCGTAAGAACTGTATTGCTTAAAAATGTTGAGTTTTGAAGTCGGTGTTTTTGAGACGTTTCCCAATTCTGTCCACTCCTCATTCACTAGCTCGTAAGCTAACGTGGTATTTGGGAAAAGATTTTCTAGCTAGCCGGTGTTCTCATGTAATGAGTGACCGTGTTAACTGGTGACGTTCGCCGAATGGGTCTCTGGTCGTTCGAGTTCAATAAGAAAGTGTGGCCCGGGCGAACATGAAATATAACTCAACGGTGCCTTTAATTGATATATTTTCGTAGTTACAATTCAAACAGAAGTTCACCGCTTCTTTTTTGGACGAAAACCTTAACTATTAACTACAGATAGACCTTCGTGAACTGCAGTGGTCATCACGACAAATAGAGACGTATTCGCCTGGAAGCCACCAGAAAAAACGGTCACCGACCAAACCAGTACACCGGTACCTGCTCTAGTAAATCTTTTCAGCAAGTTATTGACTAATTGTAACTGTTACATTCATACTCGTCATCTTTTAACCCATAAACATGAAAGTTCAATGTTGTCGGAGACATGCATGTATATTTTACATCTTTACAAGCGACCAGAGATCCATCTATGCTATTGCTAGCTCACCGGCTCATTATTGTTCAGCCATTGCAAATGTTAAGATTTATTCTTAATCATCAAATGAGATAAATTTGTGAAGCTGAGCCCTTAGTCGTTTGGGAAAAAATGGTTAAGTTCATTGCACATTAGCTTAGGTTGTGCACAATTCAATGACTGAGGTCTGCAAGGACCAAGCTAAACCAGACTGGTCGACATTTTCCTACCTTTAACCAGAACAATGAGAAACAGCACGTTAAACAGCAACTCTGATCGATTACGAAGGCAGAGCCAAACCATGGTGGGATAATATTCTGAGCTGAGGCTTGGGGTTACACGTCAAACAGCTGGTCGGGGTGTTTGCTGTTTGCTCGGCCAGGTTGGGTGTGACTGCTTAAATAAAGGAGCCTCTTAAATCATGCCATGGTGGTCGTCTCGCCCCAAACATTCACAACCTGTGTGGCATTGCTAGATATTCTGTAATATGTGGCCTCGCAGTTCTTACCCCTTTCCCCTTTTATTAAATTTTACTCCATTTGCCCAATTTCCAGTCGTCACTTTTGCAGACAGAGCTGCAAAAATATGTTTTTCACTTGCACCTTGTGCACTTTTTGCACAGAGGCTGAAGGTATTTACGTCCTGTAAGTGTTATCACTATGCCAAAACCAGATCGACTACAGAATCTACCATATATCTGCCTTAATGACACTGAAAATACTGTATTTTTGTTTTATTTCAATGCACGTAGAAGAATATTAACAATTATCCTTTTGGATGCTGATAGTTTTGTATTTTTGCAGGTAGAGAACTAATGTTTGAATCATTTTGACCTTCAGTATGAATCAGGGATGGACGACTTTTGTTACCTAGAGGGCTACAATAATGTTTTCGACACAATTGGAGGGCCATACTGCAATGACTGTCATTAGTAAAAATCTATGCTTAAAAAAAAATCCCATACCAAGATATAAATTTAAGTTCAAATGCAGCTTTATTAAGTGAGTTAAACATAGAATCCAAGCCAACTGAAACTAATCTTTTAATATCCTAAACACAAAATTTACTGTTTTTTTTTTAAACACCCAGTTTTCCCAGGTACTTTTAGTGATGCATAAGATTGAAAAATGAGGGGAGATGTCAATCACACAGCAGTTTCCTGGGGAAAAATAACTACATCTGTTAAATGTTATTGTGGAGATGTTTTGATTATCAGCCTTTTCACTGGTGAGATTTTCTGTCTTTTCTTTATGTTTACATTTTATTGAAAATAACTTGACTGCTCTGAGTGAGAGAGGGCACACATATGTCCAGGAATATGCCCACCCTCTTTCTCCAGTTTTGAAAGCTTTGGCCACAGCTTTTTCTGCATGTCTCTGGTGAATTATAAATAAATAAAGCTCTTCACTTCTAAGTTTTAATTAATTGCTAGCTGTCTTAATGAGATATCTCACACTGTAAGGAAAAGTGTGAGAGCTTGTTAAATGAAGATATGCTGAGAGGGAAAGTGCTACTTATTACTATGAAATTGTTTTTCTTTTTTGATTATGTATATCTCAGTTGTTGTTTTTTGGCTTGTGTATACTGCAAAATCTTGTGATGCTTATTTTTAAAACTTAGATTTGTTGTGCAGCTCTTGTTCAAGGTGTGTTTATTAGTACCAGATAGTAAATTTGTTTTACAGATAGGAGAACTCGGTGGTCCCAACCTAAAATATAGAAAAGAACCACCTAACATGCATGCAACATCAAACAAATCACACAATGAGGAACGTAAGAATCATTTTAAAATGCAGTAAAACATCTGAACATGTTTTAAATAAGTGAAAATAATGGAAAAGTGCTTTGATATCTCCCTGGGTCTTAAGTCTTACTAAAGTGCAATGTCAACAAGATCAAATTGTAGCCCTGAGATTCAGGGTACCAGTTATGGCTAAAAGACATATCGTTATTGAATCTATATCAAGATATGAGCATTCAAGATAGTAATATCGAAAAAGCAACGATATAAACAAGAAAGATTTCCCCCGTGCTCGCCCTGCATGTACAGGTCTGGAAGTTGCAACAAATGGCATTTTTACGATTGCCCTTAAATGCACCACTCGGTTTTCACCTAACCTGTATTGTGTCATATTGATATTGAGATATCTGGCATGAATATTGAGATATGATTTTTTTTTGCATATTGTTCAGCTGTAGTGCTAGTTGCTGTGGGTACAAACTGTTTCTGTACCTTGTTGTCCAGCCCTTATCGACCTCAAAACGACAGCCCAGTCGAAGGAGCTTTAGCTGCGCATATGTGAGCAGTCTTAAAGGGTAGAGCTGGCTTTACGCTGCAGCTGTATGGAACAGAGTGCTGTCCTAGGGCTCCCCAGTTAACCTCCCAGCCCATTTGACAATGTGCTGCAGTGCATTTTCTTCCTGTTCACTACAGTTACCAAAGTTACTCAAGTTACCAAACCAGAACACCAGAGAAAAAGACAAAGACTCAATAAAAGCTTAATAAAAAACCATCAGCATGGTTTTGTCAATATTAAAAAGGACAGTTTCCGTAAATAAAACAAATCCTGATGTTCTTTGTACACGGCAAACAAGCACTGCTTCGCTAGTTTAATATTCTAGAAAACTGTATACATTTCCTTTTATTGGACTTCAAGCATGCAATCCTGTTTTACATCTTTACTGCCAAGTGTGGGTTTACTTCTCAGCAGAGCGTTACTCTTTTCCAATCAAATCAGCCTGAATTTGGTTGTCTCATGTTACAGTTTATTTGAAATATGCAAAAGAATGTTTGACCAATCAGAGCTCTGTCTTGTTGACTGAAGGGTTCTGTTTGTTTTTTTCATAAAGGGCCTTTTTAGACTATTAGAAAAAAACATGCAATCACATTGACCTGAAAAAGTTGTATCCAAAGCCATTTTTAAAGTACATTTATGCAAAAACAGTGCAACTGAGTTTTTTAATCTTTATTTTAAGACCGACACCCAAGATTATGATATTTGTGTCAGTTCACAGTGCAGTACGTCTTAAGAGTAAGAGAGTGTGGCGCGTACATACAAAGGCAGACACACACACTCACAGTTCTACTCTCCAATGCTGAGTCAGTTTGCGCCTCTGATTCCAACTCTGGAGTTAATGGGTGGTCGGCTCCTCCATCCATTAACAGTGAAGACTCAACATCACAGGTGTAAATGCGACAGCACGGTCGGAGCTTGAGGCACTCATCTTCTGATCTCACATTGCAGGTAGAGCTGGCATCCAACCCTCCTCAGTAAGCAGTTCCTACCACTTTGGCATTCACCATTGCTGCACCGCGAAGGTTTTAATCTTGACCTGAGCATACGATTGACTTAAGTACACCAACAAGGATGTCCCAGGTTCAGTTTCAGAGTCCAGCCAGCCCCATGCCTGCTGCCCCGGCTCCAGTGCAGATTGGGCAGCCACAGCCTGGCTACAGCATCCCCAGTGCCTCGAGCACGCTCCCCTCAGAGAGTGCCGGCCAGCCTATGAGGAGCTCTGCCCTCCCTGCAGGCTCAGCCACTCCCTACAATACAACTACAGGTTGGTTTTAGTGGGATTTGTTTCATTAAACGTATTTCTTCAAACCCTCATTCATGTTTTTATTACCTCTGCCAGTTTGTTTCTCTGTTAGCAACATGTTTAAAAAAAGTTATGGATGGATTTCAATGAAATTTTCAGGAAATGTCCGATTGGGACAAGGAACAAATGATTAGATTTTGGGAGTGATCCGGATCACCGCCTGGATCCGCCATGATTAAAAATGTGATTTTCATGACTAACTACTGATCTAAAATAGACATCATTATGAATCCAGTTGGTAATGGTATGTTTTCATGGTCAAGGAATTTAAATATTTAGATGAAATAAAGGTAGGACTGATATCTATGGTAAAAATCACAATATGGGCGAGGACTGTGGCGCTGCCGGAGGTCTGCGCTCTCCGAGTGCTTTTCTAGTTTTATATTTTATTGTCTGCATAGGTATGTTCATCAAAAACTCATGTGATGAAGGTCTAAATGGTCTTTCAAGTCTCTGTTTTCATGCTGGCCTTGATAAATAAGCAGCAGTTTGGATTTATTTTCTTGATGTTGTTGTATTTTTCATGAATTGATGTTTTTGTTCCACAGTATCTAACATGGCAAACCCTAAAGAGAAGACCCCTATGTGTTTGGTGAATGAGTTAGCCCGTTTCAACAAGATCCAACCGGAGTATAAGCTGCTGTGTGAGCAAGGACCAGCTCACTCCAAGGTAAGAAGAAACCTGATAACATTTCAGGTGTTGTGTCTGAACAGATCCCGTTTTCACCGTTATGACAGCAAATCTCTTGATGTCGTCTTTGTCAGATTTTCTCTGTCAGGCTCACACTGGGAGATCAGCACTGGGAGGCAGAGGGGACCAGCATCAAGAAAGCCCAGCACTCTGCTGCAGCATCTGCCCTTGCTGAGACGACACTTCCCAAGCCCACCGTGAGGACACCCCGTAACACAGGCAAGCACCCAGGTGGGCTCCTCCCACTGACCACAGTCAGACTTAAACAGTTTGCTCAGCTTTGTCTTAATTGTTTTTTTTCCCCTGTATTGACCCTGTAGCAGATGGCATTACACACACCATGGAGTTAAATGCACTATGTATGAAGCTTGGTAAAAAGCCTATGTATAAACCCGTCGACCCTTACCCGGGGATGAGAACACCAAACTTTAACTATAATGTCAGGCCTCCAGGACCTTACCAGCGCTCTATGCAACAGTGAGTTTCCTCCAAATGACAACTGACAAAAGACATTTTTATATTTATATTTCTTTAATTTCTTTATACACCTCATGAAATCATTTGACTATTCTGTGGCAGGTACTACTACCCTTTTCCTCCAGTGGGACCAATGATATACCACATGGAGCTTTCCATCGGAGGCCAGCAGTTTATTGGAAAGGGACGCACAAGGCAGTTAGCCAAGCACGACGCGGCTGCCAAGGCCCTGAAAGTGCTGCACAAGGAGCCAATATTACAGCAGTTGCCAGAGGTGAGAGAGGAAGCACACACTCAACATAAATTAATACTGATAAGGCTGTCTGAAATTATTACTAGGCTTATTGCTTTTCTTTTTTAATATCTTCTTTAATCTTCCTCTTGCTGCTGACAGGTGAATGGAGAGGAAGAGGAGGAGAACCTCAACAAATCAGAAATCAGTCAAGTGTTTGAAATTGCACTTAAACGCAACTTACCTGTCAACTTTGAGGTGACCACAGCTCAGCTTCCTTTCTTAATAATCTGACTGAGCTTCCTTTATTTATTTTTTTTATGACATGTTCTTTTACGCCTTGTTACTCTTGTTTTCCAGGTTTTAAAGGAGGAAGGCCCCCCCCACATGAAGAGTTTTTTGGTTCGTGTTACAGTCGGGGAGTTCACCGGCGAGGGTGAAGGGAAGAGTAAAAAGATTGCCAAGAAACTGGCAGCTGCAGCAGTGCTGGGAGAGTTAAAGAGGCTGCCCCATATACCCAGCGTGGAAAAGACGCTGCCCCGCACCAAAAAGAAAACCAAATCCATCATCAAGGTAACACTGAGCTGCAGTAACGGGAATCAGTGCAGACTCTGAAGTCTCTTTATAAAAATGATAATGGTTAACTCCTCACACCAACAGCTTCAGACCAGCCCAGAGTACGGTCAGGGCATGAATCCCATCAGCCGCCTGGCTCAGATCCAGCAGGCCAAGAAGGAGAAGGAACCCGAGTACAGCATGGTGACGGAGAGAGGGCTGCCTCGGCGAAGGGAGTTTGTCATGCAGGTGATTCTGGAAGTACTGCCTCTAAAACATCTTTGACACACACACCCCAAAAACAAAACATACATTTTGTAACCTATGATCATAATTAATTTTGAAGTTTTGTTTTTTAACTGTCTTTAAGTCTCATCCTTAATTAGTGTGTTTAGAAAGACCACATTTATCAGATCTATTTTAGGCTATTTTAAATAGGTCATAGTCTACTTATTGTAGATTTATTTGCTCCTTTAATGTATTTGATGTGTCTCCTTTCATGATTGAGCACCTCTGTATACAATTTGAGAGTCTGCAGCATTAGGCTCTCCCTCTCTTTGCTGTAAGCAACTGCACAAAACATATAATTCCCACAGCCCCCTAAATAGACGTACCAATGTGACATCATACCATTGTTACATTGTCAGTTTTTAGCTCATTGGCTCGTGGTTGTAGAAGGTAGATGTTTCAAATGAATGTAGAGTTGTCAACAACATGAAACTGAACAGTACTGAACTGACCAATTGTTTAAGACTTGACCTGTAAGCCAATCAGAGTGGACTGGGCCACATGGGGAAGGGAGCCTTAAAAAGAGCGGGAGCTGTAACAGGGCATCTTAGACAAACTGAAAATACATCACTATCAGGAATTGCCTGTGTATGATAACATAATGTTTTGTAATTACATAAGTGACAGTGAAATGTCATACCAGCTATCAAAAATGAGACAAAATATGACCTCTCTCAGGACTTCTTCTGAAATAGACAAAAGTACCGTGGCAACAAGTGACACATGAAGCTTTAAAAACTTTCTATCCATGTGCACATTTGTGCCCTGCTATGCATGTGCCTCTTTTCCTCTTTCTGTAGAGCTTTGGGGTACAATGTCTTGTTGCTAAAACAAATCGAAAAAAATGAATTTTTGGACATTATAGAAAGAGGTTTATGGACTACATCTATGTTACCAGGCTGTAACATTGTAGTGCAGAAATTGTTTTATTTTTCTTAATTTGGGACTTCAAAAGGTCTTGAATTTGATTTTTAAAAGTGTGTCAAAACCCTGTTTCTTTTCTGTGCAGCTTTATTTTTTCTCATTCAGTTCTCTGATGCATGTTTGACTCACATTACCTGTGCAGGTGACAGTTTGTGGCCAGACTGCAGAGGGGATGGGACCGAGTAAGAAAGTGGCCAAGAGGAATGCTGCAGAGAAAATGCTGGATCTCCTCGGATATAAAGGACCTCAGCCTCAGCCCCCCAAACCGGCACTGAAGACTGATGAAAAAGTACCTCTTATCCCACACAATAAACATGGCAAGCAAGACTTTTATTGGGATGAACCTGAAATAAATTATTATAATTCTGTTTCCTTTCATGTAGACCCCAGTGAAAAAACCTGGTGATGGGCGCAAAGTGACCTTCTTTGAACCTGGCTCTGCAGAGGAGGCGGCTTTAGGTAATCATAAATCTGATCATTTGGAGCCGTCATAATGAAGAAGTTATGATCTTTATGGGCCCTGCTGATTTAGCATTGACTTTTATGGCCGTATATACTCTTTGACAAAACTGAAGAAAATTTCCTGAACTTTTTTGGATGAGCTGCAGATGTGAACTCAAGACAATTTAGATCTGATAGAGGATTTTTCCAGTTTGACCATGAGTATTTTCTCCTCACTCACCCCTCCTTTCCTGACAAGCAAACTGCAGGAAAACATCTTGCTTTGAGGAAAGTGTGAAACAAGTCGATCAGGAATATTTTAGAAGCCCGAACTCCTGAAATATTCTGGATTGTTTTCTCCAATCACATGTGAAAATAGCCGATGTTTCTGCTTAACCATGTATGCATACAGTCCAGGGAATTTCAGGAGGTTTGAGGCATATAGAGTTTCCCAGTATGGTACCCTAATTTTTTTTTCCTAAAGTAAATCTTAACCTGACATGCCAGACGGACAGTTCCATATATCTGCCATGGAGATATTTCATTATTCCATCTTGAGAAGGGCCCATAAAAAAGTCCTTAGACTTGTCTGACATTAAATTGTACAACACAGTATCATGTATCATTTTCCACTTACATGTGACATGAACCTCGTCAGTGACAATCCCCACCAAGTTCTACTGCTTCACTGCTGAGGAGAGCAGATTTCTATTGTGGAGTAACAATGACTCCAGGCTATCATAGACCAACTGGCATAGACTGCGAAGGATTTTCACATTCTCTCCCAGAGAAGAACAAAAACATGATTTCCTGTAAGAAAAGCTTTAAGTGACGTTCTTTGCTCCTCTTTTAATGAGGAAATTGAGTCTATTTCTTATAAAACTGCAGATACTGCAATAGCCTTGCAGTCATGCCTGTGTGCCCCATGTACAGATAGGCTGATGCTCCCTGATGAGATTAGCACAAGAATCTGGCCCATGCCTATTTCCATGTCAACTCCCCTGCACCCTGTTTTCTGATATTGTTCACCATCTCTGTCAAATGGAGGCATAAAAAAAACCCTAAATAATCATAGTAATAATAATAATGATCCTGGAACAAACAAAGACATTTGTTTTATCAGCATATAAACAGTAATTATCTTGAACTAACAGCAAGTTACATCATGAAAACAACAGGGCTTAGTTTGGAGCCTTGTGGAACCCCTTCCTGATAGGTTATTTCAGAAGTGCTCTTGCAAAAAAGTCTGATGTCTCTCTGAAGGTCCCAAGGAGGAGGACTTCCGTCTGCCTTATCTGAGCCACCAGCAGCTGCCTGCAGGGATTCTGCCCATGGTCCCTGAGGTGGCTCAAGCAGTCGGAGCCTGTCAGGGGTCCCAGGCCAACAGCAGAGCAATGCCAAACCCGGGCAAGGCCACAGTCACTGCCATGATTGCCAATGAGCTGCTTTATGCAGGGACATCCCTGACTGCTGAAACTATCCTGAAGAACAAAAACAACATGAACCAGCTGCCTCTTGGACCCCTGACCAGGCCCTCAGAGCAGCTTGGATATCTGGCATCCGTGCAGGGTCTGCAGGTGACCAACAATATCTCCCTGTGTTATATTATCAGTGAACATATGCATGCATACCAGAGAAATAAAGGGACTTTTTTTTTCAGGTGGAGTACAAAGATTTCCCAAAAAACAACAAGAACGAGTTTGTGTCGCTGATTAATTGCTCCTCCCAGCCACCGCTTATCAGTCATGGGATTGGGAAAGACGTAGAATCCTGTCATGATATGGTGAGTTGTCATAGTTGCATGTCATTTATGTTCATCATTAGGTCATGTTGAACAGTTTTAAGAGCAGAGGACATACATGTCAAAATATGAAGTATAACCACATTCAAGCTGTTCAAGTTCACAAAGTGGCACCGTTTCTCAGCAGTGTGCAATCAGAGGCTTTTGAAAATGTTGATTAAAGGGCGACAAACTGAGTCTCAGAGTGGTGCAAACAAGTAATTATAATAAGTCTGATGGGATCTCAGTCTGTTACATTAGCCTAGGTTCGTCCATATTGTTTGCAACATAGAAAAAGGAAAATCTGTTTAGTTTTGTGACAAAGAGCTTGCAAAAATAAAAATATCAGTCTAAATATTAGCTACAATGGCTGGAATTGAAGATAATCAATTGAAGGCAATTTGTTTTATTTTCTCTAGGTTGGTTACATTTTCCCAAACCTTTTTTTAAGCTTAGTTTTTCTAAAAAATTAGTTAAATACAATGAGTAAAAATAATCCATCTGCTGCTATGTATAACCTCTGACCTGTCTGGACCCCTGCTGGTTTCTTGATAGAGCTGAGCTGACAAACCTTTGTAGTGGTTCAAGAAACCCTATCACCAAACTCTTCTTTTAAGTGGAAGCATTTTTAGCAAACAAAGTAAAGCATGATGGTGTACTTTTGAGTCTTGTGGATTTCTGAAATGCATCTCTTGTAGGCCTACCTGATGATCAAGATTTATCTTTTCCTAAGAGTCTTAACTTTATTCAGCACAACAGTATTCAGAACGTCGAACAAAAGGATGAGTGAAATGTTATGAGAGGTTGAATAAAGGCTAATGTGTTACATTTTACATTATTACACTAGCTTGATAAAAACAAATGTTGGAAAAACATATGCATATACCAGTTTCCAGACAGCCATCTTCAAAAGCAACTAAAGCAGTAACCCCACATTAGACTTGTAAATTTCCAAAAGTGGTATAACATATTAATAGTAACATTTATTGCATGTAAAAATTTGCTGTTTGTTCATTTTACAGGCTGCACTGAATATATTAAAGTTGCTCTCAGAGTTGGACCAGCAGCCAAATGAAAGGACAGGAAATGGACCAGTCTCTCGGTAAGCTGTGGTTTAACACTGAACGCCTCTGCAAACTGTGTGCCCTTTTTTATCAGTCACTTACCAAAGTGATAAACAGCAACAGTCACAAGATTAATATCTGTTTGGAACACTTCACAGAATAAATGTGATTTAATTTACTTTATAATGGTGCTTTAACATTGTTTTTGTCATTACTGATTAAAGTTATGTGAAATGTTAAATCCTGTTTTGGGCATTAAAG
Source organism: Scarus forsteni (assembly GCA_036419115.1). NCBI lineage: Eukaryota > Metazoa > Chordata > Actinopteri > Labriformes > Labridae > Scarus > Scarus forsteni. The sequence continues at coordinate 33,401,762 of JAZDUH010000152.1, forward strand.
GGTTGATTTTTGCATGATGATGTATGCTCAGTTCTGCTCAGTGTCTTTGGAGTTCAGTTTTCAGCTCCAGCATATTCTGCTTCTGTCAGTTTCAGTCATGACAGCATCTCTATGAACAGGAATTTTTTTTTTTTATGCAAAGCCCAGCATAGATGTAGAAGTATTTCTCATTTAAATTAAAATTTTGTTGGGGTGCTGGTTTGATGGAGTGGTTAGCAACCAGGCACCCCGTGTACTTGCATCTGCCAGTCCAGGTTTGAATCCCTCCTGTGACCAGTTTGCAGAGTGTCTTCCCCTCCTCTCTCTCCCCCTTTCACAAGCCTATCCACTGTCTCTCTCCTGCCATTAAAAGGCACAAAAATGCCCCAAAAGAAATATATTTTTTTAAAAATTTGAAAATGTTTGAATTTAAATCATTATTATCCTGATTGTGCACTGATTTTTTTCTTTTCAGGTGTGGCAAGCAGGAAGTGGACGGTGACTTGCACCTTAAACAGGCTAACTCAAGCACATTGGCACAGACCGTGGACGGCACTGTTTAGATGTTGATCAGGTTTGGTTGTCTGTAAAAGCACTAGAGAAAAACTCTGACACTGTGTTCTTAGTCAGCTCTAGACAGCTGCAGGAAGCTTTGCGCACTGTAGGCTCTTAACCATCACTGTTCATATTCATTGTACCAAAATGTTCACAGTTAAACAAGATTGATAGGAACAAAATAGTTTTTTTCCCCTTGATGTTGTTTAATTGTACATGTTATTTATTTTGTTGCGTTATAGAAAAAGTAGCTGCATCCTAGTCAATGGTCGGGCGTTGACTCGATGGAAAAAGTCAAACATTTAACTGTGAACTGTCTGTTTTTCCTGAACTTGTTTCTTCTGTTAGGCCTTCAAACTGTTATTTTGTAGTTTCTGACCCTGAGATGAGGTAGTGCGTTACGTAAAATCTCCAGAAAGTTAAGACCTCATCTTTTGCTAGGGTGCAGCTGGCGAACCTTTGTTGATTTTCCTAGAGTGCTTTATATCAACAACCAGTGTTAACAACATTACCATGTAGGGCCGGGAAGACTTACTGACTAAATGTAGCGTGTGATGTAATGTGACGTTGTCTCTGCGGTGTGTGGCGGGGACGTTTCCCTGTTACGTCAGTTTTTCTGAGTACTCCCTCGTCCTCCCCAATGTCAACACCCCACCTCCCTCCGCTCCCCATGGTAATTAAACCTCTGTGCTCATGTGCACAGAACAAACACACCTGTCATCTTGTCTCTTTACTTACTTACCATTTGTGGTAGAACATGTATAAAAGTTCCTGTTATATGTGAGAATCAACCTCTAATGCTTTTGTTACAGTAATTTCTTACAGATTGGATACTTAAAACGTCCTCATAAGTCATAAAATTGATGTTTAAATACAGGAAGATCATGAAAAGACGTATTTTCATGTACAGAAAGTTTGAACTAGTTTTCAGTCCGTGTGCAATGGTTCAGTGAAAGTCCCATGTTCAGAATAATAGTCAGCGTCCAGGTTTGAAAAGTTTAAATAAAATCTCATTGTAATAAATCAGAGTTTAAGTGTGTTGTAAGAAAGAAATTAACAAACTTGTTTGGATCGCTAATTATTCCTCACTGAAAAAAAAAAAATATATATATATATATATATTCGTGATTTTAACCTGTAACAGATATTTAAGTGAAGAAATCCCAGATTTCTTTTAACATGTTTCAAAAACCCTTTCTCTTCAAGGAAATGTCTTAGTAAATGTCAGAAAAATCAAAAAAGCATATTTAATATGGACCCTACATCTGTAAGCCTGATAGCTGCAACTCCTCTAATTAAATAAAAGCTTCGGACCATGTTGCTTCTTTTGGTCTACCTGGAGTTTCATGGTAATACTGTGTTTAAAACCTCAACCTTCTCAGTTAAGGATCAAGTCATAGATATCAGTTTTCAGGGGCAACTTGGGCGGCCGGAATATTTAGGCTGTAATAAGTTCGGATGTATCAAAAGTTGTATGATGAAACAAAAAAATTGAAGTGAAATTGAAATCTCATAGAACTTTGTAGAAGTCACTCAGATCAGTAATGAACACATCTTTTCACATCTGAGTATGTTAGAATCAGGCCTTGGCTATTAGGAGGACAACATTTGAATATGCAAAGAAAATGACTGAAATAGCTATTAACATTTTTACAATCATTCCTCTGACATTTTTTGCCTCCTTTAGAAATTTGTGCCACGTTTGGAAGCAAGCGTCTCAAATGCTGAAAGGGGCTACATTGCATTACTCAAACTTCCCTTTTTGATTCATTAAGGAAATGACAGATCACTGTTATCTCCAGTTGACCCGTGGCTGCTCCTGATTGGACACAGTTGTGGACACAATTGTCAAAGAAACAAGGTCACAAGACATTGAGTACGTTTGATTTTTCAACAGACTGTCAGGAAGGTGTCATTTCTCTAAGGGTCGAAATGGAGATCTTTACCATCTGTGCTGTTGTTCTTAAAAAGGGGATGAAAAATTCAACATTTTTGAAAAAACAGTGCACTTTGTAGATGGATGAAAAACATCTACAAGGGATATATTTTTGACCCAAAACCTGCCTTAGATGAATTACCTGCTTTTAAAGGCAGTTTCCCCATGTGATTTGTTGAAAGATTCCAAAGATAAAAGTAAAACGCATCAAAACTTTGTCACAGCTTAGGCTTGTCTGATTTATTTAAAAAACTCCCGTCCATGTTTAAGGATCAACTATACTGTATGTTTAAGAAGTACAGCTGTCAACATGTTTTGCCATGGTAATGTCCATGTTTAAAGCTTTGGCAAAAAATAAACAGCCTGGTAATTTTACCAGGTGGTGCTTTTAGGTGTCAGTTGTAATTTAAAGAACTGCATTTTAACTTTTAACAACACTGTGCAACACAACAAACCTTTGAAAATATTTACCAAATGGCACCTCAAGTGATATGTGATTGGTTTCACATTTGCTTAAAAACAAAAATTAAAATAAAATTTTTAACGTTAATTCAACTTTGTTTTGTTTCAGCATTTGCCAGAAGAAAAGTTGACGGTCAGCGCTCATATTAAAGTTAAAACTTTAACGACCCAATCGTAAATTGGTCAAAACAATAAGTTTATCAGCATACTAATAAGTATTTGAGTTGACATCAATAAATGCATACGTTTTCATTATGCTGTATAATGATTTGTTTATGGTTGTAGTTTTTAGTTGTCCAAAGTTTCTGTATCTGTGTAGTAAAGCTATATGTGTAGCAGGAAGTGGAGCAAGTCTCAAGTCAACCTAGTAAGAGCTAATCAAACACATTTGAAGAATTGCCTTGTGGCCCTGTCCTATCCAAACTCACTTTCATGTTCAGGAAATCACACCACAACAAACACAGTTATCACAAAAGAGATGATTCTGAATAATTTTATTAAATGTAAACATAATACAGCACATCATTGTTGGACATGTTTTAACATCCACATATTAAGACCCATTTCCCCTTTAGGCCCGTCAAGGATTCAATCATAGATTATTTTTATTTCACCTTTCATGGCAAAAAGCGATGAGAAGACCTGAAGTCATTTTGAACATTCAGAAATGTTTCCGTGGTGCAGATGAACACTTGGCTGAGTCGTCATCTAGTACACATTTCTGAATGACCCCACCTAAAACCTGAGGCTGTTAATCTGTAGGTTTCATTTGTTGTTGAATCCTGGCAGGTTTTTTAAAATATTTTTTTATTTATTTACTTTTTTTGATGCCTTTTTTATTTACCCTTTGGTAGACCTTTGATTTTTATAAGTAAGGAATAAACCCAGTGGTTGATTATGACACCATGATGGCACCGTTAGTGATCTGTTTCCTTTTGGTGTCGATGAACGGGTACATGCACTTGTCAGACCCCATGAAACGGTATGTGACCACATTGGATTCCCATGGCAAAAGTCTGAAAGAGAGAGCAAAGAGTAAAACTTTAAAGTACAGTCGGATTTTGATAGATGGTCTATAGCAGGTGTATCTTTTGGGACTCACGCTCTGCTGAGGAAAGGCAGGTATGTGAGGCGAGGGATGCACACTAAAGGCTGGTCGACCAGGATGGCGTTCATCGCCTGCTCCACACAGTACTGAGGCTCCAGAGGGGGAAGGAGGAAGAGTTCCACTTCCTCCCTTAGGGTGGCACAAGTGGACACAGTTACTGTCATGTGTGAGTTTTAAATAAAAAGTCTGGACTAGACTCAGGCATAAGTGGAAATAGTACAAAGGTATAAGAAGCTTTTTTTTTTTGAGCAAACACTTATTCTATAATGTTTATTGGTGATATGCAAACACCAAGGAGTTGATCTCCATAATTTCAGCCTTTAGTATGTTCTTGATGTTTTCTTTTTTTATGAAAGGAAACAGAAAGGAGATAGGATATGACCAAATATAGAAAAAAAAAACAAATGAACTGTCTAATTTATTGGCATACCTGATCTTGCAGCCTTCAAACATTCCCGTGTCTACGATGTAAGGGCACACCAGAGTCGTCTTCACTCCATCAATCTCCTCAGCCAGCAGCTCATGGGCCATGGACTCGTGGAAGCCCACAGCAGCAAACTTACTGGCGCAGTAGTCCTGTCTCAAACAAACAAAACATTTTCAATTCGTCGTCACAAATATTTCATTTTTAAAAAAGTCAGTGACTTCTTAGAAAACATGACAGCAGATTTAAAAAATATTTGCTGCAGCATCTATTTCATGTGTAGTTTATGATAGATCTGTGGGCCAGTGTGTTAAATTAGTAAAGCAAATAAGTACTATTTTCTAAACGGCAGTTATGTGTCCTAAAAATGAACATTTATATATTTATTCAGTATAAACATAACTTAAATGATGTTAATCTCTCAAATTGTTCTACCTCACGAGACATAACTCGTATAAGTAAGGGTTTAAAATTCACCAAGTAAAAAACACAACCACAGAAAAAATAAAAATGTAACAACAAAAACAAAAGCACAGCAACAAGCCATTAATATAAAGTAATTAATAAAATAAAAGCTAAAAAAGGGACAATAAAACAAAGACATCAAAGAAGCAATGAAAATACAAGTAAAAATTATAAAACAATAAGAAAGCACAATGATAAATCCAAAAACTACAACAGTCAATCAGTTTAAAAAAAATTGAATTATAATTACAAGTACAAATAAAGGCACTTAAACGATTAAAAAACAAAGAAACAAACAAAAACAAGCCATAACATTAAGCAAACACTTAAAAAATAAAGTAGAACAAAAACTTAAGTTTAAGAACAACTTATTCATTTCAGTCTGTTTGTAGTTGTGTTTTCTCATTACTTTTTAATGCCATATTGGTGTGCTATCAATCAGTATCCATCTATAAATGTTTATCATAAAAATAAATGGCATAGTAACTGTAGATTGATTTGGTGGGGTGGCTGCCATCTTGTTTTACTCCTCTTCATGTTATTTGTCAAACTGAACTGGCACGATATTGATCCTCACATAGTCAGCTATGTTTTGTAAAACACACTAAAGTGTCATCTGTATAACACCCAAACTGAATCTCCCCGTAAATGGAGTTGAAGATGTATGGTGTGTCAGTTGTGATTAGAAAGCTTCCATATCTCAGTGTCTCAGTGGTGTCTGTCCTTCCCGTGTTCACCTCCACACAAGCTGTGCTGAAGAGGCCGAGGACGCTGGCGATGGTGACGATGTGTCCGTGATTGTTGGCCTTCATCTGAGGGAGGAAGGCCTTCACTGTCTGAGGTCAACACACACACACACACACACATACATGAATACACATGTCTCACAATGTTGAAGCAGCTCATTATGAGTCGACAAATCGTGCCTCGTTCATATGACTGGTAGTAAATTGAATGTTACTCAATGTGAAGGAAGCTTATGTTGCACGAGTGGCTTCATATTAAGAGGATTTCTGTAGAGTGAAGGGGATAAAGCTGTTAAAGCTGTTCACTTCACATGTTATGTGTGCACGGTAACATGCTCTGAACAGAGGCTGATAGTGAAAAGATTAGATATTGTGAAATTTTGGAAGTTGGTCGCGGTTTGACTCTGTGCTGAAGCAATGGCACAACTTTTTCTTTGGCCAGTAAGAAATTAGGGCAGATGTCAAAGAAGTTAAAAGTTAACTTAAAAAAAAAAAAGTTGCCGCCTGATCAGCAGCCGTTGTGTATATGTACAGTTAATTAAAATTGTTGCTTCAATTTACTATGAAAGCACAAATTTAACTTATCAATCACCCTATTTACACAGTTCTTACTGACAATAAATCAGCTGCACAGTCATAGACTTTTAAGTATTCCAAGCTTTTTATGTTGACTTAACCAAATGTAGTATTTTCTAGTGTCTTTCAAAAGAATATTCTTTTATTAGAGAAGATCAAGTATTATTTTAAAGTTCAATATTTATGAATATTGTACAATATTGTACAGAATCTCCTCTGATATTGAGATTCATGATTTATTTACATTATCTCAGCCTCGTGAGGTTACTGTTGTATGTTGCTTTTATTTACAAGTGAACACCCCCGTTACAGTGTAAGTTTGATTGAAAAAAAAAATCACATTTTATTTCTTTTTTTTTCCTTTCCCCTTTCTCAAGCAGTACAAACACTGTCCTTGTATCTATAGTTACCATCAACCACCAAGTTTGCTGTATGATGTAGCATGTTGTATGGGCTTTTTTCTTTTTAACTCAGAGGTCCCATTTTCATAACACACATAAACTACTTAATCTGCTGTAAAGCAAACATCTAACTGAGATGCAGTGTGAGAAGTCCCAGTGCTGTTGTGCAATCTATCCACATGAATAACTCCAGTCCAGTCAGACCAGTTTCAAAACTTGGTGTTCTAAGGAGTTCAAAGTTAAGTATTTGCAGTGACTGTCATCAGTCAGGACAACCTTTTGAGAGTAAATATTACTCTGAAAGAAGAAAGAATCTGTTTGGTCTTGTATTGAGGACAGTTGAGAGAGATGGTTTGATGTGGCACCAGTTTTGCTTTTAGCCTCCAATAGTATTAGTGCCACAGTTATACGGGTTAAAGAACTTATATGAGAGCTTAAAATACTCGAAAATGCTGCATTTTTTATGTTTACCATTCAAGTTTGAAAAGTCCATGATAACTGGATTGACCTGTGAAATTATCCTCGTATTGACCATCTGTTTGGGAAATTGTTTTAAAGTACTTCAGCCATGAGCCTTTGTTCTCCTGTATTTTATTATCTCTGCGCGCCACCGTTTTTGAACACACTTTTGTGTATTGGTGCATCAGATCATTGGTGAATATAATAAAGTTACATTTTAGGCATGTTGTTGCACTAGGCAGAAACCACACGTCTTCAGCTTTCTAATTTTCTCTTTTTCTTTCATAAGTCATTGCTACTGGTCTCTCTTCACTTTTTTTCCCCCAAAATTCCAAAATATTAACAGCATCGAACCATGTTATAAATATAACAATACAGTGTCCCCATCCATGCTTTATCTATACTGCTAATCCTTACAGAGGAATATTTATTATCATCATTTTTTTATTTGTTGAAAAGTAGGGGTTTTGGAGATACAAGATTTCCACCCATCTGGAAAACATATGTTTTTGTTTATTCATTTTTGTGTATTTTTGAAAGGTGTAGGTAAAGCTTGAAAACACATCTGTAGTTGCTTGATTGTGCTTGAATGTGACCTTGAACACATTTTCAGATTTATGTTGTGAATCTGAATTGTTGTATATAAGCTTGATATGTCAAATTGAACATACTGTGTATTTTAGGCCAAAATATGATTCTAATTTTGTGGTAAAGTTAAGCAATATTTAATAATAATACTAATAATAACATTTCTTACACATTAAGTCAGTATAAATGAAGGTTTTGTGCTGTTTCATGCCTTATGGATACTCTATTAGAGTGTTTAATTTGTACTTTTATTTTATTTATGAGTCATTCACTTTTACTGTTTGATTCTTGTGCTGTGTCTTACCTACTTTTTTTTACAGTGCGGTGCATAAACCATTTAATAACTCTCATAACTCATGTGGTTGTCATAGGCAATACTAACAGTACTAGTGGGGAGTCACATAATAGTCAAAGTTAACTAAATGCCAGGGAATCTGTTTTTTTTCCACTAATGCTGTGTGTATTTCTAACCCCTGAACTCTCCCTCATATGTTGACCTTCCCTTGTGATGACTGATATTCATCATCATCACCACTGGGCTGAAAAGTGCTGAATAATCACAGCTCATTATCATAAATACTCATGGGACTTAGCATCACAGATTTGCTGCATGTCTCCCTCTATACTTCCCTTATAAGTTAGAAAGAATGCACTTCTGTTGATCTAAAGCATCCAGACTTCCTCTCTGATCTTGGGATCGTTTTACCACATTTCATTTTGACCTAAGATGTCTCACCCAGAAGAGGGCGTGGCAGTTGACCTTCATGGTCCTCTCCATCAGGTCATCAGGACAGTCCAACATCCGCTCTCCAGCTACCACTCCAGCGTTGTTCACCAGGATGGTAACGTCTCGACCCAGGTCCTGTCTCACCTGGTCTGCTGTCCGGTACACATCCTCCCTGTTGGTCACATCCACTGTGTAGGGGTATGCCTTGCCCCCCATCTCTCTCACCAGCTTGGCTGTCTGCTCATTGGAGCTGCTGTTGATGTCCCACAGCACCACCTCAGCCCCATGTTTGGTGAACTCCTGAGCAAAGAGACGACCCAGACCACCACCTGACCCAGTGATCAGTACCAGTTCACCATCGATGGGTTTTGTGCGAGGACGCAGGACGACACGCACTGAGTTACGCAGGATGAAGTAGAGGACATCCAGCAGCATCATCTGCAGGTCCATGAGAAAAATCATTTTGACTTCTTTATGAGGTTTATCGGCAGTAAAAGGAAAGATGTCAGTCTACAGTAGATCTGACTTCACAGCTGCTACAGTATGTCCTACAGTCTAAGTGTCAGATGATGTGAGGATGCAGACAGCCAAGCTGGTGTTTCCCTTCCTCTCTGACTCCTAGACTCCATCCTCGGTTTATTTAAACACTCTCCCATCGGATTAGAGTTCAGTACCTTGAGCCCCTCATAAACCCACTTGTGTTTTAAGCAGTGAATGTATGCACTTTCACCATTACTGAGGAAAATAACATGTGCCGCACATCATTACTCTGGATTTAATTTTTTTTTTTTCAAGCGTCAGGGTCTTAGTGGGGCATATTCAAAGTTCATAGCTTAAGGCACTGTACACGTGAAGAACTTACAAAGCATTAACACACATGCACTAAAACAGACCACCTTTTAAAACCAGTCAAAGACGTCTCTACTACAGCATTTTATATTGCCTCAGTTTATCTCCAGGATAGAATGGAGTGTAAACAGTGGGCAGATAGAGGACAGTCAATGTGAGTTAACTTTGAGGTGATACATTTTTTTAATCTATTCATATAACATTTATTTAACCTGGAGAACCATGTTTGAGATTAAGAATCTCATTTACACAAGTGTCCCGGTGAAGGCAGGCAGCAGGATGTTTAAAAAGTCACAATAACAATCATAGAAAAGCAAAACAAGCAGTTATTTCAAATTACAGAGCAAATATTACTGGTTAAACCATGGACAACCTATAACCTCCTCCTCCGATACCTTTAATTTGTTTTTCAAAACGTGAAGAGGCCATCTCCCTAATACAGTTTTTCCCATTTCAAGAAGAACTTTGGGAACAAATGGCAAAAGTAAGTCTTGTCACTGAATCACACTTTTCACCTGAATGCAGTTGTTTAATATGAGGGAAGCAGGTGGAGTCGAGACGTATAAATTAGGATATGCCAATGACTTAGTCAATGGATGGTGGGGGGTCAACCAACTTATGTTTATTCATAAAACAAAACAACAAATATATTTCAACATTTGTTAATATTTCCTGGTAACATTACAATATTGTATACATTTATTTATTGTGTTAGTGTCATATTCCTTGTTCAGTTGGTATGTGTCCCTGGAGGCAGTTACCAGGGCCAGCAGCATTATGATTTGAATGATGTCTGTCTGTCAGGCTGTGCATCTGTTTGTCCATCTGAGCCATCCTTGTGAACATTAGAGCACTTGGGGCGATTTTCTCAGACTAAATGCAAATATCCACTCTGATTCTAGGATGAACTTAGGAGAGTTTGAAGATTATAGGGTCAAGGACATTGAGTTTTTTCTTCACACTCAGTTTATAAAAACAATATCATATCACCATTTAAAGGTATTCTTTTCAAACTTTACATAGTGTTCTAATCGAAGATAAACTAAAGACATTTTAAGGTACAAGTTTATGATCAGTGCGATCTTTAATCTTGTGAGCACAGTATTTCAAACCAGGAAGTGCTCAAGGGGGGTCGAACCTCTGCCATCGTTTCTATTTGCAAAGACTATCTCACAATGTCAACATATTCTTTAAAATGCTCCTCAATCTGGAATCAGACCACCACCAGCAGCCTCAGTTCTTCCTTGTGCTATGGCCAATATTCCCCCAAGATTTCATCATTATCTGTTGAAAGCTTTTTGAGATACCTGACACACACACACACACACACACACACTGACAAAAACATCCTTGTCACAGGGGAAAATGGATATTTGATCGATTTTTTCCTCTGGTACAAACCTATACTTGGACTTCAACTGATTTGATTTTGGAGGTCATTGCAACTTCCCATGAGCTCTTTATCAAACCCACCTTGGTTCTTCCACTACAGCTGTATATCTTGTAGAGACACTCACAGTACCTGCCAGCTGCTACTTCTAATGTATTTATACCTTTAGCTGCACATTATTGCTGAACTGATTTAATAATCAGTGCTGATAGTGAACAAAGGGTGAAATATCCTCTTGGTGAAACCTATCACTGCTTTTACATTTGTGCTCAACTCAACTTAGCTTGTCTCTACTTCGTTTTGATGCCAAGTGCCTCATTTTCCACAACAATATACTATATGAGTGGTGAGAGAGGGTTAGGTGGTTTTACTGTTAGGCAAGTGAAGGCAGTTGCTGTTGACCATAGGTATGTCTAAAATGTATTTCATTGCACAAATGTTGGCAGTATTTGGAGATTTATATAGACACTGACAATGTAGATGAAGATTTAGACACTGTCAGGAAAATTGACCTTTTTTGGTGCATTTCTTTATAGAAGTAAAATGATGTTTTGAATTCTGTCACTTTTTTTTAGAATTATTTGTCCTTAATTAGATGTTACCAACTTCATTGTTGCCTTCAGACAGCCCCTTTCCTCCTCTGGTAAAACTAGCACATGCAAAGTCCTACAAGCTGTTTAAACTGCTCGTAGGTAACTTGGCAGCATTTTGAAAAGTTAGTCAGATGATAAAGGAGCAAGGGTCCATCCCCAAATGTTGCCAAAATCTATGTGCAATTCAATTTTTTAAGAACCAGATGGCTTATGGTGCAATCCATTGGATTTCTGGAGTCAGGCTGTCCGAGTTCTAAATTGAACTGAGGAGGGTTCACTGGGACACTCCCTAAATTTCCCTTATGAGTGTGAGTGTGAATGGTTGTCTGTCTCTCTATGTGGCCCAGCGATTGGTTGGCGACTGGTGACGAAGGGATAGCCGGGATAGAAAATGAAACTGATAAATGATTTATTTCCCAGTTCCCACATCTGTTAGATGTAATGCACATTAAATGAACCAACACTGCCTTAATTCAACATTATCACCCAACTACAAGCATTCAGTATTTTTCCAATCGAGAGCTTTTCCTCTTGGTTTAAAGTTAAGAGAGATGGTCTCAGCTTCTGTACTTAAACAGCTCCCAATAGCCTTAAAAATATTATTTAACACACTGTCATTGTTTTAGCTCACGATAAAGGTCCCTCATGTGAGTATTTGCCTCTAACATACACATTCTTTAAAACTGCCCATTCTTGGTGTTGACAGGAAAATGTGTTTAAAATGGGGCAAAAGATCTGGCCATTTGGATTTGCACATGAACATTACCCCCAGAATTTAAAGAAATCTTCAGCAGTTTTGTGGACATGTGAAACACCAACATCTTGTGAGTCATTTTACACAAGTGGAGCTCCTTGTTGCTCTGTGTGTAGCAGTCACAATCATATGAAAGAGAATATAAGGAGATTATCATGATGTGGACTGTAAATCTCTGCATGGTTGCCTATTTTGCAAGAAGGCTGCTTTCATGTGTAATGTTCTTGTTTGAACACTGCCAGCCTTGTTTTTTCTTTTTCTCTTTGTTGGCATGTGAGCTGCGTCCAGAGAATCACACATTTAGATTTTAACTACATGTGAGAAACTGTATGCACATATATCCCAATCAGGAGGTGTAAATATATTTGTATTCTATTTTTCTTAATGGTAATACTGTAAACCTAATTCAAAATGGCCGTTTGTTCCTTTTAATGTCAAAGTTAATGTACTTGTAACTGTAGGCAAAAACACATTTATTTATACAGAAAATATTTTTGTATATATGAAGTGTTCACGTTTTTTTTATCAAACACCTTTGTGATGTGCAGGAAGACATTGGTTTTTCAAATAGCAAATTTATTCCCAGAATTGGGTCAAAGCTGTAAGAAGGAGGTTAGTTTAAATGCTGCCAAGAATGTTCTCCCTGCTGCAAGATGTTGAGTAACACTGGAAAACAAGAGCAGAGATTGTGATAAGGGGGTGTGCTGAATCTCGCCGTAACACCTGAACACTGGCATACAGTTCGGGGCTGTGCCTGATTGTTTGACAGTTTCCTTGTCTTGTATGAATGCCGCTTTTCTGCAGTTTATGTTGATTTAATGAATGTTAGACTCGGTTACGGCAGTTGCTAATGCAGCTGAAGGGGTTGGCGTCCCTTGCCTCCGGAGCCTTTAATGTAGGGTTTGCACCCCTGCACCCTAAAACTTCATAGCACATAAACACCTACAGATGATGGTAGTGCAGAGGTGTTGTCAGGAATGACCAGGTGAAGTGCTCCCAAGGCAAGTTAAGGGCAAGTTAGAGTCACCAGTTAACCTAACAAGCAAGTTTTTGGTCTGTGGGATGCCGTCAGAATGCCCAGAAAAAGCCCACACATACACGGGGAGAACATTTAAACCCTGCCCAGAGTCCCTGACACACACGGGGTTCAAACCAGCAACCTTCTTGCTGTGAGGCATGAGCACTCGCCTAACCCCTGTATAAATCCAGTCTAGTGATAAAGTAACTTTTGGAGGAAAAAGATGCAAAAAAGATTGTAATACAAGAATCTTCCAGTAATATGCTTCATTATTTATTTAAGTCATGGAACTTCAAGCAATTTTCTGCTTTTTTTGGTCTGCCTGGACTTTTTTTAGTAGTAGAGCAAACAAAAAAAAACGCAATCCTGTCAATCTTAAGGCATGGTATTATGACAACATATGCTATCAGATTATTTCGAATGTACTGATGTCAGAGACATGATTTAAAGTTGTACAACCAGTGAACTAATACAAAAGCTCAAACAGAACTTAAACCTCACAGAACTTTTTTTTCATATCTAATTATGGTTTCCTCAATTCTGGTTGTTATGGGAAAAAGGGAAGTATGCTAAGAAACACGTCGCAAAATAACTAACTAAATAAATAATAATACAATTATCACTCTGAATGTTTTTTTCGCTCCTGAGATGTATTAGTGCCCCCTTGAATGAAGATTCTGTCTCAAATATTTTAAAGAGCCAAATTTTGTGACTCACACTTCCACATTTATTATTTTGAGAAGTGACAGGTAACTGTCTTTTCTCTTGTTGACATTTGGCTGCTTCTGATTGGACATTACGATCAAGAAAACAAAGGAAGAAGAAAATAGGCTCCCCTGGTCAAAAAAACTGACAGGAAGTTGTCACTCTCTCTAGTCTAAATTGAAATTTAATAGCATCACTGTTATATATTTTAATCAATAAAGATTGATTTGAAAAAACAAAACAATTCTGGATGATTTTTTTTTACTGTGCATCCACAAATGCTACATTACTGAAATAAAACGCTGTACTTTAAGGTTGAATGAAAACTTTTTTGGTGGGATGCATTTGACCTAAAGCCAGTCTGATCTATCAAACACAATTGGCCCCAAAAAGATTTGATTTAAACTCCTAGAGACCCAAGTCAACAACGTAAGTGTTACCACTTTGGGTTGCTTGTAAACCCATGGAGTTGGGAGGGTTAAAAAGTTAAAGCTCTAAGTTTTCATGTACATGTTGACATTGGGAAGCTATCTGTTTTTCAGGACATTTAAAAATTGATTATGTTTCACTTCATTAAGAAAAATCAGATCTGATTAGGGCTCTCATACCCAGGCTATTTTTTCACTCATTGACTGCAAAAACTGAAATATTGATTTATTAAATGTGTTATGTACAATTTAGAAAAAAAAAATCCTGATGAAAAGGCTGATGGCCGGCTGGGTAACCATTCGCTGGAGCAGTAAATCAACAGAATCTCCGTCGGATTCAACACAATCTGTCTAAGTGATGCATTTTCATTCTGTTTTCTCATGTTTCTCGTGTTTGTATTTTTCCCAAGCTGTAAATTCAAGCTCTACTCCCACTCTCTTTGTTCATATATTGTCTCTGCACACACAGGGCAGAGCGGAGCAGGGGAATCTTCATCTGAGCGGAGGCCGGCACTGTCCACACTGTTGTTCTTTGTGCATGAATGACCTCAGCCATAGGAGTTTCATTAATCCATCTTTTCACATGTTGAGGCGCACATAGGCCTGGGAAGCTGCCTGCTCGAGCCCCAGAACAAAAGACAGTTAGTGACAGTGAGATAACTCCTATCCTTTGCTGTTCTGCAATGAAGCACAGGGACACATTTATTAGGCTTTTCTTTGCAGGCAAGGGGAGTTTATTCACAGAACATTTGATGTAAAACAGATACATTTCTGCCCTTTCATGTATGCAGCCCTAAATTTTCTTGAATTTTTAAAGCAGAGATTCCCAGGGTTGTTAAAACTTGTCAACCTCAGCAAGAAGTTTTTTTCTTTTTTCAGCATGTGTCACAAGGGCTATCAAACACATAACCCCCAACTATCAGGAAGATTTCAACAAAATATCAAAGTAACCTTTCCTGAAAATGTTTTAAATCACCTTTTCACACTTGTCCCTTACACCAGGCATAGCTCTGTTGTATGCCTGGCATCTGATTTGAGGTTTGTGGAAGGAGGAAATGACTTGGAGGTAAGCCAAAAACATTCTGTATAATCTTTAAGTTAAAAATCTTGGGCAATTTTTTATTTATTTATTTAGAGTTTCTTGTTTGCAATACAGGGGTATTTACATATCCAAACCTGAAACTTTCCTGACTCTTTTTCACATTCAAAGGTCAGAAGTTCTGGCACAACTTCAGCAACTTTCAAATTGTTTGGAGAGAGAAAGTCTTGAAGAGGTCAGAAGAGCTCCAGCAACACTTGCAGTTCAGGAAATGAATAAAGTAATAAAGACTAATGGTCTAATAAAGTTTTTTTCCTGAACTACAAGTGTAGCTTGACCCCTTTAGATTTCTTTTTCATGTTTGCATCTCAGCAGGACATTTTCCAGCAGTTTGTCTGTCTGGCAACAATGGAAGGGTGGAAGAGTGAAGAAAATGTGAATCTGGCAGGAAATATTCAAGATAAAGTCAGCTGTTTGCATTCACACATGCACCTTTCCTAAGAGAATTAGAATAGAGTTTTGTGCTTGTGTGTATAGAGGTTCTACACATGTAACCCCTAAAGGCTCTGGAAAAGTTCCTGGCAGCCTATAGTGAAATTCAGTGATTTACCTTTCGACACTTGCCCCTCACAGCAGGACAGTTTCCTGCAGTTTTCCTGTAAGGCAAATACTTATGGATTGTCAGGAAAAATTAGGGAATAGACTGGTAAAAAAAAGAAAAGAAAGAAGTATAGAAACCAAAAAATTTTTAGGTGTGTTGAGCACTTGTCTATAGGATTGTCAGCCTTACAACCCTGGAGTGTTCTGGAAATATTTGCCAAAAATCTTGGGGTTACTCTTCTGGAAAACCATCCTGAACTGCTTTTTCACACTCGTCCGTAGCAGCAAAAAGTTGTCCAGAAGTTTGCCTGTCTGGCAGCTTTGGTGTAAGAAAATCTGATTGAAGAACTCCGCTGTCTGCCTTCACAAGTACACCCAGGAGAATTCAAAATATTCATGCTTTTTAACATTTCTATGGAGTTTTGCATGCTGCTCACGAATGTTAAAGAAAATCTCAAACTACTTTCTATAACCACTCAGAAAAATTCCTGACCTGCTTTTCCATACTTCTCTCTCTCTCATTTAAGACTGTGTGTATACATGTTAAAAAACCCTCCCTTTCTGTTCACACATGCACCCCGCCAAGGTACATTAGGCTGGATTTTACATATTTATTTATTTATTTACTTTTTGCATGTGTGAAAGCTGTATTTGTGAAGCACCATTCATACAGACTGGAGTTCAAAGTGAAAAAATGCATTAAAAGAAAATAAGTTGAGATAAAAATGAGATGTTAAGACATCTAAAACAAAATATATAACATAACTTCAAATCATGAAAATGTGTTAAATTTTCTGATGACTGACAGAATAATAAAAACATGAGCTGTGTTAGGCAGTAATGTGTGAACTGTTCCTTTAAGGGATGCAGAGTTGACACATGGATAACTTCCGACCCAGTGAGCAGTTTGACCTCGCTGACCACAGGCTGGACAACATTAGAACTCCTGTGAAGACATTAACAGGACTGTGAATGCCACATTTCGTCCAGAATAACTACTTTGAGGATTTAACAGGACCAAACTGAAGTTGTGGGTGCTGCCGGTCCTCCGTGATGACAGTGGCCGTCACCTTGGTGCTGCCCCTCGTCGTGTGTTTCATTCTGGTGGCTCCGGGTCGGTGCGGGTGTCGAGATGCGGGTCTGTGTTGCTCCGGCAGAGACCCTTCGTGTGTCAGCAGAGGATGGAGGTCCGACCGCTCATACGGCACCTGCTACTGCGACCAGGCTTGCGTGTCCACCATGGACTGTTGCCATGACTACGAGGCAGCCTGTCCAGGTGAGTGTGCGCAGGTGTTGAGCAAAGAGGTGTTTTCTGCTGAGACCTCGCGAGAACAGGCGCAGATTGTCGTAGGCCTGCAATTTAAAAGTGGGGTTACTGTCGTCCGTCTGCAGAATAAGTGAGAAATGTTCTGAATTTATAGGCTATCCATTTTTTATTGTCGTTGTAGTTGATGCAAAAGACACATTTCCTTCCCAAAAGCCTCTTGTCTTGATTAAATGTTAAAAAATGTCAATCTAACACAGTTCATTTGATATAGTCAGGGGCGCTGCCAGGAATTGCTGGGCCCCCTGAACAGGTATTACACCGGGTCCCACCACCATAACTCAAACTAACTGCACTATTACTCCAACCACCTTCATCAGGAAGTGTCTGTAGGTGCTTCACATTACCCTGTTTCATCTTGGGCCGCTCACAGACTTTTCTGCGCCCCCTGAAAACTCCATAAATGGGCCAGATTTTTTAAAGTGTTTCATTACCAAAGTGGGGCACATGATGGTGCCAATATGGGTTAGCATCTTTGTCAGTGAAATAGCTATTTATTTATTTTATACGTCATGTGTACATGGCTTGGTAGGTTGTTTGCCCTAAAGATGAGTAAATGGTCAGATTTTGAATCCCAAGTCCCTTAGAACCATTACAAACAAAACAAAGGCTCATGCAATATTAAAAGGGTCCGATTTTCAAACAAACAATAAAATAAATGTACATTTTTTAATTGATTTGGTGAGTTATGTCAAGCATTTTTTTTACTATTTGTGGGCCCCTCCATGACCCTGGACCCTTGAAAGCTTTACCCTTTATCCCCCCTTGCAGGCAGCCTTGACATCACCCATCCCACTTCATTCACTTGCCATTTCCTCACATCTTAGTTCCTTCCAGAGACAAATATAAAGAGAGATGCAAGGAGGAGACATGAGGACAGAGGAGCCTCAAAATACTGCAGTAGTTCCTCACTCATCAGTCTGAGCAGCTTCAGATTTTGATTAGTTGATCTGCTGTCAATCACTCTACTGAATGAACACCCTCAGCTAGATATCATATATTATTATGTAATATATGATGTGTTCTATAAAACAGAACATATTTTTATTTTCATAAATGTCTGTATAATCAAATGTTTTTAGGAGAAGCTCGGGAGCAGAACATGATACTTTAACACTCAGGTCACAGAGTAATGCGCTATTATATGTGCCTGAATGAAAATGCCCCTTAAAATGCTCTGTTTTTAATACGCTTTGAGATTCATGATGTCGTAGATATGCACCCTCTGCTCTCATGTGTTTCCTGCTTGTCACATGCAGATGCCATGTCTGTTATGTAGGTCTGCTCCACTGTCTGTAACCCCTCTTCCCCCATCTATCACACATCATTTGGGCAGCCAGTAGGCGCAGAGTTCATGATCATGGCCTCCTGTAGACTCCCTACGCTCTCAGATCTTAGCGTTTCCAAAGGGGAGGGAAAAGAGTTGCATCTGATCCTCTCGAGAGATGAATTTTTTACATTTTGATTTTTTTTAAATTAGCTAATATCAGATCCTTGCTTAATAGACACCAAAACATGATGTAAATGGTCAAACACACTAGGACATGGGACCTTTGAAAAATCCGATTGTGTTTTCAGATTAAAATGATGACTTCAGTAATATGTTTAAATATTTTTTTAACTGTGAAAAAAAATTACCTGAAAATTATGCCACCAAGATGGTATTTGTTCAGAAATAAAGAAAGCTGTACAAAATTAAATAGAATCCAAACAGTACTTTTAGAAAAACCTGTGTGGAATAAATCAATGATCTCTGTGAAGAGGCGTCAGTATTCGTCCATCCATTTCATAACCATCTAAAATCTGTTTATGGACTTTGATAGATTTCACTTTTTTCAATTTCATAAGCAGAGAGAGGCAGTTTTTTATTTGTAAACTGAGGCTTCATCTCAACATTATTTTATTTAGTGTGCAAATATTTTAAGGCTCATATATTTACAGGAGGCTTCACTGATGTACTGATGTTCTGAATTTACCTCAAGATGAGGCAGACAGTGTCCATCACAGGATCTGATGTTTTCTATTCAAAGTGAGTCTTGTTCTGTGTAGGATTTCATACATCATGGCGTTTCTATGCTGCTGCTTCTCTCCTTCACTTGCTTGTTGGTCTCTCTCTCTTCCCCGCAGCTGTGTCCTGTGTGGTGAGTGAGTGGACGCAGTGGTCAGGCTGTGCTGAGCCATGTAAAGCCACAGTCCGCAGGAGGAGCAGGAGCATCCTGCAGGAGCCGCACAATGCAGGTAAACCCTGTCCACACCTTGAGGAGCATGCTGGCTGTGCAGAGTACTGGACCCATGAAGGACACTGTCACAACTCTCTGGGTGAGAAAAACAAAAATCTGTGATCTTTGCACTGGTCCATGTGATTACTGAGCTGCTTTATATTAATCAGATTTGGAGTTAATGCGAAATACTGTAGAAAAAAATGTATGAAACTATACCGATGTCAGCTGTTCGCTACTTTTCACAAGAGCAGTCATATGCTGTGTCCTGCTCACCAGAGAGACCACGCCCCAATCTGAGTGAAAACAAGCCCTGACAATATAATGGCAATGGGTGAGAAAACACGGCCAATATACACATGATTTAGTGTTTGTGCCAAGAAAAAAAGCAGGACACAATATTGTTTCAATATTCTCCTTCAAATGACCTAGGAGGTGAAGGAAGAACTTTTTAACTTCCTGGGCAAATTAAATTGAAGTTAATTAATAGATAGGTTACTATTGAGGTAGCAAGAGAAACATATGTGAGAATGTAATATATATGTCAGTTTATTACTCCTCTGGTCTCAAGATGGAGGTGCTTGTCCACTTTAACCCCAAATTAAATTAACACTCATGAACATACTGTACATACGTTTTTGTGTCTCAAAATGCTAATCAACAATTCCTAATTCAGAAAGTCATATTTATGTCTGACAGGGCGATGATGTTTTTGCCAGCGTCCAGTCGTCCTTCTATTTGTCTGTGAGAAAGGAGACAGAAACCTCAAAAAGTTTTCAACACATTTTGAGGAAGTTTTCAGAGGATGTTGGTCAATGCACAGTAGAAAAATGATTGGATTATGATGATTAAAGAGGGTTTCAGATCCAGGATTTTCATGGAAGAATTTGTTCAAATTAGAAGATGGGGCAATTTTTTCACATTTTTGCTAACAACAAGGGAATATTGGTCATGACACAAGGGAGTAATAACATTTTAGTGTTGATTTTGTATGTTTCCCCCACTAACTCCTTGATTTGGGCCACTTGAGCCTTTAGATTTTTGTTTCCTTTTGTTAACATTTAATTTGCAAAAACAAAAGGTCCTCCTTGGTGGGGGTTTCAAAAAGATGTAGCCTGGGTTTGCAATCACCCTCATAACTATGAGGAAATAAAAGTATAATCTCTTCATTCCAAAAATTTTAACCAAACTGTAAACATGTGTTTCTGCTGTAAAAAATATTTTTTTCCTAACATAACCAGGAGGTGATCTTATTGCCGGCGTCTGTTTTTTTGTTTGTTTGTTTGTTTCTCTGTTAGCAAGATAACTCAAAAAGTTATGGATGGATTTCGATGAAATTTTCAGGAAATGTTCGGATTGGGACAAGGAACAAATGATTAGATTTTGAGAGTAATCCGGATCACCGTCTGGATTCGCCATGACGAAAAATGTGATTTTCGTGAATGACTACTGAACTTAAATAGATATCATTATGAATCCAATTGCTAATGGTATGTTTTCATGGTCAAGGAATCTAAATATTTAGATGAAATAAAGGTAGGACTAATATTTATGGTGAAAATCACAATATGGGAGAGGACTGTGGAGCTGGCGGTGGTCTGCGCTCTCTGAGTCCTTTACTAGTTTGTAACATGGATTGTGTACTGGACTTCAGGTGCACCTCAAGTGGTCACACCAGAAGAAGCTGCAATTTTACATCTAAATATTGACTTTATTTTCAAGTATGGTGGTAAATGCTACAGGTATACGTAAATAAAAAAGGTTTAAATAATTTAATGGTATCATAGCTACTGTTTTTTTAAAAACTGAAAGCTGGATTTTCAAGGAGATTCAAGCCTGGCTTGTGGCCCCTGTTCCACTTGCTAACCCCATCTATCTCTCCATGATTTTCACTCTCTCCACCAGTCCTGTCTGCTTCTAAATAAAGACAGCAATCCCTCAAATGAATCATATGAAATCACAAATTAAAAAACAAGAAAAAAGGAAAGAAAGAAATAATAATATTGTCCAACAATCCTTTGCATATTCAAGTTTAATACACTTAATGTAACACCAAACAGGTTTTTTAGACTTCCTCATGTAGATTAACCACCAAGAACTGTGCAGCAACTTGCCTGAATGTATTCGTTTTTAATGCACAGAATATAACATGCAGTTTACGGTCACATGTAATGTTCTTACCCTGGCTGTTCCCTCTGCAGTCCCAGCTCTTATTATCAGTGGTGGCTATGGCAACGCCAGGAAGAAAAGAGACATCCCTGACAGCAGTGACATCACAGGGTAACATGTTAACAGCAGGCAGACGTGTCAATTCACGCTTTGGCCTTTACATATGATACAAATGTCTGATTTTTTCTGTGTTTGTGTTAATATTTTATCCTGTGTATGCCTCTCTCTTTGTTTGTGTTCACAGGTATTGTGTCCAGTTTCAGCTGACCTCTATGACCAAAGGGTGCCAGCAGAGCTCAGACGCGCACACACAGTGGATGCAGAACCTGAGGGAGGGGCATCGAGTTTGTGTCGAGTGCCAGCCACCTGCTCTAGCTGCCGGACAGATGCACTGTGCCGGAGATGGAGGGGATGTGGACGAGGACAGGTACGAGAATGTCGTGTCACATCAAATCTTATAGCTTGCTTATTTTCTTGATAAAAGTAGATGCTTGACATTTTAGAATTATTTAATTTGAAATCGTTTAACAAATTCTTACACCCAAGCTGATCATTAGTCCTTCAAGAGTACGAGGTCTGAACTGGTAGATAAGAACCACAAAGTGAACCACAGGTCTGTTTTTCTTTGGTCATAAATGTGGTTGGTTAAGTCATTTTAAGACAAAGACTACTACAAGACTCTTTCATATTGAGCTGACAGCAATTATAGTGTGAAGATGAAGTCACATAAACAGCGTTTGTGGTTCAGAGACTCTTTGATTTTCAGTCAAGTTTTTACTGCAGATGAGACAGCACTGACTACATAACACACAAAAAATATCTGCAAATCTTTTGGCTATTTTTTGTCAGTCAAAAAAAAATCCTGCAGTATTTAGTGTTAATGACTTTTATTTTAAGCTACTGTAAATGACATGTCATGATAACCCTTGACGCAACCCTTGACCACATTTAACTTGTTATCACCAGAAAGAGTCAATTAAAAGTACGTATTTTCTCCCAAGATTTATTGTTTTGTCCTATTATTTTAGTAATGTTTGACCCATCGTGGGTATAAACTTTGCATATTTTTCTTAAAATAAATTTAACTGGTTGTACATTTTTGGGAATTTGTCCACTTTGCAGAGACCCCTCCCTGTCGTGATGTCACACTGTGCAATCACTGTTGTCTACATGTGCTGCAGCTGACATTGCTAACCGGTCATGTTTAACATACTAACACATACTTCTAAACAAAACCTTTGCGAGGCATTGCCTGCTTGTGTCTGATTGCTATGGTGACAACAGATGCTTAAACTAATGAGAGATCCTGTAAAAAATTTCTAACAACAGGATTCAATTAAGATGCTCAGATATTTCTTGAGCCGAAATGTAAACAAATAAATGTTTACTTGATACACCTGCTAACATAAGTTAACATAGGCACAAGTTAAAACATAACACCAGTCAGACTTGTGGCTTGAAGAAAAATGCATATCACTCAATTACTCACAAGGTAGAAAACAGAGTGTGTTTATTTGTTTATGCCCTTTGGTTTGGATGGGTATATTTTTAAAAGATAAAGTATTATATCTGAAATTGACCAGGAGCTTCAGCTTTTAAAAATATCTGCCTGTATGTGGACTTAGCCTGGAATTTAAGTCAGTTACATTAATATTAACAGGCAAGCCACTAGTTTAACTCTACCACAATTCAAGCTGTCCACAAGTGCTGCACACTTATTGCAAAAATCCTATTTTTGATTGTTTTAATAGATATTTAGATCACAATTATAAAGCATGATTACTCATTGATTTTAAAACATAACATATGCTTTCATAGAACAGCCAGTATATGCTTTTGCAACTACTATTTTTAACATGAAAGAATGGGCAATATGTTGACATATACTTGTTAAAATACAAATATCTCAAAATAATGCTAATAAAAATAATGAAGAACAAATAAAAGTTCAACTGCTGGGATAGGCTCCAGCCCCCCGCGACCCTGAAAGGGATAAGCGGTATAGAAAATGAATGAATAAAATGAAAGTCCAACATGTGATGTGGCACAGTAACTTTGTAATTTTGAAGACTGTTTTCATAATTGTGAAAGGCAGTAATTGTAATCTCAAATAAAATTCAATTAATTGTTTAGGTCTACTACACAGTAATTCTTTAGTCCAGAGGCAACCTTTTAAACTCTAGCCCTTTGCATATTCTTTAAAATGATCATGATTTTTCTGAAACATGATCATCGAATGCTGGCCCCAGGGCTGCATTTGGCACCATGCAGCTTCCCATGTGCCCCCAAAAATATTATCAAATAAAGACAGTGTTAGGAGGAAAAATGGTGTCGCTTTATGGTTTCCTTTTCTTCGTTAGATCCTCAAAAACTTGATGCAAGACCCCAAATTATCTAGATTAAAACATTTTTACAGGAATTATCTCGTGCTTGATAATGGTTTTAGAAATGTAAATCAGCCATTTTTAACGCATCAAAATGTTCAGAGCATTCCAACGTATTTTACACTGCAGCCCCCACAGTGTCTGCAAAGAAAAGGAAGCTAACCCTTCTACTAATGTAGCTGATAATACTTGCTCTAAAACATAAATGGTAACAACAAGGAGCACCACTAGATGGCAACATTGTTTATAACTTGCATTTTAAAGAAATCATACTCATTCTTCCCTCCCTCCTTCGCGCAGGAGACGCTCTCTCCAGTGGCAGGCAGTGGGAAACCCTCGATGCAGGGGAGCATGGAGGCGTGTGGGGAGGCTGGAGGCGTGCTCCTGCCCGACAGCCCACAGCTTCCTTTTCATCTAACCTCCTCCTTCCTTTTGTAAGCCTCCCTCCTCCTGCACATATTGACTCAGGCACATGTACACTGAACATCCTGCATGGTCACATACAGGCCAGAGTACAAATATAATGAGTTAAAAATATCTAAATGTATGCTCATGAAAATACACACTGACTGCGCATAGTGTGCAGAAACAAAATCCAATCCTGTTTTCATTGGCATCAAAATGCAAGATTTGAACAGAAGAGAAATGACAGTCAGGAGGTCCAAATCAAAATGTAAAGTGATCTGATTTATTTAATTTTGACTCATCCAAGGGAAATTTTGCTCTCATAAGAAATAGAAATATCTTGGGACACTGAGACACTTCTTTTTTATACATTACAAGTACTGGCTCTACTGGTGTGAATCACGACCAGTCACAACGCCAAAGGTACAACATGCACTGAACAACAGAACATTTATACAGAAACAACAGCATAGAAAGTCAACAGGTAAAAATGTGTCATTTTTTACAAAACAGACAGCCTCGGGACCTACAAACAACATTGTATAAGAGCTGGCTAAGGTCATTCAAACATCTTTTTTTAATTTCCCTGGAAACAGTGTACTTTACAAAGACTGATGGCTTAGGCAAGGTTGGGGCCGATTCCACTGAGAGCTTAAAATGTAGAAAAAATATAGTTTGTTTTAACTGATACCAGATTCCATGTCATGTCATAATACTGGTACTTTTATAGTGTCATGTGTGATGTGTATTTACTTCATCAAGGCATTCTGAATGGACCCCAACCCTGTAATACAGTATTAGATCGAGATCATGTGAAAGGGCTATTTGCTGAAGCAGTGGGTTTTGGAAACTACCACATGTATTTAAAGGGGGTCCTGTGGGGTCATAACAAAAACAACAACAAAAAAAAAAGACCAATACAGATAAATTTAGCCACCAGCCAGGCAAACAAATCCTATTTTGGGCTTGAGCTAAATGCATTTTCTGTACAGCTGGGAGTCTTGTAGTACAAAGGTTTGAGAATCTGTGCTCTTCATCTTAATTTGTAAAAGAGAAACAAAACGGGCCACTTGATTGTTTTTTCATTATAAAGCAGAATGTTAGTCCTTTGATTTACATCAAAACCTCTCCTCTCAGTGAAATAAAAGCTCTTTTATACTACACACTGTTAATATAAATGGCTCTTGAGGAAGTGGGGGTGAATAAAGTGCCAAAATAAAGTAAGAACAAGTATGATTTGTTGGTTTAATTGGTGTATTATGTCATCTTCATGTCACAGTATTGCAGTCTAAGTATCAAATATTCATGCTTAATGTTACTTTATCTGAAAGCTCAAGAGTATCATGACTGGTATGAGGATTTTAATACTGGTGTTTATCGGTGTTATATTTTCTCTTTGTAAATGTCAACTTTTCTTATAATAGTGCTCACTGCCTACTCCTGGAATATTGATTGTCATTTTTGCTGAGAGATATTTCAGTGAAAAATGGTCCCTGACTACCATGAAAAAGTTAGCTGAAACTATACTCTGTGAGGGTTGCGTAAGCTGAATGCCATATATTTTAGTGTCAAAACTCAAAAATCAATACAAGTCTTTTTGGAATAGTCACAGGCAGGTTTGACTGTAGTCTGAAAACATATTGACATCTTCCCGGATACTTGGATGCAACAGTGTCAGAGATCTTGTTTGGCATGCACCTGCTCTGACATTTTATGACACAAAGAAAAAGTTGTAACCAGGAACTGATATAAGATGTTTGGCCTGTAAAAGTTTTTTTTTCTTGTTTGGAAATGTACATTTACAAAATGGAAATGAAAAATAATGCATATTTTTATGTATGAATGAATCAGTGCCACTTCCACTGTATACTCTCGCATTAGAAGTCATGCAGGTCATTTGCAAGAGAAATAAATGCATGGATAGAAATGAAGTAAAAGCCAATAAAGACAGCACAAAGCAGACTTTAAAAAAAGTTTGAATAAAAAAAATTAAAAAAACATTCTCAATATTTCATTTCCATGAAAGCCTTAAGTGGAAAAATATCCATGCATAAGAAATTAATGTTTTCCCTGATGACTAGTGATAACTTCCTGGTTAACTTTCTGTGTTCATACATTGCTTGTTTTGTCATCGTGTTACAGTGGTGCAGGTTTTTCTGGGATAGGAATTTGGCTTCTCAAAAAAAAAAACAGCTGGAGTTATTGAGTAGCCAAACACCCAAATAACATTCTTTGGATAAAACCCTATGTAAATAGAAATTCAGTTGTATTGTGGATCAGTCAAACAACAAATCTTGAGATTTTGGCCTGAATTGTAAAAATTATAAAAAAAAAACTGACCAGTTGTTTGCTCTCTGATCGGTTTACCAACCAATCAATCTGACTCAAAGAGCCCCTTGTCAGTGCTGGGTTACCCAGTCAGAAAATTCCTGTGTTGGCAGTCTATTTAAATGCATTGTGGTGAAACTGTTATCATGAATTTGATACTTCAGCATCAGAAATCACAAAAATCATATTTTGATAAGGACAGTATGTGGTGTTCTAAATAAAAATGAAATATGATGAGGAGTAAGCTCGCTGCTGTGAATGTAACCAACACACAGCCTGGTCTTGTTTTTGAATTTGCCATTGGCGATGTGGAGCCAAAGTGCTTCCACTGAGTGGCTTTGCCTATCCTCTATTTTCCCAAGGTGTTCCTCCTGTTGATGAGGTCAAGTAAGCAAAGGATGGGAGCCCCAACTGCTGGACCAGTTAGTTCAGTGCTCCAGGCACACTAATGTGCTATTGTTTCTGTTTGAATGTATATTTACAGTTCTAGCACGGATTTCAACCCCCAGAACAGACATTCGAATAATGCGTGAAAGGAGACAGCCCTTATTCACAGAAAATCTGCGGCCAAAAACTGGCTCCGCTGACAGTTGATAGTTGACGTCACATGGCTTTTTCCAAATCGTTCACCAGTCAATGATCCCTCCCCTATCCCAGCACAATCCATGATGTTTAAGAGGTATTTTTTGAAATTTCAGGGTAGATGCACCCTCGATAAAATTCTGGGGTATGATTACTATTTAATTGTTTTGCTTGAAACCAGAGTAATTATCCAAGGATAATTTGATTATTAAGATTTTGACTTACAAAATAGCCAAAAGCACTTGCCATCACAAGCAAACATGACCAAATTACACTCATGCATGCATAAACTTTTAGAGTTTCCACTGTTTGCAGATGAAACCATAGTTTAAGCTTTGAAATGTTATTTAGTGTGGTAGTTTTCCCTTTTGTGCTGTTCATGTGCAATGGACAAAAATAAGAAAATTCCTTTAATACAAAATAAGAAATACTGCTGTTGAAGATAATGTATGAATAGGAGCTAAGAATGCTATGCTGCATAAAACTATCTTTTCACCATATGCAAAAATCCCTCCATGTCTAATTACATGTGCTGAAAAGTATACATTAAATGCTTACTTCTCTTCTCACAGCTGCATTTCAAACATCTTATGTGTGGGAAAGTAATCTTGTTGCCTCGTATGTTCAGAGCTCCCCTGGCATACCAGGCTGTGTTAGTGCTGCATGTCGGAATTAGAACAGCAGATAGAGAGACGGAGCAAACAAAAGCAGAATTCCCCTGACATGCATACATTCATATCAGGAAACTGTTCGTCTTATTTCTCCATTTAGCAGCGGCCACACTGCTCTAATGCCCTGGATTTACACCACATGCATGCAGACACACACATACACACGCACATAGTTTTCTCTGCCCCTCACAGTCATTGCTATTCCCTTCACACCTCTGCTTCTCTCACTATGAAGGAGCAATAAGAAATGGTACAAGTCTGTGATTAAATCAGGAAATGCATTTGGGTTTTTGTGCCACTCTCAAGCATAACACTGAAAAGCTGTGTTCCTATCACCTCTTGAATCACTGTTTGAAAATCTGGGAAGTTTTTTGTTATTCTGTATGAACCAGCTCTAAATAACCTTTCTTAAAATGCTGGGTTGACATGTGTGTGTTTTAAGGGTTTCCAGACTTTGCAGATGACACTATAGTTTATATCTCAGAATATCTGAAAGTGTGATTGTTTTCCTCAGCTCTGAAAATGTGCAACAGAGAAAGGTTATGCAATATTTCAGTTTGGGCCTCTTAAAATGCAAATGAGCTCTCTGTGATCCCACCCCTCTATTCATAAAGCCATGAATACAGACTGTTTGATTTCATGTTTCCATTATAAATGGACCATGAACAGATGACTGTCTTAGCTAATATGGGTCATTAGATAATCTTAATATTTTGGAAAATACTTTAGTTGTTTTATTTTTTAAGCTGATGTCATCAAGTTCATAAGGCTGTTATTCCTAATATGCAACATATTTTCTCTCTAAGTCTGGGTTATTATTGGTCAGATTTGGTGAAAAAAGTCCATGATGGTTTGTACAATTAAGAAACACTGGATGCATGTTGGCTGCAGTGTGTGTCAGCTCAGTCTTGCAATGCTAGTGCTTTCAGACCAAGAACATATCTGTTGCGTGTTGGCTGCATATCCTTCCTGCAACGGCCCCATTTCAATACATAAACTTTACCTCAATAAAGGTCATAAAGGAATTCAATTAATTTTATTGGTTTAACTATTAAGTTCATAATCAGCCAATGGTAAAAAAAATTGAGATTAATACAAAACCAGAAAAAACAGAAATTGTATCCTCAGAAATGCCAAACTTGGCTTACATTTTTTTCACACTGGCTGTCTGAAAGCCCTGACTTAAAATTATGTATACCACAGGGGAAATCCAAACAATTCGCAGTCAACATTCATCCAGTCTAAAATGACCTTTAAGGTGATTAAACACTTCCTTCTCTTTTTATTGTCAGTTCAGCTTTTGGTCAGTCCTATGCTGTTTAAACACCGGGCAGTGAATCTGCTTTCCTGTGTAAGACTATTCTGTGGCTGTGTAAACGGATAATATCAAATGCTTTATGATAATGGCATAATGGCAGTATTTGTGGAATGCTACAGAGATTTTTAGACATCAACATAATGCACAACATCTTCATAGTGCAGCCTCTACACAGTATTCATAAATAAGCACAGTGAGAAGTGGCTCTGCTCGTATGTGTGAACTGTGCATTCCTGTCACTTTATGGGCACATGCCAGAGTCTGTGTATGTGTATGTTTAAGTTACATTGCATGCAACCAGACCTTCACGCCCAAATTAACTAACGGTTGCTTAGCTGCTGCCTGCCTTTGAGAAAAGCTGCTGTCTCCATGGAAACTAAGTGTATATATGTGGTTTAAAGATAGTCTCCTCCACCTGCATCTGTTCGTGTGAGCTCATGCATGGGTTAAATTTGGGCATTTACAACTAAATAGAGGTCATTTGAACTTGGTTATGTGTTTAAAGTTGATTTTGACATTAACAGAGCAAAACAGAGACTGAAAACTCCAGTGTGTCCTGTACCAGATACATGCATATCTCCACATTCTGAGAATTCTAGCTCTTTGGCTGCTTCAGTGTTGGACAAATGAAGGCCAATGAATGATAAACATCTGGAACAAAGTCTAAAATAGCTTTTTATGTGTTCATTCATGGTTTATGTAAAAAATATGACAGAGTATTCAGATATTACATTTTTATTGTCTCATGTTTTTATGTTTTTTAGCTGCTTTCATGCATGCTTTATAAATGTGCCATATATGCAGCAATCTGATTTTACATTTGGCTGTTGTATTAGCCTGTATCAAAATCTTGGTCCCCTACTGTCCTTAAAAAAATGTGGTGCTATAGGACTATATTCAAAAGCAGATGTGATAGAACCATCCATTCTCACCACGACATGATAATGATGGGAAAAATCCACACACTTTTAACAGAAAGAGTGTACATTGTAATCGATGATGGGATGGATCTCTCCATAATTCTTGCTTCTGTGCCAAGACCCTTTGCAAGATTACTTCTACATGAGATTCTGACACAGAACACTGGCAGATCACACTTTTCTATAATGAGCTTTCTCTCTTCTATATATAAAAATAAATCAGGAAGGACAATCTCAATAAGGTGTTCACATGAATTAACATTTGAGCAACTGTCAACATTCACACTGACTCACACACATGCATACACACCCTTAAAATGCAGACATGCACTCCTCCTGCAAATGTAAATGACTAAGGCCAGTTTTGGGAATGGAGGGCACGAGTAAGTAGCTTATAGGCTTCTAGGTCCTCTCCTGTATCTCCAAGATTACAAAATGAACTGGGACTCTGTAATGGGATAGTAAGGAGGGTCTTTTTTCCCCAGAATTATAGAAATAACCACCTGCTACTGATGCCATCGTTTGATCAGGTTACACCATTTTTAACCATAACTTAATTTCACCATTGACTCCCACTGAGACCTCTGGGGCTGGCTACACACTAGATGATTAGAGACCAGACTTTTGATCAGATTTGCCCCTCTTAGCAACCAGGGGCATCTGGCCCTGTTGTGGTTTGTTACAACTCATTTTTCCCAAATAATCCTCGAATGTGTGTCGTCAATAATTGTACTGCATCAAATTAGGTTGGACACCCTTTGATCAAACTAACATCAATTCAGGGTCAAGCTTCCTACAGTGTCATACCTGCCAGACAAGTTAGTAAACTAAACAGTCCATACATACCTTGTAACAGACTAATATAAATGCAATTTACCTTATTTTCACCTTTTATGTTATTATATTCTTCTCCCGTTTTGTTCTATAACAGAGTTCATACTAAGTTAGACGGTTGATGGTAACGGCAGCAGTGTATAATTTGCTGTTGGACAATATTTGATTAAAGAAAAAAAGATGAACAGAAATAGATTATCCTTTTTTATTCTTTGACCAAAATCGGGAAAATGTAGAATAGAACAAAGAAGCAATTATACTATTAACCTTCATTTCTAATTAAAAAGTTGCCTAAAAGTACAGTATATTATAATTTGGATCCTTGTCTGTGGATATCTGTGACATTATGTTTGGTGTAATGTATGATTTTTTTTTTTTTTTTTTACTAAATTTAAAAGTGTGTACTTTAAGCATTATTTGATAAAAATAAGTTGAAACAGTCCACATCTTTATGGTCTCTCATATAAAGGTTGCATATTTGATTTATTTTCAGTTTATACTGGTGCAGGAACCAATTTTTTAACTACTTGCCCAGGAATCCACTCATATTGGATTTTGGCATGCCTATAACCCCATCTGTGAGATGTGTCTGACCACACATCTCTCATAAAGTTGCTTTCTCTTTGGCAGCATAGACATGCCTAGGCATGTTTCCTTTCCCACTGAGGTTAAAACATTGTTATGTATTGTGCATTATACAGTATGTAACCTTTGAGATTTGATGATCTAGTGTGTTGCCAGCCTCTGAGGAGTTCTTGTCTACCTTGGAATGTGCCTTTGTTTGGGTGTGAAGTACTTCTGGTAGGAATGAATTGAAGGAGGGGCAGTGACATTCTCCAATCTTGTTGTTTTCTCCCAGAGTATTCACGAGGCATGTTCCTCCTGAGCTTAGTGCCCGATGGCATGCTCAGTTGAGTTGTGACTTGAATTTTTTCCCAGAGAATCTTTGTCTCTCCCTCTTTAATCGCCTGTGGCCTCAGAGTGTGCTTAGTCCATCTCTGATCACCATCTTAAACACTGGCCCAGCGTCCTGTTCATCTTCACCCCTCTTGTGTCTCAGAGGCCTTTGTCCAAGGTATTTTGGCGGACCCTCTCAACCTTTGGCCTACGAGCCAACTCAGGTCCTATGTGGTTATCATTAGATACCCCTCGAATCCCTTCAATGGGGAATAGGCAGTTCTGTCCCAGCATTTTTTGGGCTGCTTCTAAATGGTTTATTCCTTTCTGGTAGTTGATGTTGGTGTTGATGCTCCTTTTTGGGCTTGAACCAGCCAAAAGACGCTCTGAGGGACTGGTGTCAGAGACATCCCGTAGGTGCTCATCATCATCTGTATCGGCGTCTATGTATTTACTGATAGAGGAGTCGTGGAAGGTGAAGACAGACGGGACAAGTGAAGCACTTTCTGGAGACTTTGGTGGGGTTCTGCTGCTGGCAGTGGTGTAGACTGAAACCTCGGGACTTAGTAGAGAGTGGTCTGATGTGACAGAGCTGTCTGAGAGTGGAGACAACCCTGACTCTCCCTCACTGTGATAGCTTACTTTGGGGACAGGGTTTTTGGAGGAGTTGCCAGAAAAGAAGAATTTCCGTGCATTTTCTGTGTATGACGGCTTCGGGACTGACGCAGGATTCAGAATGCCGTCATAATCCCCACTGGTTTGATGTCCTGGTTTTACACTGCTTTGCTGGGACAGACATGTAGCTGGACTGTGGGAGAAGCGGTTGCTTTCCTGAGGACCGAGGTCCAGTGCTGGACTATGGCTGAAGCGTGGGTTCTCCTGGAAGTCTGTTGCACAACTGATGTAGCTGTCAATGCTGGACAAGCTCTTCATGTCCCCTACTCCTTCTCTTGTTCCAAGCACTGGTGCTCCATGATCTTGGATGGCCCCAAGCTCTATCTCATCCCTGTGTTTGCCAAGTCTGGATCCCCTGTCCTTCGCATTGAGGTTTGGCTGGGATTGTGTCTTAGCCATCTGGTTGTACATCTCTTCCAGCTTCTGAACATTTAGCCTCTGGGGACTGGTGGTTCTGGTTTTATCAGGTGAACCCAATTCCTGTGCATTAAAGGATCTGTTTGAGCTTGTTTCTGATGTTGCTCTCTTGGGGGTCCATTTCCAACGGCTTGGAGAGAGGTGGTTGTCGTGAGGCCTTTCACTTTTCTCTACAACCACATCCATCAGTTCTGCGCTACGAGCAAATGCCTCTTTCAAGTTCATGGACACAATGCTACCATTTCTCTTTGCCCTCTCTAGAGCCTCCCTCCGTTTGAGTGCTTTCTCTTGCCTCTTCTGCTCCTTGTAAAATTCAGAAAAGTTATTCACAATAATGGGGATTGGTAGGGCAATCACAAGCACTCCAGCTATGCAGCACAAACCTCCAACTATCTTTCCCAGAAGAGTTTTTGGGTAGATATCTCCATAGCCTACTGTGGTCATCGTAATGGTAGCCCACCAGAAAGAAGCGGGAATGCTCTTAAACTTTGTGTCCTCCTCATCTTTCTCTGCAAAGAACACAAGACTGGAGAAGATCATGATGCCCATTGCCAAGAAAAGGATGAGCAATCCGAGCTCATTGTAACTCCTCCTAAGAGTAAACCCCAAAGACTGCAGACCTGTAGAGTGACGGGCCAACTTAAGAATTCGAAGGATACGCATGATGCGAAAAATCTGAACCACACGCCTGACATTCTGAAACTGCAGTACGCTCTTGTTGGATTCTGTCAAGAAGATGGTAACGTAGTATGGCAGGATGGCCAACAGGTCAATGACATTTAGAGGACCCTTGAAAAACTTCCACTTGTTGGGCGAGGACAAGAAACGAAGCAGGTATTCCATTGTGAACCAGGCAATGCATACAGCTTCAACATGGGCCAGCTGGGGGTTGTCTGTTGACTGGCCAAACTCATCTGTGTCCTGCAGCTCTGGAAGGGTGTTTAGAGACAAGGCAATGGTAGATAACACAATGAAGAAGATGGAGACAATGGCCAGGATCTGAAAGACAAAAGCACAAAAAAAGTCATGTGAGTAAAGACCATAGGAATCAAAGACTCCTGAGGTCCTGTATTTAATTTTTACAACAGCAGATCCCCAAATGACATCATGGGAATATTTAATGGACTGTTTAGAGCAGGTGAAGGGGGGGTCAACTATGACCATATAGTCCTGTATAAAAATCCTTAAAAAATGTATCACAGTGTTTGAAAATTAACAGTTCATTCAAAATATGATACTTTCAGAAGTTCCCAATTTGTTAGAAAATAACCTCACAATTAAAAATTAATGTCCGAGGTACAGTGTTAGGGTTTGATTACAGTTTAAAAGTGCTGTCTATAAGTAAGTTGCATAAACTTTAAGTCTAATCAACCCTTTATTAAATGCCTAAGTGTGTGTGATTGCTGAGAGCTAATGGATTGGATTGACTTAGGCTGCTTATTTATTCATGACCCACTTATCAGGCTTATCCACATGAGTGAGCTTGCCTGAGTGGAAGATAATGTTTAGTAACCAACAGAGAAAAGCTTAAGCTCAACACAATACAATCTGTGAGTTGTGGTTAAATTCCCTCAATGTCTTAATTTGTCGTGAAAATCCATCGAAAATTTCCTCAAATGAGACAATAAAAAATGGAAGTATACAATAAGTAAAAAATAATAACACTTTATATTAACTGCAGTCACAAAGACTTGATCATACTGTACTTAAATGACCACTTATGAAGCATTCAGTCATGCTTCATATATAATTTGATACTGGTTTTGTTAACTTGACTGTTTTTTTATACATAGGCCAAGTCTTGTGACCAAGGATATGGCTATGTTGTTTTTAAAGGTTAGTGCTCTATCAAAGAATTTACATTTTGGTAAAATGAGATACAAATAAATAAACAGTTCCAAACACTTTAAAATAAAAAAAAACATGCCATAGACTCTTTGCACAGTCCAAAACAGCAGCAGTAATATTTGAGCGACGTAATCTTAAGAAGAGATTTAGGTAGAGTGTCTGAAAACTTGCTCTTCTTTTTTCTGATCATTCTGGGCAGCACCAAAAACCAGCCCACATACTGTGCAAATTTGATATGAGCTAAGATATATTCTTTTGTTCTGGTTTCCACTCTTTCTAACGGTCTCAAACATGTATTTAAAATAAATATCGCAGACTTTAACGTTCAACATTTAAATGGGAGCAGATTTGCCATAAAAACCCTGTTGTAAACACATTACTGTTATGACTGGTGCATGGGATTAACTTTTAATACTTTATTTCCATCTAAGGGATGGATTGTATCGTATACATCTTTGAGACGAACTACCAGCACATAACGCTGAGACATGGTCCGTCATTACAACAAATGCTGCAACCACGTATCTATTGCTTTGAAATTTTATATTCTTTTTCTACCTCATTAGGTCTTATACCAGCTTTTAGGTTTGAATAAAAAAAATCTAATATTAAGACAAGTGACCAGTGGAGGTGAGCAGATCAGACCTAGGGTCCATACAGTAGTACATTTTCAGCTATCAATGTTTGGTCAAGGGGTCAACAGCCATTGCAGCATTTCAAACTTTATTTGATGCAAACAGATGATACAGTGCCATTGTGGGAATAAGTAGACCAGAAAATAATGACTTCATTAGCTTTACAGTGATAGACTTGTTTAATTCTACATGGTAGCCTACAAGACACTCAACCATATAAATTATACTTTGTAGAAGAAATACCTAGTTTTATTTGGTAAAGTCCCATTAGGATGTCATACAATGTAATATGATTTAATAAGTCATAGAGAAAATCAATAGGACACTCCTCCATCTACTCTAGAAGACCTTTGATTAATAATCATTTTATTAAAAACAGACGAGAAATCCCATTACAAAATAAATCCATCCTCCACCCTGCTCTTGCTCAGCTTGATCAAAACCTTATCCATGAAATGAATCCATCAGCTAAACACACACTTGTGTGTGTAAACAACCAGACAAAAGGCCAGAGGAGAGCAAATGATGCAGGGATTCCCCACACATCATCCGGAGGAAATTAAATCCCAGCAGCAGCAGCAGAAATAGGACATTAGTAGGCCGTTAGGCAGTGAATGACAGTGGAGGCCTTGACAACAGCCTAATAACTCTGAGTCCACTCCCAGGGGGAAAGGTGATGGCAAAAGAGGCAACCCTATCTATGACCAATTAGAGCAGGAGGACACTGTTGCTATAGCGTCATGGCAGAAGGGAATAATGACCCTATCTGTTTATTTTCTCCCCTCGGTGCTGTTCTTCTCCTGTGCCGGAGAAAATCTATTTAAGTCAAACTCTTTAAGAGCAGAAAGAGGATCTGGAATGGGAGAGTAAAGGCTGAGCAGAAGGGTGCTACAAATCTGAGGGGTCGGAGAGGGTGAGGCACTATGAGGAATAAAAAATTGCTCAAGGAGAAAATCATTTCTTCAGAGCAAACAGCAGGCCGTATAACCTTTGTTAGGCTCTATAGATAACCTCCTTAACTTTGTGCATTTATATTTCAAGTGCTAAGTAATGTAGGCTCAAGGAATCATGACATCAGAGCTGTTGATTGAAAAAATATGGATAAAGAGCATGTTAAACAAACTCCAATAAGGTCCGGACATGGTGCAAAACAGAAAAAGGATTTGCAGATCCTTTCTTCGTCACAGATAGGCTGCACACAACTTCAAACATATGACATATGTGTTCATAATATGAAGTTGTATCCTAAATTCAGTGTTCTGTGTTAAAAACAATATCAACAGCATTGATTAAAAAGATGAGAGGAACATTGTAGCCAGCAGAGGTGAATATGAAGCAGTGCGTGTGCTCATTGATTATGAAAGAAAGCTGCAGAGTTTTAGCTCCATAACCAACAGCAGCATGAAATGGCTCTTTATATGTGCAGAAGGCCTCAATGGTGATCATTTTAGAGCAGATGAACTACTGAACTTTGGTGATGTGCGGTGGAAACAACATTTTAAAATGTTCCACATTTTGGTGAGTATTATCCCCTTGCAATCAAATAAACTTCTCTCGCCACTGCTGTTGTTATTCATCCTGTCTAGTATCTGTTTTCTAGTTTCATGCTAGTTGCACAGAATGATGCCATCAGCCCCACTTGCCTCAGTTAATTACCCTGATAATTTACTGCAGCGTTCACACTTCGGCTCACTCGAACTGAATCTTATATAGATAAGATACTGGATGGGCCCTCGACAATTACCCAGATAAAGTAAGACTGAAAAACTCGGCTGTTTGCATTCACACATACGACTCACTACGGTATGGTCAGGATAATTTCAGGGTCCTGATGGTTTTTGCAAGTGTGAATGGGGTTCATTGACCATTTGTCAAGCCCCACCTTTCCAGGAAACAATCCTTTTTCAATCCCCAACTTTTTTAGTGACTGTTACTTGGTTAGACATATTCTGCTGTTGCAGGCCCTCCTATTTGAAACAACTGAAAACAGCTCACTGTTTGGCCAACTTTAATTAATAGTTAATTAATCAGACTCTTTCTAAACTTTGTATTAAAGAATACAATGGAACTGTAGTGGAGCATATGACAATAACTCAAAATATTAAAAGCTAATAATATTCAAAATTTTACTGATGTGTGATCTTTGTGATGCCTAACATTGCGATTTACATCAACAAAATGATTTTATCATTACAAATAAGTATCAAAAGAACACAAATATCATTAGTATCAAAATGTTTTATCTTACAGTCAAGTCAACACAGGCTAACTTTGTGATTTATAATACTAAAGAAAAACATTTACGGGAATTATTTTACCACAATGCATTGAAAAAAAAAACTCTGCAACTGTGTCACTGGAGTTACCAGTCACTATGAGAGGCTACTTCCCTGAATTTGATTGGTTGATCTGTAAACCAATCAGGTAGTCAATTGGGAGGCAAAGGGAGGCAGTGATATGAACTCTGTGCTGATTGGCTAGCCAAATTATGTCTGAAAGGAGGAAGTAGGAGGGGTTACAGAAAGCAGAGCAGACTTTTAAACAGTCCTGGCATCCACCTGTAGCCAACAGAAAACATACAGGTTATGACTGGATAGCTATTACAAAAAAACAAAACAGGGATAAAAAAACAGAGTATTTTAAGTGCCATTTTCTTTCAAGAGGCACAGCAAATTTCTCTGAGACCTGAAAGTTTAGTAGAAGGTGTTGTGTTCTACTTTTTCCCCAAGACCTTTCTAACAGTATTAAAAAGCAAAGAAATTTGATTTTCGGGGATATGGGACCTTTAAAGTCTGTTAGCAATAGTAAAGTTGCTTTCACACCTAACTTGTTCATCTGTACTAAGTTAGTTTGATTTGGGATGACATGAAAGTTCAAAACAGGGGTTTTAGTATGTATCGAAGCATCCAGAATTTGGTTCACCGTGTTTGTAAAAGCCTTCAAAACAAGACCAAAATTTGAGAGCAAACCAAAAAGCATTGCATTATGGCTTGAAACTGGCCAGATAAAATAACACTTGGCAAGCTGACGTAGCATTCACCAACAAAATCAAGAAGAGAGTGGCTAACATTGGCATTGCTTGGATAGCTAACCACAGATTCTCCTAAAAGGCTAATGCCTACAAGTCTAAGAGGACATGGTTACCTCAACTCAATTTGTGATTTTAACTTCATTTGGTTAATACAATTTCATCTCTGTTTGATGACTCAAAATACTTTTTTTTTCAAAGTACAATTTTTGAGCATTTATGCCTTTAATGGAAAAGAGAGAGAAAGTGGATAGGCTTGTGAAAGGCGGTGAGTAGGGGAGAACGATCTGCAAGCCTCAGGCCAGATTTGAAGCGAGGCAGGCAGAAGTATGTGTGGGACATACCTGGTTGCTTACTACTCTGCAACACCTGCACCCTCGTTCAAAGTACTGAATTTATTTGAAATAAAAAAGCGACAGATACTTTAATACCTGGTTGTGTATTTCCAGATCATATTGCAACAACAGGCTGGATGTCAGGAGGAAAGGCATCAGCAAAAACCCCAACTAGGGTCAGGGGGCTTTATTACACACTATTTGACCAACTTTGGGTCACTTGACAAAGTGCAATATGAAAGGTAACCAAAATGAAAATGCAATAATGTTGCAAAAGACCTTATGAATCATTTCACAAGATTTTCGATTACTTCTTTGGAAAAACTGCTGATATACTCCACGCAGCACTTTGCAAAATTAATTTTGTAGTATCATAAATATAAACAAGTACAGACTTAGAGGGTACAGTATAACATAAGTCTATTTTGCATGGATATGAATACAGCTGGTTTAAGATTTTGGCATGAGTTTAGAGTGCCAAGGGCAAAAAAAAGGATAACCAACAGATATACAGAACTAATAAGCATGCCAACACCTCCACACAAATATGCGAGAGGCGCAGGATTTCTCTTGAATGTTGCTGTTCAGCAGTACACAAGCTTATCAGCCCCCTCAGCATATCATTGCATTACACATGTTGGTTTTTTAGGCAGAGGAAAAGATAAAATGATGTAAGCTCGTCCCTAAAAATGATTTAAGTCCTGATCTGCAAACTTTTGAGTTTCACAAAACTTTACCAACAACTACACCCATGAAATAGTCTATAATTAGAAAAATGTATTAAAAAGCTAGAATACAGAGAAAGAGGGAGACTACTGCTTACAATTCCTCGAGACTATATATGTTCATTGTCTTTTCTAAGTTAATATTTTATTACCTCTGCCAAGGAGGTTCTGTGTTTGCCCCCATTTGTCTGTTTGCATGTTAGCATGGCAACTCAAGAACAAGTCAAGAACAGATTTTGATAAAGTTATGGACATGTTGGCCATTGCACAAAGAAGAAGGGGTAGGACTTCTGTTGTGGTCTGAATCCAGATGTTGAACAAGGCATTTTTAAAGGAGTTGTAAACAATGCCTGATAGTAACCTAGCTGTCCAGCTGGATTCACTTGATACACTGTCAGTCAGATCCATCTTGCAAAGCTCAAAGTGAGATTAAGGGTCCTTTTACACGACAATGAAAGCGGCAGAAAATGGAGAGTTTGGAGAGTGTGCCTTCCATTTCCACGAAAACGGTTCAGTGAAAAGTAATGAGAACGTTTTTGTATCCATCTACATGTAAACAGGAATCTGCATTTTCAGGGAAAATGATAACACTTGGCACATGCACGGTGCTCTTTCAGTTAAAGGTTGTGTGAACACCTAGGAACAACAACAGCTGCCAACAGTTACTGCGCAGCATGAGTGTGCAGCATCCATGCTTGGTTTATTATCCAGACAAAAATATCCAGACAGATTTTCTCTTTTCTCTTGTAACACCGCTGTTTCATCTCAAACCTACATCGTAAAATACTGGCCTGGCATTCTACTGCATTTTCAGTCGTTCTCACTGATCTGTGTGATTGTGCATCGTTTTCACATCGTCTCCATATAAATGTGGAGCATTTAGAAAATGCAAAGGAAAAACCTTTCATTTTCTGGTGACAACATTGTCTTGTTAACGGCCTGAGTTTGGTCCTGTTGCATTGCATGGCCCAATCAGAGTTCTTCAGAACAGAGGAGTAGGGACCTACGAGCGTTATCAGTAGGGCTTTGATAACAGATCTGGACCACATTTTGTATCAAACAAAAAAAAACAACATTGAAAGCATGTCTAAATAGAAAGTATACCTTTACTCCCTTTCCAACATGTCAAGAGTTTGTCCTATGAAGTGGCTCACTTTTTTTTTTTTTTTATTGTGGCAGTATTGTCTGCTTTCTACAACATCTGAGCTACTGTAACGAATCTGATCAATAACCTGCCATTTTTTTTTTATTGTGGCAGTATTGTCTGCTTTCTACAACATCTGAGCTACTGTAACGAATCTGATCAATAACCTGCCAGATATATTTTAAAAAGGCTCTGCCCTCAACAAACACTTTCTATGGGCTATTGCCAAGATGGACAAGTGAAATACAATATATCGCATAGTGTATATATATATATCTATATATATATATATATATATATATATATACATATAGATATATATATGTATATATATATATACACATATATATATATATACACATATATATATATACATATATACACATATATATATACACATATATATACACATATATATGTGTGTATATATATATGTGTATATATTTATATATATGTGTGTATATATATGTATATATATGTATATATGTGTGTCTGTCTATATATATGTATATATCTCTATATGTATATGTATGTATATATATGTATGTATATATATATGTGTATATATGAGTATTTATGTATGTATATATATATATATGTGTATATATGTATATGTATGTATGTATGTATGTATGTATAAATATATATATGTATGTGTATATATATATATACATATATATATATATATATATATATATATATTGAACAGTCTATCTGGTGTATGAGGTTAGTGAAATGAGACACATTCCCACATTTTTGCTTATAGTTAAATATATTTGAACTGATTTTGATTAAATGTACAAGAAATTTTGGTCATTTAACAAGGGAGAAGAAATAAGATTTTGGTAGTGATCTTAAATTTCTAGGTTTGGCTGTATTTCAGTCATAGAAAAGTCATTTTTATTTTGCCTTTCGTTACTAGTACAATGTGGTTAGTGATGCATGTGCATGTTGATTAAAATTATAATTCACTTACTAAATAGTTTTGTGTGTTCAGGAGGTCATCTTTGTTGCCTTAGTATCAAAACTTGCATTGAACATATTTGTTCTTTACAAGTATTGCAAGAAATACAAAATTCAGGTGACAACTTTTGTGACAGTAATGGCAATTTAGCCTCCCACACTGAGCCTGACTTATGGGTAAAATAGACACTTTGTAAATAGAGCCAATCACAGTGAGTCAGGAAATAAACATGTGGTGACATGCTGCTAAGAAATACAAATCAGTCTAGAAGCTGTGGGAGGCTGTAACTACAGAGGAGCAGGACAAAAAGGGGCCAGGATAATTGGATTGAAAAGCTATAAAAAGGTCTCTAATGAAGGCACTCTGCTACTGCTGGGTAACATCGTGGTTATGAGGTCAAGTTCCACGAGGAAACCCTGAACATTTCCCTTATGGCTTGCAGTTTGTCCATAGTGCCCCCTGCTTCATACACAATGCTCTCTCTTACCTGCCTTGCTTCTCTTTATCTCTGTAAAGCTAAGGTTGTTTAGTGTCATGGGTGCTGATTTCATCAAATTATTGCTCTGTAAATGTAAGATCAACCCATCAGCGCACATAAAGGAGGCCAAAAATAAACACATCTAGGAAAAGGTTGAATGGAGCCCTGGACATGATTGCAGTTGCTGCAGTGAAATTATAGACTATTTATAGACTCTTGGTGGACACAAAGGCGCTCATAACAAAAAGAGAAATATTGTTAATGGCGACCACACCTAAATGATGTCTTTTGTGCCATGCAAGTAAGCTGTGATGAATAGGCTATTATCACAACCAAATTACATGGACATGAAAATGAGAGTGACTGAGAGTGACTGAATGCTTCATGGTGGCCTAGTAAAGGGAAGACAAGGTGAAGGGAGGGGTATTTTTAACTGGAGGAGAGGACAGGACAACATGTGTGCGAGAGAGAGAGGGAGCACGAACTGACAGGAAATCCCACTGCGTCTCCATCTAAAGCCAGATCACACTGGTTTGTGTTTTTCATGACACATTGTCATTCGGCTCTACTGCCATAATGGTACGTACAGACCTTCCTCTTCCCCAGGACAAAGTGACACCAGCTCTAATTAAGATGTTTCAAAAGATATCTGGGACACAACGGATGTGAATGACACTCTGATAAACCAACAGAACACAGACATGTGTCTTTGCATGAATAGTCACAGGAATTAGCCTTAAGACGTGAGTCAAGTCATTTCAGTGTTGGCTGATAGACTATCCAAACACCAGGATGACATCTTTTCTCCAGGGGATTGTACACAAGAGCCTTGGAGATATGTAAAGAACTGTAGTCCTGGGAATCTTACTGTACTTGTTCTTATTTCTTTTTGCCACCAGTCCTCGTTCAAATACCTTGGCCTGGTTTTCTGCTGGATGTGTCCAAGCAGCAGTGATTAATAGCTTTTAGTTGCAGTGATGCTCAGGGTCAGATCCATTTATCAATGCACCCACCATGTGTGGTTGGCACAAGGTCAGCACCTTGAACTTTGTACTTTTCATGTAGACCCAAGCACCATTTTAAATCAAATGTGAACCATTAAGTCTCTGACTGAAAGAGACTAAAATTAATTAATGGAAAGCAAGATATATTTTATTAGATGATTTAGTATCTGAATCTTTTCTTTATATTCTTAGTCTTTTGGGGCAGCAAACGCATATTATTAATTAATAGATGTACTATGTAAGCAGCTGTGGATCAGTGGTAGTGTCTATTGCCTGCAAATCTGGAGGTTGATGGTTTGATTTCCAGCTCCTGCTGTCACACAAGGGAGTGTCTTTTGGAAAGACACTTAAATCCAGTTGCTCCAGTGCTGCTTCAGTTGCATGTGAATGTGTGTTGGTACAGTAATACTTACGGAAATTGAGTGGGTGACTTGAAGCAGTAGATGTAGTTAATAAACTGAGAAGCAGGGAGAAACTCAAATCACATATTGAGGTTATGGGATTGGACTTAGCTTTCAAACACTTTACCTGTGTGGCTCAGTGCTGTTAGCTTGCTTGTAAGATAAAGACACCATATGAGAAATGTGCCATATGGCACACCACTGTAGAAACAATGAGACCATGAAGATATTTTTGATTTCTGATGCATCACTATTCTATGTATTTTTTATTTGGCTGAGCTGGCAGAGATTGGCAATGGCGAGGCTGAACATTTTGTGCCTGTCATGGTGGCTCTGTCACATCAGCCACGATTAATGAAACATGGGCTACGTTTACATGAGAGCTTTAATTCCCCTTTAATTCCAAATAAAGTTATGGAATGGGGATAGCAGTTTGGCATGATTTTGGCTTAAAATTTAAATTTAGTTGGTTCAAAGGCTGTGTCAAGTTAAGCAGATGAGCTCAGAGAAGAAGCCCCTACACCCACCAGTATTCACATACATTTTTGAGCTGTTACACAATCTTCTGCACGGCCCTTTTTTGCCACAATATGATCCCCTTCAGTTGAGGCTCCAAACATGAAAGCTCCAGGTAGTTAAAATGTCAATGCTGTTTACTCAACCACATGGCCTCTTACCAGCACTCAAAATCCACAACATAGTCTATAAGCAGCACAAGTCAGAACATCAGTGGGGTCATCAGGTGAGGACCTTCAATCATAGGAGTTTTTCGTCCAGTTAGCCCCATGACATATCCAAGGCTGCGTTTACATGGCACCGAAAACGGTCAAATCCGATAAGTTTTCATTGCGTTTTGGCCTTGCGTCTACATGGAAACTCGTTGAAAACGGAAATTTTTGAAAACGGGCTCCAGAGTGGAAAGATTTGAATCCGCTCTCCATTCAGCTCCGTGTAAACCCGTATCAAAGCGTTTCAGGGTGAAACGCTGACGTCACCGCATGCGCAGTACTTTTTAACATGAAGGCTGCGTGCGCATACCGGGAACAACAACAGCTTCGGCTGTCCGCCTAGTAACGTGTGAGCCTCTTACCGTGCTCAGTTTGTTATCCAGTCAAAACTATCCAGACAGATTTGTTGTCCAGAAAAGAAACTCCTG
This sequence comes from Scarus forsteni, assembly GCA_036419115.1. Lineage (NCBI taxonomy): Eukaryota > Metazoa > Chordata > Actinopteri > Labriformes > Labridae > Scarus > Scarus forsteni. The sequence continues at coordinate 33,446,425 of JAZDUH010000152.1, forward strand.
CGTCCCTGTGCGTCTATTCACCATTGTTGTTTGTCAAAAGTTTTTCTTCTTCGTTCATATGTTGTTGCAGCGTTGCCTCTCTGCAGACCTACACCGCCATCTACTGAGCCGGCATGCACACTACAGTGGATTAACTCGTCTCCGAGCGTCGTCATCTGAACGCAGAAGAATTCTAAAACGCAAAGGAAAAATCTTTGCGTCTTTAAGTCAGGAGTTTCCATGTAAATGTGGCCTAAGAGGCTGGCCAGTGAACTGGCATCCCAGAGTCACCCTTTCTCCATGCTAACTTTCAGTGGCCACCATATCAGTAAAAATTCCTACTTTATTTTGCCTACCTAGCACAAGGCCATAAGAGCCCATAAAGCATAGTCACTCTCAGTAGATCCAGGCTCTGTACATGGAAGCTCCAGTTACTGCCATGATGGTACCATTTTACTAGTCCATCATTAAAGTAAGATCTGTCAGCAAAATAACATTTTTGCAGTTATCTTAGTCATAGGCAAAGTTAACTCCCTTAGCAAAGGTATGATAGGTTAACACAAAATATAGCAACAACTGGATCATGCAAACAAAGTTTATGTACAAAATGTAAATGTATCTTATCCATTATTGAGTAATGTAATCATAGTCCTGGTTGAATTTTGGCTCATCATACCCAATAGATGGATTTTTGTAAAACAGATCAAGCATGAAGGTGTTTTTAGAATAGTTTCAATCTCAACTCCCTCTTGACAATTTTTGAACTTACTAATATTCAGAGGACTGGATAAGAGAGTTTTGGGGGGCCTGAAGTGGCCACTAGTTGATGAACACTGCGATTAACCCTGTTCACACTTGCAAAAAATCTCTGAAATTATTTACCTGGGGAGAGCCTAATGGGCGAGCACAAACAGACACGTTTTTTACACCCACTTTACCCGGGTAATTTCCTCACGCCTCCCCTCATATTTAACCCACATAAAGTTTGGGTGAGACATAGTGTGAACACTGCAGTGAATTATCAGTTTGTGAAGAGAGATGATGACATCATCCTGTTCAACCGTCATAAGACTTGACAGGACGGATAAAAACAACCGCTGTTGCAGGAGAACTTTATGCGATTGTAACCTTATCTCAAGTCTGCGTCTGGACATCTGAAAGAGTTGTTTCAACTGAACAACATCAGACTTCTGTAGATCATTTGCTTTGAAATGATCACCACCATGACTCGCGGATCCAAAGAGCCATCTTGCACTGCTGTTGGATACAGAGCTAAAACTCTGCAGCTGTCTTTCTCAGGTGTAATCATCGTGCACATTGTGATAATGCTTTATATTCACCTCTACATGCTACAATGTTCCTCTCATTTCTTTCATTGATGCTGTTGATACCCTTTTTAAAATGTAACACTTAATTAAGGGCATGAATTTATCATCCACTATCAGATTAGAAACACTGACCTCTGCTGTGAATGTTTGCTGTCGTGTGCTGCTTATTGGTGACTCCCCTGCCCCCCCTCCACCAGTTGTCCCCCGTCCAGCAGGGCATTCTCCCTCCTGAGGAGTTCAACTGTGAATAACTGTGTCAGTTAATTACCAGGGCAGGCTGACTGTATAATCCTGATAATATCAGGGTTGCATGTGTGAAAAGGTCTACAGACATACTGTATCTGTCTAAAGGTTGCCTTACTTAATGTCAGCAACTACTGGATTGTGGATTTGAAAAAGTGAGTTAGCAGTCCTCTCATTTGTGGTCCAGCCAGCTTTATGTGATTTTTATAAAGCTGTTTATTCAATTCAGCCAGCCCTGTTAAAGTGCTACTTGGGTGAGTGTTCTCACACTGCATTAAGTTTGGTGGCATCCCATGTGACAGGCAAGGAAGTCCCAGACTCCCAGACTCCCTGTGCTCCAGCTGGCACCTTTCTCATTAACAGCAACAGGAGCAACAGACTGACAGCTGTGCCGCAGCAGTGGAATCTCCTGTTCCTGTGAGTCCCAACACCATCCTAACACCATAACCTGTTAGCTCTGCCAGCACTCACCCAGGGAAACACATTACATCCACCACCAGGCACAGGTAATACCCTTAAACCTCCGCCTCACGCTGAACTAACAACCTTTAGTGGGGAAATTAATCTTCAAATGCATAAATCCAGGTTTCTTTTTTTAGCAACAAGATCCCTTGACTTTCTCTCCCATCATCCCTTGAGCCACATCTGAGGCCACAGGGATACCATGCAACACTCTTCCAGCCTCGGCTGCCAGCCACTGTCACCATGACAACCCCCTTGAAGCTCGACAGGAGGTGGCTACGTGGACCTGCTTGTGAAAAGCAAGTCTGACATAGTCTCCATCACTCCCTTTCTCTCTACTTCCCTCTATTCTTGATTTGTACCTTTTTTCAAAGCTTTGAACAGTATGTAATGTCTTTCCTCCATCCTTAGATTTTCATCAGTTTGCTAGACTGTAGCTTCATTGCATTCTCACTACAAGCGTTGCGGCTCAGTTTTTCATAGATTTTTAACCCTGCGTCCAAAGAAGGAGGAAGTGCTCCATCTCAGAGCTTGGCATCAGCACTTTTGCTGTCATATCATGTGTTTGGACGAACAGGTGTACACAACCACAGCATCGATCTCCATCTCCTCCAGGATGTTTCTGTCAGTGATCGATCACATAAGACTTATTCCTATAGGCATTAAATTATACAGAAGCATTCACACCCCTGTATCTGAATGTAAAAGGACTCTGCCTCTCTGCCTGAGAACGAGATGGGGTTTCCATGGAGACGGGAGGAGACTGTGTCTTCCACATTTCCCCCCAGCATGATAGCTTGAAACACACACGCATTTTCAGTGGCTCAGCTGAAGGTCCCCCACCCTCCATCACTTGTACTTGTAACTTTGAACAGCAGTGGCTCATTTATCTTAACCTTCCGCATCTGGCAGGATGAAGAAGTTGTATGTTGTAGCTCCTCAGGGGAGTTCAGGGAAGTTCAGCTTTCTACACGAATGCTCCATCTAGAGACTTCAGTCCAGTGACCTATGATGATGACCCCCCTCAGATAATGCGAAGGCTGCTGCATGTGGCTTACTGAGAAGCTCCCAAAGAAGCTTTGGTCTTAGAGGCTCAAATGTTGACCTTTTTTTTCTTTAAAAATATCTAAAAAGTTTGGTGGCGCCACCACAGTTAATTGGGGATGGAAACTGAAAAACAGTTGAGAATTGACAACAGCTTGCTTGGAACTACCAATATCACATGTCTTTAAGCTTAACAGTTCACTTATGAACTCCCTTCACTTTGTTCTACATACCTTGCAAATCAAGGATGGCTCTTATCAGAGGCCATCAGCAGAAACCAAACCATAGAAGCCAAAGAAGTAACTAGAATGCTCAGAAAGCACAACCACCACCGAGGCATTTCCACCATTTGTTAAGTGAACTATTGACCAAAAATGTGAAAGCTGCCGCATATCTCAGTGTTGAAACATTCCTGGATAACCATCACGATTTGGATCATCACCAAAAACTAATCAGTTCACCCTTGTGCCAGGCCAACATTCCCTAGAAATGTCACGTACTGAATTATTTGCAAAAATGCAGAGTACTGACCTGTCCACTTATGATGAAAAAATTCCTAGATCCACATCAGAATTTGGATCACCACCAAAATGGAATCATGTCTTTCTTGTGCCATGTTGTGCCACCAACATGACTTGAACAATTCATCAAAATTTGTTGAAAATATATAGAGTTGTACAGTTCACAAACTAACAAACTTACAAATGACAGCAGAAAAAGAGCCTCATTAGCTGTGGTAATTATGGCAGACAGCAGACAAAGATGGCCAAAACTGGGGATTTACTTTTACATAAAGTGATGCTAACCACACAGTGACCAGTGTCTGTGTGTTACATGCCATGGTTGAAACACGTGCAAGTTTGTCTGCCTTTAATATCCAAAGTGCCATGTGTTTGACATTGTTGCCACTTAAAACCAGGTTAAGCCACTTGTTTCTTAACAGAAAATCCACAGGAAAAAGGGAGCATCTATAAAGAAACAGATTGATAATAAGACATTATTTCTTTGTATCAATGAACTCATTACTATCTAACCCTAGCCATAATCCTGTACACATGTTGAATTTATTTTAAAACAAGAATAATTTTTTGTGAAAACTACATGTAGCCTTTTTACACATGTAACCCTGGAAGTTTCCAGAAATACCAGAGTAGTTGCTAAAAAGGATCCTTTGACTTTCTTATTCTCTTTTGTAGCGCGCAGCACAAAGATTTTTACAGTTTGCATGTCTGTCAGGTAAGATGTGGGGGACCAGCAGGGACATTTCAGGCAAAAGATTGGTTGACGGTTTGCATTTGCACATGCAGTAAATTATATACATATAAAAAATCTGATTTGTCATTTCAGTTATCAGAGTCCATCTAAAAAAATCATAATCAGTATCTTGAGGGGATTTTTTTTAAGATTAGAAAGTCCTGAATTTGCTAGAAAAGGCTGTATGGTGGTGCAGCAGGTGGTGCTGGTGCCTCACAGTAAGACTGTTGGTTTACTTCCATGGTTTGATGGGGCAATTCTGTTTGGAGTTCACATATTCTCCCTGTGCATGAACCCTGGTTCACTGGTTTCTCCCAGAGTCCAAAAACTCATCAGGCTAAGTGATGACTCTGAATTGCCTGTTTGTATGAATGTGTTTAAAAAGTTGTCAGCCCTGTAATTGGCTAGCAATCAGTCCAGGGTGCACCCTGCCCTGTGTCAGGTAGGATCGATCTATCTGTCCTTGACCATGGAAGGGATAAGCACGGTAGATAGGCGATTTTTCAAATGTTTGACTCACTCATATTTGTTGGACAAATTTTCTTATTTCCTAAAGCCGAAACTAGTTTCTTTGTTATATTTTATTTGTCATTGGTGGTTGTTCTCCAGTTTTGGTCTTTGGCATTTAAAGGCTTTTTGATTTGTGTAGCATAGCAATTATCAAGTAACTATAGCAAACCCTTCTGATGCTGTTGTGCAAGTTAATAATGTAGAATTAAGTGTCAGTTAGTAGGAATTACAAGCATTGAAATAAACAAACCCAAACAATGCAACAGTTTTGATAATTTAAGTGTAATACCCTTAGAACCAGTAAATGACAAATTTACTCAAATCTAGTGTTGCTCAAAATGAGCTTCCCCCTTTTGTAGTCACAAAATCAAAGAGAAGGAGACAAAAAAATATGCACTTTGAGGTCATTTAGAAGCCTCAAAAGAGGTATTTTGGGGGCAAAGCTTTCTCCACCTCTTACGGAACCCACATGCACAAAGTGCACCACAAGTCCATTCAGTAAACTCCTAATGTAGGGAGGAAATCTATGCCCGCACCATCCATCTCCTGAATGAATCCCACCTCATCTCCTCACCCTCTCAATTATTCATGCATTTCAGATGAAGAAGAGAATCCAGACTCAGCTTCTATATTTAAACTCCGGCTGGTCTGCGCTGGTTGTATAAATAGAAGCAGGGTAGGGTCTGGTCTGGCACACCAAAAGAGGCTGTTATCGTTAGGATTTTAAACTGGAGTATGCTGCCCTTTGAATGATTGGGAGGATGAAAGACAGATTAGTCAGTGTTGAAGAGAGACATTTTTACACGAGGAAACGTAACAGAGCAGTAACGGGGGCTGGGGGACTCTGCATTCCTTTAATATAACAAAATAAAATGAAAAATCCCATGTCATTCTCAACGACAGTGGAAGTTACAAAAACACATACCCCAACAGACTTTTGCATAAAGGTGTATCAGTCAAACAAAGAAGCAAGTCTGCCACACTACTTAGGGATATGCTGCTATGATATCTAATAATTAATGCACAATGCAGTTAACGCAGCTTCTTAGTGCATCCTTGTTAATTTATTACATGTAGAACTCTGCAGGCATCAGCACAGGAGGGAAATGTTAACACTCGAGAGGCATTGATTTGGAAACTGGAGACAAATGAAGACAGATAGAGACTATAAGCACACTGCGCTTGCACACAAAAACAATCAACGCTGATGCCCGAATAGGAGGCTCAGCATCACAGGAAATGACAGTTGCCATGGTGACGGTGACAGTGAACTTTTAAACATTTTAGCTATGGCAGTGAAAGGGGAATAAAAGCGAGAGCACGAAAGCACTCAAAACACAGACTTCAGCAGCCTTGACAGAGGGATGTTAATGCAGTGTGTTTTACTAACAGAGCAAAAGCAATGTAAAGCAGCATTACCCACACGGTAAGAGCAGACATTCTTCTTGCTAACAGCGTAACATTACACTATAAGTCCAGATTTCACAGTTTGTGAGAGCTCAGGTCACAAGCCATGACTGTTAATCCCTATGAGTGTCAGATTAAAATGGAAAAGCCTTGTAGTTTTGAAAAAGTGCAGCTATTTCTATCTTAAAAAAAACATTTTATATGTTCATCCTGAAAAATCTAACAGCCATAGGGTTACTACCTGTTAGATCATTGAGAAACATGTGAGAACATACTCCACATGGATGACCACACTATATATTAAAGCTGTAATTTAATTAATGCACCATGTACTGGAGGCTCTGTCCTAATGTAAATAAATGTGCAAGAAGGAAGCAAATCAATATGAAGCTCTGCCTCTTTTCCACTGTTAGTGTGCTTCTCAGGCAGCCCCAATATATTTACAACCTGTATGCACTGTAAGCAGAGGTTGGTTAGCTTAAATAGTGCTAGAATGATGCACCATTGTACTCGACTGTACCTAGTGAGCAGGGCTGGGTGATGTGGACCAAAAAACATTTGTGAATTATGTTTACCTGAATGGCAAAACATTAAATATATATTTTTTTCTTGTAGAGAAATTAAAAACAGGTCCAAGTCATTTTAATATTTGCCAAATGGTTTGTGTCTTACCAGCACTTTTATTGACAGTCAGCTGCACAATGACAGCATAAAAATGAAAGACCAGCACAGATGACAAGAGGTCAGACTATAAGGAAGGTTATTAATGCCCCAGTTACACATTCCCATTTCTCATGGCGATTGTTCATGGTTGTCATAAGCCTGATGAAGTGTTCTTTGGTTGTGGTGCATTCACTACTTGATCTGGATCAGTGTTGTATAGTTGTGGACGAACAACGGGGAATAGGGAAAGGGTCCTGATTGTTTACAACTGTTCAAAACTGTTGTGGAAAATCGCTGCTCTCAGTGTAATGGGGTGGAAGTCTAATGCAGTCCTAAGGTGAATGGTATAAGCGTGGCATGTACGGGGCTCAATCCAAAAAACTTTCTGAGGACTAATGACAAGGACGTATGTGATTGTGCCCCAGCTGTGATCCGTTCAAGCCAGTTTCACAGCTTTATTCTCACGTTTTCCCGTACAGGAAGTAAATGCAACAAATGTGCAAGCGACGGGGCTCAATCAGGACATAAACAGGGTTCCTCGTCATATCATTGTATTGATATAACTGAAGCAGGACAAACGCCCCAGAAGTGCTGTTGAAGCATTACTGACAGTGTATGTATAGGGTTTGTCTGGGGGAGACAGTAATTTCTTCTAGTATCATGACGATCAAACCAGCCTTGCCATTCATGTACAGTCGTGCACAATTGCCATGGGAAACGTGAATGTGTGACTGGGGCACAAGATGTGTGATTAAACACATCAAGTTAAAGAAGCAGTCGGATGTAAATGATAAAATGGTTAATGGACTTGAGCGCTTTTCTAGTCTTTTGACTACTCAAAGCAGCTTTACACCGCAGGTCACACCTACCCATTCACACCCATTTGCTCTCACATTCACTCACTGATGGTTGAGAGTTTCTATGTTAGTTTCCATCAGTATCTCTAACACATTCACACCCTTTCACGCCCATTTACACACCACTGATGCAACAGTGGGAGCAACGTGGGGTTAAGTGTCTTGCTTAAGGACACACCGCCAGGTGTTGCACGGAGCTGGGGTTGAACCTGCAACCTCCTGATCACTGACCAAGTGCACTATCCAACTGTGCCATGCCCCTAAAGTGATTGGCATGCGCAGATTATAGCTGTCTGTAGCTGGCACATTCCTTTCAAAAACAAAATTATTCCACTGGACCCTTTAGTCCTCTGAGGCTGCTAGCCTATGTGTGAAGTTATATGTGGCTGTTTATAGCCAACAACTGAGCAGTTATAGGTTTTCAGTCTATACAGTTATTGACAGCTACTGTATATAATTTCAGAATTTTTTTCCCCCCTCTCCTCTCCTCCTGTCTTCTTTTCTGCAACCCCTGGGTGAGTGGACCCTGGCTGCTGCTGCTCTCCGTTATTTTTGTTATTTTTGTTATTTTTAACTTGAGCAGCACCCTTGGGTGTCATGAAAGGTGCTTTAAAAATACATTTTATTATTATCATAATAACAAAAATAATAATAATAATTATTATTATTATTGTTATCATCATTATTATTATTATTATACATGGTGTACACCAATCTCTCACTAAGAATGTAAACAATATGGCAGCACTTTGCACAGAAATTTCCCAAGCCAGGGAGGCAGGCTTAAATGAAATGCTTGTTACGTAACAGAATATCCACAGACTTATCAGCTCACCAAATACCATGAGTTTGCATTCATGCACTATGCAGCCTGCTAAATACAGGTTTCGTTGTCGACTCTCACATGTTGTGAACTGGTAGGAAGTCCAAATTCCCAAAAATGTGTTTAAAACCTTCAAAAACTGATTTTTGCAAAATGTGTCCCCTTTAAAACTAGCCAGCAGTACCATGTGGTCAGTTCATAACCCAGTATTCTTGACCACTCAAAGGCCTTGTCTGGCAATTTGAAGAGTTTGTCAGCCAAAGTTAGTTTTCTTACAGTAAACTAGAAATTTGGGGAAGGATTTGAAGTCATTGTCTTTGTTGGCTCAGTGGGTCAGCATTCTTCAGATCAGGCCAGACACACGCAGTAGATACAGCTTAAATGAAAACCTAACAAAGGAAAAACTTTGTTTCATCAACATCTATTGTAAGTAAGACAACTGTAGGCTGATTAGACTCACCAATTAACATAGCTACTCTTTACATTGTAACACCCAGCCAGTGACAAGAGCATAAAAGAGCTTAACAATACATGATCCATCAACACACTGACACAACTGCACACTGACTGTGAACCAATCCTTTATTTATGTACATTTAACATTACATTTAACATCTTCTCAATGCCAATACGGGCCATTCTACCGAATTTGTCCAAACTGTGGTCCAACACTAAAAAAACTATGTAACAAAACAATTAAGAATTCAGACTTTACATATTTACTAAGATTCTGTTATGATCTATTTAACACACAAGACAGCAAATAGATAGTGATAAGCTAAATATATACAAAATCGTCATTTATAGTGTACTTTCTATTGGAGAGTGGTTGTCCCAACCCCTAAGCCCTAAATTTCGACCTATGAAAATAATACTTAAAACAATTTTGTATTTTTTTTCAATGATGTTTTTCAAAATATCTTGTTGATTTCTTTTAAACAGCATTGAAAAGATTTGGATGTATTGTGGGTTTATTTTTTTAATTTAAAAAGATCATTCAAAAAATGTTGTCCCACGCTTTCATGTCACGCCCGAAACACAGATAGTTTTACCACATAGGTTGAGCCTGGTTTTAGCCACACCCCTGCATTTTTGACCAGGTAGAGACTCAGCATCCCTCTACCTCATGGCATCATGGCGAGTACTTACCTCTCAGCATTTTGGAGTAAACGTGTTCCAAAATCTGAAAATCTGTCGGGAACATTTTTAATCGTCACTACCAAACACATATTCTCTGCAATTAGGTAAACTTTAGGTTTAATGCAACACATTATGTTTTTATGGGTGTACACCTGTTCAAACATCCATTTGCTGGCCATGTGGTTGGTAGCATTTTTTAGTTATTAGCTAAAATAAGCTAAAATTGTCTCAACCGAAACAGATGGTAGAGTTTCGGTTGTGACAACATGTAATGGTCCACTCACTTAAGTCAATGTTTGATCATTATTACCTCTTAAAACATGTAGATAATGCTGATTCATGTTTTATATTATAAAGCATCGGGAGAAAGCAACAGGGAGAAATGAACAAAACACCAATATGGCAAAACAAAATATTTGAAAAACTAGACTTTTAGCCCAAGGGTGTCGATCACGTTATTCTTAAGAAGTTATTGTTTTGTTTTAAGTTCATTAAAGTTCTTGCGTAACACTTTCTAGTGTGTGTATTTTTTTAAAAAAAAGATGTTTTAAAGGGACTGTAAGGAGTTTCTAAAAAATTACAAAAAGTCTCCCTTTTAGATATATGCCTGACGGAAATACACACTTTAAGATGAGTTTAATAGCATCAAAATAGGTTATCTATAAATGCCATTCCTTAGCCTTCTGGTCAGGTCGGACCGAGCTGGACTGGCCTGGATACTCAACTTCAGGAACAAGACAATTAAAACTAGAGCAAATTTATATTATTCTGACACGTCTTAGAGCACCGGGCTGTAAGTAGTGATTTATGTCCAGCTACAAAACTACAATACTAAGTTTTCCAAAAATTGCTTGTTGTCACACATCAAAAACTACCACTACGTAACTAGAAAGAGATACATAACCTCGTCGCTTTGCATCCTGAAAGTTGTTGAAAAAAGAAGTTGTAAAGCAATGCAGCATTCTGAGGAAGGTCCGATTTTCATTCATTTAGCATCACAACAAACACACGCTTTGGCTTGTGGTGCGAGTTGTAGTCGGAAGTTGGAATTTCTGAGTTCCAAGTAGGAGACTACAACTGAAACGTCCCCCGAAGAGGGAATTTCCTGCTGGGAACTCGGTGAAACCTGCCACCCCCGAGTTGACAATCGTAGGTGGATGCCCCCAGTGTGAACAGTTATTTAGCTCTTGTAATAATCAATTTATTTGCACTTCTGACTGGGGTGTGTCGCTCTAGATCAGCTGTATACATAGTATTGTTAGACTTATATGTACAAAAATACTGCCATAGTGATAATCACTTTCTTCATGTGATATTTGTGAACAACAACGCAGGGCATGCTAACAACAGCTAACAATAGCCTGGTAGATCGGCATGTTTTTTTTGACTTCAACTGGATCACCGATAAGTCAGAGATGATGTCACTCCTAGCTCCGAGGTTACTGGAATGCAGCATTACGACAGTTGCCGCGCATGCTCATGGGTAGCAGAGTCTTAATGTCACCGGTAACAGATTCTCCTCAGAGCACCTTTAAGTATGTTACAGTAGATGCGTTGTGATGTTTGAGTAGGCTAATGCTGGCCTTCAAAGTAAATGTCATTTGATTGATTATAAACATTTGTGTTCATAATATTCCCAATGTAAGACATGTTTGAAGTTAATATTAAGCAATAAGGTGGAGGGAATATGATACAACCTTGCAAACAATAGTAATAGTGGTCACTACCAAAATAGTGCAGTCACAACCGAAACACTGTGTGTTTTGTAAAAAATAAAGGATATTGAGTCATCAACTAACATTTTATGATGACTATTCATTAAATGTATGTTCAATTTCATTACTCATTAACTCTGAGATCTATATAATCAGTGGAATTCATTTTACAAGAAAAGATTGGATTTTGATTTTGATGAGTCTTAGAAATTGAACTTTGGAAAATGTTTAAAATATCATTTTTATTGATTTTGTTGTAAAACCCTTCAAGAAAAATTTGTAAAAATATTCTTTAGAGGGGGCATGGCAGTACAATATGAACAGATTAATATAATACCTTTTATTGCCGTGTGTTGCTATGTTTCGGTTGTGACACATTTTGGGAGTAGAAAAAACATTTCAAGAACAGGCAGAAATTAAAATATGAATATTGACTGCACTATACAAGATATATGTACCTTAGATATGGTACAACATATGTATGGAAAAAGTTTTGGGAAAAAAACACTTTGAAAAAAAAATTTCCAACCCTGCACTTTGGACAAATTCGGTAGAATGGCCCATATACAACTGTTCTGTTGAATTTTATAAACTTACACCAAATTGGTCTTTATTTTCATGAAAGAAAGGCTGTGGTTGCTGAGCTAAAAAACACCCCAAAATCAACACATGCAGCAATGACTCTACATCAAGGACCTGCTTTTACACAATAAACAACTTCTGCTATTTTAGGATGTCATTTTTGCCATTGACAATAGTTAATGCTTGACAACCTAATGTAAGTATATGATCTAAGTATGTTGTTGTGGCTAGTAAGCTAAGATGGCTGATGGTTAAGGTTTATAGCAGTTCTAGCAAGATAGTTGATTCCTGTGAAGGCTGCTCTGTTTGAAGCACTTCCAGTTAAAGCTAGACCTTTCAGAGTGTTTGACTTTTTGTGCCTCACTGCAGTTGCTCAGCTATAGATACCATCGCACTTGACCCACAGCAATTGGTGCAAATGAATTTATTACTTGAATTTCTCACCACCCACAGCAATAACAAAAATCATATTTAGCAGGTGTGACATTGCTTATGTGCAGCTGGTGTATGTATGAGGTTATGTGTAAGTCTTTATCTTTGTTGTGTGCTTCAACCTGAGTAAAGTGCTCATCAAGGTGAAAGGCTTCTCGCTCCAGCAGTCAAGAGCTCTCTTCCCTCTCTCACATCACCCATTGGCCTGATGAAGACTCCTGCTTCACCTTTAGTGGATTCTATGTCTGCCTCCAGCCTTCACGCTTTCCTCAAAGTCATCCATTTCACCTTTGGCACACAACCTACACAGTAGAGTCAAACCCTACAACAAGAGCAGCAGCCTTAAACCAGAGGGCTGATCTACTTATCATGTTGTTGTACATTGAGAAAAAAAGGAACTGATGAGGTATTTTTTAGATTTATTTTTTCTAAATAATTGCAGAATTATGATAGTTTATAGCAATTAATGACTTTGAATTGCATTTATAAAAGTGCTTTGCCTTTCAAGACATTTTAAGTCCATCTTGATTGTGTGAATCAGTTTTTACCTGTGACTTGATTTTATAATGAAACAAAAGCAAAGACCTGAAATGATCGGCCAGTTGTACGTTCGATCCAACATAGTTCTTTTGCCTTTTCCCACACAAAACTCAAACATTTATGCAAAATAACTGCACCTGCCAACCACAGCTTACCTTACCATTAGTCTCAGCTATTTCTGCTTAAAGGTATAGTGCTGCAGGGAACCCTTTTAGCCACTTCCCTTATTATTGTTAAGTACCATATACAACCCAACTTCAAAAATACTGGAATTTCCCTTAAAACTGTGGAAACAGTTTTTTAACACAATCATTGTACACGGTGCAATTTCTTGACAGGACATTTATGCCCCTATGATGTTTCTTGTAACAGAATGCTCCTGGTTCCAGAATCCTTGGCTGCGGTTGAAAAGTCATTTTTGCTTAGAAAGGTTCCCAACGGAGTGAAATGAACCAGAAGTAGTTCGTGATTAGAGCTGTTTGAATAGTTTAAATGCATAGGAAAGGTGGCTCAATGGTTCCTTTATTATCTCCTTTAGCATAGGATACACCGGACAATCTTTTACAAAAGGAGAGGAGATTATTATGTCCCTCAATTCACCGCGGCAACAGCTTTTATAAACAGCGCGTTATCAGACAGCTTCTGAATTCAACCGAATAATGACGAACAAATCACACAGACCATGTGAGTTACCACTGCTGTTCATCCTTTCTAAAGTTTACCAAAACCTGCCTTAACTTTCCAGTAGTCTGATTCTCTGAAGAGAGCAGGATATGAGACATTTGATGTTGATTATGATTTAAACATGGTTCAATATTAATCATTTGTACACCATTAGATTGTGGTCTAAACAGTTTCTGCCTTTCTTTCATTCAGTTCATTTATTTTCATGCACTGATTGGTGTTCATGTTGATAATGAGAGGACAGATTCAATCTCTCTTCCCCATTCATCTGGACGGCGGGGCGGAAAACTTCAAAAAATTAATACACTTAGTAGAAATATTCCCATCATCGTATGCTGTGGTGATATGAAAATTATTATGGGCTGCGTGTTTTCCAAGTCCTCTTTTTTCTGAAAAGCTTATTTTTTATTAGTTATTAGAGTTTAAAAATGACCGCGGCGTTTACGGCAGCTTCACAATGATTGTGTCACGCCGTATGCTGAGTTGTGTTGCGACCGACGACAGCTGCGTCCGGATTATGGCCCAAATTCTCTACTGGTTGCACAATGGCGGCGCCCTGACGGAAGATATTCTGGCTTCAAATCCGTTCCATGGTAGAAGGCGGAGCCACGCTATCCAGTTCTTATAATACATCCATGGTAATACTTCAGTAGTCTGCTTACGGTGATCACTTTGGGTGTTAACCACACACTGGGGCATCTGGAAAAAAAACGTAACGTGACGTCGGAGGTCTGCAACGTAGGGTCCTGTCAGTGCAGGAAACGTAACGTGATGTCAGCGTAACGTGACGTCGGGTCCTCTCAGTGCAGCGGGTCCTCTCAGTGCAGGTCTGCAGGTCTGCAGCCAGACTGTCTTGAACTGACCACAGGCTGGCAGGAGCATACATGGGTTGTGCCTGGTTGCTGACCACATTGCAAACCAGCATCACTCAGTACTTACTGAATAAAACTTACTACCAATAACCTACTGACCCTTTTACAAGCACCACCAAAGTTAATCCTGTCAGCTCTTCTTTTTTTAACTTAAAAGTGTTAATAGAAATTTAGAAGTGAAATAATGCTCATGCTCCTTTTTGCAACAGAAATGACTGAGAATACTGCAAGACCCCACAACCTTCTCCTTGTCCTGTGTTTTTGCAGCAACTTACATCCAATATTTCCACGGTGTAGTCCTCTTGGAGGCATGCTGCATATCTTATCTTAGTTGCCCTGTCCACTGTTGGGCTCGGCTCTGCTCTGCTCCTGCTGTACCCTCATTTACAACATCTGCTGTAACAATGATGCAAACACTTGCTATTGCAGCACCTGCAGATATCACATCTCTTAAACCCCATATCCAGCTATCTGTTTGTCAAAGGCACTCGAGAGCAGAGTTTGTCAGTGACTGTCCTCAACATCTGCTGCTGAGTTGGATTCCGACTTCTCGACTTGTCAAATACCAGCTCTGAATTCATATTTTGTATTCACAGAGAAAATGTTGGTTCTATTTGAGTAAACAGACTGACACTGAACCATTTGTGGTAGAGAAAGCAGGGAATGAAATGTATAAAAGATCCCAAGGTGAATTCATCGGGTGCCTATGGGATTTATTGTGCCCTAAAATTTGATTTTGGCAGAAGTCATTGTAAGAACTATGTGGTGGTTCATTTTTATTGATTTATTCTTTTAAATCAGGCCCCCAGGCAGCAACTGGCAGACTGATGAAGATGAAGAAAAGATGACAAAATCAAAATTTCCAGTAAATGTTGCTGTAAAACATCTTTTAGTGAATTACTAAATGCATTTGATGAAGTAAAAATAAAATTGTTTGTGAATATCGAGCAAATACTCTTGACATTTAAGAATATATTAAGATTCCAACAATTTGGCTCTCTGATACTGTGAATAGAATAATGTGTCCCTTCTGGTTGCTTAAGTTGACACTCCAGATGGAAATCTATTGTTATTTTCTGGGATCAACTCCACATTTCTTTGAGCTTAGCTTCAAAAAGACAAAGTACATTTGGAGGGGAGACATGCAGCACAGAACCAAACAGCAGAGTCAAGACTAGGGTCATCGCATTATGGACACTGACAGTAAATGAAGATGAACAGATACAACAGAAAAGACAAAAAACAACAACCTGTCAAACCATACTGATTGGCTCGTGGAGCCACAGAATTTTGTTAACTTTTTCAGACTTTTATACTGTCACTGGTGTAAGGGGCATGATTCCCCACTATAAACCTATGTAAGTATCATTTTATTGACATTCTAGTGAGATAAGAGCTATTTTTAGTTAATGTCCAGGGAGCTGTAAAATTATATAAAGTGCTCAAAACATATGGTTTACATAAGGAGACAACAACATGCAGATCTTAATCTACTGGTAGTTCTTTTCGACATTTTAGTTGATCTTGAAGACTTGATAGTTTGGTCTTCATCTAATTTACAGGATGGACCTTTTCACTTATTCATGACATACATGAAACTGATGAATCCAGCTGATTGTAAGATTAATCAGGTGTAACTGACCTTCCTCCACCATACTTTTCATCATGAGCTGGACTTTCAGACAGTTTAGAACATGTACTATGTGCACAGCGCTATTGTGCACACCTCTTACAGTCATGGGTTTTGTTTTGTATTAGGCTGCCTAAGTGTTGTGAATCAACAGAAAACTGCTGATTTAGACCAATTTAAAGTTATTAAACAATCACCTGAACATACGTAACTGAAAAATCCAGTGATCCATTGTAAAGTTATTGTATGATGCTATTTAGTGCTCAGAATAACCAAACATTTGCTGTGTAATCCTGTTGGTTTAGTTGTTGGATGACATTTTTGATGGATTATTTAATTCCTCTCATTTTATTGTGAAACATGTTAATGCTCAGATTCAAGTGCGTTTTTTCATTAAAGTATCCAGAACCACTTAGCCTGTTTATTATTTATGAGCATAAACATCTGTGAGATTCATTAGTAAGTAAATATTAGAACTTTAGCTCTGTGTCTTGAGAAAATATTCAATCCTGTGTGTGCTTTTTCATTTATTGGGCACCGTTGCGCACACTGGAGTGCACAGGAATGCCATGCTGTCTCAGCTCTCCGTCCTCTTGTGAACTTTAAACTGAATTTATCAACAAATGCTCTTTTTTTCAACAGTTGCTTTGCATCTAATGTGAGTGAACCAAGCTTAGTAAAATGTGTGTTTTAATCTCCCGGATGTGTGCCAAACTCAAGAATGTGTCCTCATAACAGCAGCTACAACCAGGCTAGGCTTCAGACTTTTTACTGAACAAGGAGGTTTAAGAGCAGTCATTTTCTGCATCCTTCATCCTTAAGTTAAGAACACGCCAGCTTTGCACTTGACCACTTCACATTTTGGACAAAAGCACCCTTGGGCACAAACAGGAGTGCATGATCATTTGCTGATTTAATAGCATGAGCACAAGGTGTATGAATAACACATTTGTATGGCAGAAATTAGTAATGACACCTGCGCTTAAAGCGAAATTACTCGTGTTTACAATATGACAGGGCCGTTTCTATCATCTGCTGGACATTAATTGCTCAGGTAGTCTTTTATGTCACTTAGCTGCATTCTGCGGCACCAGATATCTCAAATTGTCCTGTATCTGATTCCTACTCCTTTTTTTTAAATTATATATTTTATTTTGTCTATTCGTTTTTACATTTTTGAATTGTTATCTCCTGCATACTTAATTGCCCAGAGCTGCTGTAACACTTGAACTTCCCCTCTGAGGATCAGTAAAAAGATTAGCTTATCTTGTGTTTAGTTTTTTCCTACCTTTATGTTACAGATAACTGTATTGTTTTGATTTCACTTACAGGCTCTTATTCTCGAGTAACAGCAAAGAAACCAAGCATTATATTCTCTCACTCTCTGTAATGTCGATCACACTATAGAAGTGACATATCAGCAAGGGGTCTGGTGGTTTAACTAGGGTGAGAAACCATCACCATATGGCTAACATGCCAGAATTTTGAAAGTTAAACAGTTCTCTAGTTGACACATATGCCTGAGCTTCCTGATCATCAGAAAGTAAAAAATGTTGCCCCAGGTCTTTGGACTCATCTTTGTTGCTTCAACTACATCAGCATCTTACCTTACACTGCGTCACATGCTGAGCTAACGTATTATTCATCAGCAGCTGTGACAGTGGAGGATGAGCATCCTCCTCCAGGGTTCCAGTGAATAAGGAAAACACACAGTTTCCATTTTAATCGCTCATTGCAGCTGGTTTACAGTTTATATGAGGGTCTGAGGGGATGGTACATCTTTATTCATTGAATTAGAGAAAAACACTAAGAGTCCTCTAGAGAATAAACACACACACTTCTGAGGGCAACATATTTATGAAACAAGGGTGAATAAAACTCATAATTTAAGAGCTTGAAGGTTAAGAAGATATACAAGCATAACTCTTGCTTTTCTTGTAAAAAATAGCTTGATCATCAAAAAGTGTTCTAAAATCTGCATGTCCATGTTTAAAACCCTGCAGTCTTTCCTTTTTGGTTTCCAAAAGTTTGAATATTTCATGATTATTTTAACTATACATGTCGTTGCTCTGAAGACAAACACGTGTCTTATCAGCAGCTTATGATGAGAATTCATGCAGAAGATTTCTATCTTTGATGCTGAACTTTTGTTTTCTGCTCCCCATCGCAGAAACAAAACACAAACCACATGCCTTTTGTTCTTTCAGCCTCTGGCATTGTGTGTGATTGTCCTGTGTTTTGAGCTTCATTGCTTTAGAACTAAATCTGGTCCAAAGGCAAGCACAACGCTGCTTGTGAGAGATTGTCAGTCTTTTATGCTAGTTTTTTGACCGTGTGTTGAATGTTATTAGAGGCCCTGAGACTTAGTCGGGATATTACTCCTCAAGAAAAGTTATGAAACATTATTTTGGTTGAGTTACAGCTTGTAAGGTTGGTGCGCTTGTGGAATAAGCAACACAGCTAAATGTGTGGGTAGTGTCCCAAGAATGTGCAAAAAATCCCCTCCTCTCCTTGAGGAAAGCCTACAGGTCTTCAGTGAAGCAAGGGTGAGGAGATGGTTTTAATGGGATGTTGTCTTCCTGGGATGCCCACTTCACCAGTCTAGGACTTCACCCTGTGATTATCATGGCTGACACCAAATGCCCTGCGTACCAGAACATCAGCTTACAGTTTGCATGGGGATTTTGACACATTTCATTGGGGTACTACCCACACTTTTTTTGCTGTGAAGCTCATTCCAAGCACAATCCTTACATGTTATGTGTTGTTGTAAAAGTTACTAATCAGGCTTTCCAATGATATACAACACTATACCAAATGGGATTATTACAGGGGGAAAACAATTAACTAAATTCATTTTTGGAGGAGTTTGGTTGCAGTGTGTGTCTAGATGTGTCCCATTTTAGGAAGTGCACTTTGTGTAATATTTTGGTCAACCTCTTTCAAAAAAACGAGGATTTTGTGGCTTGTCTCTGGATTCTTGGTATAAAAGAAGAAAAGAAAAATAAATTCCCTTTACCGCAGCTCACTAAACTTACCTTTATGTGTATCAACTAGTGTAAAAATCACCATTAATTCACCATAATTACTAAAATATTATAAAAAATCAAATTAGCCTTATTAGACTCTTTTTGTCATCCTAAGACACAAAAATAATAATGAACATAAATAAAAATTGTTGGTACCCTTCCATTAAAGAAAGAAAAACCCACATGGTAACTAAAATAACGTGAAACTGACAAAAGTAATAATAAATGAAAATATACTGAAAATCAACTATTGAAAATCAGACATTGCTTTTGAATTGCGGCTCAGTAGAATTATTTTTAAAAAACAACCTAATGGAACTGGCCTTGACAAAAATGATGGTACCCCTGGAAAAGATTGAAAATGATTTGACAATAGGGAAATGTTAAACTAAGATTTTCCCTTTAATTACTATCAGAGGTGTCCTCAAGCTTGTCATCAATCACTCTGCCTATTTAAAGGGTGAAAAGTAGTCACTGTAGTGTTTGGTATCATGGTGTGTACCACACTGAACATGGACTACAGAAAGCAAAGGGGAGAGTTGTCTCAAATATAAGAAGAAAATTACAGATAAACATGTAAAAGGTTAAGACTATAAGATTATCTCTATGCAGCGTGATCTTGCTGTGACTACAGTTGCAAATATTATTCAGAAGTTTAAGGTCCACAGGACTGTAGCCAACCTCCCTGGACATGGCTGAAAGAGAAAAATTGATGACTAACTGATGATACAGATAATATAAATGGTAACCAAAGAGCCAAGAACAACTTCCAAAGAGATTAGAGATTAATTACAAGGTTAAAGTACATCAGAATCAGATTGCACCATCCATCACTATTTGAGCCAAAGTAGACTTAATGGAGGAGATCCCTGTTGAAAAAAAATCATAAAAAAGTGAGAATTACATTTGACAAAATGCATATTGACAAGCCACAAAGCCTCTGGGAGAATGTCCATTGGACAGATGAGACAAAACTGGAACTTCAGAAACTCACATCAGCTCTATTTTCACAGATACAGAAATGAAGCATACAAAGAAAAGAACACTGTACCTACTGTGAAACATGGAAAAGGCTCAGTTATGTTCTGGGGCTGATTTGCTGCATCTGGCACAGGGTGTCCTGAATATGTGCAGGGAACAATGAAAACTCAGGACTATCAAGGCATTGTGGCGCAAAATATGCTGCCCGGTGTCAGAAAGTTTGGTCTCAGCTGCAGGTCATGGGCCCTCCAACAAGGTAATGGCCCAAAAAACACAGCTAAAAACAACCAAGAATGGCTCAGAACAAATCACTGGACTATTCTGAAGTGGCCTTCTGTGAGCACTAATCTAAATCCAATTAAACATTTGTGGAAGGAGCTGAAACATGCAGACTGGAGAAGACAACCTTCAAACCTGAGACAGCTGGAGCAGTTTGCTCATGAGGAGTGGGCCCAAAATACCTGTGGACAGGTGCAGAAGTCTCATTGAGAGTTACAGAAATCACCAGATTGCAGTGATTGCCTCAAAACGTTGTGCAAAAAGGCATTGAGTTAAGGGTACCATCATTTTTTTCCGCGCCAGTTTTATTAGATTGGTTTTTTTTTTAATAATTCTGTTGAACCACAATAAAAAAGGAATGTCTGATTTTCATAAGTTGATTTTCAGTAAATGGTTATTTATTATTACTTTTGTCAGTTTCACGTTATTTTAGTGACCACTGTAGGTTTTCTTTCTTTACCAGGAGGGTACCAACAATTTTTGCCACGTGTGTAGGTCTAGCGTAAGTGCGCCCTAGAGCAACATCCATGTTTTATACAGTGCGGTACAAACTGCGAAAGGAACGAAGCCCCTGACCTAAAACGACTGCATCAGCTGAACACACCCGTGTGCCCTCATGCACGCCTCAAAACCTGAGATGACACTAAAATCCAAAACTACCCTCTTCAAAATGCATGACCAGACTTGTAAAATGCTCACAAACACAACCAGAGCACTAGAAAATCAGACCTCATCACATAATGAGTGTTTAAATATGCATCGCTGTGTTGGAGGAGCTACCAAATTAAAACTACACTCTAACATTAAACACTTAGCCTCATTTAATGTAAGTGATGTCAGCATCTAGTGAGTAATTATCATAATCTTGACCATCTTGACATAGTTCTTCTTTCTCATGTGAGCAGAGTGCAGCCATTTTTAACCCCCAACACACCTTAAAATTACAGGCAAAGTGGTTATGGAATCAACTCTGTTCTTCTGTTTTGGATGAGCATTCAGTCCCCATAAAAGAACAATTTTAACGACAGAATATTCAACCTTCTCCTCTGGCCCATGTTCAGGATGTTTTCAGACACTGTTCTGTTCACCGACACTGTTCACACCCCTTCATCTCCTCAGTTCCCACTTTTATCTCAGTATCATTCTCCTCAGCACCTTCAGTGTCAAATTAGCTGATGTGAGAGAACTCAAAGAAAAAGCAAACGGCTCTGTTTGCTGATATCTAGTTAGTGTTTGAATGTAAGTGGTCTGTGCTCACATTTGAGATCTATGCTCTGTAAGCTGGGTTAAAAAATCCAAACTTTTGTCCATGAAATAAGCTCAAGTTACCATCATAATGTGATTTCTTGACCCTGTAAACCCACAACTAGCACTTATTATTTTTAAGTCGGGCCATTAACGACATCTCCTAAAATTTTCTGCAAAATCCATCCAGTAGTTTTTGCGTAATCTTGCTAACAAACAAACAAACAAAGAAACATACACCAGCAAAACCATAAACAGTTCAGCAGTTTTGAAACAAGCTGTCTTAAAAGCGAGGCTTATCTTTACACAAATGCAATCAAAAACAAGTGCAACTAAAGCGTCAAACAATACTGACCCTTAGCTTGGCCCATACTTTGAGAAATCAAGAATGATGCAGCAGCTGCTTTGTGGATTGAAGCAGAAATGGATTCTTAAAAGGGTCTTATGTGTACCAAGATGAGCATCAAACTCTTGCTTGAACAGTGTCTTGACAAGACCAACATTTTCCGCATTTCTTTGTGAGTTGTACAAAGTAACAGCACAACAACAGTTTATGAAGAAAGTCTTGTGCACTTATGGTCACCCTTAGCAGGATCACTTACACTGAGAGAGAACTTGGCTGGATTCCTTGGAACACTGAAATGCTTTCCCATTAACACTCAGCCATTAGATGTTAGTGAGACCTTTTTTTTTCTTGACATATTTCTTACCATGTGATAGCGTTAAAAACATGTTTGACAGAATAAATATTTTGATGATGTCTCAAACAACTCATTCTTTTCGGACCACACAGCTTTACGGTTGCAGTAAAACCCTGATTAAAACATTGTCACGTGAGTTATTGTCACAACTGTGGAAAACTGACAAATCACACAGTATTAACAAATTATTGAAAAAAATTCCCAGGTCTACATCTTAATTCAGATCACCACAAAAATATAGTCTGTTCTCCCTTATGGCATGGCCAACATATATTTAAAATGTATATATAATCCATTGAGAACTTAATAAGTTATCAACTAAAATGTGGAGGACTACCTGATTTCACAACATTAACAAAATCTTTAAAAAAGTTACTGGATCTACATTCCAATATGGATCATCACCAAAATGTATTGTTTGGTTCTTGGCCCATTTCTGACTTTCCTGAATATGTCTAATATTTTTTGAGTTATCCTGTTAACAAACTAACAAAAAAAATAACCAAATGCCCTCAGTAATATAACCTACTTGGCATAGGTAAAAATCCAAAAGTTAACAATAAGAAACAAACTGCTTTGCGTTTATTTGAGTGAGAAGTTAATTTACATTACTAAAATCACTCAACTTTGTCAGTATATACTCAAAAATTGAATCAAAGAGTAAAAAAAGACTTAACTGTAATGAAATATCAGAAATCTTGAGCCAACAATCAAAAGTTAGACTGACTGCAGTTGAATATTTTGTTCTACTTATGACCCTACTATACACCTGTTATCACATGAGCAATGCAGCCAAAGATAAGTCCTGATTTTAGCCTTAAAAGTGTTTGGTTTCTTTTTAATGACATCATTTAGTTTGTCTCTATTTAATGTGACTCTTACGGCCCACATGTGTTAACCTATGTGATAATGTTGGGCATAGTATAGAGATGTAAACACTCGAAAATAGAAGCCCATACACCTGACACAAAAAAGTCAGACTGGCTTACTAATGAGTGTGTCTCAGACTCCTGACCTGTAGCGACATGTTTGTGATGCTGCCAGCAGACAGAAACCTGCTGATACTGAGAGTCCCATCACCTTTCCCTCCCTGTTACCATCAGGACCAACTTCTGCCTGAGTTGTGTAATCCACACAGCAGACTGTAGGCTGTGACAGAAGAGCTAAGTGGGAGGATTAGCAGGTTTTAGCAGACATCTGCACTCAACTGAGTAATTTTACTCTGAAGAGCTTAAGCTTAAAAACAACAAAAAGGGAATTCATGATTTTACTGTTATCATCAGACCAAGGAAAGACATTAAAGCTGTTAAAGTGTTACGTTTTTGTCCTTAAATGTCTGGATTTACAAAAAGGCATGACATGTTTGGAAAGAAAAATGAGTGTTGATTTAGAGACAGCAACATGCTAAGAGCTAACAGTGGCCCCAAATATTCCCTGCCATCATTTCCATATGTTGTTGTCCAAGATCCACACATATCACATAATTCCATTCCCTCATTACCTGATCTCCACAGTGCCTAAAAGTCATAGTTTCTTTTTATATGTTGTTTTCAAATGATGTAACTTTATGTCAATGAATATTCAAAAAGCCTGTGCTGCAGCTCTACAAAGTGGTAGATGCTACCTGACATCCTTTTACCATGCAACAGTCTGTGCTGGTAACAGCTCTGTAAGCTACTTATACTCATTTTAAAGGAGTGCTGTTTCAAGAGTGAAACTTAAGAAGAACCAATTGACTCTCTAAACCATGTAAAATATATTCTTCCTCCTTTAAAAAAAACAAATAATTTCTCTGATCACAGAATCTTGTTTTCAGATATTCATCAACACTTGTGTGCTCCATGCTGTCTCACACTTAACTGTTAAATAGGGCAGGATGGGAGATAGAGGAGGAATTCCCAGATAGAGCACTTGTTAGAGTTTGAAAATCTGCTTTAAAAGTTTTAAAATAAGCCTCAAATAACAATTTGGAGAAAGCCATATTATCAAAAAAGTATGCTTTTGATAATCTTATGTATGAGTAATGATTTTGGGTGTAATTCCCCTTTTCTAAAAACTAGCTCACTGTGCAAGTAAGTTGATCCAACCCTCTCCATATGTGTGGCAAATCATTTTCTGGATGCTTTTATTTTGACAGATAAACAGATTTTTTGGCTCTCATAACCATTTGGCTGGGATTTGAAAATAAATTTGCAATTAAGATGCAGGACAGGAATGGAGCCAGCTCTCTGTATTATGAGATCATGATCATAATTGCTTAGCAGATACACAAATCCTCAATGTGCCACCAACCATCTGGCCAAAAGTTCCCTGTTTCTGGCTCACAACTTTTTTGGATACATTGGAAAAAAAACAAATTAGTCCCATAAATCAGAACAATTCCAAAAAATGTTAGCTGGGGAATTCAGCTGCATGTTAAAAAAGGTTCATTTTTGTGAGACTTAGCAGCAGAATTCAAGCCATGTAGCTGCTGAATGCACTGGTGGGAAAACTGTTTGTGTTATTCACTGTTATAACTATTCATTAATATACCTTGGTGGATGAAGTAAATGGGGCTGGATTTACTAAAGGTTTGCATGTATAAAAACACATGCAATCTTGGAAGTTGATCTACTAACCAGGTGCACCAAGAACTGCTTCTGTCAAAAAAGCAACATAGCATGAGCAACTTTTAGGGATGTTTGCCTTCATGAATATGCGGAATACATGCAGATTATCAGAACATCACAATCATTATCATTTAGCTGCTGCAATGAGATTTATTAACCTGAAACTGATTGGGCTCTGTGTTTCTGAGTCCACATTTAGCACATTTAAAAGGTGCAAACTGGCACAGTGTTACACAAAGAGGGCTGATGACATTGAGAGAGAATCTTCTGTGCATGTGTCAGCATGTGTAGACCGTGATAAACACCATTACCTCAATATTTTCCGTCATTGACTGAATTTCTGATGAATGAAGGAAAGATTTAGAAGACTTGGAGTCTGTCATTACGATGGATTGAAAAAAGAGGGACGATCCAGTGTGCCATCATACTCATACAGACACACACTTAAAGTAAACCCTCTCTGTTTTGTGTTCTTAATACATTGTGGAGGAGGTAATTTGACCTATGTCATAAAAGATCCCCTTCATAGCCAGAATCACTCTGTTTGTCACTCAGAGCTGACTGGATCACACTCTCCACACATGGACAATGGGTTCAGGAGCTGTGAGTGCTTCAGGTCAGTCACAAGGAGCTGCCCGTGTGGCTGCAGATTTTTCTCCTGGTGCAGCACGTGCTGGCAATCACAGTAAACCATTTATTCAGTTAAAGATGCTATGAGGAGTTTTTAAGTAATTACAAAAAAGTCTCACTTTTAGATATATGCCTGATCAAAATACACACTTCAAGATGAGTTTTATAGCATCAAAATAGGTTATCTATAAATGCTATTCCTTAGCTTCACGGTCGGGTCGGACAGGGCTGGACTGGCCTGGATACTCAACTTCGGGAACAAGACAATTAAAACTAGAGCAAATTTATATTATTCGGACACGTCTTAGAGCACTGGGCTGTAAGTAGTGATATATATCCGGCTACAAAACTACGATACTAAGTTTTCCAAAAATTGCTTGTTGTCACACATCAAAAACTACCGCTACGTCACTAGAAAGAGATACATTACCTCATCGCTTTGCATCCTGTAAGTTGTTGAAAAAAGAAGTTATAAAGCAATGCAGAGTTCTGAGGAAGGTCCGAGCTGCATTCATTAGCAACAAAACAACAAACACACGCTTTGGCTTGGGTCATGTCTTTACGACAGTTGCCGCACATGCTCATGGGTAGCAGAGTCTTTATGTCGCTGAAAATGGATTCTCTTCATAGCACCTTTAAAACTTAGAAGTGTTCTTCGCCTAATTATTTTATGACCTTATTATTTATATTATTAAACATATAAATTACGGATTTACAGACAGGACATGATTTTACAAGTTCAATGACTGACAAAATGGATTGTTTAATGAAGAACTTGATTGGGATAACACCATTTCAAAAAGTAAGCCAAACAGTGAAATTTTAAGTGCTTAATCGCAACCATCTACACTGCTCTGTTTAAACAGCGGCACAACACGCCCACTAATTGCATGGCAATTTTTTTATTTGCACATACAATTTAGAGCTTGTTATTTGGGATCTTAGTCAATCTGGCCCATAATGTTGTTACTTTGGTTAAAGTATTCTTGCTCTCAAATATCACCTTGTGCGAGCTAAAATTGCTCTGTCAAGCTATTACTTTAAAGGAATATTTCAGTATTTTTTAAGCTGGGTTGCATCAGGTCCCTGAAGTGGCCGAAAGGGCTCCCTGCATTACTGCACCTTTAAGGAGAACGAGCTACAAGTAAGGTGCACTGCTGTTGGCAAGTACAGTCCTTGATGTAATTGTGTGAGTTTTCCTAAAAAACGAGCTATGAAACTATGTTTGGTCAAACGTATTATTGGGTGAAAAATTTCAGTGCACTTTATTTTCCCTCCAGGAAGTCTCTGTGTTTGGCTCTATTTGAATTGAGTTGAAATGAATTAATTTTTATTTCAAACATGTGTGCACAGAAATAAAAAATAGAGAAATGCCATTCACATAATAAAACAGCAAATGTCAATGTGCTGTCCCACCTACACACATGGATTGTGCCATTACTGTACATTAACAAACTCATACCACTTTAAAATGAGGAGGGACATGTTTTCAAACAGGTGACAATAAAAACGCATTGATTACTTGCTTCAATAAGCTTTGTTAATTATTGCTTTGTTTGAATTAAGAAAGTCCCATGTCTTTGCCTACTATTTGGGGGCCCCTTCATGACCCTGGCCCCCAGAAAGCTTTACCCTTTATCCCTCCCTATGGGTGGACTTGCATGGGCTTAGTCAGCTATTATTGTTTTTCAGGTCTAGTCTGTGGTAGTTGGGTGTGGGGCTAGAGCCAATCCCAAATGTCTTTGGACAAAGGTGCATCCTGAACTGGTCACCTGCCATTCACTGGGCTACATATACGTATATATAGAGAGAGGACCATTTGCTCATGCACATCCACACACAGTCGTACCGGGATGGTATTCCTGTCAGCTGGAATTTCATCCATGGAAATTAGATGATCATCAGTTTCCTAAGGTTACCAGTAGGGCTGTAATCAACCAAAGAAATTGTTGGTCGACTAAAACACAGCAATTGTCAACCAAAAATCGACCAAAGCCCCCCCCATGCGCAATTGTGAGGCGCGCTGGCACTGAATATCCAGAAAAACACTGGAACCTGGATATTCATGGGACTCTTTCAGTGTTTCCACACAGAGTTTCATATTAACCACGTTGTTCACTACAACAGACACTTTTTTTTCTGCGTGAACTTTGAAGGCATCAGCAGTTTATGTGCAGGCGCCTTCTTTCTATTTTTTTTTTTTTTTTTTTTTTTTTCTTTTTTCTCAACACAAGACTCTTTGCTTTCCAGTCTTCATCAATGAAATGGGCAGTCACTGTCATATAGGACTCCATTCAAAGAGACGTGCACATCTGTTATCTTTATCTATTAACTCGGAAACTTTATCTTTTTACTTCCTCGTATTCTGCCGTTAGTGCATGCGTAATTATGAGGCGCGCTGGCACTGAACATCCAGGTTCCAATGTTTTTCTTGGCCTTCCACGACCATAGTGGGA
Source organism: Scarus forsteni (assembly GCA_036419115.1). Classification (NCBI taxonomy): domain Eukaryota; kingdom Metazoa; phylum Chordata; class Actinopteri; order Labriformes; family Labridae; genus Scarus; species Scarus forsteni. The sequence continues at coordinate 33,474,520 of JAZDUH010000152.1, forward strand.
GTGCTCAGAAAATACCCCCATTTCACTTGGTACATTTCTCCTGATGAAATGAACTGCAGGGGAAAAAAAATTGACACATTTGGTCGACCAATCAGAATTTTGGTCGACTGAGCACGCATCGACCAATTAGTCAACCAGTCGACTAGGACTTTACAGCCCTAATTACCAGTTCTTAACTGGAACATGTCATTTGAATTCCAAGGTAAAGCACTATAAGTCTCATAACACCCAGGAGGTCCTGACTCCCACTTTGGTTACAACAGATCAACAGGAGCATAAACCAATTGGGCGCAGTCTGATAGTGCCACTGTCAGTAATCGTAAGGTTTAAGATTTGAGCCTGGCTACAGCTGTCACAAGGCGATATGTCCTTGGACAAGACACCTGACCCCAAGTTGCTCCCATTTACCATTTGTAATTAGTGTCAAAGTATTATGGCAAAACACTATTCAACAAAGAACATAAATAGGGTTTCTACCTCATGCCAGATACCTCATGTAGCCTATATAACCTATTTTTCTCTGAAATGTAGTAAGTAAAAAAGGGTAAGAGGAAAAGTCCCTCCCATCCAACTGAGTACAGCTCTCCACTACTGTATTTATGTACTGTATGTATTTCTGACACATAAAGTAGAAATAAGTGAGAGCCTTCATTATATTCATCTGAAGACTGTTTTACTCAGAGTGTCAGCTAAATCTCACAAGGTTTTCAGTCTGCCAGAGCGAGCTGGTTGTGTGTGTGGTGTATAATGAAGAGGAGGGCCTGAAAAGAGGAAGGGAGATATTTTTAATCAAGGCATTTTAACTTCCTCTTAAAAATCCATCATAAACTCCAGCGAGTGTTTCACTGCAGCAAAGAAACAGAGTGAAAATATAAAGGAGAGTTGTGTGTGTGTGTCAGTGTGTGTGTTTTCTTCATTATGAGGACAAAATAGGACAGAGGTGAGAGCTGTTAATCGATACCCTTTGCTCCTCCCTGTCAATAAATCCATATGTTAAGCACTGCAGAGAGAAATAACAAATATGGACTAAACAAGCTTTAACATTTTCTTTATTTTCACATTGACCTTCAGGGTTTGAGGTTGAGTTTTTGAAAACTGCTTTGAAATCTGACATTGAGTAAAGTGAGGTTCAAGCTCTTAGTAGCTCTCTTATTGACGGGAGACGTTGTGAAGAGCATACAGAGCAACCTGCATGAAAGCGATCGTTGAAACACTGACTCCCTGAGCACACATGATTCCAGCTTACACCGTATCTCTGACATCCAGGACAAATAACCTGGGGATTTGTGATAAAGTGTATTCTTTTAATCCTGTATCAAGAACAGATTTCGACCACAGTATCTAATGGTCACCCTTCATCTTGAGGGATATGACAGATTTGGTCACAGCTCTCTTTCACTGGAAAACATGGGTCAAAGAGAAACCCAGTCATTGGAATACAAAAAAAACACCCTTTAAAGGTAAACTTAATCTTATTTTTTTTCTGTAGATGTCAGCTATTATCAGCATTCTGGGGTTAAAGGATAAGTTCGGTTTCTACAGCTTTTACATTGTTTATAGAATGAAGTAGAACGATATACTCACCCAGAAGGCTTTCCTGATGCAAACAGTGCTTCAGGAGATATTTAGATCCAAAATCGAGCGGCGGACATCCGTATAATGGTAGCACATGGGGCATGTATAGCGCCGCTCCTAAAACTGCATTAATTGTCCAAACACTCATTAGTTTCACCAATATTTCATCATGGTCCGCTCGAGCTACTCCTCCATGACAGTATGTGTCGCTCCAGACATGTTTTGTGACTGTCCTGACCTCTGAACTGAAGAAGAAGAATGTTTGCCTCCGCGCATGGGCAGTACGGCTCATTGTTTCAGGGGAAGACCGCCGGCTACACAACAACTTTCTTCTTCCAGTTTTGTGCAAAATGGATGAATATCTATCAGATGAAGATGTTGTGGCCGAGAACTTTGAATATGATGGGTGTCCTTACAGTTTCAAGCCAGAGTTTACAGATGAGGAGCTCATCGAAAGGAGGACGCGTACTGCGCATGCGCGGAAGCATACGTTCTTCTTCTTCAGTTCAGAGGTCAACACAGTCACAAGACATGGTGGAGCGACCCCAGACTGTCTTGGAGGAGTAGCCCGAGCGGACCATGATAAAATATTGGTGAAACTAATGAGTTTTTTGACAATTAATGCAGTTTTAGGAGCGGCGCTATACATGCCCCATGTGCTACCATTATACGGATGTCCACTGCTCGATTTTGGATCTAAATATCTCCCGAAGCACTGTTTGGATCAAGAAAGCCTTCTGGGTGAGTATATTGTTCTACTTCATTCTATAAACAATGTGAAAGCTGTAGAAACCGAACTTATCCTTTAAGTTCATAAAGCTGAATGTGCTTTCAGCAACTTTGTTTAAATACAGTTATCAAAATGTTTGGCGTTTTAATGCTTTACACACACATTTAGATTTGCATACGCACCAAAACCATATTACTCTTTCCTAGTTCCATAACCTGACCTGATGCTGCAAATGAACCCTTGAGCATAAAGCCTGGGTACACTGATCCAATCTTTTATACACACACAATCACACAGATACAGTCACGAGAGAGTGTCATGCTTTGGCATATGCAAAATAATACTGCATTATAAACATAACCTTATGGCTCCAAGAGTTAATTTATTCATTTTTAACATAGCCTGTATCAGCTTAGAATCTACATTTTCAATGATGAGATTCAAAAATAATTTAGCCTTTTGAAAATGACCAAAACACAGCACTTTTTGTGGTATGGTAAAGCATTCACTGTTTCTTCTTCAAAATCAATCACCAAACATTCTGTTTCTGCCACTCAGCCGTTGGAACAGACAGTCCATCACACAAATTGAGATGTTAATGTATACTCTCCATTGTGATCCCAGCAGCAAAATGATGGAACAATCAGACTAATAATCCAAGATGCATCCCAATTTTTAAAAGTGCTCTGCACTTCTGGGCCTCTGTTAAATTGCTTTCCCTGTACTGTTTTTATATTCTGGTGAATTTTAAGTCATTTCATACCAATTCTTATCGCTATATGGATGTTTTTTCATGTTTCTTATAATTTGAGTCATAGAAACCCTTTTATTCTGTCTTGATTGATCTTTGCTTCTCACTGTCTTTAAATATGTTCCCATGAGGATTCTGCCCTTTCAGAAAACAACACACAGTGCTGGTGTTTGAAATGTGCTATTGATGAAGCTGCCACACTTTACCCTCTCCTTCACCTTGGCTATCAGTGAAGTAATAGACAGTGTTATGGGTAAAAGACTGTCCTTACCTCTCCACCACATGTGAATGTATGTATATAAGTACCATGGTTGTTACTTTAACAATTGGAGAACACCCACTTCACCAACACTACAGAGAACAGACTAAATGTTGGATGAAAACGAGAAATATGACTAAGGGTTTGAATTATTCATCAGTGTGCTCTGGAACTGGTTTGAGGACTCTGCTTTAAAGAAAGTATGGATGCACTTTATTTTCTGCACATGTACTTGAAATTTGGATGTTCCTTTTAAGCATTTGTTTAATGTTTTGTATATGACGGATATGGTATTTGATTTATTCCATAACCACTAGCTACCCTCCCTCTAATTTGATTTATTTTATGTAGGTGTGTATCTCTCAAATGTCAGACACAATCACAGCCTTCAAAACTGTGAATGTTTTAACACAGTTTGTGCCTCCTGAATTGTCTTGATCATTGCAACATTAAATGCACTGCAAATACATTTAATGGCCTACTCTGACAAACACGGACAGAGCATATAAACTCTTCATGACTAAAGCCAAGATTTTTATAACATGAAGAACTCACTTGAAAAGTACATTTCTCCATGTAAAAAAATACAGACAAGGACTGAGATGAATATTTAAAGAAAGGGATTTCTGATTCAGCATTGCTCAAAGTCTCCTGACTGCATTTTTAGAAATTTCCTGTAGATATTCATGAGCTTCACATGATGAAAGAGGAATACATTATGACAGACTTAACGTCCACTTACACACACAAATTATTGATAAATGAAGTACATACTGATGTAAAAACCCTGAGCACATAAACGCTCCTTAGAGAATGAATCTCCTTATTGTACACTCAGTCCGGATCCCCCGGGGCTGAACTTAAAATATCTCCTCATTAATAAAGTGATTGAAGTGGCAGCACTAACTGATACAATCTACTCATTATGCTTTGATAGACAGCCCGGACTGCTGCTGAAATGACCAGTGGAAATTACTAGTCAAATTAAAACGACCTTAGATTTATCAACTTTGAAATACTTAAACAACAAGAAGGCTGAGTCTCTAAAGCTGGAAACTCACAGTAGAAAATAACAGCATAGAATCATCAAAATGAAAGCATGTATACTAAAAACAATAGTGTGCTAAGATTCAAGCCTTGAGGAACACCATGAGTGCATAACTTACTCTTGGTCCAAAGTGAAAGATTTAAAAATATGACAGCGTGAGAATAGCTTCAAGTGGTTCAATTTTGGTGGTTAACTGAATCCTGATGTGGACTGATAATCTTGAAACCATAACTACATGAAAACAATTACTAGAAAATAATTTGCAGTGGAGACAGGCAACCAAATGATAATATGGAAAAACAAAAACTTCATAAATCAATGTGTTTTCCATTATTTCCGTTGTTAATTTGCTTGCCTTTTCTCTCTGCCGTAATGATATCACATAAAATAGTAAAGAATGTGTGTATGTTTTCTGGAGCTACCAACCCTTCTTTCTATTAAAAACAACATGATTTCACAAAATGCTTATGTCTCGTTGTATCTGTAGCTGGTCTATAAAAGTCCATTAATCTCCTGATTTTTGTTAAACTACTGGTAACACGCAATCTAAATCCTGTTTCAGTTGTTAAAGTGTTAAAAGCATTCACCCCCTTTATTAGAGACAAAGACATTTATCATAACTTTTTTGGGATCAAACTCATGTTCGTCATCGGTAAACTTCATATGCCAGAGTTAACTTGCAAGCTTTTACTTTAAAGCAGGGTTAATGGATCATCTCAAAGTCAAATAAGCCAGACATAAGTCTAAACTCACATCTAAGCTGCTATTTTAGCAGCTTGAACCGAGACATAAAGGCTGCAGTCCTAAATCAAGGGAGTCCACATCAATTTATCTCGGCATATAGTCATTGCTAAAGCTTGAAGATGGACAACAACACCCTGCCGAGTAAACACAATTACTTAATGTCACTGTTATTCACAAACATCAAACTTGCATCAGAGGAAGGAACACATCCTAAATACACACATTGCTAGGCCCACAGGCTTGGCCCTTCTGTGGTTATTGGGTGTGTGCCTGCTAAGCTTTTATGTTTGTGTCAGAGAAATCCCCCTGTTGCACTGCTTTTATTTGCCCATCACCATGGCTGGAAGGTTGAGCAGTCCTTCCATAAACTCTCTCAAATGCTTAAGTGTGTGCAGACACACACGGATACACGATTTGTCACCCTGCACAGAATTAAAAGATAACAGACTTAACAAGGATTGTAGACAGACAGCGGGATCAGAATCTTCACCACCTACACACTCACCAGCCAAAAACACCAATAATAATACTGATGATCTTCCAGGGGAGCAATGGTTGTGCGTTATTTGAGCTATTTTTCCGCAAATACATCAAAAATACTACAGAGAACTTCAATGGTAGATATGGCCATGACTGTAAATACAAATTTAATGCATTTATTGATAGCTTATGGCTCTGTCATAATGATTTAAGAACATTGTTAGGGATGGAAGTTGATAAGATTTTAGTGATAGTAATGCCCTTCCGTGTCTTTTTGTTGAAGATTAGTCCATAATTCTTTCTGCCTCTGACCACCGTTAATGAAAAGAATTTATAAGGAAACTGATAAGCAAAAAGACTAATGATATCGATTCCTTGAGGGAGTTTTTGCTATTGATTCTCAACTGAAATTTATTTTTGATTCCCATCATTTGCACTTGCAGTAGGATAGCATCACAAAAGTCTGACAAAATAATCAATAGAATCACATCAGGACTTGGCTAAACATATATGAAGCTGAGAACCTGAAGACATAGGAATTTAAAGTCTGGCCCAACTTTTAGAAAAACTAACATAAGCCATCAAAATATTGAAATTTCCATTGAAGAATAGTTAATGTACCAGAATTTGGCTGCATCATTTTACCAGATGTGTATTTAACATTTGAAGTAACTTATCCACCTAAAGCAGGCCTAAACTCTGATCCAACATCCTTTTTGTGACCTTGAAAAGACTTTGTCACAGCTTACATAACCTGATTCAAAACCTTTCAAACCAGTCTGGGCTGGAGCTTCACAGTCTGAACCTGAGCCTTCCTCCATGAATAAAGCTGTCTAGCCTTCCAGGCACCAGAAGAGTTGATGCAGACTGCTTGATTGCACCATTCTCTGCAAAATGATTTATGTGATATGTTGTGGAATATGTGGAAATACAGGTGCATTTATGACATGCTTTAAAACAGGACAGGGGTCATTTATCATGCTGGAGATGTATTCAGTCCGTAATGAATGCTCCAGTTGATTGAACCTGTGAAAAGAGACACACCAATATTCCTGACAGGTTCTTTTATAGCTTTCTATACATCACTGTTTGAATGACTGGCAGGGACTTTATCGCCATCACAAATGGTGATCAATTCTTGTCGTTGTTGCTGCATGTTTCTGATTCACACGGCTGACTGATTTAATGAGAAGGAAGGTAGCCAAACTGCATTCATATGTCATCTTAAGAGTGGCATGAAAGGGAAATAATTGGACTTTGTTGCTTGCCATCTGATGCACAATACCTGCAGACAGAGGAGGAACGGGTAATACTCCAATTATGTTTGTAGGAAGGACAGAAAATGACAGAAACATTCATGTGAGGCTTTTAGTTCTGGCTTAAAATCGTTCAGGAAAAACCCATGATAACACCGGAGTCTCTTTCTAAAACAGGCACAGTACTTAATCTGAAAATTACTCTTTTAGAACAAATGCAGATTTTATTATTCCAAGTTGGAATTTCCAATCAAAGCTTCAGTTTGGGATACAATGGAAGCGGGAGAAAAAAAAACATTCTTGCATGCTAGTTTTAAGAAATACATTTTTTACCTTTGTCAAAGTGGTTATGTTTTTACAAGCACGTGTTAGTTTGTTCACAGCAACAAAACAAAAAAATATGAAAACTCAAAAATCAAGGATCACGGTCTGCACTGGAATTTTACATTTTGGTTCAAACCCCTGACTCTTATTTGTGAAGAAAAGATTAATATGAAACAATAAAAGACATCAGGGAACACAAACCATATGCTCAGAACTTGGGTTGACTGCACCTGACCTGAAACCAGTTGCTTTTTGTTTTGCCAACATCAGTTTAGAATTCTGACAATCTTTACGTAAAAAAACCTACAGAAGATAGTTGGGCCAAATACTTTGATAGATAAAGTTTATAACACAACAAAAACATTTGTTTTGTTTACTGAAAAATGTATTTAATGCCAGCAATTTAAAGTTTTTGTTATTACAGTGTTTCTTATCAGTTAACTCAAAAAGTTATGAACATAACTTGGTTAAATTTCTGGGAATGCTGGTCGTGGCACAGTGAAGTAATGATTGCACTTTGGAGGTGATCCGAGTATTTGTACACATTGTTAAATAGGGCAGTTTTCATTATGTTAACAGAGCAGATAGTAATATTTTTGAAGCCAGTGACACAAAAATATACAATGTAGTGCAGCTTTAAGAAACACTTGATGCACTTTACATGTTCAATAAACATATATACGACTTATTATCAGCCAGTTCAGTAAGAAACACAGTAAAAACACAAATTGTCCATACTGTACCTTCAAGAAGGAACTGATAAGATTTTATAGGTCAAATGTCAGCTCCCTGGGCTTTGTGCTATATGTTTGCTTGTAAACTCATTATCTGAAGAACTCTCAGAGGGGTTTTCTTCTTATGTTGCCATGAAAAAAAATCTGATTCCATGTTGGAGGTCAAAGGTCAGCTCAATCAACATCCTGACCAATGTTTCATCTCTTCAAGGGATTTTCTTCAAATTTGCATAAATGGTCATTGTGACTCAGTGATGCACCATCATCAGTCTACTAACACCACCCAGCCTTTCTTTTTGCCACTGTGCAGCAGCTCTGGTTAATGACTAACTCTAGCCAAATCTGGGATGCTGTTACATAAACCCTTCAGCAGGTGGAAACAAGGCTTTTCTTGGCACCTCTCTAAATGTACCGCACTGCCTTGCCAGTGGTCAGACACAGTCTTATTTCATGGTGACTCAAATCTGATTTGAGGGCGACACAGACAATGTTGTGTGGTTGAAGAAGAATGTAAACAGAGAGAGGGTAGGCATCACATTGGGCCTGGAGTCTCCCGGAAGATAATTAATGTGACATTTCCCTGACATTTAGTCAGAGTTATGCTGGCCTGATGACCAGGAGAAAGGAAGCAGAGATACGAGACAAGACAAAAAGAAAACAGGAAGGATGGCGGAAAATCACATACACTGGATTCTCCCCCTAAACATCTTGGCAAATATTGCTTTTATGACCTGTGTTTCCTTTGGTTTCTCAATACTAATATTAAATGGGAGCTGAGCAGAGGTGCAATTGCAATCTTGCACACACAGAAACATAAACAGACCCACTCCAGTGTCCACCACATCTGAGAGGACAAAATTACACTTTTGCTGCTAGGTTACCATTTGTTTTGTGCTCATCTCTCCCCTCCACCATCTGTTTATACACTGTAACACACATTTCCATCTCTGACCCTGGTTAGGTGCACACAGCTGACGATGAGCTAACGCTGTGTTTAAGGGAAGACCGTTCTACAAGCCCACAGCCTATTAAAAAGGCTCAGACGATACATCAGCTCCTATCAAAGCTTTTAGTTGTTTGGTCTGTGGTTTCACATTGCCCTTTTAGGCTAATTAGCAATTGATAACTCGGCTTCTTGCTGTGTCAAGGTTGCTTTTATGCCTGCATGCCTCCCCCCTGCTGGAGCCCCTTAATGACGCCAAATTACCAGATGATGAACCTTTTTTTTCAAATGGTAATCACCGCATCACTTGGGGAGCGTGGAAACATTACCGTGCACGCATTGCTGTGTCATTTCTCAAAGCAAATAGATCGTATCAGGTCTAAAAGCACCTCCCAAGTGTTCTGCAGTGATCTTCTGATAAATTGAAGATATGATGTGTTAATGGAGACAGCGGCGTATGGTTGGCTTGGAGTGGTCAGCTCCTCTTTGTAGGCTACAGCACTTTCTTAGCTCTAATACAATAAACATTGATTATACATCCCTTTGATTCCCATGAAGAAGACATCTCACTGACAGACTTGCAGCTCTCATCTCAGTCTGTTTGTAGGGAAAGAAGCACTGACAGTTTCTCACAAACACCTCAGCGCAAAGCTTCAAACACCACAAACTGCTAATAGTTTAATTTCCATTCCCCCTATAGAGCTCCCTAAGAAACCATTCCTTTTAAAACGTTGTTCGAGATAAAAGCGTCCTCATTGATGCTCCTAAATCCGTACAGGAAAGCGTGATCAAAGGCTCCTAATGTTAAACACTGCTGTGGTCTACCAGGTTTGTGGTTGCAGGTGTGGCTCTCTGAAAAGTAAAAGCCTGCTGAAGAACAACTCTGTGAGCATACATGATTCTGTCAGCATCCTCAGGCATAGCCTTCAGAGGGGGAAACAACAAGCAAAAGAGCCACGATGCATTGTCTGACTGCAGGAATTCAGCACAAAGATGTGACAAGTAACATCATGTGTTTTAAAGTCCTTCAACTAATTAGTGCTCCAATGACCAAAAGGTTGTCATTTCAACAGCTGCAAGGCTGTCCTCCCCCCTTAGCTTGAGTCTTGTGCTAACAAATGACCAACGTGATCTGTCTGTTCTCATTTTCTGAGTTTTCTCAGGGTTCGTTACGTATTTTCAATTTCAACTTTTAAATGATAAATAGACTTAAAGCTAAGGTCGGTAATTTTGGAAAACTAGCATTAATTCGAAGGTAGCATCTCCTGAAAGCTCCGCCTAGCCCCTACCACCCCTCCTCCAAAATGACCCCCACGCTCACATGCACGTGCGCGGCTGATATACAACCAGAAGACTGATTCAACTCTAAACCGGCCCCCAGCACAATGTTTATGTTTAAACACTACACCAAGTCAGGTCTCAGTCAGCAGTAAGAAAACACCAACACATTATCACAGTTAAGTTAAAAAAACAAACATGGAAAGTTAGTTAGTACTCACAACCCGATGTTGATCGAGGTATACGTAGTTCCTCTGCCATTTTCCACATAGCTGTCAAGTCTCCTGTATTGGCATTGAAACTACCATATTTTATGTATTTTATCCTCTTTCCCCACGTCCTCCCGTATCAGTATTCTCCAGTAAATCTCCGGTGTGATAATATAATAGTAAAAAACATTCCTCTGCCTCTCCAAACTGAGCTCTGTCACTAGCCTGAATGGGGCGGTAATGCTCCGAAATGATGAATGCCAACCGCTGTAAAACCGAAGAAGAAGAAAAAGCCTTGTGAGAACTGCCACCTGCAGTAGCCTGGGTGACAGCTGTCGCAAGATTAGAGCCAACAGCGGAACAAACCAAGAAAAACAAAGTGTTTATTTTAGATTTCTTATACACCTGTCTTAAAATGTGATGAATACTGGAGCTTGGTTGGGGTTGTGTGACAGCTTGTAGCAGGCTTCCCTTGTTTTAAAAGCCAAAACTTGACAGGTACGCTTTCTCCAGTGGACCTGGATCCCTCTTCGCTCGGCTTAACGCACTGAATCAGGGTCTGTACACGCAAGCAGAATGTACGCGCAGGAGTCAGGCAGAACAGCGACGGGATTTGATTGGGTAAAAAATGTGGATTGAAAAATGTGGATTCCAAAGATTTTATTGGTAGGTTTTTCCTTGTTTTACTCGTGCTGTAGATAGCAGAAATTTTTCGCTCTATATTAAAAACACATTGTGAATTGATTTCCTTCAGGTCATAAAGATCATTTTAACCAGTATTACAAAAAGTGTATCTATATCTGATTACCAAGCCTAGCTTTAAACTAGTATCATCCTTTTCTAGCCTTTTGTAGTTATAACCATGCCCAAAGCAGATGTTGAAGTGTGCACGAGCACAAGGTTTGAGGGTGAGTTTATCTCAGGTTGTCCTTTTTTTGCTCATCAAAACGGTGACAGAGATGGAGAGCCTCAGTGTAGCCTGCTGATTTTCATTCTCTATAAGCCTCACTAAATGATCAACAGCCTGGGACTGGTCTGTGGCCCGGGGGCTGGGGACCTCTGCTTTACAGTCTTGGTGCTGGGTTTTAATCCAGAAGCTGCAGCTCAGAGCATGTATGTTGGAAAACCAGATCTGTGATCATAACCGTGTCTGATCTTGTATGTACTGTATGTCTGTTGGTCTCAGTAAGTTGAGGCACCTTCCAAAACTGTCAGCTGTTGCGTACATAAATACATCTATGTATGCCACTTTTGTGGATTAGTGCTTACATAAGATGTCTATGTATACTTTCTTAGTGCAATACCTACTCACACATCTGCATGTGCAGCTGAGTGCTATGGGCATCGTGCAATATTAGATTCAGTGCGGCACTTCATAGTTATGGGCAGAAGGGTAATGTGCTATGCAACAGGCACTTTAGTTTCCGTGCAATATTGGGCAAGGTGCAATGTAATTAGGACCTGAGTTCCCAGGCATCCAGCACTCTGTACTTAAGCACAATGACATTTGCGTTAGCACTCCAACACTTTATAATTCATTGTGTATAATACACATGGTCCTCCAACTCTCAGCCCATTTTTATTTTTGGACTGTTTGTCATTTATGTTGTTGCTGTGGGTCTGACGTTTATCCCATTTATACCAAAAGCTAAGTGTGTACGAAGTGTACTGAGCTGTAAAGTTAGTTTCCACCATCATTAACAACCAACCAGTCACATCTGCCATCATCTTAGGATGGTCAACAGAAGTGTGTAGCTCTAACAATGTTTACCCTTGGCAAGGCTGATTTAATTATGCCTCTGATGCCTGAAATGATTGTTTCTGAGCACCCCAGGGTGACACTGGACAGCTCACAGAAGGAGCAACAACATGCCTCAAACATGTATTGATCAAAAATTCTCCCTCAAGTCTTGTTAAACCTGAATGATTTGAACAATCCTTGATCATTTCTGACTTGTTTATTTGAAATGAGATTATGCAACATCTCAACCTTCAGCAGAATATCTCTAACTTAATCAATTCAGGATAAAGATGTCACAATTACACAAACAATAACTTCAGGGGACAGATATGTGTGTGTGTCATGTTGTAAGCGAGGGCAGATGAGTGATAATGTACGGATTTGTTCCTGGATTATAGATGTTTAAGGTCAGACAATGAAGTGATATAGTGTGTAGGATGGTGATGCAGCAGTAAAGATGAGATTGACATCTTTCTAAATGTAACTACAGGATCTGGCATTTACCTCTTAAAAGAAGACTGGTTAAAAAGCTTTGTTACAGATTCACATGATCGACTTTGTGACATGTTCTAAAAATGCCTAAAAGCACAGAGATGAGAGCTAAGACATGCCTTTTGTACTTTGAACAACAGGAACAGCAGATTATATCTCACATATCCCACACCAGTAAATCACATGCTTCTGCCTTTTCGATAATTTTCACTCTTCAATTTGTGTTCCAGCCTCGGAGCTATGAAAACATAAGCAAACACCGCTGCACAGCACATGGAGGCGTCTTCACTGACCCATTTTGTATAACTGAAAATGTCTTCTAAAATGTGTTAGTAGGTCTGAAATCCATGGTGTGTTTTCACAGGTGTAATCTTCTCTCCTCTTCCATTAGCCATGTTATATACTCAAAACAATAACCAGTCCATAGTCAGAGTTAGTCCTGTGCACTAACACAAAGATAACAACCCGGTGTACAGTGTATCAGTATACGCAAGTAAGTTTTAAATGGTTTCTAATTTCAGGAGAGTGACTAAGCAGTGAATCAATATTAGGGCTGTCACCTCATAATCTACACTGCCTGGCCAAAAAAAAAGTCGCTGGATTTATCTCAGCAAATGGCAACCAGTTATTTAAGCCCAGCTGATGCAAAAAGTAACAACTAATTTCTTAAACAACCATGTCGAAAGATACATCCTGTGGTTGATAAAAGATGTTAGTCTGTTTGAGAAGGGTCAAATCATTGGCATGCATTAAACACAGAAGACATCTAAGGAGGTTGCAGAAACTCTAAAACAGGGTTAAGAACTGTCCAACACATTATTAAATGCTGAATATTCAATATTAAAAACTGAAAGGATAGTGGGGAACCATTGTCTTTGAGGAGGACGTGGTCAGAAAACAAATTGGAATAATCGTGATCTGCAATCACTTACACATTTGGCCAAAGCAAATTAAAGAAAAACAACAATAGAACTCAGGGGTGTGTTTAATATTGGAAGTAAGAGCATTTCCACACACACAATGCAAATGTAACTCAAGAGATTGGGACTGAACAGCTGTGTTGCCTTAAGAAAACCACTAATCAGTAAGGCTAACTGGAAATAAAGGCTTCAGTTTGCTAGGAAACAGTAAGGTTGAACGTTGGAGGATGGAAGAAGGTCATGTGGTCTGATGAGTCCAGAGTTACCCTGTTCCAGAGTGCCTACTGTACAAGCTTGTGGGGGCAGTGCTGTGATCTGGGGTTTCTGCAGTTGGTCAGGTCGAGGTTCAGCAACATTGTGGCCCAAAGTGACGTCAGCTGACTACCTGAATATACTGAATGACCAGGATATTCCATCAATGGATTTTTTTCCTTCCTAATGGCACAGGCATATTCCAAGAGATGATGCCTGGAGTCATCGGGCTCAAATTGTGAAAGAGATGTTCACGGACCACGAGACATCATTTTCATACATGAATTGGCCACCACAGAGTCCAGACCACAACCCCATTGAGAGTGTTAGGGATGTGCTGGAGAAGGCTTTGCGCAGTGGTCAGACTCTTACATCATCAAAAAAAGATCTTGGTGAAAAACGAATGCAACACTGGATTGAAATAAATCTTGTGACACTGTAGAAGCTTATGGAAACAATGCCACAGCCAATAGGTCCTGTTATCCAGTGAAATATTACAGTGTGTGACCTTTTTTTTTTCTTTTTTTGTGTGTGTGTGTGTGGGGGGGCTTTTAGGTAGGCAGAGTATTTTCTAGTATTTGATAAAGCATGACAATAAATCCATACTTGAACTAAAAGTATACTTAAATAAAATATACATCTCCATAGCACATCAGAGCTCCTGGAGCAGTGTAGTATCCAATTCAACAGAGGAAACCTACGGTACAAATTGACCATCCTTTGCTTTCTCAAAATTAGTAAGTACACAGAACAACGGAGGATAGGCATAGCCATTTTTGTAGGCACAATGGGCTGCACAACACTGATGGCAAAATAAACAAAGACTGGGTTATGTGTCGATTAGGTGCAAATCAGTTGACCCATCCACAACAAATCCCAGGGCCCATTTATCAGCTTTTCACCCTCTTAAGTCCAGCAGCGACACATCAAGTGCTCATCCCCATGCAACAGAGTCGTCCTTGGGCAGGAAATAACCAAACAGCTTTGGTTTCAGTGTGTTTGCTTACACCCTTTAGGGGTGTAGCACTATCTATCACAAGTGTCAGATTGGGCCAGATATAAGCATCGTTTTCTTATCATTTCATCCTGGTTCCGTATCTAAGTTTCTGTATGTTGAGCAAACTTTACGACAGACTGTAAATGTGTGAGTGATGTAACTGTAGCTCTGCGGCTAACATGTCTGCAAAACTGCACTGTGGAGGCAGAGCTCGGTCACTTCAAATACAACCAATTTGCTTCAATGTTAAAAACAAAGCATGCAATAATGTGGAGTGTTTACTGAAGCTACCAAAAGGAGGGACAAAAGGCAGCAATACGGTAACAGCACACTTTGGACTTTAAAACAAAGGATAAATATACAAAACAAGAAAAGGCCAAAAATCTAACTGACTCAAACAAACTCAGAGCTGAATTCTCCACCTTGGTAGCTCACATATTGCTGTTATATCTAAAAACAATAGTTCCATGATAAAGTTACCATCATAATATGATACCTTTACCCTGAAAACCCACACTCAGAATCATGTTGATTTCTTAATTAGTTCGACAGTTATAAAGCAAAATTAATTGTTCCCTAATGGCAGTTATCTAAATCACCACTAAAATCTAATCATTCATATTTAGGGTTGGCCATTCCCAAAATCTCCTAAAATGTCAGCAGGATCCATCCAAGATATTTTTTGTGTAATCTTGCTAACAAACAAACAAAAGACAAACACAGGCAAAACATTATCTCTTTGGCAGAGGTAAAAAAAGGTGGTTAATTCATTGTTTCAGACAATTAGACCACCATTGTGCTTAAGATTGAAGATTGTTGTGATGATTTAAAGCTTTTTGCTTTGCAGTGTTTCCTGCCCCTTCGACACTACGTTGCAGGTATTGCTTTGACAGAGCAAGATTTGAGATAACACATGAGGTGATATAAAATGTAATGTGTCGCTGTGAGTTTCACCACAGACATTTGATTGATTTCTTCTCTTTAGAGCAAAAGCATGCTATATTGTATGCATTGAGGGTCTCACACAGCAGATGCAAGAGGAAAAGTGAAAGGGTCCAAAGGTGCTTACACACCGGATGCTCCGCGACGGGGTGGGGTTAACCCTCCCGCGATGCGTTTGCTGTGTACAAGACGATTACTTCACAAGTCGCATGATATCAAAGTTAAAAAAAGAAGATCTTTTCAGGCAATGTTGTGTGTGGCTGTGCAGCAACAGCCAATCAACGGTGTGTGCACGTGTGATGGTACCCTAGACAGACAGTTTTTCGTCTGTACTGCAGAGTAACAATCCATTTCCATGTGGGAAACATTAGTCAGTGAGGACATTAGTTGCGCCTAGACTGCGGGAAACTCACAGATAATGCTGCTGCAGGTCATCAGCTGCAGTGTTT
Organism: Scarus forsteni; assembly: GCA_036419115.1. Taxonomy (NCBI): domain Eukaryota; kingdom Metazoa; phylum Chordata; class Actinopteri; order Labriformes; family Labridae; genus Scarus; species Scarus forsteni. The sequence goes on from JAZDUH010000152.1 coordinate 33,490,644, forward strand.
TGTGTTTGATAAGTGAATGAAAAGGGCAGAGTTGGAATAATGTCCGCTTAAACATCCTATTATATGCTATATGATATGATCGCGGTGAAACTCGAGCGGACGTGACGTCACCAAGCAAGGGCGGCAACGGCAACAGAGACCAAAATGAGGTATTTATGGACATGTGACAATACGTCAGTGAGCGATGTGATTTTTCAAGTCACTTGCGGTGTGAACGCAGCATTAAGAAGTATTAGGTTATTTGGTTTTATTTTTTGCAAACTGACAGTGACATTTACTACTTTAACAAACCTTTAGTTTCTGGAGTGAATAACTTGATTTTGGGCCTGTCAAATCAAAAACTTCTCTGACCAATCCACAATGTGTATTTTACACTTAGCCACAATCATTTACCTTTGCTGCAACAGATGAGCTTGGTTTTTCCAGGAGGTCCCACAGCTTCTTCCGTTTTTCTGCACAGCAAGTGTTGTCAAACTCTTCTCCCTCTCTGTCCTTTAAGTTGTCTGCCTCTCTTTTCAGCTCCTCATTCATCTGCTCTTTCTTCTGATGGTACCTTGCCTGACAGCAAGACTCCAAGTAGATCTCATCAATGCCCCAGTAGTCAAGTTCCTGGCTGAATGACAGGGCGCACATTTCCTCCATCATGTGCAGCTTGCCCGTGCGGTAGAAGTTCAGGATTGATGTGAACGCCCCAGGATGTCTGTCGAAAAAGTACTCATTCTCCTCCAGGTTGTAGTCGTCGCACACCTCCATCAGAGACTCGTGAGTGTTGCAGTCCCTTAGCTTTCCCAAACGCGTGCGGGGTAGTCTGTCTAATGTTCGCCACAGGACCTCATGTGGGAGACCCCCCACATTCAGCCGAACCCTTCGGAAACATGTCTTGCTTCGGAGGATATCCACTGGCTCTGGTGGAAGCGAGGATGTGGAGCGGGAGGTTGTTTTGTTCAGCTCAGCCACGGATTTCTCCATGGGGACTTTAGATTCGAGGAGCAATGAGGCAAACATTTTGAGAGTGTAGATGGTCCTCTGAATAGTCAGAAAAGTATCTGAAAGGGTAAGTAAAAAGAAATCACTTGTTATGGAGAAGGTCAGAACTTCAAGGACAACAGTGAGAAAAGCTGTGGGCAGAGGTGGTTAATCTCATGTTTCAGGGATCAAGGTTTACATTCATAGGGCTCAGCAAAGAAGACTTCTTTTCTGAACATTTATCATCTCCAAGCTGCTCTAAGTACACAGCCAGACTCCCGGGTTTCACTAGATGGTCTGCCAGACATTCTGGGTTAAAAATTATCCACTAAAACTCTCTGTTACAGTTAAATAAATGCACATTTTCAACTTACTACAGGAATATAATTTTATTTCACTTACAGTTGTTCTATGGTACAAAGACAGCAACAAATAAAACTAAATACAAAAACTATAAGTAAGAAAGTATGATGACATCTTAAATAAGTAATCCATAAGAACACATCAACTACTCAAATTCATAATTACAAATTAAAAACCAGTGACAAATTAGTACATACAACAACACCAAAAATGCATAAATACAAATTATTACATCTTTTTGTCTCTTAATATTTTTATTCAGCATTGTTTATCTTTTGTTTTTCTTATATTTCCATTTGACAAATTGTGTTTTTTTGTTTTGTTTTTATATGGTTTTGAATTTCTGGTAAAATATTGATTTGTTGTTGCATTTTTGTATTTATTGAGGTTTTTTTGTCATGGTGTTGTTTACTTATTGTCCTTTTTACAACAATGTATTTTTAGGAATTCTGATTTTTTTTATCTGTTGCTTTCTTATGTATTTTTTTTCCCTCTTCTGCCAGGGAAATTGTGTTTTTGCCTGCCTTTGTCTGTTTGTCTGTCTGTGAACTATAACTTAAAATATCATGATTGGATTTTGATTAAATTGAGGGGATGTTGGTCATGGCACAAGACAGAACTGATCAGATATACAGTATGATGGTGATCCAAATGGATCATGAAAACTGACACAAAAATCATGTCTGTACTAGAAGTGCTCAGAGAGCACAAACCTCAGCCAATGCATTTTCAACATTGTCTATGACTTGTTAAAACTGCCCTACATGCACTGTTGAAGTTTCCTTTAAAATTACCTGAATCTATGTTTAAATAAGGATGCCCACCAAATTGCAATCACTTCTACCCTGAGCCATGACCAAAATTTCTTGAAAATGACATCAAATTCTATTGAGAGCTTACTGAGTTATTGGCAAAGATTTGGAGAATAGACTAATTTTGCAATGCTAACAAATACTTTAAAAAAAATTATCAGCATTCGATACTTGGCCAATTTCAAACCTGGCTTGAAAATTTCCTCAAACTCTGTTCATAGCTTTTTAAGTTATCCTGTCAACAAAAAAAAAATAACAAGTGCCTGCAAAAACATTACCTCTTTGGTAGAGATAATGATGTGAAGACTAATTGTGCATTTAAGTTCATACTTGTCAGTCTTCAATATCCTTTGAATGAAAATACCCTTCATTAGGTTGAACTGCATATGTGAACATAAACAGCAGGGTTACAGCTTATTTTTTTCCTGCAGGCCCCTAGTATTTTTTCCTCTCCTGACCCTCTTCCTCAAATCCCAGCTATCTCAAATAACTCAGTGATGTGGAAAAAAAAACTTTTCCTGCATTACCATCAGAGTTACTTGTGATCAAACTGTCAGCGAAGGACCCAAATCCCCCAAAATGTTAAAATATTTAGTCGTGTAAGAAGAAATGAATTTGATTAAACTAACTGACCAGAGAAAGTGTGGGGTGTGGTACACCTGAGATTTAAAGCCTGGTCAAATCCAGTCCTCTGCAACTTCCAAATATCTGTCTTAAACCAACAGTAAACCTGACAGGCAGATGACTCACAAGTTTGTGGTGAGAAATCTCACCAAAAGTTTAAAAAGACCAGCAAAGAACTGTGGACATAAATCACCGGCTTAGAAAAACACAAAGGTAAAGAATGCGAGGCAGGTAAGGTGTGCTGTTATTTTTGGAAAATGTTCTTAGATCATCAAAAGATCTTGCACTCTTTTCTGACTACTTTCCTTATCTTCTGAATAAACAATAAATCCGCCCTCGGTTGATGTTCTCCTTATGACTCACACATGCAGCATGTAGATTCTTCAAAAGGGGGAAATGGAGGCCAGACTTAATAATATATTGTCACCAACTGAGCCATGTTCTTTTGAGTTTATGAAGAGCTCTCCGCCTCTTACCAAAAATCTGTTTAATTAGATCCTAACTCAGCATGGATCAAGAGACAACAACTAAACATGACTAATTTAAAGGCTGTCAGTTTTAGGACTAATTTGAGCACTTGCAGTTATCACGTGGTCTATTGTATAATCTTTGAATTAGCGCCTGAATCAACAATAAACATAGCCTCACACCGTGGGTTTTTAAGAGATGACTCATAGCTGTCCTCAGATTCACACCAAGTACATTTCCATCCATGGTTAAATGGAAAACATTATTTGGATTAGTGACTAATATGTAGATCATAAGATAATAAAAAAGAACACAATTAAAATGCCTTTGTATCCCATCAAATCAATAAATCTAAGAGACACATCATTCTGGTGCATCTCTATGGTGACGGATCTAAAATGCAACATCACGACAGAGCCAAACTATAAAATCCTAAAGAAAAAAGCAGCTACTTTTCTTAAAAGTCTCCGATCAGGGTACCAAAGTATAATGTTAAATTGAACCACATTTGTTAAAGGTGCTATGAGGAGAATCTATTACCGGCGACATTAGGACTCTGCTACCCATGATCACGTGCGGTGACTGTCGTAATGCTGCGTTCCAGTAACTTCGGAACTGGGAGTGACATCATCTCCGAGTTATCAGCGTTCCAGTTGAAGTCAGAAAAAACATGCCGATCTACCAGGCTATTGTTAGCTGTTGTTAGCACGGGAGTGGCGAGGTTTCACCGAGTTTCCAGTAGGAAATTCCGGCTTCAGGGGACGTTCCAGTTGCAGTTTCCTACTCGGAACTCGGAAATTCCTACTTCTGACTACAAATGGAACGCACCAAAAGACCCTAGCCAAAGCGTGCCTTTGTGTGATGCTAATGAAGCATGGAGCTCGGACCTTCCTCAGAACTCTACATTGCTTTACTACTTCATTTTTCAACAACTTACAGGATGCAAAGCGACAAGGTAATGTATCTCTTTCTAGTTGCATAGCGGTAGTTTTTGATGTGTGACAACAAGCAATTTTTGGAAAACTTGATATCGTAGTTTTGTAGCTGGCTATATACCGCTACTTACAGCCCGGTGCTCTAAGACATGTCCGAATAATATAAATTTGCTCTAGTTTTTATTGTCTTGTTCCCGAAGTTGAGTATCCAGGCCAGTCCAGCCCTGTCTGACCTGACCGGAAGGCTAAGGAATAGCATTTATAGATAACCTATTTTGATGCTATGAAACTCATCTTAAAGTGTGTATTTCGATCAGGCATATATCTAAAAGTGAGACTTTTTTGTAATTACTTAGAAACTCCTCACAGTCTCTTTAAAGACTCACTAAAGCCCAGAATTTGACTGATGTGAATCTACACTAAAATTTAAAAAATCATCTCTAGAGGGAGGGAGTCCCCATCAGCAACACTGTGACCTAACCAAATGCGAGTATCAGATGTTGCATTACACTGTGCAGCATTGCACCGCTGCTGTTCACATTGAATCCAATAAAAATGTAATGCCATGCCCTGTGTTTTCCCTTGTGAGCAACTAATTAAGTGCTTTACCTGTACAGGAGGGGAAAGAGGCGTGAAGTGCTTTGTATTTACCGGGAGTGGTCTCAGTGGCCTATCAATAATGAGCTCTCTGTTAGCCAAACAAATTTCTCCCTCAGTGTTGAAAGTGAAAGTAAATAATTTCACTCACCAATGATCTGCTATCTCCACTATTTGAAACAGATAAACCAGCTCTGCTGAGTGAGAAACGCACCTCTTTAAAAAGGCTCTGTTTCCAACACAATGGATTCAGTTAGGACACAGTGTTCCAGTCTATTACAGTCCTAATTCCCCTTTCTCTCTCTTTTTTTTTTTTTTTAAATACATGATATATTGCTAAGAAACAAACTATACTACCCACAATGCTAAAGTGTCACAGTGACATCTGGGATTGGTGAAGGCCCCAGTTTCCAGTGTACTTCTGCAGTCAGCTGGCCTCTGGTTAGCTTAACCTTCTTTTTAAGAAATGTAGCGGATTTCAATGATAAAATATTTGTAAAGCAGGACAATGAACTGTTAATACACAACGAACAATCAGAGAGTGGGCTTGACAAATCAACAAGCTAAGCCCACTGTCACCCCTAAAACCTGTCCACTGTAAAGCATTATGAAGAGCTCTGCAGATGATCAACATCACTGTAACCCTCTTACAAAGATTAATGGTAAATTTGCTTGCAATAACCTGGTTGACCAGAGGAGGGCGGTCCCTAAGCATATCTCCAATACAATCAATACAATTTTAAGCTGCCTACACACCGAACGCCATTTGGGCAACCTGGGTGACCACTCTTCATGTCAATGTACAGCCGCGATGGGGCGGGGTTAACCTTCCTGAGATGCAACAGATGCGCTCTGGACAACTTGGTCGCTCGTCTCTCAGTTGCCAAAGTTGAAAAATTTGAACTCTTCAGGTGATATAGAGTGTGGCTGTGTGGAGGTGTGACGGTACCCTGACAGACTGTTTTTATTCTGGTTTACAAGGTGACATTCCATGTCTGTGTGGAAAACATTAGTTAGTGAGTATATTAGTTCCAGTTATACAGGACTACTGAAAACTCTCAGACGATGCTGCTGCAGGGTCATCAGCTCCAGTGTTTTGTGACTGCTAGTGAAAAGGATACAGTTGGAACTAGAAAAGCACTCGGAGAGCGCAGACCTCCACCAGCACCACAGTCCTCTATCTATTGTGATTTTGACCATAAATATTAGTCCTACCTTTATTTCATGTAAATATTTAGATTCCTTGACCATGAAAACATACCATTAGCAATTGGTTTTATAATGATATCTATTTTAGTTCAGTAGTTATTCACGAAAATCACATTTTTCTTCATGGCAGATCCAGACGGTGATCCAGATCAACACCAAAATTGAATCACTTCTTCCTTTTCCCATGCTGAACATTTCCTGAAAAATTTACCAAAATCCATCCAAAACTTTTTGAGTTATTTTGTTCACAGACAGACAGACAGACAGACAGACAGACAGACTGACAAACTCTCCTGAAAACATAACATCCTTGAGGTAATAATGTTAGCTAATACAACCCATTATGTAATTTGATATGATCTAGGTTAAACTTGGGTGGATGTGACACCACTGAGCGACAGCATTGGTGACCAAAATCAGGTTTTTCTGGACAGGCAACACTACTTGGGTGGGGGACGTGATTCCAGTTGCAAAGTCACGTTCGGTGTGAGCACAGCTTTAATGTGATTGATTCAGAAACCAATCAAGTACCAGCACTATACCATAAGTATCAATTCAGAAGGAGGAAAAAATCTAGATACCCATATTGTCAATAAATTATACTTTGGTGCCCTGACTGGTCTGACATATATCCAAGAAACTTAGTCAAATTCACTTATGTGGGACAAATAAAGGTTTATTATATAATGTTCTAGGAACAAAAAGTATTTGCTGTATTGTTAAATGTGATCTTTGTGCTCTGTCCACATTTATTACCTACACCTCGTTATGCAACATTATGGGTACTGTGGGTACAAGAGAGACAAGACCACCACCACTGTAATTATTATGGTCTACAGTGAGCGCTGTCCACTCTAATGGTGCTGAAACACCAGGAAGTGCTGCTCACTCCTTCAGCTCCCCTGGGAAGGCAGGCTGAAAATAAATAGCCCACATCTTCCCCTGAAACACAGGGTACAAACAAACATTTTTAGAACAATTTGTGGCTGCAAAAACAGCACGAGCTACACATTAGTTTTTGTTTTTTCACACTTTGCTCATTCAGTTTACATTGTGGAAGACCAAATCCCCTCGAGGTATGCAGATGTGCTCAGAGATTGCTGCCAGATAAAGTTTGTGTTTGTGTGGCCTATGCATTGTTTTAGCAAAGCTGTTACTGTACAGAATTAAAGCACTCGCAATGAATTAAGAATACATGCTTTAAACATTGTTATGTTGGCTTTTGTACATGAAGGGGTGTCCAGGAATCATGGGCACAGAATTTATCCCAGGCCCCACCACCACAGCAACAACGGACCCCTGCACTGTCACTATCGCCACACCTTAGAAGCTTTTTTAATCAGCCACAGGAAGGGAAATCCCCCCAGCTATTTGCACCCTTTCCTAGGGCTGGGCAATTAATCAAAAAATAATCGAAATCGACATTTAAACCCTATAATTGAAGTAATTTTACTCTTGAAAATGATTTTGATTATTTTCTCTGTGTAAGTCATGTGACCGCATGTCATGTGATCCATAGTCTATGTTCACTTTCGCCTAGAGCGAAGGACGTGCTGCCAACATGGAGGAGACAAGCGCCAATCTATCAGCGGACCTAGTAGCCAAGAAAAATACCATCTCTATTGTTTGGGCACATTTTGGATTCAGTGGGGAGGACATCAAGCAGAAAGAAGTAAAGTGTAAATACTGCATAAAGACCATGGTAAGAACTTCAATTAATTGTGATATTGAGATATGGTTATATCTTCCAGCCCTGCCTTTTAGTCCCGGTCCTTAGATGAAAATCAGTCTTGGATGGAGAAACATTGTTTTCATCTTTACAAAGCTGACAATTCATCTCATATGACGTGACAATAACTCTAAAAGCGTTTTGGTTCACTTTTAGCGACTGCTTGCCATCTACTTTTTGTCTTGTGCATAGAATATTCTATCTTCATCAGGAGATATGTTAAAAACACTAAACAGCGTAAAACTTGAAGATAAATAATAAAAGCTCCTTCACTGCTAAAATAAACAGTGGACAGAACAGGATGTGCTCCATGTTTTAACTCAAACAGTTCTGTTCAACTTTACACCAAATTATTCCTGTTATCCCCACTTCTATTCTCCCATTACCAAACCCTCTGCTGCCTGACGGGTGAACTGCAAGACTACACTTTCTACTATAAAGGAAACATTAGTGCAATCGTGACAGGACATTTTCATAGCAAGGCACCCTGAAACATCCAAAACATTCCTGAAATTTCAGGAGTGCATGTTTGAAAGGGGGCTATAAGCGCCTTTAACTCACCCTGAAATATTGTAGAGTTTAAATGTTCAAAAGCCAATCCCTGAAATTCAAGGAACATAACAGTGATTTTTTAACCTCTACCTAACATCTTTGCCTGCATTTGCTTATTACTTGTTTGTAAATTCAACAAATAAGAGCTGATTTCATTACATTTGTATGGAATGTTGATCATGGCACAGGAAGGAATTGATTCGGTTTTGAGGGGGATGTGAATATGGATGCGTATCCAGGAATTAAGTTTAAGTATTTGTTAACATCGCCAGTGTATAGCAGTTTTCCACATTTATGCAAATAAATAAGGGACCTATTGACAGATTTGGATGGCATTAAAAGGAATGTTTAATTATGGCACCATGAAGTACTGATTATATTTTGGCGGATTCAGGATTCAGGACTTTTGAAAGGGATTTGTTAACATTGCAGTTTTATAACTCCATAACTTCTAAATCGATTCTGATTACATTTTCATTTAATGTTGGTCATGTCACAAAGAACAAGTTCTTTGATTGTAGTGGTGATCTGAATGAATGTGGTTCCGGATTTTTAAAAAAAATATTTGGTAACACTGCAAGATTGAACAGTTTTCCACATTTTTGACAAAAGTCACCTGTAAAGTTGGGAATAACTTGGTAGCGAGTTTGCCCTTAAAGTGCCTCTAGTTTTCTCAAAATATAGTTATATTTTTCATGGTGGAAAGGTAATCAGTCAACATCCTCTGCAATATATTTCATTGATAAATTTAACACTTGCTTAGAAACATTCTAACTTTTCCTCTTTGGTGCACATGCAGTAAAAGGCTGTGAAAAGAAATATTCATTTGTCAGAGCCTCCACCCTCCTGCTTTATCAAAATAAAGCTTTCCATCAAATTGTCCAGCATTGTAATCACCACCTGAAAAAAGCAGCCATTCTTCCTCAGTGCTCACACTGAGCTTTTATTCTGAGGAGGAAAATTAAAGCTCAGTGTGATTTCAGTCATCTGCATCTGCTCTGTTGTGATGCAAATCCTCCATCATCAGGCATTTCTCTGTTCTCAGAAGGCTCCATATTGGTGCAGTTTGAACGCTACATAACACTAGAAATCGATCACCATTGATTAGCTACATATGATCAGAATCGAGGAGAATGAATAAGCTTTAAAGAATACCGTAAAGTGTGGTGTAGTGGTGATCAAAGCAGCACGTCCTCAGCTCTGTGGAGCATCAATCCGCAGGCAGGCACACACGGAGATGAAGCAGGAGCACTTGAAAAAAAAACACTCAAAAAAACAAAAGCAGGCGCCGTTATTGGTTTACTATTGCCAGGGTCTAACCCAATCCATGTCCCCCTCCTCTGCCTCCGACATGGCAGTGAGCTCCTCAGTTCGGTTTCACAGCCCAGCAGCCGGTTCCCTGCTCCGCATACCGACCCTGAAGATCAACAAGTACGCCGGACAGACTACCTGTGCTCCCGGTCAGCTGTGTGAGGAGGCGCCGCATCTCTCTGAAGGAGGATCCATGGCAGCTCCAGCAATCCTCTCCTCCACAGATCTTTAACTCTTTCAGTGCCGGGACTCAGCAGCGCCTGGTTTCATCACTGAGCACAGCAACACCAGCAGCAGCACTGCTGTTGTGCTCAGACAGGGCTCGGTTTTATTCAGCATGATGTCATGATCACGAAAAGACGGAGAAATGTTCAGAAATCTGTGTTTGTGCTGCTGAAATACGACGTAAGGGACAGAATGGGACAGGCGATCATGAAAGTGTGTGTAGAGAAGCGCATTTAAAGCCCCTGTTAAGAGTTTGAAGCTGATGAAATGGAAACCGATGAAGCCACAGCAGAGGGTCTTATTTGGTGGACCTTAAGACCTAAAAGTGGGTCCAGACCTAAAGTAACAAAATCAAGCTCGCCCATCAAGAGCAATTAAGGGGAGAGCTGATAGTCATGAAGGGGCCAAATGAGTTAGTAAAGAGATAGTCCATCTTAAATTAAAACCATGATTTTCCCTTTTTTTTTTTTAACCCGAAGTTAATTTTTGTAAGATTCAAAGTAGCCCCGAGGGTGACTATCCCCAGTCATTTCATTAGGCTTGTCACACCAGATGGAAAGCTCAACATTTTCACCCAGGCAACAGCCCATAGCAAGTGTTTGGAGGGAGCAGACCTTTGAAAAGCATATCTGACAAGAGATTGGATGATTGTTCTGTCAATCCAATTCATGATTCATGATTCAGTATGGGACAATCAGACAGTGTAAATGCCGGACTCTACTGCAGCAGCAATAAAATACAAAAAGTAAGCTCCTTTGTATAAAAAACTCAACAAAATAGCCTATGTCAGAAGTGGAGTAAAAATATAATTTATATCAAGAAGGTGTTTCAACATTGTTGTTTGTGTTACATTTAATAAAGAAATGGGTCTCAGATCTCATAAAATAGCCTTATTACAGACTGAATCAAGCAGATCCAGCTGCACTGCAAGGTCAATCTTTGGATTGGAAACATCAGTTCCATCTTTATTAGAAAAATCATTTAGAATTGATTTAAAATGATTTGAACTTTGTAAACACAAACAGAGAATTATAACTTCTTTCACTTAAAGTGCAAGCAATGATTTCATGGAGGGTCAGAAATATAGAGATTAAAACAGAGAAAAAACAAATGCCCTTTTAGTATCTCTAAAATAAAAACATTACTAGATCAGTTACATTAAAACAATGCAGGGTTTTTTTTATATGTTCAACTTTTGTTGTGTAAAATGTATATATATAATTCATCTTTTTTGAGAGGACCATTTTTCATCTTGTTTTGCCTTTTCATTGTTCATTATCATTTTTTTTACGTTGCTGTTGTGTTTTTAAATTTGTTGTCCGATTTATTGATTCTTTTTATCTTACCTTGTTTTTTTTAATTGTTACTATGTTTTTTTCTGTATTTTTGTTTTCTTGTTTATTTTTTTTGTTCGGTTCACTTGTTTGTGTTTTATTTGTTGTAAAATTCACTTTTTGATGTTTTGTATTTTCATTTCTTATTTAGCTTTTTGTATGTGGTTATTTGTAATAAGTATTTTTTACATATTGCTTTAATTTTAAAATTGTTTCTGTGATTAAATTTTGTGGTTAATTTTCTGTTTTTTTTCCTTTGTTTGCTTACATTTTGTTGTATTTGTTGGAATATTACTGCTTGTTGCTGTGTTCACAGTTGTATTTGTTCATTGCTGTGTTAATTGTGGCACAGGGAAAAGGCACAAAAATAACAAAGCTTTGTTTATTTAATTTTCATATATTCATATATGTAATGGTTTTCATCTTTTGGCTGCGTTTTGCACCTTCAGGCCTCTGCAATGAATGCCTCATGTAACATGTAAGCAAGCCGAGAACTAAGGGGAGCAGGGCCAGACATTAGTTATTTGTTTGATCGATGTGAAAACATTCCTCTGGTGTTAAACCCATTCTTCAAATTAAAGGTCAAAAAGTAAAAGTGCACTACGAAGAAGTAAGGTGCAATTTTAAGCACATGAGAAAACTTTCAAATCTGTTATTTCTTGCTAAAAATCAGAAATATGCAAGGTTTTTTAGATTTCCTTTTTTATTGAACATATTGATAACCCAAAAACAAAGATAAAAACATAAAACAAGGTGTGCAAAGAAAATATATAATAGAATAAATAGTGCTTTGGTGCATAAACAGCTATATATATCAACATTATTTACAGATAATGAAATCACATTTCATGCTGTGTCTTCTTCAGTCTGTATCGGACCTGCAGATCTCCGTCTGGCTGCAGCATCCCAAAGCCGTAGCGGCTGGTGTTCACTGGAGGCAGTTTGGCCTTCGGGTCGCACAACTCCAGATCGAGATGAGTCAGGAACAAGTACACAAATCTGCAGACACACGAGGGAAATCCTTTCAGAACAGTCCAGAAAGCACCCACTGATACACATGTCGAACTGAAAAATGCTGCATTAATGAGAGCAAAACCTGAAATAATCTACTAGAAAACTTTAAAAATGCTTATTGCCAAAGTCTTCTCCAGTGTACACATCAATATTATGTAACCTTTACCCCCCTTACTGATTATAAAGATTGATCTTTAACCTTTGTCACTAAATATAATGCCTGACAAAGACACTACATCCCAACTGACTTTTCTTCATGGCCCGTAGCCTCTTTGCTCATTATGAAGAAAAAGCAATTACTACATTACAGCTTGTAGCAGTGATGAAAGAGGGACTATGATGATAAGTGCTAGTATTATGTGGACATGGTTTTCCTGGTCTTGTCTAGTAATTGGTATGAAATTGCTTCAAAGCTTTGATCATGAAAATATCATTTAAGAATTAAAGATACAACATGCAAAACTCTGCAGTACATTAGCATGAAGACGACACTGTTATTTTTGTGCTCACTGTTTAACTGCTGTGATGGCAAACTCTTTCCCAACACAGACGTTTCCTCCTGCACCCCATGGCAGCGTGGGATACTTCAGCCTTTTGCCATCTTTGTAGAATTTGTCATTCACTGTCATGTCTTCATTTAAGAAGCGGTTATACTTGAAGATCTAATTCAGAAAAAGACAAAAAGAAATACATGAAGACATATATTAGATGTCTGAGTCAAGATGTGATGCAGGGGTGGGCAACTGGTGGCCTGCGGGCAGCATGCAAACCTCCTACTTCCTTAATGTGGCCCACCCGTCAGTTTAAAACATCAAGACAATGTGTGATAATGAAGAAAATCTGAAAAAATCATCTATGGCAACATTTATGCATTTTGTTGAATTTGAAGATGATGCATGGACGGATGTACCACAGGATATGTTTCACTTTTCCCCATCTAATATTGTTTTTGAGTATTTGTTTTATTGCTTGTTTTTCAATATTCAGAGTCATACAGTTAAAACATTTAAGTTCAATGACTGCATGTGGTGCTACTGTCAAATAAGTTGGCTATTACGTTATATAATCTTAATATCTATCAAAACAATCAAGATAATGTTTTTACCATAAGTGAGCAGCCCTACTTTGAGGCTTCAAAGAAAAAAACAGTATATGACCTTTGACACAGACTGTCAAACTTGTCAAGTCTTTAATCTTAGGTAATTGCTAAGTTTTGACAGGTGATTGTGATTCGTTGTAGTTTTAATTACCTGTATTTAATGACCTGGCTATTTGATTTATAGTATGAATAAAGGCGCCCTGCTATCAAAGCACTGCCTCTGTTCATAAATTCAACCTCAACTAAAGCCATTAAGGACATATGTTTTCTTTCTTGGCCTAAAATGTCAAAGGTTGAGCTCAGGATTGGACAAAAGTCATTAGTTATCCATAAATTAGTTTATAGAAAGTTATAGAAGAACCATGACTTAAAAGTGAAATCACAAACTACACACAACATCATTAGTGTTAGACTTCCAGGTAATAATGAGGCTTTCAGTGGCACCCGTTCCAAACAAACAAACAAACAACTATTCCTTAAGTTAGCAAACTTTTTGCTTTAAATATTTTGTTTTCAAAGAAAAAAACACAGAACTTCTGGTTGGTTACAGCAATGGAAATGAAATATTCAAAGGAACACCAGTCTCGTTGTTTTCCATCATGCTGAAGGCAGGTATGATGAGTAGCGCTCAGCTGTAGAAACTAAACTACAGTGAGCCTGAACAGCAAAATAGTACACAGTTATTTTACTTTAGACCATTATCTCACTGTGATTAATATTTAATATTAAATACTGAGTCCAACACTAAATAAAAACAAACGGCTCAACTTCAGGATTCAAACTTGATTTCGTGTTTGTCAATTCTTAGTCATTTAATTAGTACCATTATCAGTATCTCCTGATGGATTTACAACGCTTAATCCTGCCTTATTAAAGGCACATTCACACATTAGCGTTTAGGTAAAGTTGACCAAAGTAAAGAGATAATCAAATATTGGTGAAGGTACCTTCTCTGGGTTAGTTTTGCTGTGTCTGACACAGGTCAAAATCTCTGAAGCATTTCTTGGGAAACGTGCAGGTGGAGTATGATGTTCTTCAGACTGCCTCCTGGTTAATTTGTAGCCAGATTTTAAACTTTCACCAACTTTAACACATAAGTAGCGAGCCAAACTTTGGGAAACTTTGGCCTAACATTGTAGCTTGGCACTACTAAATGCACAGTGGCATCATTCAACAAACACTATATTAAGCAGACCTTAATGCCATTTCATGCCATTTAAGCTGCAGAGGGTCTCAGCATTCTGACACCACGCTTAGAGAAGGAAAGACAGCCTTCTCCAAAAGATGGTTTTAAGTCATACAACATAGTCCAGGATAGGAAAAAGGAGGTGGAGCAGATAGAGAAAAAGGAAGGGAAGGTCAACTCCTGCTGCCATTTACAAGCGCTTTGCATCAAACATCTGAAATATTTAAGCATGCCTACAATTTCTAGATGTACCCTACAAGCATCAGTGTTGCCGAACTGAAGTTAACTTTGTTCTGTGTGGCCTAAAGAAACTGTATTTCTTTTATTGCTGTCAGTAGTTGAATTGTGGTCTGTGTACCTGTGGCTGCAGGTGTATCTGTGGGTCGTTCTGAGGGCTGAGGAAAGGGAACAGGCACACTATGTCCCCACGCCTAAGGTGATACTCCTGTCCACTGGCCATGCGCAGGATCTTGTCCTTCACCACCTCTCTCCTGATCATCACGGCCGCGGTGAGCCGTAGGGTCTCACTCAGAACACTATCTACAAAAACAGAAAGGACCACAGAGTGGATGATGTCAGAGGGCTGTCAAGGCGAGTCACATCAGGCGAGCCTCAGGGATTCATTTAGAGAGGTACAAACATTTGTACAGATATGATTATATGAGAAAGCCAATCACTTTTCAATTAAATCAAAGGTCAGACTTTTAATCTCGCTGTCATTGCTTCACTGTGTTGGGCTCAGCTTTTCAATTCCAACAAGCCAAATGAGCTTTTGTTTGTCCTGCAAACCAAGAGCAGGGGGAGCAGGAGTGAATAAGTAAAGAGGCTGCTAGCAGCTGTTACCTACGTTACCTACCGAACACAGGTGTGCTGTGAGCCTCCAGCAGGTGGATGGAGGGATGCTGGAGAGTAAGGCTCCTGATCTCTGATTTGACAGCTTCCATCGCCTCTGGGTGAGTGAGCAGGAAGCTGAGAAGCCAAAAAGCAGCAGGACCAGCATTACACTGTAAAGGAAAAAGAAAATACTGTACTCTGTAGAAGCTTGCAGCCTGAAAAACAGTGAATAACTCAGGGCAGATGTTGCATTCAATTATTTATTCAATTCAAATAATTCAATTCAATGAAAAACAATAAGATAAAAGTATGAGACTTGTCAGACTCCCTCTAACTATACTATTTGAAAAGGACAAAGGATGAACCAAAACCATTACTAGGAAGCACTTGGAGAACGGAAACCTCTGCCAAGGAGGACACTTTGCTGTTACATGTATAAGCAACAGTTATATGATAAAGTTAGCATGATAGTATGATTCCTTGATCCTGAAAACCCACACCTAGCATTCGGATGCATGTTGATACCGTTATTAGTTAGACAGTTATTGAGCAAAAACGATTGTTAGCTAATTATTGTTACCTGGATCACCACCAAAATCTAAATGTTTCAAATTGTGTCAATACCAGCACCTCCTGAAAATGTCAGCTAAATCTGTCCAGTAGTTTTTGAATAATCTTGCTAACAGTCCAACAGACAAACAGAAAAACGGACAAACAGACAAAAGGACATATGCTGGCGCAACCATAACCTCCTGAGAGGAGGTAAAGTATCAAACCAAATCTGTTTGGTTTTGGGTTATTGTTCCTTTTACAAGCAAATCTTTGTGAGCATTATGATTCAGAAACTCTAAGTGAACTTCACTAAACTTCAAACAAGAGCCCAAGTAGATTCAAGGATGAAGGACTAAGATTATGGGATCTAATCTCAAGAGCATGAGGTCTCATGGTCATCGTTGCTTGTGGACACGGCTCCTCAGAAACGTTTCCAGGGATATTACACAAATTTTAAATAAAATTTTGCACGTGTGTCTACTCTGGCTCAAGGATATCTTAACCATTTTCTTAGGTTATAGTACATAGGTCAAGTTTAGGAAGACTTATGTTTATCCTTTTCTTATTTATCCTTTGCATTGATATGAGGTCAACAAAATGCACAAAGAAATGTTTTCGAACAAGGCATAACTGCTTGCTATGACACAAGATAGTCTAAATAAATGAGTAAATGCTGGAGGTCAAGATTCATGTTTATCCTAAACTTTGCATAAATGTCCGCTCTAACTCAGGGAGGAAATGATTAGATTTTGGAAGTGATAAGTCAGAGGTCATCATCAGCTTTGTTGTTTTCTTTTGATAAAAAATAAAATATTTTAAAAACAAACTAAACATTATTTATTAATATGTTATTGCTCTTCTGATCTTTTAAATACACAAATCATGAAAATTTACTCCAAATGATTTAATGGTTTTTATGTTTTTATGTCAGACTGTTCTTTTTGTAATTGTTAAAATGGCCGCAGAGGGCAAACATCCTACTTGTGTTTTGTTTCATGTATAGAAGTCCAGCTAACGCTCCCTCTCAGCTCTCTGTAGAGCTAACTATGACTGATATGAGCAGCAGCCACTTTGTAGACACTTCTGTCTGTCAGCTTATCAGTTGGAGACACCACAGCCTGTCAGACAGTAATTGCTGTGGGTTATGGAAGACGTTCTTCTTAGTTTGACACACCTCAGGTCAGCTCTCCATCAACAGCCAGGGCAAAGTGTCTAAAAGTGGTGTTAAGTGTGTCAATTTGTGTTCCTCCTGTCTGAAATCTATCAGCAGCAGGGAGAGTACTTTAACACAAACACACTGACATTTAGAATTTAGATCAGAAGATAGATCCCATCAGCACGTTCTTATGTCTGTTATGTAGGCAGCTTTTGTAACCATTGTTCACTCTTCTTAAACACTCAGTTTTCATCTTTCATGGTTTTATGAGGAGGACAGTGTATCAAACTCCAATCCTATTATTGAAGTCTTGCTGCTAAGGCTAGCTTAATTGCTAATTCACCAGCTTCATTTCTAGTAAAGAATCATTACTATCAATGTTCTCCTCCATTTCTTTCATAAGAGTGTGCCCTATAATATCCAGTTATTCCCTTAGTTTATAACTCAGTTGAACTCAGTAAAAAAGAAAAAAACATCAATGTGGCAGCACATGACATCCTTCATATCTAGCAGGATAACTTGTTCAAGCAGAAAACTTATGATGCTTTGATTTCACACCTTAAATCTGTTGTTGTTGAATCACCTGACAAAAAATTGAGGGCTGCATTACTGGGAGATTTCTAGATTATTTTTTCAGCTTTGCCACCACCAGCTCTGCCGTGTATCAGCACTGCATCTTTACTTTAAGTCACTTTAAGTCCTCAACCACAGGATTTGGATTTATCTTCACTTCTTAAAATCTGTATGTAAAAAAAAATCTGCCAAAAGTAATGAAGTTAAAATGTTAATGCCAAACACTTCAAACTAGGTCCAACTGCTGCTATGAATGTTTTGAACAAGTGCGAGTTGGCTTTCGATTTTTAGTGTCGAAAACAAGGCCAATGCAAATAAATGAAGCGAAGCCTGCGAGCTAGTTCAGGCAGACAACTCGAGCTGCGCTGCTACTCACATGTCACATGTCACATTTCACATGTCATACGTCACACTCCTTACATCAATCCTCCAATCACACTCTCCACCTCTCAATTTGGCAGTGTATTTAAACTGGGAGTTTACCCATCTCTCCCTCTGCACGGCAAACGTCTATGCTGCCAGACACTGATTTGCTGTGTGTTCTTTCACCCCCACCTCCACCCCAGCATCCACCTGCAGGCTCCAGGGGTGTTCATATGTTTTGCTCATCACTCCTCCATGCCTTCATGTAAACCTTTCTGCAAGGAGTGATGAGACTGGAGCCTGGACGCCAAACCTGTAACATGTATTTGCAGCAACAATAAAACAATTTAACGTGAGTTGACTGACTGAACTAAAAAAATGTACAAGTAGTTCCTCAAGTGTCCACTCGAGGTTAACTGATAAAAAAACAAAAACTTGAGGTCACATTCATACTCTGTTTTAAATTGATTGTCTTAACAGTAGAAATACAACTTTTTTTCTGCCTGTTTCACAATAATTGTGGTCACAGTGGTGCAGAAGGTGGTGCATGTGTCTAAGAGCCTTTTTGTGTGTGGTTTAAATGTTCTCCCTTTGCATGCATGGGTTCTCTCCTAACAGTCCAGCTTCTTCCCAAAGACCAAAAACATGCTCATTACGTTAACCATTGACTTAAAAACCCTATTTACACCTGCAATAAACCCTGAAATCACCCACAGTATCCATGCAAGCTGTATGTGTGAGCGCAAACAGTTAAGTTATTCACTGGGTGAGTTGCCAGTGTAATCTTTGCACCTCGTAAAACTGCTTTATATTAATTTATTCTTACTAATATCTTCTTTGATCTTTTGTCCACACCCTGATGCAACCAAACACATGTAGCACTGATATGAGGGCAAAAAGCTGAAACAAACACACTTACAAAGAAAATGATCATACTATATCACTTCATCTACCTTCTTCACTCAATGTTTTTTAAATACACTGTTTCACTTTTTGATTCACACCTACTTATCTGACAGAGAAAGTTAACCGCAAATGGTCAAGAAATAGTTTGGAACATTCTGAGAAGGTGAAAAGGCTGAAGATTCCTATAAGTGCCTCTAACAAAACAAATACAACTCCTCACATACAGTAAACTACATACTGGATAAGACACCATAGCACATTTAAATTTCCCTCCTTCTTAACAATAAACAACCAATAACCCAGTTTTTTTCTACGTTTGTCTCAGTTAGGGTCTCTAGCTGTTCACAAATAAAAAGAAACCTGCAGCCACCAGGACTGGTGTGTGCAGGACTGGCCTTTTTTACTCATGTATAAACCAATTCTGGCACCTCTTGTCTCACATCTAATCCTCCTATTCTCTGCTGTGGTGCTCCAGTTTCATCCCCAGACTAAAGCTGTGCCAATTGAAAATCCAATAGAAAGGCAATACCACAACAGGCATGATAAAGCAAAAAAAGCAACAACCTGCTGGAGGAAATGGTCTTTCCCAAACCAGCAGGGCGTCTGAAAGAGCTCGCTGTAGGAAGTCTGGCATCGATCTCTGCTGGCTTAAGTATTTAC
Organism: Scarus forsteni; assembly: GCA_036419115.1. NCBI lineage: Eukaryota > Metazoa > Chordata > Actinopteri > Labriformes > Labridae > Scarus > Scarus forsteni. The sequence continues at coordinate 33,510,112 of JAZDUH010000152.1, forward strand.
TCACGCTGGTACTACCTGGTGAAAATCCCTGCTCCACTGAGACTGGCAGGTGACAGAGGGATGAGACTAAATCCGATAAAGAGTAACAGTGAAAGATGAGAGAGAAGAAAATCACACAGCTCTCTGCTGCCATCTCCTGGTAATGCTAAGCGATGGCACCATGCCAGTATGAACTCGCCTGTACTGGAGAGGCAAACAGCATGTTTCCTCTCACAACTGAGTCAGTATGGTTAATAATGGTGGCTTTTTGGACTACATTTGTTTGAGAGTGTTTAATATTTTACATGCAGACATATGAACATTTAAAATGGAAAGCTATCAAATACAGCTTTAAACTTTAAGTGTTGCTAGAGCTCCAGTGTTGGGAAAGTTACTTCAAAAATGTAATGCATTGTTTATTACTTGTTCCTGTCATTTCAAAGTAATCAGTTACAATATAATTTAACTGTATTTGAAATGTAGGGCATTACACTATTATCGCATTACTTTTACTCTCGTCAAAACAGGAAATATGGAGTTGTCTTTCTAAATAGCTCATTACGCTTAATAAGCTCATTACACATCCAGTGGAAGGTGTGGTGGCGGCTATCTGACTGAGTTTAGCTTAAGGTTAAAAACAGTAGAATAGAATAGCCACATATTAGCCACATGGCTCATGGCACAATACACAATACAAGAAACAATCATCAAAAACAGACAAAATGTAAAATTCTACTTCTAACAAAAAAATTCTTATTTTCAGGTTCAGTTCAAAATGCATTGTAACTTGCATTACTGACATTTGTACCGTATAAAATATTATGGGGGTATGTTTGAGAGTGTTTAATATTTTACATGCAGACATATGAACATTTAAAATGGAAAGCTATCAAATACAGCTTTAAACTTTAAGTGTTGCTAGAGCTCCAGTGTTGGGAAAGTTACTTCAAAAAATGTAATGCATTGTTTATTACTTCTAACAAAAAAAAAAAAAAAAAAAACTCTTATTTTCAGGTTCAGTTCAAAATGCATTGTAACTTGCATTACTGACATTTGTACCGTATAAAATATTACACATCCAGTGGAAGGTGTGGTGGCGGCTATCTGACTGAGTTTAGCTTAAGGTTAAAAACAGTAGAATAGAATAGCCACATATTAGCCACATGGCTCATGGCACAATACACAATACAAGAAACAATCATCAAAAACAGACAAAATGTAAAATTCTACTTCTAACAAAAAAATTCTTATTTTCAGGTTCAGTTCAAAATGCATTGTAACTTGCATTACTGACATTTGTACCGTATAAAATATTATGGGGGGGGGGGGGGGGTATTTTTATGCCTTACATTACTCCGTTACAATAGAAAGGAATGCATTACAGTAATCACATTACTTCCCAACACTGTAGAGCTCAAACCTCACAACATTTCTGACAGAGTTGGACCAGTTATTCTCAAAACTGTGGAAAACTGCCCCATCATGCAGTGTTAATGAATCCTTACAAAATGACACTGATCCACATCCATGGCAGAGCAGTACAGAAATGAATCCAAAAATGCAGAAGTCAGTTAGCTTTTGGAACTTCCTGGTTCCCAACCTCCAAGACTAAACAGGATTTAGAAAACTGCTTTCAGTATGCCTGAAATAAAGTTTAGTGTTAAAAAATGCATGAGATTTTTTATTGTTAAATGGAAAATTATAAAATGCATCTGATGTTGCCTGCTTTTAACACAAAACTCACTGTTGTGTGTTTAAAACTATGCTTGCTAACTAACTACTAACAAGGCCTACAAAAACTCTTGAAGTGGAAATTATGCTTTATTTTTTAGTTTTGTCCCAGTAATGTCAATTGAATTCAAGAAACCTTTGCAAGAGAAGGGGCCTAAGGGAGGTAGACACAATATGGTGTTTTTTTTTGCCATATAATAAAGTGTGGGATAAGCCCCTCACCCCTGAAACCACAAACCACATGAAGCTGCACTGTGGTCAGCAGAGAAAACAACATTTGTTAAAAGCCTCATTCCTGTATATGTGTGCATAAGATTGTGTCAGTTCAGAAGAAGAGGAAGCATCTCCAGCTGACTAATGCAATTTTTAGAGCACACTGACCCGATATGTAGTTTCAAAACCACAGACAAGATAGCATGCCAGGAAACTGATTCACACAATCCAAAGGGTTAAAGCTCTGCTCAGAGTTGCAGGTCAAGACAGGCAGCTGTGAGAAACTGGCAGAGAGGAATCCAAGGTTCATTGTTAAGGTGGAAGTGAAGTATGTGGTCTGGGTGTGGATTGTTGGTATGTTTGAGTTGTATGTGTGATTCGTGTGTGCAGGGAGAGAGAGACAAACCGTGAATGAAAGAAATTCTCACCTGTGTGTTCCAGAGCTGCAGGAGAAGCGCTCTTTTCTGCATTTCTGCATCCACTCCCTCATTTCGCAGGAAATGATTGTAGCTCTGCTGCCAGGAGTCTGATTTCGACCTGCTGCTTAGACAGTCAGGAGAGAGAAGTTCCCACAGTTGCTGCCGGGACAAGTTCACTGTTTTCTTTTCCCCTGGTGGACATTAAGCCATAAATGACTGATGTAAATACAGTGTATTCAATTTTGATGTATCCTTCTAAAACCTTTTTTAATTATACAGGAGTACAGTTCAGGGTTTAAAGGCTTACTTGGGCTTTTTAATGTTTGACAAGCAGATCAAGACACAAAATCTAAGATTTGCTGTGCACGCACACGTTAAATAGGAAGTGATCTGTTGCAAAATAGTTTTTCTTATTGAAAAGCATCTTTGTGCAAGAGTTATGCAATGTAGTTTGACCTTTAAATCTATCGAGGTCAGTAAATCATGCATATCACTGATCAGCCTACACTAATCTATAATTAAAAAAATTCATCCTCCTCTAAATGTCATGTGTTTTTACCTATTGTGACACCACCAAGCTCTTTCTGTATGGTTTGTGAATGACTAAGTGAACTGCAGTTAATGCAATGAATAGTTACAGAAGACTGTAGATTTGACAAATCACTCAGGAGTGTCTGAGTCGAAGTGCCATCTAAGACCATAGACCACTTGCAAGTTAATTAAGACTTTTTAATGCATTTTCTACAATTAATCAAAAATATGTACACTTAGTGACTTTTAGGGATGTACTGCACTGCATCAGAAATACTTTATATGAAAAACTAAAGAAGATGAAGTTTGCTGAGATAAGGAAGCACAACCTGAGCAACATGTCATCCATCTATAGACACATAAAGATACCTTTTTTATGGCATAAATGTCATTTACATCATCATCATTCTTGTAAGGAATGTTTTATAGCCAGATCAAGATGCAAAACCTAAATTTAGCAGTGCCTGAAAATCTATATAGTACAAATAATTCAGCTGTGATTCACTCAAGTGCATCATACCTGCTTTGAGTGAGCAGCGAGCCAGTTTTGTGAGAAGATCGTCAAACTTGCGGAACTCTTTATAGACTGCAGAGACGTCATCTCCCCTCTCAAACAGAGTCATGTATCCAGCCCTGAGCACAGAATTGAAGTTAGATATCAGCCACATTGACTCCTGAAGCTGCGCAAACTGCAAACATTTGACGTTGCAAGGTGAGAGGCAAAAGCTCACCTGAAGAGAAGACTGTAGCAAAGGCTGAAGAGTCCATCCTGTTTCCACTGTGAAGGACTGCAGTCTCTCTGCTCACTGAGCAGCAGCCTCTGAAGGTGAGCACTCATGGAGCTGTTGAGCTTGGAGAGGTTGAAACCTTGAAAATGCCTATGAGAAGAGACAGTAAGATTCATTGCACCCTAGCCATGGGGTTTATCTTTCTGAGGTAGTGTTTGAAGAAGTGTTCATTACTGTTCCATTAGTCTCCTCTCTGCTGCAGGTTCGATGCTGGGCAGCTGCAGGCAGAAGATCCGCTGTAGGAGCAGTTTTTTGCTGCGGGTGTAGTCCAAGCTGATGTTGTCACCCAGCACTCCATCAAAAGAGTTTGGGTCTAACAGCACCGTCACGTATCGACCAGCAACACGCACCTGTGGGGAATGTTTGAGGTATTAAGTCAATCGTTTTCGTCTAAACTCTCCTTCATTACTTCCACCAAGGAGGTGATGTATTAGCTGGCATTTAGTTAGTTAGTTTGTTAACAAGATGACTCCAAACGTTCTGGATGCATTTTTAAAGAGCTTTTAGGGAATGTTAGTCATGACACAAGGAAGAATTGATTTTGAGGGTGATTCCAATCTTGATGTGAATCAAGAATCTTTTAAAGTATTCCCTTACTTTGTGAAGGTGAGCAAAAAGTGTCAGACATGCCTCATTCATACTTTTCATATTCACTTTTTGCCATATTGCTTGTCATTTTACTTCTTGCCTTTGCAGATTGTCACCAAACTCTACACTGAAACACAATTCTTTTGAAAACATCAAATTGTAGGTAAAATTGAGGGCAGTTTTAACCTGCACCCAACACACTTGCACAATGGTGTCTTATTTTTAAATAGATAATGAAATATCAGATTAGCATTTTGGATCAAACATAGCAGATCGACTTACAGGCTTCCTGGTACTGTATTTGACTGTGCACTCATTTTTTTCTCTATTCACAAAATATACCCCTGAGAACAGGAGAAATAACAGATCCCAAAACAGCTGATAAAGGTTAGACAAGGCCTCTCAGTACTGCGATATTAACAGTCATCGTGATTGGGTCCCTGTTTTAACTCTTCATTTCCCATTTGTACTCCTATTTCTAGGGTATTTTTTGCACTTAATCTTTATTTGCAGTTTTTGTTGGGATGTTCAAGTGATGAAAGATACGTCCATCTGTAGTGTCATTAAAGTAATAAGATTATGACAGAATTGACCAAAAAAAATAATAACGAGAAAAAACACTTACTGTAAAGATATCCCCATGCTTCACCTTCATCCGTGCCAAAAACTTAGCAGCATCTTTTCCAAACTCCAGAGCGTGACCCAGCCATGGCATGAAACCTTTGTCCAGTGGCGGCTCATTTTTCCTCCTTGCAAGAAGAAACTTGTTAAAATAGCAAAAGTGTGATGGAGTCTATTTTTTTCAATCATTCTTGAATCTCAACTAACAGGTTTACCGTTTGCTTGATGTTACGTAATGAGAGTGTTTCAGTTCTCTGGTAAAAAGGCATGCACCATTTATGAAATCAGATGAGCAATAAGACAGAAATGAGTGTTATTCCTTTACAAGAACCAGAGACCTAAGTAAAGGAATTCAGGATGAGTGATTTTTAACAGAATGTCAACATAATCACATGAGTAAATAATTAGCTTTGATTTGATCCAAGTACAGAAAAGTACATTTAAATTACAGTATTACATTTGTGGAACAAGCTTTGAGATTTTATGCACACCTTGTATTCTAATCTATTAAAAAATGTATCAATAAATCAACTTTACCTTTTGCGATCAGTGTAAATATAACCCAGTATTAGCAATCCAGTAAGTGTCAACAATATTGTCCATAGCATGTTTCCGTGAACTCTGGTACTTGTTCTGTCCCGCTGATGATTTACTCCATAGCTGCCGGCAGCTCTCTTATAGGTTTAAGCCCTGCTCTCTTATAACTCCTCTTTGTCAAGAGGTGTGGAAAGGCGTGGTTTGTGTCACAAGGTGTTACACAATACTACAGTAGACTGTGTCAAGAACAAAAAAATCCCACGTAATCCTCAGTGAGAAATTAAACTGATGTTACTCCAAATGACACTGAGCAATTTCTTCCAGTTAGAGCTTGTTCACCTCACTTTATCTTTATGTAAACAGTCAGAGCAGGGTTTGCCTTTTGAGTTTCAGGGAGCTCAAATAAATCCAATAAATACATTTCATGGAGGTGACATCATCCAGCCAAAGACTCATGTTTCCTCTGTTAGAGGTGATGTCAGGGTGAGAACTCGTCATGGGTGTCAAACCCTGGAGTTTATAGTTTATGTGGAATTGTACAATGACATACACTGAAATACCCTTAAGCATTATGACATTTATTTTTAAATCCCTTACTGCAACATCCAAACAGTCAGAGTCACAAGGATGTACTGATGACGCTGTCTGCCCCACTGAAACCAGTGATTAATTTATTTATTGAAGTACGACACATTAAAAAAGGTTAGCACAGCCACTGTGGTGCTGTGACAAAGCAAAACGTTTTCATAGCAAGACGATCAGAAATCTCACAAAAAAATTAGACTTAGACATCATCACTAAAATGGAGTCTAAAGATAAATCCTCAAATATCATTACAAAGCTTACACTATTAACCCTTTAACTACCAGATGAACTGTTTGGCAGAAGTCATCAATAAATTCGGGGATATTTGATGCTTAAAAAAAAAAAAAGAACAGATCAAGTGGTTGAAATGATTCTGTCAACATTTCAGGGAACAGAGAAAACTACAAACAAGCCAAACACCAGATATTTTCTCGGTGTGTAATTTAAAGGTTTAAACAGATCATATTTGATAATGTGACGACATTAAAATGCACGAATATCTGGGACAAAATCCATCACAAAAGGCAAACATGTTTGTAAATGAAGTAGCAATAAAAAAAATAAATAGATGATACAGTGTTTAAAACACAAAAATGTATTGGATAAATCAGAAATGTATGTAATTAAATCATATCAGAAAGTGGTTCAGTATTTTAAATAATAATGGCAATTCTAATGAAACCTTTTAGCTTTTTTGAACCTTTAAATCACACACAAAGAGAATATAAGTTATTTTGGTTTGTTTGCAGTGTTTTCTGTATCCTAAACAAAAAAAAACAAAATTTCTTTTTAACAAATTAGATATTCCTGAATTTATTGACATGTGCCAAACAGTTATGCTGGTAGATAAAGGGTTAACTTGAACATCAAGAAAGTTCCTCATGGTTTTGCTAATCTTAAAAATGTTATGCGTTATTTTAAGCCCATAAATATTGTGACCATTAAAAACTAAGAGTATGCTATTATCATGTAATAGATTATTCTTAAATGTTTCATTCAATTCTAACATATGCTATTACTTACTTCTCTTTGATGGTTGATAAAGCGCACTAACTGCCCTGACCTATGATATGAAATAAGTTGGTAAAAGGTTTAATGCTGGGATTACTCGTTCATATTTCCACCACTGACTGTAACATGTAGTCGTTATTACCAGAATAAATACAAAAAGCTTAACCCTTAGGGCTAGGTGTATTATTAGTCACACTCATTGTGCTAAGAACAGATTTTTTTTTTTTTTTTTGCAAAGTAAATTTTTGTTTTAATTTAATATGGTCTGTAGTATATGGTATTATAACTTTTTGTGCAGTGTAAAGTACTTACAAATTCTCTGGCGGGCGGTGGTAACAATGATTATTTTCAAGTCAGTCCCAGACTTACACACACTGCATTGTTACATATATGATGCATTAATGGCAGTGATATTAAAAATTCAAATTTGGGTTTCAAAGTCACATTTTTTGGGATTAACAGTGTGAGTGAAACACTTGTTTAGTACGCAGTATATTTTGTATCAAATTAAGATACACAACCTTGGCTCACTCTCACACTTATACTGGCACTGTCCAGTACTAAATAATTTCTGGAGCGACATTTTCAACTGGTTCTCCAAACAATATGAAATAAACCTTCAGCCAGACTTCAATTTAGCAATCTCCGGCATCTCGGACTCGGCAAGGCCTCTTCCCTCCCACAAAAGGCATATTCTTAACGCAGGCATGGTTGCAGCTAAAAAACTGATCTTGCTCAACTGGAAGTCTAAAACACCCCCATGTTTCAAAAGGTGACTCAACGAAATGCTTCTTGTTGCTAAGATGGAACAGATCCGTCTTAACAAGCAGAACTCTAACAGGTACTTTGTGAAAGTATGGAAACCATTTTTGGCCTTGTTAGATAAAATTTAAATGTATTTATGATGATTTGTGCTGCTACGTCATGCCCATATTATGCAAGAACTGTTTTATTTGACATGCTGACTGATGATTTTGACGGACTCCCACCCATATGTGTATGTGTGTTTTTGTCTTGTATGTTTTGTACCCAGAGTTTTTTTTTTCTAAAGGAAAAGGGACAATCTCCTCCTGAATCAGTCTTTGCTGGAAGCTTTGGACATTCACACTCAGATTGTAACCTCGCTCCTTTTTTGTTACTTCTATCGATGCTGGTGATGTTACTGGGTGTGTTTGTATAAAAAGAAAAGCCCTAAATAAAGTATTAAAAAAAAAAGATACACAACCTTGCAGGTTCATGATACATGAACACAGACAATATTATAAAAGAAGAATGAAAATTGCATACATGAGCACAATGGTTTCTGAGTGTTAAACAAAAACCGGGTTACCAAAGGTTTTCTGGATAGAGGCAGGCCTCAAGCCTCACTCTGTCGGTCAGTACACTGACTACACAGCAGAGGGTGGTGATGCACTGAATGTGAACTTATCCTCTGCCTGCATGAGAATAGTTCAGAAGAGGACGACCAGGGAGGTAAATGATTGATAAAATGTTAACTGTACACCTCAGACATGATAGAAACAAGCAAACCTGAAAACAACATCGACTTCAATAAGTTGAATTATTAATATAGGGGGACATTTTTAAGGGCTAATGCGCATACATTGAACTTTGTAGAATATTAATCATCCCTGAAATATTTGTAGTGACTGTTTACACAAATCTGGTGTTTGATAGGAAACAGTCAAAGTATGGGTATTAATCAGAGCAAACAAAAGTTATAGCAGCCGTCATATTGCCTTCAAGAATTTATGAAAGATAAATGGGTTTTCAGTCTTGATTAGCCGCCAGCTAGCAGCTAACAATCTGCCTGTGCGTGTCCCTGTCTATCCTACTTGACAGGAACGACAGCTAGATTATCTGTTCCCACCAAGAACATTTGGCTAGGTATATAGCTTTGTGTAATGTTCTTGAGCATAAATATTCATGCATTCTAAAGAAACAATACCACAGGGCCTTGTGCCTCCCCTCCTAGATAATTGAGCGAGAAAAGCATCACTTATAGGCCTACGCTAAAGTAAGGTCTAACAGCTTTATAAAGCACCATAAGGGCACAATCAAAGCTGATCAAAATGATTTGCAGAGTTAAAATGTAAATCAAAATTAAATAAATTATGAATTATGAACATTTCAAAATGACTATTGGGAAAATAAGATATTACAATATAAAATATTTTGAAATAATTGGGTGAAAATAGCAGAAAAATATGAAACTGAATAAAGACTATGCAATTCAGCAGAACAATGTAGCTATTGGCTTTATGTTAAAACTAGTGATTTAATGATAAGCTGCAGTGTCATAGACAATCTTTTTATTAAGTTTTTTGTTTTTATATATCAACATAACTATAGGAAGAGGCATATTGATAAAGGCTAACTCACAGGAATTATGAAGTAAGAGCAAACAAAAATCGAGACACAAGATAAATAAATAGCCCATTATACATAAATGTAGTTTCCTAAATAGTGTACGTAATTACAGAATTCACAGAGGTACACTGGATTGGAACAGATAAATATTAGCTAACAATATGCACTAATAAGGAATCTTTGATGCCTAGAATGTATCTCACTTACACAAAACATTTTATTCGATGAAGTTTTGGACATTAAAATGACAAATAGCAAAAGGCTATGTGTTCTTTCAGAGATCACAAACACTGTTGTCATCCAAACAAATAAGTACATAAATACATATAATTATTTATCTATTTATATATAAATACATAGATTTACAAAGCCCAGTCAAATAATCTCATTATAATCTGAGAATAGAGACTTTCACACTGTAGTCTATATCAATGTTTAGAGCTGTATAAATTACTAATGATTTCCCATAGTAATGCAGAAAAGAAAATATTATGTATTACTGCCATACCTTACCATTTGTGTTGTTATGTTGTCTGTTGTACCTTGTACTTGGTTTGCAATGCAGTTTGATATTTTTGATGTCACGATGTCTAATTTCAATGTTTCATAGAAAAAATGCATTTACCATTACACTGGCTAATCAGTTGCTATAATCATAAAACATCACTGTGATACCACTACACTCACTCGACTAAAGAGTACAGCCTGCCTCTTGCGTCAGTCTTCTCTCCTGTCTTTAATAATCGTCATTCCTTATAACACACATGTAATAGAAATGTCACCTGGTTTCCCATAAATGAGTGCAATACTCTTTGTGTGTCTGCATGTGGATGACTCACCACAGGCTTCTTTGTTTATAAAGCACTCAGCATACTCTGATGGACATGATTGTTGGTCATCGCTGAGCTGATGTTTCCATTGATTATTGATGGATATTTATTGATTGCCCCCTTTCACATCTAGAAGGATACAGCTGTAGTGATCTCATGTGTCTCTGGTGTCCTCCGGTGACACATGTGGCAGTCAGTCAAATATTTATAACTATATTCATAACACAGCTGGGTGCATGTGCAGACATGAAGTTAAACCCCAGGAAAATCACAGACATTACTTTTTGGCCATCATGTTTTTTTTTTTTTTCTGAGAAAGGGCATCTTCGGGTTAAGTATGCACAATCAAGCCACTCTAATAAAGTGAGGATCCAAGGCATTTTTAAAAATGAAGCAAGATGCAAACTCAACAAGTCAGGAAATGGTTATAATGGTTTCTGTTTTCTACATAACCCCATACCAGCCCATGAACCTGGTGGTTGGCAGTCCTTGCTCTCCTGTGGTGATGTGTCATAAAACAACATTATTAACTCAGTCTCTCATTTGTCTTAAAAGGATATATCAGTTTTTCTGAAGTTGGGTTTTATGAGGTAAGTAGCTGAAAAGACTCCCAGTATTGCTGAACCTTTAAGGAGGGCAAGTTGAGACTACAGTCAAGGTACACTGTTGTTGGCAGGTACAGATATTTTGCATAATTGTGTGATTTTTATTCAAAACATGCCACAAAGTATGTTGGGTTGAAAGTATGATTGTGTTTGGCACTATTTCACAAAGCAACAAAAGGCTGTGTTCTTCTGCCTGTGCACAGGGATTCCACAGAAGTGCGTCCTCTCTCTCCTCTTACTCCTGTACATCCACAGAAAAAGGAACATCATTGTCATTTCAGTAAAGGAATCCATATTTGGTTCAGTATTACTTGCTTCTACTGCTTTTTCTGTCCTCCTAAGTCTTGAGAGTCAAATAACAGATTAATCACATCAATGTGCATAAGTGAAAGAACGCATAGCCACTTGCTGTGTCATCAAATAGTGCCAGATTGGAGGAAAAACAAAATGCTTTGAAACTTTGCCCAATCACACATTCGACCCAACATGGCTTTATGTTTGTTTTAACATATATCTCACACTAATGAATTAGCTGTACCCACCAACAGCAGTGTACCTTACCGGTAGTTTCAGCTTGCTCACCTTAGTTGTGAAACCCAAGTTGAAAAATGCTGAAATATCCCTTTAAGTATCTTGTATTTCGGGCCATCCTACTTTACCAGGGGTTAGTTCATAAAAGCTAATGAGTCAAAAGGCCCCATGCCCCCAAGGTGTTGCATCACCACTGACCTTGCTTCGCTCAGCCTACCAGCCACACCTACTGCTAAAAGACTCTAACCCCATATGACTTCCCTCAAGCATAATCAAAAAATCAAAGAAGTGTTAATTAGCTATAAGTCAGAGTATAGTCACCAATACTTCTTAAAAGAGAAAGTAATTGTCTGTCATAAACCAGAAGAACTTGTGCATACAGAGTGTTTTAATTTGTAACATTTACACAGTGATCCATACAGCCCTCTGCAAGAAAGCCAACCTTCCCTCGGTGGACCCCAGTGATCATTCCTCTCATAAAGGCACATAAGTGGATGGTGTTAAACTTTCCATTGCTTGGTTAGAAACAGCTTTTTCAAATTATTTTCAAACCAACCCCAACTTCTATCAGGCTCACTCCAGCCAAGATTTGGTGAGTAACATTTGCTGAAGAAATTAGGAGCATGAAGTAGAGATTGCGTGGTGGCAAGAAGTGAATAGTTCCCCTGCAGATTTCTCTTGGGCTCTCTCCCAGCTCTGACAGTTCCCACAGGCTGACAGTAGCCCACAGATTTCCTGAAAATTGGGTGCAAAGGCAGACTGGGATCTCTTGACATGGTTCAAATTGCAATCTTCCCTGAAACAGGCTCTGCTATGCCCGTCCTGTACATCAGTTTACTTTGCTTTTGGAAAAGAGCACATGGTGTGAATGCAGAGATGCACTTGAGAAGTCAGAGGAAGTTAGTTGACGTTTTTGTCTTAAAATTGTGCTGGTGTGAATAGCAGGGAGGGGGGGAGGGCAGAGCAGAGTGACACATGCAGTCACTTTGACTTTCTCTGGGGAGATGCTTCTTCATATTCGGCAAAATGGCTCAACAGCAGAGTGGGGGACTGTTAAAGTGGTAACACAAATTATTTTAGTTTACCCTTTGTCAGGCCCCACCCTCCTTCATTTCTTTTACTGGGTTGGACAAAATCTCTTGTCTTCTTGTACCTTCTCTGTTTTAGCAATTAATAATAACATGCAGTTTGACACACATTTAATATTCAATCGGCCTCGGTGAAAAGGTAATGAGAGAGTAAATGAGGATGACTCAAAATCTAAAAAAGGTGCCCAAACTGTTTAACCCTATAAAGCCAATTGTATCATATTTGACACATACTTTCATAACACCTCTTTCTACTCAATATGATCAACAAATTACAAAAAACAATCAGAATACAATCAGAAAAATGATAAAAATGTCCTAAAATGGATTATCAGTTGCCAAAAACACTAATGTATCAAATGAGATACAAAAAATCTTTATATTGGATTTTAAGGACATTTTGATTTTTATGGATTTTAGCAGAAAGTGAAACAAACATTTCACCTCCAAAAAATTATAATTTTCTGGCTACAATCTATGGTCTTGGGCCTTAAAGTGTTAAATATCACCAATATCAGATCCAAGTGGTGCTGGCAAATGTTAGCCCACCTGTTCTGATGCACAAACAAATTGCTTGTTTGAACAAAAAGATTAAATTGTTCTTACCATCTGCCCTTTAGATTACCTTCAATGTTACATTGTAAGTTGATATAGTGTGAGTAAGCTAATAACAGTAACAAAATTTGAAATTCAGCATTACATAATGGCAGACTTACTAGCTGTTACATTAGTTAGAATACAAATAGGGTCTTAGCTGCTTAAGTATTACCACACAGTCAGTATCAGAAATGTTTTCTTACTTTTGAGCATTTTTAACCATTTTTTGTACCTGACAGTTAGTTGTGCTGCCAACCTAGTCAGCTTCCATTCAGCAACATGTAGTGTCACATATTTAACTCCTTATCAAACATGTAGTGTCACATATTTAACTCCTTATCAAAAATGTATGTTGATCCTAATGTCTTGGAAAATATTAGTTTCTTGCTTAAATGTCCTTTAAGATAATGGATCTTAGAACTGAGATCCAGGCCCACTTTGTTCCCACTGTTTTCTGAAGCAGCCCTTAAGCCACATTCAAACACTGATGTTTTGACCAACTGACGTACAGTATAGGGAAGTGTAAAGCTACGTCAAGCTAAGTCTGCCCTAAAATAACTAATTTAATGATAGCTGGGCAACACTGATGTCCGTCAGATACGTAGAAATTTAATGTAAGCTTAAAAATGTTCAGCATGTTGAGTCCATGGTGAGAGAAACACTGCAAATTCATTCCACATAAAGTAAGTTCGCCAGGCCACTAGGGGGAGCCGACCAGAGGGCTTTACCAGACCCTTTTTACAGACAGGAGATAACCAGGAGAAAGTTGGTTCAGAAGAAAACAGGATACTCAGAAGACAGTTTGCATATGTTTGGGGAGGAGAATTAAAGGAATGGTTTCCTTGACATCTATTTTAAACACTTGGCCGTAATCTCTCACATCTCTTGCAGTTGTTTTGGGTCTTTGTTCGCAGCATCTCTCTCGCATTTGTTTTGTAGGTTTGTATGTGTTTGTGTCTCAGCATTTCAGTGTTTGTGTCTTGTTTTTCATGCAGTGTTTTTTGTTGCATTTGTTTTATGTATTTGTGTGTTTTGGTTTTGCATCATTCCTTTGCAGCATTTGGCCGTTTGCAACGCACACACAAAGGTTGGCGAACATTTGGGCCTGTCTCCCCAAAGTTCAAGGAGTCCAGTTTCTTCTTCCTCAAGACTGAATTCCTGTTGTACAACTCAAGGCACCCTTTTGGGGCAGTCGGCTTTTATCCTCGAGGCTTGTTGTCATAATAAAGACACCAGTGGCAGCTACTTGTGGTGAAAAGGCGTACATGTCCATTTAACATGGTGTTTGTTTAGGGATGTTACAATATGTTTGTGCTATGTTCGGCCAAAGTTCACCTGCGAGGAGTGTACTACCCATCGACACGGCAAATGTTCAATATCTGTCTACAAGTAGTCAGGAGGACATCTGGACACTTAAAAATCCACCAGTACAACATTTATCCGTGCTTCTGATATGTAAACCTGTGTTGAACAGACATGGGAACATACTTTCTGTGATATTTTGATTACATCTCAGCATTGGCAACTTTAAGCTACTATACAGTGACATGTGAATGCAGTGTTAGGACGGCCCAAATTAGAATTGATTAGTATGGTCTCGGTCAGGGTACTGACCACGACCCTACTTCTGCTGGTCAAGGTTCAAATCCAGCATATGGCTTGTTTGCAGAATGCCTTCCCTACTATCTCTTACCCCTTTCTCAAACCAATCCATGGTCTTTCTCTCCTACCATCAATAAGGGCTAAAGAATGCCCCAAAATAATCATAGAACAAAAATAAGAAAAAAATATGGTTAAAGTCAAAACTATCTGACATAATAGATCACTCACAGTTGAAAAAAAGACTATTTGGAGACTCTTCAATCAATCTTTATTTGTATAGCGCCAATTCATAACAAGTGTTATCTCAAGACACTTTACAATAGAGCATAAAGCTCTTCATTTTGTGGATACACATAAATGCATAGATACATATATACATATAAAGATACACATATACATATATATACAAATATATACATCCAACACCCAACATGAATCCATATAGCCAATCATGAATCCCTCCATCATGGCGGCAAGAAAAAACCTTCTGTTAAGCAGCAGGAAAATCTTGAATGTGGATCCCAGTCTCATGATGAACAGCAAATCCACACGATGCTGTGTTGGGTGTGAGGGCAAAGGAAGGGAGGTAAGAGGAGACAAGTGGACTAAAATAAGAACTAAAGTTAGGGACAGATCCATGAACCATAGACCTGTCGTCTGATTTATTAGAGGTTAGCCTCTTGAGATGCTACATCTCATTTTCAGGAGGGTCTTCATGTCTGAATAGTTGTGGTGATCATTTTATAGAAGTATAAACAATGATATTCTTACTGAAAATAAGAATTTATGGTAATGACGAACTCATGGGTGCCCAGACCACAAGTGCATCCCAACCATATTTGTCTCCGTTAAGTATAAATTTGTTAAAGGCCTCTTGAGATGTGACATCCCATTTTCAGAGGGACCTCATGCCTATGTGGTAATTAAAGAGTAGATACTGTAGATGTATTGATCATGGATATGGAGATCATGCTAATATCTACATGAGCAGCTATAATGATAATGGGAATGGAGTGTTCCTAATAAAATGGCCAACTATGTGTCATGTATATAATTGTAGTTTTGAGGCTTCGTGACTCCACAGCAGCAGGCAGTCTCCACCAAGGATTCCAGGCCACCTACAAGACAAGAGCCAAGACAAGAGTACAGGAGCAAACAAAAGGGGGCAAAAGCAGATGCAGAGAGGGAGAGAGAGAGTGATAGTGCCCATTGTGCCAGACTCCCCCCGGCAGTCTAGGCCTATTCCATCTAAACTATGAGTCTAATTTATAAACTTATGGTCAGTATTAAAAAAAAAAACTAATTCAGACTTTGTCAGACCTTTTAGGATTTGCATAATCTTTGCATAAGGAAACTGGCCGGTGGGCTACTTATTTGGCAAAACTTGGGGCCTTGAAAGAACGGAAAGTGTACCTGGTTTGAACCCCAGAGCTCCTTGTTGTCCCCTGTGCTCTGCAGTATTTTCATGCCTATTGTGTCCTGGAAACAAACATTTCTAGATAACCAGCAAACTATTCATGCATCCTCTGAGCTGTAAACTGCGCTATAATTAGCCTACATGATGATACTGCCAGAGGTTTGCAAATCAGTGCACTCAAACAAATCTAAAATCACCCATGAGAAGAAAAAGTGGTGAAGAAAGGAAGAAAGGGGAGAGGGGAGGGGTGGGGGAGGAGTCTCACATTGACTTTCACGTCCATTCAGCCTTTTCTGCGGCAGCATTGAACTTGCGGAGAGAGAGAGGGGCAGAGAGAGGACAGTATTGTGCAGGGAGGGAACTCGGTGTTATGAGGCTGCCATGAAATGAACATCAAACGTGGACTGTTTTCCGATCCGCTGGAGAGTCGTGCCGCTGAAGAGGAGTGGTCATCAGGGAGGAGGTAGCTCATCATTATTAAGCACTTTTAGATCGACGTCGCCTTTTACGCAGCAACCTCACAGCAGCAGCAGCAGCAGCAGCGCCTCAAGTGCGTTTTGATCCACGAAGAAGAAGTTGAGTCAGGCGGGCGATGATTCCTCGCATCTGATTGTTGCTCAACTACTCCACAGAGAGAGTGAGGACTCACTGCAGACGGGCAAATCGCTGCATTGTGGCAACGGAGGCGCTGATTCCTGCCCGAGGACTGCATAATTCCTTCTCCCCAACATGTCATCTCAGGCGAAAGTCAAGAAGGACAAAGAGATTATAGCCGAGTATGAGACCCAAGTGAAAGGTGGGTAACATGCAGCAGGCCTGATCGTATTGTTATTCTGTGTGAGTGTGCGTGAGGCAGGCACTATTGCGTAACTTCAAGCTTTGTATGGCTTTCAAGTGTGCTGTACTGTGGGGTGGGACACATTTGTACACTCACAGATGACACTCTTTTATTTATAGCCAATCTCACGGGGGAAATGTTGCACATCTATCTTATTTAAACTCGGGGTGCGTGTATTTCTTGATTTGTAATGAAGACATAAGTTGGTTGAACCGGTTTTTTCTTTGCACACCCTGGCTGTGAGGATCCATAACATGCCTAGCCCTGCATGTGTGGCCATGTAAGCCAATGGAGCTTGGTAATTTGTTCCAAAGTGCATCTAACGTGTTTTGTTAGATCGTCTTCACGCTGCACACCCAAGAAGGGAATGCACCAATTCACCTTGGATAAGCCTCCCAATAGTGTGGAGGTCAAGCACCTCAAGTACTCATGCAGAATATGGATACATCTGCACACAGCAGAACTTACCCTCATAAAGAAAGGTCAGAATTGACATGGAGCTGTACTGCGGTCATCTAAGCCATTTTAAAGGGCTTTAGAGTATTTTCTGGAGGGTATGCAATGTTGATTTTGCCATCAGTGAATTATGCTGATTATGTTAGAAGATATTAATATAGGCTATACTGATCTACATGCTGATCCTTATTTTCAATAACACTGACTGTCTCCTGCACTTTCTTATAATAAAAGAATATTATCAGAACAATATTTGTATTGGCAAATAATTTGCCTGACAAGCTCATTATCAGTATCAGTATCTGCAGATATGATATATTTTTGCTGTTATTTTGGATGTTCATGGCCATTTATCCTAAATATTGTTTGTAGTATTGGCAGAATGTACCGCAACTGTTTACTGTAACATAACTGAATATCTACTTTCAAAACTCATAATATTTTTTTAAATGTATTTTTTGGGCATTTTGTGCCTTAATTGATAGGAGAGAGACAGTGGATAGGCTTGTGAAAGGGGTTGAGAGAGTAGGGAAAGACACTCTGCAAACTGGTCACAGGCCAGATTTGAACTTGGACCAGCAGAAGTATGTACATGGGGTACCTGGTTGCTAACCACTCTGCCAAACCAGCACCCCAAAACTCATAATATTTTTTAAAGGAATACATGTTGTTTATCCTTCTTCGTGTCTATTACTAACACAGAATGTTACCATAAGGAGGAACAGATCAAGTTTTTGTGCCGTTGCGACTTTGTACTCTTCACCAAACATTGGTCAAGAGTACGAAGTCGCAACTGAACAATAATGAGTTTGGAAATATTGGCATATTGGATATATTGGCAATAATCCAATATTTTGCATCCCCTACTCTTTACTGTTATTGGCACAAGACCTGGGTGATATGGACCAAAATTTGTATCTCACTATATATATATATATATATATATACACATATGTTTCCAGATACATAATATTAAAAACACATATCAATGAGGCTCAAGGCCCTGTTGGCTCTGCGACAGGACTGTTGTTAGGAAAGAAATAAGCTAACATTTCAGTAATGCTTTTAGTTGCTCAATAATCTTATTTAGCAAGAGCTAGCTCCAGTGAAGAGCTTGAAACTCTCAGCATCTTTGGAAAAACACAAAAAAGTAAACAAAGTGAAGCTGGACTGCTGTGTGGAGTATAGCTGTTAATGTTAGCAGTGCTAGCACTGTAAGCCATTGGTTGCCTTTATAGCTTCCACATATTGGTGCTGAGTGTGTTTTTTGCCTCAGTTGAGTGATTGTACGTGTTGTACATTTTCAAACTAAACCTCAAGCCTTCAAATCAAGATACTGTAAACTGCACTGTTCATACAGGATGCTGCTAATGTTTAAATATTATACAAATTGTTCTTAAATGTCCAGTTTCACCATTGCTTCAAGGAATTAAGCAACTATGCAGCAGCCCCTAAGAAGAGCTACAGTGGTAAATAGTTGTGGATGGCCTTACTACACTCAAGACAGAGCAATTGACCAGGTTTTTGGACAGTACTTTTTTTTGATAAGCTCTGAAGTTTTTTCAAGGATTAATTTTACCAACTGAACAGCAGGTTAACATGGTGGTTTCCTCATACAGTACTGACAAACACAAAAATATCTTAATTCATCTGAACAAATTGTATTAGCTACAATATACAGCCCCTTAAAGGTATATGACACAGTTTACAGTCCTCAAAAAGATGATGCAGGTGATTAACTCTTACAGGTCCTCTCACACTGATCAAATGGAAATAACGATGTGCATCCCTATACTTATGCAGCGTATTTAGAGACATATGGGCACACTGCAGATCTTCCTTTGAAGAAAGATCAAAATTCACATGGAATTGCATCAGAGTAATCTAAACCATTTTGAAGGATGCATGTGTATTTTCTGACACTGCAGGACAAAGTGTTGTATTGAGGGGGAGAGGAAATGCTCATGGAGATCAAACAGCAAACAGTTCAGAAAGTCCATCCATAATGTATGCTGTCTGTATGAATTATGAAGCATGAAAGGATTTTACTGTCTACCGCTAAATATGTGACTGGATAAACTACCAAGAGAGAGATGTGAGCATGGAGCTCTGATCCTGGATTGGAACAGACATTGCACGATGCATATAGGTGGGTTGTCTTCTCAGCCTTTTAGAGATGACTTCCAGCAGTGTCAACTCTAACACATTCAGCACCACCTTCTCCCGGCTGTGGTTTTTGCTCAAGTGTCAGGTTTTATTCACTGAGACAGGCAGAGCAGACCTAGCTTTCATCTCTACAATATGCAGTCATTTTAAACCAGGATGTAAGTATCCAGTGAAGAGCTCATAAAAGTATTCATGCTCTAAATGTACAGTAAGAATATCCCTAATACTGTACTGTTGCATCAGGATGTGAATCCAGAATCAGTAAATAAACATATTGGTTTTACATCAACTAATAGGACTGCAGTATGAAGTCAAAACACACCCAGACAAAAACAGACCTGGAAAAGAAACCACCAAATTAAACTCAGTGGTTATGTTTTAGCTTGTAATACTAAAGAGATTCAGTAGTCTAAAATGTGGAAAGAGTTAATGTAGTCTACATTTTCTTGTATTTAATTTTATATTTTTATTCCACTAAAATCTAAAATATTGAAACAACTAAAAGAGTTAGTTGAAGGAAAATGTCATGCTTCCTTTACAATGGACTACAAATGTATTGTTGTAAAACAGTTCTTCTTTAGATCTGTTCATTATTAGACTTACCCACTGCTAAAGACAAAAATACTATTATCACACTGTTGTATCAAAATTATGATTATAACATGGAAAATTTCCTATGTAATGGTCAACTCTTGTCTTATGTAGCCTAGTTACATTGGTTGCTATATTTCCCCTGCACTTACTCTGTAGCCCAGCTGGCAATATTTACCTTACAGTCAGTCTGACCAAGCAAAACACTTAAGGAAATGAAATAAACCGGCTGTTTTCTTTCTATTGTTTGGTATTTTGTGGGGGTGTAACGAAATGGTCAACTCACGAAACGATACGAAATACGAAACAAGGCTCACGATACGAAATACTCACGATACGAAATAAAGATGAAGGAAAATCCCAAACAGTAGGAATTTGTGCAAAAATCTAATTTTCTTTATTTTCTTCCTAATGCAGACAAACAAAAAATATTGCTGCATCAGTACAAAATAAATGCTCTTTGAAAAAAAAACTAAATTGTAGTTTTTTTCCCCTTATTTAGACTACAGTGCAAATACAAACATAAAATCTCGATAAAAAGTGCTCTGTTGTTGTTGTAACAATCAGGATAAGTACATTCTTGAATGAAAAGGAAAACAAATAACAGTCCTCAGAGCTGCAGTTTAGACCTATAAATTTCTGAACTGTGAACTATAATATTTAGCCTATAACAGTGCATATACTTCTGATCATGAAGTATGATCAAATTCTGTCAACTTAACAGCAGATGCAAAAATCAAATATTGTTTTTTATGCAGACTCACACAAACATAGTGGAGCAGCTCTACCATTTGTTTTGTGTTCAATGTGGATTTTAATGTTTCCTATAAGTTGACGGTCAGTGAAGGGAGCAGGAAGGCGGGGCGAGCAGGTCAGAGTTCAGAAGGGGAGAGTTAGTGTGTGTGTTAGCGAGGAGGGAGAGAGCCGTGCAGGAGGTCTAGAGATTACTACTCACTGTTTTGTTCGTGAATTAAAATGGTAGTTGGCGTGGTCACAGCCCACGGTGACTGTTAAATAAAAGCAGGTATTTGCAAGCCGGAGTCGCCTTTATTATTACGTCCGATGGACGTCACAGTACAGCCGCTGCCTATCTGCAGGTGGTTGTTCTCCCCGCAGTATACGGCGAACTGTAACGGCATATTTTGCACACGGTTGTTGTTTTGTCCGCAATCTTGTCACCGTTCTCTCGTCTTCTCACGGGAAGCCAAAATAGGTCCACACAACCGATTTATTTGACAAAGGAGCGTCCGCTTCGTCCTCCTCCATATTGCAGCGTGTTTTTCTACGGGAGGCGAGGAGGGTTTTATTTCGTCCTTTTATTTCGAGCGTCTTTGATTTTTATTTCGCGAAATTTCGTGGCACGAAATTTCGTTTCAACCCTAGTATTTTGGTAGAGCAGCTAACTCGATGCAAAACTTGTTTTGGGGTGTATTATTTGTAAGCCTATGCGGTGAAATCTGCCTGAACACAGAGTGCTGACAACTGAGTTCTAACAGTACAGTTAAGCTATCTTTTGAAACAGTCCCGCTAGCTTTTTTCCCTCTGCCTCTGCTCTGTAGTAGTTTAAGCTAGCTTAAGGTTTTTTAGACGGGAAAAGTACATTTGTTTTACAAGTATTTTCTGTTTCTCTAAACTCTCTTTCCTCTGAGGAAATATGCTGGTATTGTTAATGACAAGGCTTGTGTTACCAAGTTGAAAGTGCAGATTACTATGCCTGTACTCTAGAATCAAATGAATGATGACTTCCTGCATGAGCTATGTTTCTGTCTTGCTCGTGCTTATAAAAGGTATCCCAGTAGCAAATAGCTGGTAATGGTTGTATTTCTGTTGGTGGGTCTAGTTAGTATGCCAAGTGTGTGACAGGTTCCTCTCCTGAATGGCCTTTCATGGCCCTTTTACCAGCATTGACAAAAGATTCATATCCTTTTTTTAAGGGGAATGGCTTAAAAAAGTTTTTGTCCCAGTAATACTCAATTTTAGCTTACTGTTGCTGTTCTCAAAGTTACCTTGCCCAGCTTTAAAACTTGCATGAACTTAATGCCGTTGCGTGCATGTAGGTCAACCCTCAGCACTGAAAATATGCTATTAATTTTAAATGGCATTCGCGCCCCAGACTGGTAAGGAAAGTTTGAAAGTGTGCCAAATCAAAGGGAGCATAAAGGCTGTATTTGGTTTAATGAAGTCACGCTCATTGGTGCAAATAAGTTATTGGATCAAACTTTTACAGGAGTCAAGTTTTTGGTTTGGCTACTTAAGTTAGACCTTTATGACAGAGATGACCAAAGCTTGTCTCCTTGTGTTTGGAATGAAGAGTATGATCAGCATTTATCCTCCTGAGGTGTGGTACGCTTTCTCTCCATTCCTTCCTTTCTTCTGTCAGTTTGATTGTTTGACGTCTTTACTCTCAATCTTCCTCTCTCTCACTCTCTTCTCTCTCTCTCTCCTTCTTTAGTGTCCACACCAGCTTTGTGGCTGCTAGAGAGCCATCAGAGCTCCGTCTCCCGTCTCAGTTTCAGGAAAAGCTTTTAAGCTGACATCTAAAGCTCATTTGCAAACTGGGCTTGGATCGGTTTTGGAGTTGTGGGAGCTTTACTCTGACACTGACACTGGCCTCCAATAAAGCCGAGTTGCTGACTGTACAGCAGTTCAATCACGCACTAACTTAATACGCTTTGTGATATATTTCAACATGCAGCACTTCAGCGAGCTGCCCAGTCTTTGTCACGTTTGATCAGTGGTTTGTGGTATGTGTTTTGATGTAAAAGCTGTTCTAGTTGAGGCCTGTGTTTGTTCTTGTTGTCAGGTGACAGCAATGATGCTTTGATGACTGGACAATTAATCATAATCAGGTGAACATGTTTTGTGTTATAGTCATCATTTAATCATTGTCAGCAGTAATAGTCACAATACATTTGCAGCTGAAACTGTTGTTTGTTCCCTCATCATATTACACAACAAATATGCCACCCTGAGCAGTTTCTCACTGTGGCTTTTTACAGCTAAATATTGCTATTCTAGAGAGCGTTGTCCACAAGCATGAAGTATCCCCATGCTTCCTGCTGATCCTGAAACAAACACAAGGAATGAGGGAGATACCCTTCAGGAGACTTTATACTGCGCTTATAGCTGGGAGCAGCATTATCTGTAATGATATGAGATCTGTTTGAAGTCCTGCTGTATTAGTCGTTTGCATGCATTGCTGTAATTGTGCTGTAAATAGATATTCAGGTTTGTTTGGGCTAGGAAAACTGAGCAATGAGGAGTTGCACCTTATGTGTGTAGTACAAATGGGATTGTGAATATCTGTTAGGGCCATCATTTTTCCCAAAAATCAAGCTCTATCGGTTTTGAACAAATGCAGTATTAACCTAAGATATCAAAACACCCCGCTTTTGGCCCAGCTGCAACAGAGACATTGTGAATGGTATTGTGATTTTCATTTATATAGACGTGGTTGAAATCTAATAAAACTTTTATTGAAGCTGCTGGCATATACTAATCGCTGTATGAGCAGTCACTTCCAGTGGTTGTGGTGCCTGTAGCTTGTTCCTGTCCCTGCTCTAAAGGACTCTGATTGGGCCATCCGGCTTTGTGCTGCTTGCTGTCGTTGAAGATTGGAGCTTGACAAGATGGATCTGCCTCATTACAAATCAGGCAGGTCCAGCTTAGGTTAGAACAGAGTAGCTTTACTTATGGTTGTTTCTGTAAAACTAAAAGATACAATACAATCCTGTATCAAAAGTGGTCACACAACATCATGATGAATTAACTGATACCATTTTTTCAGACCAGGTACAGGTAATAACACCGGATTCCCAAAAATGTGAGTACTTAGGTAATTACTTATGTGTCCTATTGCATTAATGAAATTATTTTCAAAGTTTGTTCAATTTTCTTCACCTGTTCTCCTCCCATCTTCTCAACAATTTAGAGTGTATGGTGTGTAGTCAGCTCCGTTTTTGTCATCTTTATTCAGGCTGAATATCAATCAAGCTGCAGACATGGCTTTGGTTTTTTATCTGTGAAAATACTGACTAACTAACACGTTGAAAAGGTATTCCAGTTGCAGAACTGGTAATGTTTTCAGTGTACAAGTGCTTGGCATGGTATCCGAAATGATACCTGATACTGGCATTGGTGTTATTCCTACACAGTATGACAAAGTTCAGAAGCCATTATGGTCCTACAAATCAGGTTAACTTTTATTATTATAAACAATATGGTTTTATTCAGTTCACAGCAAGTGATCAGTTTATTGCTTTGCAAAGTATTTTACTTATTGGTTTCAATCAGTAAAAGTGTAGAGACTGTATTTCCATTTTTATTTTTGTATTGATTTGTTATGTTTTGACTGTCTTGCGTCTCTTTGTTGATTCATGTTGTTTTACCACCATATTCACCACAGGAACACATTCCAAAATGAACATGTATGACACACCCCACTGTGTGGTGTGCAGATTCATCATAAAGAAGGAATGTTCAGACTGATACTGTTTTAAATGTCATAGTTGTATCACAATCATGAAGCCATATGCATCTCCATTGTCTCTGTCACATTTCAGAGTCACTGTCATGCCTTGTGTTGGCAGGTGACAAACCCACGGTAGAAAGATAAAAGATTAAGAGAGAAAACTGCTTGGAAATTTTGCATGGCACTCACTGGATTTTCCTGTCCCGTGGTTGCCCAGACAGCAATGCCTTTCCTTGTTAAGAGATATTTATGTGGAGGCAGAAATGTGAACCCAAGCAAGTAGACTTTAAAGGCATACCATGGCCATTACTACATTCAGAAGACAAGCGTTCACAGAACACAGCCTTGATTTATACCAAATTATGTCAACGTGTCAGTCTGAGTTAGTTCACATGTGACTAGCCACGCATGGCTAACTGCAGACACAGCCCGAGAGACTGCTGCTGGCCACTGTGAGAGCTGTGCCAGGCTAATCTGAGTGTGCTACAGCGGTGACAGGGGATCCTCGCTACGTGATATTCGGTACTCCGTCTGCTGCAGAAGCATGGGAGCATAGCAGGCAAACCTGCAAGGCAAAAGTGACCGATAGCTTTCCCTTGTTTGGTTCCCTTATCTTTTGGGGATCCAGACATGTAGCCACAGACAGGCTGTGTTTGAACTTGGTGGTTAGCTGTTTTTACATCTGCTGAGTGATATACGAGGTCAAGGCTTTGTAACAGTTGACCTCAGGCAGCTACTTACTTTCTTACGCCTTCAATCATCAGACAGTGGATACATGTAACCAAATAATGTAGCTGATCTGGTTCAGTGGCATTCTGTACTTCAGTCGCGTGGAGTTAGATTCACATAGTTCAGCCTTTGTATGTTAATGGGCTTTAGGGCTGGGAAAAATTGACTGAAGCTCTTATACCTCCATGTTTTTAATTAAATGGCATAAAATACATCTCTCTTTTCTGTAGAAAATAACAAGTGGTTGTCTCAGTACAAGAATAATACACATTAAAATGATATAACTTCTTAAACCATTAGTACTGAACAAAAAACAAAAGCAAAATTTCTATCAAGATCAACAATAATCAGTGTGTTTCAAAATTGCTAAATCACAGATAGCTTTATAATAGGTGGAATCAAACCAGGTTGGTTGTCACACTTTTGATTCTCATGCACAGAATTACTCATGAATTTATTTATTAAGAAACTGGTATCAGGGATTTGTAGGGGAAATGTTATGAATAACACTGTGAGATTATGCATTTTTTCATGTTTTCCTCTGAAAAATAAGTAACTTCTGAATGAATTTTGAAGACATTTTCAGGGAATGTTCGTCATGTTACAAGAGGAAATCGATTTCATTTTGGCGGTGATCTGAATCTAATTTTGATCCAGGATTTTTGTCTCAAGGATTTGTTAGCAGTACGACATAAGACAGATTTACGCATTTTTGACAGTAGCTCACATAAAACGTTGGAAATGACTTTGAGGTTTGTGTTATTGGAGCAATTCTAGTTTTAAGAGTGAGTTTTCCCCATCAAAGGGTTGGTTGTCCCTATTGTACACAATGGAGTTTCGATCAAGGATAGAAAAGGAAAGACGAATCAATTTTACTGAACACATAAACCTTTTCTGACAACTTCATACTGCTGTTTGTCTCAAATTAGCCAATACAAACATTTCAAAGACCTGACCTGTGTGTCTTGGACACATTTTATTGTGTTTTCTTTGTCAAATCAGATTATCCAGTCTCTAGGTGCACTACAGGAAGAGGCAAATTCTCCAGTGTGCACCCTTTGTAACAAACAGGTAATGTACAGTGAATCATAAAATGGTTTGAGTCAAAAAAATGACCTTGTGTAAGTCTGAGACCCCTAGAATCTGAACCAAATTGAATTGTTTTATATAGGAATATTGTCAGCTCGATAAAAAAATTATAATTTTAATCATCAACTTCGACCAAGGAACATAGCTGTCAAGTCTCCTGTTTTGGCCGGGAAACTACCGTATTTTACCCCTCTTTCCCACCGTCCTCCCGTATTACTATTTTCCTGTAATTCTCCCATATTAACAGCGGGACAACAAAGGAGAGATATGGATGGATGTGAGGCCAAAAAATCAAAAAGTACGGTAAATATCTCGAAAATGGGACAGCAAATTTACTTTCCTGAAGAGGAGCAGGATGGGGCACAGTCACATTGGGGTGGTGGGACAGCTAACAGCAAGTGCTGGAAAATTTCCCTTATTTTCAAATCCAAAACTTGACAGATATGCCAAGGAAGCCTTGGTTAGCCGCGTTTGTCCACATGTTAGTCCATCTATCAGCAAGATATTAATCAAAATTTCTCAATTTTTGGGGGAACATCTATACAAAGCTGACCACCAAGCTGTATAGCTGCTCTTACAGTTTTTAGATAATGCTCATGAAGAGAAGTTAAACTTTTTTTTTTTTATCCAAGTCTCTGTGAAACATCATTACCAGAATAAAAATGGGCAGTGTCTCTGTGTGTGACACATTTTATTGGTGTTTGCTTGTCACTGTTCCCAGGCAGAAAAACTTGCTCAGCATAAGACTGTATTTTGTATAAGGTCCTTTTTGCTCTCATTTTACCTTTCAAAACAGATAAAGATGCGCCTCTTTTAGCTTTTGAGGGTTACATCCTGTCATATTATTCACTTGAACTCCTCTCCAGCTTCTTTATAATTATGCATCACTCTGCAAAAGCCTGAATCATTCATTGAATGTAGCGCAGCTCTGCACAGTCCCTAGTAACAGTTTAAGTTCTAAAAATAACCAGCTGCTCGCAGGAGAAAACCAATGCAAATATCATGAGCTTATTTGAAGTTGTACTGATAAAAATGTGCAGTCAAATCAGTTCAGATTTCCATATGGTCTCTATCCGTTCTGCTCTGTCCCTGTATGTCCAAAGACTTCAGTGCTGTTAGGTCCCCTCATGTTTATCAGGTTGACTAGTGACTCTGACCTGCCTTGTGTGTGAGTAGTTGTCTTTCTGTATATGTCTGCTCTGTGGTTGGCCAGAAATCAGGGTATCTTGCCTCTCTTCCAGTGCCACCTGGGTTAGCTTTAATTTCTCAGCAACCCAAAGGGGATAAATTGTCTGGATAATGGATACATGGATGGATGGGTTTTTATTTTTACAGAGAATTAAAGGTAATTGCACCACAGTTAGCGAATACTTCATCTGCATATGTTGTCTCTGGACAGGTAGACATTTAATACATAACAACCAGTAAGATTTATAACTGACCCATTTCCTGTTGGGATTTTAAATGAAGTTAATGGATATTTTTAAGTGTCGGCTAGCCAAATATGTTTAACAAAATTATTTTTTGAAGGTCAAACTTAAGGCCGTAACTTTTCAAAACTATTTGTGGTGCTATTGAGACAAGTTGCTTGCCCACATAGAACAGCAACTTTTTTTTGCCAGACTTTATGCTTATGCCACATTTTATGAGTATTTTTAAGCAGTGGTACCAAACCTTTCTTGTACCACAGCTAAGTTTCATGCAACATTTTATTTTATACAGACTGGCTCTTGCATGGAGGTGAGTGGGGGTCCATGAGCACACAGGTTGTACATAGTGTAACTCAAGATAAAGCAAGCTCAGAGGGAGCCATAGGCTTGTATCTAAATTCTGATAATGAGGCATTCATGAGGACCCACTTTGTCTTTATCAGCTACTTAACATTTACACAAAGGAATGAAGTTAACTGAAACTCACCAGTTGGCATGATACCCAAATAAACCACTACACATGAGCATAGGGTAAAATGCTATAAAAACACCTTATATTAGCATTGTGCAGGTTTTATCTGTTGGTCATCAGTCCGAGCTAATCTTAAGTTTCTATTGATCACTTCTTTCAACATCAGGAAGTTAAGTGTTCTCATGTGCCTTGACTGTTTACTTACACCCATCGTCCAGTCAAATATATATGTACATACAACCACTACCGAGGCGCAAGCTGAAAAGTGCATGAGTTAATCTCACATTGCACTTCTCATTCATCACAGCAGTGACAGGGGCAGAGAGTCAATGTGTTAGTCTATACAGTCAAGATACACAGATGGATATGTGAGGATCAGGTTATCCTTTCAAAATAAAACCCTCATCAGTCTCAGAAATCTAAAAGAACACAATGAAATGAATGGTTAATTTGTTTCTATGGCCTGGTACCAAATGATCAGCAACCTGGTTGGGGACACTGTATTAGACACTGAAATGAGACAGTGAGAAGAAAAACAAAACATTCTTAGGGTTTAAAAAGGAGTCCATCTCTAAATCTGCAGCAATAATTTCCTCTGGAAGCTACAGGAGGACTGATGTGGCCCACCTGTTGATGATAACTGTTTTATGGATTTAACGTGTTGTAAATGGACGACAGCTTCTCCTTCTTAACCGCTCAGCTTGCGCTCTGCCCTCCCACCAAAACTGCTCTTACTTTAATTTAAAGGGACTGTGAGGAGTTTCAAAGTAATTCCAAAAAAAGTCTCACTTTTAGATATATGCCTGATCGAAATACACACTTTAAGATGAGTTTTATAGCATCAAAGTAGGTTATCTGTAAATGCTATTCCTTAGCTTCGCGGTCGGGTCGGACAGGGCTGGGCACTCAACTTCGTGAACAAGTGAATTAAAACTAGAGCAAATTTTTATTATTCGGACACGTCTAAGAGCACCGGGCTGTAAGTAGTGATATATAGTCGGCTACAAAACTACAATACTAAGTTTTCCAAAAATGGCTTGTTGTGACACATCAAAAACTACTGCTACATAACTAGAAAGAGATACATTACCTCGTCACTTTGCATTCTGTAAGTTGTTGAAAAAAGAAGTTGTAAAGCAATGCAGAGTTCTGAGGAAGGTCAGAGCTGCATTTATCACAACAAACACACGCTTTGGCTTGGGTCACGTCTTTTGGTGCGTTCCAGTTGTAGTCAGAAGTAGGAATTTCCAAGTTCTGAGTAGGAAACTGCAACTGGAACACCCCCTGAAGTCGGAATTTCCTTCTGGGAACTCGTGAAAACCTTGCCACCCCCGAGTTGACAATCGAAGATGGATGTCCCCAGTGTGAACAGTTATTTAGCTCCTGTAATAATCAATTTATTTGCACTTCTGACTGGGGTGTGTCGCTCTAGATCAGCTGTATACATAGTATTGTTAGACTTATATTTACAAACATGCTGCCATAGTGATAATCACATTCTTCTTGTGGTATTTGTGAACAACAACGCAGGGCATGCTAACAATAGCTAACAATAGCCTGGTAGATCGAGATGTTTTTTTTTTTACTTCAACTGGAACAGCGATAAGTCGGAGATGATGTCACTCCCAGTTCCAAGGTTACTGGAACGCAGCATTACGACAGTCACCGTGCGTGCTCATGGGTAGCAGAGTTTTAATGTTGCCGGTAATAGATTCTCCTCATAGCACCTTTAAGTGAGAAACAGAGGGAGCCCAGATATGCACTCCAGTTAGTTTGAAAAGCAAGTGGGTAAAAGACCATGTCAGTGGGAAGTCATTGGTCTACCAAAAAGGTGAATAAAAATGTGATATATGGACTAACTCAGGTTCAGGGAAATTAAACTCAAAGCAGTACAAAGAAAAGGACAGAATTTGTTTCAAGGCTGTGGCTGATGTCGTAGGCATTACAAAAAAATAATTACTTAAAATCTGTTTGGGCTAGGTGTAGGGATGGGAATTGATAAGAATTTGTCAATACCAATGCTGTTAATGATCATGCTAATCGATCCAGTTCTTTACCGATTCCCTTATCGATTCCTGCAGATTTTGCATGTGGGTAAATGTAGGTCTGATTCTCAGTGGCAACAATGTCAAACAAGTCACAGCATAGATATCTGCTTCTGCGAGTTGCTGGTGTTTCCTCTCACTTAAGCTTGTGTAATAGGTGCAATGAAAATTAAGCTACAATTCTGATGTTTCTCAACCCTGTCAGTGGAAGGAATTGATAAGGGAATTGATAAGCAAAAAGATTAATGATATCGATTCTTTGATGGAGCTGTTAACGATTCTCAGCTGGAATTGGTTTTCGATTCCCATCCCTAGCTAGGTGGTATCAGGTTTAATTATCCTGAAATCATTAGTTACCAAAATAATCCTGTTATACTGTATGTCACTAAGGAGTAGCCCTGTTCTGTGGTCTGTCATAGCACAGGTTTAAATTGCAGTCATTATGCTTTCTATTTTAAAATCTTATTCCTGTGTTGTTCATTTGCACAGACTGTTTATCGAGTATTTCAAAGTGCTGAAAGTTGTCCTTGTCCACGGCCATTATGCTAAACAGACTGACTGCTGTGACAGTCAGAACAGTGACCCAGCCTGCTCTCAATGAGATGCCTCCAGAGGCATGTAGCCAGGCAACCAAGCAACTATGGGGACCAGGAGGGGTACATTTCCAAACAGCAAGGGACTCAGTGTTTACTCTGCCTCCTTTGTTCGTGCTCTTTCATTCACATTTTCACTCAAAGAAGATGGAGGAAGAATATTTGAAAATCCTCTACTCTAGATACAGAAACAGCATTTAGAAGTAAACAAAAGAGCTTTTCTTCTGCTGGGACATCTATCCCATTCATATGATTTCCACAGAGTGTCTTTTCAGTGCACAGAAATCATATGCATGGTTGAAACAGTCTGTCATAATGGAATCTTCAGCCATCTCATTGTTGCTCAACTGCTTCATATTGTTTTACAGAAGGGGATGCTTGGACTAAACCCACTGTGAGCGTGGGTGAGGGGGTTTAATACACTAGTGTGATCTCATGTCTCTGATACTTTCAGCTGCTGTCTATGAGGTCTGTGATGATGTAGGGGATTTGATTTGGCTGGTCAGGTACAATGTCAATGTGATACCAGAGTTTAACACTTTGATATTAAGTGTGGGGCAGAGGTACCTGCTAAAGTAGCTTATTATGGCACAGGATTACTTTTGGTCTTTTGTAACTTTACATTCCTGCATTAGATAGAAATTACTTGTTAGACTATATTAGTGCGCCCAAACTAAAAAAGATGTCTTTAAACTGCTATTTTGACATAGCATATAGACCGTCTTACATATAAGCTGAGTTTAGGTAGATGTAGCATGTTAGAGTACATTTCTATAGCATAAAAACAAAAAAACAGGTCCTTAAAGGTCCTAGATTTTTACCCAAAAAGTTGATAATTGGTATTGGCAGATAAGATTTTTTTTTACAGCCATTATTTTGTCTTTAAAAATAGACCACACATATCCAATATAATGGCTGCAATATTTGAAAAATGTTCAAATGTACCATGATGGTTAACATCATCATCGGTCAAAGCACATTTTCCCATATCAAACATGTAATTTATTAAAAAATAAAATAATGTATATATATAAGTACTAGGGCTGGGATGATACGCTTCTCTCCTGATTCAATTTTTTACGATTTTTTAGGTACCAATTCAATTTAAATTGTGATTTGATGATATTGGCGATTTTCGAAATCTTTAGTTAGCTTTCTAACACCAGCAAAAATTATGAACAATGATGATGCCTACTGACAATATATGAAGAAATACACATCAAATGTGAGACCATTTTTAGGATTTATTCAGCAATATATGTTAACCAGCTGTCTATACTCCCTTTAACAGCCTGGATTGAATTTAAAAGTGGCTTATTAACACAGACTAAAATGAAGCATTTAAATTTGGAAAAAAATGATTTTTGAACAAAGAAATCAATTTAAAAAGCATAAAACAAAAAAATCCCAAATACTTGTGTGAATCGATTTTTTTCTCCCACCCCTATTAAGTACAGACTTTGTGCTCTTACTGAAAAATACCAGTATCAATCTCAGTATCAGTGGTTATGAAATTGGATATATTGGCATATCATTCCCAAAACTCCAGCTTTGTCCTTGCTTACTATGGCATCATTACTTGTTAACTGAATGTAGTGGCAGGGGGTGATACTGCATTATGGACAGTTGTTTCAGTCTGGAAACACATGGCTCTTGAAAATACATTTCTTATAATGTTTCTTCCTCTTTATCCTAACTTCATCACTGTGCTATAAATGTTGACTCTTACCAGCAGACACACTGACACAGTTATGTTTACCCTCTGCCAGTGTACTGCAGGAAGGGAAGAAACAGACCTGCAGTTGCCTCTGTGATTTTTTTTTTAGTTGCAAGATTTGGCATTTTCTGAAGTACCAAGTTTTATGTTCATGAAAAAATACCACTTATAGATTACTGAACAACTCTCAAAATAATACTTCTTATCCAGTAATACTGTCTGTTGTCCAGAATGGGAAAAAAAGAAAGTCAGAGATAACCTTTAGTTTTTTGTTTTTGTTTTTGTTTTTGTTTTTAGTAACTAAAATGGCAGGCATAGTCCTTCATGCTGCCTTAAAAAAAACACATTAGCATATTTTGAAGTTCCTCCTCTCAACACTTATCTTATGATAGGAGTTTTTCCATGTGTTGATAGTTTAGCAACTCTGTTGTTCATTAAAGTGATGGATAATTAATCATTGAAAACAGTAACAAAACAATCAGTCTGAGAAACTTTGATAAACGTACCCTGTTATGTTGAATTTTATTTATTTATTTTTTGGGAAATTCAACATGATCAGATATAGTGGTTTACCAATTACTAGCAGGTACATTTTGGTGTTTAGTTTGCTATACAGTACATTAGTTTGTTTGATTTTATCTTGCTTCAGTACATTTACATGCATTTGAAGGTGAGCATGAATGGGTAGATGTGACCAGTGGTGTTAAAGCCCTTTGAGTAGTCAGAAACACCAGAAAAGTGTTTTATTAGCTCAAGTCCAATTTACTGATGGAAATGTGGGCATCCTGTCATGATGCTGGACGTGTCACATCCTCTGATGGCTTTAAGGTGATCTGTGGCTTGCAAGTAGCTGCACATTCTGCAGCCACTTTGCCTCTAGATTTATGTCACCCTGCCAGAAAGCAGTATATATGTGGTATAAAATGTTATTTGTATTCCTATCTGTGTTAATGTAGGGCCATATAAAAAGAAGCCATTACATCAGAGGACATTTTTATCACCTCATATTCCCCAGGACTCTGAAGACGAGCTGCCTGAGCTGTGGGTATTTATCTCTGGTTCATAGAGCATAAGTGGATGGGCTTCCCTGATATATTTTCCAACCATGTTTACTTTTGTAAGTTTGTTAACCTGTTCAAGAGCTTCAGAGTCAATGACCTTTAGAACAAACTCCTCTCACACCCAAAATAACCTGCAGCACCTGGCATATACTCTGAAATAAGAAGTGGGGGGGCTTTCGATAAGGGAATTTGTTTCATGTGATCAATGAATGTTCTTTAACTTCTGTTTAATATTTTGTGCCATTGTTTGCTGTTGATGCCATTCTGTACTCTTACTTGGATCTGCATGCAACATAAGTATGAAGCCTTACCTTCATTCAAAACCATCTGTGTTCACAGAATTTGATTTGAAATCTTTGAGATGTGGTTTGCATTATTTAGGCCTCTTTATGAAATGCCGATGACCACAACAACAAAGTTGAACAGGCATTAGTGTCAAATCAGCAATAAAGTACAAGACCGCCCCAAAAAGAAGAAGCCAGGATATCACAAATGTCCAAAGTGACAGCAGTGTAGGTGACGGGCTAAACATTACATACAATTTAGAAATTAAGCAATATCGTTTTGGTAATTTATTTTAAGATACAGCCTTTATAGTGTTGCCAAGACAAAAAAGGCCCTTGTACAAATGTAGTTGATGACCCCTGATCTATGATATCTATCTGTAAACACAAGTGGCAAAACAAACTACACTGACATATATACGTGTTCAGTCATATTTCTGTTCTGGTCTCTACTTCTTTGGATTTTAGGATGTATTGAGATTAATTACTGAAATGATGGTAGCCTTGCACAACTGACCATTGCATACAAGAGTCAATCTGAAAGCACTCCTGAACTTGAGATGGAAGTATTCCATTGATGTCTGCCAATGTTTTTTAGTGAATATGAAACATTTTTTTCTGTTTGTCACTGGGGATGCAAAGGGGTGGAAAAATTCTGATTCATTTCTGGGAACTTTCCAGGAACTGAAATGTGGGAATTAAAGATGGGGAATGTCACTTTCCATTGGAAATAAGGGAATTAATGGGAATAAACTGGAAACTGGGGTAAATTAAAGTTAGTGTATGGTATCCAAAAATTAAAAATTAAAAATTTCAACACATTTATTTGTAAGGAGAAATTTTTCAAGTTTTAACTATTTCATAGAAAAATCAATTTAACTTTACTTATGTGGTCCACAAACCCAAAATTGTGGTCTCAATAGTCTAGAGCTCTAAAATCATCTGTGCACGTTATGGACAATCACACACTGCATGTCGGGATGTGTCCTCAATACCACAGTTGACACTCTGCAAATAAGTGCTATGAGCATGTGATTGAGGAAGAGCATTGAGATTTTCAAGTACATCTTCGTGAAATCTTTTTTGTTGTTGTCAAGTTAATGCTGAAATATAGTTTTCCAAACTATATTTAAGATCCCTCTTAAGGGCCAACATTTAATTTGGTAAGTTTATTCCTGTATATTCCTATTAATTGCCATTTATATCTAAAGATTCCCATGAATTCTGATAGAAACTTTCCAATGTTGAACATTCCTGGAATGTTGCAACCTTGTTTGTCATTACTGTCAGGATGGGAAAGCATCTGCCTTTTTTCTGGACTGTGACCTGTTGGCACAGCTGTAAATGGCACAAAACTCTTCTTGACAGGCCTTCTCTATGCAGAATAGGCCTGTGCTCAAAATAATCGATAAAGCAAAATATCGTATCGCACTCCTTTGGGATACGTGTATCGATACGGATTGTACAGAATCGATAAGGCCTCAATGTTTTGACAGTTGTTGTAAATACACTTTGGCTAATGTCAACAGTGGCACAGTTCAAGGTAGAAGACGAGCTACATAATGAAGCATATGTTCTAAATTTGAACTTAGATCTACCATCTCTGAGGATCTGAATTTATGTCTCTCCAGTTGTAGAACCACTTAAAACTCATCCTTGTTCTTTTTCTTCTTATAAGAAAAAACTAAACTTGTCAAGAATTTTGTTTAAAGCATAGTCAATGTTCACAATTTATGTGTATCGGGATACGTATCGTATCGTGGCCTTAGTATCGGGATACGTATCGTACCGTGAAGTTGCTGGAAATACCCAGCCCTAATGCAGAAGTCCTTTCCTGCTCCACATCTGGAGTCTTCTGCAGTGACATGATGCCATCAGAAAATAAGACATTTGTTTGATACAAATCAGTGTCACATGGAGGCATGAGATTTTAGTACTGTGACAAACCTAAATTAAATAGTTTCTGCCAACAGGTACTAACAGACATTATAGTCTTTCTTTAAAGAAAACTTTCATTTTTTTGAAAGGTTTTATCTAATATAGAACTTTAAATGAAAATTTTACCTTATCTGTAAATGCGTTATCAAATGGTTTTGATGGTTTTTACCATCCTCAGATTATGAAAAGTAGTGATTGGTTTCCAAGCAGAAAACCACAGCCATCTTGCATATAAAAAAAGGGACTGTGAATTTTTTTCCACAACAAACTTCTCTGAAGGCTCGCTCAGCACAATGCTTTTTGAGAAGCTGACCTATTTTACATTTTCCGTGCTGTCTGCTGCAATCATCAGACATGCATCTCTTGTGCACGTGTGCAACCCCAGCATTTAGACACCCCCACACTCCCTCCCTCCCACGCACTACACACACACGTACACACACACATTCACACATGGCAGACAAATCCACTTTGACACCCAGCTTTATCCTATTATAATGACTTTGTTACTTTATTAGTTCTTGTGCTTGACTGTATCCTCACATTTATCTGTTTGCTGCTTCTCGTGGGTTGAGTTGAATGTTGACCTGCAACACTGTCTGGCAGGCTGAGGAGAGAGCCAAAGTTTTTGCCTTCTCCACTCTATGAGTCTCTTATTGCTCTGAAGGTGGTCTGTCTTTTTGATATGCAGAGATCCGAAACCAGCTGGTGGAGCAGTTCAGATGTCTGGAGCAGCAGTCTGAGTCGCGGCTGCAGCTGCTGCAGGACCTGCAGGAGTTCTTCCGCAGAAAGGCTGAGCTCCAGCTTGAGTACTCCAGAGGCCTGGACAAGCTGGCCGAGCGTTACTCCGCCAAGATCCGCACCTCCAGAGAGCACCAGCACTTCAAGTGAGTTTCCCCTCAAGCACTTGAACGTCTGAATCAAATATGCTAGCTTGATAAATAACTGCTACATATTTCATACTGACCCTGGCACAGTTAGAGACAGAGTGGGGGGGGACAGGCGGGGGATAGGGTCCAAAAAAAGAGAGCAGGAATAAATGCAGGAGAATTGACCTGAAATGAAGCCAAGGCCAAGGAAGCTCGTGGCCTAAGGCTGCTGTGTTCCTCCCAACTAGGTCAGACATCACCCCCCACACCCCCCACTACTTTTCTTTTCTTGTGTGACCGTCATTTCATTTCCATTCAGCTTCAAGTTGTTCCCCCAAAAACTCATAATTTCTCAATGAGTGGAGAAAATAGTTCACATCCTCATTTGGGAGTCTGAACAAAGAAACTGTTTATTCTTGTATCCCTCCAGTGACTCTTATTTTTTTAGATGTTTGTGTAAGGGAGATCCGTGGTCATGAAACAAACATACCCTTCAGCGTTTGGAGGAATTGCTGCTCTGCTGCTCAGATCAGCCTGCAGCTCACTGTGACTTTAAGAGAATTTTCCCAACTGTATACTTAAACAGAAGAGCCATAAGAAGAAGAAATAAGTGATTGAAGAGCGTATGAGGTGTCTGTGTTAACACCAATAACTTTTATAATAATTTCTATTACAGTAAGAATTAATACCTAAAAATATGTTATGTTTTTTGTGATAATCTTAACAAGCAAACCTACTTTTGATGTTTTTTTAAGCTTAAATGTAAGTGGTGAAAGTAAAAAGCTATCGTAAGCTACTATGTAATTACAACATAGCGGGTTGTCTTAGAAGCCACTACATTATTTTTATCATGCAACATCTTGCTGTTCCCTCTTTTGAGAACCTCTTAATCAAACAACCTAATCAAGTTTGTCCTCATGGCGATGACAGTAGTGTGTGAATTACTGATAAATTAAACATGATCATAGGGGTGTGGGATATGACGATATTAAATCGTTAAGGATCATAATGTGGGGATGATCTCATAAAGCAGAAAGATCGTCAGATCGTCTGTGTGGGCACAGAGACTTTGACACGCACCTGACTAGCCAATCGTAGCACATTACGCGCAGTGCATGGTGGGATCTCCTGTTTGGTTATGTAGCGTGAAGCCATGGCGGAAAGAGAAAAGGAGATAAAAGCTTGAAGATGTCTGAACAAAAATCTGTTCTAAAGCAGCTGTATTATTCACTCAGATTATAGACATTGCAGTTAGATAACATTTGTTCTAAATTGTTGCACTTTAAGAGATAATGTTGATATTGTTGTTCATTACCTTTTATGTTTACATTTATTGCACATTTTTATAAAAACTACACTATTTAAATTAAAACCTGTTCAGAAAGTTTCTTTGGCTTTAATTGTCGTTTTTTCTTTTAGGGCTTTACATGTTTTA
The DNA here is from genome assembly GCA_036419115.1 of Scarus forsteni. Classification (NCBI taxonomy): domain Eukaryota; kingdom Metazoa; phylum Chordata; class Actinopteri; order Labriformes; family Labridae; genus Scarus; species Scarus forsteni. The sequence goes on from JAZDUH010000152.1 coordinate 33,548,339, forward strand.
TATGTTAAACATAGGGAAAAAATGGTCAAACATGCAAATTAGTATAGAAAAATCAAAATAAAAAAGAATCGGGATAAAATCGTGATCGTGATTTTATTTTTAAAATATCGTGATATGATATTTTTGCCATATCACCCACCCCTACATGATCAGAAATGCTTTTGTTGCGTCCCCAGTCATTTTTGTAATTGTTAGCAGCAAGTGAGAAACTGTTGTTTTTACACACAACAGTCAAAAGCAGACATCATATGAACATTCCCTTAAACACTGAAATCTAATCTGTGTGTGTTTACTACGAACCTACAGTAATTCTTTAATGTTAGCTAATTTGATTTCATGATCATGGGAAGCCAAATTTATGACTGTCATTGAATGTCTTTTAATTTCCCAGCACTAATGTGAGCCATAGAGTTAAGTGTATTGTAACATCCCCATTATACCAAGATCCTTGCTGTAAACCCTGCTTCTTACCTTAGAAATAGACAATTTTATGAATCAAAAGCTTGAAGAAACAACAGAAAAGTGGATGTTAAGGTCTGTTTGAGGATTTTTTGTTTGGACAGTATTTAGTGTGGTTGTATTCAGTCGACATTTCAAGGAAATCAAACTCACCTTTTGGAGCACTGCAGTTCAGACATCATTGATTCATTGGCAGCAGTGCACCCTTTCATGTGACCTGTGTGTGCCAGTCATGTGTAACAAACGCTCTGGTTTATTCAGGAGAAGCTCTCCCAGTCTCTCTTTTACATTCCCTCTGGCCGGTTGGACGTAAAGCGTGATGGCGGCAGAGAGCTCCCGTCACTAGAACATTGATAAATGGAGCGTTCCCTGGAAGGGAGACCCCGGCGTGAGAGTCACATTGCATGACTTCTCCCTACACCCTGCTGCCCCAGATTCTCCCCCCCTCCATCCTCAACGTCACATTAAATGGTCATCATTATGTCTCTCTGTCAAAGGCTAGATTCATACTCACACACTACAATGGAGCTGACTTAGTCTCTATCATTAATAATTCCACAATGTCCTCTCTCCTTCTGTTTAAGAACATTCTCTTCTCATTTCATTATTTTTTTTAAATCACTGAGCAGGGGCCTTCTTTTCTTATTGTGGATCTTTTAGATTACCATTTCTTGCATCAGATGAAAAAGGTGGGATGAAGATTGTCAATGATGTTTAAAAGCTGCCTGTGAAAGCTGCCATAGAGAAAATGTCATTAAAGAGAAGGTGACTCAGTGTACCTTCTCAGAAAAGAGAATTTATACTCAGAATGTCTCAGTGTGGTAAAATATTAGCACTACTGTCTGGCAGTTTTATGACTCCATAAGGTAGACAAGTCCTGGACAACAAGAGTATAATGTTGGGTCAAGATGGAGGCCTGGTGTAATTATTGAAGTAGAGCAATTGGTTGAAATCGTTTTCATTTCATGTTGTAGAAGCATTAATCATGTGCAGCAGTTGTATCTGCTTGATTCAGTGTTTATAATCAGATGAATTTACCTTGCCAAGCTCCAGTCTCTGCTCGTGTTAGGCCGGTAGCAGGACAGTCAAGTCAGCATCTTTTGAAGCAGGAGTAGATGAGAGCTGCAAGTGAGACGACAGCAGGAACTGACTACTCACACAGAGATTAGCATAGATACTAACAGCATCAGTGGCTCTTTTATCAGATGTGGACATTTCTTTATTAAATGAAAACCAAACAACAACACTGAAAGCACTTATTGATAGAAATGACAACTTGGTTCCACTTCTGACATGTTTTGGCAAGAGTTTATTCCACAAGTTGCCAACATTTTGTACAATAGAGTGGTGCAGGGATGAAGTGTTTTTGTTTGCTTACGTGGAAGTTAGAATTGCGCTTGTTCCCTCATCTGCAGGCCCACTAAAAGCCTATGGGATGTTTTCACTGTTTTTGTGTCATTGCTGAATATAAGCTCTGTTAAGAACCAAACATTATGAAAATGACATGCTCTGTTCTTTCTAAAAAAATTAACAGACTAATCCTTTAATGTTATTTAAGCAGTGAAAGTGAAAAGCTATTAGTTAACCACTATGGGTCTACAACAGGGCAGTTCAACAAAGAAGCCTCTAAGATATTTTTAATGTAGGAACTTCCTGTACCCTCTTCTTTGAGTTTGTTAGCAACCCTTGTTTTAATCACACAACAACAGTTAAAGAAGCAGGCAACAAACAAAGCATTACTTCCCCTTAAACATTGAAATCTCATGTGCATGTTCTCACTGTGGACCTTATTTCAGGCACTTATCCAATACTGCTATTCTATATTTCATGTAGTTTTAGGTTTGAGAACCAGAATGTGATGAATGTGAACTAGCCTCTTTTGTTTTTTGACTCTTTCCACCTACGCCAGAAATGCCAACTACATTTTTTGATTGGCCTGTCATAAATGTGATTGACAAAATGATCATCTAATCACCTACCAGATATGCGATAGATCCTGCACATTCCCAAACACACTCTGTGGGCTGCTGCTCAGATGTATTAGTGAAATATAAGATGTTCAGTATATATTGGGCGTATCTGTAGTGCCAGGTTACAGAAGCAAGCTTTTGAAAAAAAAGTTGAAGTTACATTGAGCTGAACTCCAATGATCTTGATCTCTGACCTCAAGAATTAAAGGAAGTCTTCCTTTTGTCAGAGCAGACGTCTGTGCAGCCATAGAAATTCCCTCAAATTTTTTTCTGAGATAACATGAAGAAGATGATGAAGAGATGGACAGACATCCTGCTCCCTACAATATTTCTAGCCCCTGAAGTTTGGGATGTCATTCACTGTAGCTCAGCTGCCAGCAGGATCCTGTCTTTACAAATCAGAGTCCTCACCGTGAAGCAGGAACAGTTGCACTTTTTGTTACCTGTCATGTAGAAAACCTTCTTTCACCACTGTACATGAACAGTTCTGCATCAACTCCTCTGTGTCCTGAATATTACAGTCTCATCTGTATTCAGGAGCCGATGACAGCCAGAGATTTACAGTCAGGTTTCTGGCATCGTGTTCGGGATCAAACACCTGCTCTGCTTGAAAGGGCGGCCTGTTGGGAGAGCTTGTTCGTATTTTTTTCTATCAAAGTGTTCAAGGATGAAAGGAGGAAATGCAGAGAGAAGTTGCTGATGCCCAGCTCTCTGGATTACCTTTAGTATCGGGGTACAACTCTTTTAACTCACAACACAACTTTTCAGATTGATTCTTTGTTGTACCAAGTTTGTACTTTTGGGTCGTGCAATCTCTATAGACAGGCTGGATGTGTTTGGTACCTCTGATTAGAGCTAAGCAATATGGACTTTTCTGGGAGGGAGGTGGGGAAAACACATAATGCATCTTGATGTTTTTTGGGGAAAATATATAATAAATAACATTATTTTAAATTTGAAGCTTGCTGGGAAAGATCTGATGATGTAACAGTGAGGGATGTTCATTATCTGAAAGTGCAGCAAACAGGCCACAGTGATAAAAGTCCTCAAAGCATGAGCGAATCTCTCCAAGGACTAAAGTGATCAAAGTTTTCCCGCATTTGACAGAAGACAAGTCAGGAGTACTTTTTGGATATGATCATAAAAACTAAGGTGAGAGTCAAAAATAACTGCTGCACTTCTGAGTCAGGAAAAATCTAAGATGATATTGAGGATCAGTTTTCAGCAGATGATTCCCAGATGAGGAAAAACTGAATAGTTTGTGGTAATTTTGAATTCTAAGAAAATCATAGTCAAACCAAGCCCCATCTCATTGAGTTTAAACCTCCTGTGCTGAGTTTCCTACTGAACAGGCAGTATTTTTGATGAGGCAGTCATGTATTTTTGACAAGTATGGACGGATATGGATGAGCTTGAAATAATCCAGATACATATAACCCTAATTGGGAAATGTCTGATGCAGGGCCCCAGAAGCTGATGCTCAAGCGTCTTTATATCAATTTACATAACTGTTTCAGATAAGTTTATCTGTACACCACTAATGACAATACATGATGTCAACAACCTGACAAAGAGTTCAGCTCTGGCTCATATTAGGACACACTTGAGCTTTATCTTTAACAACCTTTAATCTGTGATTAATTCTTCTCTGTGACTTTGTGTTTGAACACAGATACAAGAAATAAATATGAATACTTTAATACTCTGAATAAGTCATGTATTACGTCATCATTTCTGTCATAATATGGCAATCATTTCTGCAGCCCTTACTATACGTGCAACCATCCATTATTTGTACCCCTTGTCGGGGGGGCTGAAGCCTATTCCAGCTGACACTGGTGAGAGACAGGTTACACCCTGGACTAGGGATGGGAATTTATAAGACTGTATTGATACCAGTGCCATTATCGATTCTCTGGTGGCATATGAAACACTTTCTGTATCAGAAATGGACTCATTTTCTTCTTTAAAAGGGAACAAAGGGACGTCACTTAAACCTCTCTTATGGGAAATCATGTTTTTGCTCTTCCCCTGACTGGGGATCACTGCCGGGAAACTGGAGATGTGGTAGTATGGTAGCCTGGAGTCATGGTTACTCCACAATACTTGGCGAAATATGCTCTTCTCAGACATTTACTGAGAGGACTTGCAGGGGATTGTCGTTGACAATGTTCATGTCACATATAAATTGTAAATTATCCATCTGTTTGGTAGTCTTGCACAGCATATGAACCTACCTGATCTGAATTCATGCATATCAGTCTTGCCAGCCTTCATTGTCCAACGATGTCACTCGGCTAAATGCTTAACAGCCCAATCAGGGAAGAGAGGTGGGAGCAGCGGGAGCTGCGAGAGAAGCAGGCATGACGACAACAGGAAGTGACTTAACAGGAAGTGTTTGAAATAATGGCAGCTAATGCCAGTTACCGTGTGGTCATCATGGTTATATAGTGATGATTGGCGAAATGTGCTTTCCTCAGAAGTTTACTTCATAGGAATTGTCTTTGACAAAGTTCATGTCACATATAAGTTTTAAATGATACATCTGTGTGGTGTTATTTTAATGTGAAATGATAGTCTTAGGGTAGTTAAGCTAATGGCTAATTGCCTTAACTTGTAGCCAAAGCGGTTCACAGTTTGCAGTTACGGCTAACAGCCAATATCTGTTGTTTGCCCTTGTTAACCATTTGCTACTGAGTTTAGCCGCCAAGTATGCTACGTCATAGCTGCGTTGCTTGATATGGATTGGTCTGTGATGAGTGTAATGAGTCGAATGATTGTCCCATCACAAGCTGCTGTTGTTTTTGAAGTTACTGCCGCTGAAAACATTTTCGCAGGACTCCCTCCCAAATGGATTTGTGAAATATTTCCAATATTGAACTGTCCATCTGGCATGTCAGGTTATCTGTGTTGTGTAGTTTAATGTAAGAGGATAGTCTAAGGACTTAAACATAATTTAAGCTAATGGCTAACTTCAGGATCTTGCTGCTCTGTTATAGCCTACTGTGGCTTGATATGATTGGTCTGTGATGAGTATGATGTAGGGATGTAATGATATGAAAATTTTGTATCACGGTTATTGTAACCAAAATTATCACGGTTATCATTATTATCGCGATATTGTTGCAGTGTGCTCAAAATGTTCTAAAAGCACTTTTACACAGAATTGAAATCATTTAACCCCTTTATTCTTATATTCATAACAGTTCTTTCGTCTTTTTTGTCAATAAATGTGTCAGACTCAGAGGTCAAACAATGCAAACTGCACATGTGCACCTCGCGTGAGGCTCCTTAATCGAGGACAGATACATAGTTCTGGCCTTTCCAGTCAAAGAGCAGCATCACCGTGCGTTACTGAGGCAGTGTGGTGATCAAGCACAATATAACGGTAATTTTAATTGGACACGTTAACGATTATCGTGGGAAATTTTATCGCGGTTTACCATTTTACCGGTAACCGTTACATCCCTAGTATGATGAGCTGAACGATCGTCCATTCACCAGCATCAGTGGGTTTTGAAGGTTGTGCTCCTGAAAACATTTTCAGGACAACTCCAGATGGGCTAGTAAAATACTTCTGTGACAGATATATGGAGCCGTCTGACTGGCGTGTCAGGTTAGGACTTTTGGTCTGTGGGAGGAAACTGGAGTGCCTGGAGAAAAATCAAGCAGGTATGTGGAGAACATGCAAACTCCACACAGAAAAGCTCTGACTGACATGGAGTCTGTGCAGCAACCCTCTTGATTTGAGGCGCATGCACTGCCTGTGGATTATTTTCTGACCTGAAACTCTTGATCTGTGTCTACCTGTATTGTACAGCAGCTTTTTACATAGAGGACCGCCCATCACAACCATACTGACCATAGTCCAAATAAACCATTGAAGCATCACCTTATCACTCATCTTTTCTTAAGTGCACTGTCACGGAGTTTGCTGTTGAAGGATTTAAATTCCTCAGATGTTGATGCAGGTGGAGTTTTGTGCCTTGTTAACATTTCATTTCTCCTTCAAAAGCTGCTGACTTCTGTTTTGATAGGATAAGGCTCTTTAATCGTAAACCAGCAATGATAGTCATCAGGTTTAAAACTTCCTTTTGATTACCCTCTCAGCTCTCAGCAGAGAAATTAACTGCAGTAAATCGTTCATCTTATTTTCACTCGTCTCCTCTCACTGGTCAATAATGGAGAAATAAAATTGTTGTTGGACTGGATCCCAGTGGAGGTCAGCTATCAGCCAAAAGCACAAAGGTGTTTTCAAAACACTGGTTGTGTAAAAGAAGTAATGTGATAAAGTATTGTGAAGTTGTTGTTGCAGAGGCTGTGACATTCTCTACAAAGACAAAGTATGAAGGCTCTGCGGTGTGTGAATAATTAAACTCACATGCTCCCTTGATCAAGGAAACAAGTTCATCTGCATGCTTTGTATGTGAGTGAGTGTGTGTCTGCACATCTGGCCCTTTCACCCTTTTTTGCTGATTCTCTAAATAATGTGCACTGACCTCTTTATCTCCAACGTCTAAAACCCAGAGTTGCAACAATGAACTCAATGTAAAATCTTTGCAGTGTATCAGGCACTTATTACTCTCTACCTGTTTTGATGACCCTGGAGAATTTGAACTAGATCTTAATGCAAATTGCATTATATGGTGCAGCTGAAGGTACCTCAAGAATTGGTTTTGGGGCAAGTTGTACTGCAGTTTCAAGTCATCAAAAGATTTAGGAATATCAATATGATAGACATTGCCTGATACAGTAATACCACTTTCAACCCATTCCTTCAAAATCCATTTTTTATTGCCAGTATCGAACTCAGGACTCTGCCAAATGCTGCATGCAAAGTTTCAATTTGGATCTATGTGCATCAAACCGGAAACCTTCCTCTATATCTTTTCAAGGTGAGATATGACTGGGTGGGACAGTGTGCTCAGATGGTTTTGTGGATAGGCAAATTAAAAACAGAGGGGGGTTAACACAGTCTGTTCTATTCCGTATCACGGTGGCGCTCTCTCTAGAGGTAGTGCTCAATGTGCCAGTGCCTGAGACCAAGTGCATAATAATATAACTAATTATGATGCACTAAACCTCCACCTTCTGCAGGTTTCTTAATACTCTAACGTTGTCATTTCCCATCTAAAGTGAGTAATTGATCATCAAAATGCAGTTCATGTTAAGAACATTAACTTTTTTTTCCCATACGGACAGATACAATGATGACCAGTGTTTTAAATTGTTACCTATTATTTCCGAAAGGGGGTCCAAGTTCACTTTAATTAAGAATTAAGAAGATTTGATGTTTTCTGTATTTAGAAATCGTTCACTGCATAACTTCATCATAAAAAGTGGTTTGGTTGCCTCTCTGTCATCTCAAACCACTCTGGCCATTCTTATCTTCCCTGACCTCTGGCATCAAAAAGGCCTTTTTACATAGAGAACTCTCTCTCATATTGCAGCCTCTCCTTGCAAAGTTATGTAAAGTAAAATGTCTCCATTTATACAGAGGCTACAGACAGGATGGGGTTTCCACACTTACACTGCACTGTATCATATGGTATTATAGCATTTTGAAATGTATTGACTAGTATTTTATCATACCTTGTTGTATATTAACATTTGTTTTTGTTATCAGTAACACGGGATACAGATCACATACTATTTTATGGTAATGGACCTGAATGTATCACATTACGTTTCCTTAAAATGTGATGTCAGTCATAGTATGGAGCCTGCATGGTATAGCATTTTTATTCTATCATATTTTGACCTATGATTACATGAATTGGAATTATATTGTTATCATTGTCATATTGTCTTGATTCAAATCATACAAAATACGTTGTATTGCTTCGCATTGTCTCATGAAATAAGATGTTATTGTGGGCAATGTATTGATTTCCTACAATCTCTTCTATCAGCTGATCTAAGTGGCAACCTCTAGGGCTGAAAAATGAAGTCAATGACAGAAATAGTAGTTTCTTTAGTGTCTGCTAGTGGCTGGCTGCAGGAAACCTAGAAGTTAATTGACTGTGTGAGGGCAGATGTATTTTTATAAGCCTCTTTAAACATATTTACAGTCTTGTTCAACAAGCAGGTTACGTCTAAAGGCTTCAAAGGTATACTCTTCTATATGAGAGAGAGTTTTTTAAAAAATATTGCTTGAGTTCTAATGTCATCAAGGCTTTCCAGTTATTGATAGCAACAGGCATGATTGATGCTGGTACAAGCCTGCATGGTCTTGACATCTAACCTCAACTCAGCCTCTCTGTCTATAAGTAGGATGATCTGAAGTTTGGCCAAGTGGGCATACAATGTCACATTGTATCATAGCTGAAGCCACCCTAAATTTCCCACCCCTACTTTGAAAGCAGAAAGGGAGCTTTTTTGAGTTGAGATATTCATTTGCTAGCTAGGATGTTTAGAAATTAAACCATTTGAGACATTAACCAGTTCTGAATATTTCTCCAACTTACACTACATTGGCAGTTTTGTAGATGCTTGAAATCTATAATAATAACAACCTGATTTCTTCTTCTCAAAATCTTCCTCTTGGCTGTTTCAGAAAGGACCAAAATCTCCTGTCTACTGTGAACTGCTGGTATTTGGTCCTGGACCAGACTAGGCGGGAGAGCAGAGACCATGCCACCCTGAGTGACATCTACAACAACAACGTCATTGTCCGGCTGGCGCACGTGGGCGAGGATGTCATCAGACTTTTCAAAAAGGTCAGAATATGGGTTGAATGTTTGAGGGCATGTTACTAACGCACACAGTCACATAAGCTTTGCTGCTTCAGTCGCAGGAGGGTTGGACACAGATGGGAATTTGACGCCACATCAGGAAATGTATGTAAAATTATGTGTGGCTGGAATGGACTGTCACGTAGGGCCTTATGTTCGTGGAATCACAATGTCCCCGTCTATGTAAATCACCAGTATTGTTCAGTTTCATTGATTTAAGCATTAAAAGCTAACTTAGAGTAATTTCAAACCTGATTTAAAAGTATATATTGCCTAGTCAATGAAAGGGACTGTGTTATTTCTACTTGGTAGAGGATTTGTGCCTAAAATCTTTGTAATTTCTTACAAATCTATCCTTTGAACAATGGTTATAGTGAGAGTGCCAGGCATCTAAAATAAAGCTCAGCCTAGCTTGAAAGATATTTTGTTGCTATTTTTAACCTCCCTTATTCAGCATGTCCTTTTGTCTTCTCACTTTTGCTCAGTTTTCTTGCTACATCCAGATCAGTAGCGTATTATGCTATTGCATTCATTAAGTTTTAAACCAGATTAGCACAAAGTCAGAGTCTATTATAAGTGACTTGTTTTAAAAGACTTTAACACCCTTAAAAACATTAATGGTGCATTTTTTGTGATTATACTCACACATCTCAAAGGGCATATGCTAAATGTTCAGTGCAGTACGTGTGAGAGATGCAGAGAGCCTGAGGTTCAGGGGCTGAGATGAATAATCTTCCCTGGGTCTCTGAGATGAGTATCGTTTGACATCAGCAAGAGTATGAGGTAATTTATGCCCTCTAGGGGGCTCTGCACTGTCACGACGGGAGCAGTGATGAGAATAGGATGGCTTAAAGCCAGCACAAACAGTGGGACTAATAACTGCCTGTAGAAAAAAACGGTCTCCCTCTGCAGGAATTTAGTGACAAAGTTCTCCAAAACAAAAATCCTGTTATGCTGTAGCATCCTGGTTCAGCTGCAGTTCTCCCTCACTGCTAATGAATTACACATGTGGGGCCTGCTAATGAGTCAGCTCTGACATCTGTGCAGTCAGAGTTTAAATGCAGTGAATGGGCTGAAGTTTTATTCCTGTCACATGTGAAAATGCGAGGTCACTGTTTTGACAAATGAGCCCTGAGAGGTGGCAGAAAAGCAGGATTGATTGAGCTCAGTGTCGCTCCACATCCCCTCAACAGGATTTCCAGAGTCACTCCTCACTGGCCCTGTTCCTTTTCTCGGGGCTTTAAGCTCCCCTCCACCCCCCTCTCCCCCATCCTGGGACATGTCCAATTCATCATAGGCTCTTAGCTCCTGTAACTGAGCTGAACTGAGTGACACAACTCTTTGGGAAATGTTCTGCAGTTTCTGCACCGTTCTATTTTTGTCTGCCTGTGCTCTCTGGGCATTATATTAGATCTCCTCTGCTGCAGAGTAATGACAGCTTTTCAGAGTCTGCACATCCCTCTAATGCAAAATATCGCTGTCTGGATGGCCTGAGATTTCTCAAGTGTAGGGAGGAATTTTACAAATCAATCTAGTTAGTAGTCTTTGATTTTTAAGTGAAGTGATAAATGGCAATAAATGTTTCAAAGTATCTGTACTTTGTAAGGCAGAGATAATTATAATGAGGTACTGGTTTCCATCCTTTTTTCCCTTGAATCCTTGGAGTTATACCTTAAGGAATTTGAGCTCTCTCACACCCACATGCAAAAAAAGTTATTTGTGTACAAGGTTAAAATATTTTTTTATGGTTTTCACTGTTTAAAAAATAGATAGAATGGGTGTACACATTCTTTTAATTAAGCCTTAAAAGGTACCACGTACTGATGTGCTTGAGTGTTTTCATCATGCCTTATGTGTCTGTTAAACAAATACTTGATTTGAGCTGAGTATGTACATTTAATGTGTAATCTCTGTAGAGGATCAGGTGCAGCTCTTTTACCCTCCTCTCTGGAAATGCTTGGATCTGAGGGGGCTGGAGGCTGTAACAGGCTATGATAATGAGTTCTGCACTTATTTACTGCCCAAACCATGTCAGAAAACCTACCTGTAGGTGGAGGCTGTACAGCTATTATGTAATCAACCCTTGGAAGTGATAAAATGGGTTGGTTTAAGAAGCATTTCCTATAAGGAGGCATCACGCATCGCAGGTTTAGTAGGGTTCACCAACCTTTTCAGCCTGGGACCTACCAGACATTTGAGGTGTGCTCCAGAGGGCTACATTTTGGATTTGAAGTTTTTGAGTTGTATAAATTTTATAGTTTATCTTAAAATAATTGCATTTTATAGGCTGCATATGACACTATTTTTACTTTTTACATGCAACGATTCATCATAACAGTTAGCATTAGTGTTTATTAAGAGGGCAGTATTCTTCAATGTATCTTTAATAATTATGGTATATCTTAAAATTCTGATATTTTTTCTCACTTTTGTGATTTACTTTTTGAAAACGTGACACTGAAGGGCTCTGGCTGGCAAGAGTGCTGATAGAGATGTAGCACCAGTGCACCAACATAAACTTTGAGCCAATGCAGGTCAAATTTACGAGAAAATAAAAAATGCTGATATTTGATGCACCTTCTGTTCTTCTTGTTCTGGTGTAAGAATTATTTATTTGCAAACCATAAAATTTAAAGTAAAAAATGGCTATTTATATCAAGCTCTATGATGGTGATGCTATTTTTGAAATGTTCTACTGGGCACCTCAAAAGCACCCTGCGGGCTATTGGGCATCCTGCTGGCTACCTCCGGTCTAGAATCATTAAAACATGGCAGTAAATTGATTAACGAAATTATATATATTGTATGTGTTTACTCATTTAAGGATAAAGTCAGCAGTAGGAAAATGTCTGCGGCTGGAAGAGAGTGAGTAGTTGGCTATTTGGCTGGCCATTAGTGCTTGTAGAAAGCCCCTCAAAACTGTCCCTCCTCACTCAGGATTATACCTACTTGTATATTTTTCTTTTTTTTTTTTACTGTAAGTAAGTCTGCGTTTAAATGTCTCTATTTTTCATCACAGTGTCTATGTTTTGAAGCTAGGGTGTGTTTCTTTGATGAGACTACAGTTGAAGCAGTTTTACTCCCCTCATCCCTCCAGGACTCACCCTTTTGCAAAACCAATCCACCATGTTTGTGTACCTTTAGCTGCCACTAGCATTATTCAAGTGTAATGTATTTGCAGCCGCAAAATAGCCCACCCAAACATTCCACCATAAATTAACATCTCCTGTACAATCTGAACAACAACTTAAGCTCATTTAGATATAAAAATCAAATAAAAGATCCTATAAGAGCATGAACCCTAAACTGAGCCCTGATATGCCAAAAAGTGAATGACCCTTGCTAGATATACTAAAGACTTAATACAGAGTAAGTAGGGCGAAGAGATGTCTAATGATCTTTTATGTGGCTTCAGTAATAAGATGTTGACAGGTTATCATATTTTTGGTGCCAGTGACACAAAAATAAATTGCACAGTGCAGCTTTAATCCAGAGCAGGTTCTAACTCCCCTTCCAGATCAGTAACACGTACATCCTTGTGTTGATGTTCAACAGGTATAATCCTTTAACTAGTGTAATCTCTAATCTCATCAAGCGCAGTGGAGCTGGATTTTCTGTTTGTAAATAGTTCTTCATTCATGTTGTTTATATGCACGCAACATGCGTTCTTCCGTTTCTCCTCCACTTTTTGAAAGATCAAGCTGATAAAATGCCTTCATGCACTTTTTTCTTTAATATATGCCATTGTTATATATTGAATCTGTCTTTTACTTGTCTTGCAGAGCAAAGAGATCGGGGTGCAGATGCATGAGGAGTTAGTGAAAGTCACCAATGAGCTCTATGCGGTGAGTATCATGCTAGTTCACATCAGCCTCCCTATTTTACTTCTCCCTTATGCCAGCTGTCAGTTCCCCGTCAGTCCTTTCCCGAGCTTTTCTCCCCTCTCCTCACCTGTAACCCATGAAGCAGCTGGCATGGCACCGCTCACAGCAGATATGCCTTATCAGCAGTTCTCCCTCTAACAGGTCATTTCTTCCTCCTCCTCCTGAGGTTGTCAGAGGAGAAAATTAGCATTCCTCCTCCTTCCTGTGTGAGTCTGTTGAAGGGGAGAGTGCTCTTGCCCCTGGCTGAGCTTGGAGCAGGCTCTGCAGTCTGTGCTGCTGCAGTGGTCCCCTGTGCTCTCAGCAAATATGAGCTGCTGGAGGATTTACAGTTTAATGTTGCACTCAATCACACATCTGTTGTCACTCTGTCTATTGTTGTTCATCAGACCATACACAGTCATGTGTAAACACGTGTGCACACATGACAGCCAGCACACAGGAGAGATGTGTGTACAGTGACGGAGGAAGAACGGGCTGATGGCTGTTTAGTCGTTCGAAATAAACATGCAGAATATCATGTGCTCAGTGTGGGACAAAGTGAAACCCAAACACTGCAATGATCACTTCTGAGTCTAACAGCTGAATTATTGTTAGCTACAGCTACTTCCAAACTCCTTACCACCAATATTGATTTTGATATATTTTGTCAAGAGCAATAAATCTCAACCAAAATTGACTTGTCCCTTTCATGCTTACAGGCCTTTTGTGTTAGAAACAGATGTCAAGCAAGAAAAGCAGCATTTTGTTCTTGAATAGATTTAACTTTTGATTTTTAAAAGTGGACATTGAATGATGATGAGGTAAACCGGTAAGGTACATTTGTGCATTCTTCCGATATGTCTCCCTAAATATGGGATATTTATTATTTATGTTTTATGGTTAAAATATTGTCTGTGAGTATCTGTGAATGTTTTTTATATCTGTGATACTGAAAATAATGCCGATATTGGGCTGAGAATATAGTCCATCCGTATCAAAAGGAAAAAACAGTAGTACATTCATTCGTTGATTTTTTTAATTGCATTTACAATGTTTATATTGGGGCATATGTAAATACTGACATTGAAATTAAAATTAAAATGATTCAGAAAGAGATTAGCATTGCTGCTAACAGCTTCAGTAGCAGTTTTATCAGATCTCGAACACATTTCTGTATTAAATGAAAAAAAATCAACATTACAACGTCGCGATGAGTAAGGATATTTTTGCTCCACTTCTGACATGTTTTGAGGAGAGTTTGTTTCATGAAGTGGCTTTTGTTCAGTAGCGCCTGCCTGTTAAATTAGGCAAGGCATAATTAAGCGTTTTGGAACTGTGGAACACTTTTGCCATTTGGAGCAGCAGTCCCCAACCTTTTTTTATTTGCAGTCTAGTTTTATGTAAGACAATATGGCCAAAAACCAGCAGCTGCAGGGGTGCAGTGGGGGTAGAGCCAACACACACACATGTACATATGAATGATTCAGCTAACCATAAAGCAGAGCTTAGAGGAAGCCGTGGGTGTTTTTTTCTCAACCACAACGAACAGACATTCACATCAACTCAATCTGTTTTCACTCAGCAGCTGCTTAACAATTAAACTTGGATGGCAGTTGAAGTTGAAAGTTGTCACTTAACATGGTAACTAAATTAGCTGTCACAGCCTCCAAGTGGAAACGGAAATGCTGTATAACCAACATGCATTTGTGTGTTTTGTTGATCTGTCATCAGTTTAAGCTGATAAGATGCTCCTGTTGATTGATGATGGTATTTTATCATTTCCAAACACTGAATTGTCTTCCTTCAATCAGAAAGTTGAGTGCTCTTATGTGCCATTTCTGCCTGTTACCCACATCATGCAGAAACAGATGTTTTCATAACCATGTTCAGAGCATAGCAGACAGGTGCTTGAACACAAGGTTTAGCAGTCAGTTTATCTTAGGTTTAACTGATTTGTTCATCACAGTGGTGACAGGGACAAAGAGCCTGTGCGTAGAGTCTGCATATTCAAGCTACAGAGAAGGATATGCAAGCTTCCTATCATTTTCTTAAAAAAATAAATCCCTTTGGACTCCATTATTTAAAAAATGCAGTTAATTTGTTAAATTTCCGTTTGGCCTGTTACCAAATAATCCATGAACAGGTACTGGAAGTAGTGGTTGTGGTCCAATGATCTTGAGAACCGAGTGAATACACACAAAAAAACACACAATTATCAACAAAATGTTTAAGCAATGTTATTTCAATTATTTTTGACTTGCTTGTTTTTAAAGGATATTTCGGAGGACAAGATGTGCAGAGAGACACAAAGAAGTGGAGCAGTAGAAGTCACATGATCAAATCCACATGAGAAATATTCTCACATGTAACATTATACAGCACTTTGCTCATATTGATTTTTTCCTCCCTCTCTCCTTCATGCATTATTAAAAGCCTGTCTGCAGCTCTGCACAGCAGACTCCCTGCAAATTCATATAAATGAATGTAAAAGAAGTTTGTTTATATCATTAGTTTTGTGTTTAATGTAAAATTAGGTTTGGATGAGGTTGATATTGATCTGCAGCTGTCTTTTTCAGGAAATCCAGTAGTTTTCTGTTGCAGGGAAGGTTGCAGTCTGTCACTTTGTAGCCTCCTTTCTCCCCTGCTGATCGATTTCACTGTCCTCTGCACGTCCGCTTCAGTCTGGGTTGCTTAGGAACCAGAACTTGGAAGAGTGATGAAAGAACAGATGTTGGTTAAATGCACCACTGATGCAGAGCTGCATGTGAGCTCTGAGAAAACATGACCAAATTCAGATTCCTTTAGAGGTGGGTGGGGAGATTCACTCTTATGTCATGCAATGTCGACTCTGCCTGTTACACAAAATGTCTACATGCCAACATTTCCAGGCTTTTCTGAAAAAGCTGGAGAGCTTTGAAAAGGGAAAGACGCACCCAGCACCAATAACACCTCCAGCTCAGTTAGGAAACGTCAATCATAATTTGACGCTCCCATGAGCAGGGTGAGTTTGCTACACTCCCTGATGTTTGGAGCGTTGTGAAAATAAATACATCCTAGGATTACACAAGTTAAACTGAGGTATTCACTGGAGGCTGCAAGACATTTATAGCCTTTTAGATGAGCATGATTATTTGATGGTGTAGATATGAGAAAACTAAAAGTTTTATGTGTCCTTTTTAAAAGCCTTTGAACCTTTCTATGATTATTTTTGGTAACACTTAGCATCATAGCCCACTAATAATGGTAAATTTAAAGGGATTAATAATGAGTCACTTACTGCTAGCCTTTAGGAAATAAATGATCAATTAACTACCAAGTAATTTTCACTGATTTTGGCAGAGTAATACTATGACAAATGAGAGACTAACTGCCTCAATCAGGGGTGAAAAATGTATTTTCACTTCACAGTTTGAACAAAATTTGTCTCAGCAGTGTGTTTGATACAAAAATCAGGCATAGCATTAAGACCACCTGCCACTGGTCTGTGGCTGCACAGCCCCATTCCCAGATCAGACCTTTGTTTCCCACTTTCATTTTATCTTTTTATTTAATTTGCAGTTAGTCACTTACAGTATTTTTATTACAGGTAAAAACAAGTACCTAACATCATATAAGCCTTTAAGGTCCCAAACTTTGACATTATGGCAAATTAAGTTGGTGTAGTTACCATGTCTGATAACTACGCCAATTTTTGTTCAAGGCCAGTTACCAGTTGGGGTGTG
Source organism: Scarus forsteni (assembly GCA_036419115.1). NCBI lineage: Eukaryota > Metazoa > Chordata > Actinopteri > Labriformes > Labridae > Scarus > Scarus forsteni. The sequence continues at coordinate 33,565,087 of JAZDUH010000152.1, forward strand.
AATAGGCAAGATCTGGTAATGTGATGGTGACAATATGATTTATATTGATATTGATATATTGTTGTAGTGCTATAAGCATTCTGATGTTTTGGATATTTTTTATAGCAAATACTTTATTTAAAAATCTGATCAGACAATATTCTGTACAGAGAAACATTCAGAAAAAGGCAGCGGCTAAACAGTGTCATTATGTATGACTGTGTTTGCCAGTTTGTTTTGTCAGCCTGTCTGTGAGCATGATAATTCTGAAAGTTCTTAATGGGTTTTTTAAAGGGCTATAGACATTGCAAGGTGGGGTAGTTTTCAACATTTTTAATAACTCAGCCTAGTATAGGGATGGGAATTTAAATGATTTTATTGTTACTGAAGTCATTAATGATCCACCTTACTGATCCAATTCTGTAAATATTCCTTTATCAATTTCTTCAGATTTTCTGTTGGCAACAATACCTATGTAGTGTTTCAGGAGCAACAATGTCAAACATATGACATTGCTGATATTTACTGCCATAACAAAGATAAATACCTCTGCAAGTTGCTGATGGTCATTGGAAAATGCAGTAAGCACCTTTTTGTCAAAAATACACAATTTTGGCCACTTCTGCTTCCTGTGTGCCATGAATTTTGACCTCTCTGTTATCATGTCTGCAGACTGCCTCTGAGAGAGCCTCATTTCCTTGATTTGCAAAGTATGCAGGATGAATCAGAATCAGAAATTAGAATCTAAAATACTTTATTATTCCCAAGGGGGAATTCAGTTGTTTCAGTTGCTCTCATGCACAGTATAGCAGTTGGAAATATCAGATGAAGATATTAGAATAGAGAGGAGCATTAATTTATCTAACCTAAAATAAAGGAGAATTAAAATAAAATAAAAATATAGTATATACAACTAAAATGAAAATAAATGAAAAGAGCATGAAAAATTAAGTAAACAGGCTGCAACACGCAGAGCCTTTAAGCAATATCAACTTCCTTATGAAGGAAAATAAGTAACAGTTAGTGGAAAAGAGACTTTACATGAGAATGGAGGTATACACAGTATTAACATTTAACAGTATTTACACCACAGATGTGAGTATATCTATGACAGGGGGTGGAGCTGGAGGTATACATGGTATTAACAATGTACAATATTTACACTAAAGATATGACTATATCTATGACTGGGAGAGCAGAGAAGACAAGCAGAGAGGAGAGAGCATTTAACAACCAGAAAAAATGGCTGCTTTGGCCCGCCAGTGCGACATGGTGTGTCATGAACTCAGTCCAAGGACAGGGACCATTTCAGTTTGCAACCTTTGCACCATTTGTCCAAGATCCACTTTACTGTAGGTACAGTTTAAGTACAGATGTTTTTAGGAAGTACATTTGAGTATTTACTTATTAATAACATCGCAGGAGTAAACAGTGAGATTTTTTTCTCCAGGACCTGATGGAGTGATATAAGAGGGAGGAGCTATAAAGTCTGATAGCAACAGGAAGGAAGGACTTCCTGTGATGCTATGTGGTGTATCGTGAGGGGATGAGTCTCGCACTGAATGTGCTCCTGTGTTTGACCAGCACGCTGTGGAGGGGGTGTGAAGTGGATAGAATTGAGAAGGCCATTGATATGTAAAAATATAAATTATATTCCAGCTGTTATCAGTTCTCAGTTACAGTTGCATTTTGATTCTCATCCCTCGCCATGAATGTCAGAAATGTCTTGGTGGAGATTAATGCTCTGTTAGCAGTTTTAGATTGTATAAAGCATAGTTCCAAAACATATAAATGCACTAAAGGAATTCGTTAAATCAGTGTGAACGTCGAGCTGAAAGCAACAAAAAAGACCTTTGACTCACTGGATCCATTCGGGGTTCTGTAAATACCACTCCCAAAGAGGCTATTTTTGCTAGTTTTCTTCTGTTTGTTCTTTAGTAGCAAGATGAACAAACGTTATGAGCAGATTTTGATTTTTGTTGGTCACGGTGCAAGGAAGTACGAAAAAAATGTGTTCTGAATCCAGATGCAGACCCATTATTTATTTTATGCAGTTTGTTATCATTGCAATAACTAACTTTGCTAATAACTCAGTAAGTTCTCAACAAATTTTCATGACATTTTCAGGAATCTTTGGTCATGGCACAAGTGAAAAGTGATGTGAATTTTTTGGGATGCAATTTTAGATGCCAAAAATCTGCCTATTGACATTACATTTCAAGCCTTTTAGGTCCCAACACTTAATTAATAACAACTTTAAGCTGTTTCATCCAGTATATCTTAACATTTTTAACTCTTTTCATGGAATCTCAAGAAGTACAGAAGGAACAAGCCTTTGTACCCTTTCTCACTTGTTTCTTTTTGTAGCCGGATACTAAAGAAGCCTCTTTTTTAACCCTTGTTTCGTCTACCATGTCAACTCCAATATCAGTAATGACAACTTCATTTTTGACTTTCTAGTTTCTCATTTAAAAAAGTTTTGTTTAGCATCAGTTATAAAGGAAAACAGGTGGTGCTATGGTGAGGGTTCATGCTTGTGTGAGTTTTAAGCACAGACTGAAATGATTACAGGTCATTAAGTCCTCCTACTAAGACAAGGTCTACAGATTTCACAGTATTGTGTCAGTCAGATAAGCTCTTCCAAACCCACACAATCCTGAGGAGAGGTTAAATTGAGGTCTCTCAAACACGTGTGGGTGTCCAGGGCCTTATAAAGTTAGTCATCAACGCAGAAAAGGAATTAAAAGGCAAAAACCCACCTACTGTATGTATCCCATTCCATTCTTTTTAAAAATCTATTTTCTCATCGATATCTGTTCTTTACCTAATAGTTTCCATTTATCTGTTTTATCATGGTACAGGTTTAAATAACAATTAGTTTAGCACATTTTTTGCTTTGGTAAAAATTGTTGCTGTTGCTTGGTCTTTGAATTTCATGTTTCCCTCATTAGTGAAACCCTTCCTTATGTCTTTTCCATTTTTGCCCTATCTCTGTTTATAAATCACATTTTTGCCAATCAAAGGAAAAGTGTCTTTGTGTATGGGCATTATGCATAATGAACATAGGAGCTAATAAGAGTTTTTGACAAAGCATGTGTGTTACTGTTTCAGGTGATGAAGACGTACCATATGTACCACACTGAGAGCCTGAGTGCTGAAAGTAAGCTAAAGGAGGCAGAGAAACAAGAAGAGAAGCACATTGGAAAGTCCAACGACATCAGTTCGGGTCTTCTGCGGTACGGCCATGATGAACGTCCACAGAGACGGAGCTCAGTCAAGAAGATGGAGAAAATGAAGGAGAAGGTCTGTCTGGATTGCCTGGTGTTTCTCATATTATGTGTTAGTCATTATTGTTCGGTGAAGCTGCATTTGAAGGGATGCTCTTGAATTTCACAAATGACAGCAGAAATGCTTGTAGTTCAAAGTATAGCATTTACTGACAGAAATCAAACTAATGAAATAATGCACTGTTTAGTACATTAGGAATCCATTTTACTCCTTATTTGATAGCACTCTCTCTTCTTCTCTCCCCCAGAGACAAGCCAAGTACTCTGAGAACAAGCTAAAGTGCACCAAAGCCCGCAACGACTATCTCCTCAATCTAGCAGCCACTAATGCCCTGGTGGCCAAATACTACATCCACGATGTCTCAGAAATGATCGATGTAAGTTTGTTCTGTCAAAGCTTATAATTAACCGATTTTGATTTGTGATTTCATCTGACAGTTATTGTTGTGCCTGAAAAACAAGTAAAAAAAGCTTAGACTCTGAATATGTGTGTTTTTTTGGTGAAAGGTGAACTGTACCCTCCAATTTTCAAGTTGTCAGCAGGAGTAAGTTCAGTTTATGAAGAAGACACAGCCAGTCATGTTCTGAGAGGCACCTTAGTTAGGCAGGCGACACAGTCTGGCACAAACCTCATACCTACAGTTTTTTAATCTTTATGGTTAAATCAGCGCCATTGGTCACCTTCTGTGTTGATCAGTGGGTTTTTTTAAGCTTTCAGCCAAATTAAAATACATAAAAATGGTTTATAATCAGGATGAAAATATTTCTTCATTAGTAGTTGTAGGTTTTTTCTGTTTATCCTCTGAAAAGAAATAGGAGGGTTGTTTCCCTACAGCACCGCCGAATCCTGCATAACTATACAGGATCATGATGATGGACGATGATGCAGCTATTTTTACATTTCTCACTTTGTCTCAAGTTCTTTACTAATTCTATTTACACTATTTGTTAGAAGACTTATTGATGTTTTTTTTTTATCATTATTATTATTGTTCCACTTTGCATTTTATTTTTGTACTAGCTATATGTAAACTTTTTTGCAACAATAAGCCAAGTTATATTCATTTTATGTGTAAATGCTCTTGGCAACAAACACCAATTCCTCTAATTCATATGCTGAAAATGAAATACAATGTTCCATAACATATACATCATTTTAAAATGAGAAATCTCTGTTTTTCTGTGAAATGACTCACTGGTATCCGTGTTATGACACAATGCTTTTATCAAGCAGCAAACTGTGGTGCTGAAATATTAATCCAGTGTGCTGCAGGTCTAAAAGCTGCAGTTCCTGAGGTGGTCTTTTGAGTGTTTTGGCTTTAGAAGCTCGAGAAGTTTCAGACAGACATGTAAAATACAAATTTTTACAGATAAATAAGACATGTTCAAAGCCTTGCTCAAACACTGTATACATTGGAACAGTTCGAAATTAGGTGGAATTTTGGGTGTTGATTTCTTTTGGAGGCTGTCTGGGTTATTTCATTATAAATACAAGTTATACATAATTCGGGGCATGTCTGGTCATGATGACTATTTTTAGGTTGATCAAAAGTTTTTTGGAGATAGAATCATATTGGAACTGATAGACATGTTTGCTCGTGTATTTAGGCAGTTTTATTTTATATACTCTGTAGTTTTCATAGGAATGATACACTGATTGGATGGCCCTTTAATTTCATTGTACTTATTACACCTAAAATAAAGATGTTCTATATTCTAAGATCCAGATTCTTCTGCTAGAGAGGATTGAAAAGCTAGCTCAAGTAACCAAACTGCTGACTTTTTTCAGAATATGTCCAGTGTTTTTTGTCTTTTGTCAGATTGTTTTGCCATGGTAGTTCAGTTATACAGCAAATTAGGTCTCTTTGATAGAGCTTTCCCCTTTCCTTGGGATTCTCTCCTGAATTTTCTTACATAGAAACTTGCAGACTAACAAGGCAAACAACCCCAAGAGCAAATATTTGTTGATATTTATGTTTTTGGATGTTTTAATTATATGTGCTAAAATCTACTGTAAAGCAAATTGCCCTTTGCCTTAAAAATGCACAATATGGAAATTGTGTTACTTGAGCTGTTCTCACGAGAAATAATTACTTAAGATGAAGATGTGTAGAGACGCTCTGTCAGCTCTGCCCACTTAAGCCCATTTTTGCTGACTTACACCCACTTCCACTGCTTATTTTACTCATTCATTTCTTATTTTTAACTAGAAGGTTCTCTCAATAAGTAACTGTGTTTCATAAGAAGCGTTCAAAAACATTAAACCACAGTAGTAGTTTATAGTTAATCATCACAAGTTGGGTAAAGCTAGTTGGAGAGGATGACCCATCATTTAAGAGCTTGTCTCTTGTTTGGTTTGTAACTGGTATTTTACTTCATTTTCTCCCCAGTGTTGTGACCTCGGTTATCACGCAAGCATGGCCCGCACTTTGAGAACCTACCTATCTGCAGAGTACAGCCTTGAGACTTCTCGCCATGAGGGTCTGGACCTGCTGGAGGGAGCAGTGGACGCCATGGACATCAGAGGAGACAAGCTGAAGTTCATGGACACGCACAGCCAGATCTTCTGTCCTCCAGCTCGCTTTGACTATCAGCCCCACATGGGAGATGAGGTGAGTCACGGAGAGCAGAGCTGCGAGAATCGTGTCTTTTTTTGTAAACAATGAGGTTTGCTGCGACTATTACATTTGGCTCTTTGTCTCTTAATCCCAGGTGTGTCAGGTTAGTGCACAGCAGCCCGTCCAGACAGAGCTCTTAATGCGCCACCATCAGCTGCAGTCCCGCCTGGCCACACTGAAGATAGAGAATGAAGAGGTGAGGGTGCACACACACACACACACAGGCGTGCAGGAAAAGGCAACTGGGGTCAGTGCTGCCTCTCAAATGGCCTCTGTGAATGTCCTTTACACTTTTCCAAACATATGGCTGATTATGCACTAATGACATAATACTAAAGCATGATACTTTGATACTTACTGAATGTCACCACTGGCTCATTACATTATCATTGACAGTGTTGAATGATGAAGGCAAATGTCCATTAAAGCCTGAAAATTGTTAGATGCTGGTGACAAAGTTTAAAAACACAAATCTTGTCTTTGTGAGGATAGAACATCATTGAAGAATGGCTTAGCTTAAAGACCTGAAAGATATTCAATTATTTCACATTTGACGAGGTCATATGGAGATTGAGTGCACTGAAGTTGTGTTTTTTTTGCAAAGTTTTTGTAAAGATAGATTGTAGAAACTTTAAGAAGTGACAGTGGGTAAAGTCTGATAGGGTGAGGAATGATGTGTGAGAAAGGAACCACAAGCTGGACTCAAACCTGCCTCAAAGACAGCACCCTTTGTACATAGAGAATGTGGACTTCACCACTTGCAGACATTCACAAGGGATACTTTGTTACCTTTGCTGAGGAAGGTATGATTTTACTGGTGTTTGGCCATTTGTCTGCTTGTTTGTCTGCCTGTCTGTCTGTGAGCAACTAAAGGTCAGCAAGTACTACATTACCAACTAACTAGAAGTACTCTAAAGGCACTGCCCTACTGTGCAATTCAAAAACACATATTTTTTAAATTCTGGCTCTGCAACCAGATTTTGATTCCCCCAAAGATTTTATTATTTCTTCCTTGTACAATGACCAACATTTCTTTGAATTGTAATCAAAATTGGTGGAGAACTTCATGAGTTATCTTGCCCACAGGCAGTAAAACAAACAAAGAAATGGCACAATGCCTGCAAAAACATAACCTCTTTGGTGAAGGTAATTACATTGTAACCCTAACCATTATGTTCAAGTGCAGAGAGGAATGTTTTTTTTATAACCATTATGTTCAAGCGCAGAGAGGAATTTTTTTTTTAATTCAATGTGTTTGTGGTGCTGATAGTGTGAGCTCTGTTCAGTTATATTATTGCCTTATCTTATTAGTTCAAGTCTTTGACCAGCCTCCCTGCATGTCAGGTAGTTATGTTCAACTTGAGCTCTCTCATGTGCCATAAACAGTAAAACACATTGTACCCTCTCAAATATATTCAGAATAATGATGCTGATTGTCCTGGATATGTACTCTGATATCCAGCAAAACAGAGAGTTAATTTCAGTCCTTGCTTATTTGGTCATCCAAACTGTTACAGAGACAATGTGTCATGTATAGACAGTCAAGCAACAGAGAAAGATGATGGTCACTTGGGTGAATTTTCAAAATATAAGAACCTGCAGACACCTTCAGAAAACGTAAAGAAAATCTGTTGATAAATCTGTATCGCCAGGTGACAAATTATCTGCAGACCAACCAGTGATTAGGTAGATTGATATCTAAAAAAGCCCTTAATACAACTAATGTGCTGATGTTTTCTAATATCTGCTTTCACTATCTGGTAAACACCTTAAGTCTTCATTCTCAATAACTGCCAGTGAAACTCTTCATATCAAAGCTCCTGTGAGGATGTTTTCAGTGGTCGTTAAACAGACTTTAACTAATGTTGATATACTTATTTTATTTACTTAAGCAAACAAGATCTTGAGTGACAAGACTGAAAAGCATGGTGCTGTTATTTTTATTGCACAAAACAGTTGATGCAGGGTAGTTGTTAAACAAAGCAGAAGCTGCAAAACAGCCCTTTTGTGTTAAATCAAATTAAATTTCTCAATGAGAAAAAAATAATGTAAATTCTAGTTTATGAGATGCATATTTAACAGCTGTTTTTTTCCCTTTAAGAGTGGGCTGAATTCTATATACTCATGTTAGCAGCTTTTAACAGTTAAGATGTTCAAACTCATAAAACACACAGTACTATAGGAAACAAAGTTTCATAACCCCGAGCAGACTTCAACTATATACCACTGCAATACATGCTCTGTATTCTACATGATGCATAAAGATTAAAGAAAGAAAGAAGGTTTCCCAAAAAAACAATTCAAATGTGTGTCCCTTCCTAACCCTGTCCCAATTTATTTGAAAAAGTTCCTGGAATCAATTTTAAAATAGACATGTAATTTCAAGTTTATTTTGTAGTTGTATTAAATCAGTTTCATCATTTTTATGCATTTTGATGTATCTTCAATAACAAAGTGGTTATGATATTTTGTTAATTTTACTTTTTCATAATTTCAAGCAGAATCCTCACTTAACTGCATTTTGGGTTTTAAGACCTTTCAGTGCAGCATTGGGGCACGCATTACATAATCAAATTAAAAGTGAATTGGGAAATGTACTTTTATTACAAACCTTCTTGTTAGTATTTTTGCATGAAATGCATATAAATATACAAATGATGGAATATTATGACAGAAATTTTAACAAATATACACCCCTGTAACTTGCAGACATTTTCCATCAGGTGTAAATAAAAAGTCCAACAGTTAGTTATTTATTTAAAGCTTGTTTGTTTTTCTCATAGCACCTGAGGTGTCGTTCTGTAGCTTTGATTTTAAGCATGGACTGGCAGCTAGCACAATCGCTTCTGTCACAGTAATGCAGAACAACCAGCCTCAGAATTGTCACCCTGCATTTATACCGCACTCCTATTTGACACTGACCTGTGGGGTCGACTCACATCCAGTCTGCTGCCTCCACCGGGGGCCATTGCAGCGTGCAGGGTGTCACGAAGGCTGCTGAGACTCACAGGGACCTGTTTAAAGGTCACTGGGGTGTGTGTGTCTGAGCCTGTCTGTCAGGAATATGGATCTGCACTCTGCTGTCCTGTCTGCCTCACATAGAAGGAACATAGTTAATCTTTCATGTCACAACGCTTCATGCCAGGACGCTAATTACTGAGCTGTTTACCGCGTGTCAGTCAAAGTGCTGTGAAAATACCCTGCAGAGTTTTAATCTTAGACTGTGCCGGCTTGTTAACACCTTCCTGATTGTTTGTTAACGTGTAGGATGCACACTGGGCATAATCACAATAAATAATGTGTTATTCATTTGCAAATACTAACTAATTGGTACAGATTTTTATGTTCCTGGATTGTTCGGCCATCGGTCAGAGCCATTTTTTAAAGGGGTATCCCACCAACATTTCACAGGTTCCTCTAAACTTTGCACAAACATCAACCTTGACCCAAGATGAGCTAACTACATTATGTAAGTCAAAGGTCAAGGTCTAAGGATCATATTTTTATTTTTTGCTTAAGACTGCAATATTTGAAGAGTCATTTTGAAAGCATAATTATAAAGTTAATGTTGGTGACTACAGCAAATCAGTGTTGTTCTGTGTTTCCAGCTTCCAGAGTTGTGCTCTGCTGCACAGCTCTTTTAATTTGTGTTGCCTGCATCACAGGCAGAGTGGAAATGAGGAGTTAGAAATGCACATTTTACATCTTCGAGGTCAAAGTCAACCCGTTGTGTCATAATATTTCAGAGGGATTCCAATCAATCTTTGCACGACTTTCCCCTCTGATGGATAAAAGTTAAATTTTTAAGGTTGTACATCATGGTCATTGTCATTTATAGCTCATGAGATCAGTATTTGAAAAACTTTTTAAGGGATGTGATTCAATTTTTTTCCTTTTTGTAACTCAGAGATGAGCTATGTGCATATTAAGGTGAATAGTCAAAGTTGGGATCATAGGGCCTCATACCTTTAAGACAACTGAAAGGGTTTCCTCTCAGTATTAGCACAAATGTTCTCTCTGATGCATAGATGAACTCGTTATATTTAGGCAGTCCTTGGTTGCCCTAAAGATGCTGTGAAGGATTTCCTTCAAAGTCGAAGATAAACGTATTACATTTTGTTGGTCTCATGTTCATTTTTATCTTGCTAACAGGATATTTCAAGAACACTTGAAGGTATTTTGCTCAAATGTTCAATCCTGCTCATGGAAAAACTAAATATAATTTCCAGGTCAAAAGTAAAAGTTGCTGTTTATTGGGCCTCATGATCAGCATTTGCCTGTAATGTAACATCTCATAAACACTTAAAAACAATTCTCCTCAAACTTTGCACAGATTACCCCTCTGATTCAGTTAACATAACACAATAAAGAGGTACAAGATTACTGAGTTCAAATATTGTCGCAGACTTTACATCATTCATGGACTAATATTTTTACCAATTACACATCTAGAAGAGACACCCCAAGCCCTCTCTCTAAAACTTCTGTGTTTTTTTTACTGTGTGGCACTTGCCTGCTTCACAGAGGTGTCATTTTTACATTTTTGTACATTTGTTTAAGAGGCATAAAGTATCAGGTTTTTATGATTATTATACCCATTCAGATGAATTGTTTAAATTGTATTTGTATGCTGTGTGTTTCAGGTGAGAAAGACCCTTGATGCCACCATGCAGACCCTCCAAGACATGCTAACAGTAGAGGACTTTGATGTGTCTGAGGCTTTTCAGCACAGCCAATCCACAGAGTCGGTCAAATCAGCTTCCTCTGACTCGTACATGAGCAAGGCTAATATCAGTAAAAGACGAGCCAATCATCAGGAGACTGAGGGCTTCTACTTTACTGTGAGCACCCAGACTTGTGAAAGCCACTCCAGCATTCACTACATAAAATATCATTCAATGCTGTGATAGTATGATTCTGTCAACTTTGATTTTTTGCTGTTTATTCTACAGAAATACAAAGAGTACTTGAATGGCAGCAATCTCATCGTCAAGCTGCAGGCCAAGCATGACCTTCTGAAAGCCACGCTAGGAGAAGGTAAGATTAGGCAGCTGTGTCTCAGTCCTAAAGCCAGTCTCCTCTCATTTAGCAGGTTGACTCTTAGGCTTAAACATGTTGAAGTTCTCTTAGGCAAGACACCAGACCTCAGCTTGCCCCACGTGGCTTAGCTTTAACACAGCAAATGTATTTCAATGGGATTCATTAATACTGATGGACACTTTACATAGCATCCTCTGCCACCAGTTTTGTGTGACGGAGTGAAAGTGAACTCAAGTGCAAAGAGCACTTAAAGAGGAACAAAGGCTTGAGTAGTGCTGTATATATACAGTCAATGATACACTTTAGTGTTGAGTGCTTCCAACACTTGCTCTGTCTTTTGAACTTAATTTAGGATCAAGTGATCAAAGTAGCAAAACCTACTGCACATCAGCTCTTGAGTAAGTGTTCACTGACTGTTTTTGAGACAGTAATAAAGTGTGTAAAGTAAGCACAAATACTGAGAATAAATAATTATTCCCCTACCATCTATCTGGAGCAGTAGCCCACCACTTCTGACACACCTCCCACCACACCAAATGTATGACTTTAAACTAGAAATGCATTTTATTGGATTTTTGCCAATTTCTGATCTGCCATTAAGTCAAAATACATTATTGCCAACACAGATATTGATACATATATGTTATTTTAGGAGCTCAAAATTGCCCTTGTACTGAAACTGACCTGTTCCTGTTTTGGTGTCAGTCTATTGATGATAGAAACATTGGTGAGACAGGATAAAGAAATTATATTTCCTGACTTGTTTAAGTAAAATTAAATGGTGATGAAAACCATTATGCATTTTGAACATTTAAGAATTGTTAATTAAAGACATAGACTTGTAAATTTAAAAATATCTCAAAATAATTCTAATAATAATAATGGAAAAAGAAAAGAAATTCAACGTTCCATGCATATTTAATCTTAACTACTCAGTTTTCATCATTGTGAAATCATTGCCCAGATCCAGTAAAAGCACATTTTGCCAAGATTATAGCCAATTGATGGTATATTTATGGCCAGTTTATATGGCCAAATATCTGCTGTAAATATTGGCAAAAATATTCATATCTGCTAATATCAACAGTCAGCTTTTTTAGACAATTATCTGACAATACCATTTTCTGTCAGATAATATTGTGTATTGCTTAGGTAGACTGTTAATCATGTGCTCTTGGGGCCTGAAATTAGCCACCTCAACTCATTGAAGGGGCAAAAATAGAATTATGGGGGTGCTGGTTTGGCGTAGTGGTTAGCACCCCATGTGCTTGCTTCTGCCGGTCCGGGTTCGAGTCCCGCCTGTGGCCAGTTTGCAGAGTGTCCTCCCCTACTCTCTCGCCCCTTTTCACAAGCCTATCCACTGTCTCTCTCCTATCAGTAAAGGCACAAAATGCCCAAAAAATACATTAAAAAAAAAAAAAAAAAAAAAAAAAAAATAGAATTATGTAAGTTCTGCTGTCGGAACAATAAATGATCTAAGAAGGGATTGGTATTGATAAGATTTTATTTTACCAATGCCATCATCGATCCTGCCTCTCAGTCCAATTCTTTAATTATTCTGTTATGGATTTCTGTGCAGGCAATAGTTTACCCACCAACATCTTCAAAGACAACAGCGTCAAACACGCCACTCCTGGTATTAAATGTTGTTCTGCATATATAAATGTCTCTGTATGTTGCTGGTGTTACAGTCACTAAATGTTGTGAAAACAACTTAGCTTTCTCAAAAAATAAGCTACAATTTTGACCACTTCTCCCCCCCCCCCCAGTTTGAAATAATTACAGTTGTTTCTTCCTTGTTATCGTTCTGCCGGCTGCCTCTAACGAGAGTGTGATGTTTTTGATTTGCAAGGCATCTAGGAAATAGTGAAAGGATTTGAAACAACAATTATCAGCTAGATTTGGTTTTCAGTTCCCATCCCCAATTCTAACAGAGGCAACCTATTTTGTTTTGCAGAGACTCCATATGACTTGTGATCAACAATAATTAGTTCCAGGCCAGTGAGGGGAAACACTTTCCCTCATAATGTTTCCTCCAAAATCAAGCAAGCATCTGCATTGTGTTAGACGCTGGTTGGATGGTTATATAATTTTCAAAATTGAATGTGGATATACATGGTAAATAAAGGAAATGAGAGAGCTTTGGCTTCAAAAGAATATAAAAAAACATTTTTTTAAGATCTGCTTTTAAAAGTAATTTAGCTATTTTAAACTCAAATTTCTACAACCGATGTTTATACCATACTGCACTAAGGGGACCCAGATGATTAGTCACAGTGTGGAACTAAAACTGGTTTAGCTCGATCCATGCTCATGGAAATACAGCACATAATTGTGCAGCGGTGAGACTGACATTCACTTGACAGTTTGTTTTCTTTATTAGCTGGAAGAGATAGTAATGCTGTGCTTAGGGTGTTTGTCAGTGCATCTGTCTTTATTTATAATGCTTAAAGTATGCATTCATCATAAGCAAAAATCCAAAGAAAACTGTTTACGTTCCATGTTATCGTGTTTCTAATTCAGGCTCATTCAGCCGTCTTTCTTCAGGGGTGGAATTATGTGTGTCTGACATAAAGCAGGATTGTGCTGGAAGCTGCTTTCCACATGACGTGATCCTTGAAAAAAACCTTTCTGATTGACTGATCAAAGTGTGGCCTTAATTTGTCAGCGTACACTGAGATGTGTATGTGTGTGTGTGCAGTTATGGTGCAGATATCACGAAATCATCACTCTGTACAAATCAGCTCCCACAACCTCTCGCTCTGGTTGCCCCTGGATACATTTTCACTCTGCAGAACGAGCAGACAGGCCACCCCCTTCTGGGGCTCCTGTGCTGTTTCTAGGGCGACCGCTGAATGACCGCTGCTTGGCCGTGAGTCAGATGCAGCCGTGGCACTCACCCCATTGAGCCCGGCTGAATAGATGCCCGTTTTTCTCATAACACCCCTTTCCTTCTCCATCTGCCAGCCTTGTATAGTCGTCCAGCACTGAAGCGTACAGCTAACTTCTGCCATTGTAAAACTAGTGTATACTCATTTTGTTTCTTTCTATTCTGTTCTCTTTTTACAGGGGAGAGGGCTGAATATGGAACAACAAGGTAAGATGTCCAAGACAAGAAGGTGAATAGATTAGGCGATGATGTGTAAAATCCTTCCTGTGTCCCTGGATGTGGCGGGAATGAGATCACAGTTTGGGAATAGTCTCAACTTCCCTCTTGTTTGTTGAACAAAGGCACTGAATTGATGAGGAGCTTGGAGCTTTACAGAAATGTGTTTACATTAAGAAATGAAATGCCAGGGGTATGAAAAATGTCTCCTGTAGTTCCATTAATAAATAGTGTCCAAAAATGATCAAATATTGACAAGGCAGCCGCATGACTGATTGGTTTGACTTTTACCCGTTTGCACCTGTTTAATATTTTATTACAGTCATTATGTGATAATTCCCTTGAGTCATTGTCAGTGACTTTGCTAAATCTGAGTACAGTTGTGCTGTCTAAAAACTTGCAGGCTGACATTCAGAATAGTGCTTAATATAGCTGTTGCAGAATTTTTATGAATCTCTTAATTCTTGTGAAGAGAGTGATCGGATATCAATACCATTCTCATGACTGACTCATATGTTTACATTTTTTTTTTACCTTAAGCAGTGTAAGCAGATTTTTTTTTATTTTTTTCTGTCACATGTTGCTCTTTTTTAAAGATTAAACTGCATAAACAGTGTTTACTTTTCATTTCCATCAAAACTAAATTTGACAGTGCTTCTTTTTTAAACTATGTCTTACTTGCTCTTTTCTTTAAATGTGGAACAACTGAGTTGTTTATAAGACTGAAGCCCCCATTTTCTTTTACGTCTTATGACCTGTCATTATTTATAACTCTATGTAATCCCTAGACAGTCTAATCTTGATTTGTGTAGCCAAATAGACAATGCCAGGTTTGTTAAAGCTTTATGTCTCCCTCAACAGCTGTATCAAGTTAAAGACAGTGTCTTGGAAACAATAAAATGTACTTTTGAAATTTGGTAAATTATGGCTGTTGAGGTTTCTTATTGGGGGAATCATCATGTTTGCCCCTCTTGTTACATTTAAAATACACTGTTGCATTTAGACTTTGCGAACATTATTTGTGTAACTTCAAAATTGAGTTTATATTGACTGGGGAGCATGTGTCAGTTCTCGCCTAGGTTTCTGAACAGAGCAAGCCTGAATAAGCAACTGCAATTTTGGAACAAGCCCCAACAATCTGCATCCCACACCTGGTAATATTTACAAGGGACTTTTCAAAGAAAGCAGTCCCAGTCTTTTAAAAAATGATTTCAGGTTACCTCTAAAGGGGAGCTAACTTCAGTGCCATAACAGCTAACCTGGAGTATCTACTAAACATTTGTCAGCTTTGTCCTTATTTTAAAACATTTGCTCATGTTAAAAAGACTTAACAGTAAATTTTGTAAAGTCAAAGATAGCCAGATGAGCCATGTCTTTCCTTTTCTTGGTTTATTATTTTATGCTAATTGTGAGGCTATGACAAGGGTTCTGATTCTAGTTACTTGGTCAGATAACCATTCAAAAATCCAACAAAGTGTCACTTGTGAAGGTACATCTTTGTATGTGCTTATGTTAGCAGAAAAAGCTATGCTAATGTATCCCATAAACTATGCCCTTATTTTAAATTGTTTGCTAATAGCTAAATATTGTTTGATGAAAAACGAAGAAAGCAAGGAAGCCACTTTGAGCCATGATTTAATGCTGTGAAGGATTTTAACAGAGAGTGGGCCTGATAGAAATGATAGTCAAACATAATTAAAACAGAAAAAATGTTGAGGAAAGCCAAGTTAGCTGTAATTTTCCCTTTTCTGGGTTTCCTCATGATTTTATGCCAACTGTAAAGCTACCTTAAACAGAGTGGCTTGGGAAACTATAAAAAGCAAAAGACAAACAGCTAGCCAGTAAACCACAGTCATTATCTAACTATTGTTGTTCGTCTTATGTTCACACAAAATGTTTTTTTTTTAGTCAAATGGCTTGTTTCCTTCAGAGTTTGTTTTGTGCTAGCCAAAAGGTATTAAGAGTTACCTGTAAAGCAGTTTACGTGAGAAGCAGATACTGTCATGAGGTAGCAACATTGTATGTTAAGTTACCTAAATGTGGGCTATATCTTTGATACAGTCAGGAGAGTGGTATTGACTTTCCTCAAACAATGATGACAACAAACATACTAGAGAGCAGAAATGACAGTATTCAGAGTATTGTTCCCAGAATGTGAAGCTACTTTGCCACATGTATTAAAGGTAGATATCACTGTTAAGAATGGCAAAAAATGCATCTAAAGAAAATGTTCAATATCTTGTTTAATATTTCTACCTATTGAATTGTTGTGAACTTGTACTACTTTATATTTCAACCATCAAACCCCCCACCCTCTCACCAGGCCCCCCACTCTTCCCCCTAAACCCACGAGAATGCGGAAGTGTAGACCTCGCTCCGTTTTTAACCGTAAGCTGTTTAACGGCAATATGGAGGCCTTCATTCAGGTATTAGCCCATCTGCGCTCTTTGTCTCTCCATGAGCTCAGCTGTCTCGCTAGCAGTCCTTGGGGGGTTCTCTTGCCTTTGCCCACTCTTTTACCCAAATGTTGGCTCACTCACGCTACGACTTTCCTCTTTCTCACTGCCTTGTCTTCACAGTCTTGCAAATATTGGGTAAGACAGAGCGAGACGAAATCACAATCACGTTCTGGAGGTGGTCTGATTACAGAGAAAAGCACTGGTGCTGGGTTTGCTCTTAAATATTCTCCATCTCGTGAGCCCACGTCTCAAGATACTGAATTAATTTGGTTTAGTGTGTGTTGTTTGGCGGTGCACCAGCAATGTTAGGCTATGCAAATAAACACATGGTCCCATCCGCTGTACAGCAGGAGTGTGCATGAGCACTGCAGAGAGGATTTGGTTAAGCTAAAATCTGAGGTCTGCTGCCGGGGTAAATACTCTGTGAGAAATTATCTTAGCAGTTATATTTCAGGCAAGAATATTTACAATATATCCAGCGTGCTTCAGTAGGAATTGTGTTTCTGTATCTTTTCACTTGTTTTTAGCAGTAAAGTAGTAGCTTGAAATAAAAAAGGAAGAGTTTTAAATGGAGATGTACAATGATTGATGGTGGCAGCTGTCCTTGAGTTCCTCACAGCATATGTCTCTGAATGTTATACTTGTTTCGACAGTCTTGAGGAACCTGCTGACTTTAAACTTTTAGAATGAATAAAAAGATGCCAAAAATACCTCTATATTACCAGGTATATTGTTTTCCCTTATTTTGAAATTAGTGCAATTTAAGATATGGATGCATGTCCTCCTAGGGCTTCCAAACTTGAAAGATTGTAGGCGTTTTTACTTTATTTCTCACAATAAACCCTTTGATTTTAGTAAGTTTGATTTCCTTTTAAACAGTCCCTGCGTGCTGAGATAAAACCATCATTTGCAGCCCCCCATCCCCATCCTCTTGGGTAGCACACTCCCTCCCTTGCAGTTCCCCGCTGAGCTGTGTCCTCATGTCTCACACCCCACATGGCTCTGAAGCTTTGGCTCTTCTATCAGTCCAGGCCTTCTCTTTTTTCTCTTTCTGTACGATCTGTCTCTCTCACTAACCTGTTGTGGTTGTTGTTGCCTCTCTTCCTCTGTCTCCGCGCCTTCCCGCTCTCTGCCCAGGGGAAGAAGGAATGTCCGAGCCAGGAGTCAGGTACTCTGTCTTACAGCAGGGTGGGATCATTGCATTGTGATTAGTATGCGTACCATCATTCATTTCTGTGCTTCTGTCCTGTGGGCATTTCTGTCACAGTACTCCTGTAATAGTAATACTTTCTGTTATCAACAGAAACATAAGCCTGATCTGCTAATTTTTGTTCAGCACATTTATCATTGTATAACTCTGACAAACACTGTTATATGAGGGGTTCTTCTTTAAGCTTCTGATGTCAATACCCAGCTGGCATGTTAATTGTTTTCAGTGTTTTCTTGACTGTTTTGCCTAAAATGATCTTCTGATTCTTCCTGGCAGGACTCAGGGCAGCCCATACCAGTGGTGGTTGAGAGCTGTGTTCGCTACATCAATCTGTATGGTAGGTTTCTGCAGTGTTTTTATTGACTTTCTATTCTATTCCAAGACGTAGACAAAAATATATTTTTGCCAGTATCTGATATATTGATATCAGAATTTTACCAGTGCAAAGATGTATTTTCTCATTGTAAAGGCAACTATGTTTCATCTGCTCTAGAATTCACTTGTTACTAAGGGTGTGTGTTAAAATCAATTTCTTTGAAACAGCCAAACAAATGAGACAAAAATTTACCAACACTGAATAATATGTATCTACTCTGTTTTTACAATTGATAGCAAATAATTTGAGACCAATAAATTCTTGAATAACCTGTACATGATCACACAAATGTGTTACAACAGTTAAAGTGAAATAAAGCTTCATCTGTCTTTTTGAGAGCTGCAGCACTGCAATCTGCTCAAAGACAGTGAGCTCTGTAATTCACATTATAAGATGGAGCTTATAATTTTAAGTGATACATAAACCAAAAGTTTGCAGAGTGACTCCTACAGACAGGTCTTGCATAGCGCTAGAAATAGCAAGTTGCTGCTTTGCCAGCCACATGGCAGCAGCTCAGACATTTTACTGGCATATATGGCCTTTTTACATTGTCACCCTCTGTGGTGCAAACATTAAACTTTACTTTTCCCAGTTCTGACCCCATAAGCTTACAGTCTGTATTTGTAATCAAGTTCTCTTCAGTTATAATGTCAGGTTATCAGCATAGGGTTCCACTTTCTATTGATATGTATGTATGTAAATTCTATATCATTTCTGAAGCGTATACAAAGAAGTTAGAAATATTGCAAATTTATGTTTTTTGCATGCTCTGCGGCTTTAGTCAAACAGACTTAATCACGCTTTTACCAAGCACTTAGTCAATTGTATCAGGATACAGAGGTAGGGCTTACTAACTGGGAAAGGAGCTGGATTAGCCAATTTTTATGTCTGTCAGCAAAAATGATTGTGCCAGGTCATGTAATCAGACTTTTCAGCATCTTTCAAGCTCAACAAGGCAGTTTTACCAACCTGGTTTAGTGAGAGAAGTGATCTCAAGCCTCTGACTAGTTTAAAATGAATTTGAAAGACAAAGCATTCATGCAAGTTCTCTCCAGTTATTCATAAAAAGTCCTGCCCCTTCCAGTCACTCTCTATGGGACATTTCCCAGATAAATGTGACATATATCCCACGGGCATGTGAAATAATCCATCAGATTTGTCAGGTTAAGGGCTAACACAGCACAATGGCTTTGAATTGTTCTAACTCTTGTGCTGTCTTAGTATTGAGAATATTCCCCTTGACCAAAGTTCCACCTCTCATCTCTTCAGATAATGTTCCCCAGATGAAATTTTAAAACCAGAATCTATTTTGCACTAATAAACAGCTACTATTAACTTCTCCTGACTGTGCAGAAATATTTAATTGAGAGGAAAGTGCAAAACACTTTTTCTCACAAGAAACCTTTGATTAGTGTTTATTTCACAAATTGGGTGTTTTATTGTTATTTCCTTTTTAATCAAGTTTTTTACTCATGAGTAAACATGACTTTTGTTTTCCAAGTATTCTTGTTGGGTATCCTAAAATGAAATGGAAATGTGGAGAAAGTAGATAGAAATACATTTTACTGAAGTTATTTTCTGTATCATAGTGGTAAGTTCCTTCCCCTGTTTGTTACCTTCATCCCCACTCACACTGTGGGTAGACAAAAACATTAGATAAGAATAAAACATAAATATTGACATTTGGGTAGGTCATCTCTGACCCCAGAATAACACAGGGGTCAAGCTATTGCATGGCATTGATTATCTTTTACTGCAACATTCATCTTGGCCGCTCTTTAGAGGTTGGTTGAATCACAGATGTGGAAGTGCAAATGTCGGATATAAATACAGTTTGGAAAAATACCCTTACATGCGCTTATGGTCAAAAAGTGTCAAAATGTGGGATCTTTGTCAACATTAAATTTGATAACTTAGCTGACAAAGTGTATCACATTTCTCTTCCAGTCTTATTTTACCTCAGCAAGTAAAATGCAATCATGTGTTGGATCACACTAAATCAAGTGTTTAATAATTCACATCAACTGAGTGTTTGCAGATATCCTAGGGAGGACTGGGATTATTATTGATCCTGAAATGATTAATGATTGTTCTGGCAGGGAGTAACCCCAACAGTATCATATCACCTTTTTTTCTCTTCTAGTCTGCATTTTAACTTTATAACCGGACACTTACACTTCATATCTGCATTAACATTTGTAATCAGGATGCTTTTTAACATCATTTAATTTCCCTATATGTCTTAAGTTGTCACTATTTTTATTCTGTGTATGCATAGAAATTCAGTAAGAGCATGTTGCCTTTTTTACACTGCATGTTCTATTTTCAGGTCTTCAGCAGCAAGGTATTTTCCGAGTTCCTGGCTCCCAGGTCGAAGTCAACGACATTAAGAATGCATTTGAAAGAGGTCAGTCCCAGGGCAATAGACCTTCTTCTCTTGATTGATTTTAAATTGCATTTTGTTCATCCCAAAACCACAGCCTCTCCCACAGGCCTCTAAAGTACAAATAAAAAGCCATGTAAGCCTGTGATGGGCACATTAACTAGTTTACCTGCATAATACATAACAATAGTATCTAATAGGCATAACAGATGCACTGTCTGTGTTTACATTAAATTTCCAGTTGAAGGTATGCTAAAAAAAAATGCATTAATGCCATATTCCATAAGTTTGAGATTAAAAAGTGGATTAATTGTTTGATATGTCCATAGGTGAGGATCCTCTGGTGGACGATCAGGCAGATCATGACATCAACTCTGTGGCAGGCGTTCTTAAGCTTTATTTCAGGGGGTTGGAGAATCCACTGTTTCCTAAAGAGCGTTTTGTGGACCTCATATCAACAACCAGTGAGTCCGCTTTCAGGAAATCAGTTAAGAAACCAAAGCTTCTTCTCCTCTTTAACTTTTTAATACCTGTGTTTGTGTTTCATTACAGAGCTTGACTCAGGTGCAGAGAGAGCTCATCACCTCCATCAGATCATTGTGACTCTACAGCGGCCTGTGATCATCGTCATGAGATACCTGTTTGCGTTTTTAAATCAGTAAGTCTACCGACATCAACCTTGATTCGTTTGATGAATGTGAAAGGAGACTAACTTCCTCTGTCTCTGAAGTCTCTCACAGTACAGTGATGAGAACATGATGGACCCTTACAACCTGGCTATTTGCTTTGGCCCCACGTTGATGCCCATACCTGATGACCAGGACCCTGTGGCCTGTCAAGCCCACGTAAATGAGGTCATCAAGACCATTATCATGCATCATGAGCTCATCTTCCCGACACAGAGAGAGTTAGAGGGACCTGTGTATGAGAAGTGCATGACTGGTGGAGAGGAGTACTGGTGAGTTTACGACACAGCGACAGCCCCCTTCAAAGTTTAACCATACAAATACATGAACCCCAATGGAACAGGAAGGGTTATTATTAGGTACATCCAATTAACAGCTCATTAATGCATAAAGATAACCAGCCAACCACATAGCAGCAAGTCAGTGGACATTTAGTTAGACATGTTGCCATGATTGTGGCGGCCTGCTGAAGTTCAAATCCGGCATCCAGTGCACGATCTGAAAAGAAAAAATATCTGGCTAGCAGCTTTTCTCTGCATTGTTGATGCCAGACATTAGAGAAATATGCGGTGGTTTGAGCAAATAGACAGGGAATCTGTTGACCAGTTGTTATAAAAAAGGTGGGAAAAAGATAATTTCTGAACTCACAACATGTCAAACTTTAAAGAAGATGGGATACAGCAGAAGAAGACCAAACAGAGTGTCACTCCTGTCAGCTAAGAATGGGACATTAAGGATACATTTTGAATAAACCCCTGAAAATTGTCCGATAAGAGATTGGTAAAATTCCTGGTCTGATACAGTTAGTCTTGATTTTAATGTGACATTTGGTTGGTAGAATCAGAATCTGGGGTAAACAACATGGCAGCATTGTTCCATCCTGCCTTGTGTCAGTGGCTCAGGCTTGTTGTGATGATGTTATTGTGTTGGAGATATTTACTTGTCACACTTTGGGCCCCTTAGTACCAGGAGTTAAAACCAGCATTGTTTTAACTCCACAGCCTGTCAGAGTATTATTGCTGATCATGTCCATCTCTCAATGACTACTTCTTCTGATGGCTTCTCCCAGCAGGATAACCTGCCATGTCACAAAGCTTAATCTGTCTTAAATAAATTTATTGAAGAAGACAGTGAGTCCACTGTACTCCAGAGGCCTCTACAGTAACCAGGTCTCAATCTAATAGAGTAGTGGTTTTCAAACTTATACCCAAGGCACACTTATGATCTGACTAAAATCTCAAGTCATGCCATGCATACCCTGTAGAAACAGCACCCTTACCCCAATTACTTTAGCAGTCTGTACATGTGTATTAGTACCATTGCCTATTGCCTAATAAAATCTAATCAAGAACTGAATTCTTCCAAAAAAAATTTAATGGTTCATTCATTTTAAACTTAGTTGAATTTCATGAATCCAGCAACACGTATTGAAACCTGACAGGCCACACATTTTAGAATAATTGAACAAATAAATGGAAGTGGCACAAAGGTATGGATAATCTCTACCACAAACCACTGCAAAGTTTTTGTTCAGTAATAGAATTTGTGCTTCTTTATGGAAGTCAATACACAGGAATAATAGAAAAGTTACTTTTGCTTAGTTTCCTAGTACTTGTAAGCTATGGTCATGAAAAATACCGTTGCACACCTGCTCTTGTCTTGAGTCACACCGGTGTGCCTTGTCTCACCATTTGAGAACAACTTCATCAGAGGATCTTTTGGATGCTGATGCTGTCATGTCAACATTAACCATCTTTGGGGACTTTTTTCCAGCCCCTTGGTGAACCCAATAAAATGGCCATGATGTAAATGATGGAAGAGAGAGGATTTCTTTGTGTTTTTGTGTGTTTAGTAATCAGAACTCACTCGGAGAAATGTTGAAACCTGATGTTAAAGATGGTCTTTGTATGTTACAGTCTTCACTGAAAATCTGAAAGCCCACACAGCCTTGAGAACTGTAAAAAATTGCAAAATCAGCAGATTTTCAACAATGTTTTAGATAGCTATGGATGTGCATTTTTGTGGATGCTTGATGACAAGTGAATATTTGATTTCACATGAGAAGTAATTTCATATAAAAGAATTATAATATGAATTCAAAATTCATGATTGATGTCGCTTTTAAGTCAAGATGTTTTATGTAAGTTTTTTTCAATTTAATATTTCTGATTAAATATTTAGAAAAAGTTAGAACATTTTAGATTATTTAGTACCAGAACTAAATGGACTTGAAGCCATGTTCATTGCTGTCATTCCAATAACACTTTTCTACAATGAAAACTAAAAAAAGAAATTGAAATAGTCACTTAAGTTTTCTGTGAATGATGTTCTGTTCTTCCTCTGTTCAGTGAAAGTCCTCACAGTGAGCCTGGAGCTCTTGATGAGGTAGACAACGGTACAGGACCAAACACGAGTGATGAAGGTGAGTCAACACACTCAGTTTGCTGCTCCACCTTGGAGACCTGAATCAAATCAGAAGTCCACATACTTTTACTGACTGTTGTGTTCTTTGTTGTCTTCAGAACTGGAGCAGATCGAGGCCATAGCAAAGTTTGACTATGTTGGTCGAAGTCCTCGGGAGCTTTCTTTTAAGAAAGGAGCGTCTCTGCTTCTCTACCTGCGAGCCTCTGAGGACTGGTGGGAGGGTCGACATAACGGCGTGGACGGGCTGATTCCACATCAATATATCGTGGTACAAGACATGTGAGTATGATGCATGGAGGGGAAAAAGGAATCACATGACTAAAAAAATCATGTATGTTAAGCATCATCAAAACAAAAAAGATCATAGTAGAATGAGAAAAATATCCTGGAAATATGCTTTGTTTTATCCACTTTATGTGTCACTCATCTAGAAATGCCTGTAAACGTTTGTCTCACAGCAAAGAAAGAAATATACAAAAGACTTACAAGAATAATTTAATAAACACCAGAAAAAAACATGGCTTGAAAGGCATGTTTCAATGAAGTTTCCTAGAAGGATCAGGTAATCTAGGGGACTTTTACTGTGGAAACTTACTTACCAACTAAAACTTCAAGTCTTCATTTAACCCTTTAGGGGACATCTTGTAAGTCCAGAATGCCTCTGTTTGAGTAACAGCCACTTTGCAGCATCTCCACTGCAGGCTTGTTAGCATGTTTACCACAGTATCTTAAGGGCTAAACGTTTTTGAGTAAATTTAATGTGACGGCCCCCAGCTGTTACGGCTGTGAATGCCGGAGCTGTCTTCTGGGATTCTAGTTTTTATGCCAGGCTGCACAGGCACTTAGTTCAGTTTTTTCTTTAAGCTGGGTTGAATAAGGTGGATAGGGATGTTTAGCATTAGTGTCTTTCCAAAGTTTTTCTGAACAAAGAATGATCTGAGCTGTGACACCGTGGCACAGATTTAGGCTCATGCCATGTACCTCACACACCCCCACTTCTAAGAACCCGACCTATTCCTTAAAGCATACACATCCCATATTTGGTGCTTTATGTAATGACACCTTTTTTGTTAAAACCTCACTGTGCCTCCTGCCTCAGGCACCACTCTGCTCCCCAGCTCTGGAACTCTATGCCAGTCTCCCCGTACCATCAAATCCAGACTAAAACCCACCAGTTCAAGACCACCTTCTCACTGTAACCATCCTCTCATCATAGCCTCTCTTCAGCCTTTACCTTAATTCAACAATTATTTTGTTTTGTAGATTTTATCCATTGTTGTTTTATTGGTTGTTGATTGTGTTACAGTGTTTTTGAGTGTCAAGAAAGGTGCTTTTAAATAAAATCTGTTATTATTAAAAAAAAAAGTCCTGTTCATGGATGGTCAAAGAAGGAAGCTTGGTGTGTGACATGATGTTCAGGGCTGTAGCAACATCTTAACTTAGCACCAGGGAGAAAGTGTATGAAGCATGGTGTCATCTGTGTTGGATGGTTTGTTCCTACTAAAATATTTTGGAGGTGGTTGGGATGTAAATGAACTGCTCATGTCAGTTGTGTCAGAAATGAGAGAATTAGTGTTATTGCTATATGGGCCATATATGAAGTATCATTTTAAACCATGTGGTTTTGTATCATATATTGTTCTGTGTATAAATGTACTGTTTATTGTATCATATCAAGAGTTATGCTACTAATCCTGTGCATTAACATTTAGCTCTTTGGCTCTGCCAATTTAAGATGGTTGATTATTAATTTGTCTCCGTTTACCCAAAATGTATGCTTCTATTTTCATCCTCATCAAGAGCTACTATTTTTACCCCAGAAAACATATGAATAACCCATGCTATTTTCCATCATGTTTTTCTAAGAATAAAGGTTAGAATGTACATTAAATGAATAGGTCCTTCTCAGCAGCTAGCACCAAGGCAAAAAAGGAGTATTTCTTTTAAACTGAATAAGTACAACTTCCTTTTCCAAACCTCTACCTGTTCACTACACCATGGGGTTGGTTACATAATTAAAGCCACATTTTAAGAGATAGGTCATGTACAGTATGTGCAACTAAATTTTGGCTTCCAAAAAGCTTTTTATTGATACATTTTGTTCTAAAAAGACTGAACTCTGCTGTTGATGTGAGAATAAAGAGTGTGTACTTGTACCATACAAAAGGTTAAGCAAATGTTAAAATGCGCTTTTGCCAAAATAGGAGCCCATACTAACATTTTTGAAGGGCAGGAGCTGATAATGAGGCTCATTCTCTTCTTTCTTGTCTGTCTGTATCAGGGATGATGCCTTCTCAGATAGCACACAAAGGACTGACAGCACAGCCAGCAGTGGAACACACCAGGAGGAGAGAGCCGGATCCAGAAATGAACACCAGTCTCCATGTGAAAATACACCAGAGCATCGCTTTGCAGCACTGGGAAGGTGGGTTACTTTTAACTCTTCAAACTCCAACTTTTGAATTTGAAAATGTTAGGGCTATATGAGGGTGTAAATGTGCACATTATTTTTTTTTAAAACTGCCTTACATACACATTATGATAAAATAAAGAGTCAATACCATTGCTTTACACTTGGTAGCTTTTTTTAAGTCTACATTGAAGATAGTGAGACAGGCAGCTCAGATATGAGAAGCTTATTTTATTTTAGCACGAAAGAATGAGCTTGTGTAGCTTAGCACTCCAGAAGAATTGTGAAACTTCAGGGCAGATGCACCTGAGACAAACCTCTGCGGATAAGATTCACTTCAAGACATTTACTATTCTGCTTATCAGTCCAATTCTCTAATGATTCATTTATTGACTTCTTTATTGTAATTTCTGCTGACTGCCTCTGTTGAGAGCATGATGTGTTTCATTTGCAAAGCAGGCAGAACTAAGTGGAACAAATTGATATCTAAAGGACAAATTTCTTCAGAATTGTTATTTATCCTTAATTGGAATTGGTTTTCAATTACATCCCTATTTAAGAGAATCATGTACAACTGCATATTTCTTATTGTATAGCAGTTTAAATACGTTATTTTCAAAATGAATGAAGCTAGCACCTATTTGTGAGTCAGTTCTGCAATCATTTGAACGAGGATCCAAATGTCAAATCATAAAGTACATGTTTTTCTGTTAGTGTAGCCTCATTTTGTCATCATGCATTTTAATTTATTGTTTTGAAATGCACAAAAATGAAATAGTAAAATGTTCCATGTCCTTCCATGTGGTCAACAGATAAAGAATTACAGCATTTCAACATTAGACAGCCCTAGTAGTGGTATTTAAATTCCTATGCAATCATACTGAATTAAGACCTTCTATCAAACTGTGTTGTTTCTCAGAGTAAGGGTACGATCAGATGGAGCTGCAGGCCCTCGCCACAGGAACGGCGCTGACAGTCACAGCCCCAGCAGAGCTGCAGACCAGCCCCCCAGAGTTATGCCTCGGCCCTGCAGCCCACACAAAATAGCAGTTAGCAGGGGTCTGGCGGACAGCCCTGAGAAACGCCGTCTCACCACATTTGGCAGTGCCGGCTGCATCAACCACCCGGATAGGAAGGCCTTTATCGAAAGCCACTCTCAACGATCCTCACCCAGCACCACTCGGCACGCAAGTCTGGGAGATCACAAAACCCTTGAGGCTGAAGCACTAGCTGAGGTGAGTGTTGATAAACTTTAGGGTATTCAGATGAAGACTGAGAAGAAGAGCCCTGAGGTGAAGGTTATGATTCAAAATGGCTATGTGCAATTCATCCTGGCATTCACAAATTCATCCAAAGGCCATTTTCCTCTTGCATTAGCCTTGAGCTGAAAGTATAAAGTTATACTATTATGTTCCAAACTTCTCTTGTAAAAAATGTTGGGAAACTTAAAAGAAATGATTATTTACCTGCCCTGATGTGTTCATGTTTAATTAAAAAAACTGGGAAAAAAACATTTTTTTAAATTTTAACAGTCACTGCCAGCGCATTGTCACATAGTGCCAGCGCATTGTCACATAGTGCCAGTGCATTGTCACATAGTTCCAGTGTTACATAGAGCAATAAGATTGAATTTCCATCAAACTTTGTATCAGCTAGCCAGTCAAAGCTCATGTTCAAAGAAGCTACTTGATGTGTCTTCAGAGCTGAACATTTTCCAATCATTCTTTTGTTGTCATTTGTTGTCCAGTGTACATAAATCATTTTTTTCTCAGTGACAAAAAATGTGTACTTTGCTGTAATGTGCCAGAAAAGTATTTGATCCAATTATCTTCCAGGTAATATTCAGTGTCCGCATTCAAGCTCCTATGGCTAAAAACCACTTTTGACTGATATTACATTTTTCAATGGGAGCATTTTCAGCTAGCCATGTTAACTAGCCAGCCTACAGCCTATTCTTGCAGGAGCTGCCTGAACCATGATGTTCGATGTTCATACTTGCCCATTTGTAGGTAAAGATTGCAGTATGATGTTAATTTTGATCCTGATAAAAAATGGCAGCTGTTAGAGTTTTTAAATTTATTGCTGCTAAATTTATATTCTACCGTACTTTCACTTTCAATGAACACAGGTATTAATACTGCATATTTTTATCCTAGTAAAATCTTTTGGATTGACTGTGACTTCAATTGGATTACACGTGTTCTTGGAAAAATGCAGGTTGTGTAACCTTGGCTCTCAAAGGATTTGGCTGTTAGCTCTAGAAGCCTGGGCAGCAGCACCCGGGCCAAATGAAGACACCTTCAGTGTTTAATTGCTCCTACTTCTAAGCATTTATTAGACTGGTTATAATGGCACTTCAAGTTTTTATGCCTCTCATCAAATTGCAGTATGCTTTTGATTTCAGTGACTTCTAATCTCCGAGAAAAAATATAAAAGTTGGACTTTTGGACTAGTGATTATTTCTCCGATTTTTATCAGTAGTTCTGCTTTGGACCAAAACTTTTTCTGCATCATCAGCACTAATAAAATCATATTTGAAAAGTACTTTCGTGGAATTATGTGAATTTAAGCTTTAAAAGCAGTCTTAACATACTCTGGCATTTTTTGCTATGGGGGATTTTAAGTTGATATTAGTAGATAGGTTTCGCAGTAATATAAACATGGCCATTGTGTCTTTTCAGAAGTGGGAATACCAAGATCTAAAGGCTAATCTGACATAAATTCTTTTTTTTTTTCTTAAAAAATGTTCACTATGATTTAGGTTTCATACTTATTTTAGACATAATTGATGAGTTTGTATTAACTAGTGACATGCTTTTGCAAATTTTCTATGTGAGGTATCAAACATTAAAGTGCTTAATTTTTGCATATTATACAGCCTCAAGACTAATTTCAGATATTCCTCCATCAACATATGTTGTGTTCTTTTTAAAATAACCTCTCTTGACCCCAAAAAATGAAGCTGTTGGGTATGCAGCCTTTTTTAAAAAAGACAGAACTGTTGTTGTGATTAATACAAATTAAAACTCGTTGAGAAATCTGAATGTCTTCAATGAGGAAATACATTTCTAAGCCTGATGAATTTTTAGTAATAAACAGTAGATTTGTGTCCACTACAGAGAACTAGAGTGAACTTCTGAGTCCCAATGATACATGCATCTAAAGACTTGGTTGTCACGTTACAAAATGCTATTCCATGGGAAAATCAAACTAACTTTGAATAAGAGAAGGGGGCAAACAGTCGGATTTTAAAACAGTAAAGGTCTCCCACATCACAGATGGAACCTTTACCAATTATATACAAATACATGTGTTTCTTCCTCCTGATGAGTTTTTTCCTTGTGATTGTGTTTTTAGGACATCGAGAAAACAATGAACACAGCTCTTCATGAGTTGCGTGAGCTGGAGCGACAGAATGTAGCCAAACATGCCCCTGATGTTGTTTTGGACACACTGGAGCCCCTCAAACACCCCGCTGGAGGCCAGGAGCCGCCTGGCAGCCCTCTGCACACCATGGTGATCAGAGATCCAGATGCAGCCCAGAGACGCAGCAGCAGTAGCTCCTCCTCTGAGACCATGACCACTTTTAAACCGGCTCTTTCAGCACGCAGACCGAATGCGCCTCTAAGACCCCCGCCTGTCAGACCGGTTCGGCCCGCTCCTGTGATTGGACAGGGTCAGGGACCGCACCGCTCCAGCAGCTCCAGCTCCTCTGGCCTGGGCAGCCCGAGCATCACACCCACTGACAGGATGTTTCCTAAACCCCCCTCTCCTTCTCCATCCACCTCCTCCTCCTCCTCAGACAAACAAGGTAACATGTAGCTCACATGTGGAGAAGTGAAGGAGCGATGCTGATGATGAGTGATGGACACAGGGTTTGTTTGCTGAATATTTACCATTAATCTTGTACAGTGTAGAATGACAACTGCTGGTGTCTACAGCTTGTTTATGGACATGTGGATGTGCTCTATTACAATATTACACAGAAATTAGATTTGAATTTATGCCAGAGGAAATCATCAACTGCTTCATGCTGGAAATAAGGGATGCACTGGAAAACAATTCTCTCTGAAATATGAAAATATCCCTTGTTTGTTTACAAATATGCTGTAAGCTGGGACTTGTAATCTGGTTTTCTGGTTGATAAAGAGGGAAATTTAAGGGAATATATCTAAACTAAATACATAGACATACAGTCTTCACTGGTACTTCATGTAAAATATTGAAAGTGTAACTCCTCAGTCATCTTGTGCTGGTATATTCCTAAAAGAGCCTCCCCTTCGGTGAAGCACATTACAGTAAATATAAGAGTTAATATCTTGGCTGTGTATAAAATCCCTCACTATATTTTCTATACAGGATACTCTGCCATTTAAATCCAGTACCAGAGTGCTTCTTCAGCTGTATGTAACATGCAACATTTTAACTTAAATATTGTGTTAAATGCATGTTAACTTTATCTGAAATGTTACATATCAGTTAGAAAGATAAACGACAGCGTGATGCTACACCTGTCAGTGATAAATCAGTATAAAGAGTATTGAATAGAGGGAGAATCTAATTTACTTTTTGCTACAAATCAGATTACAAAGTGTCTTTTATTAAAGAAGATGTATGTGAATAAAGAGTGATTTCAAACAATGCCCATGGCTAAATAGTTAAACAACAGAGGAACTGAATGGAGCTGCAGTTTTTTAATGTCTTCTAAGTGTTACCCTGAAGTTATTCCATATTTGAACCACTATTTTTCCTTTAACCTGACTTTGGCTCCACTTACTATTTTTACACTTTAGCATGCACATTTTCATTTTGCACCTGCACACTTAAAAGCCATCCCAGCTCCACTTTTCCAACCCATGTTTACTGATGATTAAAGAATACAAGCATCACATTGACTGTACCAACTTGCACTGGGTTTAACTCATTTTTCTTAAATCATACTAAAAACACACTTTGAAATGATTTGATTATATCAAACGCTTGCACAAAAATGATTATAAATTAATAAAATCATGCTCAAACCTTTCCTTTGAAATGCCAAGGACTTAAAGAAGTGTGGAGAGGAGCACAAGGCCCCAAAGTCAATGTCCCTGTAAAACTAAACGGAGGCCAGTGCTTTGGTTTGCTTTGGGGTAGGTCAGCAAATAAGCACAAGTGCAGTCATGCCAAATTGCTACGAGCATAATTGCTCAGAAAATGTGGCCTATGAGACTCACTGTGGATCCATGATCACTACAAGTCACTTTGACTCTGTTTACATGCTGCATTAACATCTAATTTTGTTCTCTGAGATGCCTTTCTTTGGATCTGTTGGTAATGTAGACTCAACTGGCATGCATATGAGACTGCCTGATAAATAAAGTGATCCACAGATGTCTGTCAACAAACAAAAAAATGTGACTCATCTAACTGCATCTAGCCTTGCGAGTGGTAATGGGAGCTTATAGTTTGGTTTTTTTTGCAATAAATGCTAATGTCACATTTTGAATCAACATATCAAGCTGTTAAACCATTCTGACTGCACATCCTTTCAGACTAATGAATCTGACTGTATTTCATATTAAACTGAGAAATAGAGCCTGGGAGTTTTTTTTATGTATAACCAATTTTAGCAGAACAACAAGACCCAAATCTACAAAGTGGTGAAGCTTTTTAAAAAGTCAGGTTTAGGGTAAATTCCAGTTCTACCCCTGAGCCCTTCCCCTTCGTCTTACCCCTTAGCCCTCTGTTTTGAGGGCCAAGGTAAAGAGGTGGAAACACACTGCTGAGAAATGAGACGCCACTAGATTTCCACTATGTCATCACCCATGGCCGCTTGCTGGCTGAGATGTAAGCAGGTGCGACAGTAACCGTAGCCACAGCTGTGAAAGCTAGCTTCTTATGACAAGAAATTTGAAAAACGCAGCCAACAACTAAAAACATGATTACTGTTTACTTGATGATAAAATGATTACTTATAATCAAGCACTTCCTTCGGTCTCTGCTCTGCTTCATGTCGGCAGGTATTATGGGAGATTCTCTTATCCCTTGGTTTCAAGTGAGGCCCTAGTCTATCTTCATTTCAAGTGCTGTGTAGCCCTTGGTCTTACCTCTTCCCCTTAGCCCTACGGTGTGTTAGCATGCCACTTCACTTGACGTGAACATGCAAAACCAAGGGGTAAGGGGCAAGACAAAGGCTAAGGGGTAGAACTGGGATTCACCCTTACTCTTGTGCAAACTCACTCAGCCATCAACATTGTTGCCTAAAATATTACAGTGTATGACCTTCCCAAAATCTATTGCAAAAGTGCACTTTTCCAAATATATTTGTGGCACAACTCAGACAAAAAACATATCAGATGTGAGGAAATGGGTATCATGAGACTCCTATAGGATTGAATGGACTTCTAGATAGCTTTCCTCCATAAGTTTGCATAATGCAAAATGAAGTATTACT